>CM070693.1:14207916-15505000 GCA_036346265.1 Melocanna baccifera
CAACTAGCCATCCTTTACTTTTGAAATTTTTAGTTCTTTACTTGGTACATTTCCTCCATAATTTTTTGCTCATGTTGAATTGGACATGTGATCAATTTGTGATGTTGTACCAGTGCATTGTGATAGAAGATGCGCTTGCTGGAGTTCAAGCTGCAAAAGCTGCGGAAATGAGGTGCAGTTCAGATGCTTATCCTCTGTTCATTGTCTGGCTTATTTTGTTCATACTGCACAAATTTGAATAAGTTTAGTTGATTCTAATCAAATCTTTTACCATGGACTTGCGTACAGAATGATATGTAGCAGTATATAACCAATGTGACAATGATAAAAACCCTTAAGTTCTTAGAAGCCTTATTTTCTCATGCTGCAATTACGGAATGTGATGTCTTGCTTGTCATCCTAAGTAGCTAGTTTGATCTATCTATTACTTCCATGAGCTGTGGCATTTGGCCAGCACATATTGACTCGCTTGCACTGTTATTATTAAAAGAGATGAACTTGATGATTGCCATAGCTTGGTTATTTAGTCTGTCCATCAATTCATGCAATTCAAATGTGTGATGCGATATATCTTATAGTTAAAATTTTCAGAGCCAACAATATGAACAATTTTCTTGTATTTAAATAGTTGTTCTGGTTACTCATCTCGCAGATGTATTGCTGTGACGACTACTCTAGAGGAAGATGCATTACAACAAGCCAGTCCCTCGCTCATACGAAAGAACATTGGAGATGTTTCAATTAACGACATTTTGTATGGTGGTTCTAATGCTCACCACAGTATGTAGTTCAAGCAAAATCTATTTTAATCAAATAATACATCTCTTGTATGAGAAACTGGAAATAAAACCTGCGGATCTTTTTGCGCAAAACTAATTAACATTTGTTTTGGTTTATCACTTTGAATAAGACTCCTATCCCGTTTTCTTGAACTTTAATGGAGATTTTTGGGTTTTCTGAGTAGCTAAATTGGTCTGTGCAGAAACTATATCAAACATTAAATTGTTGTTTCATTGAAACTGGAGCTAGACACATTTGCTATTGGTTGTATCAGAGTACTTAGTGCTGATTAAAAGAAAGTTGGTGCAGATGAACGGACAGAAAATACTGAGAATATTAGTTCCTTAGGAAATGCTTCACCTGAGATTCTGAACAGAGCAATTAATGCTGAATCTATCGAGAGCAAAAATTCTCCAAGTTCGAATGACCATGAAGGGTAATGTCAGTTTCTTCAAAGAAGCTTAATTTGAAATCTGTTTCTAGGAGCGTGCATTTTACACTGAAAACTATCTCGTTCAAGAATTTCCATCAGAGTTATGCTCTTTCCTGTATATAATGGTGTTTCTCATGTCCAAAGAAACGCAATGGTGTTTTTCTAATACATGAATTACTATGTAGTTCGGACTTCGGACTGTATGTAACACAGAATTGATTGACATCCAGAAAAGAAATTCTGCAGGCTGTTGGGTTCTCGTCGGGACATATTAAGATATGGAAGTCTGGGAATAGCCTTTTCCTGTCTTTTCTTTACAATCAGAAACTGGAAGGTACCGTTGTTATACTACCAACTTATTTCACAGTTTTCTGCGTTGCTTACGTTGATTCATTAGTATGTGTATGATAAGGTGTTTATTAGTTGTTTGACTTGGATTTCTACACATTCAAGTAGCAAATCATCCATACAAAACGTTCCAAAGAATTATAGATATTAACTTGCAAGTTCCACTAGGAAAGATACAAGCATCCTAACAGTAAGAAAAGTGAAAATTATAACATGCATTCCAATTTGGTGGTACATGGTTTGAGGTTAGCAAGACGTAGTACTATAATTGTCCTCGCGTGTTTATCACCAGAGTTTTAGCACTGTGAGCCTAGACTTATAGTGGGTAAATACAAGTACCAATATTGGTGCAGAAAACTTTTCATTATACACCAGTGTGGAAGTTACAGAGTACTTAAGGATGAAGGCTGTTGCACTTGTTGGATTTGTACTACTTTTTTTTTTGTTTTGATTTCAGTTTAAGCCCTCACTTTAGTTTCAGCGGTTGAATATTTTTGTTACACAAGTACTTTCAATGAATGATTACAAAACAGACCTTGCCTCAAATTATTTTTTGAAATGAACCCAAATGATAACACCTCCACAATCCACACACAAGTTGAGGATTCTAAGATAACATTGGCATCCTTGGTGTAAGCTGTTAGCTGTATCATCCCTTGCCACTTAATCTGAATTTAGTACTGCCATGGCTCATGCCTTTTCTAGCTTTCCTCAGCTTAGATGACTCTCCTCACTGTTATACTGATGTTCATGGTGCGAACCTGGCTAGCGCCAGGTCCTCGGAGCTTTCTATTGGAACAGCTTATCTAAGCAGAATGTGGTCATCCCATGGGCCATGACATCTTGGATTCTACTAATTCTAACTGACATGGCTATCATCTGATAGAAAATGATAGTACAAGACGTTGGATATGGTTGCGTGTCAATGGCTAATACTATGGGTGATGGCACACAGTAGAAGAAACCTAGTAGCACCATCTCTGGTTAACTTTTGCCTTCATTGGTTGGGAGGTGCTTTTATGCTTCTCTGAAGGATGCTTCACCCCTCGAGAGTTGCACAAATTTTAAAGCACAAATCAATGATGGATTCTGTTAAAGGTATTAATGATATTTCCTATTATACCAGGATTTAGTCTTATGTCCCCTTTGTACCCTATATATATTGAACGGGAAAAGTACCCTATATATTGCTCATTGGGCCTCTCTAACCTTTGTTACTATGTTATGAATATTGTGTGTGTATTGAAGAGACCCAATGAGCAATATATATAGGGTTTAGTTTTGTGTCCCTTTTTTACCCTGTATATATCGCTCATTGGGTCTCTTCAGTATATACAATACTCATAACATGGTATCAGAGTTAAGGTTAAAACCCTAGCCTTTGTTTTCTTCTGCTGCCGTTGCCCCCATGAGTATCAATCTCGACTCCTGGGGACGGCCACGTCACCCGTGCCATACCAGCCACAGTAGCCGGTGGGGTACTCGTCGCACCCACGGACGTTCTTCTCGGCGTTCTCGCCGCTGTCTGGACGCCTTCAATGGAGGAAACCGTCGCGCCACCGCCAACAACTGCCACTGCTGTCCTCTTCTTTGGGCAGCCGCCGTCGCGGGCGTTGTTCTCGCCGCCGCTGGATCCCACCGACCGTCGTCTTCTTAGCTGTCGTGTAGCCATCGGATCCGCCTCGGCCGCTATCGTCACCGCACCTTTGGGTCGCCGCCGCCACCTGTCCTTGCGTTGCCGTCTCCCTACATCTGGCTGGATTTGGCGGCCTGCCTCGGCCGCCACCGACGCTGCGCCTCTTCGCTCCTGGTTCTACTGGATACGATCCCTCTTCGGCCTCGGCATCCGGCCGGCCTCTTTGCCCGCTGTTGTTCTGGGCTATCCCGACCGTCTCATTGTGTCTTCATCGGCCGCCGCCTGCCAAGCCCTGATCTGGCCATCTCCAGGTCGGATCTGGCCGTCTCCACCGTCGGCCTCGATGCTCTAGGCCCCCACCGCCTCAGATCTGGCGTTGCCTCGCTCTTCCCCGCCAACAGCCGCACCGACGCCGTGCCTTTTCAAATTCGTAGTAATCTATTTTTTAGTTTGTCTAAGCCATGCGAGTCCACAAATTTATTGTTAGTCATAGAAACATAGGTATTTTCTTTTTATATGGCAGCAGCCGGTGCTCTCCTCTTTGAGCCGCGTGTAGATTGTAAAAGTCGTTAGGATGCCACCGTTTTTTTCTGAGCTACTGCTCTGAGCTTCTAAGGCCGTCGCACTTTTTTTGCATTGCGTTTTTGTTGCGCTTCTTGTGCACTGTACCGCTGCCGTCTTGCGTTTCGATCTGCACTGTTATGTTTCTATCCATTCTTCTTCGACTCTGACATATTTTCCAAGAGTAGCACACTACAACGACATTATTAAGACTCGGATTTTTCCTATTTTAGTGTCAACTCTTTTCAAATGCAATGCTATTGTATACGCCTTACATTTGAGGGGAGGTGTTAAGTGTATTAATAGTATTTTCTATTGTATTAGGGTTTAGTCTTGTGTCCCCTTTGTACTCTATATATATTGCTTATTGGGTCTCTTCAATATACACACAATATTTATAACAGATTCCATCTACTTGCCCCTTTGGGTGCTTCAAGATTTGTGCAACTCCTATTGAAGGGGTGAAGCATGGAAGCGATGTATTGGTCGGACATTGTACTTCTAATTTTTCCATATGAGAAAAGTATTGGTTGTACATTGTACTTTTCATTTTCCCATATACTACAGCTTGAATTCTCAGTTTGATTGTCCACAATTTCTACTCTTGTCACAAGTAAATTCTTTCAGGAACCTCTACTTGTACTGAGATTTGTTTAAGTATTTCCTTTTATTTATTCAGGCAATGCAGTTTGCATCTCCTAAAGGGCTGCTTAATTTTTTCATGGGTGGAGATAGTTTGATTTTTGCTAGTAATAAAGGTAAGCTAAAAAATATTCAACTCCATGTGGGTTCTGCATGTTCATTATTACATACAATTTGAAGTCTCAGTTAATTCTAACTGATCAGCCTATTCGGCACTTCGATTTGTGTTGTGCTAAAGATAAGAGCATGAGCTGTTATGTAAGATTTGTATTGGCTATTTGCAAATTCTATCTGGCATAACACAGTGGTGTCATTTTAGGCAGTTAGACTGGGCCTGCCAGGTAATTTTAGTGAGTACAACGGATTTTAGCGGCACCTAGAAAGATGATTGAAACTAGCTTGGAAGCAGTTGGATCCAAAAACTAATTGATGATTGGCCTCCACCTTTGGCTTGCAACTTCACAATCTGTTATGTTACATGTTGCTCACTGCTGCTGTTTCTGTAGGAGATTCACTCTCATCAAGGGTTCAACAAATAAAGAAGTATTTAGCTGATTTTGAAACTGGGTAGGTAACTGACTAGCTGCATATTCTTCAATTTTCTAGGTCTGTAATGCTAGAATTTGCTTCATGCTGAGGCTGATCTTTTTTAATGATACATTAATGCGTTTACAAAATTTTCCTTAGGGGCTCTGCCACATACGTACCTGAGTTTCCAAGAAAGCTCGACTGGTTGAATACAGCCCCACTTCAGTTTGGAAGAGTAATTTAGAACTCATTTTATTTTATTCTCAGTAATATAGCTGTGACTTTGCTACAGTACCACATGCTCCATTTTATATCCTGGCTTTTCGATCTTTCAGTTTTCATGGCAGTTTTCATCTAAATCTCATTTACTCACATTGTCACAATTTTGTCAATAAGTCTCATCTAATTAGATGTTAGACATAAATGCAAAACAGGAAGGGGTGCGAAGGGGTTTGCTTGTCCATCTAATAGCTATAGTCAAATTATTGCCATAGTGACACTGATAATGTTGTATCTACTGATTAGAATCCAGAAACATATTTTTGGAATATGTCATGCTATACTGCAACAACTTCCACTAAAATAGACTTCAAAGTTCAAACTAAAATAGTAAAATCTTCTCGCATACAAAGTCCTGCTTCAAGAATCTTTTTTATTCATATACGAAAGGTTTCCAAGCTCTATATGTTAGAAACCTGGGATTACAATTTGTACACGTTATACATTACTAAATTTGCCATGTTACAGGATCTTTGCCATTTTAGTCACAGTTTCGTGTTCTTGATACTTGTTAGTAGGGATTAGGGAAATCGAAAAGGTAGTGTGTCGTGAATAAGCGGTTGAAGTGATGTGGTCATGGTGGCGTAGCCGAAGCAACAGTGTACTCGCAGCACTATAGCAGTCAGAAATCACTGTTGTACTCGTAAGCACTGTAGCAGGTTGAAATCACGGTAGCGCTCCTAAGTACTGTAGCAGGCTAAAATCACTGTAGCACTCGTAAGTACTGTAACATGATAAAAGAACTATAGCAGTCTTAAGTTACTGTAGCTGGGATGCTTTGGAAGTCAGTCGAAGGCGTAGGAGTCAATGTCATAGGAGCGAGTAGTCTTCACTTAGCGTAGTGTGCGCAGGTCGTGGAAGGTGAGGCCGATAAAACCGGATCACATGTAGTCAGTTGTTAGTCCGAGTCGTGTGGCTGTAGTGGGTGAGTGGCTTGCATGTGCGGCCTGGTTGTATCTATTTAAGCCATGTAATTTGTTGAGTAAGTAGAGCAGTCCTAAAAGGGAGAAGAGAGAAAAGCAACGCAAGTTGAGTTCGCGTTGGCAAAATTTCTCTCCGTGTATCTATGTTTGTTCTCGCTTGCGTGTTTAAGTTGTGTCCACGTGCTTGCGTGTGTTTGATCCTAGGGGCAAATTCGAACATTTGGTATTAGAGCTTGATGTATGCCAAAAATCATGCCGAGAAGTATGGAGATCGTCGATGCGGCGGCGTTAGCACCGGCAAGCGCACTGACAAAGGAGAGCTCCGCAGTGTCGTTTCACTACCCCGTGCTCACGAGGAGCAACTACGCGGCGTGGGCAATGAAGATGAAGGTGTATATGAAAGCCCAAGGCATATGGGATGCCATCAAGCGACGCCGACACATGCAAAGACCAAATGGCATTGGCGGCCATCTACCAAGGTGTCCCAGAAGACATGTTTTTCCTGCTAGCTGAAAAGGAGACGGCCAAAGTAATGTGGGAGGCGTTGAAGACCATGCATGTGGGTGTCGAGCGCGTGAGGGAAGTCAAGGTGCAAACTCTCAAGTCAAGAGTTCGAGGTACTGCGCATGATGGAATTGGAGTCGATCGATGACTTCGCCATCCGGTTGACAACAATCATCAACAAAATCCGAGGGCTCGGTGACAAGATGGAGGGGAGCTACGGAGTAAGGAAATTTCTTCGTGCAGTCCCCACTAAGTTTCTACTGGTATTCTCCCCAATCAAGCAATTTGGTGACCTCAAGGCAATGACGATTGAAGAAATTATTAGAATAATTAGATATCTTTCTATATATGCGCTTTCCATGTATGCGCCTTCCATGTATATGCTTTCCATGTATGCGTTTTTCATGTATGCGCCTTCCATGTATATGCTTTCCTTGTATGCCTACACCAGGCCAATATATATACAAGTCACCCCAGCCCTTTAGTTGTGTGGTGTTTGCCTCAATCTCTCTACCTTTTTACATGGTATCAGAGCGTACCTCCTGAGCCTCTCCGTTGCTCCTCTCTCCTGGCCGCACCACCAGGCCGCCGTCGTCGCCTCCCCTCCTCAGGCCGCTTCCCCACCCGGGCTGACCGCCGACGCGCCATCCTCAGGCCGCCGTCGCCTCGGGACGACCGCCGCCGCCTGCAGTCGGACCTCCTCCCGACCGGGACGCCGCCGGCCTCCCCCCTTGAGCCGCTTCCCCACCCGGACCAACGCGCCATCCTCCAGGCCGTCGTCGACCCTCTTCCTGGGCGCAGCCGCTGCGCAGATCCAGGCGCAGCTGCCGGGCGCCGCCACCCCCGGGCTCCCCCCTCTTCCCGGGCGCTTCCACCGCCGGCTGCCCCTCCTCCAGCCGTCGCCTCAGCGCAGGATCTGGAAGCCGGCGCCGCCCCCGCGCAGGATCTGGGAGCTGCCGCCGCACCCTATATGCGCTTTCCTTGTATGCGCCTTCCATGTATATGCTTTCCATATATGTGCTTTCCATGTATGCGCCTTCCATGTATATGCTTGTATGCCTACACCTGGCCAATATATATACAAGCCACCCCAGCCCTTTAACTGTGTGGTGTTTGCCCCAATCTCTGTACCTTTCTACAGAAATGATCAGCCGTTTGAAGGTGCACGAAGAATGGTGGGTATATTATGGTGTAGGTGCTGAAAGCACCTGCTTCTAACAAGGGGTAAGTGGGAGGCCCAATCCAAGAAGTGCAACACCTTTGGCAAGAAGAGCACCTTTGACAAGGCGAAGGTGCGTTGCTACAAGTGTCAAGAGTACAGGCATTTTGCAAAGGAGTGCCGTGAGCCGAAGAAGGAAGTGGCTCTTCTTGCTGCAATGGGTGTAGAGGACGAGCCAGCGCTGCTTTAAAGCCAACAAGGAGTCTTCATCATTTTTTTCTTTCCTACATGTTGAGTCCGTGTACAAGTATGAGTGCACAATTGCATTTTTGAGTCGTTTGGCACGGTAGGTGTGTTGCATGTGTCATTTATTTGGTCGTGCACGTAGGAAGTGTGTTACATACATGTGCATAGTCATGTCATGGTCATGCACGTAGGTGAGTCAGTGCATGATCTATGTGTGTGTCCTTGTAGTTGTGTCCAAGTTTTCATGTGTGTACGCTCTGATAAGAGTCTCCGTCGCCATCAAGATGTGTGTCAGGAGATTGGACTTCGGCTTGTGAGTCAATGCATCAAGATTAAGGGGGTGAATGTTAATCTTGACACTTGTTAGTAGGGAAGTCGAAAATGTAGTCCGTCGTGAATAAGCGGTCGAAGTGACGTGGTCGTGGTGGCTTGGCCGAAGCAACATTGTACTCGTAAGTACTGTAGCGGTCTGAAACCACTGTAGCATTGTAAGTACTGTAGCAGTCTGAAACCATGCTAGCACTCGTAAGTACTGTAGCAAGCTGAAAGAACTGTAGCAATCTTAAGTTACTGTAGCAAGGATGCGTCGGAAGTCAATCGAAGGCGTAGGAGGAGTCGAGGTCGTAGGAGCGAGTAGTCTTTAGTTAGCGCAGTGTGCGCAGGTCGTGGAAGGTGAGGCCGATAAAACCATATCACAGGTAGTCAGTTGTTAGAGTCCGAGACGTATGGTTGTAGTGGGTGAGTGGCCTGCATGTGCGGCCCGGTTATATCTATTTAAGCCATATAATCTGTTGAGTAAGTAGAGCAATCGTAAAAGGGGAGATAAGAGAAAAACAATGCAAGTTGAGGTTGCGTTGGCAAAATCTCTCCGTGTCTGTGTTTGTTCTCGCTCGTGTGTGTAAGTTGTGTCCATGTGCTCGCATTTGTTTGATCCTAGGGGCAAATTCCAACATTTTGCACAAATATACCTCAGCAACTGTTAACATGCTATGATCATCTTTCATGTCTCTATGCAATTCAACAGCCTGGAGTGTAATCTCACATTACTCAAAATCGCAGCTTAATAACTGCCTAGCACTTCTGAAGAAAAATTAGTGAAACAGAGTTATGGTGTGATGATTCTGTCAAGGTCAGAAAGCTCCATCAATGATGTTTAGGCTGTCGTGCACATACAATTTTAGTGAGCAAATACCTGGATTAAGGATTCTAGAGTGTCATGTAAAACTTATTGTGCACCCTACTATGTCGAGAAGAGCATATAACATGGTCTTTAGGGACACACTACCAACCCAAACCAACTACAACAAAACATGTGCTCGGCACTTCAGTGTAATGAACTTTTTATCATTCTTTGACGAGCTTAATTTTGTCTGTGTGGAACTTCAGCAATGTTGTCACTCTGTGGATTCAATGTGAGGAGCTCTGTGACCTTGACTCTGATTCAATTGTCTATTCACTTATTCAATATTCAGCATGAAACATAGTTATAATAGCTATTTAGGGTTGCTGTCTGAACAATAGTCTTCCAGATAGTTGCTTCAGCTCCTAAACGTCATAAGATGTTATGCCCCTATTATAGAACTAAAATGGTGTATTTGAGCTGGCTTGAAATTGTTCAATTTAAGTGCAGAATTAACAGTTCTGTTCTAGGCAGTAGACTGATATACATGGTTATAGTTATTGGTAACAGCATTCCTATCTCATCCCCAAGAAAAGACCAGTTGGTCAATGTCATTTTTCTACAAATATGATGGATAACCAAAAGTATATATTTTTCATTTCTTTTTACTGCTGTGGGGTCTAGGCCTGGGGAACTATGACATCCATATTCATTTATTATGTAAACCTATGGTGCAGGATTTAAAAGGAAGAGTGGTCCTATTGGATTTTTGGACCTATTGCTGCATCAACTGCATGCATGTCTTGCCAGACCTGGAATTTATAGAGAAGAAGTATAAAGATAAACCTGTGAGCTTCTGTTTTTGTCTTCACATTTTGGATTGTTCCTGATTATATATTTTTATATTTAGTTTTCTTGCACAATAAAAGAGCTTTAGGCCGTAATCAGTAAATAATCTCTAAATTGCTTGTTTAATACTGGTTCTAATACACAATAACTGCAGTTTTTGGGTGCTTTAAACCTTGACATGATTATCTAATGCATGATAGCTGCAGTATTTGGGTGCTGTAAACCTTGACTGGAATAATGTTTATGTTATTTGTTGTCAGTAATTTGCCATGTTTCATTTCCCCTTGCTATTTTCAGTACATTGATCATATGGTAATTCGTTAGTCCTGATTGAAATGTTATCTAAAATGTCATGTTGTATGTCTTCTGACCTGAGTTGTTGTAATGTATTTGAGTTGCTAATCATGATGCAAATAAGTTTAGCACCGTGTTTTCTGTCGCTTGATACTTTTGTAGGTTAGCAGTTAGATATATTGGATATTTACATAGATGATGCTTGGTCCTGTGCAGTTCACTGTTGTTGGTGTACACTCTGCCAAATTTGATAATGAAAAAGATCTTGAAGCCATCAGAAATGCTGTTCTGCGCTACAACATTACTCATCCGGTAAGACAACAGTCATAGCTTGTGAAATATTCAAATGAAGAACATCATTCCCGTGCCTCCACCTACCCACCCACGCAGTCATGCACCTGGCTCAGTTTGTGGTATCTCTTCGTACAAGTACTCGCTTTTTTTGTATGTATGTGACATTTTTTAAAATCGTACAAGGGTAGCTATGGTGGCACCATTTTGCTTTTCAGAAGATACTGTACTCCATGCCTTTTTGCATCTGGTCTATTTCCATGCCTTTTCTGTTACTGGCACTTTCCTTTAATGGTCTCGATTAGTTGTGCAGTTTTGCGTTCGTCCTGCTGGTTCTTTCCCGGGTGACCTTGCTTGTCAGCAACTGGGCTGTTGTTTTAGCTTGTTATGTAATTCGCTAATTTGTTGTATCTGAAATATTCATTTTTAATGCAAAAATATGCAGCCCTCCTGCATGTCATTTCCCAGTCAAGTGTCTGTCATTTCTTTTCTTTTTTACGGGAGTGTGTTGTTAGATGAAGAGAAGGAGGGATGCAAATGTGAATTGGTTGGTTGTATTACACAACCCAAAGGGGTAATATATAGTACAAGGCTTAAGGGACATAAGACTAAACCCTAGGATAATAGGAAATACCACAAATACCCTTAACACCCTTTTCAATGCAAGTCTTCTGCAATGGCATTGTATTAGAAAGGGTTGACAATAAAATAGAGAAAGTTCGAGTCTTGATAATGTCATCATAGCGTGCAGCTCTTGAAAAATATGTTAAGTATCAAATGATCTCTCATCTGGGGTCGTGCGGCAACCCATAAAGCACAAAATGCAGGGGTTGAGAAAGCAATGGCAAGCGAGCAAAATCGACCGCGACAACACGACAAATAAAGATGATGAAGCCGACAATTGATAGAGCTGTCAAATCAAGCCGAAGAGGGATAGATAAAAGCATGGTGGCACAAATCGAAGCTCGAGACGGCGGCGATGCGGAAGGGAAGCACAGTGGCTTTAGAAGTTCAAGGCGGCGGCTTAGATAGAAGTGGTGGCATCATAACTTCTGCGATGGCTTAATGAGAAGAATGGCGGCTGCTACCATGTGAAAAGGAAGGAGAGGACTACATTCGATCCAACAGGACAGACCATGGCTAACAAAGCAATTAGCTGACTGATAAGGAATTTGTGGACTCGCACGACTTTGACGAATTGAAAGATAGATACTACAGACTTGGATGGACGCAACGGAAGCAATGACACTAAGGGTGAAAAGACTCAAAAGGATAACTAGCAGCGGAACTGACATCAGCAACACATTGCCTCCAAGCAGCAGACATCTTCGGGCAAATAGCAAAGCCCAACTCCACAACAGCCTAAAATAGCTCACACAGCTCACAAATGGCCAACCCACGCACCAACACCTCATACCACAGCATGAAACCGAGCACAAGCGAGATAGGCACCAAGCCAGAGGGGCAGCGGTGCTGAGAAGAAAATGGAGGGCAACAGCAACATCACTCCAAGGAAGGAGCAGAAGGTAGCGGAGGTGCTCCAATGTAGGAGGGCGATGGTGGCGCTCCAAGAGAGGAGGGCGACGACCGCGCTTCAAAGAAAGGGAGCTGAAATGGGCTCAAGACGACAGATGGGCTTGGGAGACGGGCAATGGCGATGGACCCTCGAAGGCACGACCGAGGTGAGGACGATGGCTCCCTCGCGCACGACGTCGAATCTGGCTTGGAGACGGCCTACCGGCGCCGAATTCGAGCTCGATTCGACAGAGGATGGTGAGGATGGGGTCAGCAACGACGAGCAACACCTGATCTGGCCCTCGTGTTAGCTTTTGAGCTCGATCCAAGACTAGCCAAGGGAAGGGAAACAGTAAATGATAAGGCGAGATCGCCCTCGACGCCGACAAGGCTTGTCCTTGTCGCCGAAGAGGCTCTAATTAGGCGACGACTGAACTGAAGATTCTTTATTGCCTTCTCTCATTCCATCGTTGGCCACCTTTCTAGAACAGGTGCCTTTACAAAGGAAACCGCATACTCTTGCTAAATATAGATTTCCTAATATCATACTATTACTAAGAGCACTTCTAATTATACCATAGCCTTTCCTAATAGCTACCTCTGTCCCTATTTTGGTTGCTCTTCGGACGGAGCTGCAGTTGTGTTTGAAACAGTGACGCTGCTTCGTCTGTTTGGACTCGTATTGCTGCTCCCAATTCCTATAGCGCGTCTAGCAGCCATTGGTGCCGCTGGTGCCAAACTGGCTGGTGCTGATGCCTCTATTGAACGTTGCCGATGACGCCACTGGTAAGTTTTGCCCACAAATGTGTCGATAACACTGGATCTGATTGGGACTGAACTGGAGAAGACGAGTTGCACTTGCACCAGATCTGATGGTGATGAAGCATGACGGCGTCGGAGACGCACGGATCCAGTGCGAATCGAGACTTGTGAAGAGGACACTGCTGGCCGCTGGCTCAGATCTGATGGGGACCGACGACGATGAGGCTCGCCAGGAAGACGATGCCGAGCCTAGATCCGACGGAGATGATGTCTCCCAGCGGCGGGGCGCCCGAATCCGAGGCAGATCAAGGTCAGAGATGCAGATGCAAAGACGACGATCGACAGCAACCGAGGAGGCGCGAAGACTAAATTCGGCCAGAACCGAGTGGATTTGGCTGGAAAGAGGACAACGCCGCTGGATCTGGTGAAGACTGACTTTGGCGGCACTGGATCCGCAGCGTGGTTGCGGCGGCCCACTGGGCGACCTGTGGCGACAACTCGATGAAGACGATAGCTCCCGGCATGCTTCGAAGATGGCTTGCTGCAGCTGCT
Organism: Melocanna baccifera; assembly: GCA_036346265.1. Lineage (NCBI taxonomy): Eukaryota > Viridiplantae > Streptophyta > Magnoliopsida > Poales > Poaceae > Melocanna > Melocanna baccifera. The sequence goes on from CM070693.1 coordinate 14,221,339, forward strand.
AGAAGTTGATGGCTACTACGAGGTGGTTGCCCCTAGGGGCGGAGATTGCTCCTCCCGGAGGTAGCAATTGCGGAAGATGAACGAAAGCTTAGAAAAACCTCGCTTTGATACCATGTTAGATGAAGAGGAGGAATGCAAATGTGAATTGGTTGGTTGTATTGCCCAGCCCAAAGGGACAATATATAGTACAAGACTCATGGAACACAAGACTAAACCCTAGACCAATAGAAAATGTCACAAATACCCTTAACATGTATCATGTCTATTGCTTTGTGTGTGTGTTCTTGACTTATTTGAGCTGTGACCTTTTTGAAGGTTGTAAATGATGGTGACATGTACTTGTGGAGAGAACTGGGGGTGAACTCTTGGCCTACGTTTGTTGTTATTGGACCCAATGGAAAGGTTCTAGCACAGATATCAGGTGAAGGTCATAGAAAGGTATTGACACATTTCTCTTCAAAAGACTAGTCCTAAGTCCTAAGTAGTCTGATAACATATTCTCATGTATAAGATTTCTGTTTTTGCATCATTTGATCCTGCAAAAAAATATTAACTAGATGTACACTTAAAGAGTTTAGGCATTATTATGGGAGGTACTTGTCCAATGGGATGACCAGCCAGCATCTGAAGCTTCATGGATCTCTCTTATTGAATTTAAGCGTCAATATCCTAGTTTTCAGCTCAAGGATGAGCTGTTTCCTCAGGAGGGGGGAAATGTTGTGGATGTGTATTGGGGAAACATTATAGCAGGAGGGCCAAAAGTGCTGTCGAATCCAACAAGAACTAACAAGTTCTGTTCAGATTCTGATTTTTCTTATATCTATGGAAGTTTTATTAGTTTGGGAAAGTCTTTATAATTGGTATTAGCTAAAGGGTTGTATCCGACTTAGTCTCCCTGGGTCGGCAGTTGTAATATATATAGTCTCTTGCGGTTTAGCAAGGAGAGCAGAAAGGAAATAAAATAGCTTCTTCTTCCCCCAAACCCTAACTCTTAAGCCAACTCACAGTCACGGCAAGGCAAGGAGCGCCATGCCAGAGAGTTGAAGACCCTTCCCAACCTACCCATTCATATCACCTGAGATCCAAGACTAAGAATCACAACACATACAGCGAACCTATCTAACCAATAAAATCAATTCCATGAATAAGCTATGCCATGCTATTTCAGTGTGGTCATTCATATATTTTCATGTCTAGACATGGTGGCAATGTCCAGTCAATTCTACTTATTCATGTTCTCTCCAGGACCTCGATGATGTAGTTGGTGCAGCACTTGAGTTTTATGAAGAAAGGAAATTAGCGCAGAATAATTCCCTTCCCTTGGCATTGGAGAAGGACAAGGATAGTCGATTAATAACTTCACCACTGAAATTTCCTGGGAAACTTGCAATTGATGTACAGAACAATCGATTATTTATATCAGACAGTAACCACAATCGAATTGTGAGTATTTATTCTTTTACATTGAGTGTTTATTTGCTTCACATATAAATCTACTTTATTTTTTTTAATTTTATTTAGTTGTTTGTTCTGTCCTCATTTCTGTAATTAAGGTGGTCACCAACCTGGAAGGGGAATTTATATGTCAAGTTGGAAATTCTGAAGAAGGACTACTTGATGGTCCGTGTGATGCTGCCTCATTTAATCGCCCTCAAGTGAGGAACATAACTATGTTTTGTTCTTGCAACAAAATTCTGTTCTTACAGCAACATGCTATGAGTATTCAACTTTGGTTGTACCATGGCTATAGTAGAGAGCTAGAGATGCAACATTGCAGCTGAATGTGAATAGCGGGCATCATAATGTCCTGCAGCCAGCATGCTCCAAACCTTCTTTTTCTTTTGATAGAGGCTAAGCTATCAAGATGCACTTTTTCTTTGCGTGAGATTATTTGAAGCAAAATACGTCCTTGAATTGAACTTCCTTTTGTTATGCATTTTTATGCTATGACCTCATATCACTTGCTGTCAATCAGGGTCTTGCATACAATTCCAAAAAGAATATCCTATATGTTGCAGACACTGAGAACCACGCACTGCGGTAAGTACTTTCACTGGCTTCAGTTAGTCCATTCAGCTTCTTTTTTTATAGGGGTAGGTCATTCAGTTTCTGGTAACACGGACTTGTTAGCGATCTTCTCATGGCTTATTTAAAAAGGAACGGCAATATCAGCATTTGAATATTACATTTGTAGGTACATGAAGAAAATAATGCATGTCAACTTGCAATTTGATTTGCATTCAGTAGTCTTTAGGGCCAGGGCTGGTAAAACTGCTAGGAACCCTCAGGTTACCAGCTGGTAAACCAGAACCACCCTGGTTTCGGTTTTAGGAACCCTGGCCCGGTTCATAGGGCCAAAACCCTCTTTGATCCCAATTCATGTGCAATACACGTATTGTTACTTACTTGAATTCCAAACATCAAGATTTGAAAAACTCAAATGAAATTTGAAAATCCAAACTGGTCCCATTTTTGGGCTGGAAAATGACTGGTTTAGGATGAAGACTTGAACTGGCCAGGATCCGGTTTTAGGACCACTTTCAGTTTCTTGAAGCCTTCTTTGTAAATTGGTATTGTCTTAAAACATGTGGTTCACATGGTTTCAACTTTTGCCACCCAGTCTTGTAGCAACCAAGTCAGCCAGCGTAAGACCAGATATACCAACAAAAGGTAGTAAGTGGGGATAGATGTAGTATCAAGTTCCATCAAGTAGGGTAGCAGACTAGATTTAGCATTTGCTAATTTCTGGTGTATTACTATTGTTAGAGATATATTCTATATCTGTGTAGTTACCTTATGACATATCTGTACGTATTGTATTAGGTGTTCTTATATCTGTACATGTATATATACTGGCCCTTTGGCCTCATGATGAATACAAATGCTATTCATAACATGGTATCAGAGCCAAATCTAGGGTTTCATCGTACCTAGCGTTACGCTGGTTTCCACCGCTTTGTCCACCGCGGCCTCTTCCCGCCGTCTCTCCGCGCGCTGCCACCGCGGCCTCTTCCGCGCCGTCTCCACCGCAACTTCGCCACCGCGGCTCTTCCGCGCCGTCTCGGATCTGGTCGTCGATCCACGTCCGTCGAAGAAGAAGAAGAAGATCGAGCGGGCCGATCCAAAGACCGGCCGCTTCGTTGAAAACGGCGGAATCTGTCGGCGGTGAGCGTCGTTCCCGTCGCCGCTCCGCCCGGATCCGCCGCCCGTCCCGGTTTCCTCTGACGACCTCCGGATCTGCCGTCGGTCCTCGATCGATCGACGCCCCGCCGCCGGAGCTCGTCCCCGTCGATCTGCTCGCGCCTCCGGATCTGCTGCTGCTGCTCCTCACCGAGCACCCCCACGCCTTGGTGCTCATCCGCCGCCGAGCACGTAACAGGAGGGAGAGATCGAGTCCGTGCGGCTCCTCGTCGCCAAGGCGGAGCAGGAGAGGCGGGCCACCGCGAGCGCTCGCCGTTCGTTGCTGTCGCCGCCAACCACCGCAAGCGCTCGCCACTGCTGTCGCCGCCTGGGGAGATCCACGCGCAGGTGCTCTGCTGTGGTCAAAGCACTGGAAGGCCATTGGTTTGATTCTCAGGTATAAGTCAAGCCACTGGTTTTTGTTTCCTCAAGCCACTGGTTTCTTGGAAGCCGCTGGTTTTTGACCAAGAAGTCTCTCGGTAAAAAAAGGAAAAAAGAAAAAAAATGTCTTCTTTTGCAGGTTCAGTTTCTGTTCCTCGTTGCCCGGTGATCTTCGATGGTCTCAACTACGAGATTGGTTTCAGCATATGCGTCTTCACATGCGGGGTCAACGTCTTTGGGAGTATCTTACCGGCGACTTGCCCTGTCCGTCTTACCCTACTCCACTGCTTTGCGCCTTCCGAAGGATGCTTCAAGAAACTTCGTACAAAGGCAGCGAGGTTTTGAGGTCGCCACGAAGACTTTCGATCTCGGTTCTTGCTCACAAGACATTGATTGATGAAGATGCTCGTGCTTCGCTATGCAGTTAATGATATAGAGTGCATCTCACGGTGATATTATTGGTGCCGCTTCCGCCAGCGATGTGGACACATCTGCGCACCCGCTACGAGCCATCTGGAGATTCTTTGTACCTTGCTGTTGTGCGTCAGGAGCAGTCCCTGCAGCAGGGAGATGCTACTGTGGATGAGTTCTACGCTCAGCTGTCTGCGATATGGCGTTAGATTGACTCTTTGGGGCCATATGTTTATCGCACCTGTCAGTGTTGTCAGCGTCAGCAATCTCACTTGGAGCTTCGTCGCATCTACGACTTCTTGACACGCCTTCGGTCCGAGTTTGAGCAGACTCGTGCTCAGTTGCTGGCTCGTCACCCACGAGTGACTGTTGGAGGCCCTAACAGCTGTTCGTACTGAGGAGATTCGCCTTCGTGGTGCGGGTCTCCTGTCATCATCGTCGTTTCCTTTGGTTTTGGCCGCTTCTTCAGCTTCTACTCCTGCTGCGTCGCCTGTTACTTCTTCACCGGCCATATCTTCACCGATGACAGCTGCTATTGGTAGGAGACCCCATTGCACTTATTGCAACAAGGATGGACATGTGGAACAGTCTTGCTACAAGAAGAAGGATTTTCGTCGTGATACTTGTCCCCCGCGAAGCACTAGAGGCTCCCTTTCTCAGCGAAGTCCTGGTACCTCTGACACTCAGCAGTTTCTACAATTATTAGGTCGCATGGTTGCTACGCGTAAATGCAATGCTGCTGGTTACGCTACTCGATCTTGGTTGAGAGACCATCTTCTATTCCTTCCTCAGGTACATCACCTTGGCTTCTTGATTCTGGAGCTTCTTTTCATATGACATCTGATTCCACCACTCTTACTTCTGTTAGCTCTCTAGTTGCTCCCATCTTTGTTCAGACAGCAGATGGTACTTCTCTTTCTGTCACAGGACGAGGCACTCTTTCCAATTCATCTTTTCTTGTTCCTGATGTTTTGCATGTCCCAAAACTAACCATGCAGCTCATATCTGCCGGCCAACTCACTGATCATGGTTGTGTTATTCTCGATTCTGACTCTTGTTGTGTTCAGGATCGCCAGACGAGACTCGGTTGGTGCGGCCTCGCGCCGTGATTCCCAACGGCTCTGAGAGCTTGACTGCCGACTTCCTTCCCCTGCGGTCCGTCGCCTCCACCACTGCATCCGCATCTGCTGCAGCCTCCACCACCTCTTTTACTCAGTGGCATAATCGTTTGGGACATCTTTGTGGGTCACGTATGTCTTCATTACTTCGTCGTGGTCTTTTAGGGTCTGTGTCTGGTGATGCCTCTCTCCATTGTCAGGGTTGTAAGCTTGGCAAACAGCTTCAACTCCCATATCCTTCTAGCGAGTCAATCTCTCAGCGTCCTTTTGATCTTGTTCATTCTGATGTATGGGGACCAGCTCCTTTTGTCTCAAAAGGAGGTCATCGATATTATATCATTTTTATTGATGATTTTTCTCGGTATACGTGGATATATTTTATGTCATCTTGTAGTGATGTTTTATCCATTTATAAGACTTTTGCCACCATGGTCCGTACTCAGTTTGACTCCTGATTATTCCAGTCTTCGCCTTTTTGGGTGTGCGTGCTATGTTCTTCTTGCACCTCGTGGCGCACTAAGTGGATCGCTCGATCTGTCAGTGTGTTTTTTCGGCTCTGATCTTGAGCACAAGGGATATCGCTGTTGGGACTCTATTGGTAGACGGATGCGGATTTCTCGGGATGTTATTTTTGATGAGTCTCGTCCTTTCTATCCACAACCTTCCTCTTCCTCCACTCCAGCATCAATTGTCGAGCCACTTTCTTTTCTGACTTTTCCTTCCACTCCCATAGTTGCCACTTCATCACTACATTCTTTGGTCTCTCCGGTGCCTCCTTCCCAGTCGGCACCCTCTTCACCACCAGCATCTTCTTGTCCTGATCTTGTTCCTTCTTATCCTCTCTACTATACCCGTCGTCCATAGGTTTAGGATTCTTCTGATGTGCCCTCTTCTTCTGATGGGCCATCCTCTTCGGCCTCTCCTCGCTATGCTCTTCGCGATCGCCAGTCTATTCGGCCTCCTGCGCGTTTTGGTTTTGCTGCCACTGCTCTTGCCGAACCGACTTCTTATCGTGATGCTGTCATTCATCAGGAGTGGCAGCATGCGATGGCTGAGGAGATTGCTGCCCTTGAGCGTACTGGCACGTGGGATCTCGTTCCTCTTTCTACACGTGTTACTCCTATCACATGCAAGTGGGTCTATAAGGTTAAGACCCGCTCTGTTGGTTCTCTTGAGCGCTACAAGTCTTGTGGTGCGCGGTTTTCAACAAGAGCATGGTCGAGACTATGATGAGACCTTTGCTCCTGTTGTTCATATGACCACTGTTCGCACTCTACTTGCTGTAGTCTCTGTTCGTTAGTGGTCCATCTCTCAATTGGATGTCAAGAATGCCTTTCTCAATGGCGAGTTGCGTGAGGAGGTCTACATGCAGCCGCCCCTTGGGTATTCTGTTCCTGAGGGCATGGTTTGTCGTCTTCGCCGCTCTCTCTATGGTCTCAAACAAGCTCCTCGAGCTTGGTTTGATCGTTTCTCCTCTATTGTCACTGCAGCTGGTTTCTCTGCCAGTGCTCATGATCCTGCTCTTTTTATTCACACTTCGCCTCGTGGTCGGACGCTTCTCCTTTTATATGCTGATGATATGATTATTACTGGCGATGATTCTTAGTACATCACTTTTATTAAGGATCGTCTTCATGAGCAGTTTCTTATGTCTGATCTGGGTCCACTTCGTTATTTTCTTGGGATTGAGGTTATCTCTACCCCTGAGGGTTTCTATTTATCCCAAGAAAAGTATATTCAGGATCTTCTTGAGCGTGCCTCTCTTACTGATCAGCGCACAGCTGAGACTCCTATGGAGCTTAATGTTCATCTTTGTCTTACTGATGGTGAGCCTCTTTTTGATCCTACTCGCTATCGTCACCTTGTTGGGAGCCTTGTCTATCTTGTCGTTACTCGTCCTGACATTTTGTATCCTGTGCATATCTTGAGTCAGTTTGTTTCTGCTCCCACACAGGTCCACTACAGTCATCTCCTTCGTGTTCTACGATACCTTCGTGGAACTATCTCTCGTCGTCTCTTTTTCCCTCGCTCCAGCTCTTTACAGCTCCAGGCATATTCTGATGTTACTTGGGCTAGTGATCCCTCTGATCGTCGGTCTCTTTCTGCTTACTGTGTTTTTCTTGGTGGCTCTCTCATTGCTTGGAAGACTAAGAAACAGACAGCAGTTTCTCGTTCGAGTGCTGAGGCTGAGTTGCGAGCGATGGCTTTGTTGACTACGGAGGTTATTTGGCCACGGTGGTTACTTGAGGATTTTGGTGTTTCTGTTACTACACTGACTCCTCTTTTGTCAGACAGTACAGGTGCTATTAGCATTGCTAAAGATCCAGTGAAGCATGAGCTTACAAAGTATATTGGTGTTGATGCTTCATACATGCGGACACAGGTACAGGATCAGGTTGTTACTCTTCAGTATGTGCCTTCCGAGATTCAGTTGGCAGACTTCTTCACAAAGGCACATACTAGAGCTCAGCACAGTTTTCACCTCTCCAAACTTAATGTTGTTGCTCCACCATAAGTTTGAGGGGGGTGTTAGAGATATATTCTATATCTATGTAGTTACCTTATGACATACCTGTACGTATTGTATTAGGTGTTCTCATATCTGTACATGTATATATACTGGCCCTTTGGCCTCATGATGAATACAAGTGCTATTCATAACAACTATTAAGCGTCCTATGTCCATATACAAAACAATGTTTATGTTCTCATTCGTTAACAAAGTTTGGTGTTATGAGATGTAGGCAAAATTCCACAAAAATCTGCATTGAACGCCCATATTCTTTGATATTATTTTTAATCATATTAGATATTTAAAAGACAAGTTTTGATGCTTTTTTTACACAATTTCTACACATTCTGAAATAAAAGGGGGTGAATAGGGTAGACCTCTATAGCTGTGCCTTCTCCCTTATCCCTGCTCCGCACCTTTCGGGACCATCCCCTCCCACTCCCCTCTGCCTTGGCTGCCGGCGGCATGTACCTGCTGACACCACACACACTGGCCCCCTTCCCTGCCAGTGCCATCATGGAGCCGGCTCCCTTCCCCTCCAGTGCCAGTGGTGCACCACTGTTAGTTTTGCTCCTGCTTTCCTTCCCTGATCTACAGCCGGCCCAATTGGAGGTGGTCCATGTGGCCCAAGTGCAATAGAAGTGGTGGGTTAGTCCCACATTGGTATTTTAATGCACAAAATTAATAGACAATAGTATTTGCTGTTGTATCATTGATCTTCTATGTATCCTTTCGTTTGAGCAAATGGAAGAAATGCATAGTTCTTCAAATAAAGGGATTGTGTTTTTTTTTTAACTCCAGGGCTTCCTACAGCATCTGATAAGATATGGTGCTTCTTTGCTGGGGAAGATTAACTAGTTCTGCTAGTCATTCTTTTGTAGTGATATGTAAAGTCGATCATTGTCATATTCAACCAATCATTGTTTTTCTTGACCTGAATGCCTTTTTCTCCTTATCCAGAGAGATTAATTTTGTGGACGAGACTGTCAGAACACTAGCTGGAAATGGAACCAAAGGCTCCGATTACAAAGGAGGAGGTCGAGGAACTAATCAGGCATGCTTTTAATTTATCATCTGCTTTTATGGAATCATGAAATCAAAATTGGAAGGCTTATTTAATGCAACCTCCTATTAATGAGAACATTGTAATGTACCAAGTATACATGGAGTTATAGCATTAGTGAAAATAGTGTTTACCATTTTACAAGTACCTTTTAGTTTTGAGATACCTGCACGTGGGAATATGCATTAATGAATTTTGGTCAGTGGCAATGTGCACAACTAAGTGATTCGGTTTTATGATCACGAGAACATTTTGGGAGTGTTGTGGACGCATTTGTAGGCAAGGTATATACGGTCGTCCACGGCAATCAAACAATAGCGGCTCGGCAGCAGCAGGTGCTTCATCGGCTGGACGTGATACAGTATTGGAGCCGACAACGGCAAATAATCAATCGGCCAGCACAGCGCCAAGTATGGCAGCAGGGTCCGAATCAGAGACAAGAGTCAGCATGATCCTGAGATGCGTATTTGGAAAGGGGTGATATATTTAGAAGTACTAAATATTAGTATGTTATATTTATATTAGGTAATCTATATTGAGAAGAGTTCTCTAGTATTAGTATGATATAGTTTCCTTGTTAGGGGGGAACCTTTTATATAAGAGGTGACCAACTGTTTTGGAGAAGGCAATAAAGAATATTATTCCAGCTAAACCGGCTAGATCGGAGCCTTCTGCCGCAAGGGCAGAAGGGTGATCAAGCCTTTACCATGTTCCCCAATTGCAGCCATATCAGGGAGCCATCAACATTCTAGTGATTTAAAGTGTTAGCATGCACATGCATATGAGACCAGAACATATCAGGATATTCAGGATGTTTAGTATAACAAAGTGTTAAATCATGGGTTAATGTAAGTTTGATGACCTGATGCTTATATTATCGATATGGTAACTCCACAATTTCAAACAATGCATGGTCATATAATTAGTATTGTTTCATCTGTAGGACATTTTCTGGATTAGCTTGCCACTATTAATGGAAGTACCGTATTAAACTTTGATGTTGATAGAACACAGTTAGCTTGACTTGAAAGTGGTTTTTAGGTTCTAAATTCACCATGGGATGTCTGCTATGATCCCTCCGAGGAGTCTGTGTATATTGCAATGGCTGGACAACATCAGATCTGGAAACACAACACACTTGATGGTGTAACAAAAGTTTTCAGTGGTGATGGCTACGAGAGAAATTTGAATGGCTCAAGGTAATCATGTTTATGACATTTTCTGCCAGGAAAGTAGTTTTTAAGCTGCCCTCTGTATGGTCATACAGTGCCAGCGCATGTACTTGTAGTTGCTTAACAATGACAGTTGGTATCTGATTGCTTGCTAATAATGTCTAATGTTTCACTGAGAAATTATATGATGAATTTCAAACTCCATAACTGTTAGATGAATGAGAGTATGGCACCTTCTTTTTCTATTTTATCTCCCCGGGAATCCATTTTGTATTTGTAGACAAGAACAGGAAGTTGTCAAGTATGTTTTTGTTAGATGTGTATTATACCTGTGTATTTTTTCCATTATATAAGGGGTTATCTGCATATATGCTACACCTATATGTGTATGTATACTAGCTCATTGGTCTCATAATGAACATATGCACTTCGTAATATGATATCAGAGCGCACCTAAGGTTTTTCTTCGTCAAGCCGCTGCCGCTGCCGGTTCATCTTCTCCGGTAGCCGTCGCCGCCTAGTCTTGCCCTCTACCGTCGTTGCTCTTCTCCGCAGCAACTCTCCATTCGCTATCCTTGATCCGTCCGTCGATCTGCACTATCGAGCCATCGTTGGGGCTCTCCACTTCCGCTGCCTATGCTCAAGATCTGCTCGGGTTTTGGTGTACGCCAACATTTGTCCAATCGTCGGTCATCGAGCCGATCTACATAGCCTACTCCAACAGGGCTGCCGCCTCCCAGATCCACGCCAGTCCGGTGAAGATTGCCGTTGGTGTCGCCAACCCTGGTGCCGGTCTTTCTCTCCTGACTGATTCGGTCGTCGGTCGTCGAGCCGATCTACACAGCCAACTCCATTCAGGCCTCCGCCACCCGAATCCACGCTTGCCCGGCTGAGATCGCCGCCGGCATCGCTGGCCCCGGTCGCCGATCGCTGGGCCAATCTACACAGCAGACGACTCCACCAGGCCACCGCCGCTCGGATCCAAGCCCGTCCGGCTAAGATCGGCGCTGGCATCGCTGGCCTGAGTTTGAGTAACCGTCGGTCGCCAGTCTCTATCTCGACCGATGGCTGGTTTGGTTGTGACGGTTTGTGGCGTCTTCGGTCGGTTTTGACGAGCCAAGTAAATTAAAAAAGAGAAAAATGTTATCTTTTGTAGGCACCGTTTCTGTTCTTCGTTGCCTAGTGATCTTTGTGACGAATATTGTGTGTATTGATATGAGACCTAAGAGGCCATATATATAGAGGAGTATAGGAGAATATGCCATATAGAGATAAGGCATATATGGAATAGAATACGGACTTTGTCTCCTAATATGGACTCTATTTCCTTAACACCCCCCTTCAAATGCAATGCGTATGCAATAGCATTGCATTTGGAAAGAGTTGATACTAAAACAAAATTCGAATACTTAAATGGATGTAAACGGAAGACTCAAAATCCTAAAAAACTCGAAATACTGAGCAACAAAAATACTAAGCAAAACCGAAAAACGCCGAAAATCTGACGAGGAAGAGTCCGCGACGGGCGGACGATGGTGAAGGGATCCGCGACGGGCGGACGGCAGCGAAGGGATCCGCGACGGGCGGTGATGAAGGGATCCGCGACGGGCGGACGGCGGCGAAGGGATCCGCGATGGGCAGACGGTGGAGAAGGGATCCGCGACGGGCGGACGGTGGCGAAGGATCCGCGGCACGCGGATCGGCGAGCGACGAATCGGCGAGGCGTCGCGGGGACGCGACGGGCGGGCGATAGCCGCCGCCGCGACGGCGGGCGGCGGCCGAGAAGCCGCGATGGCGGCTACCTCTCGCATTTGAAGGATGGATATGATGAGGCGCCGGGCGGTGGAGATCCGAGGATGAATACGCCTGTAGGGACCGCGACGAGCAGACGGCGGCCGACCGCAACGGGCGGATGGTAGCCGAGGGAAGCCGCAGGCGGCTACCTCTGTAGTCGGCGGCGGATCGGCGAGCGAACGAATCGGCGAGTGCCGGCGGTGGAGATCAGAGATGAGGACGCTGCGAGACCGCGCGGCGCGGCGGCCGACCACGACGGCGGGCGGCACCGAGAAAGCCACGATGGGCGGTTGCCCTCTCTGCAGCAAGGGACGAATCTGACGAGGTGCCGGGCAGTGGAGATCCGAGGACGAGGACACCATAGTGATAGTGGTAGTGTTGACCGCGGCGTGAAAGCGGCGCCCAACAAAATACATTGGGTACAACTGCAGATTGTTGGTTGGCACTTATGGATCGCTCTTGACACCAGCAACCCGAGCAGCAACCCGAGCGACGCCAACCGACACAAAAGGGTTTCCAGGCGGCACCGACCGACACAAAAGATTTGTGCGGGCAGAAAGCTCCAGCGCGCGAGTTCGGGCTTCGCAGAAGAAAACGCCGACGGCGAGCTGCGGCCGGCGATAGAGCCGAAGGCGGACAACGACGGATAAATGGAAGAACGTCCGCCGGACGGACCGGGCGACAGGCGAGGCGGCGGTCCGACGAGGCGGGCGATGAGGCGGCAGCAGCGGCTGCTGCCGGCAATGCGGATCGATGGCGCGCAGCGCAGCGGAGGAAGAGCGGCGAGGCGCCTCGCGACTCCCAAAGCGGCGGATCGACGAGGCGGGCGCGACGGAGGGCGAGCGGCGGCGGCAGATTTGAGGCCGGTAGGGTAGAAGCCGAAGACGGCAATGGCGGCTTGGCGTCCGCAGCGGATCGACGAGAGGCACCGGCGAGCTTCCAGCGGCTTGCGTGGTAGATGGCGGCTCCGGGCGGACGGCCGAAGAGACCCCGCAGGCGGCGGCGGGTCGGCGACCGGCGACCCTGAAGGAGGCGGCGCAGATGCGGCGCGACGTGCGAATCCGCGACGGGCAATGGAGCTGGCAAACGAGGCCAGGCGTCGACCGACAAGGCCGACGGATCTTACGAAGACCAACAAAGGGCGGAGCAGCCCCGAGCGGATCTGAGTTGACGTTACGAAAAAAATGGCCGCCCCCCGTGAGTAGAAATTGATCCTCCCGGGGAGGCAGCGGCGGAAGATTTACGAAGTTGTTAGGTTTTGAACCTTACTCTGATACCATGTGACGAATATTGTGTGTATTGATATGAGGCCTAAGGGGCCATATATATAGAGGAGTACAGGAGAATATGCCATATAGAGATAAGGCTTATATGGAATAGAATACGGACTCTGTCTCCTAATATGGACTCTATTTCCTTAACAATCTTCAATGGTCTCGATTATTGGGACTGGTTTCAGCACACGTGCCTCAACATGTGTGATCAGCGTTTTTGGGAGTTTATCACTGGCGAGTTGCCTTGTCCGTCTCGCTCTACTCCACCTGCTGAGCCTGTACTCATACAAAGACATCTGAGGCTTTTAAGGATGCCATAATGATTTTTCAGACTCAGTATGTTGCTTACAAGACATAGATCAATGAGGATGCTCATGATTCTGCTATTCTGGTTGCTAGCATGGAGGTGCATCTCACTGGTGATGTTGGTTTAGCTTTTGCACAGGCGATGTTGGTGCATCTGTGTAATCGCTACGAGCCATCTGGTGAATTCTTGTACCTTGCTATTGTGCGTCAGGTGCGTCTCTTTCACCAATCTCTATGGCCTCAAACAAGCTTCTCGCGCCTGGTTTAATTGTTTCTTTTCTATTGTTACTACAGGTGGTTTCTCTGCCAGTGCTCATGATTATATTCCTTTTATTCACACTTCGCCTTGTGGTCGGACGCTTTTCCTTTTGTATGTTGATATGATCATTACTGGAGATGATTCTTAGTACATCATTTTTGTCAAGGAGCATCTTCATGAGCAGTTTCTCATGTCTAATTTGAGTCTTCGTTACTTTCTTGGAATTGAGATTATTTCTACTCCTAAGGGTTTCTATCTATCCTAAGAAAATTATATCTAAGATCTTCTTGATCGTGCCTCTCTTACTGATCAGCGTACAGCTGAGACTCCTATGGAGCTTAATGTTCATCTTCGTCCCACTGATGGTGAGCCTCTTACTGATCCTACTTGCTATTGTCACCTTGTTGGGAGTCTTGTTTATCTTGATGTCACTCGTCTTGACATTTCGTACCCTGTGCATATCGTGAGTCAGTTTATTTCTGCTCCCACTCGGCTCCACTATGGTCATCTTCTTCGTGTTCTACGATACCTTCGTGGAACTCTCTCGTCTTTTTTCCCTCGCTCTAGCTTTACAGCTCTAGGCATATTCTGATGCCATCTGAACTAGTGATCCATCTAATTGCCAGTTACTCTCTGCTTATTGCGTTTTTCTTGGTGGTTCTCATTGTTTGGAAGATTAAGAAGCAAACAACAGTTTCTCGTTCGTGTGCTGAGATAGTTGCGAGCTATGACTTTGTTGACTACGAGGTTACTTAGTTACGGTGGTTATTTGAGGATTTTGGTGTTTCTGCACCGACTCCTCTTTTGTCTAACAGTACAGGTACTATTAGCATTGTTAAAACCTGGTGAAACATGAACTTACAAAGTATATTGGTGTTGATGTTTCCTACATGCGAACATAGGTGCAGGACTAGATTATTGCTCTTCAGTACGTGCCTTCTGAGTTTCAGTTGATATACTTCTTCACAAAGGCACAGACTAGGGCATAACATAGTTTCTATTTCTCCAAACTTCATGTTGATTCATCATAAATTTAAGGGGGGTGTTAGATGTGTATTATACCTGTGTGTATTTTTTTCCATTGTATAAGGAGTTATTTGTATATATGCTACACTTGTATATGTATATATACTAGCCCATTGGTCTCATAATGAACATATACGCTATTCATAACAGTTTAATGGTTTCTGTTTCATTATAATTGCCATGAAACTTGAAATGGAGTAACCTTTTCACTTTTCACGTATATTTGTGCTTGGTATCACTATTTACTATTCACTTGTTTGAAACCTTCCTTTACCCTTTGTTGTGCTACCTTGGGTTCAGGTGCACATTGGGTGGCGATAGGGATTCCATGTATGTTACTAATTTACTTAATATACTACCAGCTTAAGCCTAGTCACATTGTTGTTTAAAAGTGGCCATTTGGTTCCTGCAGGTCTTTCTGCTCAGATGTTATGGGTCCTTCGATATTCTCATTACAATTTCTGATAAATTGTTTCATGTTGCAGCTCTACCAACACATCGTTTGCACAGCCATCTGGGATTTCGTTAGTTCCTGGTATTTCTGGTTGATTACCTTTTGCTTCTTTGCGTTCTGATGCTACTGAGCATAGATTCACATGAATTATCCACACAGAATTGCAGGTGTTATTTGTTGCTGATAGCGAAAGCAGTTCCATTCGAGCTGTTAATTTGAAGTTAGGGGACTCAAGATTGCTAGCTGGGGGAGATCCAATGTTTCCGGATAATTTGTTTAGGGTATTTCTGTCTCTTGGTACCAAAAGATATTCTGCTTATTTGTGCAACACAAACCTGGCTGAGCATTTTTTAAGTCAGATTTTTTTTGTTCTGTTAGAAATTTATCTAAATAAAAAGTTAATTACGTTCCCTCTTGTTCAGTTTGGTGATCGTGATGGGACTGGCTCAGATGTGCTACTCCAGCATCCCTTGGGTGTTGTCTATGCTAGTGATAATAAAATATATGTTGCAGATTCTTACAATCACAAGGTAACCAACCATCTGCTGACATGTATCATGTGGTATGTGAATTTCCCTGCAAGGAACAGGTTTGGTTGATTCGAAGAAATTCCAGCCAATTTTTATGTTGTACTTTCATTGAAAATATGTTTTATAATGTTATTAGAAAGTTTTAAGTATATATAAGTATATAACTTATATTCCGCCCATGACTCAAGTGATAACTGGCAATTTCCAAGCATTTCAAGTTGGAAGATCCTTTTAAAAAATGAGCTAACCCTGCATGTGCATCGAGTTGGAAAGCAACATAGACATGTAATATTTGATTAGCTAGACTCTTTAGCTTGATTACCTTGTCCCCTTGGGGGTTGTAACATTTTTTATTTTCTTCTCCTTGTACATAAACCTTTTTTCTTACACACACACACACCTATTTTCGTTAAAACAAAACTGACAATTTCTGCCAAGCTGAACATGAGGGTAGAGTAAAACCACTACGACACAAGGAACGAGCTGTAAACTGGTCTTGGCTTGTAACACCCTGCCCATCCACTAGGCCTAAAGTGCTATCATCATTGCATAATATCACTAATCTTAATAACTATTAACAGTTCGAGTCTTCTAGAACAAACATTACTTTATTTAAATTGCAATGACTTAACGTACATCATACTATTTTGACTCTAGCTACCATAGTATACCAGTAGAGTCTTAACATACTAACAAAAGGTGGTACATGTAGTGCTGCCGGAACGTGAAATTATTCATGTGCTACACCCGTCCATGCATGACGTCTTTAGCAATCACCTAAAAAAACAACAAAATAAGAGTGAGTCTGGAGACTCAGCAACCACATAATAGACCGATAAACGTTACCATAAACAATCATTCTCCACAAGTCTTGATATCATAACTCAAATCACTCTTTATGCAATGCAATGTTCATGGTCAACCTCATTCTCCTCCGTAGTTTTTACCGGTAAACCGGAGGGCACAACCGTCAATGTCGCTCTCTACCTCCATCCCGTGGAGGTGCCTACCGATGTAGATCTTTCCCTTTATCCCGTGAGGTGCCTACCAAGTATGTCGGACTAATCAATAGCTTTACTCATAGCTATTAACTCTCACCGCTCTAGCTCATAGTGCATATGCCATAACATGAATGCACATCTTATCATTCATTGTGTATCACAATTTTTCGTCATTAATCGTGTAGCATCAGATAATGTACACAACACATTCCACTACATCTACTGTCTACCGTTCTACCATATACTTGCCTGTTAACCAAGCGGAGTAGAGCGACGTACGGATGGTGATCTTCCCGAACCTCCACCTGAACATACGATCAGACTCAATATATCGTAAAAATACATGCACGCATATGGGCGTCATCAATCCTACGCGCACGATTCGACATTGTCGAACGAATCGCTCAAGGCTAAGGGATCCGATGCGTACTATAAAACCCCTATTTTTTTCTTTTTCTCTTTTCTTTTCCCCTTTTTCTTCTTTTTCCTTCCCTTTATTTCTTTACTTGGCCGTGATGGATAAGTCATTGTGTTGTTGTTGTGTTGTTGTTTCTTCTCTCTTTAGGACAGCATCTCCTTTAAGGACAGCATCTTGACTCCTTTAGGACAGCATCTCCTTTAAGGACAGCATCTTGACTCCTTTAAGGACAGCATCTCCTTTAAGGACAGCATCTCCTTTAAGGACAGCATCTTAGACTAGCTTTAGGACAGCTTTAGACTAGCATCTAGGACTAGCATCTTGGCATATGCTTGGCTGGTTAGCGGCCTATAAATTTGTATCCCCAACCCCTCGAGTTGGTGTGGCATTTTGTGAGAAATAAACAAGAAAATTTGCCCCATTCCCAGTGTCATCCTCTCGATGAGAGTAAGGATCTTGCTATCACCAACAAGAAGACTCAAATGAGTAACAAGTGGTATCGAGCCATACTATCCTCAGAGCTTTGAGCATCTCCTCGCTCATCTCCTTCTCGACCTCGCAAAGAAGACGGCTAGAGCGGCGAGCGCCCACGGTGTCCCGCTCACTCTCTCCGGAGGCAAAGGCGGCTCGTCGAAGCGCACCTCCTCCACGCAATGCGGCCCTAGTAGCGCGCCATGTCCGCAGGCGATCTCGGCCCTTCGGCCGCCGAGCACGCGGCGTCGTGACGGCCGAGCTCGCGCGCGCAGAGCAGCCGCGGCGAGCGGCGGCAGAGACGCGCGGCGGCGGAAAGGCGTCAAGGCGGCGGCGGCCGGGCAGCGGCGCGGAGGCGGAAGCGGCGCGCGGCGAGATCGCGCGCGTCGCGGCGGCAGCCGAGGTCAAGGCTCTGCAGCGGCAAACGGCAGCGCTCCATCTCGCGATGGCGGCAAGCGAGAGATCTTGAGCGGCGAAGAGGAGGCGCGCGAGCGCGAGTGGCGCGATGGCGCGCGCAAGCGCCACGCAGCGCGGCGGCCAGCGAGCGCGAACGCCGGTGACGCCTCTGGAGGCGCGCCGCGGCGGTGGCGTGCGGGTTGACGAGAGCGCCCTTCACAGCGACGCGCTCTCTCCCGGTTGATGCGTGGTCACCACGAGTACCGTGCCGTCGTCGAGGACGTCGGCCCGGCGCGAGTGGCCTACCTCACCAAGACCAACTACGCCGAGTGGGCGCGGTGATGAGGGTAAAGCTCCAGCGCGGCATATGTGGGATGCGATCCGATCGGCGACGTCGACTACGACCAGATCGACGGGCGCCGATGCTCTCATCGCCGCAGCCCCCGCGAGATGCGCTTCGCTTACCAACAAGCGGATCGCCAAAGAGGCTTGGGACGCCATCGCCGCAAAGACGCATCGGCAGCGGCATCGCGCCGCAAGTCTACATTGCGAGCACTACGCAGGAGTGGGAGAACCCGCCTTCAAGCCGTGAGGGCGTTGATGATTTTGCTCTCGCCTCAACACTCTGCTGCGAAGTTAGTGCGATTCGGCGACGACACCTACGGCGAGGAGAGAGCGTGGAGAAGCTCTTCCGCCGCGTCCCCCGAAAGTACAAGCGGATGGCTCGCTCGATCGAGTCTCTGCTGACCTCTCGCGATGACGATCGAGGAGGCGCTGGTCGCCTCAAGGTCGTTGACAACGATGAGCCACAGCGTCTCGGGACCGTCACCATTGGCGGAAGCTCCTCCTCGCTCGGGAGCGGTGGTCGCGACCAAGGTGACAGAAGAAGGAGCCTTCTTCCACGACGAGCGACACAGCGTGGCAAGCGCGGCAAGCCACGCAAAGACGCCAGCGGCGGCGCGAGGACGTCCGAGGGTGATGACCGTGGGCGCCCGCATGCGGCGGCTGGCAAGCAAAAGGCGCACGAGGCGACTCTTGCCACAATCTGCGGCAAGCTTGGTCATTGGGCGAGGATTGTCGACGACCACGGCGTGGCGTGCCCATGTCGCGCGGCGGAGGAAGCGGCCGGCTCGTTCATTGCTCATGCGAGCACCGAACTATCTCGGTACCGCACCGTTGCGGTGGCTCTCTCCACCTTGACGAGCCAAAAGCACATGCCCTCTCGCCACGGCTCCGGCAGCGACAAGATCGACGGGTGGTGCCTCGACATCGGCGCCACCCATCACATGACCGGCCGACGGAGCTCTTCGCCGAAGTTTGACTCTAGCGTCCGAGGCTCGTCAAGTTTGGGGCGCCTCGTGGGAAATCAAGGGCGTCGGCTCGTCATCTTCGCCACGTGTCGGTGAGCAGCACAGCTCCACCGCGTCTACTACATCCCCGATCTGCGGAACTCCATCATCGACTTGGGACACCGGATGAGAACGGCTCGCGTGTCGAGATAGAGCACGGTGCCGCGGTTTGGGATCTTCGCGCGCCTTCTTGCCAAGGTAACGAGGCGCAAATCGACTTTACATTCTTCACGTGCGGTGGCACCGATGGATAAGTCATTGTGTTGTTGTTGTGTTGTCGTTTCTTTTCTCTTTAGGACAGACATCTCCTTTAAGGACAACATCTTGACTCCTTTAAGGACAGATCTCCTTTAAGGACAAGATCTTGACTCCTTTAAGGACAAAGATCTCCTTTTAGGACAATCTCCTTTAAGGACAGCATCTTAGACTAGCTTTAGGACAGCTTTAGACTAGCATCTAGGACTAGCATCTTGGCATATGCTTGGCTGGTTAGCGGCCTATAAATTTGTATCCCCAACCCCTCGAGTTGGTATGGCATTTGTGCAAGAAATAAACAAGAAAATTTGCCCCATTCCCAGAGTGTCATCCTCTCAATGAGAGTAAGGATCTTGCTATCACCAACAAAGAAGACTCCAAATGAGTAACAAGTGGTATCGAGCCATACTATCCTCGTGCTTTGAGCATCTCTGCTCAACTCCTTCTCCACCTCGCGGAAGACTCACCAGAGTCGCAGCAGCTCCTGCCCCCGCCACTCCTCTCGGAGACGGCAAGCGCTCGTCGTCGGCGACACCCTCCACGCAATAGCGGCCTAGTAGCGCGCCATGTCCGCAGGCGCCTCGGCCTTCGGCCGCCTCGAGCACGCGGCGTCGTGACGGCCGAGCTCGCTTCGCGGCAGAGCAGCAGCGAAGCGCGGCGGCGGCAGCGGCGCGGCGAAGGGCGTCAAGGGCGGCGTGGCGGAGCGGGCGCAGCGCGAGAGCGAGGCGGAAGCGGCGGCGGCAGAGCGTGCGCGTCTGGCGGCAGCGGAGGTCAAGGCCTGCGCGCGGCGCAAAGAACGGCTCCATCTCTGCGATGACAATGGCGACGAGATCTTGAGCGGCTGAGAGGAGGCGCGCGGCGGCGAAGCGGCGCGATGGCGTCGCGCCGCAAGACGCCACGGCGGCGGCGGCCAGCATAGCGCGGACGCGCGGCGCGCTCTGGAGGAGCGCGCGCGGCGGTGGCGTCTGAGTTGGCGAGCGCGCGCCTTCACGGCGACGCGCTCTCTCCCGGTTCGTCACCGTGGTCACCACGAGTACCGTGCCGCCGTCGAGGGCGTCGGCCCGGCGGCGAGTGGCCTACCCTCACCAAGACCAACTACGTCGAGTGGGCGCGGTGATGAGGGTAAAGCTCGGTGCGGCATATGTGGGATGCGATCCGTCTGGCGACGCCGACTCGACCAGATCGGCGGGCGCCGATGCTCTCATCGCCGCAGATCCGCCCGAGATGCGCTTCGCTTACTAACAAGCGGTCGCCAAAGAGGCTTGGGGCGCCATCGCCGCGGACGCGCGGCGGCATCGCGCCGCAAGTCTACATTGCGGGCACTACGCAAGGAGTGGGAGAACCCGGCCTTCAAGCGGTGCGAGGACGTTGATGATTTTGCTCTCCGTCTCAACACTCTGCTGCGAGTTAGTGCGGTTCGGCGACGACACCTACGGCGAGAGAGAGCGTGGAGAAGCTCTTCCGCCGGCGTCCCAGAAGTACAAGCGGATGGCTCGCCGATCGAGTCTCTGCTGGACCTCTCGCGATGACGATCGAGGAGGCGCTGGTCGCCTCAAGGTCGTTGACAACGATGAGCCACGCGTCTCTCGGGACCGTCACCATTGGCGGAAGCTCCTCCTCGCTCGGGAGCGGTGGTCGCCGACCAAGGTGACGGGAAGAAGGAGCCTTCTTCCACGACGGCGCCACAAGCGTGGCAAGCGCGGCAAGCCACGCAAAGACGCCCGAGCGGCGCGAGGACGTGCCGAGGTGATGACCGTGGGCGCCCGAGCGGCGCCGCCGGCAAGCAAAAGGCGGCACGAGGCGACTCTTGCCACAATCGCGGCAAGCTTGGTCATTGGGCGAGGATTGTCGATACCACGACGTGGCGTGCCCATGTCGCGCGGCGGAGGAGCGGCCGGCTCGTTCATTGCTCGTGCGAGCACCGAACTATCTCGGCGGCACCGCCGCAGCGGGCTCTCTCTCCACCTTGACGAGCCAAAAGCACATGCCTCCTCGGCTCGGCTCCGGCAACGACAAGGCGACGGGTGGTGCCTCGACATCGGCGCCACCCATCACATGATCGGCCGACGGAGCTCTTCGCCGAGTTTGACTCTAGCGTCCGAGGCTCCGCAAGTTTGGGGACGCCTCGCGTGGAAATCAAGGGCGTCGGCTCGTCATCTTCACGCCGTGTCCGGTGAGCACAGTGCGCTCACCGCGTCTACTACATCCGATCTGCGGAACTCCATCATCGGCTTGGGACGGTGGATGAGAACGGCTCGCGTGTCGAGATAGAGCACGGAGTGCCGCGGATTTGGGATCTTCGCCGCCGCTTTCTTGCCAAGGTAACGAGGCGCAAATCGACTTTACATTCTTCACGCGCGGTGGCACAACCCTCTCTCTCTTGCTCGTCGGGACGACGAGCGTGGCGATGGCACGAGCGCTGGGCACCTTCACTTCGAGGCCCCGCGGCTCGGTGCTACGGAAATGGTGCGAGGCTTGCGGTGCCTTGACCATGTGGAGCGCTTCTGCGGCGTCTGCGTGTTGACGGCGGCAGGCGACTCCTTTCCTCGGCGGCGAGTTTAGAGCCAAGGAGAGCTCGAGCTCGTGCGACGGACTTGTGTGGCGGACACCGCCACACCGGGAGACGACGCTACTTCCTGCCGCTCGTCGACGACCTCTCCGCTACATGTGGGTGATGGTCCTCGCAGCGGCGGAGAGGCTGCAGACGCCATCAGCGCACGCAGCCGCCGTGGAGGCGAGTCGCGGCGCAAGGCGCGCGTCTTTGCGCCACGGACAACCGCGCGCGAATTCACGGCGGTGACTCGCGTCGTCTTCACGATGAGGGCATTCAGCGCCACTACTCCGCTACCGCATGCGCCGCGCGCAGCAACGTCGTCGGCAGCCGAGCGGCGCAACTGTGGGGATGGCTGGCTCTCCTCAGCGAGAGGATGCCGGCTATCTTACGGGAGAGCGGTGGTGACGGCCGTCTACATCCTCAACCGCTCGCCTACCAAGGCGCCGGCAGCGACGCCATACGAGGCTTGGCACGAGCGCAAGCCGCGGTCTCCCACTTGCGGGTCTTGGCTCCTCGCGTTCGCCAAGGAGCTTGGCCACATCGGTAAGCTCGGCGGCGGAGCACTCGGAGTGTTCATCGGCTCGCGGAGGGCTCGAAGGCCTACCGCATCCTCGACCTGTCACACGACGTCCGCATCTCGCGTGACGCGTTGTGTTCGACGGCGGGCCGGCGTGGACAAGGCGGTGGGCGACGGTTCGACTTCAACTCTTAGGGACTTTGTTGTCGACTCACGTCCACTTCGAGAGAGGCGGGAGCTAGCGGCTCGTCTTCACCAAGCTTCGCCCACCTCGACACCTTGCTCGCCACCATCTCCGGCGAGTGCTCCACCACCTTCGGCACGCCACGCCCGCTCTCCCTCCGCCGCCACACCACCGGATCGACCCCACGGCCGGTTCACGACGAGCGGCGCATGGTGGAGTTCGCTACTCATTGTCTCACGACGAGGACCGCGTCGGCGCTACCACGACGGCGAGCCTCTGCGCTACCAGTCACGTGGGCGACCTCCTCGGCGAGCGGCCGGTCCCTCGAATCGCGCGCGCGCGACCTCGCGGCGGAGCCGCACCTCGCCGACAGGCGGCGGCGAGCCTCGTTCCGTCGCCGAGGCGAGAAAGACGCGGCATGGCGTGCGCGATGCGAGGAGATGGGCGCCGTCAAGCGGAACGGACGTGGAGCCGGCGGATCTTCTGCCGGCCACCGCGCGATCACCCTTAAGTGGGTGTTCAAGGTGAGCGGGATGGCGCCGCGCCATCGTCAAGCACAAGGCTCGCTTGGTGGCACGAGGCCGTGCGGCGGGAGAAGTCGACCGATGATGCCTTCGCACCCGTCGCGCGCATGGAGTCCGTTCGTCTACTCCTCGCACTTGCGGCCGGGAGGATTGGCGCGTCCATCACATGGACGTTAAGTCCGCCTTCCTCAACGGCGACTTGAAGGAGGAGGCCTACGTCCGTCGGCCGCCGGATTCGTCATCCCGGCAAGGAGGCAAGGTTCTCCGCCACGCAAGGCCCTCTACGGCTTGCGGCGGGCACCACGAGCACAGGCGCTAACGCTGCCGACTCCACTCTCAAGCAAATGGGGTTCCAGCAGAGCGCACACGGCCGCGGTCTACCGGCGGGGCAAAGCGGCAACGCCTGGCGGTGGCGCCTCGTCGACGACACGGTGATCACCGGCTCCAGGAGGCCGAGGTCGAGGCGTTCAAGGCGAAATGAAGACCGTCTTCCGGATGGCGACTTGGGGCTCCTCTCCTTCTACACGGGATCGAGGTCCACCAGACGGCTCCGATCTCCCTTCGTCGGACCGCCACGCCAAGCGCACCGTCGAAGTGGCGGGCTCACCGACGCAACCCGCCCCACACTCCTATGGAGGAGAGGTCAAGCCGAGTCGTGAGAGCACGGCGGAGGAGGTGGACGCGACGCGATCGCGCGCATTGTGGCGCCTTCGCTACCTCGTTCACACGCGCCCGATTTGGCGTTGGCGTCGGCCACGTCGGTCGGTTCATCGGCGACCGACGGCGAGCATCGCAGCGGCCGTGAAGAGGATCCTCCGCTACGTTGCGGGCACCTCCGACTCGGCTTGCACTACCCGAGGTGTCGTGCGCGCACACTTCATCGGCATACGACAATGACCACGCAGCGACATCGACACCGCAAAGAGCACAAGCGGATTCTCTTCTTCCTCGGCAAGTGCCTCGTTAGTGGCGATCGATCAAGCGGCGGTGGTGGCCTGTCGGTGTGAGGCCGAGTACATAGCGGCGTCCACCGCTTCGACTCAGCGCTCTGGCTCGCTCGATCGCCAGTGATCTCCTCGGCAAAGACATCAAGGCGGTGGCGCTCGGGGTGGGCAACAAGTCCTCGGCTCGGCAAAGAACCCGTTTTCCACGAACGGAGCAAGCACATCCGGGTGAAGTACTTCATCCGAGGTCGTTGGATGAAGGCGACATCAAGGCGAGCTACATCAACACCACGGATCGCCTTGCGGACACCTTTCCACCAAGCCTCTTGGGAGGTCAAATTCCTCGAGCTCTGCTCTAGGGTCGGGTGGTTCAACTTTTCCACAAGACGACGCACAAGACTTAGGGAGAGTGATGGATAAGTCATTGTGTTGTTGTTGTGTTGTCGTTTCTTTTCTCTTTAGGACAGCATCTCCTTTAAGGACAACATCTTGACTCCTTTAAGGACAACATCTCCTTTAAGGACAAGATCTTGACTCCTTTAAGGACAAAGATCTCCTTTTAGGACAGCATCTCCTTTAAGGACAGCATCTTAGACTAGCTTTAGGACAGCTTTAGACTAGCATCTAGGACTAGCATCTTGGCATATGCTTGGTGGTTAGCGACCTATAAATTTGTATCCCCAACCCTCAGTTGGTATGGCATTTGTGCAAGAAATAAACAAGAAAATTTGCCCCATTCAGTGTCATCCTCTCAATGAGAGTAAGGATCTTGCTATCACCAACAAAAAGACTCCGGTAGTAATGAGCACAACCCCTCTGTCTCCATTGCTCGTCGGACGACGAGGCGTGGCGATGGCACGAGCGCTTTGGGCACCTTCACTTCGAGGCCACAGGCGGCTCGGTGCTACGGAAATGGTGCGAGGCTTGTCGTGCCTTGACCATGTGGAGCGATTCTGCGGCGTCTGCGTGTTGACGGCGCAGGCGACTCCGCTCTCGGCGGGCGAAGTTTAGAGCCAAGGAGAGGCTCGAGCTCGTGCACGGGACTTGTGTGGCCCGTGACACCGCCACACCGAGAGACGACGCTACTTCCTGCCGCCGCCGTCGCGACCTCTCCGCTACATGTGGGTGATGGTCCTCGGCAGCAAGGAGAGGCTGCGGGCGCCATCAGCGCACGCAGTCGCTTTGTGGGCGAGCGCGGCCGCAAGTCGCACGTCTTTGCGCCACGACAACGCGCGCGACCAATTCACGGCCCGGTCGCGCGCATCGTCTTGCTGATGAGGGCATTCAGCGCCACTACTCCGCGCCGTCTGCCGCGCAGCAGCGGCGTCGCCGAGCGCAACGCAACCTGCATTTGTAGGGATGGCTCGGGCTCTCCTCAGCGAGGGATGCCGCTATCTTCTCGGGAGAGCGGTGGTGACGGCCGTCTACATCCTCAACCGCCGCCTACAAGGCGCTCGACGGCAGGACGCCGTACGAGGCTTGGCACGAGCGCAAGCCGGCGGTCTCCCACTTGCGGGTCTTCGGCTCCCTCGCGTTCGCCAAGGAGCTTGGCCACATCGGTAAGCTCGACGACAGGAGCACTCGAGTGTTCATCGGCTCGCGGAGGCTCGAAGGCCTACCGCATCCTCGACCTGTCACACGCAAGCGTCGCATCTCGCGTGGCGTTGTGTTCGACGGCGGCGCGGGCGACGGGACAAGGCGGTGGGCGGCGGTTCGACTTCAACTCTTAGGGACTTTGTTGTCGACTCGTCCACTTCGAGAGCGGGAGCTAGCGGCTCGTCACCAAGCTCGCCCTCGACACCTTGCTCGCCACCGGCTCCGGCGAGTGCTCCACCACCTTCGGCACGGCCACGCCCGCCCTCCTCTGCCCGCGGCACACCACCGGATCGACCCAACGGCCGGTCGGCCCACGACGAGCAGCGCATGGTGGAGTTCGCTACTCCGCTGTCTCACGACGAGGACCGCGTCGACGCCTACCACGACGGCGAGCCTCTGCGCTACCGTACCGTGGACGACCTCCTCGCGAGCAGCCGGTCCCTGAACTGCGCAGCGCGACCTCGCGGCGGAGCTGCACCTCGCACAGGACGACGGCGAGCCTCGTTCCGTCGCCGAGGCGGAGAAAGACGCGGCATGGCGTGCCGCGATGCAGGAGGAGATGGACGCCGTCTAGCGGAACCAGACGTGGGGCCGGCGGATCTTCTGCGCCGGCCACCGCGCGATCACCCTTAAGTGGGTGTTCAGGTGAAGCGGGATGAAGCCGCGCCATCGTCAAGCACAAGGCTCGCTTGGTGGCACGAGGCTTCGTGCGGCGGGAGGGTCGACCGATGATGCCTTCGCACCCGTCGCGCGCATGGAGTCCGTTCGTCTACTCCTCGCACTTGCAGCCCAGGAGGATTGGCGCGTCCATCACATGGACGTTAAGTCCGCCTTCCTCAACGGCGACTTGAAGGAGGAGGCCTACGTCCGTCGTGCCGGGATTCGTCATCCCCGCAAGGAGGGCAAGGTTCTCGCCACGCAAGGCCCTCTGCGGCTTGCGGCGGGCACCACGAGCACAGAACGCTAAGCCGGACTCCACTCTCAAGCAAATGGGGTTCCAGCAGAGCGCACAAGAAGTCGGTCTACCGGCGGGCAAAGCGGCAACGCCTGGCGCGTGGCGTCGTCGCCGACGACTGGTGATCACCGCTCCAAGGAGGCCGAGGTCGAGGCGTTCAAGGCGGAAATGAAGACCGTCTTCCGGATGAGCGACTTGGGGCTCCTCTCCTTCTACCGGGATCGAGGTCCACGGGACGCTCAGATCTCCTTCGTCGGGCCGCCACGCCAAGCGCACCGTCGAAGCTGGCGGGCTCACCGATCGCAACCCACCCCACACCCAATGGAGGAGAGGTCAAGCCGAGTCGTGAGAGCACACGGAGGAGGCGGACGCGACGCAATCTGCGGCGCATTGTGGGCGACCTCGCTACCTCGCCCACACGCGTCCGTTTTGGCGTTGCGCCGCCGCCACGTCGGTCGGTTCATGCAACGGCGACGACGAGCATCGGCAGGCCGTGAAGAGGATCCTCCGCTACGTTGCGGGCACCTCCGACTACGGCTTGCACTACCCGAGGTGTCCCGCCGCACACTTCATCGAATGCATACGACAATGACCACGCAGCGACATCGACACCGGAAGAGCACAAGCGGGATTCTCTTCTTCCTCGGCAAGTGCCTCGTTAGTGGCGATCGATCAAGCGGCGGTGGTGGCCTGTCGGTGTGAGGCCGAGTACATAGCGGCGTCCACCGCTTCGACTCAGCGCGGCTCGCTCGCCGCTCGCTGGTGATCTCTCGGCAAAGACACAAGCGGTGGCGCTCGGGGTGGGCGAAGAAGTCCGCTCGGCTCGGCAAAGAACCCCGTTTTCCACGAGCGAGCAAGCACATCCGGGTGAAGTACCACTTCATCCAAGGTCGTTTGGATGAAGGCGACATCAAGGCGAGCTACATCAACACCACGGATCGCCTTGCGGACACGCTCACCAAGCCTCTTGGGAGGTCAAATTCCTCGAGCTCGCTCTAGGGTCGGGTGGTTCAACTTTTCCACAAGACGACGCACAAGACTTAGGGAGAGTGATGGATAAGTCATTGTGTTGTTGTTGTGTTGTTGTTTCTTCTCTCTTTAGGACAAAGATCTCCTTTAAGGACAACATCTTGACTCCTTTAGGGCAACATCTCCTTTAAGGACAGACATCTTGACTCCTTTAAGGACAAAGATCTCCTTTAAGGACAGATCTCCTTTAAGGACAAAGATCTTAGACTAGCTTTAGGACAGCTTTAGACTAGCATCTAGGACTAGCATCTTGGCATATGCTTGGTGGTTAGCGGCCTATAAATTTGTATCCCCAACCCTCGAGTTGGTGTGGCATTTGTGTGAGAAATAAACAAGAAAATTTGCCCCATTCCCAGAGTGTCATCCTCTCGATGAGAGTAAGGATCTTGCTATCACCAACAGCAAGACTCCAGCGAGTAACAGGCCGAACAATTTTTCTATCTTCCTTTTTCACTCGATCGAATGGCATGCTCCCTCTTTTTTTTCTTTTCTTTTTTTCCTCCTCTCTCTATACTTCTCCCCCCATTTTACTCGACCGAAAGGCCTGGCTCCTCCCTAAAATCGGTATAGGGCGCGGCCCTGCCGTCGGCCCGATTCCACTGCGTTGCGCCTCCTTCCTCTCGCCGATTGGATGCGGGCGCGACCATCCTCGGCCGGCCATGGCTTACCGCGCGGTAACTCCCGCTCTCCATCGCGCCATGGCTCGGCTCCGCCCGCCAAGACCGCCACTCTGCCGCCGCACCATGGCCGCTTTGGGTGCTCGGGCCGTCGGTCAGCACGCGCCGCGCCTCGGGGCTCGGCCCCTGCGCCACCACCCGTCGCTATCGGCCGCCTCCCTCGGCCGCTCCTCCCCTCGGCCTCTGGCTCCAGGCCACCACTCTCCATGGTGCCTCCTTCACCACCAGCCGCTTCACCTCTGATGTGATATTGCCGCCTCGGCGCCCTAGGGGTGAGCCGACCAGGAGCTCGCCGACCACCGGCCACTACGCCTCCGACTGCCGCCACCATGAGCCCTAAGGGCGACGCTGGTTCACTCTTCACCCCTCTTGTGCTTTTGATTTAGCTACTACTTTTGCCTTGCTCTATTCTTAAGAACGCACGGCTGGGAAGGCTCAAGGTGGCCACCGTGACTGGATTTGGTGGAGTGCATGCGCCGGGGAGCATGCACTACGATCCAAGGGCGCACGGCGATGCTACGGGCTCGCCGCTGATGCGTTGGGCGAAGAATGGAGGCTTAATGTCAGCTGAAAAAGGGGCTAGGGGTGGACGACGACTTGGCGTGGTTTCGACGGTCGCCAGAAGTCTTGCGCCTCCGGGGTCGTCGCCGTCCCCTTGCTCCTCTCCGTCGTCTTCCCCTCCTTCCCTAGTTCTCCTTCAGGCTTCGTCTTCCTCACTGCTTGGGTATGGCTAGCAAGGAGCTTGGGTGGTCATAGGGTTGAGCTCAGCTTGTGCCTTACCTTTGGCCGAACTGCAGTGATGGTTGGCTCTTGTTTTGATCTTGGGTTACCTCTCGGTTGAGGAAGTGAAATGGCTTTATGTGGGACCTGCTTGTACTATGCTAGCTTATAAGGGCATGGTTGGGGCAGCCCTTTGGCTTTGTGAAATGACTGGAATGCCTTCACCTTACTCCCATTCTTCTCTCATATGGCTGACTGCCTCAAGGGCATTTTTGTCCAAGGGGCTCTACACTGTGCTTTGGGGGTTTCCAACTACGGCAGGTAAGTCGGTAAAAGTGGGCGTTAGCTAAATTTTCTACAGGATGATGAAGCCCACAATAGCGAGAGGCACCGACCGGCCCTGGATAATCTGGGAACCTCTGTGAGCGCTACTTTTATTTGGCATTCTAAAGCCAAAGGGTTTTGACGGCAAAACACTTTTTTATTTCTTTTATTCTCCCTTGGATTGTTTCATTTCCTCGCTTTTCCTCTCTTTGCATTTTACTGGTATTACATGGCTGCCCTTTGGGAAATGAATCCAGAATGGCCTTTTGACTCTTTTAGTAAGGTGCTTGAATACTTCACACATTCATGAGTAGGGAGGAATCTTCTTTACCAATTAATGGGCTTTAGTTACAAATTATGCCTTGTGTATGGCTTTAGGCCCTGTTTGTATTGACTTCTGCTTGGAAAAGTCAGAAACTAATATGAACACCTGGTTTTTCGAAGCGACTTCTTCAGTCCTCTCGCTTCTGTCTTGCTCCGAAGATAAGTTAAAGGATCATGGACGCACATACCCCATTCCTCTCGCTCTCGTCTCGTACACGCATCTCTTCTTTACTTTTTGCACCACTCACCTCCTTCTTCAAGCCACTTTTTTCAGCTGTTACTATTTATTTTCAGCCAAAAACCATCAGCAGAAGCTAATACGAACGCCCTTTTGTTGCTGTTGTACTGACAATGCACACCTCACAAGTGAACATAACTAAAAAAACATCAAACTAAGTAAGGGACTAATCTTGCAGATAGATTTTCAAATACCAACAGTACATAAGGCCCATTTAGTTCCAATTATGCAATTCATAAGCAACCAGTGTAGTTTGCCGATATAAATTGTGCACTCATGCGTTCTATTTACTATGTTTTTGCCTATTTCTTTCAACTGTGGTTGATTTTGCTGTAAGTTATCATATTATTTTTCATGTTTTGATCTGAAATTGCAGATAAAAAGATTAGATCCTGTCACAAGAGAAGTTACGACAATTGCTGGTACTGGACGTGCAGGATACAAGGATGGTCCAGCCTTATCAGCCCAAGTGAGCTATAACTTGACCAATTTTTGTTGTCTGCCTATGTTCTGCATTATCTCTTTTTTTCCTGCTTTGAGCCTTGGGGTCTTCCCCTTGGCCTTGTATCTAACTTTGTTTTATTCCTATCTTAATACATGGCACGCAAGCTTTTTGTGTGTTCCTTACAAGAAAAAGGTATAAATCTACTCTAAACTGTCAAAACCATCTAGTTTTCATCCTTGAAGCAGTTTTCAATAGTGGTTTTGCCAAGTAGAGACCACATCACTGGTTTTGGCTGACATGGCAGCCCACTCATCCACCACGTCATCTAGCTTATCCACATCACCACAAATCTCTCCAGTCCCCCTCTCTTTCTCTTCCTCCCCTCCAACCTCTTTCTTCTTTCCCTGCAGCTGCAGCCACCACCTCCTTCCTGCCCCCATCTCTTCACCTCCAGCACCAGCAAGGCCAGGCCATGCTTTCTGGTGGCTGCCCATCTCCCCAAGCAGCTCCTCCGCTGAGCCCGACCATTAGAAATGCAGGAGGCGTGCTTCGCCAACCATGGCCTCGGGCCACCGACAACTGTCGCTATCGGGGACGCACTCCTCTAGGAGCCACTGCCGCCGTCCTTTCTAGGGCTTCTGCAGAGCTCTGGCTTGCAATGCCACTCTCTCCATCTTTGCTGTCAAACTGCAGCAGCGACGCCAACAAGGAGGATGGCCACAATGGCGCAGGGCACGTTGTGGGGGGGAAGGTTTTTGAGAATGGCATGTGGGCATATCCATCCTTTTCAATTTATTTGCTCATTTTGCTGACTGGACTACTTATGTGTCTAGAACATAAACCCAAAACCAGCTTACATGGCTGTACATCTGCCACATTGGCTCCACCTTAGAGCAAAACCGTCTTCAATCGGCCTCAAGAGGGTAAAATAAACGGTATTGATACTTGAGGGGGTAAAATATCCGGTTTTGTAGTTAGAGAGTGAAACTTAGACTATCACAAGAGTTTAGGAGGGTAAAGTAGACTTATTTCAAAGAAAACAAAATCTGTTGTCTGCATCTTAGCTGATAATTCGCAATTTACTATATCATGCTTATCATTTTGAAATGTGATTCTATAATAATAACAAATCAACATTCTATATTAGTTCTACCATAGTTTGTTGTAGTATGATCCTTTTTTTTTTACTATTTGTGAAAAAGAAATATTTTTTCTCTAGGAAGAGCTTTATGACATGATTGTTTTGAATTTGCTGATGCAGCTATCTGAGCCAGCAGGGCTTGTTGAAATGGGAGACGGTAATTATTTTTTTCTCATTTCCCATGTTGTTTGTCTTTAGATTATCTGAGTCATGAGTTGTTAATTGCTAGAACTGTCACATAAGTCAAACTAAAATCATGGCGTAATGTTTTTCCTAGAATTAGTTTCCTGAATATGCTCAGTAAGAAATGAAGCTAGTAGTTCAACAAACCCCTTGCCTGTAATCACCTAAAATTGTCTCTTTTTTATCAATCATTTGCACTTGCTTTATGAATAACCCTAAACCAAAGTCTAGTTCCTCACTAGTGTGTAAGCTGATTTGCATTGTTCCCAAGTAAATAGCACAATGAGCACAAAAATAATATACAGGAAGGTGTCCCTTTGTGTTGCAAGCTGAAACTTATATAATATGGTGTAATTGATTGTGCTTCTGATATCTTGTAGGAAGGCTTCTTGTAGCAGATACAAACAACAGCACAATAAGATATATAGTTTTGAATGAGAGAGGTGCTGAGGTGCGTACACTAAATTTGGTTGGAGTGCAGCCACCATCACCAAAACCGAAGGCATTGAGACGCCTAAGACGGCGCTTATCAGCAGACACAGATGTTATTAATGTTGATGGTGGTTCTTTGATGGAAGGATATTTGTCTCTTGCAATCTCAGTCCCTGATGGTTACCATTTCTCCAAGGTCCACAATTTTAGCTATATCTTGCTTTGCATCATTGATGATAGTTTATAGTTACTGAAGGTCATTTGCTATCTATAATTTTAGTTATTATAGTATGGACAAAATTTAATTAGTAATATTCTTCACTTGATTGTTTATCAGCATCCTTTAAATGCACCTTGCTAAGGCCTACATGTTTTTTTTGTCTTGATGTTTTAAGATCCTTTTAGTAGCTATTACCTAGTGCAACATATATGTGACATTGCTAAGTTCATGCTTCATGCAACCTCCACGTCAATATTCTTTTGGTTATACTTCTATTTTTAAGGGAAAAAAGGGAAAGATCTTGTTAAAAGCCTGTGTGATCTGCATACAGCCTAGGTGGACTGTACAACTAGAAGGTACCTGATTCATTATTGTCCTGCGGGGAATAGGACAGTAGGGCATGAACAGGGATAACAGTTAATCAGATCTAACATGTTATGTGATTACTAAAAAATGTTGATTGCTGTCATATAGCTTTTGTGGGTTCAATGTGAGTTCTGTGTTTTGCAGAACATTTCCTAAAACAGATAACTGTCAGCATGAGCCACTTGAGATGATAAATTTTCTCATTTGCTTTAGATTAAATCTTGTTATTTCTTTTTTCTGATATTCAGGAAGCTCGCAGTAAATTTGATGTGGAAACAGAACCAGCTAATGCAATTGAGATTGAGCCAGTGAATGGATTTCTAAACTCTGACGGGCTGGCATCACTCAAGTTCGAAAGGACATCTTCATCATCATCAATGGGAAGGATCAACTGCAAGGTTGTGATATGTTGAATCTTGAAGCAACAAGTGATATGTTGAATCTTGAATCAACAAGTGATATGTTGAATCTTGAAGCAACAATTTTGCTTAATTTGTTGGATAATCCATAGTAAGCTTCACACTGAGTCACTGACCTTTTCAAGTCAGTGACGGACCACATGATATTTTCTTTGCTATGAAAATAGTCCAATATAGATCAACATATGCATACAATCATCTCGAGTTTATGTGGATACCTCACTGAATTAGGACGTAAGAAACTAAAATATTATGCATTATTGGTAACCTTGGATTTCATGGGATGTGATACTTATTGCTAGTTAACAAAAGTTTTCTGGTATTGCACTTTTGTGTCATGGGTTGTACTTTTGTGCAAGCTGATAACCAAACTAAAGGAACTATTCTTTTCTAGATTATATTGTTGAGTATGTTGTGTTCTAATTTGTAGGTTTACTACTGCAAAGAAGATGAAGTTTGTCTTTACCAATCTGTTGCTTTTGATGTCAAATTCCGAGAAGAGGCAGTACCCAGTCCAGCGCAAATTACTCTATCCTATTCTGTGGCACCAAGAGACACTTCAGCCAGTGCACAATTAGTAGCTGCTAGAAAGAATGCCAAGGTATAGTTAGATTTAGGGTGATTATTTACTGTACATTCATGTCTTTATTGTGAATTGGCTTTAGCGTCACAACTCACAACTAACTTTCAACCTGGTATGTTGTATGGCTGACATGCTGCTTCACCCTAGCTCCATTGATATATTTATATCTCCCCATGATGGGGCATCAAAATTGATTAGTTATATATTGCCAGTTCATAGCATGCTTGGAACACCCGTATGGGTCCATTTGTCATCCAACGAGAATTCTGTTTATCCAAATCATTGATGAACATTTGGTTGCATTGAACAAACTGAT
This sequence comes from Melocanna baccifera, assembly GCA_036346265.1. Classification (NCBI taxonomy): domain Eukaryota; kingdom Viridiplantae; phylum Streptophyta; class Magnoliopsida; order Poales; family Poaceae; genus Melocanna; species Melocanna baccifera. The sequence continues at coordinate 14,255,400 of CM070693.1, forward strand.
TCCAGCATTGCAATGTAGTGGCCTGAATGTGTTCCAAAAGAATACATGTGTGCTTCTTACCCTTTCCTTTTGCACAAAATCACGGGCGGATTGAAATTTTCTATAATTGTACTGATTAGCCTTGCACTTGGGCCTGGACCAATAAGATAAACAGGGGCAATCATTTGATCAGTTGTCAAATTAGGGAGTTAAGACATGTCGCAACAAGAATATCAATTTTGGATATCAACAAACAGAGAGAGGATGTTGATGTCAATGAAAACAGAATATAGACATGTCAACCTTCAGTATTCAGTTTATACTGATCCGGACGTTATGTTCCCCCTGTTAGTATTGTTTGTTAGGAGAGACAAGAAGAACGAGATTAGCTGTCATGGCCCTTTCTTTTACAACATCCAGTATGGGAACTCTCTCAGTTGATGATGATTTCTATTACTTATCATGATTGGTAGCGTTTCATTATCAATTTATCTTGCACCGTGGCTATTATTCTCCTGTAAAGAGGTCCATGGGGATCAGATTGCGTCGTTGGAATATAACTCGTATGGGCCAGTTGGAGAGCATGGGGTTCCCATGAAGTTTTCGGACGATGCACGTTGACTGGCAATGCTGCGCTAGCCAAAACTCATCCCCCAGCGCTGTGATCCTGAATTCAGACGACTGATATGAAGCATTAGCTGACACGTCTTGTTGACCTTCTGTATGTTCTCTGCCATTGGCACCTGCTTTTTTTTTTTCATATCCTGCGAGCATCTACCAAATGATTGAGATAACAGATTCAGTTCGGATTGGAATCCAGCGGCGGACTGGGATCAAGGATTTTTAATCTTGGGGGGTCTAGACATGGCCAATTGACAGATTGTTAATGTTATGTCACGCTCAGGGTCCATGAATTGTGCCCTAGCTGCCATGTGTTTGAATAGCGCTATGGCTGCCATTTGACAAGCATTCTGTGTTTCTGGCCATCGTGTTGCTAATGAGCAGTATTTTTGCTGTTGGGATTGGAATCATTGAACAACGTGAGCCCTGAGGTTTTGTATGGGCGGAGTATTTGTTAGGCTGTTGTCAGGCGCATGCATTCCATTAATGTTAAGCTTGAATTATCGTTAAGAAAGCCCGATAACCATCAGTCACGGGCTGAGTGAACGTGCTAGATGGTATAAATCTGATCCGTCGATACGGGCTCCACTATGGGCGAACGGTTGGTGATCAGGGAGTGTTCAGTCGTCTTGTAAGATTTGACAAGAACGATTCTGTTCACTGGACCTGTGCATCCACATGGATTCATGGCATCTGGCCGGCGGTCCCTCTGACGCCTAGAGCTTGAAGGCAGGCAGTGTTGTGCCCAGTAGATACTGAACTTGTGTTTCCCTTTATCTCGTCTACATCTTTATCTCGTGTACAGCCAGAGCCCTGAGAGGATGCTAAATGGCACTGTCGAAACTTCAGTGTTTGTTGGGAGATTTGACTTTAGAAACGACAGCATGCGTGTATTTAGCTTGGACGCCTTATTGGATGATTGGTTGCTCGCATTGGTTTAGCCCGTCTATGGGTTTGTTTCGGCAGGATAAGCTAAGATACTACCAGGTAAAAAAACAACAAAAATAGCCATATGTCTTATTTCAATTCAATAGCATTTGTATTCTAACTTAATAATGCTTAATCGGGTACCTGGCCAGTTAACTGGCCCTATCGGCTTGGACTGGTAGTTTCCATATTGACCTAAAAGAGGTGGTTGCGTACTAATATTAATAATGAAATCGCTTAGGGAGGATATATATAAAAAGAAAAAAAATAGCAAACCGGACATAGACCGGTTACTGGCTAAGGCTTAGCTCAGGTAAATTCTCAAAATCCGGGTCTACTAATCCTTCTGAGCGAACCAAAATCATCTTAGCGAAAAGATTCTTTGTGCGTGAACTAGCTGAGTCTCATTTAGATTCAGGTAACTAATCACCTCTGCAATGGATGGAATAGCTAAGGGGGTGATCGTTTTAGCGATGGCTTTTGGCTATTGGCAGAAATTTTACTGTAGCTGACTTTTTTTTATTGTAATTGAGTTAGTGGATAGTGTAGTGAATAGTGAAAAAAAACTAAAACTAAAAACTGAAGCTTTTAAATAGTTCAAGACGTATTGGAACGCAAGAATTTCACAGAAAAAGATCAATTCAAGAATATCAAGAAAATTTCTACATTCTAAATGGGATCTTATATACCATGCTTTAAAGTTACCAGGTGCGGAAGTGCGGTGGCACGTATTAGATACCATGTGAACCAAAGTTAAAGAGTCGCCATGTCACAGAGCGTCTCATGCAAAAAAAAAAACGAAAGCAAGGGCTTGTACGTGTTACGGAGAAAAAGATAGTTTTTATGAAAAAACAAGGATCTATATATAAAAAAAGGATCTATACGTAATTCAGGAAGAGCGAAGATTTTTTTTTGTAAAAAACGAGACATAGAACAGGAGGAGGCTGGGAATGCCCCTAGTCTTAATATAGGGAGTATATGTGATGGCCAGTCTTCTTGCAAACAAAATGTGGCTCAGGATTCTCGAACTTTTAATGCTTATTAGCCATTTCGTTTCACATTTAGTTCATCACTACCATGAAGGTGTTAGGACCTTTTTGACTTTGGCTTATCACTTACTGTTATAGTAAGTAGCTTTTGAACGATATGTCTTTTCAAGGTGGGATCTACTGTTAGATTGTAGAAGACACTGTACCGAGTTCAACTATACTGATCAAAATCATATGCGATCGTTTCCCTCTGTATACTGTCTCTCGCAAACAGTCAGAATGCAAAAATCAAAGCTACAGTCCAAAAAAACCCAAAACGGAGCAGACAAGTCGAAGTATTCTTGGAGTGAGCGGAACTCTGGAAGCGCCCATAGATCTCTCAGGCTTCCAATCTAAGCGGCACGTTGCAAACCGATCTGGCGAATCGCAAGCGACACCACCGGCCCCGCAAAATCCAAGCACTATCCAGACAGATTGACCAAGCTCTAGTAGGATCGATGTTGCTTGATGCAGGAATTTTTTTAATGATCAAATTTTAAATCAAAATTACATTATTATACCCATGAATTTAAAATTTCTAGAAATGGTCATCTGCCGCCGCACGGTTGGATAACATGGCCAAGTTGTCCAACGTTGGGCGACACAAGGCTAAGTCGCCCAACCGAAGGTCCATACGGTGTTGATCTGAGCAGTTTTTCGCAAGTAAGTATGGTACTTCCGGGTGTGGAGAATCCTCGAATCAGAGATATCCTAGACTGACTCACAAGAAGCTTCTCCTTGGACCCCGAGGTGGACGGCGTCGTCCAACATGGGCTTTAGAGTCGGTCCTCCACGGACATTCGATGGGAGTTGAGGAAACTAATGTGCACATTTGCATGGAAGAGCTTTATGGAAGGCTGCCGACAATATGGTTACGAGTGTGTGCTGCTCGTGCAACTATGTCCGAAGAGAGTCATAGGAGGTCCAGTTGGTGGGAGTAGCTCTAGCGCACAATGAGTGGTTCATCAAGAGGACGCGGTGAGCGATGTTGCGGAGGTAGAATCGGAATATCGCACAACGTACACAAGCCTGCAGGATATCTAGAAAGAATACACCTACTTGAGTTTAACTGTGTTTGTCGCAGTACATAAGAATAGGGTATTCTCTAGAAAGCTCACGAGCAGATAAGAGAGTATTACTATATAACGCTCCGTTTAGGCGTAGTTTATTGGCAGTTTAGTACTAGTTGAGATTTCAAATAAAATCTAATCACAAAAAGTTATGAATTCAAGGCATAGTCCAGCATCAGTTGTGAGAAAATGAATCTTGTCATTCTAGGTGCAAATTCAACCTGTACGGGACTTGTACTAAAAGACTGATATATTAACAATATTTCAGCATAATGTCTTTGATATCTTTTTGCGTCCTACTTTAGAATTTGTGGGGGTTGTTATAAATAGGCCCATAGAGTGAGGTCTATTTTCTTAATTCTAAAGTATGTAAGATTTAGTACCATATTGCTAAGACAAGGTGTAAAAGATCAATTTATAAGGTGGAGTTCATACCACTCGTTGAATTATGAATAGAGATGGCATAAGTAAAGTTTTGGCTAATTACACGCGCGTGCTCGCGCGCGTATTTACGTATTTTCGTATGAAAATCATGTGACTTGTGACTTACGACATGAGACCATGCTGTGACGTGGCACGCCACTTGGCAGACCAAGTCTACCTTTATTTTTGCTGAACCGTGCATCACTCTCTCTTTATTTGAATGAGATTCAAATATTTGAATTTAGGATTTTATTGGGTTTGATGATAGGTAGTTATCAGTGGGTAAACGGCTGGTTAAATATGTCGGTTACCAGTAGGTAAATGACCGTTTTAATCATATCAGTTATTAGTCTGTCTATATATGTGCCGGGAAACGTCCAAAGTATATAGCTAAGAATCTCATTGTCTTCATTCTCTTCCTCCTACGAACTTGTGTTGTTTTACTACGCCGTTTAAGTCTCGTCAACTCTTCTTTCTAGCGTAATCCGTGAAGAAGAAGAGTGGTATCTCTGAGTCGTTGCTTCCGTGAAGACCTGTATGGGGTGATAATAAGGTTTCTGAGCAACACATATCTGCGCGACCACTCACTGCACTACATCATCTACGTTCTGCACTGCATTAAGCCTACGCTGCTTCCTTTTTTTTATCAAGCCAAATAGTAAGTCATTCGCTCGTCCGATCGATTTATTTAAATTTTGTTTCTATATATTTTTGAAGTACAATGATTTACCTGTTATTAACACTGCTTTATGTATCATTAGTTATTTGTGATATTTATCTCTTAGTAAAAGTTGGAATTAAAAAATTACCTATATTTTCAACACTTGCATGCTGTGGTCGAGTGACGGAGTAAAGATGGTGAGGTCGTCCGCGAAGGAGACTCTGTGCGCCGAAGACTTAGCCTGAGGAGGATCTTGAGAGATATACTTTGAATTGGCTTCAATGCGGTTGTTTGGTGGAACTTCAATGCAGAGGCTTGAGGGCAGGCTTGGAGCATAGGAAGGTGGCTCGTTGCTGCGAGGGGAAGACGTGTTCGGTCGGCTCTCCTCGACCGAAGCTTGAGGGGGCTTGTGGGGGGACTCAGGAGGGGCGGAGGTGGCCCGGCTGCATACCGGCGACGGGCGGCCCGGAGGCGGTGGGGGTAGTGGGAGCAGCGGCGAAGGGGGGGTTGGGGCAGCGGATTTCACTGACCACGGCATAGCTGAGGATGAGAAGATCGTGGCGTAGGGAGGTCTTGGGGAGACGGTGCCAGATCTGGGGAGCCATTGGTGGGCGTCGCCGGCAGCGTGCCGGGGCGTGGAGTCCAACGACGGACGTGAGAGCAGGTTAGGAGTGGACGCGTTATGTTTTCCTATCCGATCTGCTGCTGGTGCAACGATATCATGCACCAGCAGGACGTGAGATCAAGAGAAACACACGCACAGTCCAAACCGGGACAATGGAGAAGCAGGGGTAATTTTTAAAGATTGCTTTACTTTAGTACACGCAAAAGATATACGTGTCTTTTCGTTTAGGTAGAAAGCACTTCGATGAAGGAAGTTTAGGTTACAGCGACGCAGAAGAAATAAGGCCTGCGACTTTACACACCAGCTGCCAAGGGCTAATTCTCGGCAAAGATTTGTGCGACCGCTGCCAAGAACAACTACTGCAGCTAGCCATTCATCAGTCGGTATTGGCCGGTTACCGCTAAAGACAACAATAAGTTTATTCCATGCAAAAGCACAAATATTATTTGATACACACATTGCCTAGATAACAACTATTCAATACAGCGCGGTATCCCCGATGGATCCACTCCCAATGGCCAACGTATCCTGCGCAGGCAGGGCAGGCATGATCTTGGGATTTACTACAGTCAGTACACAAAATAAACAGCTTCCCAATAATATCCTGCACAGCGATGATTAATAAGTGGACAGCCTACGTGCAGGAGGCAGACGTCCGAACCTGCACTAATCAGCAGGCACCACCACCGCCACACGAGTGTGTACGCATCACACTAGAACTAGGAGAACCAGACGTCTAGGCTTAGCCCACGTGCAACGCGGCTGCTAAATCGGGCACTTTGGCTAAATAACTGCCTTTACTTGTCACCGTGCAGTGACGAAACTAAAAACTTTTCAACACGATGCACACTTCATACGTATAATTATGTAATCTTATACAACGGTTTCAGAACACGAATTTTGATTAAAAAAATACAATATAAACAGTTCAAATAAAGTCTTACAATAACTGATCTCCCATAAAGTCTTGCACACAAATAGTTTAAATAGTTCTCCCATGTTTCTCCGATTTGGGGTGTGCCGGTGCATACCTGGCATCCCTGCTAGTTCCTATGTGGACAGTATGACATGCAAATACGTCGGCTGCGTTGCTTGAGTTGGGGGCTGGCGCCGAGGAGCGGTTCGCACGTGCTAAAAGTTTCTCCAAGAGAATCGGCGCTAGGGACTAGCGGTTATGCGTGGGATCGTTGGTGATAGCTAGTTTGCAATGGAGCAAGTAGATATAACTTAAACGGGCTTGTAGGCTCCTCAGATTATATAAGCATCTTCTATAAGCATGTGTAAAATAATTGTTTTTATTGGAGGTCATGGCTCTTGTTTTAGGTTAAACTGGGATCGATCGTGCAGGATCTGGAGCAACATGGGCTGTCCGCCCGCGCGTGCTGTGTTCCGCCAGCCGGCGCGTCTTTTTCCACGCGAAAAGGCCTGTAAGCCCTGCGAATCATGCCTGGCTAGCGCGCGCGGCTCAGGGATTCACCGCGCCTGCCCCTCCAAGGGGGACACCTGCCTTTTCCGTGGACGCGACACCCAGCACCGGACACGCACCGGCACGGCACGCACAGTGACGAAGCTGCGCCTGCGCGCGCGCGTGGTCTCGGCCTCGGCCTCGCCCGGCGCTAGCTTCTTGCCGGTGGCTACAACGCACGTCTGCACGCGCAGCGCCCGGTCGGCCGGTTCTACCAAATCCCCCGGATTTCCCCTGGTTTTTTTTATCAGGATCGCGCGGATTTTGGTGTCGCGTATACGTGGAGGCGCAATGCTTGATGACCTGAAGTCGTTAACTGACCTCAATCGATCGTGTTTTATTCACCTTTTTTTTTTTTGAAGAGAGACCGTGCCTTACTCGGCTGCCACGCGTTGGCGTACGTTCAACTTCAGAAGGAAAGGCATTAAACGCCAAGGTGGTAAAATTCAAATGCAGCAGAGCCATGCATGTGTGCCTGTCGATCTTTTATTTCAGATGGGATGAGAAATCTACTTTCGCAGGTTGCACAAGCTAGCATATGCACGAGTCTGTACGTTTGATTTTGTGAGGTAGACCAGCTGGTCCTGTAGTTACGCAGTACTGGTGCTACACGTGTTCATGTAAAACAAAGGTGAAAATCAGAAAATATCGAGTATTTTAGTACTAAAAAAAGATTCGGTCTCTCTCTCTCTCTCACGTTCAATTATTGGCCCGTAATTACTGATCTACCCATGTACACCAGCCGCTTTTGCAATGTTCAAAGGGGAGAGGTAGGTGCGTTGCATGGTCGATTGAAATCATAGCACTGGTGCCTCCAATGCACGCAATATACTCCGATGAACTGTAGCAGCCAGCGGCGAATTCAGGACAAAAGAGGAGGGGGAGCTCTGGCGAAGGCGGTCAGGCAGATGCACCGAAACGGCGAGGCCGACCGGCGATGCAAGCGCCTTCGGCTCCGGCCTCAACAGCTCCCCCTCCGCCTCCGCGCCGACCGCCTCGGCGCCTCCCTCTCCGGGCTTCGGGCTCTAGCCTCCCCTCCGCCTCCGCGCCGACCGGATCCGGCCTCCCCCTCCAGCCTCCGTGGCTCCCCATAAGCAAACGCTTAAAAAGAACATTTTCTACAAATACAAATCAAATGTGTTTATACAGTAGTCATCTCGAACATATTCGAAAGCAAGCATGAGATAGTAGCCCTACGAAATCTCAGCTTGAATAGCATTGGAAGGGATTGAATAAGCAAGCATAGGTAGTCAATGAGCAATTCAGCAAAGTGTCTAACTCTCACAATGCAAATGACTTAAAACCCGAAACCTCTACTACGACCATCAATTTAATCCCAGAAACCTCTACTGTATATGAGCCTAGGACCAATAGTCTAATCCCAGAAACCTCACCTACGACCCAAATTCCTCTGAAATTTCTATGATCCAATAGCAAAAGGGCGTGAATTCGACAACACGCGCCTGCCCCACAACCAATTCCACCCTACAGGCCTCAGAAATCCAAAACAGACCAAACATAACTACAACGGCTAATTCATCGATCTATATTCAGAAGATCCCCAACTGGTACAACAAACCAAGCAAGCCGAACGCCCTTGGGACCCTATCCTACGGGTTGCAGGGCGCGGAACTGCTAGTATTAGTACCGAGCGAATCGTGCGGAATCAGAACGAACGATTGCTCATGAATCAAGGGGGGAATTGGGATCAATCGAGGCATACCGCAAGACACCGGCCTCGGATCGACCTCCGGTGGTAAGGCACTCGCCGTGCTCGGTTGCTCCGGACGAGCTCGGGCTGTGTCGGTAGGTGGCGTGGCGTGGCGGGCGAGCGCGCGTCGGTGGAAGAGTGGGGTGGGTGGAGGCAGACGGATGGGAATACTGAATAGCGAATACATACGGCGGCTACAGGAGGAACGGCAGCATCCTGTGCCCTCCGCGGTGGGAGAGGGGATGCTCGAGCCCCCACAAGCACCTACGGTAAATTCGCCCCTGTAGCAGCGGACACACCGTATTCATGGTTACACACAAATCCTTTTCAGAAGTAGTACAAAGCGGCTACCCACATGTGTCGCGGAGCCGTACGTCCATCTTACCGGCGAAAATTGAGGGAAAACAAAGGACGATCCGCACGCAGAGCACTCCCACTACGCAATCCTAGCTCATAAACCACCATTCCCAGCCAACCCTACGACGATTTGGGCTCCACGTACCACACTAGTACACCACCTCTCCACTCCACTAACCATACCGTACCGTACCGTACCATACCAGCCAACAAAAAGTACGCTCTACAGGCTGGGCGTCCTGCCCTGTCTGTCGCGCGCATGCGCAGTCGCAGTCGCAGGTGAACAAGGTGATCCATCGATCCATGCATGCATGGCTCGAGTGCAGCCACCGGATTGACTCCAACCGGCCCAGCTTTAGGAGCGCACCGTCCCGCCCACATGCACGTACAACGCTCGGCTCCGTCGATCGATCGCTCACAGCCGCGCGCGCGGCCGTCCTTGCCAGCGTCGCACGATCTCATTACGCTACGCGTGCTGATGAGCTGCATGCTCAGCTCAACCCCTGGGCCGCGCGAAAATGCCGGTACGGTCATCTCTTGCCCCTGCCACGCTATTGCTGGCACGCGCGCGCACACACACAGAGACTAAGTGAAGTGCCGGCCTCTCTCTCTCTCTCCCTCTCGATCACACTGGCAAGCATGGATGGTTGCATGCATCTGAAACAGAAGTGCTCTCCCTCTCTCTCTCTCTCTCTGAAGCTGGGGCGAACAGTGCAGTGGTGGGAGCCATGCATGCATGCTGTGCGTGCCTCGCCTTTACTTGATTCATGTGTTTTCTGCATGCTAGCTGCATGTATCGGCGATGTGAATTATTACTTATTGTGTCATCGTTATCATGGCGACGTTGAAGACGTCTGGTCTCACGCACCTGCAGTCTGATCCAGTTAATCGAGTGCCTTGTTAGCCGTTCATATCCTTTCTTCCTTGCATGCACAATTGTTGGGATGCTGCGTGTATGCATGATGCATGCATGCATGTCGACTGTTCAACTGTTAGTGCATGCGTCATCCACGCTTAAATTACCTACTCTGTTTTCTTGGCACTAAGCAGGGAGGACGCGCGTGAATCCGCAGCTGTCAACCAAACAACAACTGCAAGCACATGCAGACCATCCAGATTCCAGGCATCCGGTCACCCGGACGCCAGTGACGGAGCTAGAAAACTTGTAATAATATTTCACGCACACAATTTTATAACTTTGTACAAAAGTTATATAACATCGTAACCGTAACATGTAAGTTCGAAATTTGCCAAAAATACATTACAAATAATTCAAATAAGGTCTTACATGAATGGAAGATTACAAAATATATAATAAAAGTTAGAATACTACTTTACGCATTTTCATCCCTTGGAAACACTTAATTATATGTTCTTCACTAACCTTCAAGAAGATATCATGCTCAATAATGTAACTAAACAATCATTCAAGAATTGATCGCTCATACTATTTCGCAACTTGTTCTTCACAAGAGTCATCGTAGAAAATACTCTTTCAACACTCACCGTCGCTACCGGTAGGAGCAATACTAATTTAAGAAGCAAATATACCAACTTGTAGATTTCATGCTTTTTTGTTTGGACAAGCTTTAATAGAAAGCTCACCAAGATTCTGAAGGCCCTTAAACCTATCATCTCTTCGCATTAATGAAGCTATCAACTTGGAAAAAAAAGTCTCATGAAATCTGCATTTGAGAACTCATTGGGGTAAAATTTGATAAGGGTAAGTATTTTCTCCTTATCAAAGGCTTTAAATGAGTTAAGAGGACTAAGACAGACATGCAAACAAGCAATTCCATATTAAACTTGTCAAACCGACTGCTCAGTTCTTGAAGAACACTATCAATGATGCCTAGATATATTTGATCATCATTTGTTTATTTGAGGAAGAGACGCTTTGATCTTCCAAAAGGCAAAAATCTCTTATTTGACTTTAATCCGATGTTTCCCACAAAATAATTTTACTTTTTCCTAAAAAAATTCTTCCCACACATGACTCCTCATAAGTTGCAACCTGTCCTTGGCCAAATTAACAAGTGACATAGCATTAATGATGTCTTGGTTCCTCTTTTGCAAAGATTGGCGCAAGTCATCTATGTATCCAAGTATGACTAGTATCAAGTTTGCCATGAAAACAAAATCAAATGACTCAAAAAATGCCACCATAGCGTGGAATTTCCCCATTCATTCTTCAGGGACGGATCATTTTCCAATCTTTGTAAGTACTTTGCGAATTGTAGAATACATATCAATAAAGTGCAAAATAGTTTTATAATGATGTCTCTATTCCTCTTCATATTTGAATGATTCAACTTGCTTGGTAACTCTACATTCATAGTTCACGTTTCACAAATCACAATTTACAATAGACGATAGCAATTTATAATGTTCAAGACAGCAGCAATACTCTATACTGAAGATGACATTAACTTACAAGTTACAAAGTCACTCTGGTGACCGATTCATTAATTCAACATTTCAACTTGTGAACTTGTTGAATGTTGATTATCGTTAGTCCGTTGCTCTACATTCACAAATCACAATATTGTTTGAACAATAGCTCAACATTTCAGCAGCCAATTCTACCCAATTGTCTACCCAGAACACATGAAGTTTTTTCGTTTAGCTGATGCCTACTTCCACATCAGCCAAAACTCTCCAAATCTCTAATCCCAAGTTCACAACATTCCATTTCCACAAATCCCAAACCAGATATTCAAATTTCAGAATTTAGAATCGAATTTGATACTCAATACTCACTCTAAAAAGTGCAAATTTGCATTGCTTCTCTTCTCAGCTTCTGGGTGTTAGCGGCTCCCCTAGTTCCCTTGGCCGGTTGGTCCGTTGGACATTGGCTGGCGGCTGCTCCGGTGATTGATGCGGCGATGTCCCTAGCCCTGGGCCCCTGGCGCCCTCAGCGGCTCGGTTTATGGGCGCTGGCCACAGGCCACTGATCGTCGACTCACCGTCGATGCTCGGCTGCTCCTGCTCACCTCCAGTGTTCACAAATTTGTCCGAAATTTCGCGAAATGGACGAAATTTTGTCCATTTCGGTGCCCATGGAAACACATTTGATTATGTCAAAATTTGGCCGAATTTGGCTTTGTTTAAAATTTATTCAAATTTCATCAAATTTTTGGTTAAATTTCATCAAAAATTTGATTTTTTTGTCCGAAATTTTGACGAAAGGAACGAAATTTCGTCCTTTCACCTGGGACCGAAAGTTTTAACCCTTTTCATCTCTCCTTGCGACTCCAGCTCGGCCACTGGCCCGCTGCTCCAGACAGGGGCAGATCTGGACCTCGGGCTAGGTGGGCTATAGCCCGAGGCCCAGAGAAAATAGCAAAGAAAGTATATCTACATAGGCCCAAGAAAAATCAAATCACAATGGTCCAGCCCGAGGCGGCTCAACCCAGCCCAACGCCTCGCCCTCCTCCCTCTCTCTCCCCCTCGCGGCCTCGCTCTCCCCCCTCCCCCCGCCGCCCCGCTCCCCTCCTGGCCTCCCCCTCCGCAAATCCGCCCCCGCCGCCCTCCTCCCCCTCGCTCTCCCTTCGCCGCCCCCCGCCACCCTCCTCCCCCTTCCCCCAGCCGCCCTCCTCAGTCCTCCCTCTCCCCCCTGCCCCCCCCCCGGCCGCCCTCCTCCTCCTCCTCGGCCCGCCGCCGCCTCGCCTCACTCCCGACACGGTGACGCTGCTGTCCGCCGTCCGCCGCCCTCGCGAACTGCGCCTCCGGTCTCGGTGCCCCTGTCGGCCGTCGCCGCGTCAGCAAGCCGCCGCCGCGACGCCCGCACTGCACAACGCCGCGCCTCGCGCTCCAGCGATCTAGCACTCCACTCAACGCGACAATGCCCATATCCACTCATCCATCGCTCCACGGCCACCAACGAGCAAAGCAGAGAGAGCGGCCAGCAGTAGCATATTTTAGCACAACCCTTTGAGTTGATTAAGAAGTGCAATTGGTGGATCCGGATCTAGGTGCATGAATTTTTAAGCTACAAATTTTGCAATTTGCATGATATGTTGATCTATGTATCTGTTAATTCTGTTATGAGTGCGATTGTGGATTTGTGGGAAAGAACACCATTGAGCTGTACTTTGTTTAAATTCGTACACATTTGCTACTTCAATAAAATTTCTGAATTGGTTTGTTGATACAATGAGAATGCAATTAGTAAGAATTATCTTTTATGTTTCGAATCAGTAGGAATGATCATATGAAATGATGAATGACATATGTTTAATGTTTTATTAGCATTTCGTGTTTTGAGCATTTATCTGAAATATTTGTAGAGAAGAGATAGGATCAATGAGAAGCTGAAGGCAGTGCAAGAGCTACTTCCAAATTGCATCAAGGTAATATTTGTTGTATCTTTGATCACATCTCTTCAAGTATTGAGCATTAAGCAGAATTTTCATATCAATGATGTATTTGTGACGTATTTTTTGTTATATCGTAATATAGTTCTGGACTTCTAGTATGTTAAACTATTACTCTTGATTGAAATTTAGTCCGGGGCGTGATCTAATTCTGGATCCGCCACTGGCTCCAGACCTCTAGCAACTAGCGGTCCAGCCCCGCGCGCCGATGCCGACTACTCGAGTCGCTGCCCACTGGCCTGCAAAGCCACTGCGGTGCCGCCGTCCACCTAGCGGAGGAGCAACTCCAGAACTTATGGTTGGGGGGTTTAGGGTTTGGTTGGAATGTTGGATGACAGGATGACTGACCAGTTGGATGAAACAGGCTCTGTGGACTATGGCTCCCTCCTGGGCTTGACGCCTCGACGAAATGAGGCCTTGAGGCAGCCGTTGGCCGTTGAGTGGGTGGCTGGCCTGCCCTGCCATGAGACTTGAGACATGAGTGAATGAATGGCCAGATCAATGGGATACTACCTGAAACCTGAGACCACCTGACCTATATTGATCAATGCATGGCAGATTGACAGCTATAATGAAGTTTCACATTTCAAAATTTTGGATGTGACTAGGCATACAGGGCACCCCAGTTAGCTCCGGTCCTGCCGGACGCCTTCATCAGTCATCACCGTTGCAAAGGTAACATAGAACAGCAGCAGATTCAGGCAGCCTATCTCCACGGTTCAGTGTAACAACGAATTAAAAGAAAGGTGTAGCAGCGGCAGTGACACCCATGTGGCTCCCCATTAAGAAGCAAATCAACAGTGTTTTTAGTGGGGAAGACCACGCAGGCGATTGGTCTATAACTATTGAAGGCATCATCAACGTGTTGTTTAACTTCTGCCCACTCCATGCCAATACTTATCTTCGGATGGAGAGTAGTAACAGGTGAGTATATGTATGACCTTCGAACTGATTCGATGGCGATACGCTTTGTACTTCTGTGAATTCAGTCGTTCTAGACGTATGGCATTCAACCTTATTTTTTCTGGGCACCAACTTTCAACCGGGACAAAAAAAAAAATTTCAGCGTCATTTAGAAAATGGGAACTTCATAAAATAAACAGTGTTTCTATACTTTCTTCTCTAATAAAAAGTAGTACTAATCTCAAAATAAATAAAAAGATAAATAATATCTATCAAATATTTATCGTACTTTAAAAATTATATAAATTACTATTGAGAAAATCGTACAAACAGCTCCTCATGAAATTCATGTAGAAATCACGCTGTTTCTTTTTTTTTCCTCGTGTGCTTTGGACTGTTCCCTGTTTCAAGTTCCAAGTGACAGCAGAGTACGGTACAATGGAGCTGGTAGTTTAGCAGCGGCTTAAGGAAGCAAACAAGCAAGCATGCAGTCTAAGCAGATAGGCTTTGACATTTTAAAATACGCCCTGCAGAGCATGCAGACGGCTTAAAAAAACCGCTCGAATCACGACGGCTACGTACGTACGAGCGGCTTGCTTTCAGCTAGTTTACGCTTACCAAGACGGCCATTTGACTTTGCGCGGCCATTAAAGGTTCGGCAGCCGCCTCATAAAACGGGGACGAGAGCAGCTTCGTCGTTTATCATCCACGGACATCTTTTACACGGCCAAGCAAGGCTCGTGCACGGTGGAACGCACATGATATTATGATACTTCCGCGGTTTCGCATGGCTGTCAAGCCGAGCACAGCTAGCGCAAGTGCGAGTTTATTTGTGTCAAAAATACCACTTTTGCTCTCCCCTACGAACCGTTCCTACTCATTTTAGTTTTTAACTTTCCTTTATACTATTTGAAGCTTTTTTTTCCTGTAACTACAATGAACTTTTTCAACATAATTAAATTAAAAAAATTACATTGTTACGAAAAATAAAAAGGATAAGAAGAGAAAAGAAAAGACAAAAAAACGAAATTAAAAATCTAGAAGCTGAAACTCAGATGAGCACATCCTTAAAAGTACCGAATATCTACAAAAATCCTCAATGATGTAGTATTAGGAAGGAATCGAATTCCGGCGTCTAAACTGAACAAACAACTTCCACATCCATTTTCTTCTCCCTCGAGCAAAACAACAAGGAAGAAGATAATACGGGTTTGGAAAAAAAAAAGGTGGAAGCATTTGAGGAGGAAAAAGACACGGATGAGTTAGCCCAGTTGAGCGCAGGGTGCTTGTGCTGAGCACCGTCCTTGCATGTGATTTCCCCCTGGCTCCATGTTCGTGTTTAGTGGATCGGCCGGCCAGTGCCCCATGAGGAACATGCTACTGCATGCCGCTGCTACTCCTAGTCCATAGCGAAAGCCACCTCCTCCCTCCTCCTGTGTACTGCCCTAATGATGGCTATTGTAGCACTAGCATCGGATCACTCGCTCGCTAGCTGCCTAACAAAATAGCAGGAGCCCCCCATTAGTGTACCTCGCCTACACCCACCCCCAAACAATGCGACGCCTAGGTTGTAGTACCAGCACTGCACCTGCGCGCCATCACTAAGGGCATCTCCAATGGTGCAGTCGGTTATTATTTGCGTATACATCAAAGATAAATTCTATGTGGAGGAAAGAGAGTATGCAAAAAATCGAGCCGCTTCTTCCTTAAGCACTAGGCTATAACAGAAAACGAGATGTCTCTATAAATGATGTGTGTGCATGTAAGTATCAAATAGCTATCCTTATAGACAGTCCTTTGTATGCTAGCTATTTGGTTGATGATGTGGAAGTCTCCTAGTTAGTTGCTAGCTAGGACCATTGGAGATGCCCTAATAACACTTGATGTGGATCCACGCTGGGTGCGTCTAGCTCACAAGACTGTTGCACAAACTGGCGCGGCGCGTAATCTTGTCTTTCCTCTGCAAACAGACGTGGAAATGAAATCTTCTGTGGTGGCGTTGGATCACTCGGCCGCCTCTAGCAAGAGCCCCCACTACGCTTTGCACTTCCTTCTTGGTTTACCCTCAGTTGAAGTTTCGGAGAAATGAGCTGAAAATCTGAGCGTGTTTTGAAAAGGATCTACCATATACGCGCATGCGCTACCCGTAGGTGCAGACGGCAAAGAGGCAGGGCGATAAAAATTGTAGAAAATTCGCACTAATTCATGAAACATGTGGAGCGTAGTAGGTTCTGGGCATGAGAATTCACGTGAAACATTAGCTAGACTGATTGTTCACTGATTAGCCCCGGTCAGACACCGTGACCATTGAAAGCTTCACACTAGGACAAAAACGAAAACGGGAAGAGATGACCTCTACGCTTCCCCTCATCCAAAACAGCACCATGTCCCTGATCCATCTCCCCATCATCGGCAAGCAAGCAGGGCGAAATGCAGCCACCACCTCGCTGATCCAACTGGTGCACACCGAGCCACAAAGTCCAAACCCAGTGGACCTCACAATTACTAGCCGCTTCTCCCAGTGTCACACATGCAAAATGGATAGACCAAAACAGAGGAGAAAAGAGAAAACATTACACTTGATTACTCCACAGACAGCAGCGCAAAGGAGAAATTAAAGGAAAACCCCAAAATCCAAAAGGATCACAGGACTAATGGGAGCAGCGTCAGTGCTTGCCTTTGCGGCCCCCTTTATATTTACCCCTACCCCCCAACCCAACGCTCCCATCCCACCACCGCCCCTCTCCTCCCTCCCTCTCTTCCCAAACGCCAAGCCAAGCGTTCGCCCAACTCGAGAGAGAGAGAGAGAGAGAGAGAGGAAATCTTTGCTAGATCAGAGGCTGCTTAAACGTGCGATTTGCTTTGTGGTTTCTGTCCAATCCGCCGAGTTCCTGCGAGAATTGTTGTTGCGCGCGTGCAATGGCGTCCACGTCGAGCTCGACGGCAGTGGACGAGAGGGAGAAGGAGCGGAAGCGGAAACGCAACGCTGGGGGAGACTCGGTGGAGGGGACGGGGGCGGGAGCGCAGCCTTCCAAGTGGCGGACGCGGCGGGAGCACGAGATCTACTCGTCGAAGCTCCTCGAGGCGCTCCGCCTAGTCAGCACCGGGTCGCCGGCCGCGTCGGCTACCCCGCCGCGCAGCCGGGCCGTGCGGGAGGCGGCCGACCGCGCGCTCGCCGTCGCGGCGCGCGGGCGCACGCGCTGGAGCCGCACCATCCTCGCCTCCCGCCGCCGCCGCCTCCAGGCCGCCCACCGCGCACACCTCCGCGCCCCCACCTCCCCGCCGTCGGGCCGCCCAACTCCCGCCGCCGCCGCCTCCGCCTCGACGGCGGGGAAGGGCCCGAAGACGCCGCCGCTGGCGAGGAAGGCGAAGGTGCTCGGGCGGCTGGTGCCCGGTTGCCGCAAACTTCCATTCCCGGCGCTCCTCGCCGAGGCCTCCGACTACATCGCGGCGCTCGAGATGCAGGTGCGCGCCATGACCGCGCTCGCCGAGGTCCTCTCCACCGTCTCCTCGTCAACCTCAGCCTCCTCCACCGGCGGCTCCTCCTCGCCGGCATGACCCAAGCTTCATGATTCGTGTATTCATTGTAAATTTCCCCCCTTTTTCTCTCTTTAATGTTCCCCCGGGATTAGTTAACCCCGAGCTCTCTCTCCTCTCTAGTTTGTCCTGTTCTTTCCTTAAGCTGGGTGAGCGATTTAGTGTGGTGATGATGATGGCATTCTGGTGATTAACCCGTGCTGTAATGCAGTAGGCCGCAGTCGTGTTGTTCTCTCCTCTTCTCTCCCTTCGCTCTCTTCTCAGGATTCTTCTGTAGGCTGTTTCTTTTGTTCTGCCTTGGATCGCTTCTCTGATAAATGCGTCATGAAATATTCAGATCACTTCGAGTACTGTGTGTAAGTGTGTTCACTTCTTTCTCTTTCCTGCAGCAACGCGTGTCGTTCTTGATTTTGTCGACGGAAAAGCTTGATTAACCTCGTGTGGTGTAACCTTTTTATAGCGTGCTGCTATATATATAATCTCCAAATCATACTTACTGCGTGCTTCAAGAAGAGAAGCCTGAAATGATGAAATGAGTTCTCTGTTCCATCTCCATCGAAGAATCTTTAACGATGTGTCCTGGATCCCGAGCTTAAAACACTCGAGGTTTGCACCACCCAAATCTCATATTGCGATCAACTCAGTACTAGAACGAAGTATGCACAACGCAAGGTAGAAATGAACCGTGGGCTCGTGTTCCTCCAAAGCTAGAGTCGAGTACTCCATTGTTTATTTCGAACTGGGCAGCAGTAACATGGAACGGGAAATGTGGCAATGAGGGGGGAATAAATGGCACGTGGCCGATCTGAGAGGCACGCCGGGTTAAAACCCGTGGGGCCCAGTGGAGCTACGAACCGTGGGCCCGGCCGACCCTCACATCGCACGCCGTAAAAACTTCTCTCGGCAGCAGTGGCCACGGTTTATTTCCGAGGTCGATTCCTTTAGATATGGATGAAATATAAAGTATTATAAATAATAAAATGAACACAAAGATAGAAATAATTTTTTTTCTTTATTTCTTAGGAGGAAAATTTTTTTCTTTATTTTTTATCAGTTTATGTATATGTTATAATGAGTAGGACCCTAATTTATTGACTAAGTGAAGGGTATCGACCAATAGGATAGGTTTACGGGTTCAAGCCTAGATTTTTCAACACTCCACTTGTGCACTCATTCGACATGTTTATGTCTCATCAAAACTTCATAAAAACTCAGTAAAAAAATTAGAGAAAAAGTACATGATACATATTATGTTGTATTGCACGAATTGTCTTATTAAAAATTTTGGCTAGAAAATTTTAAAAAAACTCGTCAAAAGAAAAATAGTATAATTCACCCAATTTTATTTTATCTACATGATTATTCCTTGGGTACTCGATATTCGCGATCAAGTTTTAATAGTGAGCTCGAGAATTATCTCCTCTAAATTCTACACTGCTTTAAGTCTTATCATTCCAATTTCACGTACACATCTTTCAAAGTTAGATGTTGAAAGTAACTTAATCAATAAATCTGTAATATTTTCACATAACTTAGTATGCAGTATCATAATTTCGTTTATCTTTTGCAATTCATAAGCAAAGAAAAACTTAGGGTTGATATGTTTTGTGAGATAACTCTTCACATAACCCGTTTGCACTTGTGCAACACAAGTTATTTATTTTCATAGATAATTGTGGGAGCTTGCATAATGTTCAATCCATATGATTGCCGAATGTGATGAATCATTCCCGTGCGGCTTTATATAATGCTATGATTTATGAGTGGTTCGTCGAAATCGATATAAGACTTTGCTTAGACTATTCCCATAAAATGACAGTTCCACCATATAGAAATATATAGCCTATTGTGATCTGGCGGTATACGGGTTTGACAAGTACTCGACATCCGCATAGCTAGTCATATTCAGATTTTAGTTCTTTTTGTAGAACAATCCAAGGTCTTTGCTACCTTGGAGGTATCAAAAGATGTTTTTTATTACCTGCCAATGCCTTTTGGTAGGTTCTGCACTATATCTTGCAAATAGATTTATGATAAATGCTATATCTGGTGTAGTGCAGTTTGCTAAATACATAAGTGCTCCGACTGCACTTAAGTATGTTAATTTTGGTCCTAAGAATTCCTCCTCCTCTTCTCTAAGTATGTACAGATCCTTATCTTACTGCATAAATCATCCGACCATTGATACTTTTGAAATGTATGCTTTTTCAAAGGCAAACCTCTCTAATACCTTATGTGTGTAAGCTGACCGATGTACTAATATCCCTTCTAGGATATGCTCAAGCTGTAAGCCTAAGTAACATTTGGTTTTACCCAAATCTTTCATTTCAAACTCTGATTCTAGGTAAGTGCTTGTTTCTTTTATATCATCCAGGGTTCTGATGATATTCAAATTATCTACATACAATGAGATTATACAGAATTCATTCTGAGATCATCGTATAAATACACAGGGACAATCCTCATTATTCGTGTAGTCTTTCTTGCATAGAAAGTCGCTTAAGCGATTATACCACATTCTGCTTGATTGCTTAAGCCGGTATAGTGATTTTCTGAGTTTTATATTGTACAGGTTTCTATTTGCTTTATCTTGGTTTGGGACAGGAATACTTTTAGGTACCTTTATATAAATGTCTGAATCCAAGTTTTCATAAAGGTATGTCGTTGCTACATCCATCAATTTTATTTTTAAATTCAGATTTATTGCCATCGAGATTAGATATCTAAAGGTAATACCACCCATGACCGAGGAATTAGTTTTTTCATAATCAACTCCTAGTCGTTGAGTGAAATCTTGTGCAGCAAGTCTTGTTTTATATCTTATAATTTTATTTTTCTTATTTCTCTTTCAAACACATACCCATTTATGCCCTACGGGATACACATAGGGAGTTGTGTGGCTTACAAGCCCAAACACCTCTTTTTTATTTAGAGATAATAATTCAGTTTCTATTGCCTTTTTTAATCCTTATAATCTAATCCTTTCTTACCTTGAGCAAGCGATGCAGACTCTGGATCAAGATCGATAATTATGGGAATTTTCTTTGCAAAATAGATATCAGCATTGTCCGTTGTCCTATTCGTGGATGCTCCCATATGCACATAGTTTATTGCTATTTCATTATGGAATGATTCTTGTAGTTTTTCTGCTTGCTCACCACTCCTTCTAGTTGCGGGGGGCAAGTCTCTTTAGTTTTACAGTTCCGATGTGTGCGTACACATCCATGTTGGTTTCTCCCTCTATGAAAATGTTTAGAACCGGTATGCCCTTTTATGAAGGTGTCATACTGGTGCCAGATCTCGACTAGCTCCCATGCTGGTTCTTATAACATGCTGGAGTTCTTGTTCTTTTATTCTGCGACCTCTGGACAGGATTAGGGATACCTTATATTTTTTTCGGTATTTCAACCTTCTCTAGTGTATTGCGTGCAGGTACATACGATTTTGTCACACTCTTTTAATCACTAAAGTGATCAGGCAGTTGAGTTGCTAATACCTGCAAATCAATGATCTTCTGGACTTCTTTATTTGCTTCACTAGTGTGCGGGTTATGTGCATGGATTGTTGTGGCTTGCCACGTCATTTTTTGATATTTTTCATCAAGAGGTTGATTTTCACCCTCTAATGTTGAGAAACTATCCTCATCAAATATACTATTTGCAAAACGGGTGGTATATAAATCTTTCAGGGAGGGCTCGTTGCAATACGTTGTGATGGGGGTATAGATATAGAAACTTTGCAACTAAACCTTCGGAGATGAGAAATTTTCAGTGGTGATCCTTGCGCTAGTTGTATAGGTGAATGAATGTTATATGTCGATGGTCTAAAGTTGATAAGAGTTGCTGCATGTAGGACTATGTGTCCCCAACATGTAGTTGAAAAATTATAATTCTGCAAAAGGGGACAAGCAATGAATTTGATCCTCTGAATTAATGCATTGCTAGTCCATTTTGGGTGTGGACATACGGGACGAAATGCTAAACTTTAATTCCTATTGCCGCGCAATAATCATCAAATGCCTTTGAAGTAAATTCTCTGGCGTTGTCTATTCTGATGAACTTTATGTGATGATCAGAGAAATGATTTCTAATTTGAATTATCTACGAGATCAGTTTTGCAAAAGCATGATTTCTCATAGATAATAAACATACGTACGATCATTTTGAGAAGCATCGATGATTACCATAAAATATTTAAATGGTCCCGACCGAGATTGTATAGGATCGTAAATATCTTCTTGATTTGGGATTTCATCCTTCACTTTTAGGACAAAAGATCCAGTAATTGATTTTTCAGTGGTACATGCGGGGCACACAAATTCTTCCTGATTTGGGAAATCTTTTATATTGATATTATGTCTCTGTGAATTATTAATTATATTTCTCATCATCCTAAGACTTAGGTGACATAATCTATCATGCGAGAGATAGAAAAGTTTAGAGCTTCCAAAAATAGTTTTTCTACTTGCTTCACACTTTGTAATAAGTAGGTATTTTATCTTTTGAGACTATCTATTTACATTGTATCGGTATGTACATATATTGTATTTGTGCTCTATATCATAATTTACAGACCGTTGGACCCATCAATCATCCCCAACCCAATTCGAGTCAATAAAAACCCACCAGTCCCCACCCCACATATTGTAGCTTCACCTCTCCGTCCCCGCGCCCATTCTGTCAAAAAATTTTCCACCCCTGCCTCTTCCACCCTTATAAATACTCACCCAAAATCATTCCCTACCATGCTCAAAATCTCTTCAGCTTCCTCACCGTCCTCCTCGACCCCGACCGTGATAGTCCTTACGAAGTAGACGACACGCAACTCTACAGACAGCAAGGCGTCACGGTAGAAACTGACTACCAAGATAGCGCTCAAGTTGGCACCGGCGATGGCGGGCGTTAAGGATATCTAGCTCACGTGCTGCATCAGGGGCAAGGGGGCCTATGCATAGAGGCCTCATTGGCGTGATTGAGCTTCTATTGTCTGGTAGGATCTCTGCTTCTTTTATGTTTTTACCATGTTTAAGAGTTGGATACGTAGGATTAGAAGATATGTTCTTATTGTGTTAGATATGTAACCCACTTGTTATCTTGTTATGCCGTTATGGTGGATTCTAATCTTAATGAAAGTAGAATGTGCTGCTGTGTTTGCTTGTTTTTAAAGGGCATAGCTAACATTTCTTGAGGCTTCTCGAAAAATAGAAAAAAAAGGTATAGAATGAAATATCACATACGATTTTATAGTATAAACCGTCTGTAAAAGACTACCACAGATAAATCGAACCATAAATCATATACAATACTTGCAGATCATAGACGGTTTTATCTACCAATCGTTTGTGATACGTCTGTGATGAGAAAGTATCATAGACGGTTCTATATACTAACTATCTGTAATACTCACCCATCATAGATAATTGCTAGTTAGAACCATATGTGATATGCAAGTATCACAGACAGTTTTTGGTTCGAGCCGTCTGTGATAGTGTTGTTCACAGATAGTTCTAATTACAAACCGTCTGTGTTGTGATTATCATAGACGGCTCACAAACCGTCTGTGATAATTTTCGATTATCACTAATACATAAATTCAAACGGCTCAGAAAATTATCTGTAATTACAGTTTCAAATCATCTATAATGATTTTTTATAGTAGTGTTTTACATTGCCGTCTTTTGTAATGGCCAACATAAGTAACTCGGGCGTCACAGTTGGCTCTGCATGAAGTCCATGACGCCACATGCCATGTGGGATGCCCATAAACGTAGGCCCCCACCTTGTTCTTCGCTCCCATCCCACCCTTTTCCATCGGGTCGGTGTGGTGACATCACGCCACTTTACTTTCATTTCATCAGCCTTTATCCTCTTGCTGCTCGTGGGGCCCTAGTTTCTCCTTGCATTTGTCCACGCTTTATTTTTCTAGTTCCGCGGAGGAAAACCAAAACGGAAACCACGAAGCGGCCCACCACAGTGAATAATTTTCGGGCCTACTTGCTGGCCAAGTAAAAAATGTCCGGTGCTCTAGCGTCTTTTGCGGCTGACGTGGCCTCACCTCGCTTTTGGGGTGTTCAGAATGACGGTGGCTTACGACTTTTTTTACTGTAACTAGTTTATTTTTTACTATAATTGAGTTGACTTATTTGATATAATTAATTTTTAAAAAATTAAAATAAAAAATATGTTAACCCATCACAAAAAATACAAAAAATATGAAAAAAAAATATAAAATAAAAATAAAATAACAAAAAAAATAAACAGTGCAAAAAACGCCAAACGACGGATCGCTACCGCTCAGTTGAGCGCGGCCAAATGGGATAAGCCTCTCCTCGTTGGAGAGAGTTACCAGGATCTCTGCACTCTGAAATGCGAATGGCAGATTCAGGCGACGCGAATCTTAATTGTTACCAGCGCGTCGTATACATTTAGCGTTGGTGTTGACCTTACTGGAGCATGCATGTTGTTCAGGGTTGTGTTAATGCAGAATTATGGTGCTCGCTTTCTTCCTCTGATGTCTCTGCCTTTGCATCCAAATTCAATGGGGACTCAGATCAGATGAAAACTTCACTTATGTAAGCATAGGTTTCTTGGTTTATTTTTACTATTTTTAATTTTTAATTTTTTTTCTATTTTTGGTATTTGTAAACTTTTTTACTGGTTTTTTATTTTTTTTCGTGTTCGTTTATATTATACGTGATGTGTTAATCTATTTTTTATTTTTAGATTTTTTAAATTAAATACGCTAAATAAGTCACCGTAATCTATAGTATAATTTTAATAAATTATAATATAATTTTAACTATAAATTATTAAATTTCAGTCCAATCGAGCGGCTCTAGGGTACGCACGCAATCTCTGTTCCAATTTACATGCCTCGCGCGTCAACTGCAGGCAGTAACAGCCGCGGCAGATTTCGCCTACACATGCAGTCCCCACGCGACATGCAAACAGATGTGCCTGTCACGTTGTCGATCATCGTTTGGTATGTACATGTGAGTACAGCGCTAGCTGCCATACAAGACACTAACGCGTAGGTACGCTTGTCCGTACGTACGTCCATCGATCCGGGACGTCGAAACGGGATCCCCCCGTTGCCCAACTGAGCTGTTGCGGTCGAAGCGATCGATCGGGTGCGCCTTTCGCGTGCACGTTGCGTGTTGGCGACGGCAGGGGGCCCGCGCGCGGCGTGCACGTGAAAGCGGGTACGAATACAATTATGATGCCCTCCGGCGAGAACGACCACACATGGAAACGGCGTCGTGCCCGTGCATGCGATTTTTCTTTTCTTTTCGCGTGATGTTTTTGCCCCGTGAATTCGCGACAGCGGAGGGGGAAGCGATGTGACCAGGAGCGAAGGTCGTGATGATGGTGTTTGTGCGCGATCGGGGATGGCGGTTGGGGGCCGGCCTGCTAGCCTTAAGGATCGAAACGCCTCATCGATCAGACGTCGATTTCTCCACACATGTCATATGCGCACGGACGCTCGGTAGCACGGCGAAACCGACGTCCATTGATTGGTTTGTCTTACCGTTGGACCGCGTATTCGACGGCTCGGTAGGCACATAGCCAAGCCTTTCTACCAATGTAATGGTGCGAAAACCGTTATGTTCACCACCACTCCATGCATGAGAACATTCACCATTGGTCGCCAGCCAGAGCACATGTGCGCAAACAGAACAAGATTATATGGAGAGGGTCTCAGATGAGACTCCTTCCCTAGATGCTGCCACGTCGCTTTAGGGAGCCACATGTCAACATTTAGGGGAGAGCCTCACGTAAAATCCTTCTCTATAGACTGATTCTTCCGTGCAAGCATCTATATCAATAAGCATCTATATCAATTGATACCTGTATATCGTATTCGGCGGTGTGGAGGCTGCAAACAACTAATTGCATCAAGCATATTATTGCCCAAGAATGTGCTGATTCTGATTAATAAATAAATCTCTACTTTCCTCGAAAAAATATTAACACTTGGGAACGGCTAATTGAGAATTAATTGTAGGGACAATCATTCCTCCAAAAACTATTTCTTACTATTTTTTTGTCGATGGTATTATCCGGTGACTGAAATTAATCAACACATGTAGTACCCCATTGCAGTCCATGTTTCAGCCACTACAACCCTAGTTGAGACTTGAGAGTGGAGATCGAGAATTTTAACTGGATGATAGGTCCGAATAGGTGTTGCACCGGAGGCTGAAGTGCATCAAGCGGTGGCGTCAACTTTTTTTAGGGCACGAGACAGACGTACACAACCTACACATCTCATTCACACCATATGTGCACACACACAAATATATTCTCTACACACGCTAGAAAATTAATCGGAGACCCAACAATTTTTAGAGCACGAATACATACTTTCTCATTTAACATATATACATATGTGCACCCGATAAAATTATTAGTGAGCGTGCGTGAGTCGCACGCGGGCTGGCGGTCGGTCTGGGACGCAAGTGGTGGCGTCAACTTGCCAAAAAGAGCTTCAGTGGCACTGAGGAGTGACGACGAGGCATGTGGGATGGCGGCTACGGTTGGGTCGGTTGCAATGGCAATTGATTGGCTGGCCCCTACGCATGCATGGGCCGGACGGACACAGCCACTTCGGGTAGGGTATGGGTATGAATTATTTATGGCCGAGCAGTTAGATTTTCCCCTTTGTAATTTCCTCTCTGAAAAGAGAGGGGGAAAAAAAACCTCTCTCGCCATGTTAGATACTGTTGTGCCCACCTTCTCTGTTTGCGTGCTGCTCATCTAATTTTTTTGGTTGTGTGCATGCATTCTGTGTGCTTACCACTCGCTGTTTCCTTCTGTTGCTTTGCTCAATTGGTCTATTTCACTTGTCGGCACACGAGGACATATGAATGTTTGAAGCAATGTACATACCAACTGTAGGAACCAGATCGTAAGCCTCGGTCAGGAGTGCTCCCTAGCCCAAATTGCTAGACCATTGCTTTTACTGGGCCTATAGAGCTAGCACAATATATTGAAAAACAATCGTAGGCAGTCCCTCTTGCGCATTCTCGTTTAAATTACAATATAAAAAAATGCACAATGTAAGGAAAAATAATGTAATTGTACGTAAAAAAACTGTAGTTTTTGAACAAATAATAATAATAAAACTAACCGCGCAAGTACACATGTTACCTTGCTATTTATAAATTAATGACGTGAAAGTAGAATAGAACCACCTATTTAGCGATTTGAAGAGTTATCAACTACTTAAAGGTCAGATTGATCTCGAACAATAAGTCATAATTATGTAGACAAGATCTAAGTCTAAGCGTGAACCGTAAACATTAATTCTAGAACATTCATGAACACAACCGTAACATTAGTGCGGAATACTTACCCGAAGTCGGAGATACCATGATGGTTTTGGTTGACACAGAGGTGGCCGGAGTCGCGATCGCTACTGCTATCGCTGTGTACGGAGAACGGGCTCGGTCTTCGTTCACCGTAGCGCACGTGAGAGATCGGGTCTGTTGGGGACTTTTGGGGCTTGAACAACTCTTGTGTATATGCAGCCTGCCGTGTCCCCCGTTTTATATAGCGTTAGGTGATCGGGACTGAAACCAAGTCGAGTCAGTTGCGCCTCCGATCAGGACGCGTGAGTGAAGGCATGCCTCCCTAAAATCTCAGGATTCGGTTACCCGAGACAATCAACCCAACAAATTAAACCCTGCCCAATATATGGGACGCAATAGTTATCTTTCACATGGCGATCAGGAGCATTTGTTTACACTACACTGCTTCTAATTTTTTTTGACACAAAGAGTACCCTGATCCTTTTTTTTATTTGATACAACTGGGCCACAGGTGCTAAAGTTTTTTCTTCCTTTTTTTAATAGAGATGCTTGTATGTATTTGTAGTTGTACGGCCACAGTTCCCTTTTGTAAATAAGCAAACAACATGAGTGGGATGAACAAGAACAGCGGAGACGGAAACAAATATATATGCAATAACAGCGGAGACGGAAACAAATATGCAATCATGACACACATCATGACAGTAGGTAGATGTCACGCACATGCCATCGATGGAGAAGTCATGCACCTTTTGTAATTAGGTTACTGATCACTCTGATCATTGGAACGTTTTCCTGACTTTTCGATGATTCTGGACCGTCTGAATCGGTGCTCTGTAGTTTCTCCTCACTATTCCTCACTGTGCACCACTGTGCTCCTCTGATGTTCCTCCTCGAGCCAGTTCCCTCAAAAGAATAGAACTATTTGGCATTGAGAGCGATCAGATAACTGTTCAAGCACCAAATAATTGGATCAAGGGTTCTTTTTTCATCTAGGCTCATGCATGCCCGGACGGAAAATTAAGTTCCAATGGAATTCATGCTCTTCAAAAGGGTTACACTTGGTAGTAATATTTTGGGGGGTGTAGAAATGCACTGTATCATAAGGCCTGGAGGGATTGAATAAACATGGCATAAAGTTGATCGATAGAAAGTGCCAATTAGGTGGAAAGAATGTCTTAAAGAAGTCGGGGACACGCAATTGAAGAGGAATGAGCAAGTGATGAGAGGGGGTGCGACGACGGCTCCAAGAAAAAGGGAGCTGCATGCATCGTGAATGCATGTGGTGATTTACAGGACTGGGCGGCCGGCCGGCCGGCCGTGATCAGCGTTCAGTACGTGGAAAAGACTTGCAAATGGGCAGAGCTGCCATGCAACCTTGCCGGCCGGGCTAGCTAGGGGCCGGATCAGGGTCAAAGCCACTGCATGCAGATGCTGAGATGCATCTGAGCTCTGGCAAGCTCTGCCTCTGGTGGGGGACACGGACAGCTCACAAGAAATGCATCACCGTCACCGTCGCATGCACGCAGCGGTGTGGTTCCTAGATCACTCGAGAAATGACAGCCATCACCGTGCGAGCTCATCAATCATCACATGATTGAGAAATAATTAAAGTGCGTGCATCCGTCAGCTACATACTCTGTGTAGTCCGCAGAGCCACATATACGCCTCCTAGCCATATATGTTAACCTTTACGGAACTTTGTGGACTAATTAATTTGGCTTCAATTTGCATGTCTCAAATATTGGAGACTTCAAATAACCAAACTCCTCTGTAGAGTATGGTGCAAGTGTCACACTGTCACATCGACCACTTCATTTATACGGCTTGACGAGAGGGGGAGTACCGAGCACATGGGGGACGGGGGACAGGATGGGACACGGCTCGTCCGCGCGCGAGGCAGTACGCACCGCATGCACCAGAATGGCTAAGTGAACGGACTCGCGAAAGCCAAGCTAGCAAGGAGCCGATCGAGATGGCCGGCTCCCTCCCTCCCCTTGCCACCTTTCGGTTCGTCTCGTATCACGCGCCACCCTGCAAAATTAAGGCTACATTTTAAATAACCCCTACCTTTTAATTTTTAAAAGCTATTTTTTTTAATCAGATTGATTTTTTAAAGTGATTTCTATAAGTCGTATGTAAAATTTACTGTAAAAATAACTTTGAATGATGTATTCTTAACACGAATATCTATTACTCTTTTAATCTCTCTTGTAATCAGACAAAAGACAAAAGCTCTAACCAAATACCATGGTACTTTTGAAGCTAACAAAGCCAGGCGGCCGGCCGGCCCGTACGTACCACAAGTGCATCTCCTGCAAGCACACGACGCGTACGGCCGGGCGCCTGCCTGCCTGCCTGGCCCTGGCGATGGATCGCGAGCTAAAGCCCGCGCGCGGTGGCATGGCAGCGCATGTGGCCTGTCGAGCCGGCCGGTAGAGGCCAACGCGCGCGATCGATCCATCGGCTTCGCTCGAGGCACTGGACCACCAATAATGGACGGAGGCAGAGGTAGTGCTGCGCTGCTCGATTGTGCCTGCGTGCGGCTTTGCACGGCGTCGGCACATGCATGCGTGTCGTGACGACTCCCCTCTGATCCAGCTGGTCACTGAGAGCGAACATGGTTGGAGCCCGGCCGGCCTTACGCTCAGAGCGTACGGCTTGCCGCTGCTGCTTGGTTTGTAGACTTGTAGCCAGTGGGTTGCCCCTGTGGAACGCCTTGTGAGCAACCGGGCTTGCCAGTGGCCCGCCGAGCGTCTGTGCTTTGCTAGGTCCGGTCTATTTGACACCACCAAACGTACTCGATCTCACGAGTCAGGACTCGGGGTGAAGAAGATCATAAGAACATTTCCACTTGCCTACATGCATGCCATGTTCTCGCACAGTGGTGAATTTATGATTTTATCACATTCTAAACTAAAAATGGTCAGAGACCACTGTTACCTAAGTTAGAAGGAAAACTTATGCACTTAACTTACTTAGATTTATATGGATTTTGTATTGATAAATATCATATATCCTGAGTTGAAATCTAGGCTGCCCTGGAGTATGGATCGATCAAACTGGGAAGTTGTTAGTTGTTACCGTTGATATCTTGCCACTGATAAGCTATTCACGTGCAGCCCTAAATTTATTTCATGTCCCTCTCTTCTTAAGCTGCATGCCATCGACTAATAAATACCCCAGCTAATGAAATGTCTAATGCCGGTCCAGCATTTAAAAAAAAACATCGCAAGGTTGCATTCTCAGTAGTCTCAGCCCAAGCGACAAATGTTCAACGTAGGACGACAACATGGCAGCAACAGGGGGACATCTCTCTCTCTCTCATGTTATTGACCGTTGATTAAACCTACGATGGACGACCGACGCGACTCGCTCAGGAATTTCCTCGTCAGGCTTATTCCAAAACATACCAACCCGGGCCGTCGATCTCGAGATCAACGGCGCAGCCGCGAGAGGATCCTCCGTTTCCACTAGACGCCGGGAGAAGATTCCCTCCCGAAGAGTGATGACTCTGCATACGAGAAAGCCACAGGGAAAGGCTGCCTGCATTGCACATACGCGACACCCCTGACGCCTTCCAGTGGTCGATGGCGACTGATGGATAGCTCGGCAGATAAAGCGGCCACGTACGCACGCACGAGCACGAACGCACTAGTCGCCACCGATCGAGACATTCACGATAGGCCATGCACGCCCCCTGCATCCGGTCGACATGTATAGTCGCGCGCACATGCGAAGATTTCCCAGGAGGCAATCAAGAAGCGTCATTCTGAGTCGAAACTCGAAAGGGACTCGACTGTGCATTATGAGTTCAAGCGTATGTGTATCTCTGCTGCGTCATGTATGCTATTCTATGTTCGAGAACACGAGAAGATTTTGGTGGATGTTCTTGAACTTTTGAAGTAAACTAAGGTGCTAGCTGTGTGTATCTCTGACTCTATTTTTAGTTTGAGAAAAAAAAATACAAAACAGTATACCGTTCCGCCGCTTTTAGACGGATTCACCGTGCCCCCTCCCCCGTTGTAGAGGAAGGCTAGGACGGGACGGTGAGACGATGACCGGCGGAGAAAGAGGAGCTGGCGGTGCTGCGAGGTGGCAAGCTCACCACCGGCTGCAGGGGAGGGGAGGCGGGGACGATGACGGTGGAGGAGGTGTGCCGAGTTGCTATTTGTGTCAGAGAAGAGAGAGAGAGAGAGAGAGAGGGCACTGACAGGAGGTAGGAAAAAGAGAGCGGTGGGGACGGTAGGGGGCGAGCGGTGGGGATGGGAGGAACGAGCTGCGCCGTCCGACGGAACAGCCTAGCTAGTAGTTCTCTTTTAGTTTTCGTAAGTGCATGCTCTCGCATTTCTGCCTGTTCTTATATATTTGTCGGTGCTTATTGATGGATTGGACAAGGATGCCCTGTTTCGCCATATTCCTTGTCATTTTTCGGGCAGAGCAAAGCAAACATGGGTGGGTTTTGAGCCATCGACGTCAAGTTCGATAAACTATGGGTGTCAAGATCATAGTTAGACTACTAGTCCCTGCTGGCTTGGCCATTGTTCATCTGGGCCATGTGTCGTTTGCTGTTGTTTGTTAAAAAAACTCTCAATTCGTTTGCTGTGTGGTAACTGTAAGACTAATGGAAAAAAGGAACTGTAAGTTTCAAATGATTTGAAAGAAATAAACTTCTGGAGCATATGACTCCATGCCTATTTAGTATGTCTTCTGAAGAATCATATATAAATCTTGCTCCGTATTCAAGCTTCAGTAAAACGGTGGTTCGGTGCAAATCTGAATATATCTCAGTTTTACATTAGACTGGCAGGAAGGGTTTCGTTGAAGTATATTGTACATCTTTTTTTTTCATCGGTTTAACTTTTTGAGTGATTTGGTTAGTACATATAACTTAATATCATATCAGATCCAAGATATTATGAATTCATGACCTAGCTAAAGCACTATTAAAAATTATAATTGCGGCTCACTCTAACCAACATCTTCGGTCTCGAGGAGGCTAAACGTGAGAGGGAGCATTGAAGTATATTGTTCACTTTTTCTTATCAGGTTAAGCTTTTAATCGAACTAGTTGGTGCATGAAATTCAACATGATATCAAAGCCTATATCCAAACTCTAGCCTTCATCTTCTTCCACCGCCGCTGCCTCAGGGAGAAGAAATGTCCACTCCCGGGGCAGCATCCAATCTCGTTTTTATTCTAGCATATCAGTAGTTTCTTAATGTCAACGTTAACACAATGTCAAAGAGTTGAATTCCACTGAGATTTTGAGTCAAGAGCATGTACTCAGGGACGGTACCTTAGAATTGGCACCTGTTGCCGCCCGGAAATTCCTGACATGATAGCACCGTGTCCCTATGGAAGGGTGCAAAGGTTAAACATACGATGAACCAAGGTATGCGTGCCAATTATTGAAATCGGCAAGGAGATGTAAAACCGACGGAGATCGCCTGACTCCAAAGACGAAAATCAATTTCCGATCGGAACGTCCATGCAAAGTACTATTGAATACACGCAACTCTCAGATAGGCATAAACCGATGTAGATCAACGTATCGATATGAAGTAATATTAATAATTACAAAGGTAAAATTTTACCGACTAAAAACTACTCTAAGATACAGACAAAGTAGAGGTATACGAAAGATAAAATTAGGTTGGCCTTGGATGACTCTCACGAAGAATCCTGCGTCTCTAATTGTAGTGCCGGGTACCTGTCGATTCCTGCGTTGACCTTCTTGCTGTCTACGTCAAGGAGTCCGGATGAGAGTCCATACAGAAACGTCGGTTCATTGGCTTTCCAAATATATGGCAACGGAATCAATCCAATTAGCATCAGCCTTCTTTCTTTATCCAAGGCCTAATGGGCATCATGCGTAGATGGAAATCTTAACGTGACACGACGCAATAGCTAGCTAGTCTCAACAATGGCGAGTCTCATAGTTGTACTAATCCATGACCAATTTTTCTGGCCTTATATCTTCTCCGCCCGAACCTGGAATTGGGCGAATAACTTTGTCATTGTGATTAGCTCGTTGAGATCTTCAGCTTGGTTGCATCCAACACCAATTCGTCGGTCATCCTAAAATTACCAATTTTTGAGTGGCAACAGCAGCACACTAGGCTTCTACTTGACCTGCACAGTTCTGAAAAATGTTGTTGCATAGCATGTGTTGTTATCTGACTAACGATTCACAGCTCATCCCTTCTTAGACCACGCATCAATGTATCGATACAAGATCACGATCCTGCTTAATTATCTACGCTCAACCCATGATCCATGCATGCATGATAATCACAAATCCACAAACTAACCTTCAATTTAATTACGAGTAACATGTATGCAGTCATGCAGAGTACCACAACGAAGAGGAAAGCACGAGACAGAACTGATTAGTGCTCCAGAGAAAAGAAGCATACGCTGTAAATTAGAGACTCTAATTAGCCACTCCAATAATGTGATCGAGAGCTAGCTAATAATGGTTACGCCGGCCTAACGCTCCTCTGTCTCCTCTCTTAAAAAACCACTTGTGCTGGAAGGAGATACGTGCGGGCCACTGCAATGCTCATTTTGTAGTTCGTCGCCATGGATGCACGTGGGGGTGATGATGCAAAAGCTACACTAGTTTGTTTGATGCCCGGCCCCTAATTGAACTCTAATTAAACAATATATTTCGTTTCAAGGAGAGATGATCACCAACCCACATCCTTATCCTAGCAGTGAGAATCTAGGTATTATAGTGTACCTTTAATTTGCGTTTGATTACGTAGACATTTGACAAGTTTGCACGCGCATGTATAGGGGGGCATCATTGGAGCATAATGATAAGCCGCTTGATCATGGTTTCGTGTAGGGAAGCGCAAGCTCCATCCATCGCACAAGGATTACTACCACTTTGAAACTAACATGCATTGAACAGTTGCGTATTTTGGGAGTACGCGCGATATCTCAATAGAAAAGACACCCTTATAAAACTTTTGTTGTAGTCCAATCTGAAATTTTGTTACGCTGTTTTAGTTGCATCCTTAGCATTTAGCAAGCACTGTAAACGTTCTGCTTAGAAACATAAACACCTTAGCTGCCGCGCGCGCTCTCTCTCTCTCTCTCTCTCTC
Organism: Melocanna baccifera; assembly: GCA_036346265.1. Classification (NCBI taxonomy): domain Eukaryota; kingdom Viridiplantae; phylum Streptophyta; class Magnoliopsida; order Poales; family Poaceae; genus Melocanna; species Melocanna baccifera. Next base: position 14,289,506 of record CM070693.1, read on the forward strand.
TCTCTCTATTAATTACAGAGTACTTGACTCCAGAAGTGTCATTTTTAATTTGTGAAACATCGAACATGTGTATACTAATAATTGTTTTTTAGAAAAACTAGCAGGTGGTCCACGTATTTGTGCAATTAAATTTGTTTCAAAGTTTATAGTGCCAAATGATATAATTTAGATGTTTGAGAATGCTTATGTATCTTGCAGGCTACTTAGATTTTTAAAACATCATAAATATTAAAGATGGCAATAGAAACTAGAAGAAAAACACAACTAAAGAAACGTAATTGAAATATAAGTTTCGATGGAAGAAAAATCATTGAGCATAATAATTTATCGCGGTTCATAGAAACGTAACCACTCTCTAATTGATCATGTAGATGTATACCATATTCTTCCTCCATTAGTTACTCTTTTCAAAATATATGTATTCGTATGTACCTCTATTTAATCTTAAGCAATACATTGATTATATATGTGACAAATTATCTCATTAGTTTATATGGTATTAAAGTACCTTGCTCACGCATACAACAATATACCATGGGTGATCTACCTTGAACTTTTCTTCCTCCACACACGACTGTTCTACCGAACTGTGTGCCTTCTATCTTTTCTCGTCACTATAGCTTTTCTGTTTCAACCTCCACCAGCAAGCCCAATTCTTGATCGATCCATCTCAACTACTATCCCTTCTAATGCAATACTTTACCATATAGCTATCTTCTACGTCTCTTCAACTATTGCTTAATGCTGATTGTTGTGACATCAACACGCATACACGTGCAACCATCGTCAATCCTTACCAGGGACACCCATCACACTCTCTTCGGTGGCCTCGAGCCTATTCCCTATGGCTGTGTAATCTTGTAAGCATCTAGGCTCCTAATTCATTAATATGTGGTTTTGGTGAGTAATGACCCCTAATCATTAAGACTAACCTTGGCTTGAGTGTGGTTAAGATTGTTGGACTTGAGGGCTCTATTTGAAATTTTTGAATTTTGATTGGTTTAAATAAAATTAGATCCAGTAGGATCCACCTGTCATAGAAAGAGACAGGAAAATGGTTTATCCATCGTTGGAATGGATCTATCGGGCTGAATCTATCCTCCTGAGTTCATAGCCTGGATTGTAAGAGTTGAGCGACTGCTATCGAATTTACCTTCTCATCAAAAAATTGGGCCAGAATAGGACCTTCATGGTTCATCAGTTGAGGTCCCTTCCTTTGGTAGCTATTGTGGAGGGAATGCTACATAGTATTACCAAGTACTTTGTTGATCGAAGCACCTTGGCTCACATCTTCATGAGTGATCCACAACTGAGATACTCGACTATGATCACAAAATACATAAAAAGAGAAGGGTAAGAAGGCAGAAATGCAAAGATCTTTCAAAATGGGCACGAGAGGGCTTCATTTTAAGGTATTGTGTAGGGCCAAAGTCATCATGGGATGAATTGTAAGACAATTATTCACGAGTGCACATTTGGAAGGCGCATTTATTTGTGCAATCGCAAAAAGCCTTGTTTGTTGCATAGGCCATGCGCACATGTTATGGCACTTGTTCAACAGTTGTATTGGAATATGGCATATTCTTATCAGAATATTTCATGAAGTGATGATGTCAACGTGGAGTAGAGAACTGTATAGTTTCGATGTGGTTGGATCATTCAACGATCATCCCAACTAGGAGAATAAGAGGTGGGTCCCCGACATTGATAGGCTGAAGAGAGAAGTTGGTCGTTCGTAGACCCGATGTATTAGGAACAACATGAATAAATCAGAAGTGGGGCCTCACTTGAAGAAGTGCTCAATTTGCAAGGAGATCAGACATACTTTCAAATATTGCTTCACCGGAGGGGTCAGCGGGAAGGAGGCAGAGAAGTCCACGGGGACGAGGTGGCTGGGACCTCCATCGACGGTGGTAGCCATTGGATTGTCGGTGCAATTTGAATTTATATTTGTAGTTGTTGCATGATCTATGCATTATGTGTAACCGATTTACAAACTATGTTATGTTACCTTACTATGATGTATGTCTTATGTGTAACCTATATTACCTTACTTGTAGATTTACCTAGTGTTTTGTTACTTTACTTGCACATTTACCATGTGTTATGTTTCTTTACATGTAAATTTTCATTTTGTTATTTTACTTTTCTTATATGTTTACCCTGTGATCTGTTACTTTCTATCATACTAATATCCTATGGTTTTTTTCAACAAATATGGAGGATGATGTAAAAGCTATGGAGTGGCGTTACAAGCTGCTCGACCCTACCATCAATGCCATGCACCCTAGCCGCTTGGCGACTACCTTGCCTCAGCATGATGAGGCACCCATCGAACTTGCTCCATTGCTGTTGTCCACCCCCATGAGGGCATGAAGGATCGACCCTCGTTGTATTCCAAGGTATGCGAATCTAGTAAACTTTTGTTCGACACATGCTACGTCTGTTTTGGTTACACTAACGTTTTCTAACTATCTGCACACAGGTTGAGGGCTTCTATACTACTCCTTGCTAGAATGGTGGAGGCCACTTTCGAGGATGCCCAAGACAGGCACGGTGCATCTAGGAGGTTTTTGTACGATAGGTGCCTACTCATGACACTAATGGACCATTGGCAACCCGAGAGACACACGTTCCACCTCCCGTGTAGGAAGATGATGTCGACGCTTCAGGATGTTTCATACCTCACCGGTATTCCTTGCACAGGGGATAAGGTAGTGTCGGTGGATTTAGATCCAAACTAGCGCCTTCGGCTGCTCATGAGGTTTTAGGGGGTTCTACTGGCTAACACCAGTTACAGAGAGTTCGACAACACCCATGGTCCCACACAGAAGTGGCTTAGCCAGTTTTATGTATGTGTTATTTCACGTTACCATACTAGTTGTTATTCAAAGTACCATTCCTAACCAGTACATGTTAATTTTCAACTAGAGAGGATGGCACCGTGATGCTATGGATTATATTGTGAGGCAACACTTAGAGGCATACCTACATTGGTTCTTCCATTGGGTCATGTTTTGCTCATCCCATGGGGACAGCGTAGACAAGCACATGATCCACTACACTACGCAGATAGCGAATGCAGAGTCAAAGGACATCCCACAGCACGCTTAGGGCCCAACGGTACTAGCTACCACGTACCATAGCCTTTGTGATGGGTGTCAGAGGACGGCGGAGAAGTCCACACTCTCCGAATGCCCTTTTCTACTGCAGTTGTGGTCATTCGAGCGCTTCCAGATTGGTCATCCACATATCAAGTCGGGTCCATATGGCTTAGCCTTCTACACGGTACTGTCCAACGCCATGTATCTTTCTACCATGGGGACCTTGTGGTGTCACCGACGGGTTAGTTTCATCCTTCCATATTCTCAATTAAAATATGTTCACAGTGAACTTACTAATGTACACACCATTTTCTATTTTTGCAACCCGTTTTTAGTTTGGTGACTTTGCACGCATCGTACCTTGAGTATGTTGCCATGTTTGACCAAATGATGGACAACCATGTCATCTAAATGTCGTCCGTGGCTGACATCATGGTGTATCATTTACCAGAGGGGTTGTCCATCCGGTGCATGTGAGACACCGCCTTTTGACTAACATGATGTCACCTGGTATATGATGTCTTTGTTGAGACATATGCCATGCATCAAATTAGGAGGTAGTTCGGACTGCGGCAAATGTTCCTAGTGGATGTAGGCGACTATGTGGAGGGCCACCTTCATGGGTGACTTGCAGATTCTCCTATTTCCTACTCGATAGCATTACTTACGTACATAAGTACTAACCTTCATATGTTTTAGGTATCTATAGGCACACGAGTAAGGGTGTCATAGGATGGACCAGTTGCATGGAGCCATACATATAAGAGTAGGAACTTGCGTTGTAGGATGTCCACCCAGAGTTTGCCTTGTATGACCACTTGAAGTACGATGACTACATCGAGTGGTACAACACACGCACCAAGCTTCAGGTCGTGTGTGCCATGGAGGATCCACCAAGCCACGTCGCTACCACAGCAGACACATACCCCACCCAACTAGACTTCGCCTTCCATTGCTCGGTTAGTACCACAAAAATTTTAATATTCCATTCCTTACAGCCGCATTGATTCTAACATGTTTTGCTTGCCACATAGAGCGATCTTGCTAGGAAGGTTCATAACGACTTGACCTCTCTTATGTCTAGTATTGGGGATAGGCCATGGGGCGCACTCAGATGACGATAACATCATAGTGGACACCTGGTTGGCCAAGCCCCCTGAGGACGAGGCCGCCCTTGTCCTAGGGGTTCGCAGCTCTTTGATGCGCCTAGACTGAGCCAGCTGACCCAGTAGGATGTTGTGACACCCGCACCGGCTGCTTGCTTGCCTAGATCACGGCACCCACTAAACCATTGCACCTACCCATTAGGTCATGCACAGTGCTGGCCCAGGGCTGGTGCCACTCGTGGGATAGTGTCTAGGAGGAACTATGCGTAGGTTCCTTACAGTTAGTTGGTTTTTGTAATAAGTTGCTATGTGTTTGCCACACGCTATCATATTCGCGGTGTTATGTTCCTATTTGTTCTGGTTTTTTTGTTAAATTGTTCTATTACATGATTTGTCCTATGACTATGAGATAGCGACCCCTTCTCATGACGCATGCATCATGACAAGGTGAGTCCATAGCATTTTTGTTAAAAATAATATCGCAAGCAACCTCCTTTTCCAGCCTGAAGTGATAAAACTCTGACCAACCCTTTTTCAGACTGAGGTGACTACACATTGCCACCAACTTTTTGGCCCAAAGTGATAACACTCTGATCAGCCATTTTTCAGACCAAGGTGACAACACACTGCCACCTACTTTTTGGACTGAAAAGATCGCACCTTGCATGCCCCACACTCGACGTATCTCAAGTCTATGGTCCACATCCGAGAGGGTCTAAAAATTGTCCCACGCAAAAACCCACGTATCTCCAACACACTCCTCCAACCACAACATGACGGACAGTGCGGGTGCTCAAGGCGTCGGAGAAGACAACTAGCACAGATAAGGTTTCAAAGCCATGACCCTTACTTGAAAGACATGCACATCTATAGTCCCCTAGACCCTGACCCCCCTAAGCCCCGACCTACCGCTTGAAATTAGGGAGTTCTACACCCCTAGAAATCTCCTCCACGACTACCCACACATCCCTGAGCTTTGACTCCAATGCAAGCACAAATGTGATGCAGTGGTCCAGGTTTTTGACGATGTAGGGAACCTAGGACGTCGATTCTTTCACTGTCCTCTGTTCATGGTAAGTAGTCTATTTCCTATCTATACTTCCACGTATGCATCACTTGTAATCGCCCTATCTTCCTTGTAGACTGTGATTTGCAAGTTCACCAAGTAAGTAGATCAATCATATCCAATATCTGCTCAGGTTTATATTCACACTCTCCACATCCGCCTAAATGAGTTACAAGAGGAGCTCCAAACTGAGAGGATCAACAATGACAAGCTCTTTAGGAAGAGAATCTGGGAGAGGAATAACAAGGAGGTAGTCCACCTCGATAGTGACTACCACCCGTACTACTGTTGTGCCAACCCAAGCTGCAATTGCTCCTGCCACTACCGCGGCAACCAGCCACGTCCACGCTGCCTTAATGACCACCACTCCATGTGGGTGCCCTACGGTATTCCATATTTATCTTAGGGGTGTTCACCCACATGCTCTATTAGATCTATAACCATCATGTCGTTTACATTTCACAAGGAGCACATGTTATTTTATATGTAGTTTGGGTTAATGGTTCGTGCATATTGCTAGTTGTATCATAAGAGTAGTGAGCAAACATTAGCACCTAACCGAACTCTACGCGCCGAGTAATTCATACCTTCATTATGGAGTGTTATGGTGGGCTTTAAATAGTTTATTTAAACAAAAATCATTAATACAACCTGAAATGCACTAGTCAAATTCTCTCTTTAATTGTTAACTATTATTTCAAAAATTACTAAAACCAAAAAAATAGAAGAATTATTCATAAATAATACAACTTTAACTAAGAAAATGTATTATTTAAAAAATTCAAAAATGACTTTGCTGCCATTTCAATTGACAACAGGGCTTCTGTCGTCAATTCAGTTGACAACAAAATCTCTGTCGCTAATTGAATTGACGACAGAACCTCTGTCATTAATTTATTTGGTGATAAAGACCTGTAGATTGCCATGCCATTTAGAATGGTGACAATAGGTTATTTATGAAATTTTTAAGCGATGATATATCATGTAATATTAATAAACAAGTATATTATTTAAAAAACCATTTCTTAACACGACAATGAGTTTGGCAGTGGCCCCGTTCCCATCTCCATCATCCTAGCATCGTCCTTGTACATGGTCAACTGGTCATTAAGCAGGGCAAAGATGCACGTAGTCCACTTATGTCGTAAATAGGCCTTGAATGTGAGGCCGATCAGTGACACACCTCAACGGTTCCGATGATTTCATCTGGTGCGCCATGCATGCGAACATGGGAGTCGTGGATGGCACGATCTAGGTTGGCATGCAAGTTCGTGCCTTTTTTTCTCTTAGTATTGGTGTGTACGTGTTAGAGATGTACTCATTTTCATGGCACAACTAATAGGAAGCTAATACATGTGTATGCAGATTGAGTATTTGATTTTTTTTTTGTCTAACAAATAGAATTGTATTTGCTATAAAACTCTTAGCTAAATCTGATCAATATGCACCGTTATAATTTGGACTCATATAAAATCAACGGTGTAGCTATTTGTATGTGGATATCTGTTGTAAAGTCTTCTTTTGATGCAAACTCAGAACTTCAAAACGTTAATTAATTAGTAGTATCTTTAATTTAGAGTTTACCAGAAGGTGAGCATGCATGGACGTGCCATCAAATAATGCACACCAAAGTTGGCCGGCTAACCACCTCTCTCTTGGTGCAAGAGGGACACCTTATTTGCTAGCTAAAATGCACCACATGCATACTGAGCTGGAATGACGGTGCAAGGGCCGATTAGGAGTCTACCCCAAGCCTTCCTAACGTGCTAAAACATATAGATTGCTCGATCGGTGCAAGGAACAGAAGGGTGTAAACGAAAGAATAATCCAGGGTGTTCTAATGACAAAAGGGCATGAAAGCTAGGCAAGCAATTGACACCATGCATAGATTCATATGTAGAGAGGAGGGATATAATTAATAGTGATGGGTGTCTGCATATTCTCGAATTGGCGTTCAGTTTGTTGGGTGCCATCATGTGCGTGCATGTGCTCGTTGCAACGAGAAACAAATTAAACCGGCCTGCTACACGCCCCTACACCACACACATGCATTCATGCTCTATGATCTCTTGATTGATCTATCAATCCTAGCCGCCACATAAACTTACGGGCGTGTGCATGCAACACTGAACAATGGCCGCATCCATGGCGCCGACCAATGCATACATACAAGCAGCATCGCAGCACACGGTGCAAGCTAATTAAGCTAGCTTACCGCGAAGCCGACGAGTCGTGCGGCGCGCCGCAGTGTAGACTGGATTTGCCGCGCTAGCTAGCTGCGTTTTGCAGGATCGGCCGTGTCTCGCCAACGGCAGCAGCGGTGCCGTTAGAACAAGCCGCGCTTGTATCTCTTTGTGGGTGGTTCGTGGTGGCGGTTCGGACATGCGCATATGGAGGCACATGATTGAATTTGCTCGCGCGCGCATATATCATCAGCATGTGCATCTTCCCCCGGATCCCTGTCATCCAAGGTGTAAACAACAGAGATTGCGGCTATATATGCGTGCGTGCACTTGTTGCCTTACAAGTGATGCCTTTCGTAGAAGAGCACCCAGCAGCTGCCGGCCGGCCGGGCCATCGCGTTGATCAACGCATTCGCTACCGAGTAGATCTGGGCATTGGCCGGGCCTTTTCGGGCCGGCTCTCGGCCCGGCTGGTCCGACACGAATGGAGAAGGGCCGGGCCTGCACGGCATGAAAGATGGGGGCAAGCTGGGCCTGCTAAGCCTGCCTGCCTGGGCCATGCTTGGATCGACATGGCACGAAACAGGTTTTCAACATTATTGATAAGCTATCCTGCAGGTTTTTAGTAGCAAGGGTTTCAGGATGTGCTTGTGCTCCCCACGCTAGATTACTAGAAAGGCATACGGACGGAGCGCAAGTTACTAACCTACTAAAAAAAGGTACGAAATGGTGCTGAACTGGATGTTGCACAGTACGCAGGCTCGTGCGTGTCTGTTCTTGTTACGATTCGGCCCTATCATATTAGGTTATAAAAACTATTTTTTATAATATATAACTTTTAAATAGAGTGTTTTTTAAAATAAAATCTACTAACACACTATAGTGATTTTATTTATATCGGTTAAAATTATATGATTCTATACAAATTATTGTTATTTATAAACTAAAGTTAAAAACTATCAGTAAAAATTAATATGAACAAATCCTTAACTATAAGTTAATTAGCTGACGGCGCTGGCAGAATGGCACGTAGAATAACTCCTTCCTCATGGCGGGGCTAGGCGACGCGGCGAAACCTGAAGTCCCAAACGCGACGGCTCACGGGTAGGAGGCAAGACTGGCCGCGCGCGCGGCGTTGGTGCGCTGCAATCTTGTGCTACACCATGGTGGAAGGAAATTCTCTGGGAGAGGGCCTTCATTCCCTCCTAGGGCCGCTTCCCGATTGCTATCACGTGTAGTCACGGATCTCATAGCACCCTTCCCACAGCGGCCCCTTCCCCTTCCCCAGTTTCCCCTTGCGCCTCTCCCTCTCTCAATCCGACTCGGCGACGGCAATGGAAATTCCTTTCGGCGGCGGTGCATCCAACGATGAGGGGCTATTTTAGCTTTTTGTAGCTCTTCAGTGCTTATGGCAAACGTTCATTTGACTGAATGTAAAGAGAGCTTGTAAATTGTTTCTTTGAAGTCTACATGTTGTATAATCTGAGTGAATGAATGAATGCATTATCTCTGAATGTATGCATGTCTGAATGAACCTGTAATTTGTTTCTCTCTGAATGCATTATCGCTGAATGGATAAGTGTATGGTCTCCGAATCAGGGGCAGACCCACTAGGTGGTCAGGTAGGGCTGGCCCCCTACCGTCGGCCGCCCCCCCTAATGGCTGCTGGGGTAGGAGCGCCAGGCCGTCGTGTGGGTGCTGCCGCCGCCGAAGACGGGCCTGACCACGGCCAGGTCTGGCTGTTGTAGAACAGTTTGTTCCCATATCTAGGCCTGACCACCCCGATCATAGCCAAGGGAAGCCGCTGCCGGCGACGAAGATGTTGTACGTGCTACCGCACCTACACTCCGGGTGGGCGATGGACCAGGCCATCCTCGCCAAGGAGGTGCATTTCGTCGTCATCCGCTTCAGCCATGACTGGGACGAGACCTAAACCTAGCTTTTGAACACTTAAGCTTGCTACTGCTCGTGGTCTGTCTCAATCAATCCGGTGAATTCCGTTGTGGGTGGATGGATTCTTCCACGATGCCTATCACTTGTTGTTTGTGGTTGATTCGTCGATTGGTTATCTGGATCGGTGGGGTGTAAGGGTGCTGAATTCGTGGCAACTGGCAAGGATCATTTGGAGCTTCTAATTTCTGATCGGTTCCTGGAGTATAGGAACTGGCGAGTTCTGAATTCGTAAAATCAGGTAGTGATTTGTTGACTAGCGTGAGACCTAGGCCAAATTGTTCTAAGATCTTGGAGCTCTACTCCTGTACTTCTGCTTGCTGATTCATATGGCAACTAGTTGTTCAGTAATCTTGCTACGTAGCTGTTGTACCCCTGTGTTCTCATGTCAATTGGTAAATTCTAGTAAGGATTGGTTGTGATATAGCAATAATGATTCCTTGGGTGGATTTTAGGGATATCGGTGTGTTGCTTAATTTATTGATATGGAAAAAAACTGTTCTACAGCCAGCCTTGGTACATGGACACCTCCACCACGGCCGATCTAGTTCTTGTCGAAAGCCTGCATTGTTCTCTTCATCGTCCAATAATGGACCGGCTCATCTTGTGCTTTGGGTGCTTCTGGATCAAGCTCAAAAAGATCAAGCCAACGATTGAAGGGGACACATTCGGAGAAGGATTAGGGTATCTGCACGCAATGGTGCTCGTTCAGGTTCAGATTCCTATGTGCAACAAAAGGAGGTAATGCGGTAGGCTACCGTAAGCCGGTAACTCGGCATTCAGTAAATCAATGAGCAAATCCTAGCAACCTCCTAAATTTTGATTCTAGATCCGCCGCCGCTCCGAATGCATTTTCCTTGAATGAACAGTATCAGGTTGCAGCTTGTTGTTGCTTATTCTTGCTACCATTAGATGCTACGGTATCAAGAATTGTTGTATGGAAACACAGTTCTTGCTTCCTAGTGCTTCCAGGTTACATTTGGTAGGAGTATGATTGCTGATTCACACATACACATACAAGTGACATCCTTTCCAGTGACCGCTGCCTCCATCCTCGTTGGGTGCGCTGCCGCCGAAAGGAATCTCCATTGCCGTCACCGAGTCGGATTGAGATAAGAGGGGGGCAAGGGGATGAGGATGGGCTTGCCGTCGCCAAGTCGGATTGAGAGAGAGAGGCGCAAGGGGATAGGGATAGGCAAGGGAAAACTGGGGAAGGGGCAGTTAGGGGAAGGATGCGTTCAAAATCACGGAAAATGAAAAAGAATACAAGATAAAAAGAAAAGATAAAAAATCCTAAAACATCTAAAAATCAGAAAAAAACGAAATTACTAAATAATAAAAAAAATAGAAATCAAAAATAGAAATTAGTTTTAAACTAAAATAAGTGAGACCTTAGAAGAGATGAAGCCAAGAAGGCCCTCTCCCATGGAATTCCTTCCCACCACGGTGGACACGAACATTCGAACACACGGCAGTCGGTCCAACGAACAATCATCTCAAACACGGGCTTTCCCAGCCTACGTAAAGCCCAGCTAATAATACATACACAGACTTTCCCGCCCTGAGTAGGATAGTCAAACAGCCCAGCTATGCTCGGTAAAGCAAAACCCCCACACTGTCCCTTGTCCTTTCTCCTTCCCCCTCCCTCCTCTCTGGTTCTCCGCTCCGCTGCTCTCCCTCCTCCTGGTCAAGCCAAGGGTTTAGCGGCCCCCCCTCTCCACTCGCCGCTTGGCCGCCAAGGGTTTAGCCAACGATGGACATCGACTCCAAACCCGCCGCCGCGAGCAAGCCCGCCCAGATCGGCATCGAGGACCCGGTACGCCGCCGCCGCCCCGCTTTCTCCCCTCGGGGTTTTTTATTTCCTTTTTTTTAATTGTGACTGTTTCCTGCGCTTGGTATCGGATGTGTGCAGACGGACGCGAAAGGGAAGGCGGGGGCGGTGGAGGAGGATGAGGGGAAGGGGAAGAGCGAGGAGGAGGAGCTCGCTGCCTCCATCGGGAGCCTCTCCATCGGCCCGGGGCGCACCAACTTCAAGAAGAAGCCGGTGATCATCATCGTCATCGGCATGGCCGGTGCGTCGATTTCGTTTGCCACTGTTCAATTGGCATTTTCGTTGTATGAATCGCCCAACAAACCTGTGGTACTTGAGCTTCTGTCGAGTGATTTTGGGATTGGGAGCTTAGGGTTTTGGTCTACGGTGCAGGTACGGGGAAGACGACCTTCATGCACCGACTGGTGTGCCACACACAGGCGTCAAACAAGAGGGGTTATGTGCTCAACCTCGACCCCGCTGTGATGACGCTGCCGTTTGGGGCCAACATTGACATCCGTGATACAGTGCGTTACAAGGAGGTTATGAAGGAGTATGGCCTTGGTCCCAATGGCGCTATCCTCACCTCAATCAACCTGTTCTCCACCAAGTTCGATGAGGTATGCTTTCTGGCCCACAATCATCTATTCCATCCCTTGTTTGAATCGGTTGTGTGGATTGGAATTTGCATGAACATACTCCGTTAGGCTATAAAATAGGAAGTAGTACAAACTTGTAACCGCCAAGTTAAGCTGGATGGTAGTATGCAGTGTATAGACACCTAGCACTTAGTAAGTTAGTAGGAGAGCAACATAAATTATTTATGCGTGATCAAGAGTTCACGGATGAGTTGTTAGCTGTTCAATTTCACTTATTTAGATAGTTGTACGAATTCACATCTACACTGGCATAATATCTTAATTTGTTGTTCTATTCTTAAATTTCTAACCAGAAAGTGAATGCTCAGTGTTACTCACAATAATATTGTGCAATTTTTAATATTCTATTGAACATAAGAAGAATGGTGATCTAATGCATATATGATGGATATGTTTTAAGAAATGCTGATTTTTCCTATCTAGATATTTTGACAAAATCTGGGTGCCATGTCAATTTCGATAATTCCATGTAAACTGTTGTAGAAATTGTGCTTAGTTTTAGCTTATTGTAGAGTGTAGAGAAATTTAGTTGATGTCATATTGAATACTTTCCTAATTTTGTATGCTACATTGGTGGTATGTGGGGAAATGCCTTTTTCCGCCATCCTTGTGTCATTCAGCTAATATGGCATCAAATATTTATCCTTATAGGTTATATCTGTTATTGAAAGACGAGCAGACCAGCTGGATTATGTGCTGGTGGACACCCCAGGGCAGATTGAAATCTTCACATGGTCGGCTTCAGGAGCTATCATCACTGAAGCTTTTGCATCAACATTTCCAACAGTCATTGCATATGTCATTGACACCCCCAGATCAACAAACCCTGTAACATTCATGAGCAACATGCTTTATGCATGCAATATTCTCTACAAGACCCGTTTGCCTCTGGTCCTTGCATTTAACAAGGTTGATGTAGCCAAGCATGAGTTTGCTCTTGAGGTATGTGTGCCATTTATGACCATTTCAGTTCATCTGTTGTTGATTCTGTACACTAGTATTGCATTGTAACTACCGCTTATATCCACATCACATGTACATTGCGTTTTATGCAGTATGCAGTGGCTCTATTTTGTATATAGTCTTGTCAATGAGTCGAGTTTTTCTGCCATGCTGAGGCATACGATGTAGCCATGTAGGCTATTTGAACTTTTGTATGATGAAATGAAATATTCATATTATGCAACTCAGCAGAGGTTTCTTCTATGACCTGTGCATGATGTTATTTGCTCAATTTTGGTCCAAGTGTTGGTTGACATATTAGCCTATTTGTTTTTTCACATCTTCAGTGACTGGAGCTTAATGTTATTTGTTGGACCAGTGGATGGAAGACTTCGAAGCGTTTCAGACAGCTTTGGACTCCGACTCATCGTACTCATCTTCATTTACCTGAAGCCTTTCTCTTGTGCTGGAGATGAATTTTACAAGAACCTACATTCTGTCGGAGTATCTGCAGTATCTGGCACTGGAGTAGATGCATATTTTGAAGCTATAGAAGCAAGTGCCAAGGAATATATGGAGAACTACAGGTCTTATCTCTTATATGTTGCTACAATTGTTGAATGAACTATCCATACTAAAACACTTATTATTATCTAAATACTTTTCAGGGCTGATCTTGACAAGAGGATTTCTGAAAAGGAGATATTAGAGGCTGAGCGTAGGAAGGAGAACATGGAAAGATTGCGAAGAGATATGGAAAAGTCTAAAGGACAAACTGTGGTTCTCTGCACTGGTTTGAAGGACCAAAACCCTGCTTCAGAAATGACGGATGCTGATGAGGAGGAACAAGAGGAGGCGATGGAAGATTTCAGGATATCAGAGGATGATGAAGATGAAGGAGAAGATGAGGAAGTGGCTCATTTTGGCTTCTAAGGTATTGTAATATTGCTCCGTTTGAATTTGAGATTCCTCTAATGTGCTCACTTGAGGGCTTTTAAATCTAAGAAAGGTTTTCCGAATACTTTAATGTCTATTACACTTAGGATATGAATGTGCTGTTGCTAGTCGGGCATTCATTTTAACATGCATTTATTGGTACATTGTAATTAATATAACATAGACATGAAACGTTTGGCATGGGAGTGAAAGGCATATGCCTTTAAGGGATGGGCGCTATATATACGTATTCCTACACTTCATTTGTAATTTTGTTGCACATCTGAAATTTTCTCATGGAAGGTCATATTGCATCGCTATTTTAATACCCACTTGAGATGTTAGCGTTCCTCAAAAATCAATTTGCAGTTTCTGATGTATTAAGCTATCTTGCCAGGTGATTGAACAGTGCGTTTACTTGGTGTTAAGAACCCGGTTATACGTGGTGTTTGTTTCCAGGTTATTACAGTGGAAATGAAGTGCTGTCAATATCAGTAGGTGGCTGACAGCCGTTAGTCTGTAAATCAACTCTTGCACTTGCCAGTGTAGGTGTTGGCAGTGTATGCCATAGTTTGGAAACCTCGAGATTGAACTTGAATCCCACCAATGAACCGAATTGCTTTCCACGAGCTGCTTGTTTGTATGAACTGTCTCTATCCCTTGCGTGGCAAGGAACGCTCCAGAGCTGATGCTCGTTTGGAACGCTCGATTTCACAGGAAACATTTCAATTCCTGAGGGAATCGTTGGAAATTCCCGTAGGACCTAAATGAGTTCAGTCCTTGACTTGTTAATTGTTTTGACATGCTTGCAAAAAATTGGCCTGGCATTAGGAAAACATACTTCTTAGGGGGTGTTCAGAATAGCGTTGGTTTATGATTTTTTTACTGTAACTAAGTTGGTTTATTTGATATAATTAAATTTAAAAAAATTTAAAAATAGAAAAATATGTTAACCCATTACGGATAATGCAAAGAAATACTTGAAAAAATGAAAAGGCAAAAAAGCCTAAAAATAAAAAAAATAGAAAAAGATAAAATTAATGAATAGTAAAAAAAGCAAAAGCCAAAAGTCAGAAGCTAATTTTACCGGTGACAGTTGTGAGAACCGACCTTAGGTTAGACGGGCCCTATGCCCTCCTGGATGTTGAAGATAGATATCTTGTTCAAGCATTTGCCAAACAGAACAAAAGCTACTAGAACGAGAATTTGGATAATTTGAGTAGGAAAAGCCAGTAAACATGTACATTTTGGGTGCTCTCCCTTATGGTCTGTTCTTTTCATCTTTTTAGCTAACTTTTAATTTCTTTCTGTAATCATAACCTCCAGCAGCCGTGAACATGTCCTGTTATATCTGTTTCCCACTTCTCAGCAAGGCAACAAAGGATCTTCCCCAAACAACAGTGGATAGTCCGAGACCGAGAGGATCCACGCAGCCTGCCAATCTGCCACAGGCCCGGTTCCCGAGCCGGAGCCAAACTCAATAACGAGTCCGCGGCCCACACCGCCAAACCTGTCCAAATGGGCCGGGCCTACGGAGCACGCGCGCCGATCAGACCGGCCGAAATGGCACGGCACGATTTCTAAGCGGTAGGCGCGACCTGTTCGCCGGGCCGGGCGCGTGCTGGCGAGGGCGGCGCGGTGGTGGGCGACGCAACACGGCCCGTTTAGCAATCGGCCGACACCACACAACCGACGGCGGCACGCCTAACGGCTCTAAACGGGCGTGCCGCCCGCGACGGCACGCCCGGCCGAATTTCGAAAAAATAGCCGTTTTCCTAACAGTTGGGGTAAAAATTCGAAAAAATAGCAAAAATTCGGAAAAATCTGAAATTTTTCTATAAATAGGTGGGCATCCGGCCTCCATTCTCCACACCTCAAATCTCACTCTCCTCTCGGTTTAGTGTGAAAATTCGAAAGTGCTTGCAATTTGGTGAAAATTCGGAAAAATTCGAAAATTCAAAAATCTTTAGATTTTTGTGAGAGCTACAAAGGAGGTAATAATTCTGTCTTATTTTAATTTTTGAGTATTATTTATTAGTTTAATTTGTTGCTATTATTTGTTGGTTTAATAGGAAGTTAATCATTCTTTACTATTTTAATTTATAGTTGATTTAATGGAGAACTACGATTTTGAACTCTCGAATTCGGCCTCTCGGCGGAGGATATGCAACCGTTTCCACAAGCATATCCATCCGAAAATCTCAAGAAACGATGGCCCGGAGCGCGAGGTCCAATCGATCCATCTTCTTTGGCTCAACAAGTGCATCCACGACTCAAAGCACGGGTGCAAAAGATTAAGAGCTAGTACATCAACGATTTGGAATGATTTAGACAAGAAGTTCAAGACCGAGGATGATAGGACTTGGTGAGGTATCTTTGTTTGTAAAATTTGTGGTAATGAATTGACTGCAAAATCTTCAGTGGGACGGGTCATCTACAACGACATGCTTTGCAAGTTGCAAGAAAAAGCAAGGAATACAAATCGCGGACACAATCGCAATATAACCTGACGGCTCGATGCGTGCGTGGGAGTACAACCAGGTAGCTCGGGAATCTCTTTGTAGATTAATTGCTTCTCAAGATTTACCTTTAAATTTTGGTGAGTCGATGCTTTTCAAAAATATATTAGGACTGCTCATAACCCTCGATTTAATCGTATCTAGGCAAACAACAACTAGAGATTTAATTAAATATTATAACAATTGTCGTGATAAAATGAAAGAAATGTTTCATACCGTACATTCTCTATTGCTTTGACTTCGATATATGGAGTGGTAGAGCTAGAGAGGATTATATTAGTGTTGTTGCTCATTATATTAATGATGACTGGGTAATGGAAAAAAGAATTATAGGATTTAAATTAATTAATGTTTCACATAGTCTTGAAAATATTGCGAGAAAGTATTATTAGAGTTGTAGAAGATTTTGGTCTCACAGATAAAATTTTTTCTATAACTTTAGATAATGCAGCTGCAAACACTAAAGCTATGGAAATTCTTACACCTGTGTTTAATTCTTATGCACACTCTTTCTTATTGCATCAACGTTGTGCTTGTCATATTATTAATCTTATTGTTAAATCCGGTTTAAAAAGATTAAATGCTTGTATTGATTCTTTTAGAGATGCTATTTCATTTATTAATTGTTCAAACCAACGATTAGCAATGTCTATAAATTTCTATATTTTTTGAATTTTTGAATTTTTTCTAAATTTTTTACAATTTTTTTACAATTTTTCTTATTTTTCTACAATTTTTCTTATTTTTCTGTTTTTTCGGGCTAAACGGGCTAGCCGGGCCGGCACGGCCCGTTTAGCCTTAACCGTGCCCGGGCCGGCACGGCACGGCTTCGGGCCGTGCCTGGGCTTGCTCCGCGGCCCGCGGGCCGGCACGGCACGGCCCGTTTATTACACGGGCCTTAACGGGCCGTGCCTAAACGGGCCGTGCCGAGCACGGGCCCGTGCCGTGCCGGCCCGGCACGGCCCAGTGGCCAGCTTTACACACCGCCATCTCCAATCCCCCGACCCCCATCCGCACGGCCGCACGCCCCAGACCAGTCCAGCGGCCTCGCATACGCACCTCACCCGAGAGAGAGAGAGAGAGAGACGCCACTGCCGCCACCACCAAGAAGTCGACGGCGGGATGTTCCTGCGGCGGATCCTGAGCGGCGGGGGTGGGCTGGCGGCACTGCGCGCGGCGCGGGCGGTGAAGGAGACGACGGGGATCGTGGGGCTCGACGTCGTGCCCAACGCGCGGGAGGTGCTCATCGGCCTCTACGACCGCACGCTCAAGGAGATCGAGGCCGTCCCCAAGGACGAGGGCTACCGCAAGGCTGTCGAGTCCTTCACCCGCCACCGCCTCCAGATCTGCCAGGAGGAGGAGGACTGGAAGCGCATCGAGGACCGCATCGGATGCGGCCAGGTCGAGGAGCTCATCGAGGAGGCCCAGGACGAGCTCAAGCTCATATCCAAGATGATCGGTCCGTATTTCTACCGCCTCCCCTTCCGTCGGTCCCATTGCCTTTACACTTGCTCCCTTTCGGTGACTTAATTAGTTAGGAGTAGTTTTGTGTGATATACTTAACCGATCCATGGGCAGGAATTAGGGCAATATCATTTCTTTGATTCGACTAGTTTTTTATGTGATAGACGACTTCACTGATCTATGGACAACAGCATAATTAGCATTTGATGTGTAATAAGCACTTTTAGGATAAATGGACATCGTTTCATAGTGGGGTGTTTGGTGACAGGATTGGGTTTTCTTTGATATAGAGGGACGAAATGTTTGGTTCAGGTTGCCTGTTGATTATGAGAAATGCGATGATATTGCCCCATATAGTATCTATGGTCAGGATTGTGGAATAGTATATTATCACTATCCCCTAGGTGGCACCTAGGTGCTAGGCGGGAGGGTGGCGCCTTGCCTGCCTAGCCGATTGTTCCCGCCTAGGCGGCCACTTAGCCCGCCTAGGCGGCCACTTAGCCCGCCTAGGCGGCGATTAGGCGCTAGGCGCTGGTCTGGTGCTTGACTAGTGCCTAGCGCCTAGGTGAACACTGTATATTATAGATGTTTGTTGTTCATGTGGATTCCCCATCTTTTCTCAATAGCTCGAAGAATTTGGATGGACTGTTCGCTACACGAAAACTCAATAGAAGTACATGTCAAGCACTGGTTTATGTTAGATAAGAGTGTTTATTGATGTATTGTAGCTATGTGCGCTTCTAGTCATGCGCATTCTGCATCACCAAATGGCCTTTTCTGCTATCTGTTCCCTCCCATTAGGAACAGTGCATTGGAGCAATCTATTTGTGTATGATATATCATTGTCTTTGGTGTTTCATTTTTGCCAGTATACCACCAAGTTGATGCAACATTTCACTGTTTTTTCTCCGCTAGTTCAGATGTAATTCATCAGAGTGCCATGTCCTTTTTTGAGAAAGGTGCCGAAAAGAAAATCTAATGAGTTTAATTAGCCTGGTTATGTTTCAGAGTTTGTATAATAGAATTGAGATTAATTCTTATTTCTGTTATAGTGCTGGGGTAACCGTAACACTGAACTTTATGTGGCCTTTATTTCACAGTCTAGTTTTAGGCTTTTAGCTTACCAGCGAGAATAGGAACCATCAGGCGTGTAATGCCCCACAAGCAACTTAACAGTATGTAATGCAATCGAAGAAAGTCTACATTCAAATTGTCCCAGTAGGCTAACAATATAAGGTGCCTACTACAAGTAAGATCATCTTCCATCAATCTTGTTGCTGTCATTAGCACGTCGAGGGTGATAACCTGATAGGCTTACATGTATTCACTATTTAGCGCTTTGTAGTAGTAGCCTAGTAGGTTTCTTTAGTTCTGAGGTACCTTCTTTGTGGCAGTAGGTTTCCTTCGGTCTGAGGTATCTATTGTGTTGGCAGTAGGTTTCCTTAGGTCTGACGTATCTTTTGTGTGAAATTAGGAAACCTTCGATGACATGATCTAGCCCCCCTACGGCTGCTTTGATTGTGTTTAGGTCATAATCTGGATGGGAGTGGCCAGTTCACTTGTACCAAGAAAATCCATTTTGAGCAATTTACATGGCAGATATCAATGAGTTGTAGCATGTAGACATTGATTAGCCCTCTTTTGGCTAGTCAAGTGAACCAGTCACAAGAAAACAAATGTTTATAAGGAATAGCTCATTTGGACTATTTGTTGTTTATTGCAAACATATCACTTGCAGATTTGAATCTGTCATGATATATGCTTTGTCCATAGCAAAATTTGTAAATTCTTATCTGTGTTAAAAATGGAAAAGCAAGTTTTTAATTGAAAGATGATCTGCTGCATGCAAGAATGGGAGCATTTTATGATAAATTGATATTTTGCTAAATTATTGTTACTATAACACTGGATGGGCAACATTGATTTACTTATCATCTATTCCTTTGCATTAAGATGGTCAACTGTTTGTCTGAAAATATATTTGCAACGCTGGTTATGTGTCTGAAGTTGCTCTAGGCATATGAATCCACATGCATTTTCTGCTGATACAAAACTAATTATTATATTCAAATGCATGGCAGAATGGGACCCATGGGGTGTTCCTGATGACTACGAATGTGAAGTGATTGAAGATGACACCCCGATTCCTAAACATGTTCCGCAGCACCGGCCTGTAGCGCTTCCTGAAGAGTTTTTCAAGACATTAGATGCTGTCAAATCCGATCCCGCTCTGCAGGGCGATGCTCCTCCTCAAGTGAAGGCATAAAGAAGGAAGTGAACTCTTCACGATGTGTCATTTGCACCTTGTGCTGCATGGAGTAGAGACTAGTTTCAGTGTATCCTTCGTCAGCAATGTGCTCGTTGTTCCGAGCAGAATAAAGTTTTAGCGAGTACCATCAGAGAATGCATTTTAACTCCAGTGCTCCTACACAGTAAAATTTGTGTCTATGATTGCCTTAGCGTCGTTTTAATCTATGATGACGAAAGATTGAATGCTATTTGTTTTTTGACTTGCCGTTTCATGTATTATGAAACCCTGCAGTTTCTTTTTACCATCATCCAGTGAATAGACCCTGTTCATTTCAGCATTTCAACCGGCTTTTGGTTTCTGTTTTTTCAACAATCACTATTTATTATACTAACAAGCTGCAGCCTAAAAAACATACCCTAAGAAGTTGTATCGAAGATAGCCCCAAGGATTTAAACACCGTTTTCCAGATATTTAGCCCCTGCTCCTGTGCCTGCTTGCAGGTAGTACTTCAACTCTGTAGCAGTACTCGTGTTTTTCTCTGGATACCTGGATATATAATGCTGCTTAGTCAGCTGTTGTCACAGCTAGTGGATGTCCAAGGATTCCATACTAGGCCAAGGTATCCCTGATCCGGTGCACCTGGGCTGATTGTGTGCGCACATCCTCACAAAGTTTATGGTGCGTTGTTGCTGATGCGACCGTTACGTTGTATGAACCTGGCCGAGACGCAAGGGCGACGAGAGGCGTGGCTGTCATAGCCTGATGCCGTGATGCCGCACGAACGCATAGCCCACCAGGGCCAGCCTACGGCGATCACTCGATCAGCCACGTCGCACTGGTCGGGTGCAGCGACGTGGCTACGCGCGGGACTCCGGCGGCCATCGGCGGCAGACTGGCAGTGCCACCGTTCCGACGGGACGGCATAAGACGTGCTAGAAATTAAACAGTTTTAGCAATATTTTTATTCTAATTATGATTACGATTAAGCACAAAAAAGATATATATATAGCAATATGGAAATGACATGCAATCACATGTATTATCTATCAAAACAGATAAACAATTCATAACATTAACATATTGCAATATATTTATTAGAACACATATGTAGACATATACAATCTGCATAATGCATAAATTAAATAATTAAAGTATTGCTCCCAGATTGAGTTGCACAAGTTTAAAAGCAAACTTGGCCTTCTACAACTCTAGTCAATTTTCACGATCATAGTGACAATTTCTCAAAATTCTGCTAGTCTGACTTAATCAAACATTACCTCAGTGTAGTATCAATATCAAGAGCATACAAGATAACAGATTCTGACCGAAAGCAGAGACTAGAACAGAGCTATGCTACTGCATAAACAACATATGGGTTCGGCAATTACAGAATTACCATCATATGTTTTCAGCAAGATCTAAATAATATCAGTAATCAAGACTAAAAATTAACTACGGCAATGCAATGACAGAGCTATCAACTACACTCAACAGAGATAAGCAATAATCATATAAAGAATCACACTAGCAGAACTAATTTAAAACTGTCACTATGATATCAATCTGACAAAGTTCCTCATTGAGCAATCAAAGCCCACAAACTATTATACAAAGTCTTCCCAGAGCTAGTGATTATCACAAATACCAAAGATATCAAAGAGATATACAACACTAGCACGGCTAACATTTGCACAATAGAAATTACAGAACACAAGTAAAGCTTACTGCACAGTGGTACTCCAAACCACTGAGAAGTCGATAGGGCCAGGCTTGTCGCGAAGACAAAGTCCTAGAAAACCAATTGCTAGGAGGCAATCGGAGATACAAAGCCCTACTCAATTTGGTGCTCACCAGATTAAGAAGTTGAGCCATGAAGCGATGCTGCACAAAGCCACAAGAAGGCAAATCCCATCGCACACCGCTCAGCCGAAGCCAAGCCAAAATACCAGAGAAGCCACTGCCCGACAACCATCTAGAAAAAGCCACCACCGAGTTCTTCCAAACCCCAAGACCGAACAGACGTCGGAGATTTGGATCTCAGTGGTGAGCCCTCGATCTTCCCCCCTCCAACTCAGCTCTCCCATCTCGGATATAAAGTCAGAGAAATGGCACTCACCGATCCGGATTCAGCAGCGCTGAAGCATGGAAGACGCCGAAGCATCCACCTGCATGAGGTGGAGATAGAAGAAAGCATCAGCCAAATCTAAAAAAATGATGCTGATCCGAATGGTTGCCTCCCCTCTAAGGTGGTGATTGTTTTAGCGATGGCTTTTGGCTTTTTTACTGTAGCTGGCTTTTTTTTACTGTAGCTGATTTAGTGGATAGTTTAGTGAATAATGAAAAAAAACTGAAGATAGAAGCTGAAACTGAAACGATCACCACTTTAAACCTCCTCTCTCCCTCTCTTACATACGGTACGGGCACATGATCATTTTCTTTTCTCTCCCAAAATGTGAGAAATTACAACATAGCCCAACAAGAAGCACGGGGCGGGCGGCAAGTTTTTGGGCTAGACCAAAGAGCCAGCAGGCCACGCGCGGGTGGTGTGGCGCTGGCTGCACGGGGAGCTCGACTGCATGTCTGCACCAGCCTCCAGATTTTTGGCTCGTTTCGCACGGCTGCAGATCATCAGCGCGAGAGATCCTGAGATACGATCCCGTGGTGCCAACAAGATTGGAGCGTGGTAACTTGGCGCTTCAGTAAAAGCAAAACTTGCTTGGAGATCTGGATTCTGAAAAGAGGGATTCAAGGTGGTGCTCTAACTCACATATGACTTAAACTTTTATCTATAATTTTTAACTAAAATTATACTATAACGATTAGTAACTATTTCTAAGAAAAAATAAAATAAAAAAACGTTATATCATCATAAATAATACAAAAAAATAAAGACAAAAAGCAAAAAAAATAAAAGCAAAAGCTACTAAAATAAGCTAAAATTAAAAATTAACATATTTCAAATGACTTCTTATTTAAATAAATTAAAAATTAAAAAAAACTAGAAGCTTGAGCCAAAATCACCCGCTAGAACCAAAAGTAACAGATGTGATGGAACACCACACCGCACGACAGCAGAAAGAAAACAAGCTACTACAGAATCTCTCGCGAAGATACAGCATTGAGCAGGGACAACTGCTACTATGTACTACTACTTTTGTTCAAAACAACCCATTAATTAACAACTTAGCATATCTGAGGTACACCACAAATTCATTTCAGAGGTTTCGAAGACTCGAAGGATCTGCTCTACACAGCAGCCCTACACCCGGGTAAGCTGCCCTTCGAGCTTAACCCTACTATTGTTATCAGTAACAGCATCTAGTTCAGTTCACTAGCTGTCTTTACACACAACCAAACGACGCAAGGCTATACCCTATGTTCAGGTTGTCATTTCCAAGGCAGCAGTAAAAGATCACCCAGTTACCCAGCCAAAACATCACTGCCATCGGTACTGCAGAGACTACGGTCAGTTTGCGGCGGAGTTGGCCAGTTGAAGGAGACCACTAGCCAGATCCATCTTGCTGTCGAGCTGCACCTTCTGCTCGACATTGCCCAAGGGCCAGCAGAAGCTGGGCTCTCCAAAGTTGTAGTAGCCTGGTAATGGTAGCGCCTGTGAGGGCTCACATGGCTGGAGCTGCAGGAGGTTATGGAGGAGATAAGGTGGCACGTTGTTGCTCGACTGCTGGGAGAATGGACGAGTGGCGAGAGTGATTTGGCCTTCTGCTTCTGGTGCTCGCTTGTAGTTCAGCCTCCTTCCCGGCCCACTGATCGGAAGGTCGCTCTGAGCTATTGCTTCCAGGTTGTATCGGCTGGGCTCAAAGTTGGTGACAGCATTGGCGCCCCTGAACTTCAGTGCTGCAATGTCGTACGCCTCTGCAGCTTCTTCTTCGGTCGCTGGAAAGGGTAATTAGGTTAGTCCATACGGGTCACGGCTAAAACATTCATTCAATAATAGTATAGATCCCAGGACAACGCAGTGAAAAATAATATCATAACAGTGCATCATAGAATGATCCTCAATAATGAAACAATAGAATGGCTTTCGGAATTATCTATATGACTGCAAAAGATCGATATATGCCGACAGCAAAACTAAGCATGCTTACAAGCGGTTGAGGATAAAAGTGAAGTGCAAGAACATGATGTAATGGCTTTTAAAAAAAACCAACATTTTCACCAGCCCTTGCCTCAATCTAACATTCTAATTTCATCTCCTATCAAGTGAAACACTATCTAACATTCTAATTACATCTCTTGTCATGAGAAACACTATGGTATCTGACTATCTGCTCCCTATAAGATATCTGAGTAAAGTATTAATAAGATCACAGTTCCCACATATGAGCATACTGTTATACTATCATTCATTCAGGATCTCTTTGGCATGAAGAGACATCAGAAATACAGGCTCTTACCAAAAGTCCCGAGATACAGGTCCTTGTTCCCTGCAACACGACCAATTCTTGCCTGCCAGCGTCCATGTTGGTGGTGCCTGCCAAACCATACCAGGGAGGCAGGGAGTAAGTTGAGCGTACTATCACTGACACAGAAGATCAGGGGCGGAGTCAGGTTTTAGAAATTAAGGGGGCCAAACAAACTATACAATGTAATTACATTTGATAAAGAAGGCTAAATAGCACTAACAACAAAATTCCTTAAAATATAAAGAGCTATAATGCAAATTTATCCAACCACAAGGGGGCCTGGCCCCTACCAGCATCCCCCCCCCCTCCCCCGCCGCCGCCGCCGCAGTACTTGAAAATTACCTTGTGACACCTCTGTAGATCGATGCACCTCTAGAAAAGCCACTGCTCTTCCTGCAGATTCACATATAAATATGGCCCATAAATATAAGCCTGAAATCATGTGGATGCAGTAATATGAACTTCTAAACACAAACCTCCTCAGTGAGGCTACAAGCTCCTGCTTGCTCATGTTTTGCATCTCCTCAATCTCTCTGATGTAACTTTCTTTCTAAAAAGAGAACAAGGTCCATTTTTAGTTACATCATGAGCAAAGATATTAATACATGAAAAAAAATCTGAATGCATCCTAAAAATAAAGTGATGAATATACATACAAGTCCACAAAAAGTTAAGCACATATCGCTCAGTTCACAACCAGCAAATGGGTATAAAAGAACAGCGTAAGATTTGACTTTAGAACTCCAATTTTTGGACAATGTGTTGTAAATATAATAGTACCATGGAAGTACACTCAAGAACACTAAAATATAAGAGGCAAGTAAAAAAACACATGATTTTTTAAAGGCACAAAAGATCTGCATATATGGCCTTCAGTCTGAACTACAACATGAGTTCAGAGAGGAAATAGGACAACATGAAAGATTTCAAAGCAAGTGCCAGAAGGGAAAACATATACATTCATGATAATACCTATCAGGATGCTTACTATTTGCAACATCTAAACTGAGATATTTAGGGAATCAGGAAAGCATGACACTTACAGGGAAGTTGGTGGTAGCATTAACGCCCCAATATTTCAGAGCAGCAAGATCATATGCCCTAGCAGCCTTATCTTCTTTGTCATAGCCACCTGTACCGTACCACAAATATTTGTTAGCTTCCACTTGCACTGAAAAGGCAAACTTATCAATACAAAAAGCAAGAGGTAACTGTTCATACCCAAGTAAACTGACGGAAGTCAACATACAGTCGGCAGGATAACAAAGCATGAACAGAGTAGACATGAGAAGACAAGTTAGTTTGGAGTAGACATTAGAAAACAAGTTAGTTTGAACCAATAGAGAAGATAAAAACAGAAATAATCGCATAGAGAAAACATGTGGTAGTTTTTCCTGTGATTTTTACAAGGAAATTTGATCCATAGAACTTAGCACCTAACCGAGCAAGTATTCACTATATCACTGCGTATTGCCTTCCATGCACACATCGAAATACCGTTAACTAAAACTGCGTCCACTCTGCACCAAAGTTGATTGCAAAAAAAACAGAATGTTTCTGTATCAGGTAGCTAGGCATTGGTTAACAGCAACAATGACATGTGATTCATATCAAATGTAATGACAAAACTATTTCTTTTACATATGGTAATAGCTTACACAAGGTACGAAAATCTAGAGCAATGGTTCCTCCAGACAACAAAGCATGCCCTCGACATTTCTACTCATAGAATGCAGTGTACTGTCGATATATCATTTGATAAATACAACATAGAGCCCCCTCTTTTAAGTTTTAACTGCATGCATGGATTCTCTGCCTAGGCCATGAGCCATGCACGCCATGCAAAAGTGAAAAGGCAATCTGAAGAGCGTGCGTAAGATTGTAAGAAGCATGCCATAGTTAACGTCATGGCAATGCATTTTTCACAAATGCATGCGATTCATAGTGTTGATCGACCATTTGATTCCTTAATGCCAACATTCCCGTTTGTACGATCCCATAGTCCGTGATGTTATTGCATGCTTTGGTATACTACCATAAACGGAGTTATTTGAGTATGTGCAGCTACGGTGTGTGGTATCAGCACAACATGGGTACAAGATACTCTTCTCCGTAAGAGAAGGTAACAGCTAGAAAGATAGCTAACCATGGGAGAGAGAGAGCTTGTATATAAAATAAGTGGATATGATCCTCTTATACCCCTCTTTTAAGGGTTTATATATTTAAATAGGGTAAAATGAAAAATTCTCATTCTACTCCTTGATAATTACAAAAGATAAGAATACATTGGTACATTCATCTATATTATTGTGCCTATTACATGCTAGGCCTATTCTAAAGACTCATCTATACTATTGTGCCTATTACATACTGAGCCCATTCTAAAGACTAGTTACGAGGGGCTGGACCATCCCCGCAACATACGGCCAGTATGGACATGCAGCCATATTAGTATAACTGAGTATTATGATGCAAACATGATCTCCATCGACCGTCTACATGGCAGAACACATGGCCGCCATCGATCGAGGCTGAGCTCGCTGCTATCTCACTAGAAATCTAGAACTGCATCGCCTCGAGCCCTCGACTCCTAATGTAAAGTGCATGCGCGCATATCCACTTGTGCAAGTGTATCCCGGATACGAACAAAACTCACTTGGACATCAAAGAAGACGCGCGTAGAAACAAGTCGTTCAAAAACCAATTTTGGGCGCAGCTTAGCTGTGACGTCCTGCTTACAAAGTGGTCAGACTCTCACACAATTTCAAAAATCAAAACTCTCGCCGTGCATTGCATGGCAGACGAAAACAAAAATCGGAAGGCTTGCTCACTTGCAGTGGAAGGAAGAAAGAAACCGACCCAAGTAAAACCCCAAACACCTCACGCATGCATGAACTAGAAACAAAACAGGAAAAAAAGAAGCAAAAGCTGCATACACTGCACTGGCAAGCTGACATATACCACCTACCTACCCACGGCCAGATTAACTAGCAACATTTCATAAGAAATTACCACGGCAATTAATTTGTTTCAGCGGTGCAATTAGTCGCAAGAGAGAAAATAAACAGGCATATACTATGGTCCTATTTTTTACGGTTTCTAAAAGCCGCTTTTAGCTTTTGCTATAGTAACTAACTTTTAAACGAAGTATTTTTTAAGATGGAATCTACAAGTTAATTGTAGTACACGTTAAAAAACTAATATCTGTACTATCAAAAATCGCAAGCGAGTATCTCTCTTTCCACAATCTCTGTCACAAACAGCCAAAAAGCCATCAGCTGCAGCCAAAAACCATCAGCCGCAGCTAAAAAGAAGGCACTGTATACTGATGGTCAACACGGTCAAAGAGGTGGGCCACGGGGACCCGGCTCCGCAGAGAGTCCGGGAACTGGGCGAGTTGGTCTCCCCTCGCCAACATCATTAACAGAGATGCTTGTCCCTTCATGCATGCGATCTCTCTCACACACACGACCACTCTATCATCCTTTCCCGAAACGGCAGCATCCCATCGTATCCCCCACCCTTCCCCCGTACATAAAAGAACCACACCGCCAAAGGTCTGTCTTTTTAGGTTCGCCTAACAGCATACAGTTACGATTTATGATTTCTAGTACATTTATAAAAGAGAGAGTATAGATAATAGAAATTTTTATATAATTTTAATCAATATAAATAAAATCACTATACAATTAATTTATAAACATAACCTTGAAAAGATAACCACGACCCTAAGCTCGGTAATCCCTAGGTTTAGATGGTGACTAGAAGAGAGGCGAGAGTGGCTAATCACCTTGGCGACCCTTGCGCTTCTGGCCTTCCCTCCGGTACGTGTTGTCCCACAGGTGCGCCTCGTACCGCCCCGTCCACCTGTGCCTGCGCCACACCACACGTGCGCGCCACCAAGCCAATCAATTAGCAGTCGTTCAGTGTAGGGAAACAACTAATCGTTCACGTGCTAATTAATCACTCCGTAACCACGCTTATCACTCGCTAAGCGCAGCTAGCCACTTAAGCCGCCGTCGCGTACCTGGTCACCCCGCGGTAGGAGGACGTCCTGTGGCCGGTGCCCTGCACCAGCGGGGGCACCGCCCGCTTGGAGGAACCGGGGGAGGCGGAGACGTCGGTCGTCACCCTGGAGGACATCGGCGCCGCGACGGCGAGGCCCCTGAAGGAGCTGCTTCCGCTGCCTCTGCCTTGGTCGTTGCAGGAGGACGGCAGGAGGAGGAGGGGCGGATCTGCGGCGAGGGGAGGCGGGGCGGCGACGAGGAAGTCGTCGGCGGAGAAGCCGTCGAAGGGGAAGAGCAGCGCGTCGGACACCGCCCCCATTGGTGGGAAGGCGAGCGAGATGGCGCCGTTCGTCGGCGGCGACATCGTCGTAGCCTCAGCCTGCACCGGCCGATCAGCTCGTAGCTTCTCCTAGAGTTTTCAGCTTTTCGGCGGTGGAGAGGGAAGGAACAGGGAGCCGGGAAAGAGGGCAGCGGGGGTACGCGGAAAGGGGGCGGAGGAGCGGAGGGGAGGGGTGGGTCTATTTATATAGGAGCGGTGATAATGGTGAGCGAAAAGGTCACCACGCTTGGGAATTAGGTGGGAAAAAAGTTCACGTAAAACTAAAGTGGGTCTGAGGGGTGATCGGAATAGTTATGATTTTTAATTTTTATTAAAAAAATATTATAGTTGACTAAAAAAACACTGTAGTTGAGTTGGTTTGAGCATAATTAAATGTAAAAAAATACCGAAAACAAAAAACGGAAAAAAAGTATAAGTAATTTAAAAAAAAAATCGAAAAAATCGAAATTTTTTACTACATTGAAATTTTCGCCCACCGCCAGCGACAGAAAGCCGTCCTGAGCGCCCCCTAAAATTTGTTCCGCATCCTAAACTATAAAATTAGATAATTGGTGCAATCGATTTAAATAACATTTTAATTCAGTTTTACATAGTGATATTATCCATATAATATAATAAGTAAATCGTTTTACCATATAGGACAAATTCAGGTGAATAAAATAGGTCACATGAGCTTCTCCTTTGCAAGCTCCTATATGCTTCCATGGTCGTCGTCCCGATAGCTCCCTCACTCTATTTTGATTCAGCGAGAAGTCTCTGTAGGCCTTAGAAAAAATAAACAACTGTTACAATACAATGTTAGGTAAAAGTTAACAGCTAGAGCTAGGCCATGCTAAAGGGGACGTTCGTTTTAGCGATGGCTTTTGACTTTTAACTGAAATTTCACTGTAGCTAGCTTTTTTTACTGTAGTTGATTTAGCTTTTTAGGCATAATTAAATTTAAAAAATAAAAAATATGTTAGTCCATCACGGACAATGCAAAGGAATACGGGAAAAAAAAGAAAAATACAAAAAAGCCTAACAAATCTAAAAAAATTCAGAAAAGACAAATTACTGCATAGTGAAAAAAAAAACTAAAACTGAAAAAAAACTGAAACGAGCAGAGCAGATCGGCTTATAAGTTATAGCTTTTGGCTTTTTATATTGTAAAGACTAAAAATACACTGTAGCGATTATTAATTTTTTCTAAATAATTAAATTTAAAAATAAAAATATATTATATTATCACTGATACTGTAAAAAAACAGACAAAAAAAGTTTTAAAAACTAAAAATTAAAATTAAAAAATAAAGAAAATAAAAGATAGAAATCGTTTGAAGCGAGACATAAAGAGCATGTTCATTTTGGCTGCGGCTGATGGCTTTTTGATTGTTTGCGACAGAGATTGCGGAAAGAGAGATACTCGTTTGTAATTTTTGATGTTATAGATATTAGATTTTTAACGTGTACTATAATTAAGTTGTAGACTTTGTCTTAAAAAATACTCTATTTAAAAGTTAAATACTATAATAAAAATTAAAAATTAAAAATCAATAACTGAAAAGAACATGGCCAAAACCGTTTGGAGCAGCCCGACGGAAGTAAGGGGGTAACGGGGGTAGGTGGGTCGCGCGGTGAGGCCGGATCATCAAAGCGATGTGATGGGCTCTTTTGTCCCTACTTCAGTCCTGCAGCCCAGTGTCCGCCACCTTTTGTTCTCGAGTTCAAACAGTGGCCTCCGTCCGGCAGTTTCGATTTAAATATTTGAAATACAATTGGCAGAGGAAAGAGAGGGACTGAGGAAGGTGAGGGGAGAAAGGATCTGGGTTTATGGTGGATATGTAATGTGATCATGTTAAAGAAAGATTAAAAAATGGGAGAAAGCTCAGCCATGCCTTACATTTTTTTTTGTCAAATTCTATTTTTTTTTTGCAATTTTCGGTTGCTAATGAGCTAGAATTTTTGAGGGAAACGCGTGGAAAAATATCCTTATTTCTAAGTTAGTCGTTGTATCGAAACAAAAGTCTTAACTGTTGAGTTATTACATGTAACTTATAGTATCCTATCGGCATGCTTATCTACGTTACGATAGTGCATTTACCATGATCTTGATAAAACAAACATATTCGGCCATTGAAATCCAAGAATCGTCTACTTTTGTTCTCGAGTTTAGACAGAGGCATCCAACCCTCCATGCGGCGTGTTTGGGTGCTTATTTTAGTTTTTTTATTGTAATTGATTTATTTCATACTATAATAGCTATTTTTTTGACGTAATTAATTTTTTAAAAATTAAAAATATAAAAATAGGTTATTCTATCACGGACAGTACAAAAGGAACATGAAAAAAAGAAAAAACAAAAAAGACAAAAGGTCATAAAAAGATGAAATTAAGGAATAATGAAGTAGAAACCAGAAGCTGAAACCAAAACAAGCAGTGTCTTAAATATCTACTAATGTAAAAAGATAGTTTATCCGTTCACCACCTCCTTTTCATATTTTTATGAAAATAAAATGTGACCCATCACAGATAATGTAGCCCAATCATATCAACTGTTTTTTCAGTAAAATTTTTTAAGTTCTACTTCGAACATAGCAGTGCCGCAAGAAAGAGTTCCAATATTTTTACATAAATTACAAAATCTAAAACACTACTACAAAAAAAGGTCATCAAAAACGTCATCACAAACAATTTTGCAAGGCATCTAAATTTATAGGTCAGTAATAACATGAACTCATCACTGATAGTTTTCGAACCATCTGTGATACACTCTATCACAGACGGTTTTATGTACAAACTGTCTATGATAATTGATTATCACAGACGGTTTGTACATAAAAATATCTGTAATATTGAATTATCACATACGATTTATTCTAAAGAACCATATGTGATATTATTGTACATTTCTAACTATATTTCTATTTATTAGCTAGCCTGCTAGCCAATAAACAGAAACAGATATGAAAACGAATGTCAAAAGTCAATTTAATTTATGAATTGAAGTCTTTAAAAAATTGGTAGAAAAAAATCTAGAAGCACAAGATTTACATAACTAAAACCCTAGCTAGCCATCCATTAATTTCGTAATTTTAGATCCAAACATCAAGAGAGTAGAGGGGATCAGATGGGTAATATCATCGGCAATCAAGAAGAAGCAGTGGTAGCGCCAGCGTCACCATTGTGTCATGATGGTGACGCTGTACAAGATACTCTTACGACACGTAAGACAAGAGTGTCTTGTGCAGTGAATAGTGACGTCGCAACCGGAGGCGGAGGAGCTCACGGCGGTAGTTGGAGGGGCGCGAAGTAGGAATAAGGAGTGGGGGAGGGTGGAGGGAGAGTACTAATAAAGGGTGAGAGGTGAGAGGAGACCAGTGCCTGCCGTTCCATGCGGAGAGAATGGATGGGTGAGATCGAAATCTTGGGAGAGATACCATGGATCGGTAATGTGGCATTATCACAGACGGTTAGAATTACAAACCGTCTATGATGTATGATTATATCACAGACGGTTTATAATCCTAACCGTCTATGATAACATCACAGACGGTTCGTAACAAAAATTGTCTGATACACACTAGCACAGATGGTTTGATATATGAATCGTCTGTGATAACGCTTAAAATTACGCGCTCTGCTCTCGTCTATTCATATTCCGATGCATATAACCCTTAAACTTCCACATGGTTCTGGCTTTGATATGCGTATTTTCTTGATACCACGGACTCAATCTCTTCTAAATAGTCCTCCCTCATCTTCTTCACTAGATGTTTCAACAATGGTATCTACTATTAATCTTTTAATCTCTTTCCTCTTATCTATCCATCATGAGTTGTTCGGCCACAACCTTACACAGGTGGCCAAACAACTTACGTCTGGAACAGCTCCTCCGCACACATTATGCTCTTCTTCCACAAGTATCTTTCATCCGTCAGCTAGACCGCATCATCCGATGTCGACGGAGGTGTTTCTTTGCCGCTCAAGAAAGAGAGGTCGCCCTTAGTCTCGTTCTTCTCTTCAATGTGCGTAGAGCGGAAGAAGCTCATGTAGCAATGGAGAGATACATGGATAATCTTGGCGTTCAAGCGGAAGTGACCGATTATGAGAAAGCTTATCATGGCACCCCCTTTAAGATTATGAGCCATGCTAATGATTTGTCGAGGTTAGAGGAGGAAGTGGAGAGGGCAAGGACAATCTTCGCAGCATTCAAGGTCGACACATCCGTTGATCCTCTAACTCCAAAAGTACAAGAGGAAGCATATGAAATCCAGAAGATCAAGATCTAGAAATCTCTTTTTTCTTACTTTATAATAAATTTAACTTTAATTTGTCTTTTATAAAAGTGACTGGTCACATTATTTGGCCAATATAAATAAAAAATATTACATAAAATTGAGTCGTATGTATGTCAAATTCCTACTTATCTGTTAATTATAGCTCAGTATGTAGCTTCTGTAAACACAAAACACAGACAATTCTTTTTAAAAATTGTTTATAGACGGTTACATCATAGACGATTACAATTAAAGGCCGTTTATGATAATCGAAGACATCACAGATGACTTTTAAATCTAATCGTTTGTGATAGTTTCATATACGGTTCTTACCAAGAACCATTTATGACAATTTTTATATTACAGACGATTTTAGCCATCATTAGAAATATAGACGGTCAAGCTTGTAAAATAGTCTGTGATAATTGTAGGACTGATGGCTTTTCGTAAACCGTATGTGATGAAACGTCTAATATAAGTCTTTTTTGTAGTAGTGAAAGAAGCCTTCGTTTCAATTTTTTGATTAAATCACTTAGCAAAAGGTAAATTGTCGTGTGTTTCGTGAAACACCCTGTTGAGAAAAAAACTTTTACATAGTGTGAGATTTGAGATAAATTCTTAACCTTATGTTTGATTATATCTATTACTTTTTTTAAAAAAAATATTATTGTAATGTACGGGCATCTTACTAGTTCAAAATAGAATTGGCATCGCTTGGCAAGGTTGACGGTGGATAACTATCAAAATTCAAAAATAAGACCATGGAAAAAGAAATTTCAAAAATGTGAGAAAGCTCAGACATGTATCAGAGCTTAAGAAAAAGAGAGTAGAGGCATGTTCATTTTTTGGTCAAACTCCTTTGCGATTTTCTGTTGCCACAGTTAAAACTTTTAAGGGAAATATCCTTACTTCTAAGTTAGTTGTCGGAACAAAACAAAAAACTTAAGCACCGAGTTATTACATATTTATGTCAGTCTATTACCATGCTTATCTCCGTTACTCCTCCTAGTCACAAAAGGAAACCGTTTAGATTATGTGCAGTTAAATATTATAAACTTTGACTATCAGTATTTTTTAAAATATTTAGATTAGACACACAAAAATGACAGTTTAGATTTGTCTTGAAAGGTACTCTTATGATATTATAATTTTATAAATATATTACAATATAAATGAGTAGCCAAAGATATATTTTTAGGACTGCGTTGGTATCCAAAATAATTTTTTTGTGACTGGAGGAAGTATGGCAGTGCATTTATCATGTTCTAAACAAAAGAATTATATTCTGCCGTTCTACATCAAATTAACGATTTTTTATATTTAGGAAAAGCAATAAACTAAATTAAATATGTAGAAAAACATAAGACAAAATTAGAAAAATAGGAAGGACTCTAATCATGTCCGCGTCACTCAAGGGAGGGGTGCATTGCCAGCGTCCCATCTCCGCGATGCGAGCATGCATGTCTCCCTGCCATGGTATCTTCACTTGCTTTCGGCTTTGCTTTTTATCGGTCGGTTATAGAGATGGAGCTGGGCCTTGGGCCGTTGGGTAATGATTTGAGATTTAGATAAAAAAAATTTCTTAATATTTTATTATAGCTAACAATAGTACAAGTCTTACTATTTTTAAGGAGGCGTTCGTTTTAGCAATAACTTCTGATTTTTAGCTGAAATTTCACTGTAGCTAACTTTTTTACTGTAGCTGATTTGACTTTTGGGCATAATTAAATTTAAAAAAATAGAAAAATAGAAAAAAAATTATTAGCCCATCACGGATAATACAAAGGAACACGGGGAAAAAAAGAAAAATACAAAAAAGCTCAAAAAATTTAAAAAAATTCAGAAAAAGACAAATTACTGAATAGTGAAAAAAAAGTTGAAGCTAAAAGCTGAAACTGAAAAAAGCTGAAACGAGCGATTTTCAGGGGGCTGGGCCCGAGGCCTAGCCTCGGGCTAGTTACGCCCCTACGGTACTATATAGCAACGTATCAGTCACAGTTAAAAGTTATCGGTTGTAGTTAAAAAGAACGGAACGATTGGCCTCTGTCCTCTACCAAATCCTCAACAATACATAGTAAGCTGAGCGTGCGAGCATATTGTCCTGAGCCCTAGGGATAATAATATCCATGACAATGCTAAGAGCACACAAAAATTTGTAGTGTTCCTAGATGAGGTGAATAGGTAAATCGGAACTGCTAGAAATATGTTGGACAAAATTTTTTTGTGAGATAAATCAAATTTCTCACCTTCTGATCCGCTTCAAGATTTGTTCTTCGATGGGCTCATCCTCCTCTCCACCACTGCTGTCTCACGCTTCGCCGGGTTAGGGCCCAAGTTTACAGGTTTGGGTTAGGTTTCACTTGTGCCCTATTCTTAGAGAGAGGGAGGGGAGGTGAAAGTACAGCGGTGGATCGGTGAGGCGACGGCGCTGCCGCCTCGGCAGTGGGATAGAGGAGAGCAGTGGGCGGTGGGCACGGGGAAGGTGACGAGATCCTATGAGTGGTTAGGAGACGGGGTGGGTGATCATCGACGGTGAATACGTCCGCCGGAACTGGGAAGGAAGGAAGGTGGGCAGCGGTAAGGGAGACAGTACATGACGATTTATCTGTGCACACCACTGTTCTCAAATGCATGATAATTGTAACCAGAAAAATTGTCCACAGATATTTGGCACTTCAGAATTCCTTGGGTACTTTCGCAAACTCCCGTTAACTACTCATTCTGCCTCACATAACTATACTTTGAGATAATCTTGTGTCTATTTTTGTCGTATTTTATCCGAAGTGTGAGAATCTTGCGTGAATCGGTCAAAAGGGGGTATGTTTTATGGCAACAACATGCTGCCTTTGATCGCAAATATTTATCATTATGACTAAAACATTTGTTCACAAATGGTTCTCACTCCATGTTTTCTTAATGCATTATCTTCCTGTTTCCTCGTCCCCTAACCCAAGAAAAAATATTTTAGAAAGCGATTAGCGTCGATGTATGTCAAGAAACTTTCCCATCGTACGCTCAATTGCAACCCTTTGGAACAAAACATGTAGCAAATTATTTCACTATCCCAACAAAATTAGGTTCTAACTCAAAAAATGGAAACAAATTTCATTATTTTGATAAACCTCACTTTAAATTGTAGGTCTCGTTTTCGTACAAAATGCACTTGAAAATATAGTATAAAAGTTTGAAACAAACAAATGAATATGCAACAAAATTTACATCGGGGCG
Source organism: Melocanna baccifera (assembly GCA_036346265.1). Classification (NCBI taxonomy): domain Eukaryota; kingdom Viridiplantae; phylum Streptophyta; class Magnoliopsida; order Poales; family Poaceae; genus Melocanna; species Melocanna baccifera. The sequence continues at coordinate 14,325,751 of CM070693.1, forward strand.
TAACATCAATCCAATGAATATGTAACAAAATTTCCAACTATTGCAACAACCCATTATAAGAAAAACAATGCACCAATTAGCATATTCCACTGCAAAAAAACCCTCTTACTACAACATTTAAGGAGGCACATTGCAACAAAATAAAACATCCTATGTAGCAATTTGAGAAAGTTGTTGCAACAAATCAACAAGCATATCGGGGGATGAGGGGATCGGACATTTGGGCGTTATTGATGAGCTAAGCTCAGAGGAGGAGCGCAGTGGTGACGCCTTCCACTCCTGATCGACGTCTTTCACTCGTCTTCTGCACCCAATCTCTTACAAATCTAACGTGCTTCCTGCCGCAGTAACTACAAATTCAATAAGCTCTGGCAACTCCTTGAAAAGAAGAGTCTTTCGATGAGCTCTGGCCATAGTTGTTTGTGCTTAAGGGAGAGGAGGAGGAGATCCCATGAGAGAGGGCGCAAGGGCTGATCCACGAGCCACTAAATCGGGATGGGGCTGAGGAGAGAGGAGTTGGGATGTAAGCAGAGAGATTAGTATGATGTTGAGGAAGAAGTTATTAAAGGATGATTGGATGGAGTGGGAGGCGTGCAGAGATTGTATAGGCATGTGTTCGATATTTCTCACATGCATTTGTATGTATGCCTAGCATCATTACTTGAAATTTTTTTGCTTTTTAGTCCAAATTTTGAAAGTTTTTACAAATAGACCCCTAGGGAAAAGATTTTCAAAAATAGACCCCCGACACGGCGTCAAAACACATGACGCCGAGGATATATATCACGGCGGCATAGCCTTTGGCGCCGTGCTATGACACGTAGGATGCCACGGTGGCATAGCACGGCGCCAAAGGTTATGGCGCCGTACTATATACCGTTGGCGCTGAATGGTGTGGCGCCGTGCTTTGGAACTTAAGCCCGAGCACGGCCCCCCACCCCTATTCCCCAAACACACCCGAACGCACATAGCGCCGTCGCCTCCGCTCTCCCTCCCATCCCCAAATCCGGGCATTTGGGTTGATTTTTCTCGAGATTTTTGTTGCAAATTGCTCAAGCAAGGTGAACTCCCTCCCCTCCTTTGTTTTTTTGCAATATATGTGATTGTTTTGAGGTACATTTCGAAGGGGAAGATTTGAAACTCTACACGAAATGTAGTTGAATTTGACTCAGATTTAGGTTGGATCGATGTTGAATATGCGTATGTAAGAGTAGTTATGGGTGTAGATTCATTTTTAGGGTTTGATTTTAGTGAGATTGATGAATCCATGTGATAGATGCTCGACGCACCATCCACTCAGGCTTCGTAGCGGCCTCGTCGTTCGACTCGTCCCCCACGCACGTATACTCCGGGGACTGATACTCTGGCCAAGGGCAAGGGAAAGGCCAAGAGGCAACGAGATTGACTCTATTTTGTACGCTGAGACCTATATGTTTTGATACTTGTTGATAGTTATTTGATGTTCATGTTATTGAGCGTTTCGAGACACATATGATGTTCTACGTGCAACGTTTATGTTATTGAATATTTTCAGATATATGTGATGGTGTTCAGCTGTTTTTGTATGTGTATATGTGAATATCTGTGTCTGTGCATGTGTTTCAGAAAAGATAGCGATCAGATGTTTTTTTGCAGATTCAGCCAGCTCGGCACCATAACCTGTGGCACCATGCATGCATATCTCGGCGCCATTACATGTGGCGCCGTTATATTCTTGTACGGCGCTACTCGTTATGGCACCGAGATATACATTCATGGCGCCACATGTTATGACGCCGAGCTTACAAAAAACTAGAGTAGAAACTTCTTTGAAATATGATGGAAGTCAATCTCTGTTGTGGTATATCCTGAATTTCCTTTACTACGCAAAGCTGTCCGCTTTTGTCATGTCTCTGCGGAAACCAGCCCTCTTTTGTCATATCTCTGGGCAGAGCTGCCATCTTTTCTCATGTCACTGTACAAAGCTGCCCTCTTTTGTCACGTCACTGCGCAAAACTGTCCGCTTTTGTCATGTCTCTGCAGACAGTCCTCTTTTGTCATATCTCTGGGCAGAGCAGCCATCTGTTGTCATATCTCTGGGCGAAGCAGCCCTCTTTTGTCACGTTACTGCACAAGGCTGCCCTCTTTTGTCACGTCACTGCACAAAGCTGCCTTCTTTTGTCATGTCTCTACGGAAAACAGCACTCCTTTGTCATATCTCTGGGCAGAGCAGCCCTCTTTTGTCATATCTTTGGGCGGAGCAACCATCTTTTGTCATGTCACTACACAAAGCTGTCCTCTTTCCTCATGTCACTGCACAACACTGCCCTCTTTTGTCATATCTGTGTGCAGAGCTGCCCTCTTTTGTCATGTCACTGCACAAAGCTGCTATCTTTTATCATGTCACTACGTAAAGTGCCCCCCTTTTGTCATATCGCTACACAAATCTGTCCTCTTTTGTCATGTGGTAACTAAAGTAAGTTATCTCGTTTAATATAAATAGCACGGTTGGGGTGCTATGACATTGTAGCTAAAGAACCCTGTAAATCGAACAAAGAAGCATATTCTCTTTTGTTGTGAAACATACCATGTCAGAAGCTGAGGAGCCAGTCGGATATACATCACCGAAGGAAGACCTTCCCTTGGAAAGAAGGGAAAACTTTGGTCCACAGTACCGCTTGATGCCAAATCGGCGTTCTCAACCAGCGTGGCCGAAATGCAACCACAATGAGGACGCGGTCGTGCAGGTCCTCGAAGGCCCTTTGGATGGCGGGCGACGTTTCTTCCGATGCCCACGCTCCGGGGTACAAATTGCTAGTAGTACATGTTTTGTTATTACTTATGGAGTCTCCATGTTTACCGTCCATTCCTGCAGATGGCGAAATACGACGTCTCCCGCTGGATCGATCCTCCTCATTAACTGTATATTGTCATTTATGTGAATACGTTATGGAATCGAATATTTGAGTTGGAGGAGCGAATCGAGACACTCAGTGAGGAGAACAACGAACTCCGCCAACAGATGCAACGCGAGAGGGGCAACGAGGAGGTCGTGAACATAGTAAGCTTGTATAATCCCACATGTTGCTGCGCGAACCCTAACTGCATATGTGCGTGCCACTACCACGACGGCTAGCCACGTCCGAGGCGGCCCCCTCAGCAACACTCTATGTGGGTGCCACGAGACTCGTTTGGCATATAGTCAACGAGATGTATGGTTGTACCTTTTACCAGTATGCACGCTCTCTATGATATGGACTAGAGAGAGTGATTAATCTAGTAATATGTCGTCTTTATTTTCTTGTGTTCGTTGTTGTGTTCATGGTGTGTCGCCAGGACTGATGCTTTGATTTAATTTCTTGCTTGTAGTACTTTCTATATTTTCTATATGTGCGCCGTGCCATTCCCATGTTGATGATGAAGTCTATTTTAATTGTCAACATAAGACCTCCTCATCTTTTTGCATTTATTTTTTCCACGTGTTCAATATCACTTTCCTTCCTTTCGTCCAATTGTTCCTAGCACAGTTGTCCTAAAAAAATATCATTAAATTTCTTCCAATAAAACAACATAACATGATCGCAAAATGTTATTGCCAGTTGATCATATTTTTCACGGTCAGCAATGTACGAAATTCACAAATAGCTCATTCATTACTTCACACAAAATTCGTTCCTACTCTACCAAACAAAATTATTAATTTTTGTAATTACAACAAAATTACACAACCTGTAAACTGGACTCTACATAAATTCTTAATTTTCAAACATCATTTAATATATCCAAAATTAATTTGTTTCCTAAATATAACTTCACAAATACATACGAATTCTATACTATAGATTCAGGAAACCCTAAAAGAAAACTAATCGGGCCAAATCAAGTTTCAATATACAAAACAACATACAATGTACATATACATTCAAGTCTCAATAACGTAGAACAACATCAATTGATATTCCGTCAAATAAATAAGCACGATACATAGCATTACGACACAATATCATAAAATATTTCACAGATTCTAAAAACATAAATAGGTCCACATACATAGTTCATAAATTCTCAAAACATACATATACGTCCACATCAAACATACATATCAATAACCTACTGAGTACATCGAGGCCACTTCCCCTACCTCTGAGCATCAGGGTACCCCTCAAGGGCTGCCTTGACACGTCGCGCTCTCTTTATCTTCTTCTTCCTTTCACCCTTGAGCCTTGCCGCGGCCCTCCTACGCTCCTCCTCGCGGTGCTCCCTCGTGGCCTCCTCCTGTTTCATCTCCCTTTCCCACTTACCCTTTCTTTCTTCATCCCACTTCTTGGCAGCGTTAAGATACTTCTTGTCATCCTCAGCGATCTCGGTGTCGATCCACTGCTCAAAATCACAAAGCGATTGAGGCTCCTGCAGATGTACGCATTCGTTAAACCAACAGGATTAATACCAAATCGATGAATCGACAATACAGCATACCATCTTGCCGAGGACAACGGCGCCACGTGGCGGATCGAACTCCCAGTTGCCGCACATCCAGTACCTCTGCCTATATGTCTCCGGTTCGTCCGACCTCTCGACTTTGCAAAGATCACCGCAAAAACACATCGGCACGGCAACACCGGGTGGAGGTGGCAAACGGGTGAAGCCCATCACAACCTAAAACGCAAAATTAATAAGAAACCTACAAATGAGTATCTATCATTGTTACCCAAATCAAACCCTAAATCAAACCATAAAAATGAATCTACACCTACAACTATTTTTATATTACGCATACTCAACGCTAATCCAACCTAAAACCGAGCCAAATCGAACTAATTTTATCTAGGGTTTCAAATCTTCCCCCCCACAAAATGTACCTCAAACACAACATATCTAGTGCCAAAAATCAAGGGAGAGAAGGGAGCTTACCTTGCTTGGTTGGTTTGGAAGCAAAATCGCGAGAAAAAACAACGGATTAGCGTGGATTTGGAGGGGAAAGAGTTGGGGGGCGGAGCTGTGTTTGCTCGGGCGGAAGAAGGGAATGAGGGCGTGGGGGGCCGGGGGGCGTGCTCGGACTTAAGTCCCTGATAACGACGCCACGTCCTTTAGCATCGTTGTTGCATAGCACGGCGCCATGGCCTTTGGCGCCGTGCACGCCACCTTGGCTCCTACGTGGCATAGAGCGACGCCAAAGCTCAGGACGTCGTGCTATGTACCCCCGGCGCCATGTGTTTTGGCGTTGTATCGGGGGTCTATTTTTGAAAATCTTTTTCTCAGGGGTCTATTTGTAAAAAACTTTTAAATTTTGAGCTAAAAAACAAAATTTCTTCTCATTACTTCTGTGTGCTCATGTGCATAAACGCATAACAATCAGATAGGGATTAGTTATCAATGACATTTTGGCCATGTTGGATCAAAAAGAATAATTGCTTAGGTAGGAGGGAGTACTAGTTCGAGTCCTTTGCATATATGGCGATGTAGTTACTTTTTTTTTCAAATTTGGTATTTAGATATCCGTTTTTGTTAATCTAACCCTCTACTTGGCAGCCACGGTAGACGATATGTGTCACCTGTCATGCTACCGTAACTCGACAAGATCTACCAAGCTACCAAAACTTGGCAGGACAGAATGTTGAGCGCAGGTGATTAATTAGTGTTAATCATGATTGAATGAACCACTGTAGATCTCCTTCTATGGTGTGGCTGCTCCACAAGTCTCTTGTCAAGCAATTACCAAGCTCTGGTTGCTCAGCAGGTCCTACCGATCTGCCAAGCTGCTGTAGTGCGGTAGATGATATGTATCACCTGTTATTACTGTCAAACTAAAAAAATTATATTTATAATTATATTTATAAAAACAGACGTTTAAGAATCAAATTTAAAGAAAAAACGACTACATAGCCATACATACGATTCGGAGGCATTCGTTTTAGCGATGACTTCTGACTTTTGGCTGAAATTTCACTGTAGCTGGTTTTTTTACTGTAGCTGATTTAGTTTTTTAGGCATAATTAGATTTAAAAATGTAAAAATAAAAAAAAATATGTTAGTCCATCACGGACAATGTAAAGGAACACAGAAAAAAAGAAAAATACAAAAAAAACTAAAAAATCTACAAAAATTCAAAAAAACGAATTACTAAATGGTGAAAAAAATTAAAACTAAAAAAAAGGGCTAAAACAAGCCGGGCCGGAGAATTCTTTTGGTTCATGCCAGCAAACAAGACATGCCTGTAGCCTGTAGGAGTCAGGACTCGGTAGGGTGAGCAAGGCACTTACGAGTCGCGGACGTACGCTGCGCGCTGGCAGGGAAGCACGCGAGGGATTCGGGGAGGGTTCCCCGGGAGAGGGGCTCGCGTACGTAGTAGTGTAGTACTACTATTAGCAGCAGTAGCCGGGCAGGGTAGGCGTAATGATGCCCCGCGCGCGCAGCGAGAGTCGAATCGCCGTCGCGTTGCGACCCGTCCCCTCGGGACCCGTCGATCGATCGCAGGCGGGACACCGACAGGGAGAGGCGAGGGAGTTGCAAAGCACGGCAGGCTGCGCTGCGCTGCAGCCCCGGCCCTGACGTGATTGAAGTGCAAGATCGTACGTGCTACACACTGCACCAGCAGGAGTATTCGCCTCTCGGCTTGCTCCTTGGGACACAACAGTGAGCAGGCCCTGCCGTCCTGGTCAAAGGGCAAATCGATTAGGGCTGCCTTTTTACTGCCCCCTCCTTTACCGTTCTCTGAGGCTTTAGATTAGTTGATTGACCCGCCGGTGGTCATGCCACGTTCGATCGTGCTTGCCTCCCTCGCTCATGCTTCTGAGTGGATGGGCTTCCTATACAGTGTACACCCTGTTGGGTCTTGGTTGAAGGCTCAAAATTTTTTAACTCATCCTCATAAATGGATCAAGGCTTTAGTTCAAAATCTTGACCCAATTACGAATATAGATCAAGAATTTTAGGCTTTTAAATAAGATCTTGATGGTTTTTTAAGATGCTGGTACTAAAATGTTATGTGCATTCGGTTACCATTCACCGTCCTATAGTAATTTGCATTTCTCACCCAAGCAACTATATTTAATTTTATCTATATCTATTTAAAGTGGTATTATCCATACTCAAATTAAAAAAGATATACCCAACGAGTTTGAGTAACCCAGTAGATAAAATAAATGAGAAGGAAAAATAGGGTTAAATCAAATATGCTTATAAAGGAAGTTTTCGTAAAACTTTGGTATTTAAAATTTCAATCTCACGTTCACACCACAAAATTTTTCTGAAATTAATTAAAATTTATTGAAGATGATTCTACGTGTACGAAAACTACTCTATGCAAATTGACAGGCACAAAAGCACAAGTAGTCCCCACATGCTTTCATCGGAAACTATAACTGAGTATAAATAGTCCAAATCCATAGATAATTAAAGTGTACTATCAGCTCTAGATTTAAATAGGTATAAGTAAAGGTGGATAAATGAGTATTATCCTCTCCATACCCAAATTTAAATAGATATTTTATTTCTTGCCTATACCTTACCCAACCTAAAGTTTAAGGATATCAATCCTAAGTTTAAGAATTCCTATACCAATAGTGTAGATTTCCTATACTTTTTATGGAGGGAATTGATCTTTTTATTGAGGACTAGTGGCAGCCCTAGCACTTATTCTTAGGGATGACAACGAAGCATTCTCCGGCGGGGAGTGGACGAATGCCCCCCGCCCTGAACGAATGGACATTACCTGTTCTCCGCCCCCGGCCCTAAGCTGATGTGCCAAATTCCGCCATTCTTCGGCCCCGTCGGCATCTCCTCTGGTATCTCCTCCTTTGGCCTTTCATCAATCTTTCCTTCAATGTTCTTCATTTGTTCTTTCCTTCTCTCTCTTTGGTATCAAAGTACCAAAAAGGTTAGTTTTGTGGCCCTTTAAGGAGACGAGTGATGATGGTGATGGCGTCCAAAGTGAATAGGAGAGGGAGAGCGAACGATTGCCTGCTAAGGGAGGACACTCGGCCACTAATGGTGGAAACTATGGCAGCCAGAGAGTTGACTTGTCTTTCAATCCTGAGGATTGCGGAGTAAACTATGTTCTGTTGCAGCCTCTTCTGATTGAGCTCTGGGACGAGGAGGTGCAGGAATAGAAAGACCTTTTCTGGGCTTGTATGGCTTGTGAACTGAGCCTAGACCACCTCGGTACTCGGTCTTACTGATGATCAGAGCCATAATGTAAGGGGAATAATTTATCCTTTTGACTTTGTCATTTTTGGTGGAGGCTATCTCCCTAATAATAAGATCAACCACATCAAACCTTTAACCAATCATTACGTAATTGATCAAGTTTCACGCATGGCCACGAATAGCATCAAAATTTTCACTCTTGGAAAGAATAGTGTAGTTGATGATCATGTTCACAAGAATTGGAATAGGAAGGAGGCATAGAAACTTGCTTGGCACATATCTCACATTCTGATTATAGTATTCAGTGCATGTAACAAGCTGAAGAGTGGGTTTGTCATAGACCTTTTCAAAAGCACTAGACTTAGTGTGAAGATTGCTCAAATTCTCGTCTATTGGAGTCCAGGTATTGATGTCTAGTCATCCAAGATATATGCTCATAATTTAGAGAAATATACAATGTAACATAGAATTGTCTTATGATCTCCTCATTGTATTCAGATTTAATGCTACAATGTGATGGATACCTGCTCACTAACATACATGAAAGATGCCATCATATTTCTCAATTTGAGCCAGGTGGTCCCAATCTACATACTTGTGATCAGCAAATTGTTTGAAAGGGCCATATATTTGCTCATACACTTGCTCTTAGAATTTTGTGATGAATCTAGGATTTTAGCTATTTCTAGAAAGCATAAACTGATTTCTATGTCTTAGAATAGCGTAATCATCACTGGAGATGGTTTTAGGATCAATCTGCTGCTCCCTAGCTCAGGCATCAACCTCCCCATAATAACATTGAGCAGTGAACATGAGAAAATGAACGAGTAGACAACAAAAATATTACATCCTCAAGATGGTTCATGTTACCATCGGATACCACCAGTTACAAAATCAACAAGATAGAGCACAAAATAAACGAAGAATAATTAAGAACACGAAACAAAGATTTAATATGAAAAACTCTTACAGGTAAAAAACCAATTATACACAATCGACGAAATCACTCTATGAAGAGAAGTTATAGAACGCTTTGGGCGTATATAGGATTATACATTATTCTAACAGGTAGCTTACAGAGAATATAAATAGCATTAGGAATAAAAGTTTCAAACAGAAAAGAAACAGAGTTCTAACCGACAACAAAACAGAGTCTTATCATAAACAAAAACAGTAACTTTCTCGTAGATGAGAATAACAACCTACTCGAAGTCTCAGAAGATAACGATGTAAAGTTATAGTTGAAAGCGTCTTGAGTAGTCACATCTAACTTCAGTCAACGCATGCACTTTAAAGCACCATGTTAATACAGGCCAGTGAAAAGTCCATTTCAAACTCAAAAATGATCCTAATCAAAACTTCCGATCAGTTGGCATTGCTTACCTGATCGAATTCTTCAAATGGTCGAAAAGACCTGCAGTCATCGGACCCGACTATATTCGGATCACAAAATATAAAAGGTCCCAACATAACATTCTTGAAAACCAGTACATGCAACATGTTTTTGCAGCCTACAACAGTAAGAATGGATCGCATCCATCCAAAACACTTTCATATCGACCTCTGCATCTGTACCCAACAACAGTACTAACCATAGAAGGCGATTTACACATTTTGCTGATGGGTACAAACATTACACCTACAGTTTACATACACTACCTATATGCTATTCCTCTGTCACTTGTATACCAATCGCTATGCTGTGTACATGAATATACATGTACCTGCACAAACCTCAGAACAGGAATAAGTCGCCTGAATGCACTTATTTTGCCTTAGAATCCCTGAGGAAAAATCCAGCTCTACAACAGCCAGCTCGAGCAAAAACACTTGCATATTCCTTGTGCCAGAGGCATGAACAAGCCCCACATCCAAAAAAGCAGACAGAAATTCCAAGTATCTGATGTTGCAAACGGACTCAACAGCCCAAGAAAGTTAGGCTTCTAACTATTCTCATTGGATATTCACAGGTGAAGAACAAGTTCGCAATGACACCGGAGTCCTAACCAACTGCATTGTAGCCCTGCTTCATCAGTTGGTTGCCCATCATAAATGGTGGCAGATTCTGTGAGTAAACTGAGTGACCACACACACTTTTAGGCAGCTGGGGCGACCCGACAATGGACATTGTTATGTCTGAATGGGCACATTTTTCCTTTCCATAGATGTTGTTGATGATACTTTTCATGAAGTCTTCTTTGAGCGAACTTGTACAGATTTGTGTACTCCTTCTATACATGAGACCCCAGAAGAATACGACATTTGGCTTGGTGATGGTATGATCAACTTGCTCCGAGGAATCTGGGTCACAATCAACACCAAGGTTTTCCAGCTGAAGAACATCAATTAGGAGAGGTCACAATCAACATTAATGCTTTGCAGCCAGAAATGTGAAGAAACAATAACAGCTGGAAAAAAAAATAACCTTGAGAAGAAGGTTGCGGAATCGTGATTTCACCCATCCAACCCAATCACGCAACTCTTCAGCCATCGGAGCAGAGAGAACTATGCAAAGAAAGTGTTCATATCTTGTAGCATATGGAAAAGGTGCAAAAAGCCAAGTCCAGTCGATATCAAGATTCCTGATATCCTGTACAAGTGACAAACGAGATATTATCAGCTGCCATTTAAGGATAAAATCAGACCTTAAACTAAAGTCCACCAATAGTGCTGATGGGTGACATGAAAATCATTAATGCATTTAGAGTTAGCAAAGACCTTGCAACATAAAACATTGATTCGTATCGATCTGATTATAAAGAATTTCAAATGCTTCTCCTAGAATTCAATAAGAAACCACCCTTATACTATTAGGACATACTCACACCAGATAAAAATTAGACTTTCTCAGTGTATTACATCATTTGCAAAGCAAAAGAGAGAGGGATCACATTGTCCAAAGCAGCTGTAGTGAACAACGCAACACCACAATTTTTTATTTATCAGCAAGTACAGATCTAACAAGTAAATAGGGCAACAGATTTGGAGAACCAATATGGAGCATTTAAGTAGCTGGGGATAGTGTAGTACAGTAATTATAGGCTTTGAATTTTTGAGTGGATCAACCATAGGTGTCAATTTTAAATGGAACCAACTAACCCTTCAAATTTTAATGTTTTGTTGAATAATAGAGAAAAAGGAACTGAACAAAAAGAAAAAGAAATAAAACAAAACTTGGTAAGTCAAACAATGAAAATAAAACTTGGTAAGTCAATTGGTTTCATTTGAAAATTTGACGCTTAAAATAGAGCTAATCCCAAAATTCAAGTAACAAAGTGATACTTACCCTTTCAGATTTAAAATTCAACAAGAAATATAAATGGAAGGTATTGAAATACACTAGGGCACTAGGCATATTAAAACTCATATGACTCTTCTTCAACTTTGCAACAAAGGAATTCTGTTAATTTGTATATGCTGGCAAAGCATGATATTAGAAATATCAAACAGTAGAATGACCTTTTTCAAGAGACAAAAAAGGATATTAACTAAATAGAACCCAATAAAGAATAAATGAATAAACATACATTGGTCAAAGCAAAACCACGTCGAAGTTCTTCTTTGATTTTGTTGAAGGTACTCTTTGTTATACTGGAGGCACAAAATTCGGGTGGAATACAGGGCATTGTTATGGGCATCAGAGAGCATCCATCAGGAGGACTCCAAAGAGTTGGCTGATCAAGCAAGCTCACTGGAAAAGGCCAAGGCCAGTGAGAAAATGTATTAAAGAACAAAGAGAACAAGGTATTGGCACTAGCATTTGGATGTCTCCGACAAACATATGCTGCAAGAATCGCCAAATGAATCCCAGCAAAGAAGCCAAGTAGCTGAAAAATGACATCATACAATGAAGAATAACACAGTTAGGCAAAAAAAAATGACTATACAACATCCAAAAGCAGTTGTCGATAAAGAAAGCAAACCACATACATGGCAATGAAGCCCTCTTTTTCTTGCCCATAGTTTAAGGCACCGCAACAGAACTTGAAACTTCTGTATTGAAACTCCAGAAAAAGGAAATAGTTAGAAAAAGGAAGAATAAGAAGATTAGCGAGAAAGGTTTTAAAGTACTTAGCACATAAAAAGTACAACCATGTCCACCGTTGCTTGCCAAAAAAAAAAAATCATTCAGCATAGAGAGCACAAGCCATTATCATCACATTAACAGAGACAAAATCCAGAAATTCCAAGTAATGTGTATGAGGAATATATAAGGAAGAAAGTGAAACAATGGTGAACAATATTTGAACTGAAATACACCTAAGTTTAGAGCTGAATAAGAGAAAAGAAGAACACTGGAATGTAAATAAATCTAGTGAGACTATTATTGGACCTTCATATTTGGAACTAGTCGCATGATTTGTCTATTAACACGAACTCCCGAGAGACATCTCCAGCTTGCCCCATCAACTTTCTCTAGCAAACGAGGATCAAATGCACGTATAGCCTGTACCAGCGTACAATTTGTGAGAATTTGAATTAACCACCACATATCATGCTCAAAAAATCTCTTTTCTACTAACTGATTAACAGGTAAATGCCTTGATTAATAATAAAGATCCAATGTCAAACCAGGGAGAAAGAGTGCAGAATGAAGTGGTTGTATAATATGCAAATAAGGACGGTAAAGATATCTTCACAAAACTCATTTTAGGTGCAGAACCCAAAAGCATGTTATAATAAATGTACAAAAACTTTGGGGGGGGGGGGTGGATTAGCTTATCAAGGTACAGCAGAACAAACCTAATAGAATAATGTTACAGGATATTATAAGAAGTTAAATATAAAGCCTGAATATTAGCTCCAGGACATCACTGGCAGTTCTAGATAGTTACCTCACAGATGTGAAAGATGTTACTTTGAGAAAACTTGAAACTGAATAAGAAATTAATTCATGGAAGACAAATGTAACACATACTAATATAAGGTAATAAAGAAACAGTAATTAAGATACCATGTAACTAACATCACGTAATCATCACAATCCTAAATACTTGCCTCTGCAGCATTGATAACTGGGAGTTGGACGTATGGAAAATCAACTAATATCCCGTTGAATTTAAAGCGCATCAACGGAACCTTAGCACTTTCAATAGAATGCAGGTCTGATATTTCTGGCCTCTCTTCAAGAATTTGTCGCAGGACAACAAAAAAATGGTGCTGCAATAACACATGCACACATCGTGAGCTGATTTGAAAGGCTCAAAGCTAGTGGATAAAAGAAAACCAGAAAGAGATACTCACTTGTAGTGATGCAAGACAAGGACCAACACAGACTGCATCAATATCAGATTCAGGTCCATGTGCCTTCAAAGTAGAAAATTTTTAGCCAAGGCTTGTGACGAAAAGATAGGTCAAAAATTTGGGAAATGGCCAGGTACAGGAGAAATATTATAAACAAGCAAAGTCAAGTTATAATCCTTCCATTAACCCAGTTTAGCTGCTCTACATGCAATTAGAGACTAACCAAACCAAGATTTTAAAACCTACCACAAGAGATACAGCTTGTCAATAATGATATAGAAAGACCAAACAAAAATATTGTATGCATCCATATATTATCCATACTTGAAGAGTTGAAAATCTACATATAGTCAACAATGCAAATTCATATTTAGCAAGCTTTCTAATTACCAGATCTACCTGTCTAGGTTAAACTTTTATTAGTCTTTCAACACATCCAGTTTATACATACATACATACATGCAGGCTCTATCATCCTTAGGAGCATATTTTAAGATACAATATCTTCACTATCCTCCTTGACCATCCCAAGATCAATTTCCTTATGTCACACCAACAAACACCACATTATGTAGGATATGTATACCTAAGAATCTATCATCTCTCCATTCATACATCATACCAAACCTTCACATGTGATCAGGAACTTTCTCCTCTTACGCTCACTACACACATTCTGACTGCCTCATCAGTCATTGGCATTATATCAATTGTAAAATAGCAATGCAGCCAAAGAGTGCATCACTCCACCAAAGCATTAAGTCGCCAAGCTGAGAAAAAGGACAAGGAAGGAGAAAGAGAAGAGCCATGCTTCTCATTTTGCTTTGTTTATACACTATCAAAGTACTGATAATTGGTAAATTGGTTAAGGTAATAGAGAAACACGCTCTGTGCTGAACTTAACATGGCACACATGCAGTTCCACAACTCAAAAGAACGTTGCACATAACAGAACTCTCGGAGTGTATTGGAACAATAAGCTATCAATAGCCTATGACGTCTTCCAGCAGTAACTCAGAAATGCTGATCACCAGGACTCATTGCTGAAAATGTTTGAGCAATTAATAAATTAAAGATAAAGTAACAAATTTGGCGTTTAAATCGAACACAGCATACAGCAGATAATTAAATGCATCACAAAAAATGAAGATTATTCCACCCCAATACCATAAACTATTAGATCAGCCGGATATCACATCATCATAAAAAAGATCAACAAATCGTGCACAAATTTGCATTTCTCGCTTACCCCTAAGGCATACGAGCCAAAGGTCAACACCGTGGCTGATGTGTTCCAATGCTGTTCCCACTGGTCATACGCCACCCTCTGCGCCCAATCCATCACTATCTGCAACAACCACCACCAGATCAAAACTCCCACTCCAGCCTACATTGCAAGCTGCAACCTTTAAGGTCAAAACCGAAACCACCATTACCTTGTCGAGCTCGCGTACCACCCTTTCCCTCCTCCTCTCCTCCTCCTGCGAGGGCACAACCCCAGCATCCGAAATGTACTAACCCAGTAAAAGTTTTCCAAAATTAGCCACCAAATCAACACGACACGACCATACGATAAAGCGTGCAAGCTTAACGCTTCGGCGCTCACCTGTATGAGGGAGATGCTCCGGCACACATCCATGTGCACGGCGGCCGCGGGATCGAGCCGGACGACGATCGGGAGAGGCGGGAGCACCCCGGGGAGCGGGGGCGGCCCCGGGAAGTACATCCCCGGCGTCGGCGGAATCTGCGGGGGAGGCGGCGGGCCCCTGGACAGCACGGGGACTAGGGTTTGGGGCTCGGCCTTGCGGGAGGTCGAGCCCCTGACGGCGAGGTCAAGCGCCATTGCCGGCGGTGGCCGCCGGTGGCGGGGAGGCGGCGGTCGCCAGCGGCCACGTGCGCGGCGGTGGTCGCCGTGTCGTTGGGTGGTCGCTGCGGAGACGACGACGAGAGCTTCGTGCTTTGAATTATTTCAGGCAGTTTGGGGGGCTTTGAGAGGGATGGAATGCGGGAGGGGAAGACGGGGACAACGACACGAGACGGGGTTTATATACGGGCGTGGAGGTGAGTCGGGGTTTGGCCGAGCGGGAGGAGTCGCGAGGTGACATGGCGGAGAATTGGAGAGCGTGGCGCTGCCGTGGCTGCTCTCGCTGCATGTTTGAAATGGTCCACGGGTTTTCAAGCCTGTTTCTTACACTCGAAGTTGCCTTTAGATTAGCAAGCCGAAAAGTTTAGCGCCCCACATTTTACCAAACGAATAATATATTTTATGTTTTTCTTATACTATTTAGTTAACTACAGTAAGGAAAGTTGATTAGGTAGGCCTCCTCATCATACTTTTTACGCCAATTTCTTACATAGCAATATAATATCTCGCTTATTTGGATTTAGATTTCTGACTTATTTTTTATTATTCATATTTTTGTTTTCTTGGTTTTTCGGTATTTTTTGAGCTTTTTTACTAGTTCTTTTTTCCCATATCCGTTTGTATTATACGTGATGGGCTAATCTGTTTTTTTAGTTTTTTAAAAAATTAATTACGCTAAATAAGCCACTGTCAGCTTATAATTTTAGTCAGTTACAGTGCAATTTCAGTTATAAGCTACTAAATTTCAGCTCAATCAAGCGACCTCTAAGCAATTGCTGCCAGAGCTACGGTGTATTGAACATTTTGTCAATGCACAAATATATCTTGAATATAGTGGAAATGTAGGTCTCCTTTTGTTTCTCAATTCAACTCGGCCTCTAACTTATTGGCGGAATTATTTCTTTAGCAATTTTTGTTGTCGTTTCATCGTTTTGAAGATGGAAATTCATATGCGAAGCCAATTTTTATTTAATTACCGTATGAAATCAATAAGATGGTACCATCTTTATCACATGGAGCGCAGAAAATAGCATAGAACTACACAAGTAGAAGGAGATTACTTCACATTATTCGTACAAAATCATATACCCCACGGCCCAATCCAGTTATCAAATACTCAGCGTAAATATTGCAAATCCACATAAATATATTGTGTTATGACAGCTTCGTATCCACATCTACAACTATTTTCGCGTTATGAAATAGCTCTCCTGATGTTTGATTGCTTACCGCCATGGTCACATGATCTGGAGGCTTACAGATTATCAGTACAACCTTTTCTAGTTCATTTCTCCCTCCCATGTACACTATTTGTTCATTTCAAATGATGCGGCACCATCCATTGAAATGATATTGTCACTTATCTTACATGAATTAGTTTTAGATCTGTTGTCACTTAATGTCAAACCGAGAGGTCAAATAATACAAAGCGTCTTTGTTATGCAAGTAATTTGGAATTTATACAAAAAATATATCCATATAGGATTAGTTTGTAGATGGTTTCCAATAATACAAAGCTCATGTCAAATAATACAAAGTGTCTTCCAATATTGAATCGAGGAAAAGAACAAATAAAAGGATTTTATTCCCAGCTTTAAGAAAGCTCATGTTCAAAATACAAGAGAGAGGTAGATAGAGGAGTACTGCTGGGGCTATCAGCTTACAAAAATATACCAAGCCACTAACAGAGAGACAACACCTCCCTTTGCAGAATGTTGACAGAACTAAACTCTAAGGAACCCATTATCCGAACAAAAAAAGAAAATATTGTCTTCAAACGTTTACTTGCAGTTCCATTTGTTTCACCAGATCAATTTGCCGCTTGAGCATGGTCACCGCTTGATCCTCTCACAGTGGCACAGCGGAGGGAGGCTCGGGATGCGACAGAGGCCAGGGCTCTGGCGCGAAAGGGCGGCGGCGTGCACTGGCGTCAGCATCGTGGGGAGGGCATCGGAACCCACGGGATCAATATCAAAATTATTGCCATCTCATTTGGCATCATCTACTTTAGCTGCCGCAAATTCCACAGGGAAAAAGAAATCTAGGCTTCCAGAAATAACACAAAATTTTGCTCTATATCAAAATTATCTTGATGCAATACTTTCTTGGGCACAGGATGTGTGAGCTAATAAAAAACATGCCACCAACATGCTTGTCAAAAACAACAACAGTAAATGGTTTGGACAGAAAAGACAATTAAAGAAATTGAATTGTTTCTTTTCATCTACTACAACATGCAAAGTATAGCTTAAATATAGCAGCATTAAAACTTGAAATTACATGGGTTGGTGACTCCTGAAAGCAGCAGCAATGAAGAAACCTGTAGTAAACCCCAACCTACAATGAATAGTACCATATGGCAAGGGACAGATGCTCCTACGTAGAGCCTTAGGTAAATTCCATCGTTGATACAGAGAAAAACTAAAATAAGTGATCCTCCTAAAAAAATAGGATACCGGTACATGCCCATGCTTTACTCCCGTACATATTTCGGCAACCTGCAATTTTACTCTAGTTTAGTGAATGTGCTTGTGCCCTCAAAATTCCACAATGCTAAATAACATGATGTCATATAGTCAAGAAAGATACAGACTCATTTTTTCATCTAGGAAGGGTTCACACTTTCACACAGAACAAAGGAGTAACTATATATGGCTTAAATGATGAAACTACAACAGGACTAAATCACCATTATTGATTGGCTACCTTGTGAAGCCTAATCTTTTAGTTCAGTTCATTCAATAAAACTCAACATGACAGAAATAGTTATACCCTATAGAGTTATGGACAAATCAACTTCTCAAGAAGGTATCTTGGATGATCATTGATTAAGCTCCCCTCTAAGAACATGACATACTGGCATGCTGTTTTAATCCGTGCAGGTTAAATTCTCCTCTTAAGAACATGACACACTGACATGCCATTTTAATCAGTGTAGACCTTCAAGGCATGCAGCTGCACGGGACCGAAGCTTGGATTTACTCTACCAGGCATAGCAAATATTTGAAACTATGAATACTATGGATAGCATCGTGTAGGCTTTACCTTTGAAAGGGTGAATCCATGGAACTGATCTATCAATATGGGTAGCAGCTGCAATTTTAGACAGTCTGAGGGCAATTCAAGCCCATTCGAAGTGCAGCACTAAGTTCCTACAAGGCAAAAGAATGGTCTAATCCGAATCTGACATTTTGTCAAACACAATGTAAAGTCACAATATTGCAAAAGCTTTCAAAAATTACCTGTAACAGCAAACATGGTTGAATTGTTTTACAGCTGGAATGTCATACGCACTTCTTCCACTAACATCCAATGCATCCTCCACTTCATGCTCATTTGTCTGAGGGCGCAAAAACTGAAAAGGACAAAGTGGCTTATTCCTGTATAGCTAGGATGTGACAAAAGCAGCAAACAGGAAAGATTAGAACTATAATTCAAGTATTTAATTTTAACTATTCTATAAAACAACTGAATCACAAAGGATCACTAAGAACACCTAGATACTAAACGAAAGTCGTTAGGGAAGCTGTCACTGGCGTCAATAGCGTTGCATCTGGCGGTGTACTGCTTCCACCAACAGCAACGGCAGCTGTAAAGAAACAAACTAAATAGTTTAGGACAATGTACAGAACTCATTGAGAGTGCCACAACACATAATTTTATGACACATAGGTATTGGTAACCACAACAGATAAGCATGCAAGTCTTACGCTGCTTGTGTTTATGACACCTAGTAGGCAACGATGGGGTAGAATATGCAGACATCAGTCAGTTGTTGCAACAACCATGGCAAAGTCGGTAAGAACAGGGCAAGCACCAACTCAAGGAGGGCAGAGCGAAAGCACGGGTAAAGGGGCTAGAGAAACCAACATGCAAAATGAAAATTCCCTCTAGTTTGATGGAACCACTTATTCGCTGTGAACTACAAGAAAAAGGAAGCACCAATTAGTGAGCACACCATACTCCTAACTGAGAAAAATAAGTGCAACACAACATAACCGAGATGAAGTAAATTCGCATAGCAATCCAACCATGGTCAAACCAAACATGCAAAGCTGGCCAATGCAGGTAATGGCGGCTGACAAAATCGTGTAGCTGCGACAGCTGCCTCTCATGGCTCTGCTGTGCGACGGCGAGAGCACCCACGGGCTGGGCTGCAGGGGGCTGGAGGGCGGTGCCATGTTTCCTTTGAGGGAAACCGAGGAGAGCAGCGCCTGTCGCAGTGGAGACGGCGACACAACAACCTTGGCCAACACGACCAAGGCGGCGGCCTCACCGTAAACCTTAGGCGGGGTGGCGGGCGAATCGCACAGGCGCGAAGGGGCTCGTCAACTTTAAGTGGTAGAGATAGTTATCTATCCAGATGGTTGCTACCCTAATATTCTTTTGTCTGATTTCCATCACATTGGGATCCACGACACAATGAAACTTACTGCACTTTTGGAACTGAAATGAAATCCATGAAACTTGCTTGAAACATGTGTGGGTAGCTATCCCTTGGGTAGAAAATCATGTTTCGCTCCTTTCAAATCCAACCCAAATTTTACAAAGCTCGCCTTCTATCCATACAAATAAAAATTTCTAAGAGTGGAGATATCGAAAGCCCATCAACCGCCAAGCTAGCTATCTATTCCCCTTGACGACTATGAATTACCCATAATACATAAAAAGACAACCATGTGAAGGCGCGCATGCAGCTAGAGAGTAGCTACCAGGAACCTTAGCTGTCGGCCAGTGTCCTCTCTTCTCCGATGTTTTCGTCAGTGTTGAGTGGGTAGAGACCCATTGATTTCCAGAAGTAATTTAGGTTTCTTTAATTTCTTTCCTAGATTAAGTCTTTCTAATCTTGTTCTTCTTTGGTGAGTTTTTAACCACCTTGATGGGTTTTACGAGACCTACTCACCTAGACGATGATGGCAATACCTACATTGAAGATCGATATCGAACCGAGCTGGGTGCAAATAAATCTCCTCTGGTTTTTTATTCGACTAACAACATCACTATCAAGGTGTAGGTCTACACATCAGTGAAGATCATCGATAATCCTCTTCTCACTGTCGTGATCGTTAGGAATCATGACATTGTTGCAACATCCAAAATTTCATGCAAGGAAGGTAAATAAATCTAGCACGTTAATTGACTCAAAGACTCTATAGTAACTAGTTATTCATCTAGAATCTTCCACATAAAAGTTTGAGACTTTATGTACTTTGTCCATGAGTTATTAATATAAATTAGAGGATCTTTCTAAAAAATAAAAACAAACAAATGCACTACCTATTCTTTTGTTCATGTTAATAAAAAAATGATGTGTATAAATAAAGATACTAAGCCCTCTCCACACGATTTCAGCTTTTTGGCAATTTCGACCTTTTGGCTTTTTTGGCTTTTCTTTTTTCTCTTATTTCTTTACATTATCCTAAAAGATATAGCAATATTTTTCAATTTTTCTCATTTTTTAGCCGCTACAGTTAAAAAAACCGTCACAAAAAAGCCAAAAGACAGGGTTTTCAACCCTTTGGAGCAAGTCATAAATGGTTGCTATTTGTTGCTTCTACAAATAGAGATGCTGGATGAATGCGGTCATGTAGACGAAGATATGTTTAAATTTAATTCGCTGCATGGATAGGTTGCTATTTATTGCTTCTACAAATAGAGATACTGGATGAATGTGATCGTGTAGGGATATGTTTAAATTTAATTCACTATATTTACCCATGTAGCGAATTAATTTGAGATAGAAATAAAAGCCAGTGTCCACAATCTCCTGTGATAAAGTTGAGCATATATTCTTTTGTTAATCTGAATGGGCGTTCGGAATAGCGATGGCTTCTGGTTTCTGATTTCTGGCTGAAATTTCACTGTAACTGACTTAATTTTTACAGTACCTGAGTTGTCTTATTGGGTATAATTAAATTTAAAAAAATATAAAAATAAAAACGACATGCTAACCTATCACGAACAATGCAAAAGAATACAGGAAAAAATACAAAATACAAAAATTCCAAAAAATAAAAAAAATAGAAAAGAACAAAAAAAGAAACAGTAAAATGAACGCCACGGACATGCACTTGTCAAGCATGATTTAGCTGTTCAATGTTGATATGCTTGGAGTATTAACTTCAATATTCAGTTCCCTGCTTGTAGCCAGCATCACCAACAACTTTGGAAAAGAGATGGCAAATTTTGCAGCCAGATTATCTGATATAGGAAAGAGTTTTTCTGAGGTCAAGATTGGAAAGTTTGCTGGTGCTATTGGAAATTACAATGCTGACATGGTTGCATATCCGGAAATGGAGTAAGTCCATATAACACTTTAAGCTTTATTTGAAAGTCCATCCAACATCATAAACTATAAAACTAGACATTTTACCCCCCAAAACTTTGCAATCCTGTTCAAATAATACCATGACCCGATTTCGTATGGTGGTATTGCCCGTGTGACACGATGAGTAAGAACTTTTGCCAAGTAGGATGATACACTAACTAAGTTGGATCAGTGACATATGGGGCCACAAAGGCTTCTCTCCCACCAAACTCCCAGCCGTGTTTCTATGGCCATCACCACAAAACCAACTTCTGCTTTCGGCTTCTGCTTTTTTCACTATTCAGTAATTTCGTCTTTTTCTAGTTTTTTTAGATTTTTGGGCCTTTTGCCTTTTCTTTTTTTTCTTGTATTCCTTTGCATTGTCCGTGATGGGTTAACATGTTTTTTTTATTTTTTGGTTTTTTTAAAATTTAATTATGCAAAATAAATCAACTCAGCTACAGTAAAAAAAATAAGCCAGCTACAATAAAAAAAATCATAAGCCAACGTCATTCCGAACACCCTCTTATGTTACTCAGGTGATTTATAATATTTGAGATTCAGTTGTTTATTCTGTTTTTTTCTAGTCTTGAATGGTGTTTTTTTTAATTGGAGATGTGACATGCCTCGGAATATTCTTGCGCCATGAGCCTATTTACCTTTCTATTTATCTAATTTATGTTTCTTAAATTCTAGGTGATGATAACTATCATCATTGTTTGGTTTGATGCAGTATTGTCCTTTTTACAGATTGAGCCTCATGCCATATATCAAAGTTTTTTAGTCTATTCATCCAGTTCAATAATGTATTAACTAATTTTGACAGAGACATGTGGCACTATATATCATTAGGCTACTTCAAAAAGGTAAAATTATAAAGCGTACACTGTCACCATTCACCAAAGGATTCAGTGCTGCAACGAAAAAAGTAATGTTGTTACCTTCTAAATCCCGTTTTAACTTACTTCATTTCCCCCAATTTGTTTCAGATACCAAAGGCTGGTGAGGTTGGATCTTCCACCATGCCTCATAAAATCAATCCCATAGATTTTGAAAATAGTGATGGCAATTTCACTGTGGGGAATGGTACCTTATCTTCTTTAAGCATGAAACTGCCAATATCACGGATGCAGGTAATGATGCCACTTCTACACTTCAATTTCCACTTTTCTAGTCTGCAGTGACTAAAAAAATCTGGTACTTGTATTGCTGACACCTATGCGAGACCATCACTTAACCTTTATGTGTTACTAGTATTATGTATTATGTCCGTACATTACAATGGAATCCAAAAAAGGTCATATATATAAATATAAGAGATCCTAATCTGTACAATAAATATCAATATCAGGAAAACAATCATGTGCACAAGCCCTCAAGTACGCACATACACGATCCAAGTCAACTGCCGTTTATTGTACTCATGTCCAACGCTTTACAAATATCTTGAGCGAAAAATAAATTGTGAGTTTCAGTTAGATGAGTCGGCTCATATGAACACAAAGAAATGAATGCCCTCCATGTGGAGCCACACACTAAGATAGTCGGTAGACTAGACACGCATCAAGGAATGCATACGCTAGAGTATACTCTTCTAGAATGAACAGATAAACGGATGAAGGCTAATGGAATTGCACTAAGCATTGTCAGATACATGGCATGTATCCCACATGGTATGCTTTCTTTGTTTAAACCAAGTATAATACATCATAGATCAGCAGTTGTTAGGCAATATATAGTTGTCCATGGGTGCTATGTTCTTACTTAGTTCTATGTCTATGGTTCTATTATTCAGCAACCATTGATGTGCTACTTTGATATAATACAGTAAACTGATTAAGAAAATGTATGATAAAACAATTACAAGATGCACATAAAACTTTAATGTTCACATAAATCATATTTTTCCACTTGACAGATACACTTTTCATATAGCAACATTGTATAATTCATTAGCATAAATCATATTGTCACCTATCAAAGACACTTTCCATAAAGTTGTTAATGCAGGAAATTTTAGCCGCATTTCATCACATATTAGATACAACTTTTATCCAGCTAAAAAACAATAACTAAAAAAAATTGAAGTCAGAAGATAGATGACAAAGTTTGTTGCTTCCAACTTGTGTCAAAAAGCTCTAAGCTTTTCAATAACATAAGACCTACATATAACATAAGGGCATATCGTCATAAGTGCAGAACACAAAATATCCTCATAATTATAATCAAATAATGCTCTAAAATAATTGTAAGTATAGCAGAAAGAGCAATTATTAATAGATACAAGCTAACATAACAGCTTAATAGTTAAATAAAGTGTTTGCAACAAAGTACAGTGGACGACTGTATCCTTGGTGCCAATTCAGGACCAATGTAGTAACAACCACAAAGGATAAGCAATTACAAATCAATAACTTATCGGACGCACATGCAGCAAAAAATATCAGATAGTAAAAAAAGAATATTGAGTAAATAACTGATAATATAAACAAAAAGAACATTGAATAAAAGCTCACACATTCACACTCAAGGAGATGTTGTAAGAAAATAAGGTATTTCTTGACAAAATGAAGATAATACCGCACTGGAAAGTGATGGAAGATATAAAGTATTAAGAAGACAAAAAAACACAGCATCCATAAAAGAGAGCACAAAAACATAGGCATTGATGAGAATTTTCGCATTGCCATGACGATCCACATACAAAAATACACTCAAGGCTGATGGAAAATTATACATCACATATCTGGGAGAAAGGTACCAAATTCATAAAGAAAATTATGCTGAAAATATCAACATTAGCATTTGTAAAATAAGGAATTGGATCACCACGGCTACAATCAAATACAACACCTTTACATATGAACACCACCACTATACCAATTACCAATTCATTCAGCTACAAATTAACATGTTCATAGTATGATCCCACACTATACAAGTCTAAGATAACAAGCCAAGCTAGCATTTTTACACACCTGGGAAATGCTGTAATAGCCTAAAGTCTAGTGGAAAAATAACTCACCTTTTCATATGAAAATCCAATTATTAGTAATACCACCAGAATTCTTGCTGACAAAAGGAACAAAACAATTTCAACTCTCCACGATATGCAAGTTTTAAAATATTTCTTAACTTGTGTTTAATCGGGAAAAACATATATAATTTGCAAAATACATGTTGGAAGGTTGTTTCTACTATGCCAATGCCTATGCTCAAGCCATTTATAGGAAATGCCTATGCTCAAGCCATTTATAGGAAACCAAATTTTATTCAACTCTATTGTGGTGTAACATACTTCTAATGCAAAGCATATTCATCTAGCCATGTTCAAGAATCTCAAGTTGTATCAAGCTATTCACAAACATCTAGACAAGATGTATTGCAGAGGAACTTGACCAAAGACAAGTTTTTGGTTCTCTCCCTAGTCAATCCCACAAAACCAATTGCTTTTATGAACAATGCATGGGCATCATCATAAAGTTCAAGTTCTTAATGATATAAAAGTTCTTTTTACCTTTCAGTAGGACAAAATTCAATGGAGGAAATTGGAGAACCAAGATGAACCTTCTTGCTCCAATGAGAAACCTCCATCTTCTTTACATCCACTGCACAAAAGTCCCCATTATGGCTTCCTTTGAAAAAAAATATAGACCCTTCTTTCTAAAACTTCGCAAGCAGTGGTAGTCTATACTCTAAAATATGCCAACTGGTATTAGGGCACCACATATTAGCAAATAAAACAAGATTTCGGCTTATGCTGTCACTATTTATGTATTCATATCTTAATAAAGTTGTAATGTTCATGATCTTTTCAGAGTTATGTAACACACTGCCCCTAACAAGCAGAGTAATTTTTGTATAAAAATATGCAACCAATGCTTCTAATAGGAAGTGACAGTCATGTCAATATATTAATATATTAGCTTGCAAGGTGTGCATGTAATCTGAAATGCAAGGGAGTAGGATGATAGTAAAAAAATTGTCTAAACTCTTCAAAAGTATGAGCTATAGGAAACATTAGAGTGTGTTAAATGTTAATCTTAAAATTTGTCAATTGTAAATGTTCCTAGATATGCTAAGGAATCATACAATTGCAGTACAGTATGATAAGATAAGCAGTATTTTATCCACTTACAAAGCTAGATACTTGCTATCCATGCTAACAGAAAGTGTGGAGATAGGTTTTCTCAAAAGTCTTTTGTACCCAATTCTAGTCCAATCACTTATATTCCAAACAACAGTTACAACTTTGTTACCTGTTCCAATGATGAATACAGATCTAGTTAAAGTGGGTTCATATACATACATCTATGTCTTGACTTCAATAGAAAGCATACCTTTTGCAACTGTGCAAAACAAGAATGGTTTCATGCCATCCCTAGAAAAGCGGCAACACTCAATCTTCTTATCCTGCGTAGAAAAATAAAGGGACAAAAGGTTAAAGTTTCAGCCATCTCAACAAGGAAACATGAAATGTGTAAGTTTATCATAGCATACCGAAGATCGAGTCAAATTAACAAATGATAACCCCTCGTCTATCTTCTATATTCTTGTAGAGCTATCAGTGGATGTTGAAACTAAAAACTCTGTGTCTAAGCTACAAGAGAAAAGGCAGTAGCATTATATTAGTCGGTGTTGAATAAAGCACAGGGACAATAGCCAAGAACCATAACACCTGACATATAGGTTCGGGACTACTGGTACATTACTAATGTCCTTAGTTCCTTTTGTAAGACAATACCTAAGCGACTACATGATTGTGTCTATTTACATCAATACTTTAGTTCGTCCAACTATGAAATATTTTGTTATTCTTTTGCAAAACATAATGGTAAAAAATTTTGCTTCCACTACCCTAACCTGATATCCATGTCTCAAAAGGACTTATGAGCTTTGGGTTCATCTAAGAGCACATTCATTCTTGGCCAATGAAATATTCGGAGATGCCCATCCTATAGTAGTACAAAAAACTGTAAGAATCATAAGTAGTAACAGCGTATCAGAAAGTTTTTATATAAGAGTAGTGCTATCAAACAAAAAATACATTGGACATTAGCATTAGACCCCAAATAGTGAACCACCTGGAAGAAATAGTCAAACAGAATGACATAACCAGGCAATAGAAATGGGAGAAAAGGAACAGAAAAAATGACCCTTAGAGGTAAATTATCAACATAGTACAATCTGATACCTCACCACCAATGGCAAATTTAACGCCATCTATGTTGAAAGCAAGACATTTTTGCGGTCCAGCAGATTCAAGTGGTGGAGCATCTCTTGGAATAAGGCAAACAATAAACTCTTCAAAAACCAATTTGAATGGCCAACAATTCTAGTACATGATTTAATTATGAAGTCCTAGACTTCATGAAAGCAAACAGAAAAGGAAAAACAAAGTGCAGCAGTGCATATAAGATTTAACTAAGAAAGTAAGGAAGAATATGTGTGCTACTCGAATGATCATTTTGTAGAAAGGTAGAGAGATTGGGGCAAACACCACACAGCTAAAAGGCTGGGGTGGCTTGTATATATATTGGCCTGGTAGAGGCATACATGGAAAGCATATAAATTAAAGACGCATACATGAAAAGCGCATATATGGAGGGCATATACATGAAAGGCACATACATGGGAAGCACATATATGAAAAGATATCTAATTATTCTAATACTCGCCCGCAGTCATAGCGGCAGTCCGAACGCAAAGACTGGATCAAAAATCCTGAAACAGCTGCGTCAAGAGACCTTTTGTCATGATGTCCGCGAACTGATGAGAGGATGGCACGTGTAAAACACGAACCTCACCAAGTGAAACTTTCTCGCGGATGAAGTGAATGTCAATCTCGATGTGCTTCATGCGTCGGTGCTGGACTGGATTGGTTGACATGTAGATGGCGCTGACATTGTCGCAGTATACAACGGTCGTCGAAGCAATTGGGGCGTGAAGTTCTTGGAGAAGTTGTCGCAGCCAGCAGCACTCTGCTACAGCATGGGCAACGGCACGGTACTCGACTTCTACACTTGATCGAGACACGGTTGACTGACGCTTGGAGGACCAAGAGACAAGGTTATCACCAAGATAAATGCAGTAGCCGGAGGTGGAGCGTCGTGAGTCGGGGCAGCCGGCCCAGTCGGCGTCGGAGTAGGCGGTGATGGATGTCGTCGGGGAGAAGCCGATGTGAAGACCGGCGTCGAGAGTACCCTTGATGTATCGCAGGATGCGTTTGATTAACGTGAGATGGGGCTCCCGTGGATCATGCATGAAAAAGCACACTTGCTGGACGGGGTATGCCAAGTCAGGGCGTGTGAGTGTTAGGTACTGCAGAGCCCCTGCAAGGCTGCGATACTCTGACGGATCGACCACGGAAGCTCCGTCGTTGCCGGATAGCTTAGCGTGAGTGTCCACTGGTGTGGCCGTAGGGTGACACTTAGCCATGCCAACGCGTCGCAGGAGATTAACAGCATATTGTCACTGAGACAGGAAGAGACCGTTGGAGGAGCGTGCGACGGAGATGTCGAGGAAGAAGTGCAGATCGCCGAGGTCCATCATGGCAAACTCCGAGTGGAGCAAGCCTGTGAGATGCTGGAGAAGACCTTGGGTGGAAGCCGTGAGAACGATGTCGTCGACGTAGAGCAGTAGGTAGGCCATGTCAGTCCCCTGTCGGTGGACAAACAGGGACATGTCGGAGGAGGAGGCGACGAAGCCGATGTCGCAGATGTAGGAAGCGAACCGTTGGTACCATGCTCGGGGAGCCTGCTTCAAGCCATAGAGGGACTTCTGGAGAAGACACACATGGGTGGAACGAGTAGGGTTTACGAATCGAGAAGGCTGCTGGCAGTAGACAGTCTCATTTAGAGTGCCATGGAGGAAGGCATTCTTGACATCAAGCTGATGAATTGGCCAGGAGCGGGATGCGGCGATGGAGAGGACGGTCCGGATGGTGACCGGTTTGACCACCGGGCTGAACGTCTCGTCATAGTCTACACCGTGCTGCTGAGAGAAGCCACGAACAACCCAACGTGCTTTATAGCGGACCAGACAGCCATCAGAGTGGAACTTATGCCTGAATATCCACTTCCTGGAGACGACGTTAGCACCGGGCGGGTGCGGTACTAGTCGCCAGGTGTCGTTGTCCATGAAGGCCTTGTACTCCTCGGCCATCGCGGCGTGCCAGTTGGGATCGGCAAGAGCGCTACGATAGTTCGCCGGGATGGGCGAAGCTGGAGAGTGGTCGGCCGCTAGGGAGAAAAACTCCACAGAGGGATCGGCGGCAGACCGAGCCCGTGTCACCATCGGATGGTCCGAGGGGGCAGCCGATCGGAGAGGTGCGAGCGCTGACGAAGTCGGGGTAGCTGGAGCCGGCACGGGTAACGATGCTGGTGCAGCTGGGTCGGAAGGAGCCGCACGTGGTCGTCTGGAGTAAACCAGATGCACGGGCGGTCGTGGTGGCGGAGCGACAAATGGCGCCGTGGACGAAGGAGATGATCGCTCGACACCATGCAGTGGTGGAACAGTCATCTGGGGTACCTGCAGAGGTGTCATTGCAGCAATGCGAGGCACCGGCATGGCGGGTCGATGTCGAGGAAATCGAAGTCGGAACGAGAGGGAGGGGTGAAGATCGGTCACTACTGGCAAACGGGAATATACTCTCATCAAAAACAACATGACGGGAGATGATGACACGTTTGGTGGCGAGATCGAGACAGCGGTACCCCTTATGGTGAGAAGGGTAACCGAGTAAGACACAGGCCGTGGAACATAGAGCAAATTTATGAGCAGAAGTGACAGAAAGGTTCGAAAAACAAAGACAACTGAAAACCCGAAGATGACTGTAGCGATGAAGGAGGGCGTAGGGAATGTCACCATTGACAGAAGAGGATATGCAACGGTTAATGGGATAGGTGGCAGTTGCTAGTGCCTCGGCCCAATACTTGAGAGGCATAGTGGCGTGGAGCAGTAGCGTGCGAACAGCATTGTTGAGGGTGCGAATGATGCGCTCGGCTTTACCATTCTGCGGGAAGATGTATGGGCAAGAGAGGCGTAGGGTAATGCCGCGAAAAGCAAGAAAGGATGTGTTGGTGTGGTTCACAAATTCGGTGCCGTTGTCGGCCTGTATGGATTTTAGAGAAAGACCTAATTGTGTACTAGCATAGACGGTGAAATCTGCTAAAAGCTGGAAAATTTCTGATTTCTTTCTAAGAGAAAAAGTCCAACAATAATAAGAGAAATCATCAAGTAACACTAGATAGTCAAGAAAACCAGATATGCTAGGAACTGGAGATGTCCACAAATCACAACGAACTCGCTCAAATGGTGCAGAGGAGCGCGAAGAAGAGGTAACAAAAGAAAGACGCGTATGTTTGCCAAGTTGATAGGACTAGCAAAGAGAGTGGTCTACTTTATTACATGAGATGAGCGAGTTTTTATTGAGAGTGTCGAGACTGGCGACGCCGAGATGACCAAGACGCTGATGTCATAACTGGGAGGAGATGACGAGGTGGGTGCTAGGTGGGGCTGAGGTGGCGGTGGCGACTGGAGGTATGGTGTAGAGGTCGCCTGCACTATCGCAGCGAAGCATCACACGCTGTCTCCGGGGATCCTTAATAGAAAAATCAAAGGCGTTAAACTCAATAGAACAATGGTTATCACGAGTGAACTATCTAACAGAAAGAAGATTGTGAATTAGGTTAGGGACAACTAGGGTGTTGTGAAGAAAAAAACAAGTGGATGGTGTGTGAAGGAATGTGTGACCACGAGAAATGACAGGGAGATGAGAACCGTTGCCAACAGTGACGACCGAATGAGTTGGAGGGTGGGAAGAGAGGAGTGTACCGTCGTCTGTCGTCATGTGGGAGGTGGCGCCGCTGTCCATGACCCAGCCACCGTGTCCTTGGACAGCCAGTTGGTTCAGCGCAGTAATGAGGCCCTGCTGATCCCAGGTCTGCGAGGTGGAAGGTTGGGACGGTGTGAAGGCGGTATAAGCCTGAGGTGGAGCGCCGAGGAGGCCGGAAGCGGGCGAGGGGCGCCACTGACCGCCGGTAGGAGCAGTCCACGGGTTGAAGCACAACCGGGGGGCGGTCGGTGGAGATGGTGGTACACTGCCACCCTGGAAATCGGCACTGGCGCGACGGCCGGACCCGCCTTGCCTGCCACAGTGGTTGCGGCCACCGCGACGCCCATCATGATTATTGGCAGTCTGAGTAGTGGTCGATGACATGTAGCCGGAGGAGCCGCTGGAGACGAACAGGGCCGTGGTGGTGGCAATCTTGGCCTCGTTGCTAAGACGAGTCTCCTTTAGAGCGAGCATGGATCGTGCCCTAGCGAAGGAAGGGAACGGTACGAAGTTGGCGATGCCGTCGGCGGCGGTGGAGAAGCGCGGGTTGGGACCACGCAGCAGGTTGAGGACGAGCTGCGTGTCGTTGATGGGGTAGCCGATGTCGCGTAACTCGTCGGCGAGGACCTTCACCTGCTGGCTGTAGTCGGCGATGGACAGATCGCCCTAGACGAGCGAGTGAAACTGGTTGTTGCGGAAGATCGCGTGAGACTCTTTGTTATCGCGGAATAGTGCCTCGATCGCGACCCAAAGGTCGCGTGCAGTCTCCTGATCAGTCATCGCTATGTCGAGGACGTCGTCGGAGACAGAGCCATACAACCAGCTGAGTACGGCGGAGTCAGCGAGGGCCCACTTGGTCTCGTCGCGATGCGCTGTGTCGGTGCCGTCAATGTGGGAGAGGAGGCCAAACTTCGCGCACATGATCCGAAAGAATTTGGACCATCGGGAGTAGTTCGGTGTCTTCAGATCGAGGATGGTCGGCACATGAGACTTGACGAAGACCGTACAGTAGGGGTTGAGGACGATCGAAGGAGTGACAGGCGCGATCGCACCGGCGGTAGCGGCGGCAGCAACTAGATCGGCGGAGGGAGCCGCCATGATCGAAAAGCTTCTTTCTGTCTCTCTCTCTCTCTCTCTCTCTTTTGGCACCTATAAAAGGCTTCAGATCAGATCCAATCGGCACTTCAGATCAGATCCGATCGATCGGATCTGGGCTGGGATTCTCGGGTGGCACAGGGGGGAGCCGGCATGAGGAGGTGGCGGGCCACCGACCGACACCGGGTGCTAGGGAGCGACGACGGGGGGGGCCGGCTGCCGACGGAGAGGCGGTGGCGCTGGAGGCCGGGGTGCGACGACGGGGCCGACGAGGGAGCCGCCGAGGAGGATGCCGGGGAGGACTGCGTCCGGGTGGGCGCTGGCGCCGAGGAAGGCCACCGACGGCAGGCAAGGGAGTCGGCAGGCTGGAGGTGGCGGCGTCCGGCCGGAAGGAGGCTACATAGGGCCGGGTAGGGGCGGCGGCTGAGCAAGGATGGTTGCCGCAGGGGAGAGGCAACGACCTGGACGACGCGTCAGGGGAGGAGGCGGCCGAGCCGGGTTGGTCGCCTGAGAGGAGAGGCGGCGACCTGGACAACGCGTCGGGGTGGTGGCATATCTGTGGGGAGAGGGCTCGGGAGGCAGCGGAAGGACTCAGGAGAACCGCTCTAATACCATGTAGAAAGGTAAAGAGATTGGGGCAAACAACACACAGCTAAAGAGCTGAGGTGACTTGTATATATATTGGCCTGGTAGTGGCATACATGGAAAGCATATACATGAAAGGCGCATACATGAAAAGCGCATATATAAAAGGCATATACATGGAAAGTGCATACATAGGAAGCGTATATATGAAAAGATATCTAATTATTCTGATACATTTAACCAATGTAGTTAATCCTACTTTGAGTTAATCAGAAAAATATAACAACAAAAACACCAATGCTAAAAAAATATTAGCAATTGGATGGCACACAAACCCTGTATAGCTATAAAGTGTAACCCAAATAGATATCGTTCCATTCTTTTAAGATTTTGTACCTCGCTATCTTATGAATCTATAAATAACATTTGTTATACTAAATCCTAAGAAATTCAAAGTGCAAACATTATCTTTTCTCCACAAGTCATGAAGCATGTATTTGTTGCTGTAATCCCACTCCTAGGAGGGGAAAAGAACTCTTGTTGTTGGACACTAAGGAATTGCACTTTTAGAAGGCTTTGTAGATCTTTAGAATTTATAAACCTCAACTGAACTAACACAATCAATTGTACAAAACCCCTCACTCAATTGTATAGGGGTTGTATTTAAGCCTTTTGGATGTCTGGGAAGAATTGTACCATAATGATTTTTAAACAGAATTACCTAGCCCAGCCAGCATTCTGCATCACAGTTAACCCTGGGCATATAAGCTGAATTCAACAAATTTTTAAACAGACGAGCTTGTCGCCGCTAGATTGCACTGCGATGCCGCGCGGCGCGTCACCTACCCCCTACCTGACCACAGCCCTCGCCTGCAACGCAAAGCCTCAAGTCAACTTAGTGAACCAATCAACCTCAAAGCACCGTGCAGTGAGCCAAGTGGATTGGAGGGCCATGGAGTCGTGGGTGAGCTTGTAGTCCTTGTAGAGGAATTAGCCGTCGGCGGCGGAGGCGGCAGCCGCGAAGGCGAGGAAGGAGGCCAACCTCACCTGCAGCATCTTAGCTTGCGCTGTGTTAGGTTTGCACCCGAGAGCAGAAGAATGGAACGAAAGATGCAGCCGTACTATGAAAGTAATGGAAGGAGAGAGAGAGAGAGAGGTAGGTTAATTGTTTTGCTGCGTGTTATGGCTCCGGCAGGACCAAGTGATGCAGCCATGAAGCCTTGTTTATTAAGTTGAGTCCGGTCATGCATTTAGTTGATGAGAGATGAGTTCGGTATGGATTCTCTTAACCGAAACAAGTAAGGCTTGATCATCCTGGCCGAATAGATACTTTAGAACGCTAGAGTTCAGATTAGTTGTTTGCACTGTTTCCTTCGGCCAGCTTGGAGTATCAAACCGGCCTATGGCCTTTTTGTACGGACGTCCAAGGGATGGGGCGCCCTTTAAGTAGTCGCTGCTCTCCCTCTTTGTAAGACGGATTAGTCATGAGACCAGATATTTTGATGATAGATTGAAATAGTAGATTATTTTGTTCTTCCATGATGGCTGAACTATCTTAAGGGGGAATTGGAAGAATGTTGATAATCAAGGTCGTTCAACCTTTCTGCTAAGAATTGAGAGTGCGATAGGATTTCGCTTGGTGGTCATGAAGTCCGGTGCGTGTGTTCTCGCGAATTAAAAAGTGTTCGTTCTTGCATTAGCAATGAAATATCACTACAACTTAAGAGAGTATTCGTGAGTATCTTATTTTGTGTCGAAAAGATTGGACGACCCTGTATCAATATAACTTGATATGGCTCTTTTTGTAATTAATTGTGACCATTCCATTATTTTTTGTGCTGGATTGGCTGTGTTTACAGGTGAACGAGGCCCCTTTAGCTGAAGACTTGGAACAAACATGGGAGGTCCTTGCAGAGCCAATACACAGTATGACATCCTTCTTTATTCTGTCATCATTCCTTCATTTTGATTTCTGGTTGATGTCACAATGCTATGCTTCCATGGAGTCTGTCAAGTGACTAGATTAGATACTTATTGTGTGATGGTGCCTTAATATTGCATTAGGCTTGGTACTTGTTCAAGCAAGGGTCTGTGTTCATTTTGTTAGAGAAATTGATGTTCTCAAGTGGTCTCTAGGCCATAACAACTATTGTTTCCCACATCATGTGCATATCATATATTATTATTCATCTTTTCTTTTATATAACTGTTACTATTCATCTTTGTAGGTAATGCGAGATGCTGAAGGAATTGACTAGAGGCCAGGTTGTCACCAAGGACAGCAATTCATTGAAGGTCTGGACTTACCTGAAGCGGCACGATCAAGTCTTCTGAAGCAAACACAGCATTCTTACACGGGAGAGGCAGAGAATCTGGCCAGATATATTGAGAGGGTGGTTGATCTAAAATCTGGATTTAAGATCAAGTGCGCTTCCATACTGGGACTCGATAATCTCCTCAATTTTTTTGACAAGGACAGCAAGAATAACATTTGAAAAACTTTAGAGTGAGCATCGCACTGTGTCCTAGCCACTAAAGTTTGTACGTCACACTAAATTTATGGTGTTCATTAATGATCTGTTCTTTTCAGTTTCTCAAAATAGTTTTTAGTTTTTACTACAGTACATCAGTACTTAACTTTCAAATAGAGTATTTTTTAAGATAGAGTCTACAAGTTAATTATAGTACGCGTTAAAAACCCAACATATGTATCATCCAAAATCGTAAACGAATATCTCTCTTTCTGTAATCTCTGTTGCAAACAGCTAAAATTCAAAAATTTCAGTTAAAAACCATAAGCCACAGCAAAAAAAAAACAGGCCTAAAAAAACCTTCGGGGGTATGAAAAATGTGGCTTATGTAATTGCGCCAGCCTTCCATTTTTTTTTCAAAAAAAACATCGTACCAGCCGTGTTTTGAAAGAAAATTAGTGGTCCAGTTCTTTTTCGCCTTTAAACTATGATTTTTTAAACAAACAAATAGAATAATTTCTTCGTCATCGTTTTGAAGTGATTTATCAGGATCGATTTATCAGCTTATTAATATTCCGTTTATTTATACAAGTACTCACGCTAAAGTCAAAAACTATAAGCTGCAGCCGAAAAGAACATACCTAGTCCCGCTCTAATCGGCTTATAGCTACAACTTCTGGCTGTTGGTTTTTGGCTAAAATTACATTATAACGGTTGTTACCTTTTTTGAGTTATTTAATTAAATAAAAATAAGAAAAAGGGGAAACACTATTATATCTCTACAGATAATACAAAAGAAACAAAAATACTAAAATTAAGAAGTTGATATATTTATTTCGATTTCTAGCTTCTAAAAGTTAGAAGCTGAAGCCACTTGAAACGGGAGCCTTGTTCGCATCATCTTTCGCTGCCAAAAGCATCAACGAAGTTACCAAGCGCAACAGTGCCTAGCAATCAGCAGTCATGCTCATAGCCCGAAACGCACGAGCATGAGGACCGAGCTCTGCTCTGTTGGCAAGCTTTCTTCGTCGTACGAGTTGTCCGCTCTGGTTTGACCTCTGAATCGGTCTTAGATGCCTCACTTTTCACACGTGCGAACGTTCAGTGTTAAAGCATAATTGTGAGTTACTAGATAAATCTAGTAATTATCTAGTGATCTTCGTCTAAATTCTATCATGTATCTTAATAGGACGTATAAGTATATGTACATGTGATGTGTGATCTGAGGTCCTGATCGTTTCGACTTTAGCTTCTAGTTTCAGCTTTTTTTTACTATTCACTACACTATCCACTAACTCAGCTACAGTAAAATTTTAGTCAAAAATCAAAAACCATCGTTAAATCGATCACCATCTGAGTGTGGTGTGCATGAGCGCGTGTCATCAGTTATAATATAAAAAACAGAAGAGCAAGAGCATCGATCCCCGTCCCAGAGCGAGCATCAGCGTGTCACGGTCTAGGTTGTTCCCGCGGTAACCAGAGACACACACGGTCGCTCTCGTCTCACGCTGGAACGCCGGATTTTCGTTTTCCCCCATCCAGCGCCGAGAAGGATGTTTGTTGCGTGCAAGTAAAAATTCACTGCACGGATTGACCTCGCAGTGTTCCGTGCCGTGCGCCACAAACCTCTTCAGGCCGGATCAGGATGAAAACACCGGCTGGGATCAAAAGGACTTACGGTTTTTTTGGTTTAATTAGTTTTTAAATAATATATTTTTAAAAAATAGAGTCTATTAGTCAATTATAATATATAGTATATCGATTTCAGGTATTCTGTTTAAAATCACGATTCGGAGCACGCACACGAAACCTTTGGAGAAGAATATCGTTTGATCTGGAAAGCGTTCTTTTTTACTCCTAACTGTGCTTTCGAAAGCTCGAGGAACGCTGCACAACGGCAGCCAGTTACGATGAGAAGAAAGCCATATATATATATATATATATATATATATATATATATATATATATATATATATGTACGGCGGAGAGCCGTTTGGCTCTTTGCCGCTACACGTTGGGGCAGCGCCGGTCTGCTATTGGGCGATCGCTGGAAGGAAGCGCATGGATTCAATGGGATTATCGGAAATCGCGGGATTTCACTGTAGAGAATAGAGATTATTCGTGGAAACCATGCGGGTGCCCGAAGCCTGAATTACCACTTCACTTGTTGGCAAACAGCTTCAATTGATCCCAAATTCTACGGGGTGATCGGAATAGCGATAGTTGGTTTTTGTTGAAAAAACACTGTAGTTGGCTGAAAAAATATTGTAGCTGAGTTGGTTTATTGAGTATAATTAAATGTAAATTTTTTATAAAAAAAAACCGAAAACAAAAAACGAAAAAAAGTGTAAGTAAATTTTAAAAACGAAAAACCGAAAAATAATTTTATCAGAGCAGCATCTGTAGCTACGATCACTGCTCTGATGTTTTAATCACCTCCGTCCAACACCAAGAAACTCTTTTGAGTGGAGCCTAAAGCACGAGAACAAGAAAGTAATCCCCTTTTGTGCGAAGATCACACCATAAAAAATCTGAAGAAAGCATGCGACAGTGTGGCAGTACAAGTATACAACTGCAAGTGTGTGCCTCGCCGAGCAGGCCACCCGGAGTCAACCGGCCAGTTTGAGCACGCTGGAAAAATAGGTGTATGATAAAGGATAATCAAATAGGTGTATGATAAAGGATAATCGATTAGAGGGTTGAATAGAAAATTTTAAATTTTTTGCTTTTTAAAATTCATCATTATAAATTGAAGCTAGACAATATTTTAATGCAATGTTAAACCTACATAATTTTATAAAGACTGAGCCACCATAAATAACAATCTCTACAAATATATTTCTAACACAAGTAAATATAACAATCTTAACAATTTCACAACTAGAAATATAAATGCGGAATGAGAATCAAGTAATCAAAAAACACACAATGTTTTACCGTGTTTTTCGAAAACTTGTCGGTTTCCCCTTATCCACTTGAGAAAAACGTAAACAATTTGGACTGTCTCCACGAATTAAGCTTTAACTCTCCAATCCACTAGTGGTTGCCTTTTCTCCGCTCTGAAGATAGTGGACACCAAACCACACACAAGTCGGCGCCAGAACTCTTCACAATCTTTTTGAAGAAGTCACCTTGCAATCACCCTCCAAGCCATCTAGGTACCAGTAAGCACTAAGAGTAATAAATCACAGCTTCACTTGACAATGATCAAGTGACAAAGAATCAATCTAGATAAATGCACTTGATTTCGGCACAACTATCTCAAATAAATAGACAATGTGAAATTGCTCTGTGGAAAGAATGCTCAAGGATGTTCATTAGAGCCTCTTACTACTGTACTTGAGCTGGTGGGGAGTATTTATATTTTCACTAACCAAATATAGTCATTATATAAAACAACCTTGAAAAATCAGGGAGATCGATAGTACCGCTGTGCAATTTGCAGAACTACCGTATTGTACTGTAGCAACTGTAATGGCTATATTAAAGCATCAGAACTAACCATTTGAAAGTCGGCGTGGTACTACCACCGTTGAAATTGCGGTAGTTCTAATTTTCGATAGTTCCAAAAAAATTGGTACAGTACTACCGTTTGCTTCAAGACCAAAAGTTAGTCTTCTCTGAAAAAACATACTGCCCAAATTTTCAGAGCTTCTGAGTTCCGGTAGTTCTAATTTGGAGTGCGGTCATACCGCTTCGCGGTAGTTTCGCCATTCATTTTTCGGTACTACCGATATCAAAGAGCCTAAATACTTTAAGTGGGTGCTCTCTAAAAAAATGTACCACCTAAATTCTTAGAGCTTCTAATTTCTAATAGTTCCGATTTGGAGTGCGGTTATACCACAACACGGTAGTTACATCACGTATATAGTGGTACTTCCGATTTTTCTGACAGAGCTTAAAATATTTTTCAAAATAAGTTCTAAGTGCATGCATAATCTTAAATTAATCTAAATGGTACGAGAACATGTTATCAAGTTACTTGCTATGATCCATCTTAATAGTATGATAATAAACCTATAATCCAGTCTTTCAATCTTTCTTCTAAGACCGATAAAAAGAAAAAAAAAATCTTAGACTACTTGTATCTTTGTCTTGAATCATGTTGATCCTTATATTGGTCTTTAGCATGTATTTTCAGTTTGTTATGTTCATCATTAGAAACTAAATCTATTTAATACTCAGCAAATACATTAGTTTCTTATTCACATATTATTATTAATTACTAAAACTATTTTTAAGAATCTAGATATTTTCACTAGGGAGCGACTCTTTTTTTCATTGGATTCTGATCTCAGTCATTGATAACAAGATTGACCTTGCTTATTTAAGCGGAGTACTTTTAGGAATGTACAAGGATTCTAAAATCTGGCCAGGCAACTAGGAAGCCACGAGCACAAGCATTTGATAGATGTCCCGAGATATGTAACAGGTGAGCTCAATGAGGTGCCAACTGCCAAGGTCCCAGGACAGCGCAAGAACAGCAGCACGTGAGTTGTACAAGTGTACTGCAATTCTACAGCCACCCACAAGTAGAAATACAACACTCCAGCTCCAGATGACACATGAGAGGAATGCCCCCAAAGAAGAATTTTATATAGCAATCAGATTGAGGTTTCGCTCAGAGTGGCTTTAGCTTTTAGTTTTTAGCATTCAAAAGTTAGAATAAACATGTCAGTTTCTTAATTTTAGATATTTTGCCATATGGAGGGAGAAGTTGGTCGAGTTTGTTCTCAGAAACCCCTGCGAAGTGGACACATCCTACAGATTTTGGCAGCAAGATAGGGATTTTTCCCCTCCATCCATTGTAGTGGCACCAAAATGTGGGTGGAGTAGATCAGGTGGGAGCAAAGTTTAGACATTAAGAAGCCAGGCCTCCATGTTGTTGTTGTACTTTTTAGCCTGTCCAACCTGGCCGGCTTGTCCACGCATGTGGCAAAACATCCAAGTTATTGTGCCACGCTATCAAAACCACTCTATAAAATTAGTTTAGTGGGTTAAGCGAATGGGATTGTTAAGTTTAGGATGCCAGATAATCGGTTTTAAAGTTAGAGATATCAAACAAATTTTCGAGCAAAGTTCATGATATTATATATTAAACTTCTTCCTATCCAATTTCATGTTGCCTTCGCCGCTGCTCTCACACAAACTCTAGGCGCAGTAATTTCTCACATATGGATCGCCAAAGCACTTTACCCAAATCCATCCTATTCTGCCTCGTCGCCATGCACAACCGTCAACCGACGAGAAAATCCAATCACAAAGCACTATACTGCTACCAATTAGTTACCAATTTACCATGGACCATGGTGGCATCATAGCAGGATTAATTTATCATGAACACGGCATAACAACAAAGAAATCCCAAACTAATCATACATACTGATACTTGTAGTACTACTAGCTTAGCGGTACGGATCATAGCGTGCAGCCGCAGAAGAGGAAGCAGCAGCAAATCATGGAGACGAGCGCGACGGACTCGACGGCGGTGACGACGCCCCAGAGCACGGCGTCCACGACGAGGGGAACGTCCGGCACGAGCTCGGGCCACCGCCGCACCGCCGCGCCGAGCTGCTCCGGCCGCCACCCCCGGAGGAACGCGTAGGTCGACGAGGAGGGCGCCGACGGCAGCAGGCCGGTCAGGCTGGGCAGGCCGAGGTCCGGTGGCCACCGGAGCATGGAGACCAGGCTGCCCCCCATGGGCGCGGGGACTCCACCGCTCCCGCTCCCGCGCGCCGGCCGGCCGGTCAGTCGGTCGCTGAGGGATGCGGGCGTTAATGGCTCGACGTTGGTTGTTTGGTTTGGGAACCGACTCTGATGGGGTTGGAGGTGTAGGCCGTAAGCTTATTAGCGGAACGTGTAGTGCTCCTCACTCGTCTGAAGTCGTCTCGTGTGTGGCGTGGTTTTTTATCATGGTGGTGGGCCGGCGCGGAGGGCGACCGCCTGATGCGCCAGTGCATCCGATTCCGGGTCCACGGCCAGTGTGGCGCTGTCCATTGGCCCGGTGGGCGGGCGTCAATTCAGGGCCGTGCTTGGTGCCATCCGGTGAATTATTTGCCGTAGAAGGTCGCGCTCGCGCCTCGCGCCATTGGGGTCAAGTGGTGTGGCATTGACCCATGAACTAAAAACAAACCTCGATCTTTCATTCTTACTTTTCAGGCCAGGTTTGGGGGCTTCACCTTCGGTTTTTCCCCTTCAGAAGCCGGAAAGCTCCCAAACAGTCGGCTTTCAGTAGCCGCTTAGAAAAGCCCACAGTCGGACATAACTGATAG
The DNA here is from genome assembly GCA_036346265.1 of Melocanna baccifera. NCBI lineage: Eukaryota > Viridiplantae > Streptophyta > Magnoliopsida > Poales > Poaceae > Melocanna > Melocanna baccifera. Next base: position 14,366,549 of record CM070693.1, read on the forward strand.
AAGCTTAAAGCCCAAAGTTGCATGGGGGCAGCTTTGCTGGCTTTTACGGATTGAAGATAGGACTTTTGTTGTTGGAGTTGGAAGAATTTATCCACTACATGCCAGATATAAATAAAGAAATTCACCTCTTCCCTCACACCATTCCCCACCTGCAGGCCACCAAACTCACCCCTCACGCTAGGGTTTGCACCCGCCCCTAGCACATCCTCTCAAATACGAATACAAATTCATATTTTTAAAACAAATACGAATTCAAACATTCTCAAATACGAATATAGATCAAAATTTGAATATCCTCATACGCCCTTGCTTAATACCCTCCAATCACCCCCACTACCTTTCTCCCTCTCCACCTCCCTAGTTGCCTCTCTCCCACCCCACCTGCCTTCTCCCACTCCACCTACTTTCTTGGCCGCCTCTTCCCCAGACCATCGGTCTCCTCTACTGCCTCTCCCCCACCCCACTCACCTCGTCCGTTGCCTCTCTCCCTCTCTGCAAGGTGGCCATCGGCCGCCTCTCTATCCCTATCTCGCCGCCTTTCTCCCTCACCCTCTCTGTAAGGTAGCCGAGTACCAACTCTTCCTCTCTCTCCCTCTCCCACCAATGATGCCCTAGACCTAGATCTAACTTGGGTGCGTGCGTATGGGGGATGACGAGGCTGTCGAATCAACGGTGGGGGTGAGGTGGGCCATAGGGGAGGGACGAGTGAACGACGGTGTCTCCCTCCCCTCTCCTCGGTGACAGCGATAGTGGCGACATGGTGATAGCATCAATGCCCTCGGTCTCTCTCCCCTCTCAACGGTGCCGACGGTGGTAGCACAATGACGATGGCCACGGCGAGGTGCTTGCTCTCCTTCAACACTATGTAGTGGATCCTCTCCTCCATCACTGGCGCCGGTGCCATTGTCAGCGTGACGCTACGCTGTGTCAGCTTCAACTCACAGTCAAGCCTGCTCGATGTGGAGGACAGCCTCGTGTTGCCCGCACTGGACTCAGCATGATATGGGATGGCGACGTGCGGTGGCCTCAGCGTGGCAGGGCATAACGGGGAAGCCAGAGGTAAAGACAACGATGGGCGACGACCATGAGCCCACAGGCACATGGTGATAGAGACAACAATGACAACGTCCAACTTCTAACAAGGTACCAACACGCTCTCCCTCCCCTCTTTCTAGCTATTCTCACAGTCCACCGTCCCTCGGCATCCACAGGCCCAACTGCACGTCGCCGTCGTGCCTCCACGACCCCGGTCCACTGTGCCACATTCGTGTTGTGCCGGCCCGAGCACAGCACGCATTCGTGCTGTGTTGGCCCAGCCCGGAAACTACCATGCCATGCCAGCCGGGCCATGGGCCAGCCCAACTCCCAGGTCTAGCTCAAGCTAGAATCCTTGTTCCGGTCGAATGGGCAAAACAATGATAGAAACCAAGTCAGACTGAGCCAAGGAAAAGAGAGGTACTACCGCACGGTATGCCATCAGGAGGCATGCCTCCCGACGGCATACCTCCCCTTTGTCGCTGCTCCCCCTCACCTCCCTATATCTTCTCTTGATCTGGCGCCGCCGCTCCCCCCTCCACCGCCTCCTTCTCTGACGTTGGCTATTGCCCTCCTCTCCCTCTCTCTTCTCCGCACCTGCCGCCCTCCCCGCCTTCTTTTTCAACACCGGTCATAGCTACGCGCTCCTCCTCCGCCTCCCCCCTCCTCCACCACCGGTGGTTGACGGCGACCCCATAGCCTCACCGCACTGCCCACCACCCTCTACCGCTGCCCAATACCCTCCACCGTAGCCCACCGTCTTCCCGGCCTCCCTCTACAACTAGGGGCATACGGTGAACCCGTCATCGGTAGTACCATCACTTTTATTGGCAAAACCTTTGCTGTCATTCTCATGGTGCTCGCCGATGAGGGAGAGAGAGAGGATAAACCCGCCGTTGTCTCGTCGGTTTGAATGTACACGGTATATGGTGTCGTAGTTTTTCTCAAGGAAAAAAGGCCAGTTTGGTTGGTGGCCGGCCGCCTTGGCCGGTCACGTACTCACGTTTGCCCCCCCCCTCTTTCGTTGCCGAAAACTCGCACCAATTCGTCGTCGGTCGTCAGTTTGAACCCGCAACTCGTCGCGCCGCGGCGCCGGGCCGCCATGCTCACGGTGTCCCTTCTGGACGCGCACCTCGCGCGGTGCAGCTCCGCCGGCCACCTCCTGCAGATCCATGCCCAGTTCCTCGCGTCGGGCCTCCTCGCGGACGCCTTCGCCGCCAGCCGCCTCCTCCTCTTCACCTCCGCCACCCGCCTCCTCCCGCTCCCGTTCCACCACTCGGTCCGCCTCTTCCGCCTCGTCCGCAACCCAAATGCCTTCTCCTGCAACACGATCCTCAAGGCCGCCCTCCTCCGTGGGCTCCCGCACCTCTGCCTCCCGCTCTACACCTCCATGCCCGCGGCCCCCGACGCCTACACTCACCCCATCCTCGCAGCCGCCTGTGCCGCCAGGAGGGACGTGGGTGAAGGTAGGCAGGTGCACTGCCGCGCCGTGAGGCATGGGTTCGGCGACAATTTGTACCTCAGGAACGCCCTGATGTATATGTACTCCGCGTGCGGGTGCCTCGTGGACGCGCGCAGGGTGTTCGACGCGGGTCCCGTGTGGGACGCAGTTTCTTGGAACACGATCCTCGCCGCGTACGTGCAGGCGGGGGATGTCTGCCAGGCGGTTGGGGTGTTTGCGCGGATGCCGGAACGGAACGCCACAGCTGTGAGCTCGATGGTGGCGCTGTTTGGGAGGAGGGGGATGGTGGACGAGGCGAGGAGGGTATTTGACGAGGCCGAGCGTAGGGATGTTTTCACGTGGACTGCCATGATTTCTTGCTTTGAGCGGAATGGCATGTTTGCAGAGGCGCTGGGCATCTTCTCAGGTATGCGTGGGGAGGGATGGTCTGTGGATGAGGCTGCGATGGTCAGTGTGGTGGCCGCTTGTGCACGGTCGGGGGTGATTCAGAACGGGGAAGTCTGCCATGGGCTGGTTGTCAGAGCTGGCCTTGGTTTCCGGGTGAACGTACAGAATGCACTGATCCACATGTACTCAACTTGTCTGGATGTTGTTGCGGCACAGAGATTGTTTGATAGTGCTGAGTGTTTGGACCAGTTTTCCTGGAACTCAATGATAGCTGGCTATCTGAAGAATGGACGTGTCGAAGATGCAAATGCGTTGTTCAGTGCAATGCCTGACAAGGACAATGTTTCTTGGAGTACCTTGATCGCTGGTTGTGTGCAAAATAACCAATCCTCAGATGCTCTCACTGTTTTCAACAACATGCGAGCCCAGGGAATCAAGCCGGATGAGGTTACACTTGTCAGTGTCATATCTGCGTGCACTAATCTGTCTGCTCTGGAGCAAGGCAAGTCGGTTCATGAGTACATAAAGCAACACCAATATAACATCAGTCTCGTACTTGGGACTAGCCTCATTGACATGTACATGAAGTGTGGATGCTTAGAAACTGCATTGGAAGTCTTCGACACAATGGAAGAAAAAGGAACGCCTTGCTGGAATGCGGTCATTGTGGGTCTCGCCATGAATGGTCTTGTGATGAAATCCCTTGTCAAGTTTTCAGAGATGGAAGCATCTGGTACTGCCATTCCAAATGAGATAACTCTCACTGGAGTTTTGAGTGCTTGCAGACATGCTGGCCTAGTTGAGGAGGGCCGCCATTTCTTCAAGTTGATGCAGCAAAAGTACCAGATTGTGCCAAACATCAGGCATTACGGATGCATGATTGATCTCCTTGGCCGTGCTGGATATGTCAGAGAGGCTGAGGATCTGATTGAGAGCATGCCCATGTCACCTGATGTTTCAGCATGGGGTGCATTGCTTGGTGCCTGTTGGAAGCATGGTGATAATGAGGTTGGGGAAAGGGTAGGGAGGAAGCTTGTCAAGCTGAATCCTCACCATGACGGGTTCCACACTATGTTGTCTAACATATATGCTTCAGAGGGGATGTGGCAATGTGTAAAGGACCTAAGGGGCTTCATGAAGCAACGACATGTCCCAAAAGTTTCAGGCTATAGTGTGGTTGAATTGTCACATTCTTCATGAGATTCTAGCAGGTGATGGCACTTGAACACTGAATTCTCATAGGGAATGGCTTGTCCAGGAAAGTGAGGTTCCCCGTCAGTTGGCGCCAATCTTGTTGACCATATGTGCATGGCGGACTGGACATTGTCGATCTGAAGCTAGCTGGCATCGCCTTTCGAACCCATAGGGAATGGCTGGCGTGCACCGGCCCCTTGCGGATTTGGCAGCGCGTTCGCCTGCAAGAAGACTGGGTGTTTGAAGACCTATTTCGTGCATCAGCGACCTTCGAGATCGGGGATGGCGCCTCAATGTTGTTTTGGACTGATGCATGGCTGCAAGGGCAAAGTATCCGTGACATAGCACTAGCCATTTGGGAAAGAGTGAAGACTTCTCGGAAAAAATGACCAGGATACACGAAGCTCTTCCAAATAATAAGTGGATGGTAGATTTGCGAGGACCCTACAGCTCGTGTGCCATCTCTGATTTCTTTGTTGTTTGCTCAGCTTAACTCAGGTCTAGTTGCAACAAGGAGTCCCGGACACCATCACCTGGCGTTGTACTTCCAATGGCTTATACACCTCCAAATTGGCATACAATGCCATGTGCCATGGAACCATTCTCATGCCTTGTGCTCTTGAATTGTGGCGGAGGTCAGCACCAAGCAAAGCTGTTTGCTTGGCTTGCATTAAAACACCGGATCTGGACTTTCTCTAGGCCTCGGAAGTTCAACATCCCAGCGCCGCTTGAGTGCCTCTTTTGTGAGCAGGAACCTGAGACAGTAGACCATCTGCTTGTTGGATGCATGGTGGCTAAACAGACGTGATTCCTCGTCTTCTCTTGGCTGTCCATTTGCACATCATACTAGTTCAATGAGCAAACTCTCTAGGCACATTGGGCAGCCACCCGGGATCTAGTTCCCAACTCAAAGCGAAAAGGAATAGATACCCTAACAATTCTAGCGATCTGGATGATTTGGAGAGAAAGGAATAGGCTGTGACATAAGCAAGGCGCTTATAGTGCAGGGGAGTTAGTCCTTCGCATTAAGCAAGACTGCAAGAGTTTCACGATTGGTCGTCTATTGCAAAATCAAGACTGACTGATCTTCTTGGTTGGCAGTAACTGTCCAGCTTTTGCTGCCTAGCTTGTTTGTCATCTACTCATCCATCGCAATAGTCTGTCGTTCCCCTTTGTAATACATTAGTTTGTTTTCCTGTCTGTAATCGGCCTTGAGCCCTTTTGTAACTCTTTCCTCTTAATGAATGAAGCGTAATTCTTTTGCATTATCGATAAAAAAATCATGTTATGATGCATTTTCGGATAGTCTTTTCATCTATTATTGGAACTCCTTTTTTTTTGTGGACAAAGGGCCAAGACAGCATCTTCTCACCAGTGTGGAACCAAAAGGAGGATGTACTGTATGTGTGCATGGGACCGTCTTTCAATGCTAACGAAACGTCGGAAATCTATGCCATCCCCAATGTGTCCAGTGGTGCTCGGCAGAGCCGCAGAAGTGCCTGCTCACGAAGGGAAAATTCAATAACGCCTTCCCATCAACCAATCCAGATGACAAGGAGCTACTCCATAGAACATGAATCGCTCCATAGAACATAGTACTAATCCTGCCTCATTAGCTTGGCTAGTTGCTTAACTTACGTAGAACATGAATTACCTTAAAAAAGTACTCCAGTCTGTAATCTGCATCTTGCCTATCATACTGTATGTTCGTATGATTCTGATGATAACGGTTGTACGTAGGGACGAAATTTGTTTTCAACAAGAGACGGGGGAGACAAGAGTACGCGGGTGGTGAAGTGACACGGCTAACCGAAGGTGACTGGATTGACACACATTGCCAGTGCTCTTCGAACGGAGACTGGATCGTGTTCTCGTCAAACCGCCGCAGGCGCGCGACCACGGCCTGGACCCGGGGTACTTCGCCGTTTACCTGATGAACGTGAGCGACCGCTCAGTGGTGAGAGTGATCAAGAGCGGGTGCGACCTTGCCGGGCACGTGAACTATGTTGGAACTGATGACCACTCTAGGTCTTATCGGATTCACTCCTCGGTCTTTTATTTTTTAAATGGGTTATGCTCTCTGCGCACTAAGCCCACGGGCTGCCCACTAGCAAGCCCTCTAAACAACAACCTTATAAGTGGTATTGGGTTTTCTCCCCCCAAAAGACTAGTCTTATGGGTAGAGATCCCCTCACACTTATAAGTTGTGCTTTTTCATCTCCCACAATCTATATGGGATTATTATTTTTCTAACAATCTCCCCCTCACATATGGATTATGCACACCGCACTCCTGGGAAACTCCCCCTCCATATGGATTTATGCACACCGCACCCTGAGAGATATTAGGTCTCTGGCTCTGATACCAATTGTTGGAACCGACGACCACCCTAGGTCTTCTTTCTTAAATGGGCTACGCTCCCTGCGTACTAAGTCCACGGGCTGCCCACTAGCAAGTCCTCCAAGCAACAACCTTATAAGTGGTATTGGACCTCCCCTCCAAAAGACTAGTCTTATAAATGGAGATCATCTCACACTTATAAGTTGTGTTTTTTTCTCTCCCACAATCCATATGGGATTATCATTTTCCTAACAAACTACCCGTTCTTCAGCCCGGACGGGCGGAGCATCGCCGTGACGGCGGACCTCGCCGCGGTGTCCGTCGACCCGATGTCGCTGCCTGCCTTCTTGCACTCGGTGAGGCCCTATGGCGACATCTTCACCGTCGACATCGACCTAGACGACATGAAGACAGTTGAAACCAGACCGGAGATTGAACCAGCAGAGGCACTGGCTCCCCAGTCTACTCGTCCAACTGCCGATTCTTCAGTTAAGCTTGCGGTTTTTTAAATATTAATATTTTATTTTATACTGGAAAATGTACATATTAGGGTGTAATTAGGAAATGTAATGTTAATATTTGTCCTAATGTCACGGATAATACAAAAAATGTATGCAAACAATAAATCAGACAGCGGCTTTAGTCTACTTGGATACTTGTTCCTATTTGGATAATTGGAGTAGCCAAGTAACAATACGAAGCAAAACAAAGCAATAAGATATTCGGAGGAACAAACTTGATCTCGGATCTAAAATCCAAACGAAATTTGATGAGAATGTGACAAGAACAAAACTTCTAGTTGCTAGCTGTTACTAAACCTTGCTGCCGGCTGCACTCGTCAAATGCTCAAGTCGCTACCCCCAAGCCCTTCTCTCGAAGCCACTAGCATGCCCTGATGCCCAACTCCTAAGCCCACCTTGCACCGTTGTTGCTCTCAAGCTCTTACTGTGCAAAGCAGCCACGCCCTTGCTGGCCATGAACAGCTCCCATTAGGGCAAATACAAAACAAGAATGTAAGAGAACTAGGTCTGTGCCTCTGTGGAGTCAAGGAAAATCCTAGCAAACTCTTCAACACATGGCCTTCTCATTTTCACACATGAAGTGAAGCCTGTTCGGTTTCTAAAAAATCATCCGGTTCACCGGTTTCTCTAAAAATCGACCGGTTCGTCTGGTTTTTGGGTCCAATTGTATGAACAGCCCTCAAAGAAAACCAAACCATCAAAGCCTCTGATTCGGTTTTTTTGGTTGAACCAGTGGTTCGGCCCAATTTTAATTACTATGCATGAAGAAGAACGAGGGCGTGCAGAGGTTTGACCGCGTCACGCACAGCACATACGAGAATTTCACTCCTACCTAGACCGTGTTCTCGACCCACGACCCGCACGCGCAGTGGAACCACCTAGTCATGGAGGATAACTACACCCCAGCATGCTCGTATCCGCATCCTGATGGAAGTGAAAGTTGGGACATGACCGGCCAGATTTGCATCCCGAAGAGCCGGCACTGCTGATGTTGGTTCTTGTGCCGTGTTGGCTTGAAAATTGTTCTTGCTGTTTGGAAGCATTATTGTTTGTTTATCAGCATTTATTTGAGATGTATTGGTTATTTATGAATTGCTCTTGAACATGTGCAGTAAAATTTCATCTTGGTGCAATAAAATTTCAGATTATATGAAATTCTTATGAGATCATGTGAAGGTCATTAAGGTATATGATAAGTATTTGATCTTGTTATACAAAAGTTGTGAAAACCTGAGTTTGGTTTTGGGAATTTGCAATTTTCAGAGTTATAGTTAGGTTTTAACCGGTCTAACTAGACTAGCAACACGGTTTGATCGACCTGGCAACGACGGTTTGACCGGCGGTTATGGAATGGTCAGACCGACTATATGCCTTTTGAAACTTGGACACCTAACACCTGTGCAGATGTGTTTGAGAATATCTTTGCACTAGGTGTTACGTAATTTGAAGTTTTGAGCTGGAACTAGATATAGTTTAACTGAAATTCCAAAAAGGGTGTTTTATAGTGCCCTTAAGCGGTCAGACCAGCCAAACACTAGTGGTCAAATTGCTAGCGGTCTGACTGGTATGGTGCCAATGGTTAGACCGCTGATATTGGTCAAATCAGCCAGGTAATGGCGGTCAGACCAACTTTTGGCAACTTGGTGCTAAAATTATGCATTTTAGTTTGGAATTTGGTTATAAGATTAGGATCAGTGTATGGACATAGTTGAGTGTGTGCACGGTATGGATGCTAATGTTTTGTTATGGTGTATTGTATGGTGCATTGCTTTGACTAACGTGAGTTAAGTACATAGAACTTGAGCTTGACATGGTTGCTTGGTTTTTAAAAGTGTAGGTGGCTTAGAGGACGTAACGATCAACAGCAATGGACCGGAGTGGTCATGTAAGTTCGAGTGAGACTAAGTGGCTCAAGTAGGAAACACAGAGAAGGCAAGGATTATGAAGAGACGAATTGGTGCATGTGCTGTGCCAAGTAATAAGGCCGATACACGTAGAGACGGTTCGGGGGAGTTCGAAGGTGTGAAGACCTAATGACTAGTCATTGGACACTATGAGCTGCGTGTCAAAGCATGCAGAGATACTTTGAGGTGAAGATAAGTGTTCATGGCTCGTCAATTGTGTTATTGATGATTTTATGTATTGTGCAGTGCTGCGTTATGATTTGCTTGTTGTTGTTGGTTGTAGGTCTTCGAAACTAGGTCATTGTGAGGTGGAAGTGATCGGGATTGTCAATGTTTATCAATTTTACATACATTTTTTGGATTCGGGGGAAAGCTCTCTTAAGGAATAGGCTACGAGCACACACAGAGAAGACACAAAAATTTTTATCTAGATTCAAGCTTTCTCCTGGGAGAATAATAGCTCAAGGAGAATAATTACAACAAAATAAGAACTTTGCAAATCTCCTATCTCTAATGGGTCTGATGTCCCTTTATCCTCTAACACCAACCCTTAAATAGTTGATGAACTGGCGGCAGTTCCTCTAAAGACATCTTGACATTTTAGAAGATAACTACCTAGTGGTAGTTATTGTCAGAGAGACGTGATTGCTGGTTCACCATACGACGGTTGTTGTTAGAGAGGGACTCAATGAGATTATTAAGAATATACACATGTTCTAACTGCCTTGTTAGATGGACCCACGGTATGGTGGATCATTATAAACAGGTTAGTCAAAATGTACTGGTTGCAGAAAAGTCTACGACCATAGGGTGGTTATAGGACTACTTACGATTAACTCATAGTCGTAGAAGAACTTACGAGTATAGGATAGTCGTATAAGAATTTAAGACCAGGTAGTTGTAGAAGTACTTATGACTGTGAGACGATCATAGAAGATTGTACGATCACTCTATAAAATTTCTTTCTTACTAATAATGGGTATATTTAAAGTATATAATAACATAATAATTTGAGGATTATTCTATCCTTGTCATCTAGCCCCCAACTTCAAGTGAAAATAACTTACTTGAGCATAAGAAGTCATAGATGATGGGTGATCAAAAGCATGCCATTCTGATTCCTTTTGACAAGAAGTGCACTTGGTCAAAGAGGTAATTTTGCTTGAGTTGTAAGGACAGACAGACTCCAAAAGAAATTCCAATCGACTCTCACAATTCTGTCTGCTGGAGTGGCTCCTGAGATAACTGTTCGGTTCCCGAGACTAGTAACTGATGCACATTTATAAAAGCTTACCTGAGGTAACCATTTGGCCTCTTCATTTCCCATATTACTCCAACCTCCTTCGTGCTTTTCGGCACCAACAATCTCGTCTTATTCCTCCAATCTTTTCCAAATCCAATCCACCCAACTGAAAAAATGACAAAGTCCTCATCCAATTGGGCGGTGTCGGAGATGGATAACACGAAGGTGAAGGCATTGGAAGTTGCTGAGAAGATTCCTCTATGGAAGTTTGTCAGATGGATTGAAGCGATTGGGCAACATTGGCTAATGGGAGAAATTGGATACCTCCTCGTCTTCCAGGCTTACTGTGAGTGTTCGACTCCCAGCTCATCCCTTCCTCATAGTCGTACTCAAGTACTTCGGGGTGGAGTTGGTGAACTTGATTTCCAATTCAATCATGATGCTCAATGTCTTCATCTGCCTCTACGAGGCATATCTGGGTATCCCCCTGGATCTCGAGCTCTTCCATTATTATTACAAGATGAGCTGACAGGCCAGAATCACCGGGAGCTACAGATTGAAGATGCACGATGGCAAAATGGAAATATACATCCAAATGTACACTCAGTCATCATGGTCGGGTTAGAAGAAGAGGTGATTTTACTGAAAGACCACCAGCGAAGACAACCTTTCCTTCATGGGGAAGGCTACAGAGAAGAAGTCGTCCTGGAATTCGGTTCCCAAAGACATCAATCAGATAACCCCCTACATCTCAGCCATCAAGGAGCTGAGGAACAAAAGGCTTACCGAGTAGCATGTGGTGGAAGACTACATCACCCATCATATCAACCCCCTGAAGAAATGAGCACATCTCATATGGATGTACTAGGTAGCAGTTGATGCTACCAGGGACTACGAGAATGGTAAGTAACCATTGTACTCGTAGTCAAGGTTGTCATAATCGTGATTTTGAATCGGATCATAGACACTCTGGTAGGATCACATTTTAGGATCGAATCATAAAATCTAAGATCCTACCTGATTCTACCAAAAACATATATTTTTTAATTTACTGTGTATTCTGAGAGTGATATGAGTGTTTATTTGGTATCTAATTTGATTAATAAATATATCTTACTCAACACTAAAATTATGGTTTAAATTTTATGTCATTGAGAGTTACGACTAGAAGAGTGATGTTATCAATATTATCATAATATGATCATTTTACATAAAAAATAAAATAAATACATAATTAAATTAATTTTTATTATTCCAAACTGTCATAATATGATCATTTTACATAAAAAGTAAAATAAATACATAATCAAATTAATTTTTATTATTCCAAACCTCTGAATCTTACTATCTAAACTATTTACTACTTAGTACTTAACATACAATTTGAATTGAGATATAGGATACTACCAAACATCTAAATCTTTCATATTCTTGGATGATGCATGATTATACACGATTCTAGCATGATTCTACTACGATTCTACTATGATTCTACACAATTCTATGACTAGAATCGTGATTCTACCACAATTTTAATAGGTACGACTCAAGATGCGATTTGAGTCGAATTGGTTTTGTGGGGTCATAGAATCGTACAATTCTACAACTAGAATCATGATTTTAACAACCTTGCTCGTAGTTGTAGATTTACATTTTAAGCATTGTATATCGACCATTTGTCTATTTGAACATATCTCGAGTTGGATGAGATCAACGCTCAGGTCAAGCTCATCTACTACGATTCTATTATGATTCTACATGATTCTATGACTAGAATCATAATTCTACCACAACTCTAATAGGTACGACTCAAGATACGATTTGAGGTGAATTGGTTTCATGGGGTCATAGAATCGTACAATTCTACAACTAGAATAGTGATTTTAACAACCTTGCTCGTAGTTGTAGATTTAAATTTTAAGCACTGTATATCGACCATTTATTTGTTTGAATAGATCTCGAGTTGGATGAGATCAATGCTCAGGTCAAGCTCATCCGCGAGAAGACTCCATCACTAGATGTGGAGGTTCCTCGTATTTTGGTGGATGTGTCCACCGAAGAGAGTGAAGAATGTCTAAAGATAATCGAACAATCGTCCTCTTGTTTAGGTCTACGTAGTTGTAGATTATGACTAAATAGTATTATATTTTCCTCTGCAGAGTATAGGAGTGATCCATAGTCAGGACGACTAGGGGGTTGAACTGATGGTCATCAGAGAAGAGGTGGCAAAGGAAATCAAAGTTCCTCCTACCAAGAACTGATGGTTATGAGAATAAAGAACATTAAGTTCACTTTGATTTTTTTTAAAAAGACTTTTTGATAGTGTTGACTCCTATTCACCCTATTTTGTCGCTGTTCTCAGTCATACAACTCTAAATTGACATTTACCCCTCATCACATATTGAGTTCTTGGAGTTTGCTTAGGACTTATGAGATGTGTCCATTTTCATCGTAGAACTGTGCATTTATTTATGATTTATTACATTATACTATGACGATTCCTTTACAAAACAATATTATAAAACTTTGGCTGAGTTCTTTTTCACTTATGACTTATGCTATAGTAACTAGCTTTTAAATGATTCATTTTTTAAGGCTAGGTCAACAGGAAGATTGTGGTAAAAAATGTACTGAGTTTAGCTGTATCGACCAAAATCACATATGACTATTTTTCTATGCGTACTGCCTCTCACGAACTGTCAAAATTCAAAATTTTAAACCATAATCCACAGCCCAAAAAAACCTACCCATACTTCCAACTGTTGCCTACTCCAATTAGCATTGAATCTCATTGGTCGGTTCTCTTTTGATTATAGCTTATGACTTCAATTTTTGCTCGAACAAATAAATTTAATGACTTCTTCTCCACCGTTTCAGAGTGGCTTATTAGTATAGTCTTTTCGAAATGGTTTATTGACTTATTGGTATTCGGTTTGTTCGCATAAATGTTGACGCTAGAGGCAAAAGCCGCAACCATAAACCATTAGTTATAAGAAAAAATTTATATGCTAGTGAGTTTAACGTGGCTTATTGAGATTTGATCACATTGACCTCTCCGTTGCCACTCAGATGCTCAAAGCCAAAAATGATGTTTGTTGCTCCATTTTTTTTCTTCATAGAGAAATCTTGGCCCTAACTTTTTGGATGGCAGCAAAGTGGCAAACACAAACACATATAGGGTTGGATATCGAGCCAGCTCGGCTTGGCTTGATTAAGCTCATTAGGGAAGCAGCTCGGCTCGGCTCATTAGGCTAACAAGCTAAAAAGGTAGCTAGGCTCAGCTCGGTAGGAAGCTCGAGCTCAGCTCGTTAGGTTGGGGGGCTCGTTACTATTTTATTCATCATTGCTATGCTTGTTAACATGGTCAAGACCCAAGGGAGCATTCTGAAGTGTCATAAACAAGACCTAACAAAGTACATGAATAGCCTTTGAAACACATATCATAAAAGAAAAGGGATCGTTTCAAAGGTATTGTAATGGTATCTATTTGAGTATACCTTCATAGGAGGGTACTTTGAGAAAGGAGCGTGATCATGAGCTTAAGGATTTAATATGATTGTTTGGAAAGTTGGCTTTCAATCGAATTATTTGGGACATAAGCTTTACAAAAGTGTGGTTCCTAGTAGACAATAGGCATACATGACACCACTTAGTAGAAGCATCTATTAGTACCATAAAATATCTAAATGGCCTTGACAGGGGTTGAATTGGACCACAAATATCTCCTTGAATTCTCTCTAAGAATGTAGGAGATTCATCTTTAACCTTAAGGGAAGAAGGTCTAATTACAAATTTTCCTTTTATGGATTCAATGCATGCAAAATCTTCTTGATTAGATAAATCCTTAGTTTTTAGTTCATGGCCAGCAGGATTTCTTATTATTTTTCTCATCATTATGAACCTAGGATGACCCAGTCTATCATGCTTAAGTTTCACAGATTATGGGTTTCTAAAAATTGTTTTTATCACAACATATTCATTAGTGGGTTTTATATGTGTGTAATATAATCCTAATGAGAAGGGAGTGTAATATAATACTAATGAGAAGGAAGGGAGTTTTTCAACCACTTTTCTTTTATATCCTTTAACTTTAGTTATAGGGTCTGTTCTTTTTAGTTTCTTAAAATGGCTTTTGGCTTTTGCTACAGTACCTAACTTTCAAACGAAATATTTTTTTTTAAGATGGAGTCTACAAGTTAATTATAGTATACGTTAAAAGTCGAATATCTGTACCATCTAAAATCGCAAGCGAGTATCTTTCTTTCTGTAATCTCTGTCGTAAATAGCTAAAATTCAAAAAATTCAGCCAAAAGTCATAAGCCACAACCAAAAAGAACAGGCCCATAAACAGATATTCGATATCATGTTCTATATTAGTTTCTACATGAAAACCATTTGCACGGATATCCTTAAAACTCAATATAGCGTGTTTAGATTCATGGTATAATAGAGCATCTTATATGGTTAGTCTAGTGCCCATAGGGAGAATAATAGCGGCTCTTCATATGCATATTATATAGCATCACTCCTAGCGATTCTAAGGATATTTTCAGTCTTTTTCTTTAGTGTCTAAAAATACTTAGTTTCTCTAAGAATAGTATATGGTATAGCTGTCTACAAGACATATTTCCTCTCCCTTCACCATTGGATCTCACACAGGTTCTATAATAAAGCATTAATAACAATTAATTGCTTAGAAAAGATAAGGCTTTAAAATAGAACTATATTTGTTAATAATCCAGAAAATAAATATATAAGCTTGCAGGCACACCATAACTATGCTCTCATAGAGATTACAATAACAAAAAATTATTCATGAACGAAATCTAAACTAGGTGCACACACTAATAATAGATAAATGTATGATAATAGCTAAGATACAAATTGGAAGACTGCATTGAGTCCCCATATAGATCTTCGTAGTCATCACCTAGGAGATCATCATTGTCATTATCCTCCATTTGGACATCTTCATAAGCATCCTTGATGGCTGTTTCTTCAATGTTCTCATCAAGAGCCATAGGATTAGACTCATGATCCTTCACTTGTCCAGTAGCAAAGTGTGTCTTATGATCTCCATGTGCTTTGTTCTTGCCATTCTTCTCTTGATAGAGCTCAATAAGATGTTTGGGGGTACAACAAATGCAAGACCAAAGTACCATAGTTCCACATCTAAAGTAGGCTTGTTGTTGTTCCCCATACTTACCACCTTGAAGTTCTTTCTTGGATTTAGGGTTTAGGGTTAGGCATAGGCTTTCCCTGAGGCATAGGCTTTCTCTTGAAAAACACTTGCTTTCTACGCTTTCCACCATTATGAGCAAAACCTTTCCCATGGTTCTGCTTGTTCCCTTTCTTGAAAACATTATCATAAGCTTCAAGTAAAGTCATACTTCCAGTGGGACCAAGTGAGTGGTTCTTCATGACTCGCTGGTCCTTAATTTCTGCAAAAAGCAACACACCAATCAGCTCGGAGTACTTCTCATATTTTGAGTGACGATACTGTCTTTGCATATTCACATTGTTAGCATGAAAAGTGGAAAGCATCTTGTCAATCATATCATCATCTGTGACCACCTTGCCATAGAGTTTTAGTTGAGCGACAATACGATGTAGAGTAGAGTTGTCATCAACCACAATCTTGTAGTATTGAATATGCAAGTTTGTCTAGTCATGCCTTGCTATAGGGAGCATGGATCTCTCTCAATCATGTACTCATTCTTTAGAGTTGGATTGAGGTGATGTCTCAAAAAGCGCAACACCTTACTCTTTTCAGAAGAAGTAGGCGCAACAACAGGAGTGGTGCTGCTACTAGCAACATGCATAATGTTTGAGATGAAATCTCTTGCATCAAGTGTGATTTGAACATCCATAGCCTAGGTAAGGTAGTTGCTACCATCCAGGGCAAGCTTAGTGAATTCTCTTTTGGCAATATCAGACACATCCTACATAAATCATGTAGGGTTTAAAAATTAATGCGAGTAAACAATATTCAAAGAACATGATATTGTGTGCAAATAGTAAAGACATGGTTACCTAAATAAATTTCGCAGAAATTTCCTAGTATCATCCTTATACTTGGAACCTTGCGCCCAAGAAAGCTTCAGACCACGTGCCCGAGAACATCCGAAACCATGCGTCTGAGAGCAATTAATTATGTATTATAACAATTTCCTAAAATTACTAAAAACCTCACCATTAATTGCCCACACACAATGCTAGGAAAAGTACCGTAAAAATTTGATACTTCCAGAATATGTATTATGTCTAAGTTTCACAAATTTATATAAGCTCATATGCCTAAAAACCAAGTTTTTAGGTTAATTATGGATATTATAGAAATTAACTTAATAGTTAATATAATTAACCAAAGCCACAGGGTCTAAGTTATCAAAATATTATATATCACGAATCAGGTGAAAAACCAGAAACCCGAAGGGTTTTCTGTAAGAATATATGAAAAACTAAAAAATCTTCGTCATTTCTCAAAAGTCTAGGGGTTTTCCGCTAATTTCCTTATTTTGCAAATTAGTTTTGTAATAGTTTAAAACTTTAGTGTTTTTTTTGTAAAACTTCCAATCAGATTGAATTCCGATCCTGTCTGATTCCATATGGGCCGGATTCGATCTTGCCCGTTGCTGTTTTGGGCCGGAGAATCCGCTCCATCTCCTCCGTCATGCCGTCTGGCTTGCTCGGGCCGGATAAGTCAGGCGCTATTGGTTTCTACCCTAGCACCGCCAGCATCAGCGGTAGTGCAAAGCGCTGCGTGCGTGCGGGCTCGTGAGGCCGACGGCAGAGCGGCAGCCGGTGCGGCAGCGTGTGCTGGAGACGGCGGCGGCGAGGTGTGATTCGGTGCGCTGCTCGGGCGACGACGGCAACGCATGCGAGCGTCGAGACCGAAGCTGAGCGGCGGCCTGTACGGCGGCGGCGTCGGCTCGTGCGGGCGATGGCGACGGAGAAGATGTGGAGGGTAGCACGATTTGGCGCGGGCTCACTTGACGGTGGTGGCCCTACGGCTTGCGGGGCCAAGGCAGCGGGAGGCGACAGTGTTGCAGCGCCGGCGGACGCCGAGGACGGTTGTGGCGGTGCACGTTCAGGCGCGGGCGCGAAGCCGGAGGCAAGGAAGACAACGTGGCGCGATGCAGTCGTGCGTGCGACGACGGTGGAACCGAGGCAGCGGCAACGCTTCTCGCGCGGAGCTAAAGCGGTGGTGGCGACGTATGGGCCGACGCGCGGTGGAGGGCTCCAGCGGCTGGCCAGAGCGGTCTGGATCTACAGTGCACGTGGGAAGGCCAGCACGACGGGAGCAAAGTGACCTACTGGCCGGCGGTGGGGGCAAGGGCATGCGTACGGGAGCGACAGGATGCGACGGCGTTCGGACCAACGACGGCAAGTGTCCATGTATGGGCGCATGTGCACAGTATGAGGACTGAGGACCATGCTAAGATCGACTTGCAGTGCCGAGTAGATTGAAATATGGTTGACTATGAATGCATCTATGGTTTGCATGGCCGTGATCAAACGTGTAGTACGGACGGTCTCAATGTGTATGTCATGCGTGGAGAAGTGACACTACTACAGAAATCCTAATACAAGATGGCAAATCACAGACGGTTTCACAAAACCGTCTGTGATGTATACTATCACAGACGATTTTAATTTAAAAACCGTCTGTGCTACTGAAGAATTATCGCAGACGGTTCTTACAAATGAATCGTCTGTGATAGTGGACTATCATAGACGGTTTTTTAGTAAAATTCATCTGTGATAATCTGAACTATCACAGACGGTTTTTGACTAAAACCCGTCTGTGATAGTGGACTATCACAGACGGTTGTTCAGTAAAAATCGTTTGTGATAATCCTACTATGTATTTATTGCGTCGCTCAGACCGCATATGCATTTGTCTTCATTTCAATCCAGATGCACCCTGTGCTGCAGCTGGAGGCGGCAAGACTTTCAGGCCATTTTATTTGCATGGTGGAAGGAGGCTTATTTGGCAGGAGTGCTTTGAAGGTTCATTGAGTTCTTGGTTGCCCTAGATATGGTTAGTAATGAAATGTGTTTTTGATTGCAATATCAAAATTGATCTAGCTAATTAATTTTCGGTGACTGTTATATATATACTTCGAAGATCTAGCTAATTTAGATTTAGCTAGCAGCCTCAATGCATGTGGTATATATGTAGTAATAATTAATTAAATTAATTTTAATACTAAGTTGTTATATATGTGCATAATATAGGACCGAAGCTGAATGTATACCGCAAACCGTGTGAGTGAAGAGTACATTAATGGCGTGTCTGCTTTTACAAGAGTTGTCGATGAGAATATGTTGAATAAGGGGGTGGAATATATGTATTGTCCATGCACTGACTGCGAGAATTTAAAGATGTTTAAGAATCGAGAGCAGATTGAAGCGCACTTGATTCGGAGAGATTTCAAAAAGGGGTATACGTGTTGGACCAGTCATGGCGAAGTTAATGATATGCCGCCGGATGACATCGCCGGTGAAGTCAATGATATACCACCGGAGGACATCACTGGTGAAGTCAATGATATGCCGATGGACGATATCGCCGGTGAAGTCAAGGATATACCGACGGATGATGATTGTGGTTCGGATTCGGATAGGCTGCACGATGACAATTTGGATCAGATGCTTCGTGATGTAGAAGAGAACTATGATAAGAGAGAGTATATTAAATTCCGAGGCATGATAGAGGACTCGAAGAAACCTTTATTCACGTGCTGCAAGTCAAAATACACGAAGTTGTCAGCTGTGCTTGAACTGTTGAAATTGAAGACAAGCAACGGTTGATCCAATAAGAGTTTCACGGCGCTACTAAGTCTTTTGGCGGACATACTTCTGGAGGGAAATGAGTTGCCTAAAACTATGTATAAAGCCAAGAAGGTTCTCTGTCCATTGGGAATGGAAGTAGAAAGAATACATGCATATCCGAACGACTGTATGCTCTATCGTAAAGAGTATGCAAACATGCATATCTGTCCGGTGTGCAACGCATCTCGATACAAACGTAACAATCAATTAGATGATGATGGCGAGGGAACAGAGGTGAAGAAAGGACCTCCTGCAAAGGTGGCATGGTATCTTTCTATAATTCCCCGTTTGAAGCGGTTATTTGTGAATCCGAAGGGGGCAAAATTGCTACGATGGCACTCGGAAGAGCGCAAGAAGGATGGAATGCTGAGACACCTTGCTGATTCCACCCAGTGGAGAAATATCGATAGGTGTTTTGCAGATTTCGGTGCAGAACCGAGGAATATAAGGTTTGGATTGAGTACAGATAGAATAAATCCTTTCAGTAGCATGAGCAGCCGACATAGCACTTGGCCTGTGACTCTGTGCATCTATAACCTTCCTCCTTGGTTGTGTATGAAATAAAAGTATATTTTGCTGTCGCTTATCCAAAGGTCAAAGCAACCTGGGAATGATATTGATGTGTACCTAGCGTCGTCGGTGGAAAATCTAAAAGTACTGTGGGACGAAGGGGTACAGGTATGGGATGCATACAAACAAGAGAACTTCACTTTGCGCTCCTTATTGTTCTGCACTATAAATGATTATCCTACCCTTACTAACCTGTCGGGCTAGAGTACAAAAGGTGCGACAACTTGTACTCACTACGTAGATGGTATCGAGAGTGTGTGGCTGAAATATTCACGCAAAATCGTGTATATGATATATCACAGACGATTTTTTCATACAAACCGTCTGCGATGATAGCTATCACAGACGGTTTTTAGTTACAAACCGTCTGTAATATTTACTCCACAGACGGTTTGAAAACCGTCTGTGATAACCTTCGATTATCACTGACCTATAAATTCAGACGGTTCAGAAAACCGTCTATGATGACGTTTTTGAACTGTCTGTAATACGATTTTCTGTAGTAGTGTGAGCTGCTGATTCACGTCAACCAGGTTTATACCCTAGGAAAGGACCGATCACGAGAGTGACATCAATTCGTGCAAACAAGAGTAAAACAATCTAGATACGAATGATCTACAAAGTTAAAGTCGCTACTAGGAGAGATGACAGTCGAATTCGATGACATGTTGTGGTCTGTAGGGTAGTCAATGCTGATAACATATTGAATAACTAGTATGTCAAGCGATCTAATGGCCAATTAACACAACTAGCAAACGAGAATAGCACAAACAATTAGTAATATCAAAAGTAGATGAATAAAAGTAGATGAACAATAGACAAAGATGTATGAGAGAGCAATCAGACAATCTTCTTTATTAATATAACTTGATGAATAAAAAAAAGATAGCATGTCTTCTATATTTATAGTCAACTAGCCTATAGAGTTCTCTTGTGTACGTCCATATCTTTTTCTAGAGACGAAGTTGGAAACACGGGCCCACCACGGCCGGCTGGTTATACAAGATTTAGCATGAAACGTCTGAATATCTGTCCACTCCGAGAGTTTGTCCGACAGTACCATTCCTAGGCAGTAAACTTTTGCACATTCTGAACTCTTCAAATGTAGTTTTTGGGCCTAAGTAACCCCAAAGTTTCATCCCAGTGACCAGTATCTCGTAATACAAAATAGAGACTCGTATCCTCTGCCATCGTGAAGCAATTGTAGAACGAAAACTGCTTTTCATCGAAAAAAATGAAAGAAACCTGCTTCTTTTCCTTGCCAGGCCATACCTAGTGGGCCGTTTCTGGAAGATTGAGGGAGGTCTGGAGCTGCTGTTCGCCAGTTCTCCAAAGAGCCCAAGTTTTCTGGCCTGGTTCTGACCGGCTGCGCTGACCCAATCTGACCAGGAGCACCTCGTTTTACCACTTGCCAATCTGCAGAAAAGTGACAGCACTTCTTCAGTGATGTTACGGTACCGCTGCTGTGGAACCACAGTACTCCAGCTCTAGTCTTCACGAATTCTCGGAAGTCGTGCACTATGATATTGATACTACTCCAAGTATCACTGTGAGAGAATAGCAGGCCGCAAGCAGCAAGCAGTGGCGTAGGCAGCCCATTCCTGTGGCTCAATTACTATGATATTGATACTACTACTTTAGTATCACTGTGAGAGAACAGCAGGCCGCAGCCCGCTAGGTAGAGCCGAGATTTAGAAATGAGAAAACTAAGGTCCTGCTCATTTCGGCTTTTTTCAGCTTCAGCTTCTAGCTTCAGCTTTTTTTTCACTATTCACTACACTATCCACTAACTCATTTCTGTGTTTTTCACCACTACTGATGTTTTTTCAGCCAAAAGCCAAAAGCCATCGCTATTCCGATCACCCCCTAAATAACCTATATAAAATGAGCTAAACAGCACAAACGCCAATAAAATTGCTTCAAATATAAGAGGTTATTGTGCAAATTTATTCAACCATGAGGAGAGCTCGCCCCTGTCAGCACCCCTCCCTCCGCCCCCGCAAGCATCGCAAGCATAGAAGAATACGCTCCATCCTGACCAGGTCGCGTCTTTCGCTGCATCATACGATCCATCGCATGACACGGACCGATGGACATGCACATGCTCCTCCCCCATTCTCAACCCATTTCGTAGGCGGTGAACGACCAGCAGCACATGTGCTCCAATTGATCGATGCTTATTAATTGTTCTGCTCGGACCGAATAATAAAGTGCAAAACCAACGAGAAAAAAAAACGTTTTATTAGTAGAAGCAGCATTGGTTGTTTGCCTTGTTGGGGCATGGAGCTAGCGAGGTCAACCGAGGCGGATTCTTGGAGCCCAGCCTGACCGGGGTTCGCTCCGAGACGGCCGCTACTGTGTGCGCGCACACATGCAATCCAACGCGAGCGCCCCACCACCAACCGACGAGGAGCTTGGGGAGCGCGCGCGTACAACACTCCATGCACGAGCGAGTGGAAAACTGGAAATGCACGTGAAGGCCTATGCGGATTTGGGGATTCCGACAAAATATTTCGTGGGAATGGCGCTTGGATCCTCTCATTTACAGCGCAAAAGCCCCTTTATTTCCGTTGTGGAGTGGATTGGCTGGACCGGATGGCGGCTTGAATGAGGTGACATTCTCACCGCAGTAATTAAGACCCGTTCGATTTGGTTTTAGATTTTTTTTTTCTTCTTGATTCTAGTTTACTATTCTTTAATTTTGTTTTTTTGAACTTTTTTGGTTTTTTTCTATGTTCCTTTGCATTGTTTATGATGGGATAATCTGTTTTTTCCATTTTTATAATTTTTAAATTTAATTATACAAAAAAGCTACTAGCTGCTATAATGTAAAATAAGATAGCTACAGTAAAATGAAGCTAAAAGCCACAAAAAAAACCAAAATGAGCACTCCTAATCGAATACAAAACAATCAGCACTATGTGTATTTTCCCCAAAATTTTCAGCCTTACGGGATCATAAGGTGGATGTGACCAAGCTAGTATAGCTAGCATAATTCTTCATGCAATTACATGGCTAGATACTACAACACATACGTTTATATCTAAACATAGAGTTATATTCATTAAATAACTCTTATGCTTATAATAGAAGTATAATTGTATTCCTTATACAGTTGTAGTAGCTGCCATATTTATATATAATTAATCTACACCGTTATAAAACTGGATTAATCAAAATCGATTAGTGTAGAGCTTTCTCTATTTCCTTGGATTAATGTAGTAATTTTTAGCCCTTAAAAACGAATGTGGTGAGGATTTCTTCACATTCGGAATGAGGTCATAAATTTTTGTGTAACTGAACAACCATATGCTTTTCTGACTTTTTGCAGGAAAAAATTAATCTAAAAATATATGATTAATCTACACCGTTATAAAAACTGCATTTATCAAAATCGATTAGTGTAGAGCTTTCTCTATTTTTTATTAACGTAGTAATTTCTAACCCTTAAAAACGAATGTGGTGGGGATTTCTTCACGTTCGGAATGAGGTCATAAATTTTTGTGTAACTGAAGTTTCCTGGAGAAATTCCAAAAAATGTTTTGTTTTGCTAAAACTTTTGTGAAATTTATGCATCTCAAACGGTCATCAAGGCTTAATTGAAATATGTATAGAACAACCATATGCTTTTCTGACTTTTTGCAGAAAAAAAATCAATCTAAAATATATTTTTTAAATTTAAACATAGTACTCCTCCTGTTTGGAATTACCTGACGTTCTAACCTCTATCAAATAAAACAAGGTGGTGTTTAATCCTTTGATTTGTGACTTGTTTGCCCCCTCTTAAAGACTCTCATCTTTAATTAATAGCACCTCTTTAATACTCCACTAGTCCAATCCACAAGTCCCACTGCCCAACAATACCCAATTGCATTTAGGGGGCGTTCAGAATAAGATGACTTATGGCTTCTCGCTAAAATTTTACTGTAGATGGCTGATTTTTTTTA
This sequence comes from Melocanna baccifera, assembly GCA_036346265.1. Classification (NCBI taxonomy): domain Eukaryota; kingdom Viridiplantae; phylum Streptophyta; class Magnoliopsida; order Poales; family Poaceae; genus Melocanna; species Melocanna baccifera. The sequence goes on from CM070693.1 coordinate 14,389,990, forward strand.
ATGTAGCTGAGTTGACTTATTAAGCATAATTAATTTAAAAAAAAGTAAAAATAAAAACGACATGTTAACCTATCAAAGATAATGCAAAAAAATACGAAAAAAACCAAAATAGAAAAAAAACCAAAATAAGAAAAAGATAAAATACTACAGTACCTAAGAAACCATCGCCGAGCGCTGCCGCCCATCGTGAAAGCCATCGTGAGCGGGCCTACCAACCACACAAGGGTTCTTTAGGAAAACACAACTAGAAAACTCAAAACCTATCTACTTAAGAACAAAACAAGTTCCTAGGAGTAATTAAAAAATAACGGAGAGTATAACTTGTTGTACATTTGTACAACACACGTACCCTAAGAGTAAAAAATAACACAAGTACCACGACCTCTAACAGAGGTGCAAACCTAGTTCCCGATTCAGCAACTCACATATGGTGCTTTGATTTACCATCTCATCTCACCGCACATAATCCATACACGTGAGACACCAAACCTAACCCAACCCAACCCCAACCCCAACCATGATCAGACCTTCAGCCCTCGTCCAGCCCTTTTACTCCCCAGTTGGCATGCGCGCGCACACACAAACACAATTGCATTGCCTTCTCTTCCATCGACCCTCTCTCTCCTTACAAGTGCTTGGAAAGCTCACACGCTAGACATATATACTAGACCACCACCAGCTATAGCACATCGATCTCTTGGAAAGCCTGAGATCAAATCCCCTTTAATTCCCCAGAGATTTCCTGACTCCAAATCTCCATCAGCTGCAGCTTCTGCATACACTCTCCAGTCTCCATGTCCCCTCACCCAGCCCTGTCTATTCCTTGAGCCTTTTTATCCACCACCGCACCACACAAACACAGACACACACACACACAAAGGTGATCATATCACTCGAAAGAAGCCGGGTTTTCCTCCTTGCTGCTGCTAATGCTTTGGTTTGTCTACTCTTGCAATCCCTCTCCTAAGTAGAGACCACTTTCTTGCAGTTTGTGTGTACGTTTGCTAAGTCTGATGCATGCCACTCTCCTGCAGTTCTCTCATGTAAAGCCGAATGGAAGACGTGAAGCAGCTCTGCGCCAATGTGGTAAGCACAAGTTTCCATTAGAAAGGGTGGTGTCCTATTGTTCTCTCTATGTGCTTGACCTTGCACTTATCGTTCTCTAGTTGATCGTCTTTATCAGATAGAGAGGAGCTATGCGACAGCTGACCTTTGCGGGCAGGAGTTCGACTTCCATGAAGACTTGAGAATGTCTACATTCTGGCCTCAGGGAGCATCAATAACAATGGTTCATCCATAGAGCTAGTACGGTGTTATCCTGACTGAGCTTTTCATTCTAACCACCGTCTTCATTCTTCTTCATATTCTCTACACCGTATTAGTTGAGGGTTTTACAATAACAAATCTTCTTGACTTTGCAAGACCTTTTCTTGACCTTGTAAGACCCAACTTTACTGTGCTTCTTTTCATATTCTTTATCTTCTATTTCCATCTCCCCCAACTTACCATCTTCTCCCTTGCTCATCATCCTTGTCTTCTTTTTTCGTCTATCCCTCCAGAGCTACTTACAAGTTTTTAGTGTTATATGTTTAATATTTAAAAGTATAATAATATATTTTAAGTGATACATGAAGGAGATTCCGCAGCCTCTATCAAATCAATGCCGTAAAATCATTTTCAGTGTATTTTTGTTTTAATTATAGAGTGTAGTTGATAAGACAAAAGCATGTTCTCTGTTGCCATGATGCTCAGGCATGTGAAGTGGAGCCTACTTGTAAGCTAGCATGCTATGTATCCCATCGATGGAACAAGTTTGTTATTGCTACTTAAAACTTGGATGTTGTGGCATACTGTTGAGAAGAACTGCTCATTTCGACATTGCAGATGCACTGCAATATTTATGTGTTATTTCGTTTTGTTATGTTGCTACAGAAGTTCAGTTCTGTCTCATGTTTGCTGCAACATTCAACTCTACTCGAGATTGCTCCCAGCTCTCGTATTTCGACATCGTATTTGTGAAGAACTCAATCGAGATCGCTTTATTTTGCAGTTTATTTTGTCATTTCTTGATTACCTAGGCCTCCTTGGACCAAGTTGAGAAATACTAAAGCGCGTGATGAAGTATAACCATGATAAGAGGAACTGTTTTTTCTTATAGGCTTTTAGTTTTAGCTTTTAAATAGTAAAAGCTCGTAGAAAGACATTCACCTACGATTTTAGTCAATATAAATAAAATTGATGTAGTGTATACTATAATCAACTAGTAGATCCCGTCTATATTTTATTTGAAATAGTTTCAGTTGTAGTCTAAAAAATAGAGGATAGTTTCAGTTGAGTCTAAACAAAGAGGATAGTTTCGGTTAGATTCCAGGATGGTATACCTCTAGTATGCAAATCATTACAAGAATCAATTGACAGCACTCAATGTATGAAATTTATGGAGCTGAGAGTATATTAAAAATCGAGTAGTCCATCTCTACACTCTCTTTCTCTGTCACCTATAAAACGGTTTTATAAAGATTATAGTTGATGAATTAAAGCATCACTATGTATGTATATATCCTTGCAATTCTTAACACTCACGACTAACTTGAGATTTGGTAGTTGTATATGTTACACAAATACCATTACACTCAGATAAATTAATCAACGAGAAAAAAAAAGTACTGATGGACTTTATCTACTGAATTGATCAATTTCTTTTTTTGTTTGAAAAATCTATGGTTAACTGTGGTAGAAAAACAGGGAGGCCTGGAAATATTCCAACACATGTAAAGAAAAATGAAAAACACTAGGTTATATACCGTTCTGAAACTAACAGGATTATGTGGATAACTTAAACAAGAACAAAGAACATAATAGGTGAGCAATTAGGGGATACGCACACACCATCACTTTATGAAAAGAAGGGGGAAAGGTAGTCTAAGGTTGCTCCACAAGCCTTTTGAGTCAATCCATAAATCATTGACACCACTGACCCTGTACAGGAAATGGGAACGAAGAGCAAAATGCCAAAAAGCAGCGCTCTACTACATGCATCCTTAGTAGTAGTACTAGTAATGCTCTAATTAACCCATCATTTAATTATTATCACTGCCACCTGGGGAGGATAATTACATTCATCAACCTTGCAACAGCGGTCTCAGTACTACTACTGCATTGAAGCCTCATATTAAGAGAGTGGCAGATCAGATAGGTACGTCTAATTGGCAGGGCACTTACACACAAGTATCTGTACAGTAAATGAGCCATTGAAAGGCATCAAATGAAGCAACCTACCGTTCTTGCACAGCACAACAGCCACGCATATGCATGCCTCCGTTTCTTGCAAGCATGAATGGACACTATGGAATTAGGCGAAGGCAGAATGCTCCAACACTAACACAGGCTCTATTGCATGCCGTTACTGCATGCATTGATCGAGTTGGTGCTCTTCACATGGGTGAGTTTGTAGTGTAAGAGACTAAAAGAGCACTACAGCTCAAAGGCTATGCAAGTATCATTGCAATTGCCTTGGACTTCTCTTTCCTGTATGGAAGCCACCAAGAGCTGTCCAGTATTCACTAAAAAAACTAAAATAATGAAGGGGGAAAAGGAAGAAAAAACATTGCCCAGGCAACAAACGCGACAAGACAAAATGTGTCCATTGATGCATAACTTGCGGCGAACTAGTGTAGACACACATGCAATTGTCAAGGAACAAGAGGAAGTTTTCATAGTCATCATCTAAAACTTACAGAAGAATGCTCCACACGTGCCTTTTCGTCTAAGTTACAAAAGGCACAAACACTGACATTCTAGACTTGCGCTTTTATCAGTGAATGTACATAGGTATAATTTGAAAGAGTGGAGTTCAGAATTCAGATAGCTCCAAAGTCCAAACTATAGAAAAATATCCTTAAAAGAACTACAGAAAATCAAGATAGAAATTTTCACCCAGCGAGACACAAGCAAGAGAAAGACCTTCAATAGAAAATGGTTTATGCCGATCTTGAATTGAAATTCCTTCATTGATACAATAAGTTTTAGATTTCCATTCATTCTATATTCTTCTGATTTTTTCCCCCTTCGTTTCTACCCTTCACATTACCTTTGCTATGGGGACATTTATGAGGCGCCCACCACCTCCATCTGTCCCCTCCAAAGAGAAAAATAACAATCTCCCCCTATATACCCTGGCACGATTGGACAGCTGCTTCACACAGGGGGTATAGTTTTGTCCTTAAATGCCTTTTTGGTCTCTCTCCCCCCTCCCCCTCCCTCCCCTACACAGGAGCATTTGCAGACGCAGCAGCATTTACGCCTCCAAAACGTTTGAAGGCAGTCATGCATGCATGCTTGCTAAGGGCGCAAAGCCTGAGTTTTTTCAGCTCAGAAGTTAGTGGTAAGTGGACAAAATGGAGTGAATTCCAACAGTGGAGCAAGCAGCCACTGTGCACAAGCAACAGATAGGCAGGAATCCACGCCATGTCCAGAAACAGTTGCAGAAACAGGAGCAGCGATGAGCTAGTCGCAAAGAAAAAATACTGCTAAATCATAATAATACCACTTTGTCCAACAGGGAGCGCCTCAGAACAGGCATTGAAAGCATGCATGACTGGTGGGTATTACTACTGCAGCAACCCGAGTAGTCAAAATCTAAAGCATGCATGCATGCAAAAGGCTCCAGATTTAATGGCCCCATATCCTTTTGCATCTTTCTTGAAAAGAGAACTCTTGCCACGCCGGTTCTTTCAAAAAATAGTCCTTCTCTTGGCAGTTGAAATCAATAAGGTAGGTACAGTCATGAACTACTCCACTAATACTCTAATATTAGTACTTCATGGCCATGATTTAAGAATTCCATGAATCTGCAGTGAGACTACGTTGCTACTGTTGGATCCAGCTATACCATTACCAATTCCGGACTGAATACTGGATAGCCCTAGGTTTGGTTTGGAATGTATGGATGAAATTTGCAGTAATCAGTACTGTTCCTCAAAATTTCCTTAACAAATCAGACATTCCAAACAGGGCCCTAACTCCTAAGAAATTTAAAACGTATCTTTTATTTTTCATGGCATTAGTTTTCGAAGACTTACCATGTTTTCTGCTCATTAGAGCTTCTGCTTGTAGCTTCTTAATTTTATCTTTTTTAGTTTTTCTTTTTCCCTCTTATTCCTTTGCATTGTCCGTGATGATATAACTTTTTTATTTTTTTTAAATTTAATTATGCTGAAAAGGTTACCAACCGTTACAATGCATTTTCAGTCGCTACAATGCAAAATAAGCCATAAGCCAAGGCTTATAAGCCTAAATAAGCACCACTGCCTCCAATGCTATGGACCACTGTGTTTACCTGAACTCTGCAGAGCAAGCCAGTAATACATCTTGAAATGAGTCATGACCATAAATGGGTAGAGTATGACCATAAAATTGCACCATAAGTATTGCAGTCCCTAGAGCCACTACCATTCATTCAAAATAAACAAATTGCCAAGCTAAAGATCTTCCCTGGATCTTATTCGCGTCTGCAACTGCAAGGGAGACCTCGCAGTTCCAGGAACCGCCTGGCTCCTACGAATGATGTGTACAAGACACAAATGGCAGGCTAGATAAGCAGGGTAGCATCTGTGCCCTCCCAGTGCATGTTGAAAGACAAGGCAGTGAGACCCTATCGCTAGTAGGCAAAGCCCATGATTGTGTTCTGATCAACAAACAGTAACAAAACACCTACATAATAAGTAAAACAGTGCAACTGAAGCGCATTTAAAAGTGGTCAGGCAGGTTCAGTGGTCACCATTGTGAAGTCAGTTCGTCCGAAGTAAAATGCTCTAAATGTACAGCAGAGCAAAATTAAGACTTGAGTATGTTCAAAGCCATTAGAAGTCACAGCAGCAATTAGAATCAAGTACTCTAGAGATGAAAATTTACCTGCTCTTTCATGGGCCAGAGGAAGCATGCATGGACCAAGCAGCAGCGTGTTGAAAAGGGCGCATCAGCGAAAAATCAATTTCAGATCTTGACTGCTCTTGAGCCTTTACTACTCAATGTTGCACAGGACAGGATGCAAGCTGGCCGGGAAGAAAACCTCAATTAGTACGAATTTACGGCGCTGACAGTTTGACTCATGAGTGCTTGCTCCTAAACATTGGTGGATGCAGGCAGCAAGACAGGATGTCTTGTACTCAGTCACGTACTGAGCTTCAGTCAGCTGAAATAAGCACCAGCTATATCGGAGGCAAGAGCAAGACAATTGTCAGAAATATTCGTGCATTTCTCAGAACAGATTGATAACAAGTGGTGATATTTACATGCTGTCTGTTCACAAAACTGCCGATCAACTTATGCTAATTGGCTTTGTATGGTATGCAATCTCGATTAGGTAAAATGTACATACAACAACGTATACTCTTGTATCAATGGATTGACCACATGCTCGCCAAAATAACCGGCATGGGTAGGTGGTCACCCTGGTGAAGTAACTAGTGACAACTTTTGTGATGAAAAGTACTGTAAATTAGAAGGAGCAGTGCAGGTCTTGGCGGTCAAGCACAAATATGGAACTACACAAGGACCTGCGACCTGGCTGCACAACGGGAGCATTTGGTGCGAGCGCTCTTGTTTAGGCTGCAAGCACACCCTTCCAGTAGCTCGAGATCTTCCTCACATATTAATATTGATACAATCTCCGGACAGTCCAAAAGCATTTTAGAGCTAAGACATCCTGCAATTGTCCAAGTTTGATATATCCTTGACAGTTTTCCAATAAACCTAACTGTCCTGATGTCATAATATTCTGGCCACTTGTCATCTGAGAGCCTCTTTTCCGCCACTTCAACAGCCCTCTGTGCCAAGTCACGCCTACCCATCTTGATACAGGCTAGCGTGAACTGAATTAACAAAGACAAATAATTTAACTTACAGAAAAACTTTATAAAAGGTTTAAAAAGCACGAAAAGTTAGAGAGATATATCAAGTGTACCTGCCATAGCAATGTAGGCCAAGATCCACAATTATGGTACGACCAGGGCCTGCATACGATAAAAAATCTTCAAAGAAATAAACTCAAATACTAAAACATGCAACTTGGTCCATGCTATTGCTAACAATGCCTTTTGGCTCACTTTCGGTGAAGGCTTTACATCATGAGGTCAAAAGTAGTGAAGAATGCGATTTAAAATGAAAAAAAGTAAGTGATACTTATTTGTACTTTGGGCTTAGAAAGATTTAGTTCTCATGAAAAGCATAATAAAATGTAGCAGGTTTTCAAAAACCCACAAACAACTGAATATATACATCATAAGAAAAGAAGTTCCGGTTGCTCACGCGTTTTTGGGGTCGCTACCAGTGATGATACGACATTCCTCATACTCTAGAGCAGGGTAGCATATCTTGAGAGGCATATTTGCAACTATATCATCCCATTTGGCTTCACTTAGGTTCAGAATACCCTCTGCTTGCCTTCTTCATATCAACCCAATAGTACTCTCTCATGTGAAATGACAAAGCACTGAGCCTGTTGTTAATAGCACGAATCAATATCTTAGATCCATAATTTATGCTGACAATTTCATGGGCACAGCGCAAAGCAGAATAGAACAGAGCCTGTGAAACAGATTATGTTAGGTGCTTGATGAGAATTCTTTCTTTTATACAGTTTATTTTCTCTGTGTACTGTGTAGTCTCACTTATACAAAGTGAAGGGTAAGGCAAACACAGCTCCATTTTGTTAGAGATATATTCCATATCCATGTGTAGTTACATTATGACACACCTGTACGTGTTGTATTAGGTTTGACTCATACCTGTACGTGTATATATACTGGCCCTTTGGCCTCATGATGAATACAAGTGCTATTCATAACATGGTATCAGAGTCAAACCTAGGGTTTCGTTATACCTAGGGCTCCGATCTGCACTTGTCTCTCATCGCCGTCGCTGGCTCGTGCTTGTCCGGTCGAGATCAAGCCGTGGTCGCTTGATCCTCTTCACCTCGGTGCGCGTCGGCCTCTCGTCGATCTTCGCGCCGCCTTCGAGATCCAGTATCGGTGCGCGTCGGCCTCTCCGTCGATCTTCCGCCGCGCCTTCGAGATCGGTATCGCCGACGAGCGGCCCGATCTGTCGTCATCGCCGACCTCCGCTTGCGCCGCTGCCTGGGGAGCCACCGTCATCCGCCGCCGGTGGAAAGCCGCCGCTGGGCGCCGCCGCCCGCCGCCGATGAGCCGCGGGCCGCCGCTGGGCGCGCCGCCACCGCCGCGCGATGGAGAGCCGTCGCGCCATGGCCACTGCTGGGGCGCCGCCACCCATTGTCGGTGAAAAGCCGCGCGCTGCTTTGCTGGGGTGCGCCGCCACCGCCTCTCTCTGCACAGGGTGCGCGCTTGGCAAGCCGACCAAGCCTTAGTTTTGGCTCGGTGGTGCAGTTCGCTCCCCTCTGTCCCTTTTTGACCGCTTTCGGTCCAATGGCCTTTTTTTCGGTAAAAAAAAAAAAAAAAAAAAAAAGGAAAAGAAAATGTCTTCTTTTGCGAGTTCGGTTCATTTCCTCGTTGCCGGTGATCTTCGACGGTCTCAACTATCGGATTGGTTTGACATATGCATCTTCACATGCGAGTCGGCGTCTTTGGGAGTATTTTACCGGCGACTTACCCTGTCCGCCTTGCCCTACTCCACCTGCTGCACCTGCCTTCCCAAAGGATGCTTCTGAAGAAACTCGTACAAAGGCAACTGAGGTTTTTGAGGCTGCCATGAAGACTTTCCAGTCTCAGTTTGCTGCTAACAGGACATGGATTGATGAAGATGCTCGTGCTTCTGCTATTCTAGTTAACAGTATGGAGGTGCATCTCACCAGTGATATTATTGGTCTGACTTCCGCTCAGGCGATGTGGGCACATCTGCGCGCGCTCCGACGAGCCATCCGGTGATTCTCGTACCTTCTTTGTTGTGCGTCGGGAGCGATCACTTGCGAGGAGATGCTACTATGGACGAGTTCTACGCTCAGCTATCTGCGATATGGCGCCAGATTGACTCTTTAGGTCCAGATGTTTGTCGCACCTGTCAGTGCTGTCAGCGTCAGCAATCTCACCTGGAGCTTCGTCGCATCTACGACTTCTTGACACGCCTTCGGTCCGAGTTTGAGCAGACTCGTGCTCAATTGCTGGCTCGTCACCCACGAGTGACTTTGTTGGAGGCCCTTACAGCGGTTCGTACTGAGGAGATTCGCCTTCGTGGTGCGGGTCTCCTGTCATCATCGTCGTTTCCTTCGGTTTTAGCGGCTTCTTCAGCTTCTACTCCTACTGCGTCGCCTGTTACTTCTTCACCGGCTATATCTTCACGATGGCATTGCTGCTTGGTAGGAGACCTCATTGCACATATTGCAACAAGGATGGACATGTGGAGCAGTTTTGCTACAAGAAGAAGAAGGATTTTCGTCGTGATACTCGTCCTCCGAGAAGCACTGGAGGTTCCCCCTCTCAGCGAAGTCCTGGTACTTCTGACACTCAGCAGTTTTTACAATTACTAGGTCGTATGGTTACTTCTGCATCGTCTGGTACTGCTGGTTCTGCTACTCAGTCTTCGGGTGAGAGACCACCTTCGGCTCCTTCCTCAGGTACATCACCTTGGATTCTTGATTCTGGAGCTTCTTTTCATATGACATCTGATTCCACCACTCTTACTTCTGTTAACCCTCTAGTTGCTCCCATCTCTGTTCAGACAGCAGATGGTTCCTCTCTTTCTGTCACAGGACGAGGCACCCTTTCTAATTCATCTTTTCTTGTTCCTGATGTTTCGCATGTCCCAAAACTAACTATGCAGCTCATATCTGCCGGCCAACTTACTGATCATGGTTGTCGTGTTATTCTCGATTCTGATTCTTGTTGTATTCAGGATCGCCGCACGGGGACTCTGGTTGGTACTGGCCCTCGCCGCCGTGATTCCCAACGGCTCTGGGAGCTTGACTGGCTTCGCCTTCCATCCGCTGCCCCTGCCAGTCTGGTCGCCTCCACCACTGCCTTCGCATCTGCTGCAGCCTCCACCACCTCTTTTGCTCAGTGGTATCATCGTTTGGGACATCTTTGTGGATCACGTATGTCTTCATTACTTCGTCGTGGTCTTTTAGGGTCTGTGTCTGGTGATACCTCTCTCCATTGTCAGGGTTGTAAGCTTGGCAAACAGCTTCAACTTCCCTATTCTTCTAGCGAGTCAGTATCTCAGCGTCCTTTTGATCTTGTTCATTCTGATGTATGGGGACCAACTCCTTTTATCTCAATAGGAGGTCATCGATATTATATCATTTTTATTGATGATTTTTCTCGGCATACATGGATATATTTTATGTCATCTCGTAGTGATGTTTTATCCATCTATAAGACTTTTGCCAACATGGTCCGTACTCAGTTTGACTCTTCTATTCGCGTTTTCATGCGACTCTGTGAGTATTTATCGGTGCTCTTCGTGCTTTTCTTCTTGAGCAAGGCACTCTCCCAATTTTCTGTCCCGTGCTCATGCTCAAAATGGTGTGGCCGAACGCAAGCATCGCCATGTTCTTGAGACAGCTCGTGCTCTTATGCTTGCTTCTAATGTTCCACCACACTTCTGGGCTGAGGCCGTTTCCACTGCCACTTTTTTTATCAACATCTAGCCCTCCTCTGCTCTTCAAGGTGGGATTCCAGTTGAGCGCCTGTGTGACAAGACTCCTGATTATTCTAGTCTTCGCCTTTTTGGGTGTTTGTGCTATGTTCTTCTTGCACCTCGTGAGCGCACTGCCGATCGCGATCGTCGAGTGTGTTTTTAGGCTCTGATCTTGAGCACAAGGGATATCGCTGTTGGGACCCTATTGGCAGACGGATGCGGATTTCTCGGGATGTTACTTTTGATGAGTCTCGTCCGTTCTATCCACAACTTTCTTCTTCCTCCACTCCAACATCAATTGTCGAGCCACTTTCTTTTCTGACTTTTCCTTCCACTCCCATAGTTGCCACTCCATCACCACATTCTTTGGTCTCTCCGGTGCCTCCTTCCCAGTCGGCACCCTCTTCACCACCAGCATCTTCTTGTCCTGATCTTGTTCCTTCTTATCCTCTCTTCTATACCCGTCGTCCACAGATTCAGGATTCCTCTAATGTGCCCTCTTCTTCTACTGGGCCATTCTCTTCAGCCTCTCCTCGCTATGCTCTTCGCGATCGCCATTCTATTCGGCCTCCTGCGCGTTTTGGTTTTGCTGCTGCTGCTCTTGCCGAACCGACTTCTTATAAAGATGCTGTTCTTCATCAGGAGTGGCAGCATGCGATGGCAGAGGAGATTGCTGCCCTTGAGCGTACTGGCACGTGGGATCTTGTTCCTCTTCCTCCACGTGTCACTCCTATCACATGCAAGTGGGTCTATAAAGTTAAGACCCGCTCTGATGGTTCTCTTGAGCGCTACAAGGCTCGTCTTGTAGCACGCGGTTTTCAGCAGGAGCATGGTCGTGACTATGATGAGACTTTTGCTCCTGTTGCTCACATGACCACTGTTCGCACTCTTCTTGTCGTGGCCTCTGTTACTTGATGGTCCATCTCTCGATTGGATGTTAAGAATGCTTTTCTCAATGGCGAGTTACGTGAGGAGGTCTACATGCGGCCTCCCCACAGGTATTCTCGCTCTCGAGGGTACGGTTTGTCGTCTTCGCGTTCTCTCTATGGTCTCAAGCAAGCTCCTCGAGCTTGGTTTGATCGTTCTCTTCTTGTCACTGCACCGTTTCTCTGCGGTGCTCATGATCTGCTCTTTTTATTCACACCTCGCCTGCGTGGCGGGCGCTTCTCTGTTATATGTTGATGATATGATTATTATGGCGATGATTCTCGGTATATCACTTTTATTAAGGAGCGTCTTCATGAGCGATTTCTTATGTCGATTTGGGTCCACTTCCGTTACTTTCTTGGGATTGAGATTATCTCTACTTCTGAGGGTTTCTATTTATCCCAAGAAAAGTATATTCAGGACCTTCTTGAGCGTGCATCTCTTGCTGATCAGCGCACAGCTGAGACTCCTATGGAGCTTAATGTTCATCTTTGTCTTACTGATGGTGAGCTCCTTCCTGATCCTACTCGCTATCGTCACCTTGTTGGGAGCCTTGTCTATCTTGGTGTTACTCGTCCTGACATTTCGTATCCTGTGCATATCTTGAGTCAGTTTGTTTCTGCTCCCACACAGGTCCACTACAGTCATCTCCTTCGTGTTCTACGATATCTTCGTAGAACTATCTATCGTCGTCTCTTTTTCCCTCGCTCCAGCTCTTTACAGCTCCAGGCATATTCTGATGCCACTTGGGCTAGTGATCCCTCTGATCGCCGGTCTCTTTCTGCCTACTGTGTTTTTCTTGGTGGTTCTCTCAATGCTTGGAAGACTAAGAAGCAGATAGCAGTTTCTCGTTCGAGTGCTGAGGCTGAGTTGCGAGCGATGGCATTGTTGACTGCGGAGGTTACTTGGTTACGGTGGTTACTTGAGGATTTTGGTGTTTCTGTTACTGCACCGACTCCTCTTTTGTCAGACAGTACGGGTGCTATTAGCATTGCTAAAGATCCAGTGAAGCATGAGCTTACAAAGCACATTGGTGTGGATGCTTCATACATGCGGACACAGGTACAGGATCAGATTGTTACTCTTCAGTATGTGCCTTCCGAGATTCAGTTAGCAGACTTCTTCACAAAGGCACAGACCAGAGCTCAGCACAATTTTCACCTCTCCAAACTTAATGTTGTTGCTCCACCATAAGTTTGAGGGGGGGGGGGGTGTTAGAGATATATTCCATATCCATGTGTAGTTACATTATGACACACCTGTACGTGTTGTATTAGGTTTGGCTCATACCTGTACGTGTATATATACTGGCCCTTTGGCCTCATGATGAATACAAGTGCTATTCATAACACATTTGAGTTGCGAGTATAGAATTTGTTATTAGGGCAGAACAATATCATTATCTCATAACTACCTTAACATACTTGAGTATGTAAAGATCAAGTTTCAAAGATTAGCTAAACTGGATCTCAAGAGGATGCCCATGGATTCCCATCCGTTGGTCAATCATACATGATCCATCAGTGACTAACAATGTAGGGAACATGTCAAATCCATCAGACAAGCATAAATTCAGGATTAGTTTGATGCATGTCTGCACATCAACCCTTTCTTGCAGTGCATAGTCTCCGGTGATTTTACCATAGGCCAGAAACAGGATTATCCACCAAAGGCCTTAGAAACAGAACTTGGTATAAAAAAATCCATGAAAACAAAACTTATCTTCAATGGTATAACATGAGTCCACCCAACATACTCACCAGAGTCAACTGGTGCTACACGCCCAATGGCCGACTCTCCAAAGTCAGGGCCAAGAACCTCCTCAAATGCTTCACTGTTTCCATCTAAAGGCACAGATCTGACTTTAAAACTAGCAGACATCAATGTAAAATACTTTGGATGATTGAGGAAGCGTTATCACCTCCAGGGGAGGCCGCACAGATCTATTAATATGGGTCAATAATAGCACTTGACGTTGCATTACAATCTCAATCATATCTGTAATTGCCGTGCTGATTTAAACCAGGACTCTAACTCTTCTATCTTTACCAAACAACTTCTATCTATACAATACAAGAGAAGTAACTTTCTATCTATTAGCAGCAACGGCAAGTATCAGGATATGAGCAGGATTCGGTTACAAATACTTCTAACAGCCCCCCTCAATCACAACTTCCTTAAGTTGAGACTGTGTTTAAATTCTTCAAGTCGACGCAATGAGAGAGGCTTGGTAAATCCATCTGCAACTTGATCACCTGTAGGGACATATCTGATGTCTAATAACTTTTGATGAACTCGTTCTCTTACAAAGTGATAATCGACCTCAATATGTTTGGTTCGTGCATGAAAAATTGGATTTGCTGATAAGTATGTAGCTCCTATGTTATCACACCATAACCTGGCAGCTGGAGGACTTTTGACATCAAGCTCACGCAGGAGAGTTTGTATCCATATTACCTCAGCTGTAGCATTAGCTAATGATTTATATTCTGCCTCAGTACTAGACCTGGAGACTGTAGCTTGTTTTCGAGCACTCCATAATACAAGATTTGTTCCTAGAAACACAGCAAATCCACCAGTCGACCTTCTGTCATCAGGACAGCCTGCCCAATCTGCATCTGAGAAAGCACTAACAAGCATAGACATAGACTTATTTATGCATAATCCAATTCCTATGGTGTGCTTTAGATATCTCAGAATTCTCTTGACCGCTGTCCAATGTAGATCAGTAGGAGAGTGCAAATATTGACAAACTTTGTTTACTGAAAAGGCAATATCTGGTCTAGTTAATGTCAAATATTGTAAGGCACTAACAACACTCCTATACTTTGTAGAATCCTCAGGTCCGAGTGGTTCACCTTGAGCAGATAATTTTTCAGATTTGGACATAGGTGTATTCATAGGCTTGCAGTTTATCATGTTAACCCTCTTGAGTATATCTGAAGTATACTTTTCTTGAGTCAGAAGAATACCTTCTTGTGTCTTTCTTACTTCAATTCCCAGGAAATAGTGAAGATCACCCAGATCTTTAAGAGCAAACTCAGTTTGTAGAGCCCGTAGAAGACTTGATGTTGCATCTATGGAGGAACTCGCAACAATTATATCAACAACATATATAAGCATAAATATGGTGACACTTTCCTTGCTGAAATAAAATAATGAAGTGTCAGCTTTGGATGGATGAAACCCAAGACTCTGCAATTTCTCACTGAGCCTTGAATACCAGGCTCGTGGTGCTTGTTTCAACCCATATAGAGATTTATCTAATTTGCAAACATGATTCTGTAGAACTTTATCCTCATACCCAGGGGGTTGTTTCATATATACATCTTCCTCTAGAACACCATGAAGAAACGCGTTCTGCACATCCAATTGGCGAAGACTCCAACCTCTAGAGATAGCAATAGACAGAACAAGCCTGATAGTAGCTGCCTTAACTACAGGACTAAAAGTATCTTCATAATCAATACCATATCTCTGTTTAAAACCTTTAGCTACCAGTCTAGCCTTATACCTATCTATTGAACCAGCTGCCTTCCGTTTGATTTTATAGACCCATTTACAGTCAATTATGTTCATGCCTTGTTTTGTAGGTACTAGATGCAAGGTATTATTTTTCATTAATGCTGAATATTCTATATCCATTGCACTCTTCCAATTCTTATCACTAAAAGCTTCATGTAGACATTGAGGTTCACCAGTAGATGACAAAAATCCGTACCTGATTCTCCCATCAGTAAAGATCTTCGGTTTGGCAATACCCCTTTGTAATCTAGTGACTGGCCGATGCACTGTTGGAACATGACGCTCATGTGCTGTAGATGATCCTTCTAGGACAGCAGGAGGCAATCCCTGAGAAACCGCTGCAGACGATCCTGATGCAGGTTCCAATGCTACCGTGACTGAGGCTTCCTGCGTGGGAGAGCCAGCTACGGAGGAGTCGGCAGCTACGGACACGTCCATCTCAACGTGACCAGTCGCAGTCACAGGTAAATGCGCGTCCACCTCAACGTCACCAATCGCTGCCACGGGTAACTGGGTCTCGGAATTATCCCCATGCAGTCCGGAACCATGCACGTTTGCATTGTTTGCGCCTGTAGAGTTGTCTAAAAAATTCTCTGCAGCAAGATTAGTTAAATCATTTGGGACATTAGCAATTTGATCACCTATATGTTCTCCCCTTTGATCAATAGGATTTAACAGGACCGATGGAAGGAGGATTTCAGATCTAAGTCTGGCTCCGGCATTTGGATGAAGTTTTGAGAAGGAAAAGATCTCTTCATCAAAAACTACATCTCGGGAAATATAAACTCTGCCAGTTGAGACATCTAAACACTTAAATCCTTTGTGCATGTTGCTATATCCAAGGAAGACACATTGCTTGGAGCGAAATTGAAGTTTATGCTGATTATAAGGACGAAGGTTCGGCCAACAGGCACACCCAAAAGTATGGAGAGAGGAATAATCCGGCTTGATTTGGAAGAGATGTTCTAAGGGTGTGGATTGAATGACCTTACTGGGTATTCGATTGATTAGATATGTAGCAGCAAGAAAAGCTTCATCCCAGAATTTTAGTGGCATAGAGGCATGACCAAGAAGGGCTAGGCCAACTTCAACAATATGTCGGTGTTTTCTTTCAGCAGACCCATTTTGTTGGTGTGTATAGGGGCACGATACTTGATGAGATATACCAACTTTTCTAAAGAAGGAGTTGAGTTTCTCATATTTACCACCCCAATCAGTTTGCATGAAGATTATTTTTCTGTCAAACATCCTTTCTACAAGTTTTTGGAATTCATGAAATTTTTGGAACACCTCGGATTTATGTTTAAGAAGATAAATCCAAGTGAATTTGCTGAAGTCATCAATGAAGCTAACATAATATTTATTTCTTCCAACTGATACAGTTGCAGGACCCCAAACATCAGAGAAGATTAATTCTAAAGGAAAGTGTGACACACTTGTCGACTTTGAATATGGTAGTTGATGACTCTTTGCCTGTTGACAGCATCACAAACAGAAATTTTATTGGAATCTAAGGAACATTGGAGTTTATTCTGACTGATGACTTGTTGAACTGTTTGCAAAGGTGGGTGCCCTAGCCGGTTGTGCCACTTTGACAAGGATGGCTTGACGATATTGTAGACTTGTTTAACTGGGGTTGAATTAAGTGGATAGAGACCACCTTCACATCTTCCTCGAAGAAGAACTTTCTTCGTTGCCTGATCCTTAATCAAAAAGAAATTTGGATGAAATTCAAGGAAGGCTTGATTGTCAGTTGCTAGACGATGAACAGAGACAAGATTTTTCGTGGCTTTTGATACATGCAGGACATGATTGAGTAAAAGATTACGATTTGGGGTATGAACAATAGTATGACCAATATGTTTAATGCCCATACCTGTACCACTTGCGGTATGAATCTGATCGGAGCCAGTGTACTTCTCTCAAAGAGCCAACTTGTCAAGATCACTAGTGATATGATCTGTTGTACCGGTATCTGTGTACCAATTGGTATCAACACCATATGAATTTGTAGCAACAGCAACATACCTTTTCTCAGGAGCATATTCTTCATCAAACCGGTGCCAACAATCCAGCGTTGTGTGACCTGGTTTTTCGCACACTTGGCATCTCAGACGGTTGTCGCTGTTGCTGTTTGAACCGCCATAGCTGTGTCTTCCTGCTCCGCGGCTACTGTGGCCACCGCGTCCATCACAGCCATAGCCGCGACTACGACCACCATGACTGCGCTGGAAGGCTCCGCGTCCACGCCTGGCCGAGTTAGCTGAGATATGGGAGCCTCCCTGCAGTAAATCCATCCGGTTTTCAAAACTTGTTAGTTGCGCATATAACTCGCTCACCGTAATGGATTCCTTCCGTCCCAGAACTGTTGTGACGACGGGGTTGTAGTCGATGTCAAGTCCATTGAGGATGTAGGAGACGAGTTCTTCGTCGTCGATTGGTTTTCCGGCTGCCACCATCTCGTCGCCATATGCCTTCATCTTGCCGAAATACTCCGGCATGGTCATTGACCCTTTTTGAGTACTGGAGAGCGCCATGCGGGTGTTAATCACACGAGCTCTTGTGTGTGAAGAGAACATATCTTCGATTGCCCTCCAGACTTTTGCCGCACTTGTCATTGCAGCGACGTGCGTCAGAATTTCCCTCGACAGGGTGGAGAGGAGATAGCCGAGGACCTGCTGGTCAAGGGCTAACCACTTCGCGAATTCAAGATTCGATTCTTCAACTGCTTTGTCGCCGGTTCTGACGATAATCTTCTCTGCAGGCGCCGCCGTGGTTCCATCAAGGAATCTAGTGAGTTGCGCGCCTCGTACTGCAGGAAGGATCTGTGCTTTCCATAGCATATGGTTGCTCTTGGTTAGCTTCTCTGTGACAGGATGACCTAGAGATGTACTCCAAGCCATGGCTGCCGCAAGAGAAGGAGAAGAAGCTCCGGTCGCCATGGATGAAGCTCCAGTCGCCATGGATGTGAATTAGAGGACTAGCTCTGATACCATGTAAAATACTTTGGATGATTGAGGAAGCGTTATCACCTCCAGGGGAGGCCGCACAGATCTATTAATATGGGTCAATAATAGCACTTGACGTTGCATTACAATCTCAATCATATCTGTAATTGCCGTGCTGATTTAAACCAGGACTCTAACTCTTCTATCTTTACCAAACAACTTCTATCTATACAATACAAGAGAAGTAACTTTCTATCTATTAGCAGCAACGGCAAGTATCAGGATATGAGCAGGATTCGGTTACAAATACTTCTAATGGACAATATATAGAGAGAGTACAAGAGGGTATTACAGATAAGGAAGGCATATTAGAAAGATAATACAAACTCTATATCCTAATACAACTCTATATTAGGCTCCCTCTCCTTCAGCAGTGGCGGAGGCCGCGGCGCCAGCGGTAGGGCGGAGGATATAAAGGCTGGAACCGGCGGGGATCAGATTGTGGACGTGGAGGGGTCGATGAGGCAAGAGGGCAAGATGAAGAAGGCCGGCGTGGTGGTCGGCGCTGGAGCCCCGTCGGCGGCCTGGCGACTGCGGCCCAAAGAGACAGCACTGACGTCAAGGGAGGAGAGCCGCGCCGACAAGCGTGAAGAGCCCGACGGCGGCGGCGAGCCAGATCTGGCAAGGAAGAGTCCGAATCCAACGCGGAGGATCTGAACAGATTTGGGTGGGGGTGAGCTGGATACGAGTGGGAAGGTGGTTCATCGCCTCGTCGCCCGTGTGCCGGCAACTGAAGACGCCGGATCTGGTGAATGCGGGAAGAGGCGACCCGGTAGGGGGCCGGCGGCGGCAGAGGCGGACCGGTGAAGAAGAGCCCAGTGTCGGCCAGAGATGAGCCGTCGCCAAGCCAGCAGCGAAGAGGCGCGACGTCGGTGGTAGCCGAGGCGGGGCGCCAGATCCGGGGAGACGACGGCGAATCCAGGCAAGAAGGGCCAACGGTGGCTGGATCTCTTAGGCGTCACCAGGTACGGGTCCACGTTGAACTCCTCCACGTCCTTGCGTTTGCAAATCCGCAAAAACATCGGCACAGGGGAGAGGAAGAGGCCGAAGGAGAAGAGGCCCAACAAGGTAGCCACCTCCGGGAGCGGAGATCGATCCTCCTGAGGGCAGCAGCAATGGAAGTAGATCGAGACTAGGGTTTTAACCTAAACTCTGATACCATGTTATGAATGTTGTGTGTATATTGAAGAGGCTCAATATGCAATATATATAGAGAGTACAAGAGGGTATTACAGATAAGAAAGCCATATTAGGAAGAGAATACAAACTCTATATCCTAATACAACTCTATATCCTTAACATCTTCCACCAACTCTGATAGGTTAAAGAAAAAAAAGAAAACAATTAGTTTACTTCCAAACAACATTGCTCATAACCTAGATATTCAGAGAATGCTATGTGAAAAAAAACACTTCAGCTACCATCGCTGTGCTAGCAGCATGATCTGATGAAACACGACTCAACATCTTAAGTTATCCCATAATAAAAACGATTGCTTTTGTATACAAAGTACAAACAATTTGTCAGTTCTGTTTTCAGGGGTTTGGTGGACCTATTTTCTGAAGTTACAAAACCATTTCCAGCATAAGTATGCCTATGTTTCTTTTTTTAAAGAGAACTCATTCATGTTGTCTTAACATACTTATCACTGAAGTAGTAAACCAATATTAACCATCTTACTAAAAAGTCAACTAGAGTAATAAAACTGCTTTTAGCAATCTCTCAAAAATCAGACGCACACCGTGCGATGAACACCAGATTATCTTCTTACTCCAATTTTTTTAGCGGTTGAATTGAGTGGTTTAGATGGGGTAAGTCGACTGAGCAAGTGGTGCGGGTTGAACATTGCATAAGCTGTTTGAACTACCTATGAATTTATTTTTATTTTTATAATTTTGATGGATTAAATAAGCTGAAAGTCTGAAATGCTGGCATGTTATGGTGTTGGCTTTGCAAAGATATTCTGATCGTAAAGAGGTAAAATTGGTCATTGTCTAAGATATTGAATTGTATGAAACACAAATATGGGTTATGACTAGCGCTCAATGCTAAAAGGTAACACAATCTCTTGCTCACCTACTATAGCCCTACCTTATGTCCATAGACAACCATTTAGCACCACTTATGGCAGGTCATAACAACTGACATTATAATGCTTCTTAGGATCTCAGTATCCCAACTTTGTAATGCAGAATGTTGCCTATGAAATTACTCTAGGATGGCCTTCCTAAGTCCCGTACTCATCTCAAAAAATAGAAACACCAAACTTATCTACTCAAATTAGCTCCTTTAAATGAACCATGGTGAACTTTCAAAATCAACTAAGAAGAAAATCTCGTATTCAAGGTACTGTCAGTCAGTCACAATCAAATTACATAGTGGAGGCATATATTATGACAAACATACCTTGGTAGCAAACTAGCAAATGGTGCAAAGTATAATAGATTCAAATCCTTCAGAATCCTTAATATAGTACTAATCTCAAAACAAACGAAGAGGTAAGTTGCATCTATCTACCATTCATCGTGCTTTAAAAAGTGTGCAAATCATTATTGAGAAAAGCACAGAAGCACCTCTCAAAAGAAAAATACTATGTTGAATTGTAAGTACACTATTTTTCTGCTGTGTAATACTTAAGATTTTGAAACAAGTTTCCAATGCAAAAATAACCAGCGTCAAAGCGGGGGGATTTATTCGAACAATTGTTGGTGTTCTCGGGAAAGGCCGTTATGAGGTATACCGTATACTGTACACAGATCCCCTGCCATCACATCGAAGTGGTATTAGAATTTGTGTTATTTGATCCACAACAACCTTTTTATAGCACATTACCACGACTACATTTCAACTGAACTTGCATAGCAGTACCACGAATGAAATATAGCACTTACATATCATTCCAAAGTTCGCGTGACTTACCTGGAGCTGCAGGGTGTGGAGCAGGAAGTTCTTCACGATGTCGCCCTCACCCTTGAGGAGGAACGCGATGGCCGACGGTACGAAGTCCCTGATGAACACCTGGTCGTAATTGAGCATCTGGCTGGCCGTGGACGGGTCGTTCGCCGCCACCGTCCCCACCGCGGTGCAGCAGTAATTCACTACCGCGCGGCTGAGCAGCCACCACGCCTCCATCTCCTGCGGTGACTCTTCCCTGCTCCTCACCGCCTCCACCCCGGCCCTCAGACCCTCCAGCTCCTCGTTCTGGCACGTCAACGCCTCCTGCTCGGGCTCCGCCGCGGCTGCAGACGCTTCCTCCGGGGGCTGTGGAGTGGTGGGGGGCTCCTCGAGGGGAAGCGACTCCAGCGGCGGCGCAGCGCCGAGGGCGCGAGGGTGGCGGCGCGGAAGGGGTCGAAGGGCGGGGGCTTGTAGCTTCCCCCGTCGAGGGCGTGCCGGAGCCCACCGACGTGGAGAGAAGGCGGCGAGCGGCGGCGGCGGAGGAGGAGGAGAAATGTCAGCATCCGAGAGTGGAATCCGAACTACACGATCCGAGAATTTTTGGATTAGCTCCTCACTCTCGGCCGTCGCGCGCGCGCGCTCTCTCGCTCCCGTCCGCTGCTCTCTCCCTCCTGGTCACCGCTATGGGGTCACCCTTCCCCACGCATACAAGGAAATCGGGTGGAGGTAGCAGCGGCCCGATCGTGGACGGCGGCGGGTTGATAGATGGGGTAGGAGGCGATGACAGTGACAGCTGTGGCAGTTAAGTTGAGCAAGATGGCACTGCGGAAAGGGGTCGAGAGGCTGCGCAGCAAGGCAGTGACAGCGCTACCGACCGTGGGTGGTGGTGGAGGGGGTGGAGAGGGTGAAGACGTATAGAGCTGCGGTCGATGCTGGAGAAGAAGGCGGGGAGCGCGACGGGTGCGGAGAAGAGAGAGGGAGAGGAGGGCGACGACCGACACAGTAGCACAAGAAGAGAGGGGGAGGGGAGCGGCGGTGCTTCGAGAGAAGAGAAGAGGGAGGGGAGGGGTAACGCAAGAGGGTATGCCGTCGGGATGCTTCCGTAACATGGCATGCAGTAGGGGGTGATCGGAATAGCGATGACTTTTGGCTGAAAAACACTGTAGCTGGCTGAAAAAACACTGTAGCTGAGTTAGTGTATAGTGTAGTGAATAGTGAAAAAAAAGTTGAAGCTAGAAGCTGAAGCCGAAACGATCACCCCCGTAGTCACTCTCTTTTGGATTTTCGTAAGAATAAAAACTAAGAACTAGGGTTTACTCTAGTGACAGCTAGGATTTGTATTTATCAGCATAAGCATAAAAAATCCAGTTACAATTCTTATATAGTGGCTACCACGGTTAAAAACAGAAACAATCGAAAATGGCAGCGAATAGTTATGACTAGCTACAGTAATTGGAGGTAATTAAACGGCCGTCGTTGGATGTGAATCGGACGCTTGCCAAAGACGTCATAACCCTTCGCTTGCTTAAGTGAGGTCAACACCGGTATTTGCTTACTTAGTATGTCAGATCTTCATAACCCTTCCTGTTTCCATATGAACCGTCCAGAGAATACCGATACATCAGGTTTTAAATCCATGAGGATACACGCTTGACATTCCCCTCTTTCTTTAGTTCCTTGCCATTATGGAATAAAACTAGAAAAATACTTTCTTGATGAAGTCAGCATCTTCCTAACTTGCGACAATAACCGATAGATTAAGCCATTGCACCATTGGTTCATTGTTGTGAGGAATGATTCGCTTTTCTAGCACAGCAATTGGGGTCACTTTCACATTGCCATCTGCATCAACTAAGGATAATTCAGGATTAGGAACTACCTGATCTCCAACATGCTTTTTTAGCTGGTTCACATGGAAAACTGGGTGAAGCTTTGTAACATCCTAGCTATTTATTTCAAAAAAATTTTATAGTGAAAATTTTTTATTTTAATTCAAAATAAAAACAAGTTTATTTGGTTGCCTGAATTTTAGAGTTTTTGTTTGCCAAGTTTTCAACTTTTGAAAAAGGCTTTTTCCTTCTCAAAAGTAATTTAAAGTAAAGAGAAAAATTAAATTAAAATAATATTTTGAATTTCTATAAAAACCTAGTTCAAATTAATTATTTTGAAGCATTTTGGCTTTTATCTCTTTTTTGTGTTTTTTGGAATTTAAAAATCAATTTCAAAGCTAAAAAGTACTTTTGTAAAAAAGTTAAAGACCAAGTTTATGTTGAAAATATTTTTCCTAAGTCCAAAATATATTCTAGAATTTTTGTGAATTTTCTAATTTTTTTGGACTTTATTTGCTATTTTTAAAATGTTTTTAAGTTGCTAAGCCTTTCTACAAATTAAAATGAAGTTTTAAAAACCCAACCTCTTCTCCGGCTGACATGTGTCGGGCTCAGATTGAATTTCCCCTTCGCCGATCTAATCTCAGTCGTTTGTAGCCACTTACCCATTCATGTTTTGGCCGACAGCCCTGATCTCTTCGTTGTGCCACGTGGCGAATATCCGATCGTCTGTCTCTCCTCTCTCTCTTCGACATGCGGGCCCCGCATGTCAGCTCCTCCTTCCTCCTCCCTTCCTCTTCCTTAGCTGCCACCATTATTGCACGTGCCCGAGCTCCATTACTTCGTCCTCCGACCGTTACTTCTTGCCATTAATGACCATTGAGTGCCCCTCTATCACTCGCCATCAATCTCCGCCACTCTAACTCCGGCGAGGTCATGCTCGACCGTTCACACTCCTCTGCCCTATAAAACCCCCTCTACGAGGATACCCTAGCCACGCCGCCCCCTTCCCCTCCTCCATTTCCCTCTCTCCACACCTTGGACTCCCTAACATCGTTTTCCCTCTTCACCGAGCGTCGGTGGTCCTCCAGTGAGAAATTGTCATCGATCGGAGCTGCGTCGGTGGTCCTCCAGTGAGAAAGTCTCTTACCGTTCAGATGGTCCGAACATTGTCTTGACCAATCGGACGGTCCGTTGCCGATCGAACGGTCGAAAGCCTCTTGCCTTTTGGACTGGTCCGAACTTTCTCTTATCGATCGGACGGTCCATTCCCGATCAGACAATCTGAACAATCCTTCATCGTGTCAACCACCTGACAGCCACGTTAGTGCCACGTGTCACACCACATCAGCACCCGACCGCTCCCGAGCCACGTTAGCTGCCACGTGTCGCCATGTCACATGCCACGTCAACACAAAGCCGACCCCATGCCACATCAACGCCACCTAACAGCCACGTCAGCAAATCCTACCACGTGTAGGGCTGACGTTAGCATGACGTCATAAATCAATTTTTCCTAAATTTATTTTGGCCAAAAATTCAATTCCTTGCCGACGTCATAATTTTAATTTTCCTTCAAAGAAAATAATTCCCTAAATTTCTTGTTGACATCATAAATACCTTTTCCTTTAGAATATAATTCCAAAAAATCATCTTTTCCCTTTTTCTTCAGTTTTGAACTTCCAAAAGTGTGTTCTCCTTCATCCTAACTCCGATTAGACCCGTTCAAATTTCTAAATTCTTCTAAAATCCTAAACTATCCATTTATGAAATCTTTTTGAATTTTTGAATTTTATTTGAATTTATTTTGCTTTTGTTCTTCTCGAATAGATTACGACGTTTTCGCATAGTACGATTTCGATGATTCGTAGCACCAAAACTTCGAGTAAGGCAAGTTATATCTTTGATCATGTTGCTCCCAGTAATTTAAATTATTTATATTGATTCTTAAAATTATTATGTATACGTACTTTTATTTGAACTTAGTTTAAATTCAATTTAAACTCTAATTTTGCCTCTGGCCGTCGCCACCACCTTCGTCTCTACTCGTGCATCAGTGTTTTACAATGGATGAGCAAAGATCAAAAGCCGTAACTGAAACTTTTGTCAGGTTGTACAAAGAAGGCATGATTTATAGGTCAGTTTCCCCACCCTATTTTGCAGAGATTACCGCCTTGTGAATTGGGATTGCTCACTTCTAACAGCAATTTCTGACATAGAGGTTGACGAAGCTTTGCATTGTTTATGATAGTTAGTTTGATTAAATGCGCATGACTAAGACCAATCTCTTTGTTTGAAAATGTTGTTTTGTCAGGTTGATCATCTAGGGCTGAAAGAAGAAACTATGTTAAAGGTATCTGGTTATGCCACGCCTATACAGTTTGGTGTTTTGATATCTTTTGCATATCCTCTTGAGGGAATGGGTGAGATTATTGTTGCAACAACAAGACTGCGTGTTTAAGTCGTTCTGGACTCTGTATGTTTGATTCTGCTAATGAAGGGCTTGTACAAGGATCAAAAGGTATGCTTGCAATGCCATTTGTAGCTTTACACGGTCATTCTTTGCTTTAATTTTATTTGTGTTTGTTCAACCCTTGCTTTCTGGTAATTATGGAGCTTTGCAATTGTTTACGAAACAATATATGGATTTAATATCTCTACATTTCATGAATTGAACTGCTCCTAAACTTGAAATGCAAGTCTTCAGTTTGTTTATTCTCACACCATAATCAAATATCTTTTCTTGTTTCTTGTTTTGTTAGCATATTAATATTAAACATATGCACTACAATGAGAACATTTAGATATAATGCTGTCATGTTCTTTCGTTTGTAAGCTCTGTCAGGCTTTCTTCTTCTTTGTTTCCTTTTTTTAGATGATATTGTTGATTTTTCACCAACATTGTAATAGATGAAATTTCATCATTTTGCCCAGATTTTGGGTGGATTTCCCCGATTTCGGGAGGATTTTGTTCTGTTTTCACCCAGATTCCAGCGTAGAATTCAAACAATATTTGAAAATTTCATCCAAAATTTTGTACGAAATTCTAAAATTTCGTCCATTTCGATTCTTTCACCCCCTTCAGAATTTTTTTTCAATCTGAAAGAGTTAACCCTGGACGGGGAAGGGAGAGAGGGCTCAGAGGGGATCATTGGAGAGAAATATAGGGTGTGAATCGGAGCGGTTGAGGATGACCCAATTGTCAGCACAAATCCTTTTGTGAGAAGGAGGAAGGGGAAAGAAGCTCACGTAGGGAATAGGTCCATCAATCTATGGGCTTCTCAAATTTGTGAGAGAAAATGGGTTTTTCAGCTATGGTATTGGGGAAATGGGCTTTTATTGCAATCGACAGTGGAGCAGAACATGCGGCCACATGGGAGAATTCATCTACGACCCGTTACAACTCGATCCTCCAAAGCCCACAGTAACTTGTGTTGGGCCGTTTACTCAGCGTTGTAAAGCCACAAATACAGTGAGCTTTGTGTTAGTTTTTGGTATAGTAGCACGCCGGTGCTGTACTGTATTCAGCGTTGTAAAGCCACAGTAACTTTGTGTTGGGCCGTTTACTCAGCATTGTAAAGCCACAAATACAGTGTAGCATGTTTTGTATTCAGAACATCGGATTTTCGTCGAGAGAGCAAAAATTAAAGGCACAACTGACAACAGTAATGTTTCTTTTTCTAGACGAAAAAAAACATCCTGAAAACATAAGGCATAACATGATCCCATTTTTTTTCGAACTCCATAACATGTCCCTAAAGATGCACTTCGTTTCTCCCAGAGGAAAGAAAGAGAGGATAACCTTTTCTTAACACTACTGGTCTGCTCTTGGGCCTTTCTGGCCCTCACTCGCAACTTTTGAAAGATCGGGGCGCAGGATATCGAGGTCCACTTGATGAGCATAGTGACATACTCTCGTGTATTTCGCTTGCGCTGCGTCTGACACGTGTGGCCGCCTTAGCAGTGCTCCTACTGACCAGTTAATGGGCCACGGTTTCGACTTCCAGGTGGCGCGCGTAGCCCAGGCGTTTTCCGTTCTCGTTTAGCCCGTCCCGGCGCCCTACAGAGAGTGGCGCGGCGTGGTGACGCACGCATGCAGCTAGTAGAACTTACAAGAGGAGCAAAGCTCCATAGCAGGTTTCGTCGTCGTGCGAGCTACCTGCTCGGATTCGATTTCTAGATCGGCACAGAGTGCTTCACGTTGCATATTTATGTGCGTTCAGTGGAAAAGTATGTGTTTATGCTCTATGAGGTACTGAATAAATTCAGAAATTATCTAGCAACCTCCGCTTAAGTTCTAATGTGTGTTTCAGTATGATGCAGATGTGTGCGCGCGTGTGGTGTGCGTCCTCCGTTATAATTAAAAAAGAAATAAGTCCATTTGACCCCTTTGAACTCTTAGAAAAGTCTAAAAATCAACTATGAACTACAAAATTGAATATTTTATCCCCTTTAACTGTCAAAACCGATTAAAATCACCCTTTGCTTAAAACTACATGGTTTCATCTACATGTACACCCACGCCCTCTCCCTTCTCTCAGTTGTACGTCCACATCAGCGCCAGATCCTCCTTCTCATGTATCTTCCTCCTTCTCCTTATCCCTCTCTCTCATCTCCTGTCATATCTGCACCTTCTCCTCTCCCATCATCCCATCACCGTCCCACGAAGCTTTCCTACTAGTAGTCACCCTCGTTCCTCCTCCACCTCAAGCCACTCCTCTCCCACGTCGCCGTTGTGGCTATCCTCGCCACGCCCCTCCATGATCACACCCTTCACCACCTTCACCATGCTGGATGACGTCGATGAGCGGTGGCTTGAAACATCATACAATGGCCAGGACAGTGCAGGTCCTCTTCTCCCCAAAAAAATGCTTTCCACTCACACATGGATGCACACATTACCCCTTTTGATCCAATTAATTTCTATGCAATCCATCTTTCGTTGAATTTGATTTTGATTCAATCAATTTCTTGGTTTGATTTGAACAATTATTTTGTTTTCCACATCAATTTCTTGGTATTGATTTGAGCCTCGCCAGTTGCTGGTGAACAGCTGGGCGCGGTGGCCAGAGCTAGTAGCCAGTGGGCGACAGTGCATCGTGACCAGCTAAGCCTAAGCCATCTCTACTTGTATGCATGCAAGAGAGAAGATCAAGACTAGGTTCATAGCTTCATGCAAACATGAGAGAGAAAAGAGAGATAGCACAGAGGTGGAAGAAAGCTAGCATGACTTATGGATCTTACCATTTTTTGTTTTATTTACTAATTATGCCGACAAGATTACTTACGTGTCAAAACTCACTTCGGAAAACCTGTTCCTTAAGAAAAGAGAACTTAGAACGAGACAAGGGAAGACACAAGTCCCATCAATGATAGCAAACATGCTCTCCAACAGTCTAGGAGCACTATGACACATACAACGAGCAGTGCTCTAGTACCGCCTGCACTATTAAGACTGCCAAAATGCCTGTATCTTGCAAAACTTCTGAAAGTGATCGAGCCAAGCCGTGTGACCAAGAAAATTTTCAAACTGAAACCAATTAACTAATGCCTGTTGAGCGAAGTAAGAAACGGCTTTGACAGTCGATGGACCGTCGTACGTGCTGTCCCTTTCGCCGTTTGTTGTTTCGGTCGGGCGCACCGTGATGAGGGCTTCATTTATCTCGGCATAATCACGTGGTAAATATTACGAGTACGTTAATAATCTCCTAGGCATTAATTAGATTCTACTAGTAGTAAGAGAGTGATAATAGAAATTAAATCTGATCATTGATTTGTGATGATATAATAGATTTTTCTTTAGCAGGACCTAGCACTACTGCAAAAAGATTTATATTAGACGGCTCATCATAGACGGTTCACCAAAATAGCCAGTGTTAAATGCAATCACAGACGATTTAGGTTTAAAGACCGTCTATGTTGCTGCCAGCGCTAAAAACCGTATGTGGAGATAATATCACAGACGGTTCATGGTGAGTACCGTCTATGATATTCCCAAGATGGTTTTTTATTTAAACCGTCTGTGATACTTCACAGACGATTTTGTATTAAAAACCGTCTGTAATATGTTTTTCGTCTCTTAATTCCCTAAAATTTCATAATGTTCCACCTGAGTCTGAGTAGTATTCTGTTCCAAGACACCTTTAGTAAAACAGATATAACTTTTGTATACGGTATCCATTTTCAATGTTTTTGTACTCGTTGGAAAGCTAACAACGAGTTCGATCCAAAACAAAAGTAACTTGCTTGCACCAGTCGCCCTCTAAGACTCTCAAAATCGGCTATCTTTGGCTCTGAATTTGTGTCACAAGTTTTTTGTTTCTATTTTTGTCAAAAATTTTTATTTTCTATCCAGAATTTGAGGTTCGCCTCAACTGCAAAGTTGTAGATCCCGTCAAAATCTTTCAAATGAGTATATATAAGCCATATAAAAATATACTATTTTATTTTTTGTGACTAGCTATTTATATTGCACCGATATATTATCTTCTACCATCTGACCATTATCACTAACGATTTTTAATAAGAACCATCTGTGATATGTCCAGTTATCATAGACGATTTTTGTTAAGAACCATTATCACTAACGATTTTCAATAAGAACCGTCTATGATATGTCCACGTCACTGATCCGCGGCATCTCCTCCAGGATCCCGATCTCACTGATCCATTATCTCTGCATCGAATGGCAGACACCGGTCTCTTCCCTACCCCTCGCCCCTATTAATCCCCCCTCTCCCTACTCCAAGAACAAACACCACCAATACTACTCCAACTTATTTGTGTGCGGCAAGGGAGAGAAGGGGTACGGTTCAACAAGAGTGGCTGAAATTTCGCTTGAAGCAAGATGAAAATAAAGAAGGCAATGGTAGATCTACACTATTCCAAGTCATCGGCATCGACATGGGGCTTCCGCTTGTTACATCCTAAAAGGGTGGCATTCTGTTGATTTGGCATAGAAACTGAAAATAGTGTTCGTTGCCTTTATGTTTATGCTACTTAGAATTTTCCCTCTCCATTTGTTTTAGAATGTAGTTTAATGAATGATGTCTAAGCCTAACTTGCATTAGCACGAAGTTTCTTGTAGTTAAGCATTTTCTAAATTTGTAATCATGAATTTGTAAGTGTCCGCTTGTGTATACAGTGCTATATGTAATTCAGATATGAAATTTAAATTCAAGTACATCGGTTCGCTTTTACAGGGCATGGCATGGCTAGCACTTTCTGAAGCTAGCCAAAAAATAGTAAAAATGTTAGGTATTATCATAGATGATTTTGTGGTATAAATCGTCTGTGAAGCTGTATCACAGATGGCTACCACAAAAAACCGTCTGTGATATATAGGTATCACAGACGGTTCGGGACAAGAACAGTCTGTGATATGTCTCTCATCACAGACGGTTCTTATTCTGAACCGTCTGTAATATGTCCTCATCACAGATGGTTTGTAGTTAGAGATATTATGCCTTCACAGATGGTTTATGACCAGAACCATCTATGATATTATATCTTTATAGACGGTTCTAGTTCTGAATCGCCTGTGTTGTGATTATCACAAACGACTCATAAATCGTTTGTGATAACCACCGATTATCACTAACCCATTGATTTAGATGGTTCAAGGAACCATCTATGATGACGGTTTTTGAACCATCTGTGATGACCCTTTTTATAGTAATGTAGACACCTTGATCTTCATTTACGGCAAACACATCCAAAACAATCTCTCTAAATCGGTGATAGTGACATGAAATAGTTTCATATCTCTTCGCCAATTGGAAGAAGGTGTGTAGCTTCTTCCTCTTAGTTGAATGCTACTTCATTTTTCAGGCAGCCATGCACATATGCTTTTCTTTTAAAAAGAACCCATGCACACATCTGTTGTTCTCTTCAATCGACATGGACTCGGCCACCAGGCAAGATGCAGATAGTATTGTTGGTGGGGACAGGATTAGGAGGAAGAAGGTTGAGCTAGTGCAGGAAGCCATCCACGGGCTCTTGGAAGAGAAGAGGGAGCGGCAGCAACAATGGGAAGCTGGCAAGGACTCGATGGTTCAGTGGGAGGAGCAAGAAGACATCCTCTCCTCGCTGCTCTCCAAGATATGTGTATTTGTTTGTCTACTTGTATGTATGGATTGTTTCATGTTGCAAATGCATCGCTAGTTGCACATTGCTTATCGGCTCTTCGGTTTAATTGTGAGAGAGTGGTTTGGTTTTTATGTGCAAACGAATGATGTGATTATGATATTCGCATATTTTGAGTTGGAACCCAATGGTTGGAATGTATTGTACTGATTGTAGATTATGTTTGATCGATAATTTAGTACCAATGCAAAATTGATGCTTATGCTTATGCGTACACTTGCATTTTTGAAGTTTGCAAATTTTTTGTATGTACACTACTACGGTGTTTGTAGAAATTACTCTTACAACATATGTTCTCTTTACAATTATATCTCTATTAGGATTCTACTGATAGTACTACCAATGATATTATAACTAAATCTTAACTAATATAGTTTATTGGATTAATAGACCCTTATATTTATTTTTGGCACATAAAAGAGCCCTTAAATAAACTGATAACCAGAAGTACACGAGAAAACACTGATTTTGTCGAGGAGAAGGGAGAAAGTAAGCATCAGGGCGGACTAGTCGAGCACGTGTCGTCGTTGTCGCATGGTACAATTCGTTACTATGCTGCAGGTTCATTTAGCTTTAATCAATGTACTAGTTGACATGAAATTCGTTGTCGTCGTTGTCGCATGGTACAATTCGTTGTCGCATGTACAACTCGTTGACATGAAATTTTGCACGGATCCAACAACCAGCTGCAGGTTCATTTAACTGGGGGGCGCGCGGACAGCTAATTGGGTGTCCTAACCCCGTACGTGCATGCATGGTACAATTCGTTGATAATGATATATGTCCCCAAATGTACTACTATGTTTTCTACTCTTGCGAAATGACTGCACCTGCACGCGTTCTGCACATTCGTCTTGCTCTTGAATTGGCCGTACGGCACTCCATCTCGTGCTTCTACGTGCATCATTTTTAATTTTGGGGAGTCTCGAAGCACTTGGATTCTATCTCGTAGTTGTGAACGCTTCATACGTTGCATGCCTCCATTGCAGGCAGCATACGTATATACAGAGGCGAAGCTAAAGGGTAGGTTTGGTAAGGCTTGAGTCTACTCTGTCCCGATTACAGGGAACCCTCCGGCCGCATATGTCACACCCCAGCCCACTGTCATCAGAAGCCCAACAAAACCATCACATGGTCCACTAAGACATCATCTCACATACCATTGCTATACTAGCCCCAGATACGATGTCGGATCTTTACGAGTAGGGACCGACTGCGGTGTGGGTCGCCGAAGCGGCGATCCGCCATCCGGCGGTGTAGGGGAGCCGGCCAGGGCTTGGGGACGGCGAGGGCGGCGCCACGAGCTGTCGGCGAGCAGATCCGGCCATCCGACGGGGCAGGAGAGCCGGCCGAGGCATAGGGGCGGCGAGGGCAACGCCGCGGGCCGTTGACGGTAGATCCGCCACCGCGTGGGCGAGGGAGCCGGCCGCCGGCGCGCGGGCGCGGCCGAGGAGAGCGAGGAGCGAGGCGGCCGGCCGACGCCGGCGCAGGCGGCAAGGCGGCCGAGGGCAGAGGCGAGGCGTTTACGGACGGCCGGCGGCGCGAGCGAGCGTGGGGTTGAGTATTATCGGCCGGGCGGACAGAAATATGAGCGACGGGTGACACAGGTTAAGCCGATAGTGGAGGTATTTAAGGTATATAATTTGTAATTCAAGTAGTATTCTCTCTTTGCTATGTAGTGTTCAGTGAATTATTATTTAATGTTTAGTATTATTTGTTAATTGCTAGATATCATGTAATGTTTATTAGTTTGTTAGTGATGAATCTTATAATTTATTTGTAGATTTGTAAATTGTAATAATGGAGAAACAAACTTTGTATAACTATTTCACAACCAATTCAAGTACTACTCCAACCGATGAGATCGCAACTCAACTAATGAAGCCTCGTGATTTAATCTTGCGTGCTAGTGGCATTTTATGTTTTTCTTAAATGTTCATGATCATTTATAATTAATTATCGTATTACTAATTTTGCTATTTTTGATATGCAGATGACTGATATCTACACATCAGAAGCATATTTATATAATTTTGGGATGCGCTTTATATTACCGAGGTACTTTCATTGTATTTTCCTCTTTTCAGCTATGTTTCTCTTCTATTCATGAATAAATTTGAATTGAATAAGAGTAAAATATTGTGTTTATAACAATCTAGCTTAGTGCCTTAGCCCACCCTCCATTTTGTTCCTGGTTTTGCCACTGCATATATACACACACTAGTATAACTATAGACTGTACATGTGGCACTCGGTTTATTCGGTTAATGTGGTTTGATTTATTTAATAAAAAATATTTTGATTTTTAAAAGTTGACAACCAAATTAAGTAAATTAAAATAGAAAATCGAACCTAATTAACTGAATTATTTTGATGCGATTAATTTAGTTTTTCGGTTAACCAAAATATGCACAATACTTTAACATATAATAACATTCTTTAGTCTAGTGTTATCATATCGGATTTATTTTTGAGCAAATAATATCTCTAGAAGTTACTATATTCTCCCTTTTAAGATATTGAAAAATACCTACAAAATTAAATAAGAATAGCCTTTGTTTTATTGTAAATTTATATAAGAAACAATATTTTGGTATTTCGGTTAATTCGGTTTTGGTGACTTAAAAACGCACCAAAAACCGAATAGCATGAACATAGAAACCGCACAGAATATCATACACTGAATAAATCACAATTTCTGGTTTTTTTATTTGATTCGGTTTGGTATTTCAGTTTCGGTATAAAAATATCCACCCTACGTACGTATATGGTTCAATGGTCATCATATCAGTCGCTGTACGATATTGATCTCGCGTGCTTCGACTAACTCAGCTTTTTTTCAGCTTCTATTTTTTTCACTATTCAGTAATTCATCTTTTTTTGATTTTTTAAAAGATATTTTGGACTTTTTTGTATTTTCTTTTTTTAAAGATAACAAACTGAGAGGGCGCCCATGCCTGCCTGCCGTACGTGCACGGAAAACTAAGTGGGCGCCCATGCCTGCCTGCCTGCCGTACGTGCACGCAACCGATCACCTGACCTGCCTGATAGTGGCAGAACGTACGCACGACGATCGATCACTCGTACGATCGCTAAATAATACGTACGGAGAATGCATACTCGCCACAGGCATGCATGCGTATCATGCATGGTCGGATCGAAGGAAGCCCGTACGTCAGGTTGCCAACCTGACAATGATCGAGTGTCTTCGCGAACGGTGGCTAGCTGGATACGTACATCGCCGGTGCCGCACGCCTAAGGCATGCGCGCGCGCGCGCAGCCGGAGCACATTTATCTCGGTGCCAAAACCAGAGCGTGCGTGCGTGCGTGCAGGCCGGCCGGCGCGCAGAGGCAGGTAGCTAGCTAGGGTTTCGTCTGTCTGCACGGCTGAACTGAAATGGGGAAGGTACGTACGTAGCGGATTGAGCTAGTGGCTGGGTTTGTCAGGCTCGAGACTTCCGGGCGCCACAAATGCTGTGGAACCCAGCCGAACCGAGACCTCTCCTCGTCGGTCTGTCTCGCGCGTGGCTCTTGGAAGGACCCGCGAAGCTGCCTTTCCTGCATGTGTGCGAAGACTGGCAGGTTCTTCCCAAAAGAACAGTAAGACTACTCGAATTGCCGATCGTATGTGAGGGACCAGGAATACAGTGGTCGATCACACATTCACATGGGCACAGGCCACAGGGTAGTTAGGTATAAGCATGTTCGCAGAGATAGCTTTCAATTCTATGTAGGCAGTAGCATACACACACGTACATATATACACACACACATATATGCATATACATATATATACATACATAGATATATATAGTATAGTTTGTGTATATACTTATTTTATATATGAAGAAGGGTATCTAGCAAAAATAAACAACTCTGATAAAAGAATTTCACCTAAATTACATTAGAATATCTTAGAATTAGTACTTAAGTATACGAAAAGTGATAAATGAGTATAACACATTTATTTAAGTGATATATTGGAAGTGAGAGTATGTACTTCTGTGAGAGAGAGAGAGAGAGCGGGGGGTGTCTAGTTTGCGCTGGATACATCGAGGCACTTATTTTTTTGTTTAATTGGTTAGATCACGTAGGATAGATACCGACAACCAGAGAGGTTAATGATTTTTGAAACTTTTTTCCTTAACATATTTAAAATTTTCACATAAGTGGCTATGTGAGTCACCAAGTTAGGGTTACAACATCTACGCTTAATACAACGAAGTTATAGGCCTAAATTAATGAAATCAGTAACTTTCAACACATGAATGATCAAACTGCTATGGATAGGGCCGGTTTGACCGCAGGTGTTGAGCTGGTCTAACCAGCACTCTGGCATGTTTGAAGGTCTAGGGTCGGTCTGACTGGTCCCTTACTCCCAGATCTAAAAACCTCTCGGGTTAAAACTTAAATCTCAAGAATTTGCTCAAATCTCACCTAAATACGTTTAAATTTTGCATGAGACTTGTTTAAGATATTAGGAACCTAAACCAATCAAGAATCATAAGGTTCTTGGACTCAGGTTCATTAAATTGAAGAAATTCAAATTTAGGTCTCAAGAACACCCAAAAAATAAACTACTTCTTACTTGTGGAGATCTATGACATAAGGTCTTTCAAATCTATTTTCACATATCCTAACAATATAATCAAGGCAAAGGTTTAGGAAAAAAAAACCACCTAGATCATGATTTTGAACTTCTTGCTCAAGAACACAAAAAAACCAAGTAAACTAGATTTCTCAAAGCATCACCCTTATACAAACTAGATTTCTAACGTAGGAAGGAACAGAAGAAACTAGTCAAGACTTAGACAGATCTCTCTATGTCTTTCTCACCACCTCTATCCTAGCTCTCCCCTCTCCTCACTAACATAACTAGAACCACTTAGTGGGTCTCAACCCGCTAAGCACTTAGAAAAACTCATCAACCCACTAACATGGGTTTTACATACTCACGCGCGCTTCTCAGAATGTTTACAAAACTCAACCCACAAACACCTTAGTGATTGATCCATTTAGCCAAATTAGCTCACCTTGACTTAAAACCACTTCCCTTTATACCTCCTTTGCGTCATAGTTTTGTCTAAGACTCAAACCTGGTATTTTGGTAAACTACCAAAAAACCCCTGATGAAACTTTCGGGTACCTTCTCTTGACTCTATCACCTACCATGTGGCTTCAATAACCCCTCGCCAAGCCTCTCATGTGTTTTGATCCTACCAAACCATCCTCGCTTGTAAATGAACTCAAGTCATTTGGCGCGCTAAATGCCTCACCTTGCATCATGCCTGCACCAAGCTTCCCTAACCGTTCTGGATCTTCGCTCCTCCTGAGCTTAGTCCAAATTTATCTTGCCATTGCCCACCATGTCTTCACATTAAAGCATGTGAGCATGCTTTGACATGTAGCCTATAGTGGGCAATAACAAGCCGTCACATCTTCACACATTTGGACTCCGTCGAACCATCTCTACATGCATCAGTCTCGTCACTCGGTGTACCAATGCACCAAATTGTCTCTTCATGATCTTTGTCTTTTATATGCTTCCCGCTTGAGCCACATAACCTTACCCAGATTTTCCCTGACCATACGGACCTCAGCTCTCCCGCCTAGTTCCGGTCCCTTACCATTGACCGCAAATATTCTCCAAGCCACCTGCACACCCGACAAAGCAACCATCTCGAGCATAAGTTTTATGCACTTGATTCACGTTAGCCAAAGTAATACATCATGCAACACAACATAACCAACGACACACATGCCATGTACATATTCACTCCACTCAAAAATACCTCTCACTATTCTTTGGCCGCAGCCACTGGCCTAACCACTCTCCCCAAGGCGGTTGGATCACGCTGGTCAGATTATCAACACTGATCGGTTAGACCGACCCACCGGTGTGACCGCACCTTCAATGTTGGTCACACTGACCAACTCAATTTTAATCTGACCGCCAACCAACGGTTGATTGGACCGCACGTGCCCAACTTCAACACACACTCTCTGGACAAAAGAAATTGCCAACTAGAATCTGATCACACTGGACCAATAGTCAGACCGCCAACCATCGATCGGCAAGACCGCCTTGATAGGTAGCAAAAATTGAATTTTGCCAACTTTTGCACAATCAAAATCTAATTAAACAAATATGCCAATTAGTATAATTTTAGTATGACACTTTTCTCGAGCTTTCTTAATTATGCCAACTAGGTCCGTCTCTGAGAGTTGACTAGTAGGGAAATTTAATGGCGTGGCACCGTAAAGCACGGTTAAGGACTCGCCAACCATTTTCTGCCTAGGTGGCAGGTTACCCTTTACAATGGATACCAATCAAGCATATGGCGGAATGGATATACAGTTAATACCTAGCTACTTTTTTTCATATTCATTCTGGCATGCACGCAGGAATAACGTATCTGGATAGTGGATAATGCTATCATCCATAAGGAAAATTGAAGGTAAGCGCGGCTTATGTATAACGTGTCACTTTGACTAGTTGCAGGGCAAAAAAAAGAAAAGAAAAAGAAAAAGAATCCGCGATCAGGAGATCTACAACGCAATAAGGCAACTTGTTCGAGGAATTGTCGATTTCACAACCTCACAGCGACTCTGCACTGATTTGTTGCGGACAAGCATTGGACTTTCCGCTTTCTCCCCCTTTTTCTGCGCTTTCTGAAGTCTTTTAGTTTGAGGGGAGACCCTTTTCCTTGATAGCAAACGCACTTTTTTGTTGGTGGAAATGATGGCCGTAGTTGCTTAGACAAAAGAAGAAGAAAAGGAACTACTCAGCTATAGCTAGCCTGACGACTTCAGAGAAAATCTAATCCAGATGATTGTGAAATGTATGGTGCAAAGGCACTAGCCCTATTGACATGGAAGTTCATACATATCGGCTGCCTAGGTTTCAATTTAATTAGCGACACAAATAACGCCGAGTGATAGTGATTAGATAGATAAGATCATGCATCTTCTTTTGTTTAGTGCTTTACATGATTGGAATGGCTGAAATTTGAGAGATCTTCGAGCTTTTTAATCCGATAATGATATCTGGCACACTTTCTGCGTGCTGTGTCATAGCATTTACATAGGTAACTCGCCTAGTGACTAATGTGCACCACTAAAGCCAACAAGCCAATCAGCAGTCGTGTTCGAGCAGCCGCTTCTTAATTAGTACTATATTCTTTTTTGGCTCATTTGGTCAACCATACATGCATCCTATTATTGGTTCATGTTATCTGTGTGCAAAATCGTAATGGAGGGGCTAAAATGAGCTAGGCTTGAAATGCGGTTTGGCCCATCCTGAAGTCGAATGATGGAAATTTGTTTAGCCCCAGAGTCTTGTCCCCGTTAATATTGAACACGAAATTCTTCTCAGATCTACGTGGGAATCAATTTTTTTTCTCTCTCCTGTAATTTAAATCTCTGCCTTCCAAACAACAGGTCTAGTTTTTTTCCTCGAAAGACGATACTCCAGCATAATCTCAATTTGTTTGCAACAAAAGCATTCTCTCAAATTGCTGACACAAAACGGTGCATGCCTAAAATCTAATGGCCTCACGAGAAATCAAGACTCGATCGAGACGGTACACGGTCACTGGCTCAAGGATCACCGTCAAAATCCTCTCAAGTCTCAAGAAGCACAGGACAGTAGCAGCACAGGTGCTCGTAGTCGTAGAACAGTTCAGCCGACGAGCACCAGTAGCCAGGCGGGCAGCCACTGGGCAGAACCGAAGCGGAGCAGGAGCACTTCGCTCGCGACGGACGTTGGCGGCCGCGCGCGAGAGGGGGCCAATGGGAACCCGAAGAAAAACGCGGCCACAGGTGTGAAGACCGCAGGGAGAAAAGGTGACGAGATCGGCACGAGGGTCTCGCGCGAGTGCACCGGGCGCCGTTGACCCGTCCGAACCCGCGGCCTGGCATGGCTCGCCTCGGCCCACCGCGGCGCTTGACCGCTGACGTGGGAGGAGAGGTGGGCCCCACGCCCACCGCCGCGTCGTCCACCTCGTGCTCGCCAGCCCATCAGCGCGGCGGCGGTGGGCGGATCTTCTGCGCCCGATTGAGCCTCCACGTACCGGCGAATTCTCCTTCCCACGCTTTTCCGCTGCCGCCGCCTACCAGTGTACCGCGGCGGCGGCGGCGTGTGGTGCGTATTTCCTTAACCGCGTCAGAGGGTGCCATAACTCAGGAAAAAAACGACGTCCTGTTCCATGCTACGGGTATTCTTTTTTTTTTTTGTCTTTTCTGTATTTCTAGAACAGGCTTGATAATACTGAAATAATAATGCACAGGCCATTCCAAAATAATAGTCCACATTGGTAGCTCGATTAATTGCTCAAGAACTTGCCGTGCAACGCTTCCATATTTACATGTCAAACACTCCGTTTTCTTGTACTTTGGGGTTGACAATTTGCACGAGCAACACCTTTAGCCGTAGTATACGGGGGCGTTGCCTTGTTAAGTGGCAACGTCTCCGATCGGTGTATATATGGTGCGGTGCAGTATCTAACGGTCATTGTAACATGCTTCTTGGTCGTTTTTGTTGGATGGATTCTTTTGAGCTGTATTTTTTGGCTTAAAATTTTAAATATTGGTTATTAGTATGAGAGAGTACGGAGAGAGATATTCACGTGTGATTTTAACCAATATAGATGAAGTCAGGATAATGTCTACTACAATCAACTTGTAGACCATATGTTAAAAAGATATTCTATTTAAAAATTAATTACTGTAAACTAAACGTTGTA
Source organism: Melocanna baccifera (assembly GCA_036346265.1). Taxonomy (NCBI): domain Eukaryota; kingdom Viridiplantae; phylum Streptophyta; class Magnoliopsida; order Poales; family Poaceae; genus Melocanna; species Melocanna baccifera. Next base: position 14,429,671 of record CM070693.1, read on the forward strand.
AGTCTAAAGCCTAAGAGAATCTATCCATTGTCATCCGCATCATGATGGAGCGTATATGTATATGTGTAAGATACGTAGACAACCATATATATTCATTCTTCCAATTTGACGTGACAAATAGCATGTGATAGGATATTATTATAGCATATGGGTATTGCTCTGAATATTTTAAATGAAAACCTCAAGCGCAAAGAAGTATATGTACACCTACAACTTATGATGAGCCAAACATAAATCATTTCACTGAGACAAAAAAAGAAAGCATTAGAAAAATTCAGACGTTCCAAATAGATCTTTGACAAATTGAGGATCAATTCTTTATTTTTAAGAATAGCACGACGTTTCTTTGAAAGGGATCGATATCCAAAAGTAAATTCATCAACACGCAGAAAAGAAAGAAAGAAAGTCACCAAAATCAAACTGTGCATCAAAGCTTTACTCGAAAACCAACGACGTTCTGCAATTAGTCGGCGGAGAGGAGGCACACTTCCACATCAATATTCCATCGCGGTCATCACTCCATGGCTGTGGCCCAACAATCTATCGACTGCCCGGCCCGGTTTTTCCGATTCAACAAATCAACATGGTGTGCTTCCTGAAGCTAGGAAAAATATCGACGCAGCGAACTCAGAGATCACCCATGGAAACTGACGGTTGCGAGTGGTGGTGCTTAGGTCGGCCGAGCCACGACAATCGCGCGAGGGGCGCTTTTCCCAGGCGATGCCTTTTGGGGTTTTTTTTTTAAAATTTCCTTTTCAGAAAAGAAAGAAAGAAAGAAAATGTGGTGTGAAAATACGGAGAATTGTGGCTCCTCTTGAAAGAAACAAGGACCCCCTCTTTTCACTCCTTTTTCTTATCTATCCTTTGAGGGTGATGCGTGCCCCGGGCCCACTCCGCAGTTGCACGCAGGTGTCAGCGAGTGTTGTAGTAGTTCTACTGCTACTAACTCAAGCTCGTCTGGTCGATCGTACGAGTGCCGTGTGGTCAGTGCTGCAATTTAAAAGCATATCTGCTCGACATCCACTTCGATTCATCGGCTCAGCCCCTGCTTTGCTACTGTACTGCTCGCTCGCTCTCTCTCTCTCTCTCTGCCCCCCCTCGGCTTGCTCATCTTGAGTTGCGAAAACAACATGTGTAATGCCGAGGGCAGTCAGATCACATCTGGGAACTGTTCGCGCTGATGTAACAGCGCCGGCCGTTCGCATGAATTCCGGTATAAAACATCCATGTCGGCATAAACAAATCGATCGATGATCAAGCGCGGTCGCCATCGTCGTAATGATAGCCAACCACTGCAACAAAAACAGAAAAAGAAAAGCTTCTCGTCACCGGGGATTGATCGAAGTGCATGGGGATCACGATTAGCGGCGAGACATGGGCGCAATGGATTAATCACGACTTGACGCCGGAGCTTGCTTTTATTACCACTTCTGGAAGTACAATCCCATTCCTATCAGTTCAGTTCAGTCCATATATATGTATATATATTCACTAAAAAAGAATGAGTAAAATTAAACGGGTCACATTACGACGGCAACAATTAACACTAGAACGGCTACGTCTTGAAGTCTTTTTACCCTGGTAAATTAAAACAAGAAAGAAAACGGGAAAGAACTGGAGTAGAACAGTCCGGGAGGAGCCCACAAACGGAATCTTGTGGTGATTAATTAATCTTCCTCTTCTGATCCTCCAGATAATTTCTCTCCTTCTTCTAATCCGTTTCTCCGCTCGATCTGCTACGCGTCCCGGGAGGCCGGACGCACCCGCGGGTCTCCCCGCTGTGGATTTCCATGCCACCGTATTGACTTTTCACACGCCCAGCGTGTACCACAAGTCATCGTCCATGCTCCATATGCTCTCGACGTCGAAGCCGCCGATCTCGAAGTCCGTGGCTCCGAGCTCGGGGAACCCGAGGCCCGGCATCGGTTCGGACGCCCACGGCGGTTGTTGCGGGGTAAGGTCCGTGTCGCACATGGCGTCGCAGGCGGTAGTGAACCACTCGGCGCCGTCGACCGTGGCGGGCCAGCTGGGCTGCGCCCCCGGGCCAGAGTCCGTGGAAGGCGAGGACGACCCGGCCGTGGTGCAAGACAGCTCCGGGACGGCGGCGGTGTTGGCCAGCTGCCCGCCGGCCGCCGCGCAGTACTCCGCGGGCCAGCAGGCGTCTGCCGCCGGGAGTTCGGGCGACTCGTAGAGGCCGTCGGCGCCGTGCTGCCACGACAGGGGCGTGTCGGCGGCGGTCTGCGCCTCCCCGGCAGCGGATGCGGCGGCGGCGGCCTGGATGCGCTCGACGAGGCGGGGCATCCAGAGGTAGCGCATGACGTCCTTGAACTGCTGGCTGTTGACGTCGCACTTGAGTTGCTTGGCGTGCTTCTGCACGCGCGTGCGCCAGTAGTTCTTGATCTCGTTGTCCGTGCGGCCGGGGAGGTGCTGCGCGATCTTGGACCACCGGTTGCCCCACCGCGAGTGCAGCTCGAGGATGAGCAGTTGCTCCTGCGGCGTGATGTTGCCGCGCCGGAGGTCGGGGCGGAGGTAGTTCAGCCACCGGAGCCGGCAGCTCTTGCCGGTGCGCTTGAGCCCTGCATGACGCGCGCCAGGACAAAACGCAAAATTAATCACATGTAACATCGCATCATTGCTACTAATAAATCTCACCAACTAGCTAATTACTTATGCGCTCGTGAGTTATGTGTGACAAGATGAATGATGCAATGGAAGGGGAGTGATTAGTAAATATCCCTACGGCCGGGAATAATACTAATCCCACACACACTATAGATTCTGGCTAGCTGGATGGCTGCTAGACAAATCAGGCAATAGGCTCGTAGCTATCTGTTTCCATATATTAGCATGTAGATGCAAAGCGACTGGTTTGTTCCTTGGCGCCCCATAATTGCTCAGGTTCGTACGGCCCGCAGAGAGGAATCGACGCAAGCTATCAAGTAGCAACCGATCCAATTGCTGGATCAGTGGATGATGAGCTTGAATGCATGGATTGCCATGGTCTGCGAGAGACCAGACGACGCAATTTCTGGTATACTAACTAACCCCTTGGATCCTGTCCTACCTGCTGATCGGGCGAGCGAGTTCCAGCGTCCCTCGCCGTGCGCGGCGATGTAGTTCGCCAGGAGGAGGTCCTCCTCCACCGTCCACGGCCCGCGCCGCAGGTCGCCGGCCATCACCTCCTCCTCGCTGCTCGCGTCCCTCTCGTGCGCCATATCCATGGAATCTTCCCTCCTCACTTCGATCGCCTCACCGAAATCAAACGACGCGACCGATAGAGCGGAGCTAGGATCGATCAGTGTGTGTTGGCAGCTGGGAGGAGAGCAGAGCTCAGGAGACTTTTGGTTTGGTTTGGTTGGGATGGAGGAAGCTGTGTGAATGTGCGGTGTGCGCGATGAAAACGGCGGGAGAGGAATGGGCGGTTTATATAGACGGAGCCCGGGGGTATGCTGGTGGGCTTGGAACGAAGCATGTTGGGGGAGCACGTCGCAACTAAGGAGATTATGTGCTATTTATTTAGATTTATAAGCTCAGAATTTTGATTTTGTTTACACTATAATAGTTAAAAATATACTGTAGTTACTGTTAATTTTTTAACGTAATTAAATTAAAAAATAAAAAAGTTATATATCACATATAACATAAAGAATAAGACAAAAAAGATGAAAACAAAAAAGGTAAAAAAATAAAATTAAAAAGTTAAAATTCATAAGTAAGACGAGTCTATGCCTCTTTGAATAATTTTTAAAGTCAAGAGTTTAGGGCGGGGATCGATGGGGGTTAATTAGGGGTAGTATGCTTTCGGGATTACGGTGGTGGGTCATTAATCGGTGCTCGTACGTACACGGATTGGAGACTTGGAGTTCAGGGAGTTTTGACTGATTGACGCGCGCGCGTTGCTAGCAAGGAGCTCGCTCGCTCCGCAGAGCGAACGCTCTCGGCTAGTCGGCTGGCGCTGGCGCTGTGGACCTGTGCTCGCGCTTGGGTTGGGTGGGCTTTGTCAGACAGCAGAAGAAGATTTTTCTGCTTCCAGTGGAGAAGATGCTACATATGGATACGGATAATAGGTAGTAGCCCTGGAATACACGTCAAGTACAGAAAGAGTACTCCCGATTTTTGTTTCTGCTTTTTTTTAGAAGCCGTAACATGTTGGATTGATTATCTGTGACAACTGGGCACAATAATTGCTACAGAAGAAAATGCTAGTATGTAGTATAATTGCACAATCACAGCCACTTGAGTAGTTGTAGGCTGGGTTTGGTATGCTTATGATTATACTGATTATAGTAATTAGCTTTAAAATAATGTAATTTTTAAGACAATGTTAATAGAAAGATTGTAGTAAAAAGTATACTGAGTTCAGCTGTACTGACTAAAATCGTTTGTGACTATTTTTTTGTGTGTACTACCTCTCGTAAATAACCAGAATTTAAGTATTTAAGTCATAAGTTATAAGCTTTTAGCCCAAAAGAACCTATCCGTATTGTAGCAACCATGTACCGTCCCATAATTGTGCTGCCTCATACTACTAAAAAATAATGGAGTTACTTAAAAAGGAGCAAATTGCATCGAGAGTCCTTAAGTTCATCCGCGCCTGTCGCACCTATAGATACTTTGAGCCCGATTGAAACGCGGAATTGTTTTTCCGATTTCTACGAAAAATGAAATTTTTTTATTTCTATAAAAAGTAAACTATTTTCTGTGAAATTTTCGTGTTCCAAATCGAACGAAAACTTCAATTTCACCCTGACATGTCCCAAGACAAGATTGCTCATGTCATTTAGGTTTTATTCATCAGTAGATTGATGGAAATATATCACAAGTTGACTTTAGCAGCGTAACTAAAACAAGTTCAGGAGTACGAAGTTGGGATCTTCATTCATTCTAAGTGAAACGTTCGGCACATGTTCATCTCAGGATCACCGCCTGTTTGCCGAGCTGCATAGGCCTCACCAAGAATGAACAGAGAAAATGGAATACTCTTTATTGCTATAATAAAATTATAACTTGCTCTTAATGAGCAATTATAGGAAAAAAATGCTACTTGCACTAATGTAAAATTATTTTGCCTTTTCTTCTCTCTCCACTAGATAAGGCTTAAATAGCACCTAAGAGGCGTTAGCTGTTTGGACGAATAGACGTCTTGTTGATTCCTTCCGTCTGCACGTGTAAGCAGTTGTTGGCGGTGAGAAAGACCTGACACGAGGGAATGTCTCAGGAGACAACAGTCCTAGAACAGTTGTCAGAGACATAGGATCGAACATAGAATGCCATAGGAGTTAGAGCAAGTGAAATTAAGCTATCAACATATGATGAGACTTAAGATACTAGATATGACCCCTCTTAATAGTATGGTAACCTATACTAGTAATACGATTTTTCAACCAAATACCAAGATCGGTAAAAGACTACAAACATATTCTTAGCCTATATTAGTTATATCTTTGCCTTGAGCATTCTTTTGAAGCTTGATGACGGACATTCTCACTTCAACTCCAAGTCCTTCTCTTGATATGCATCAACCCATGATGCACCCTTCACTTGCCGTCCATCAACACATGATGGGTTTTTTATTGACATAATAATCAACTCATGATCATTTTCTCTTCTGGATCTTCACTCGACATGGGATGTCATCATTTAACCCAAACCTTGACTTGATGATGGCATGGGAAGGTCTTCTCATGCCACTCTGATTGCTCAAGCACTCAAGCAACAGGAAAAGGTCTCCTTGGAGGTAGGTTTCTACTATAGGTGGATTTTTTTGGGTTCTGGGTTATAGCTTTTAGCTAAAAATTTTGAATTCTAGATTATTTATAAGAGATAGTACACAAACAATAATAGTCGTATATGATTTTGACCTGTATAGCTAAACTCAGTACAGTTCGTATTACAATATACTTGTAGAGCCCGTCTTGAAAAGGATGCACAGTCTAAAAGCTAGTTACTGTAACAAATGGAACCCAAAGCCTAAGCCAGGTCCTTCCAAACCCACCCTATGACTCTGAGAGCTTTTCTTACAAACCTACTCTTGCTCTTATACGAAGAATAGATAAATTACACTGTTGAGAATGCCTTTCTTGGAAGAAGGCTCTCGCAACTGAACTCGGTGTTGGTAGCAAGGCCATTGGAATGGAGTGGTGATGAATACAGAGACATCGGTCAAAGAAGCCAAGGCCAAAAAATCATTAGTGGGAGCAATCTTATCGGTTGGGGGCTGTAAAGGTGGCCAAAATCGAACAGGCTAGTTGAGGAAGTACTCTGCTAGTTGAGGAAGGTCAATCCTCCAAGAAAATCCAAGGGATCGGAGAGATAGTCTCCAACCGCCCTGAGAAGGAACTGGTGAAGAACGCTACTTTGATTGGGAGTGTCCAGTCGAAGGTTGCCAAGGGTCTAACGCAACAACGACCGAGTGGAAACCTTAAAAATAGTTGGCAGATAATTTGTCATTATGTTGTCATCACCGCCTGTGGCTCTGATAACAGTTGTGTGAATCTGCAAGGATTCCAAAGGGTTCTACCTTCCATCGAAGTTTTCGAGATTAGTTGATCGAAACTTATCCGGCTAGCATACTGCTTAGAGGCCCACTAAGAAAGCTCGACAACCAGTTATTGAATTAGGGAACCTTCTTTGGAAAGGAACCAGCTTATAGTTCATCGAAGATATATTTCTTCAGTAGTCGAAAAGAGGAGTTGGTGCCCTAATCCAGTCGTGAACACTCATATAGGATCTTCGACCAGATACTCGGTTCAGATGTTATCGTAGCTCATCTGGACCATGACCCTGATTTCATCCCTCATGCTGAGAGGAAGAGGTTATTTCATCATTCAATAGTCCTCTTCTCTCATGGCATTCTTGTTGGAATCTTTGATCGGGTCATCCTCCTATTGATGGAAGATTGTTAGTTCGGCCCTGTTGGTTTCTTCTATGTGAAGAGCGTACAGAGGAGATTATAGTTTGGCCCTACGACTGCCTCTTCTCCTAATACATCTCGGTACGCTGCATAGTTTGCTAGAGGCTCTTTGATCTGTGTCCTGGAACTTAGGCATACCCCAGAGTTTCTACCAGTACAAGATCTATGTTGTTAAGGATGTCATGAAAAAGTTACAAGTTTTGCATAGTTACCGATGGTCTTGGAGCATTCTAGTTGGTAGAAGGACTACGACAACTTGAATTTCATCCCGAGTTCTCCACCTGCTCCACACGACTTAGTATGCGTGGAAGGGGAGGAATAGGCGAGTTAGCTTGTCGATGTCCATCAGTTCCATTGTCTTCAGCTCTTCCGGGTAACGCTAGAGAGTTTTCACCATCTCGACCAGTTGATCGAGGGAGGGCTTTCCACGGAGGATCGTGCATGACATCTTGAGTGGTATCTCTGATTATGTTAATCTCGTGCTTCCGATAGGATTCTTCCAAGGAACTTCCATCGAAATTAAGGGAAATCCTTCCATTGCTTTGACTAGGAGCTTCGACGAAGGAGAACGATTGGAGACCATGGTCTCCGATAGACTGGGTCGTGGACTCAACCTAATACGGTGAATTTCCAATCGAATGGTGATTGCTATCTGCTTCACCTGGTTCTCTACCGGGGGTAACTTCATCGACATTGTGACTAAGTATCGATCGGCTCCTGAAACACATGGGGGCTATTGGCGAATAGTAGTCACCCATGGCCGAATTAAGAGTACTCTAACCCTCGGATCGTGGCAACACGTTTTCGAGGCCTTGTTTACTGGTCGAGTGCGCCAGACTTATCATGGTTCCAAGGCACTTCGACAAGGTTGGGACGCTTGATTCCCTGAGAGATGTTGATGACAGAGGTGACTTGTCTTCTTCTATCTGGTCGACCTCGCTGGATGCAAGGACTGGTGACCCTGGGATGGAGGAGGATGACGAGGAGGCATCATGTTCCATGGAGCGGAGGCATGCTTCTATGTCGATGTTGGTGATAGTCTGCCAGGTCGAACCATTTTTTTCTCATCCCAGGTTTCTACCATGATCGCATAGCCGATGCTGATAAGACTAGGAAAAAATGGCGATGCTAATTATAACCTTGAGAGGCTTGGCAGTCCTTCCTCACAGATGGCGCCAACTGTTACAATTAAATCTTCGATCTTACGGATAGTAGAGAAATATGGGCCTCACAAAAGAATGAATAGGGAAAATGAGATGATCTTTACTGCTATAATGAGATTAGAACTTGTTCTTAATGAGTGATTACAAGGAAAATTCTATTTGCACTAATGCAGAATGATTTTGCTGTTGTTCTTCTCCTCTTTCTCACAGGTAAGGTTTAAATAGCGCCGATGAGACATCAGTTATTTACACAAACAAACACCTTGTAGATTCATTCTGTCCACATGTGTAAGCAATTGTTTTCGGTGAGAGAGACCTAACAATAGCTGTCAATTGTTTATTGTCAATGAGGGCGAGTCTCAGAAAACAATCGCCCTACGGTTGTTATCAGAGATACAGGACCGAACATAGAGCGGTTGAGGGAGTGGCTGCGCATATGTTCTGCTCCTTAAACGTACAAGGCATCGCTATAGGAAAGGTCCACATGTCAGGTTACAGAGCTTCTGAGTAGGGATTGATTGGATAGATGAATAATTATTCTCCGACTAGAAGGTACTCAGGACGGGTTATAGCATAAGCTATTGCAGCACTAGTCTAAGGACTTTAATAACATATTAAAGTGGCTATTCGATGAATTATTCAATCCTAGTCTGAAGTCCTCTCCGCCTAATCTTCGCCAAAAAAATATGCCGACAGATCTTTTGAAAAAGATCTGCACAACAATTCCGAAGCACACATAGCATGCATGTTATAGCATTTTCCTCTCCTTCGGATAGCGATTTGTAATCCTCTGCATGCGTAAATACGTACCGTCAAATCTGCACACTCGCCGCGGCACATAAATTCAACTGTGCTCTACAGTGTGAATTTAGCCGTGATACTCCTACTTGTGTGCCATCTCAAGTGTACAGTATAGTCTACAAACTACGGCAGAACAGGCCGCCCAACCGTATCTGCATCGGCACATATCGCGCGATAAGGAGGAGCAAAATTTTGACCCTTTTCCTCGGTTTTGAGCTCCGACAGATCATTGCGAGCATGCAGCCCCGCACGGCAAAAATGACAGATGGAACAACCGAACAACCAATTTTGTCAAGATATGAAAGCCAAACACACTATGCCTGTTTTTCAAACAAAAGAAAGCCAAAAAGAATACTACACTACCGGTAGATTTTCAAGTCAACCCCACGAAGTGAGTTGAAACGCTGCGAGTCATCTGCTGTGCTGTGTGAAATAATTTATAAAAGTCCCAACTTGCCGCTTGCATAAGCAGAGAAAAATGGTTGCACGCACACACACACACACAGACAGAGGTGTGGTCGGATTCCACACCGGGAGTTGAAAACTTTGCCAGCTTCGGTTGGATTTTTCTTATGTTACGTTTTTCCAACGAGATGCTGCATGGTTTTTCTTTTATTTTCCACTACTTGATATATATCATATCTAATATATATATATATATATATATATATATATATATATATATATATATATATATATATATATATATATCGATGAGGTATCAACACCATCAATCGCCAATCAACAATGGTGCGAGTCCGATCGCATCTTCAATGCGAGTCACACCATCCAACTTGATTTTAGTCCAACCGCCAACACCAGTGAGTCGGACCTCACGTATCTAATTCCAAAACATGCTCTTTGGAAAAAAACATCTGTCAACTAGAATTCAATCATACCACACCAGCGATCCGAGCGCCAACTAGAGTCCAGTCACACCAAACCTACGGTCAAACCGTTAATCCCGGTTGGTCAGACTGCCCTTGATAGATGGTAACTTTGAAATATGAATTTTCTAAAATTTTTACAAAATTCAAATTTAATTTAGCTAAAGTGTTAATTATTTATCACAAATATATTCTATAATTTTACGTGGTCTCTGAGGCCCCTCTCATTTCAGCATTAGCTTCTGGTTTCTAATTCACTATTTGTAAATTTTATTTTATTTTATTTTATTTTGTTTTTTTCCTTTTTTTTCTATATTCGTTTGTATTGTTTGTGATGTGCTAATCTGTTTTTTATTTTTATTTTTTAAATTTAATTACTTTAAATAAGTTATTATCTGATACAGTGAAAAATAAACTAATTATAGTGTAAAATAAGATATAAATTAATTTATTAAAATCGGACTAAACGCTTCCTAAGAAGGTCAGTGTATGCTGAGTTGGCCTAGCGTTCTCGTTAACCCCAAACTACGGCTATGGCAGCCACTTGTACTTATTTCTATTTCACGCGATGCGAGAGTATGTCGATCACCGCCTTCATGTGAGACCCCCCCCCCACCCCACCCTGTGCATATCCATACAACAACTCGTGTCCACTGATCAGAGCGATGAACATTTATATATATTTTTTTGAAGAGAAACAGTGAACGTTTTTATTCTGGCTCTATTCTCGTGTCGAAATAGTCTGCAGTGCATTTCCAACAACAGTCGAAGTTGCCTTCACCGTCTCACTACCTCACCACTGCATGGTCTTTCCAGCTCAACGAACTTTTCGGAACGAAAAAAAAAACATGTGCAGCGCCACACACATGGTACTTTATACGTCTATTACCAAAAGCGAAAAATAGACTGCACATGCATATACGTCGATTTCTCTGTAATTTCGATTAGTCAGCAGCTGAAACGTATACCCGCACATTGCGGATCTGGACCCGCCCGCATGGCTCCAAGTTTCGGTGGTCGAAGCGATGCGCGTGCGCCGGGAGCAAACTGGGCATCGCGAACCAGACCGCGGCGAAACAATTTACCGGTCCAAATCGTGCGCCGGGAGCAAGCAAACTGGGCATCGCAAACCAGACCGCGGCGAAACAATTTACCGGTCCAAAGCGTGCGTACGGTTCAGGCTCGCGCGCCATACCAACGTCGGTACGACGACGGAATCTGCCTGCCCGTCCGCGCGCTGTGGTCGGACGCGGTTTTGGCTCGTGCCGGGCCGGGGGGTGGACATGTGGCTATTCTTGGTCGGCGTCGCACGTGTTGGTAGTGGATGGCGTGGTGTTTTGACCTTTTCTCTTTGGCGTTTGTTTGCAAGAAGGAATGATAGTCGAGCAACTTACAGGGAACTGTATATATAAATATCATTATAATTATTTTTTTAAATTTAATATTTGAGCATCTACTTTTACAAATCTTACCTACTTCATAGATCTACCGAGCCCAACATATACCTACCGAATTAGAGGAACTCGACAAGCGACCTGCTTAGCCACCCATGTGCGGCAGCAAGCAGCCACTGTGCGCTAACATGTATACTTAATTAGTGCTAATCATATTTAATTAGTACTAATCGTAATTAGTTAGTGCTAATCATGGACTGATTAATTAGTGCTACCGTGTATGGCTTGCTGTCGCACTAGGATGGCCATCCCTAGTTTGAAAGATCTTAGACTTATAAAAAAAGATGTTTAGAAGCTAAGTTTTTTTTTTAAAAAAAAAGTGGCTAGCATGTCAGTTATATAAACAGTTCTTGACGAGTGGATTACTAAGGTAGCCACGCTGGGACGCGCGGCAGGAGGCTCCCGCGCCGCGCGCCCACATGCAGTGGACGATCGATCGATGGTGAAACGTTCGTTCTCTTGAGCTACTGGACGCGGAAATTTTGCATGCTGCATTCGTTAAATCACGGTCATAATAATTGTCGATACCTAAATTCGCTAATTGTGTTGTTTTCTCATCAATTTTGTTGCGCTTTTCGGCGCTGAGTGCATCTTTCTGGTACGTGTGATCACTGGTATACCACTACGTACGTTGGGATGGAAGCGGCCGGGGTGGTCCTCCAGTAGTTCATGGACATTTAACCGAACACCTATTTTATAAAAAAATAGTATATACTAGATATATTATATATATACTTTTAATTGAGTCAAAATGTTATATATTTGTACCCAAAAAAATATAAATCAACCTAATCTAATCAAAGTTATTGAAACCGGACCGGAGATCTAACCGGTGAAGTCACCGGTTCACCGGTTCACTGGTCTGACCGTCGGTTCAACCGGTGAACCGCCGATTCAACATGAGCAGTAGAAGTGTATACACCCATGTATGAAGATATATACACTCATGCAAATGTATATTTAAAAATGTGCAAAGACATCCAATTAATCCTAATGCTAAATTATTAACCTTACCAAATTCTCACATCAATGCAAATAGCAATCAACAACAAGTGAAAAAAAATTAGGATTTAAATATAAACACCACAGTTGATTGTGAATCCACCAGAGGTCAACATAGAGATACGTTGATGTAGCATATCTTTATATGTATGTAAATTAAATCGTAGCTAATTGAAGGATCAAGTAGTTACCATTGTGTATGGATCACCGGATGATTGTGACGCGGCAGAGGCGGAGACGGCGATGGCAACCACCCGGCGGCGGCGGTAGGGGCAGCGTGACTGTGTGAGGGGAGGAGGCCGCCGGCACGGCCAGGCAGGGGCGGTGGCGGCGCGGAGGCGGGCATCGGCGCCACCGCCCCCGCACCAGAGGCGGACGCCGCGAGGCAGCGCTCGAGCGAGGTGACCCATCACGCCCAGCCGCCGAGCGAGATGCGCGAGGCGAGACGGCGAGGGCAACTACCAGCCGGCGGGCGCGCGAGAGGAGGAGGCGCGCCGCACGGCGAGGAAGGCGGCGGCGGCGACAAGGGGCGCCAGCCAGCGGGGCGCGCGAGGAGGAGGCGCGGCATGGCGAGAAGGGGCGGCGGCGGCGACAAGGGCGCCCGGCGGTGACTAGGGCGACCGATGCGGCCCGTGCGGGTGAAGTGCGGGGCTGAGGCCTTGAGGCAGGGGGATTTTGTTTTCATTTTTTTCCCGTTTTGCCCTTAAGCCCTAGCACAACTGGGGGTATTTTCGTCCTACGCGAAAACCGCTTGGTTCATAGAAAACCGTCCGGTCCACCGGTTCTTTTAAAAACCGACCGGTTCGCCCGGTTTTTTCCGGTCCAACTGCATGAACGGTCTTTGAACCAAACCAAACCGGTGCGCTACCCGGTTTCGGTTTTTTCCGGTTCAACCGGCGGTCCGATCCGGTTTTCTTAACTAGGAATCTAATCCACATCTCCCTCTCTACTAGAGCTCCCTCTACGAAACTAGACCCACCACAGTCCAAATTCTATAAGGTCCCCTAAAGATCATTTCTCTCTCTCTCTCAACAAGACGGCGGTACGCACATGGAGTGTGAGAGAGCTGGCTAGATGGGAGGCATGAGGTAGTGCCATAATCGCACAAGCCCACAATGGCCGCACATGGCGGCGGCCAAGGAAAGGGAGAGGGAGTGTGCGGCTTGCAATGGCGGCTAGCGATGATGAGCCGGTGAGAAGGCAAACCAATTCGCAAATCAGGGCTACATGTGTGCTCTAGGAGTGTAGTGAGAGCGCGAGGTGATATGGATGAGCAGGAAAGCGATGCGGCGAGTTGGGTGACAATGTGGCGAGTACGAAGGTATGAAACACATGGCGTTGTGGCGAGATGTAAATAGTAAACCAATTCCCAAGTAAGTTGCGTTTAGTCTCCCACTCTTCCAATTCTGAAATCAGCAAATGCCAAATAGTTTATTGAATGTTTGTGCATTTGCGAAATGTAGATAGTAAAACATTCAAAATTAAAGAAATTTGTAGACTTGAAATATTTGTAGATAGTGTTGGTTGGATTAACATAATAAAGGAAATTTCATTGAATTTTTAAATTGGTTAGTATAACAACTTGAACAAGTTAGCAAGGTGGTTCTAATGAACAATGAAATATCTATCCCTAAAATTGTCTGAAGGGTCGTAGAGTTAAAATTATATTTTGCTTAATTATTTTGTAATTTTTCTATATTATTTTGAGATTTTTTGGTTGGAACAATTTATATTTTGATTTTTCCCCATCAAGCACCTTTTCTTTTTTTTCTTTGAGCAATATTTTATTGACTCCAAACATCTATCTTGAAAATTCTAGATCCGCCACTCGTGGAAGTGAAAATTCTCTGAAAAAGGCCGTTTAATTAGGGCTTAGAAAATTCTACGAATGAGAAGCATATATACTACCGAAACAGGGCAAAGAAGCTTGCCCGGCATGCAGTCAGATGTCGCCAAATTGACACAAGTTTCATGCACTCCAAACCACAGTCGATTGCCAAATTAAAATGCGGACTAAATTAATTATAGAAATGTCTTGAAAAGGTTAATTAGCCACAATGTTCACAACTCCAAGCTAGCTGCTACTACTAGATTTGTAGTCTTAAACTAGGGAATGTATCATGTATGACCTGCCTTTTGCACAACCTAGCTACTCCTTCCGTAGGCAAGGCGACAGCCCTGGTCTCAAAAGAGCCCTCCAAAGGAGGGGCAATGGCGATCGAATAGGACAGGCCATATTACTCCTACTAAAGTACTACTCCGACTACTATAGCATACTACTATAGCAGAAGCAAAGTAAAATTATTATTATTATTATTCATATCGATCGCAATGCACGTTTTCGAATCCATGCACTTGCAAAAAGCACATCACACTGAAAACTAATCATCGTGGCCTCATATAAATCAGACACGATTGCGTCGGCGACGAGTAATATAATATAAGGATGGATGCATGGTTTGTGCTCAGCTTTCAGCTTTTTCTAGCTGTTGCAACTATATATATATATATATATATATATATATATATATATATATATATATATATATATATATAAAATAATGGCTAATGGCTGAGTGGGAGAGACATAAGATTAGTAGTATGTGAGTGGAAAAGCGGAGGTATAAGCGTGTTAATCTTCGATCATGGAAGCACTAGATGTGGGTCAGTATTTGTAGGCTTCAAAGGGCTCAGGGTACAAAAGCTATCAGTATAATAACCTGTTTCTGGTAGTTTCCGCAAGTACTTTACCTGTTTCTGGGAGGTCGATGTTATAATATAGCCGTATCTGTCACCGGCTTCGCTTGCACGTACATGAACATTTCGATGGAGCAATAATATGTATATGTGATAATTTTCTCATGTAGAATCAGAATTAAGTGCGTATACTAGATCATGAGTAGGTGATGCAAAATATGATGGCTAGAGTTCCAATCGGCACTAGATATATAGGTTCCGTTTTATAGATGCTGGAATAAGATGATAAACAAAGAAAAGAAATCTAGATGAAAGGAACATCCCCAAGCTTAAGGACAGGCTCAAGAATATGTCCCTTAAAGCAAGCACCACTTGTTTGATATGCTTGGCATCAAGTAGGACAATATTTTTTTTAAAAAAAAACGGTTCTATATATATAGGCATCATACTGGCTATTCCCTCCATTTTTCCTACCGATGTATTTAAACACCAACAAAGTTGCTTATATCCTTGTCCTTTTCCATTTTTGTTAATCTGTTTGCTTGCATCTTGATTTGAGCATTTTATATCATTGTGGTGAAACTAACCATCCGCGTCCTCCGTGAACATATTCCAAACTTCAGTACTGCTTTAGTGACGTGGAAGCTGAACTTGAGTTTTGGTTTGGACACTACTTGAGCATATTTAACCAGTTGTTTAAAATTTATATCGTTAATAATGTATCAGAATCATCATAGCATCGGCTAAAAAATAACTAAAAATGAAGAATAAGAACATGGTGCAATGACTTTTACACATGCTTGCCTACTTAATTGCTCCATCAAGCTAACTTTAAGAATCACAAAGCTGATGAAGGGAACTTTGCATTGCATGGCACTTGCTGTTCATCCTTTTCAGCACCAATCCTACTATTGTTGGTTCCAATGGTAAAGCAAGCAAATAACCTAAGGGCTTCCCATGATGACTAAGTTTAGACAAACAAAAAATGTTTTATCACGTGTGATTGGATAGGGTAGATAATTTGGACGAAGCATCTGACTCTTGTTGCAAAGCTAAACTACTAAAGGTAGTATAATGATTGGGGATTCTGTGTTAATCTTATCAACATTTAACTTCGAAAAGAGCTTGTGTAGGTATACAAAAGTATTAGCCTTAGTTTTAGCAGGCACCAACGTAGGCCAATTTAAAAATAAAATTTGTATGGAAAGATCTACTAATTGCAGCAAACTTAGAAAGACAGTTCTTATGCTGCAACTATATGATTAAAGAAACCCAATTGAGACATATTTCTAAGCAAGGAGGGTCCATCAGGACCATACATTACAATATTGCATGAACAACGATCGATATCTACATGAGAATATATAGAGACGTGATGACAACTTTGCAAAATAGAATACTTGAATCCGAGGGGTGTGGCTATTAACATAGTGACAAAAAGGATTACAAAGGTCTTCCCTAAAGAAATCTTTGATGAACTCTTTAATTTAGTTGACATTATCAAGAAGAATACATGCACAACCGAACAAAGATGTATACATGTATCCATCAGTTAATTTCTAGCTGAATATGACAGATATTTGCACACAAATCCCGGCTGCTAGTTAGTGAGGAACAATTTGGAGGATGCACCATGGTTTGCATCATTACACTGCAATGGAATTCTTGTAAACATCATTACTGCAAGAGTTAAACTTCTTATTGTGTCTATAGGAAACTTCTTATTATGTCTATAGGTGTGCAAATATGGGTTTCCCCTAACCTCATGAATTAAAATAGATCAGAAAGCCTCGTAGCCATACCATAGGAAAAGGATATCACCAAGTTGAAGGTCACTCATCCACACGTCGACGTACGTCAAGCTTCATGGTCACTCAGCTGGCTGCATAGCTGACAACTACAGCCGTTCATGCAATGCAAGAAAGTAGCCAAAGATATTTGCCTCCCCCTCCTACCAATGATGTATAAGGATATTTAGGAGTCGACGTCGATGGAACGCAGCAAGACTCGTATACAGTAGTTTTTACCAACCTACTCGATCCCCTATCACGAGCACCTCATCTAGCTACTTTTAGATTATTATTAATAGATGCTATATATATTGATTTCTATGCTAGCTAATGCTTGCCACGCCATGCAGAGCCATTAGCCAGTAGTTCATCTGCTGCTTTACATTTACGAATTAATGGCTGTCTGGTCCCTCTTCCCCTGATTATGTTTTGATGAGTGATTAAGCAACAACTAATTAAGCGCGCGAAGAACAAGTCTATGCGTTCTAGAAGCGCACTATTCTCATGGCGCGCAGTGCGCGCGCGTGCATCAGACGGACAACGACGACCACGCCCTCGTCGAACGAGTGAGCACTCGCAGCTCGCCGGAGGGCGGCCGGCCGGCTGCTATGAGTATGGACATTTCTTTATTGAACAAATGTCAAATATCGCTCAGACGAGCCACTGACAGAGGAGCCCACATACACTTGGATAGGTATATACCAAACAGGGCCCATCCGTCAATCTCATATAGATCTCCTACTTGTTTTATAATGCGTAGTAGGTGCCGCGTATCTTTGATTTTAAGATGAATCAGGCTTTCAAATCCACGACCTCCATCACCACGATGCTGTGCTGTACCACTAGGCCATCTGGGCAGCTCGAGCGGCAACATTTCTGGTCTTGATGTTGCAAATGTATGTGATCCATGACTGTTCCACTAATTATGCGCGTAATGCAAAACTAATGATGGCTAATGCGGTGCGGTCTGGTCCGCTAATCGCCCGCTAGCTTACCTGAGCCGAAGCGTCTTTGACTCAAGTTGCTTTATACTGCTAGCAGTAGTACATGTCTATTCTTTTTAGCTACGGTTGATAGATTTTGGCTGCGGCTGATAGCTTTTTGGCTGTTTACGACAGAGATTGTAGAAAAAGAAATACTCACTTGCGATTTTTGATGGTACAGATATTAGTTTTTTAACGTGTACTATAATTAACTTGTAGACTCTATTTTAAAAAAATACCCCGTTTAAAAATTAGTTACTATAGCAAAAATCAAAAACGACTTTTAAAAACCACAAAAAAACAAGACCTATATCAATGGTTAGGTTCCGCGCTCAAATTAACATGGCTTTTGACCCTTCTGAACGCCCCGTTGACCCTTCAAGTGGGTGGAGTCATGCACAGCTTAACCGTAGTTTAAAATCGTCCTTGGCACGTACTGGCCTGACGCAGCTTTTCGACTGGATGTGGGACCCACACCTTGGACCTGACCCGGGTCGATGCGTGGCGTCGGAATTTCTAAGCTCCAAGCGACCTCTAGTCAAACGCGGGCGATCGTCCGAATGTGCGAGAGGACCAAAATTAACTGGTCCGTGTTGGAAAATTTTATTCATGGACTCAGGTGAGCACTGGTACAGGACGATGCGTTGACCTTTTGGGCGGGGAGTTAGGTGCCAGCTGAGGGTGCATGCTACTACCCCCAAAAAAAAAATGGCGCTTTAGTTCGCTTGAAAATGATGCGTTTGTTTTGTGGGCGAATAAAGGTGCTTGAAGGAGTTTTTGTGTCAATGTAATGTGTCTAGAATAATAAGGATGTGTTGGGAGCATGCATATATGGGCTTCTAGAAGATTGTGGTGAGATTAATTGTTTCTGAATTATTAGTAATGCAGAAAAAAGTTAATCGGATCGATCGTCCGCCCTTAATTAGTTTGAATATACCACTCATGACTGAGCCATCTGAATGGAAAGTGGGTATATATAGTTGCATATATATTAATACTGGTTGAACAGAGGTTTGAACTAGGTATACCCCTAATAATAATAGTATCATGTAGGCCTCGCTTAAAAGTGCTACAGTTTTTTTTTGTTGTTATCTATAGATTTTAGTTTTTGGTTTATTATAAAATAGATAGGGAGAGTATGGCACATATGCTGTAGTAACCTCCATTGAATAAGAATATAAATATGTCGCATCCATTACTCTGCATGAAAAAATGAATAAACTTGTGCGTAACAATAACAACAGTTTTAGGTGCGCATTCGGTCCTCTCAAGCGTACGCAGTTGAGCATTGAAACCTCAAGTACAAACAAAATTGCCGCCTGGAAAAGAGGGCTATATAGCTGGGAATAGCTTCCAAATACCTTTGTTTTCTTCCGTATGTTCTACTGTTCCATTTCCTGTACAATCTGCTACTATATCCCGTAAAAAATGCAGTTTTGAGTCAGGTATAGTCAAATTTTCTAAACTTTAGATATACTTTTTCAATAATTTGATTAAACACATAAAATTACTGTATAGATTTATCTTAAAAAGAAATTTTATAAAAGTATAATTCTATCAGATTTTATAATTTTATTATAATATAAATTGGTAATTAAAATTGTATTTTGGGATCATATTAATATCTAAACAATATTCTTTTACGCTTAATTGAAGGGAATAAATACGAGGACACCTGTGTTACAGCCATAGGTTCTCTAATTCTCTTGCATACAAAAGTCAAGCTGAGAGAATAAACATCACGTCTTTCTAGATGAAAAAGGACAGCTAGCCTCAAAAATCTCTATTTCTGTTGTGCAATTGCTAGTGATTGGTACACATGCCGGACGTACCGCGTACAGTTGAAATAACCTCAGCTTAGACTAATCGACTCGGCTATACAGTGGCACCGTTCTTTTCTATTTATAGCTTTTGATTTTTTTAAATAAATAAACAGAACAGTTTTTATTGTTATTTTAAAATATCTTATTAATATTTAGTTTATTTATATAAACACTTTTGTTAGGATAAAAAATTATTAGTGGTATGTATCAACGGTTGTTTCTGCATCTCATTCTCTCTGTGGATTTAGCATAGACTCACTTCAATTGCAAAAGGCTACAATATGTTGCAGAAGCTAGATGTCCTGCGATAATGCACGGAGTCTCCTATAAAGTGATATCTTAACAGTACTCCCTAACAGAACGGTGTTTCAGATCACGATAATGTAGCGCTACAATACATTGTGGCAATTGATCCTGGGATGTATCTGGTGTAAACTCATATTTGGCACATTGATCCGAGCCGTTAAGCAGCCTAATAGACGGCTTGGATCTCGGAGTGTGTCCCATCTCCTTGCACTCTATAGTATCCTGCGAACATAATCTCTCCCCTTTTTAACTTAGAATAAACAAAGTGTGCCATGAACATACTAGAAGGGTCCAATGTTGAATATAATGTAGAAGGGGTCATTAGAATTGATTTGATTCGAAACAAATTTTGTTTTGTTTTTTGACTCAAGACAAAATTGAGTTGATACATCAGTTTGACTACACATACTTCTGACGTCTATATAAGGCTGTATAAAAGCGTGAAGCTCGCGAGCTATTCAAGCTCGGCTCGTTCTAGGGTCAATTTGAGCTCAGCTTGAGTTTTAAACAAGTTGAACTCGAGTTTGATTTCGAGCTTGCAAGTTTCACCGAGCAGAGTTCGAATAGTTTGCGAGTATCGATTCGAGCTTAAATAGTTATATATATTAACTATTACCAAACTTACCCAAGCTTAAAAATTAGTGCATATTTAAATTATTTTGACTGTTATCGAGCTTACTCGAGCCGAACTCGAACTTTTCTTATTGTTAAAAATTAATGTATAATAAATTATTTTAATTATTATCGAGCTTCAACGAACTGAGCTCGAGTCTACTCGAGCTTCAGTTGAGCCGAGCTCGAGTCCAAGTTCAAGCTCAAATCTCAACTTGAACTCGACTCGAGCTCGGTTCGAACTTCTATCGAGCTCGAGCCTGGAAGACCAGGCTCGCTCAAATTCGGCTCATTTACTGGCCTACATCCATGTACTTTAAAGCATATGGAAGAAGATAAAAAAAAATAAATGTGTTGGATTGCGGAGACCAGAAAAATACGACATTAGTCGCAGCTTTGTTAATTAGTGTGTTGGAGATCTAGAAAGCTATAGTGAGGTGATGCTTTGACTGATGGCCTTATTTCGAGCATCATTGTCGTCAAACTCGATAGTGCATACAACAAGGTACAAGAACTGACCGGTAATTAACAATCACTGATAGGCAATAGCAGCAGTTATTTAGATTATCAGGAAGGGAAAAAATGGCAGGATTAGATTAATTTCGCTAACCGGATCGAAGCAAAAACACCATTCCCCTCTAGGGCTCATTTTGAATGCAGAATTTTCATAGGAATCTTGTACAGATCTTCCAAAATTTCTTCGTGAATCTTGTAGTCCAAACCGGACCTTAGCAAATGGTAAAGCTGTGCTTTAGATTCTTGTACTATGGATCCAACATTATGGCTGAGATCGAATTGTGCGCCCGGATCAATTGAGCTGTTAATATTGCGAGCAGGAGGTTTATCATCTGTTACGCTAGTGCCCACGGTGTAGACCGAAAACAAATCTAAACCAAAATCCATTAGGATAGCGTCTTAAGAGAGCACCCCATCAGTTATATGCATCGGGAACGCGTTACATGGCAATTAGCCGTACAGTGAGATAACGCAAACCTATACGATCTTGAACTGTCTAATTGCATGCATGGAAGAGCTAGCATGATCGATCACCATTCCAATAATCACACGCCACTTACAATTGCTAGTGTTACGTGATCCAACAGATGCGATATTTTTGTTGTGCGTATCAAACAGTTACGATCACTAATCTAGATATTTCAATTCGCACTTTACGAATAGTTCCTGCCCGATACACGCCCCTTTATCGTCGTCGCAACATGTAAAAAAAAAAAACTCAAGTGGCCACACAGTAGGATCGAAGATGGGCAACTGAACACTAGCTAGTACGTCGCTCCAGCCGGCCGCTTATCCGCATACGCGACATTCGGGTTGCCGCCACTCATCACACGACGATCGAGATGATTAGAGTTCATCGCGCACGCACACGCCAAAAGCGCAAAGACGCCGGCCCAAATTCGAGCGGATGAAACAGGGGACCTATCTATCCACCTACTAAAATGCGAGCCAGCCACTGATTGATCGATCCACGTAGAGATCAAGGAAAGGGGAATGAATAAACACCGGAGAAAAGAAGAGGGTGGAAAATGGCAAATGATACAAAGCACATTGGCACTGCATGCTCTGCCGGACCGGCCATGTCAGGCAATGGATCAAGCCGGACTTAGCCATCCACTCGGATAAGACGGACGTGTGTCGTAGTGCTTGCTGCTGCTGTTGTTGTTGTAGGGTGCAAATGATACGAGTTAATCTCGACCGATCTAGTCATACTGAATATAGAAAGATAATTAGTATCCGGTAGGTACCAGATAGTTGTTGCAGAATACGGTAGAGAAAATGAAAGAGTTAAAATCTGACCGAATAGCATCGGTAAATGGTAAACCGGGCATTATCCGACCGGATATACAACAAACAAGTTAGTACCCTAACTGACCCAGTCCATCAAGCATCATTGACACCAACCGGCCTAGATTTTACTGAAGTCCTAACCTAACTCCGAAGTCCAGTCACTCTAATCAGTCGCCACCAATCCTCTCCGTTTATGTTGAACTTGTGTATAGATTTATTGGTTTTCGAACTTATGTATGAATTTATCGTTGATGTTGAACTTATATTGTGTCGGCTATTGTACTTAAGTAATCTAGATGAATTTATTGCTAGTTGAAGGTTTGATGTGATAGTAGTATTGTTCAGTGTATATTCTTTTATATATGCACATACTGGCTGCCTATATTATCTGTTTTCGATATGAAACGTCATGTATCCGTTTCGATGGTGCTATATCTAAAACTTTAGATTTGTATTTATATCTAACCTTAATGTATCTAACTCTGGATCTAAAAAAATATAGATTACTATAAATAATATCCGTCCCGATCCGATTATACCCCTACCTACAAGAAAGCTCGGGCAGACGTGACCGTTTGGGCCTCCTGCATGCCCCGGCTGCTGCTCCAGTGCACGTACACATCATTCACACCGCTTTCCGGGGCAAAAAAGGGGCCGGGGCACCTCCTCCTGCCCACATCTTGCTGCACCACCACTATCACTGCTATGCCATAGGCATGGCAGGAGCTATCACAATTGCTAGCATGCCACAAGCTACTACTACTGCTATGGTGGTAGATGGTGCCTAGCTGCTAGCACTATTGCCTATGGCTATAAGCCGCTTAAATTTGGATGTAATGGTAGCCGAGTGCATGCACGCACGGACACCGTGTCCTGCGTTTTCTCGTGTCACACTCGTGCGCCATGCACTACTGCGAGCACTAGCTGGTTAATTACTACTCGTCGAATCTTGCGGGCAGATTCCCCAGGACCGGGCCGAACTTTCCTGCGCGGCGCGCTGCTGCAACTTGGACGCGCGACGTGCGTGCGCGATCGCTCGCGGGCCGGCCGGCCGGCCGTGTCGTGATCGAGAGAGCCAGTCGACTCGGTGGAGCGGCGTCCGGCGGTCCGTGAAGTCTCAACGAGAGTTAGATAGAAAGGCGGCACGCAGCAAGCAAATTGCTAGCCGCTGCCGCTGCCGCTGCTGCTCTCCCCATGTGGGCACAACTGCTCTCGACGTGCGTGCGCCGTCGTGATCATCGAGCTACGTACCTTGGCTATCTGTCTATCTATCTATCTACGTGCGTGCGTGCGTGGCTTGTGTACGTACCTAAGCTAGCTCTTGCATCTACCACCACCAATTAATACAGTTAGATATATACCGAGGAATTGGCTGGCCGGCCGGCCGGCCGGCCTCGATCGTGGTGCTCATCTCCGGCCGAAATGTGGCAGGGTGTGCCGTGAGCGAATGTTGCACGGGTATCGCGATCTGTATCGGTTAGTGGGGGCAGAAAGCCATCGACGGCAACCGATCGGTAGTACTGCGCTGCGTGTGTATGTTGTTTGACATTTGAGTTCAAAAGGTGACCAAAAAAAAAAACCGAAAAGAAATTCTTGCAGCTCGAGGACTTGTACCTCTTCTTTAATTCAGGCTCAACACGAACTTGTCCAGGTGCGCCGGTTTCCGCTGTAGAATTCGGCGGCTAGGCTGACTCCTGCGTCCTCCCGCCTGCCTTTTTGAACTAGTAATCTATAAGCATACATGCATGCTGAAATGGGGTGCTAAAGAGTGTGATTAATTACTCTCATAGACTGTATTGCTACCTGTGTGTATATGCATATGGCTGTCCATGGTGATCGATCGATGGTGTGTCACGTTATGCCATGAGACCTAATCCTCTTCAGCTGCATGCATGCTGCAGGGCAATGTACTCACCATTCGTCAAATGCTAATTATTAAGCAACCAGCATCAGTGAGCTCTAGCCAGGGCCAGGCAACGCCAACCTGTGGTCAAACACCACGTAGCTATAGCTAGTGACGACCCCTGAGGGGGCCTAGGGTCGACATGGCCAAGGGGGATCGAACAACTTCACACGCACACAGATCGGTACGTTTTAAGCTAGCTAGATCCATGTGCGTAGCTTGAGCTGACAGCTACATCGCGACGCAGAGCGCTCCATTGCTTTCTCTGCATGTTCTACGCGCGTCGTCAACTTCTTCTCGCGGTGCAAGTTGCACGCGATGGAGGGGAAGGCTTATCTCCCAGAATTCCAATTCCCACTCACGGCGAGTATGCGCGGAGACTGATCGACGACGCATCGGCGGGCGATCGACCGATGTGCACGAACAGTAGGTCCACCTGAAGATACCATACCGGGAGGAAAGCACTTCTCGTACTGAAAACTGGGTCTGTAGTGGGTACAAGGGTTCAGAAAAAAATGCGCACTGGAAAGGGACTGACACTAGCTACTCTGCGTAAATGCTTGCTTAATTAGTTTGGTACGTAGCGCCATCCTCAGGTCCTCCTTCCTGCAGATGCTTAGATGGTTCAGCACGCATGATTGAGCGTAATCCATGTTGATCATACCAGATAAATCAATGAACTTCGTAGCAGATTGTGAGGCTTTTTGAAAGAAAACTAATTAAGCAGAGTTGACATAAGTGCATGCTCTCAGGCTAGCTGCAGGGAGAAGAAAAAACCGTTTGATGTTTGGTATGTAAAAAATAGTGGAGGGCGCTATCAGTGAAACTTGTGAGGTTTGGCAGCTTGATATGTTTGAACAAAAGGACAAGGGGAGCACACAAAGCAGACGATTTAAAAACCATTTCAATAGTTTTTTTCTCCTGTGGCCATGAGGGAGAGCAGCTGCTCCAGGCACAACTCCATGTAAAAAGAGGTTTATCCATTGTCAACCTGCGACAAAAGTGGTAGACTTTGGTTCTCTCTTACCTTTTGTCACTCTTTTGGTGAAACAGCATTGCTCTTTTATGAACACCTGGGATGACAATGTGTTGCAGCGGTCGTAGCCAATTCAAGCAAGTTATAGACCTTTTTTACCTGTAAAGTTCTACGTGACAATCAGCTAAATCAAAGTGTAACAGCAAATTTGGCTTGTAACGCTGGCTTTCGTATGCTACTTTGCTGTTGACGCGCATGTTACCTTCACCCTCAGGGGGTGATCGAAATAGCGATAGCTTTTGACTTTTGCTGAAAAAACACGGTAGCTGGCTGATTTTTTTACTATAGCTGAGTGGCATGTTAGACATAATTAAATTTTAAAAAATGTAAAAATAAAAACGGCTCACTAGTCTAGTGCGGACAATGCAAAGGAATATGAGAAAAAAAACGGAACGCAAAAAAACCAAAAAACAAAAAAAATTTCACTACGTGACAAAAATACTACAGTGATTCCATCGCTGCTACAGTGTTTTAATCGCTAAACAGTGAAAAAATCTTCGTTCTGATCGCAGCCTCAAACTGGCCTTGTCAAATCTCTCCTTTGTTTGCTCTTCATTTTGAGTAAAAGAAGAACGCCTAATTCAGAACGCTTTGTTCCATATTGAATACTGTACGAAATAGAAAATATAACCTGGAAGTCAAACTGCACTTGGGCCTAACGGTGGAGCACACCCTTTTCTGCAAGAATTGGATAGCTTTACAAAAGGGAAGTAGCTTCCATTAATTTTCGGCGTGTTCAGTACCTTACATTTCACACACACAGATACAAGCACAAATTGACGAGGGAAAATGATCTGAATACAATAGGTCTTCGTCATGCCTTCACTTCCGGAAAAATGGGAAGATGAACTGCCATCGCTTCTTTCAAATCAGATGCACTCTTCCTATTGAATCTATTCATCCGTGGATTGTCCTCCCAAAGTTGTCCTCTGAAGGTGTCTGACGACAATGGCCCTAAGATGCCCTCTGAACTGAGGGTCAATCCACTCTGTGAACAGGTGACACAGGAAGACAACTAAATTAATCCAGCTGTACGTTACTCTAGTGGCTTAAAAATAAAGTTCGATAAATTGCATTTTGACACTACAATATTCACAAAATGATGATAGCAGTACCTCTGGCTGGAATCTTAACATATCAGCACGAGCCATTGCCTCTGCTTGAGCAATTCCCGTCCTGAATATCTGAGCCATCTCATCAGCCTAATTTGAGCAGAAACCAGTGTGTCAGTTTGTTTGCTACAGCATATTCAGATGGACAAATACTGTTTTCGATACTTACCTTCTCTAAAACAAGCTTAGGATTGCGAATCATGTCACCAGGTGTTGGCTCAAGCTTTTTTGTAGAAAGGCTAACCCGGCCTCTTTCACGGTCATGGCTTAGTATCATAACCTAATACATACGGATGCTCTGGCCTTAGCTCTAGAAACTGTAAGAATAGCAATAGCATAATTCGCAAGTATCAAGATGGCAATACCTTGAGGATACCTCCAGGTTGCAGAACGGTGGAGATATACGCAACACGATCATCACCGATGTTGATAAAGGCACCATAAGGTTTTAGGGTCTCAACAATTCCCAAGACAACTGAACCAATACCAAGTTGAGCTGGACTGTCTGCCATTGCCTTGCGATTACTGAGAATGAGCCTGCCTTGTTCCTCATCGACTTCCACAAACTTCAGAGGTAGCTCTTTGTCAAGCAGCTCTTCAGCAGTTGATTTCTGACCAAGGTCAAGCAACGGTTTGTAAAATAGTGAACATCTAGTCTGAGGGTGAAGCAATTGAAAATTCAATCATAGCTAACTAGGACCAGATGTTCAATATCCCTATATCAGCTTTTGAACTATGTTAGGCAGATGAAAGGCAGCTCATGCCATGCACCAAAACCATAGGACGAAATAAAGTTTGTAATATGATCGAGAACCGACCGACGACACTTGCGAGAATGGAACAAATCCCTTCAGGCCCACCACAAGAGCTATCACACCTCCTTTGTTTCCACCAATTACCTGCAGGGCAACATTGCAAAATGAAAAGATGAATAAAGATGCAGAGACTAAAACAGTACAGCAAATTCTTATTCCCAACAAAACAAAATGGTACCGGAGTATCTCAAGAGACATCAGATCAACATACAATGTATCAACAGTAAAGTAGACACTAGACAGCACAATGAGAAAGGAACATGCAGGAACCACAATAACAGCAATCATGTAATTAGCTCTTGAGAAAAGCTTATCCGTTGTAATGTTTTTAGAAAGTGACTGGTCCAAACTTCATGAGCTCATTAGTAGCACAGGAATAAACTAGCAAAATCAGAACAATCCAATAAGAACATGAATTATCTGGCTATTATGGGACCTGCATTTGATCTCACTACCTGATCGGTAAGCCATGCCAAGTTAACAACGGCATGGACATAGATATATCATTGGAGGTAATATTCAAAGTGGATATACACAATAAATTGCCACTGCACTGATTTTCTTTTTCTAAACAACAATGACTGCTGTTGTCAGGTAGACATTCAAGAGGGCGAAGTCTGATCGGTCCAAGACAAACAAGGGCGCCAGGAGGCAATGCTTAACAAACATTTGGTTTATGAGTTCAACAAAGACAATTTATTTAAGGAGAAGTGGAGAGCAATAGGAAGAACATGGAAATAGTTCCTTCTGCAAGTTTTTCACTCACTTTGCCCGTGACAACATCATCTTCCGCCTGAATCTGCCTGCATCTTTCCCAGACAAGGTCTTGTTGAATTGCTTGCAAACTCAAAATCAAAGTTTCATCACCAGGGTTCTCATCAATTATGATGAACTCTTCGACTAAACCTAGACAGATGCCTGCCTCCTCGACATTGTCAATATCAAGAAGACATGCTTCATCTAGAGGCAAGAAAGCAGTAGACTTTGATTGGATGTCAACATATGCACAATTTGAAGTGGTCATGGATACTGTTCTTTAATCTGTAGAGATCACAAGCACACAAAGCATTTTTGAGATGAGCACAGCCAGCATACCACAAAAAAAACTTGTAGTGCATAACACAATAACAATGGCAGTAATATATGATGAAAGGAGATAACAGTAGAATCATTGGTACCAAAGGAAATAATTAAGGGTGCGTTTGGCATGCATAATTTCACATTCCCCTGTAATCTAATATTCCCCTCAAAATGATTACCGGGTAACACATTACTAGTAATATAAGATTCCAGTGTTAGGTTGGTTTAAAAGAAACTATAAAATAGTCCTTATAATACTTCAAATATTTCATAACTCGAACTAACAAGTCCACAATTTTATATTACACATTTGAAATTTCAAATCTTGAAGGTTAACATTTATAATTTTTATATTGAAAACTAAAATTTGAATTTTACAATTTAAAATTGCAACATTAAAAAAATAATTATTATGATTCAAATGTTCAAATTTTCGATTTTTGAAAATTTTAATCTTAAATTTCGATATTGGAACTTTAAAATATTTGAATTTATAAAATTTAAATTTTGGAACTTTAATTTTTGAAATCCGGGATTCAAAATTTCAGATTGTAATATTTAGATTATCAAAAAATGGAATTCCAAAATCCAAAGTTGAAATTTTGAACTTTGAAATTTAAATTGCCTGAATCTGATATTCTGAAATCAGGATTCAAATTTTGATATTTTGGTTTTGAAATTCATGCTTTGCAAAATATTTTTTAATTTGGATTTTGAATTCAAAAAGTTCAATTTTTGACTATGAGATATTAAAGCAAATGATAAAAGTGCAATAGCAAAGATTCTTTTTTCTTGGTAATCTAAGATAGACATCCTTTTTCTAGTGAAAATGATTCTTGAAAACTACGGTAATCTGGTTTCCAAGATAATTTTGAATTCCTGGTCAAATTACTGATTGTTTTACCAAACAAGGTAATCTCATAGGATTGTTGGGAATCCTCGGAGAATTTTACCAACCAAACGCACCATAAAGGAGAAAAACAAATCCAATAGCTAAGCAAATTGAGTTTTTGTGTCCATGTGCATTTGTAAAACATAATAGTTGTAACACATAATAGATGCATAGCTGATTTGTCGACTGTAATTGTGGTAATTTAATAGTAAGTTGGATGTGCTTAATTCACTATGCACATCTAATTGGAGGGAACCTGGTATAGAAAAACAAGCAGCAATTAGTCAGTAACTGAAATCCCATCAAGTTTAGAGTTAGCAGAATTGGATAGTTACTCCATGGTGCGGCTGAACTCCCGGTGATTTTTTTTACTGTTTTTCCATTTGATGTAAGAATGAAATACTTCACTAATTTTACTTTAAAAGTAATGAAAGATCAGTAATGACTCTGTTATTCCTAGATTACTCCATACCAGTTACCACTACGAACAGGGTAGAGACAGGAAACCGGTGAGGACAGCCAATTCAACATGCTTTTGGACCCTAGGGGAGTAGCATTTATTTACACGAGAACCATGATAAACATAACAGTCCAAGTAAGTATAAGATGGGACTAAAAAATGGCCAAATAAATCTTCCTCATCCAAACACCCCCTAAAAGCCTAAAATTGGCTCCTTTTCAGTAACATATCACCTTCGATCTGAAACAACTTAGAGACCACAATGTGGCAGCCATAGTGGCCGAACTCTCCCACTTGAGAATAGTGATACCCAATTGAGCAGAATTCAATACTGGTGATGTTACACTTTTTGCCCCAGGAGAAAACGCACACATCACAAATAAACTGAGAGAACACGGAGAGATTTCTGAATTTCTCTATTCTCTTACTTGCTCCCCCGATTAAACTGATTACAAGCATCTCAATATATAGCCTAACTAGCACACCTATTCGGACTCTACGTAGAACTCGACTTCTACTTGAATTACACACGGAGATGGACTCAACTTCGTCTTGGACTCAGAGTCAAGATTATTTGTAACAATCTCCCCCCTAATCTTGACTCTCTAATTTATTGAGTTTGCCTGATTTTAGGTGGCGACGCATCTTCTCAACACTTCGGACACATCTCATCATTTAGAGCATTATTGATTCATCATTGGTGAGCGCTTCGGCAAAAGACGCTTTCCCCTTCATCGGCTTGTAGCATTCTGAAGCAAAGTGCCCGTAATCATTACAATTATAACACCTCACTTTTGCCTTATCAAACCTCCGATTCTGATAGCCTCGATCATTGGAGGTGTTCTTGCCTTCACGTTTTGATTGGATCTCCTATTCGGCGCAGGTCAATAAAACTTGTCCTTCGTTGTTGTTACGATTGTTGGAGATGCGTTCCTCATACGCCTTAAGACGACCGATGACCTTCTCCATGGTCATTATTTTTAGGTCTCTAAATTGCTCTATGACTGAAATAATTGGGAGAAACTATAAGGGAACAGCACGAAGAAATTTTTTCACCACGTATAACTCTTCCATCTTCTTACCAAGGGCTCATATCTTGTTGGCGATGACAACCAACCAAACGGTGAAGTCGTTGATCGACTCCGTTTCCTTCATACGCAACACCTCGAACTCGGTTCTGAGAGTTTGTACCTTTGCTTCCTTCACACGATCAGCTCCAAGACGCATCATCTTCAACGCCTCCCACACATCTTTGGCTGTTTCCTTTTCGGCCAGTAGGAAGAGCGTCTCCTCTGAGATATTCTGATAGATGGCCGCCAATGCCATCTAATCCTTGCGCACATCAACGTTGCCATTCTCGATCGTGTCCCATACTCTTTGAGCCTTCATGAACACCTTTATCTTGATTGCCCATGCTGTATAATTGCTCATCGTGAGCATCGGATAATACAGCGTGACAGCGAAACTCTCCTTCACCGTCATCCTGGATGATGCCTCGTCCTCGGTGGCACTAATTCCCGAAGAACGTGATATGATCTTGGGCACGGATCAAAAATCAGACTACCTTGGAACTTCGAGAAAATATGCTTCACAACTCTAATCATGTCAAAATTTTCTGTTGACGTAATTGTCGTTTGCGCTTTGACGTGCTACTTCTGATCTTAGAGATTTCTTTGCGCTGTGCTTCTTCGCTTGGACTTGATCTTGAACCTTTAGCTCTGATACCAATTGTTACACTTTTTGCCCTAAGAGAAAACACACACATCACAAATAAACTGAGAGAACACTGGGAGATTTCTGAATTTCTCTATTCTCTTACTTGCTCCCCCGATTAAACTAATTACAAGCATATCAATATATAGCTTAACTAGCATATATATTCGAACTCTAAGTAGGACTTAGACTCTAAGTAGGACTCGACTTCTACTTAAGTTACACATGGAGACGGCCTCAACTTCGTTTTGAACTCAGAGTCAAGATTATTTATAACAGGTGACTTGCAAGCAAACCAAGAACCTAAATTTTGAAGACTACTCTCATTAACATTTATTTCTAACAAGGGTTAGCTTGTTTTCCGCACCAATTGCTATCTATTTCAATTTCACATCAAACGACCGAGCAAGAACAAGAGAGTGGCGATTACCAGGGAGCCGATGTCGGTGGACTCGACGGCGGAGGCGAGGTCCTTGGGGGAGAAGGCGACGGCCTGGACGCGGTGCGGCAGCGCAGGCCTTGTCGAACAGCTGGCGCATCCGTTCCCGCTCCTCCTTGGTCAGCGCGTATGTCCCGCACACCAACGCCGACAGCCGCCTAGGCGCCGCGGGGCGGCGCGACCTGCCGGAGAGCGGCGGGCACGCGAGCCCCGCAACGTGCTGCGCCAGGGAGGCCATCGCCTTTGGGTGTGTGCTTCGACGAGTGCGGAAGCGGGAGTGCTTGGGTTCGTGTGTGTTATCCGGCGGGGTTTAGGGGGTGATCGGAATAGCGATGGCTTTTGGCTGAAAAAACACTGTAGCTGGCTGAAAAAATACTGTAGCTGAGTTAGTGGATAGTGTAGTGAATAGTGAAAAAAAGCTGAAGCCGAAAAAAGCCGAAACGATCAGGGCCTTAGGATAGGAGATGGTTAGTTTTGAACTTTGCACAGTAATCCTTCTGCAAATGGCGTTATTGGAATATTGTCAACTATACATTGGCAATGTTAGGCTACGCCATATGGAACAACCACAAATTTTTTCGCATATGAAAATATATTTTTACAAAATAAAGAACGCATGCCCTCTCAACTCATCACTGTGAAGGTTTCGCTTTATGCCCCATTTGAAAGTGAGAAAAATCTCGATTCCTACATGAAATGAATTATTGATTATGACATTCCTGTATTCCAAGCATGACCAGAACTTATGCTATCTCATGAGCAGCAGGGAGAATCAGCTAACTGATTAGATGGGAGAGGAAAAGAAAAAAAAAGGTTGCAACTCGTGGCGAGGGGGCCATATAGACCGAACGTTACCTGTGTAGCCCATTCCATTAACCGGGCCTGTCTCGTGAGCACAAATAAGATGAACAACACGTAGGGCTGACAAGTTCCAAGTTTTGATTAAACCAAGATTAGAGCCCACCAAATATTGATCACACTAACGAGCACTGAAGCCCCAATTAGCCAATCATCCCGGTTTATTAACAGGTTGGCTGGGTCTAGTTTTCACTTTCGGCGTGTAACATGCGATGAGTAATTTCGATTATTCACCATGAGAACATCCGGAAAGTCACATCTTATCTAGGAGTTAGAAGGCTTGCGCATCGGCTAGATTTGTTTAAAAGTTTATAGTATCAAATAATATAACTTAGATGTTTCAAAATATATTTACGTATTTTATAGGCTATTTAAAATTTTAAGCCATCATTAATATCAGAAATAACAATAAAATCTTGAAAGAAAATATAACTTGAGAAATGTAATTGAAGTATGATATTTGATGGAATAAAATTATTAAACATAATAAGTTATTGGGGTTCTTAAAAATGTAACCACTCTCTATCAAGCACTATCATATAGCTGCATGCCTCTATTCATTTTACATTAGTTACTCTTTTTCAAAATATATGCATGAACATGTAACTCTATTTAATCTCATTATCTTATTAGTTTACATAATATTAGAGTATTTTGCTCACGTATACACTGATACACCACAGACAACCTACCTTAAACTTATCTTCCCTCACATGTCAGCTGCCCCACCAAACTGCTTGTCTTCTATTTCTTCTCATCATCGCAACTTTTCTACTTCAACAATTAACAGGAAGACTAATTCTTGATCGAACCCTCTCAGCTGCCACCCATTCTGTTGTAATACTCTATCATATAGTTATATTCTACTTCTATCTAATTATTACTTAATGCTAACTGTTGCAACATCAACACGTATTCTTGGAGATAGATGTTTACAGCGATTCACAAAGCCAAAGGGTGACAAAAAGCTCACACACAAGTGCCACAACTTATCTCTCTAAAGTTCTCTTCAAGAACCATAACCCTAACTCTTCTCAAAGTCTTAGCATCTAAGGCATCTCCTCCTCTCTTTTTTATGGTGGTGGCCAAGCCAACCACTCCATTTCCAAACCCTAGATCTGAACAACACATATGAATACTATCCACTTACACAAGGGCTAACCCAACAACTCAACAACATAATGGGTTTTACATTTACACACACGCTTCTCAAAGTGCCACTTCTACTTGGCTCCAATAACCCGATTAACTTTGTCTTGTCCTCAAAGCATCCTGAAGCCTATCAAAGCATCTTTGTATGTTTTGATACATAGTTTATGGCGTCCAATGATTTGTCATCAAGTCTTCACGCATCTGGTCTCCCTCAAACCGTCTCTACTTGTACTGGGGAAGTCACTTAGCACACGATATACACCAATTGCATATTCAAGATTCTTGTCTTTTCTGTGCTTCCTGCTTGAACCACGTAGTCTCATCCGAACTTACCTGATCGCACTGATCTTAGGTCTTACGCCTAGTCCCAGTCAATTGTCGCTGACCACTACCATTCTTTAAGCCACCTGCACATCCAAAAATCAAGTAACCATCTCGAGCACAAGTTTCATACACTTAACTTATGTTAATCAAAATATGTATCATGTAACACAACACAGCCCAAGCTTGAGCAGCATAGCCTCACCCTAACTTACCCAACTACACAGACCTTAGCTCTCTACCTAGTCCCGATCAATTGTCGTTGATCGCTAACGCTCTCCAAACCTATTCTCGACCTCAAATCGACTTAATACTCAACTCAACAAACACTACTACTACAAAAAAAACTTATCACAAATGGTTTAGAAACGTTACCACAGACGGTTTCATGAATCGTCTATGTTTATGGGGTCAGTAATACCCTAAGGATATATACGATTTTGAACTGTCTGTGATAACTCTTATCATAGATGGTTCTTACTATAAACCATCTATGATAGTCTATTATTACAGATGATTTTAGTTAAGAACCGTCTGTCATTGCGTTTTCGCGTTGTCATAAATAGTTCTCCTTCAGTTCATCAACAAACAACGCAATTAGAGAATGAAGATAAACCAAAGCAAGTATTTATGAGAACAAAATCATCGTGCAATAAACTTTGGCACCATATCTTTGGTGGCTTGTTGTTTATAGGTCGTTGTAGGTGCTGTTGTTTTGTTGCTTTGGTGTGTAAGAGGCGCTTCGTCCTACAATAAAACATGAATTTCAACAAAGACCGAAACCCTAATCATCTATCAATCATCATAAAAACTAAAGCATCAACAATTAATTTTCACACGCACGAGCATCAAGATTATATTTTCGTAATTTCATATCCAAGCATCAAGAAAGAGAGGGGAGGGGGTCAGATGGGGGATATATCACCGGTGATAGAGAGGTGGCGGCAACGTCACTATTGTGTCATGACGGTGACACTGCATATATAAGACACTTTTATGACAAGAGTGCCTCGTGCTAGAGACACTGCATAAGACACTACATAGAGGGGAGGTAGTCGTCGTCATTGGAGGAGGCGGCGCTTCGATCGGTTTGCGGGAGCTAGCTAGCAGGTGGCGCTTTGGTTTGGCATGTTTGAGGGAGACGTGTGGGCAGCATATATAAGGGTATTTCAGTAATGGAACCGATCAATAGTTAAAAGGTCAGCGTCGCTTCAGTTTAAAAGTTTGAATAAAGGGGCGGCAAAATCGGGTGGCAAAATATCACAGATGATTTTTAATATAAATCGTCTGTAATGAGTTAATATCACAGATGATTTTTGATAATAACCATCTGTGATACTTTACAAACGGTTTTTAACAGAAACTATTTATAATATTATCTCTTCATAGATCGTCTTTACTTGTCTGACTGTCAGGTCAAACTAATCACAGAGACAGCAGCTTCATAATTACAATTTCTCAAAAATCAAATTTAAACATCAACAACGTTTGCCCAATAAATTAAGTAAATGCTTGTCGCACAGCGTGGAGCGATGTTAACTGGTCTCACTCTAACGCGTCCCAACTCCCAACCGATCGCACGCACCGGTACGTTCGATATAACCGACCGACCAGCTAGCCACCGCAACAACCTCAGCTCGCCACGACGCGCGACGTGAAAGTGCCGCCATCTGCTTTTTCGTGGTAAAACGACACGGGCTCGCCGTCCGCCGAGCTGTCCCTCCGTTCCACGCCGCGAGCGCGGGGCCCCCGCGCGTCGCCTCGGCCGAGCTTCCAACGCGGCAGACGACGAGGCCACGTACGTGCGTCGGGCGCTGTCCGGATGGGACGTAGGTGCTGGCCGAGATGTGTACCGTACGTAGCGGCCGGGCGCGCGTCAGGGTCACCGGCCGCGGCGGGGGAGGGGTGCCGCGCGCGCGGATAAACCAGGGCGGATTAATGTTGTCCGGATAAACCGACCGAGGTGTCTGGTGCTTGTTCGCGGTTGATCACCAGTTACGTAACGCAATAGCCCATTATCCACTCGAAAGTCGAAACGCTATGAAAAATGATAGAAACGAATGATCGTAAAAAGCCTATGGGATATGTGTAACCTGACCGTGGAATTGGTATGTTCTTTTACAGTATATTATCCGGTTCATGCGTATGAGATTACATACGGTTATACTTTCTCAATCCACAAATATAGATTGCTGTGTGTTGTGGGAGTGGCCTAACCTCCGTGATTGGGTCTTACAACTGACCTAATATGTAATAGATCCGATAATATAGAGGTATAAATATACCAATATACCCTCATCCTCTGTAAGCACTAAGGGGTAGAATGGGGATTTCCCATTCTACCCACTCATGTATATAAACCCCCAGCAGGGGCAGGAGGGGGCATTATCCTCTCATTCTTACAACTCTCCCCTAGATCTGGCTCTCCTCTTCCTCTCCTCCGAGTCCCCTTCTTTACTGTTTGGCCTGTAGCCACAACACCGTAGATTCAAATTTTAATTATTAATATATGTTAAACTACATAGATTAATTATATGAAAATAATATCATTAAATTTGTCTTACAATTTTTTTATAATATATTTTTTATTTTTCGTTAGTATATTTTAAAAATAAATTATAGTTAAAGTCTTACATTAGAGACTGTACAAAATAAAAAACGACACATAGTTATAGACGGAGAGAGTACTTCGTTTGTTCCTTTCTTTCATTTTTCTCACAAAACTGTGTTATTTTAAGCACTATCGAAAAAAAGTATACGAATAAAGTACAATGATCAGGTTCTGTTCAGGTTAGACTTAGGATAGCTAGTATAAAAGCTTAAAGTCAAGACAGACATGAAAGCTTAAGGGTTTTCAGTTGGTTTATGGTATTTTTATATAGTTGATTTATTTTTTTTTATTGTAATTGAGTTAGAAAAAAATAAAAAATAAATAAATAGTAAAAATGCTAAACATTACTCTCAGCAGAACCACCAAGAGCGGCAAAGGGCAATTCCTCTTCAAAGAAGCAAGCTATTAAGCCCCGCTCATTTTGACGATGGCTTCTGTTTTATTTCACTATTCCTTAATTTCATTTTTTTTCAATTTTTTTTGTTTTTAGGTTTTTTGCCTTTTTATTTTTTTTCTCGTATTCCTTTGCATTGTTTATGATGGGTTTACGTGTTTTTTATTTTTATTTTTTTAAAATTTAATTACGCTAAATAAGCTACCTCAGTTACAATAAAAAATAAACCAACTACAATAATAAAACATAAGCCATCATCATTCTAAACGCTACCAAAGAAGCACTATTACTACCACTGAACCTAAGGCCAAGCGAAAGAAAGTAAACTAAACCACAGCTACCTATGAGTTTAGAGTGGCCCAACAATGTTAAGCAAGTGTCAACCGAAGTTGACAATTAAAAGCATGGCCCTCCCATCATACATCATACTTAGGGGGCGTTCGGAATAGCGATGACTTCTGGCTTTTAGCTGAAATTTCACTGTAGCTAGCTGATTTTTTTACTGAATTGGCTTATTGGGTATATTAAATTTTAAAAAATATAAAAATAAAAATGGTATGCTAATCTATCACGGACAATGCAAAGAAATACAGGGAAAAAAAAACAAAACACCAAAAAACAAAAAAACAAAAAAAAATCACCACGAGACGAAAATGCTACAGTACTCGTGAAGCCAAAAGCTGACGTTGATCGCTGGGAGGAAGCCTTCCTAAGCGTAGCCTTAGTCTGTTCATATTAACTATAGCTAATGATTTTTTTGCTAAACATAAATATAGTGTGGTGATATGTGTTATTACCGTGAGGTAATAATACTAGTTAACGGATTATTACTTGTCATTTCAGTGGAATACCGTATTTAACAGGTAACAAGCCAATTAGAATAGTTGCAGCAAAATAATAATTAAAGACTGAAAATACATTATTTATACAAACCACGGGTGGCTTAAGTTAGGTCTCCCGGGCCAGGCAAGCCCCCCCGAGCGGCCACCGTCGACGGCTTGGCGCCCCGCCGCCCCCTCGGCCGGCCGGCCCCCCTCCCCCCCAGCAACAGTAAGCTTGGCGTCGTTCGCGGATGGGCCTCGCCGCCTCATCCATGGGCCGCGCACACGGCGCGGCCCAATCCAGTGGGCAGTGCGGCAGTGCCTAATCACCAGACTCCCTCGATGGCACGATGCATTCCTCCGCTGAAATCCCTAACCCACTTACCTCCAAATCCAAAATCCCCATCGCACGGCGGTCGGTGGCGAGGCGACTCCGCCCTCCGCTCCCGTGGCTCCGTCGGCGGCGAGGCGACTCCGCCCTCCGCGCCTCGGCGACGCCGCCCTCCGCGCCTTGGCGACTCCGCCCTCCGCGCCTCGGCGACGCCGCCGAGACACTGAGGCTGCCGTGCGACGTGCGCCCGTGCCCCACGGCCCCCCACTGCGCTGCCCGACTGGGACTGGCCGACTGCCCGAGTCCCCGAGAGGCCGAGAGGACTGAGGTGGGGTTGAGGTGAGGATAAATTTATATTGTTCTAGAGTATTGTTTTGAACTTTTGATTATTAATTTCCTAGAGTACAAATCACAAATGTACAATATTACTATTTGTATTTCTTGTAGGAATTGTATAAGAAAATGAAATCAATACAAACTTATTTTAGAACCGCAACAATTGATGACAATTGCCAAATAGAAGCGGTGCAAACATCTAATGCCGTTGCCAACAACACCGCAAGGTCTGCAACCGCAAAGAGAGCTCGTGGTAGTGATGTGTTCAATCCAGACGACATTATTGTAGATCCGGGCCTACGGAAACAAATTGAAGAATATGCTACCCCGGAAATTAGAGAACAAGTAAGAAGAGTGTATTTGTTGAAAGGTCCATGCCAGCCGCGAGGTCATGTTTTCCCTCGTAAAAATAAGGCGAGGGCATTTAGAGAAGCATGGTATGATCGGTTCGACTGGTTGGAGTATAGTGTAGAGAAAGATGCAGCTTATTGTTTCTACTGTTTTCTTTTCAAAAAGCCAGCAACTGCTGAAAAGTTTGGGGGTGATGTTTTCTCAAAGACGGGTTTTAAAAATTGGAAGAGAGCAGTTGAATATTTCAATACTCATGTAGGTGGACCAAACAGCTTTCACAACAATGCAAGAAAATATTGTGAAGATTTCAAAAATCAAAAGCAAAGTGTGTCTTATGTGTTTTCTTCTCACAGCAACAAGTCAGAGATTGCGTATGAAACTCGTTTGACTGCTGTTGTAGGTGTTGTAAGATTTCTTGTTATGCAAGCTCTTGCTTTCCGTGGGCATAATGAGGATTCTAATTCAATTCATAAGGGAAATTTTCGCGAGTTATTGAACTGGACGGTGAAAGGGTTAAGGATGTAGGAGATGTGATTAATGATAATGCTCCTAGGAATCATCAATTGACTTCTCCAAAGATCCAAAAGAAATTGTGAAAGCTTGCGCACAAGAGACTACACAAGTCATCCTTGCCGAGCTTGGGGATGGTCATTTCTCTCTACTTATTGATGAGTCCCGTGATGCGTCAGTTAAGGAGCAAATGGCTGTGATTGTGAGGTTAGTGAACACTCATATAAATCTAACTATTTAGTCATCTATCCTCATATAAATCTAAATTCATATTTCTTTTGCAGGTTTGTGAACACTCAAGGAAAGGTTTTGGAAAGATTGCTTGGTGTTGTGCATGTTGTTGATATTACGTCCGCCTCATTGAAAAGATCTTTGGATGAATTATTTGTTCAGCATAGCTTATCCATATCTAGATTGAGAGGACAAGGATATGATGGAGCCTCAAATATGCGTGGAGAATTAAATGGTTTAAAGAAATTGGTGCTAGATGAAAACCCTTATGCTTTTTATGTGCATTGTTTTGCCCACCAGCTTCAATTAGTGGTGGTTGCTGTTGCAAAAGGCATTCTAGCCGTGAGTGATTTTTTTGGGTATACTAATATGATTGTGACAATGACATGTGCTTCCTGTAGACGAAAAGATGCATTGTTGCAAAACCATCATGACAAGATTGTGGACAAACTAGAGAATGGTGAGATTTCTTCAGGAAGAGGCAAAAATCAAGAGACAACTTTAGCAAGACCCGGTGATACACGTTGGGGTTCACACCATACAACTTTAATCCGTCTCTACCAAATGTGGGATTCAGTTTTGGATGTGCTAGTGGCTATTTCTCATGATGGGTCTTCTCCCGACGACAAGGGCAAAGCATCAGGTTTGATAAAATCAATGGAAAGCTTTGAATTTGTTCTTATCTTGCATTTGATGCTTAAGGTGTTTGGTTTAACTAATGATCTATCACAAGCATTGCAACAAAAGAATCAGAACATAGTTAGTGCAATGACTATGATTGTGTCTGTCAAAAGTCTTCTACAACGTTTGAGAGATCATGGATGGGAACCACTTTTAGATGATGTCACTTACTTCTGTATTGCTAAAGAGATTCCAGTGCCAAATATGAATGATAACATTCCTGCTAGAGGTTATTCAAGACGTTCACGCAAAATGGTTAGTTGCTTTCATCATTATAATGCTGAGATCTTTAATGAGGTGCTTGACAAAGTTTTAGTTGAGATACATAGTCGATTTAGTGAAACTTCGACAGAGCTATTGAAATGCATTGCAGCACTAGATCCTAGAGATTCATTTAGAAGCTTTGATCATGAGAAGCTAGTTGAGCTTGCAAATATATACTCTGTGGACTTTTCTCTACAAGATCGTTATCTGCTGAATGATCAACTTAACATATACATTGATGTCATGAAAAGAAGTCCTGATTTTTTGAGTTGTGATAGCCTTCCTGAGCTTGCTGTCATGTTGGTTGAAACTAGGCAACATTTGATCTTCCCATTGGTTTATCGTCTCATAACACTTGCACTGATATTACCTGTGGCAACCGCATCAATTGAGAGAGTTTTCTCAGCCATGAATATCATAAAGACAGACTTACGAAATAAGATAAATGATGAATGGTTGAATGACATGATGATATGCTATGTTGAGCGAGAGATATTTGCGGCAATTGATGACAACAAGATTATGCGACGCTTTCAAGATATGAAGGAGCGTAGAAACCGCTTACCTCGTGTAACTTAGTGGTATAATTCTTTTCTTATCTGGAGTTTCAAATTATTATTGCATTGGTATTGAATTCAAATTCTTATAAATTTTGTTGTGTTAACATGTTGTAGGTAACTATTGAAGTGCAGATGTTCTGGATATCTTAATCATCAATGTGCACGTGCATCAGGAGTTCTTGTTAGTACTTTATATGATCTCTTAATATTGTATTATATGCTTGTTTAGTTGTATTAGTTAGATTTATGTTTATTTGGTTATATTGGTTAAATCTTGACAATTTAGTGCATTTGACATTATTAATTATATTGACTATTGAATCACATTATGTCTTAGTATTTTTTTCACACTACTGGTTCGCCCCGACTCTTTTAAATTCCTGGTTCCGCCACTGGTCAGAGGCAGTACATAGAGAGAAATAGTCGCATGTAATTTTGGCCAGTACTCCTGAACTCGGTACAGTTTGTACTACAATTTACCTACAAACCATGCCTTGAAAAAAATATCGTTTAACGGTGCGTTACTGTTCATCCGTACATAAGTTATAAGCACTTTCAAATCCATCCTCAGTAAATCTCAATAAGTGCAACCAAAAGTTTTAAAAAGTTTCAACAAATTTTAATAAGTTTCAAACAAGTTTCAGCTAATTTCGACGAGCTCACCTGGCTACGATGGTACTACTATGCTGCTGAGGGCTGCCCGACGCACCCTCCTCTCTAGCCCCAACCTCAACTACCACTGCCACCATGGAGCCGACGGACGCCGTCTGCTACCAAATCGTTGCTCGAGCTCCGCGTCGAGCCTTCATCTCTCTCTTCCCCGACTCAGGCCTAAGTTCAGTGCCGAGCCGTTGTCGAATTTGTGTGTCCCGAGCCGTGCCGCCGCCTTTCATCGCTAGATCAAGAGCCGAAGGTGAAGCACCGTTTCACCACTTGCACCAAATCTAGAGTCAGAGGTGAAGGAGGAGGGGAGGACGGTGCCGAAGTCGAGTGAAGAAGTGGATGGGCCCGTCATGCTCACGTGAATCTGTGACCGCCCCACCGTGTTAGCCTACGACTGCTTCATCGTGCTACTCTCGCCAGAGTTGAAGGACGAGGTGGTGGGGCCTAATGCTCGCCCATGCATCCTCTTGCTGGCCATCACCTCTCTCACCAATTTCTAATAAGGTATGTCACTTGCGTGCGTATGATGGCACCACTTGTCATCGAGCTTGACAGCTGTTGCTCGCGAGACGTTGCAGCTACACACTCATCTGCGGCCACTCATCTGCAGTATGGTGGTCATCGTCCAAACAGCTGCTCATCGATGAGAGAGAGATGGACGGGATGATATGCTAATCAGTTACTTATGACTGTGTGAGAGAGAGAAAGGAGATGAGGTGTTGTCGTATGAGATAAGATAGATGAATACGTGGATCCAAGTGGTTTAGTTTAGATAATAGTGAGGATTTGTGAAAGAATCGGATGGTATGGGACTACACTCGTTTGGCTGGTTGGTTAGATTTCCTCTCTCAGAAAACGACCGAAAAACTACTCAGTATCTTCTGGTCGCAAGCACGTGATACTGCTCTTCGCTTTAGGTCTGTTGAGCAACAGTGGTGTTAAGTTGCAGTTTTCCTTTTTTTCCCCTTCATGACTGTACACAATGATAGGTGTACGATTAGTTGTCTAGTGGTAATGTGCTATTAGACACGATCTGTCGGGACTGTTTGTAGGTGGAGGCAAACGCAGAAACAAATTTATAGCTTATTTTTTATTATAGTTAATTTATTTAATACTATAGCTAATGATGATTTATTTGATATAATTAAATTTTTTAAAAAATAAAAATACAAAATAGATTATCCCACTATAAACAATACAAATAAATACAAAAAAAGAAAAGTTAAAAAAACTCAAAAAAAAAAACAAAAAAATAAACTAGAAATCAGAAACCAAACCAATCCAATCCTTAACGAAGACGCGCCAGCAAAATATCCACCCTGGGGCGTTCGTTTTAGCGATGGCTTCTGACTGAAATTTTATTGTAGCTGGCTTTTTTTACTGTAGCTGATTTAGCTTTTTGGGCGTAATTAAATTTAAAAAATGTAAAAATAGAAAAAATATGTTAGCCCATCACGGACAGTGCAAAGGAACACGAGAAAAAAGAAAAATACAAAAAAGTTCAAAAATCTAAAAATTCAGAAAAGACGAATTCTCAATAGTGAAAAAAAGTCAAAACTATAAGTCAAATCAAAAAAGCGAAATGAGCGGGAAGCAAAAACTTGCTAAAGAAAAATGTTTGTGCAGGTTTCCATTGTTTCTTACTAAGACTAGAAAGGGAATTTTTTTACTGTTCTAGTCTTTATGGCTCTTCTTTTTTTATAGATCTAACCTCTTACAAATAGTTTTTACAATTTAGTCCTTTTCTAAGCACGGAATCTCTATCAACTGGTTCATAGTATTCCCGTGCTCCCCAAGCGTGGCTTGTAGGACCCCTTCCGACTGCACGGACCTTCCGCGCAGCACATGGGGCTGGTCGAAGTCAGGGACGTTTAATTTAGGTTCTGGTTTCTGATTTTTTTTACTATTTATTAATTTTATTTTTTTTGGTTTTTTATTTTTAGGCTTTTTTTGTTTTTTTATATTACTTTATATTGTTGTGATAGGTTAACATGTTTTTTATTTTTATATTTTTAAAATTTAATTATATCAAATAATTTAACTTAGTTACGATAAAAATAAATTAATTATAATAAAAAAAATTATAAATTAATACTTTTCTGAACACCCTCAAGCGGCCTCGAGCAGGGGATGTGGCCGGGCGTGATTCGTGCTCGCACAGCGCAGGAGCCACTAAGAAGACAAATTCTAATCTCCATAATGGTTAAACACTGATTTCTACAGGTTGACAGTACGTATCTTACTTGCTTTAGGTGGCAACTATGTCATAGAAAATTATCTGCTAAATGCTTTTCGCTGGAGTGAAACTGTTGGACCTTGGGAGGAGAGACCTGGTCATTTCAATGATGCTTGAGGGCTTGAGGCTACTGGACTGATGATGTACAAGGACTGTTTTGAGTTCCTTCAATGGAGTAAAACACTGCTGCTTGACCAAAACACTACTGTTTTGAGTGCAAAGTGTATCACACCTGGGCCCGGAAGGTGGGCCTGCTCGTGCGAGCACGGATCACGCCCTGCGCTCCGGGCCACTTGAGTTCGGTGTGCTACATGTGCTGTGCGCCAGGTCCATGCGGTCGGAAGGGGAGCCTACAAGCTACGCTCCGGGGCGCTGAAATGCCACGCGCTGGCCGCAGAGATTTCGCGCTTCAGAGGAGGCTAAAAACGCAAAAGTTACCTGTAAAGGATCAGATCTACAAAAAGG
Organism: Melocanna baccifera; assembly: GCA_036346265.1. Classification (NCBI taxonomy): domain Eukaryota; kingdom Viridiplantae; phylum Streptophyta; class Magnoliopsida; order Poales; family Poaceae; genus Melocanna; species Melocanna baccifera. The sequence continues at coordinate 14,474,143 of CM070693.1, forward strand.
AGCCATAAAAGAGCCAGAACAGTAAATCAATTCGAAGGAAGGGACGACAGGAAATCTGAAAATTGAAGGAATGGACCACACGATCATTTTGACGTTGAACATACTGGATCATATGATGATCCCTACTTATTTTCGTGTTATCAGAGAAATTACTTAATTATCATGATCCCAGGTATATATTTGTTTCCCATTTTCAAGTTCAGATGTCAAGGGGATCTAAGGTGGGAAGTCCCCGTAAATTAAAGTGTCCCTTGATCCGACGACAAAAAAATATTTCAATCCAGCAAGGAAAGGAAGCTTTGGTTGAAATGGATCGTCCATTGCCTTCTTTTTTAAAGATATCCATTGCCATTTCCTGCCGTACAAATCTTGATTAATTCAGCAACGATCGTCCGAGAGATCTCGCAAAGGATTGGCATGTACGCAAAAAAGCGCAATCAGTGGAGTAATTTAGACCCTCTTTCCCGAATTAACGAGGTGTAACAAAAAACAATAGGAAACTGCCCAACGAGAACCTTCCGTCCACGGCGCGCTCACCGTCCGATCCACTATTTTCGCCACGCGTAGGCCTCAGATCGCACAGACCTGCCCGGTAGCCGATGCCGCGGGGAGGAGCGTGGTAATTCTCCCGCGCGATGCAGTGGACAATTCCGCCCTCCGTTTCTCGATTTATAGCCTCGCCACCCCACCCCCGAAAACCCAAGCAAAATCCCAAGCAAACAAGCGCATAAACCACTCTCACCGAGCATCCAAATCACGAGCAAAACTCGCTCTTAAGCCCCCACTCCGAAGCATTTCTGACGAGATGGCTCCGGAGCTGGCCGGCAAGATGACCGCCAACGCTGCCGCCGCGGCGGTGAAGCCCGCGACGAGGGCGTACGTGACTTTCCTGGCCGGCGACGGCGACTACTGGAAGGGCGTGGTCGGGCTCGCCAAGGGCCTGCGCAAGGTAGGCTCGGCCTATCCGCTGGTGGTGGCCGTGCTGCCCGACGTGCCGGAGGCCCACCGCCGCATCCTCATTTCCCAGGGCTGCGTCGTCCGCGAGATCGAGCCCGTGTACCCGCCCGAGAACCAGACCCAGTTCGCCATGGCCTACTACGTCATCAATTATTCCAAGCTCCGCATCTGGGAGGTAATGACTGACCAATCCAAGAACTACTGCTCCATTCTTGCGCACGTGCATAACTCTGTGTTAATTGTTGTGCTCACATGTTCTTGATCTGCTTCTTGTAGTTTGTGGAGTACGAGAGGATGGTGTACCTGGACGCGGACATCCAGGTGTTCGACAACATCGACGAGCTGTTCGAGCTGCCCAAGGGGCACTTCTACGCGGTGATGGATTGCTTCTGTGAGAAGACGTGGAGCCACACCCCGCAGTACAAGATCGGCTACTGCCAGCAGTGCCCCGACAAAGTGGCGTGGCCGGCCGCCGAGCTCGGCCCACCGCCGGCGCTCTACTTCAACGCCGGCATGTTCGTCCACGAGCCCAGCAAGGCCACCGCCAAGGCACTGCTCGACACCCTCCGCGTCACGACTCCCACCCCCTTCGCAGAGCAGGTGAGGCAATCGACAACGACTTATGCGGGCAATACGCGCGCGAATATTTGGCATTGGTGAGCTGGGATTCTGAAATGGCATGTGAGCTAATTACAGTTATCGGTTTCTTGAAATTGCAGGATTTCTTGAACGTTTTCTTCAGGGAGCAGTACAAGCCGATCCCGCTGGTGTACAACCTTGTTCTGGCCATGCTCTGGAGGCATCCCGACAACGTCCAGCTCGAGAAGGTCAAGGTGGTGCACTACTGCGCAGCGGTACGTGGATTGACATTCCGACGGTGGTAGTTTCGTCTGATTTGCCGATCTTGCTCGTATGCTCACCGATCGATCGGGGTTGATCCATTGTTGCAGGGATCGAAGCCATGGAGGTTCACTGGCAAGGAGGAGAACATGGACAGGGAGGACATCAAGATGCTGGTAAAGAAGTGGTGGGACATCTACAACGACGAGAGCCTCGACTTCAAGGACCTGCCCGTCCTGCCCACCTGCACCGACGAGGTCGGGGCGGCGGCCAAGAAGCCGCTGCGCGCGGCGCTGGCGGAGGCCGGCACTGTCAAGTATGTCACCGCGCCCTCGGCCGCGTGATCGGTCGGTCCTGTCGCTTCCCTCAGTTGGCCGTGCGTGCCCGAGTGGCCGTGCCTGTGTGGTCATCAGGACAGGGACCAAGCCTATAAGCATTTGCATTTTGGTATTTTTGAGATTAGGGTGTCTATTTGGTATCGGAGCTGTTTAGTTCTACGCTACATTTGAAGTGTAAGAAGGGCTGGCTTGATCAGAAGAGTCCAGCTTTGTGAACACCTTTGGGTCAACTAGAGCACTATTGTCCTCTATGAAGGAATTGTGTGTGAATTAATAGGAAGTTGCAAAAATTATGGCCGTCTTTTTTATGTCAGCTTCTCTGTCACTTCTGTTTGGTAGCCTCATATGCCTGCCTTTCCTTTCCTTTCCTTGATTTTTGAAAAAGGGGTTCATTGATGCGTGAGACAGACGGGCAATGTTTCCCTGTTGTGAGGGCTCAAATGGTGAGGGCTCTGTTGACGTTTCTGGATGGTTCCGTCGTTGGCCTGTGTGCGCCCGTCCGTAAGAGCAGTGCAGTTTCGCTGGTCTACAGGAGGGTCTCAGGTGAGGCTTCCCCCGTACACCGTTAATTAAAATTGATCAACGTGGACAAAAAAAGCCTCAGGGCGAGGCTTTCTCCGTAGAAAATCCTTCCTGCCGCAGAGGCATAAGAAGAACAGAAAAACGGTTTCTCTGTCTCTGTGTGAGTGTCTCTATCCGTGTTCTCTCGATCTGAACCGCTCACTATAATTAATGAGCAGTTCAGATCGAGAGAACACGGAGAGAAACATCCGGGACAAAGAAGCCCCGCTCGAAGATCAGATGGGCCCTGATTGCTGGCACAGCCTTTTGTGTGTGATGCGTGTTGGCCAATGTCGAAAGGGTCTTGTCAACGGCGGTCTTGGACGCAGTGCGGGTGCTGTTACGTACGCTCTATCCCTGTGACCTACCTGAATGTGATCTGCGTGCTGCACCTGCGGTTGTAACCGCCTGGCATGGTGCACCGCTGCTGTCTCACGTTCAGGCGCCTCGCTCGGGGTACGCGCACGATGTGTATTTGATTCGAGTGCTGTTTTAGCAGCAGATAACTCGTGGTAGGGTGTTTGCTTGAGAGAGCTGTTGATCCGATGTAGCAATTAGGGTGGCGAAAGATACTTTCAGATTCAATATTTCAAAAGTATTCTAAAATTTTTACTCTACTGGCTACTAAAAATTAGGTAGATAAGTTCAGCTTACCAACAAAGAACATACAAGCGTCAAAGCTAAACATAGTTCAACTTCTCTAGGCCGGTCTAACAGCTATTGAAGAGCGGTTGGACCAAACCGAATGGTCTGACCATTGAGGGAGGTTGGTCTGACCGGGGTCTGATTGGACCAAAGGGTTGGGGCAGTTTGACCGCATCCCAAAATCTAGAACTAAAAATTAGCCCAAAGCGAGGCCAAAATAAGGTAAAATCTTTAAAATACATATTCAAATGATATAAAATTTTGCATACACCTTGTTGAAGCTCTTGGAAAACTATTCCATCCAAAAATCATATGGATTTTGGCAAAAATTCTAACGTTTCCTAAGACAAGCATGATTACATCAAAACTAGGTAAAACTCAAAAACTTGAGATATTACTTGCTCGTGGGTTGAAGATGGCTAAGATGGCTTTAAATAAGTTCCCTTATGTCACAGCAAGAGAGATCACCCAAATATTCAAGGCTAAAACTCTAGAAACAAGATTCCTCAATAAATGCTCCAAATAAAGTAAGAATTGGACAACTACGAAATCTTGTAAACCATAGTGGCTAGATAGATAGAATTTGATCTACATGAGTTATCTTCATCACTTATATGTCCTTGGCATATAGCAAAATTGAGAGGGGGAGAAGAGGCAAAGAATCAATAAGAACAAGAGCAAATCAACCAAGACAAAAACACTTCATATAGGATGAACAATTTGGATCTATTGCAATTTACAGATGTAATTTTTACAACCACTCCACCATAGAGGACAAACCTCTCTCTACCAAGACTCACCCAAAACTATCCCTCTAAGGAAGTATATCTCTCAAACCCTAAAGAGTGGATTGGTTAGCCACACGCCTCTAACCCCCTCTCACCCATATAGATGGAGCAATAAGCACACATTTAACTCTAATGGATACTATCCATTTGCACAATTGCGGGAACCTATTAAACCCACATAATACGGGTTTTATACTCATACATAATCCATGCATGTTTTTCAAAGCACATAAGCTCGAACCCACTAAGGAGCAAACTTTCATCTATTTGGCCTCCTCAGCACCTACTTGACCTAAACAGCTCGCTCAACACCCTCCACGCGTTGCGGCTTTGGTTTCATTGTCATTTCTGAAATTTTAGCTTCTGCACCAAAATATTCTCGCTTTGATTGTGGACCTCACCTCTTCCCCGAGACTGATCCATAACCATATCCTCCTATGCACGCAATCCTTATGTCTACAATATGTAGGTTCATCAATGACTCATGCATCAGTAAGTCTTTCTGTGTCGGTTTGGCCCTGATCACACCTTGCTTTCACTGATCGCACCATTCGATAAACCGTTGCTCAAATCTTCCCTTTAACACCACTTGTCTTCCTTGTGCCTTGCTTGGGCCTAACCATCCCACGCCGGCTTCCTTAACTATACCTTAGCTCATGCCTAAGTCTAGCCTCGATCCACGCCGACCATGATTGGCTCTAAACTTTCCTGCACATCAATGACTAAGAAATAATTTTCGAGCACAAGTTTTTCATAATTTGACCCATATTAGTTTAAACATGTTTTATGAACCGTGAATGCAATGGACTAGGACTCTAAAACTCAACCTATGACCAATTCCTATAATTCCCAAAATCCTCTCAGATTTAGACCAAACCGGTCTGGCAGCATTTGACTAGTCGGTTAGACTGCTCCGACCAATCCGATCAACGATTGGTACTAGGGGAGCCTGTTAGACCACGGCACCATACTGGTCTGACTACTCGGCCAACACCGGTCGGATCATCTCTACACAGTGGTCAGACCGTCTCTACAGGTTGATCAGACCGATGTTATCTAACAACAAATATGAAAATATAAAAACTTGTAAACTTTCATAAATCTAAATCTCAGTTTGATATAATTGTCAATTGTTCAACACAAACAAAATATGAACATTCGAGAGCTTAGGGAGATTTTACGATTCTGTATGCAAGCAAGCTTGTGAACTGTATGGCCATGTTCACAGAAATATATATGACGGTACTTGTATGACTGTATCCCAGCAAGCATCATTGTGAACACAATTTCTTATGGAATCTAGTTGTGATATTGATTGGGCTAGGGGTAGTAGTTCCGCTAGTACTTGCATATGGCTGGTACTGAAGTACTACGAACTGACTATTGCTACTTGTAACAAAAATGCGAAGTCGTGATAGTAAATTCATAGACATGTGGTCGTGCTCATTCTGGTTGTGAGCGGCTGTCTTCTTTTGCACTGTGCGACACTATTTTCGGACTTAATTTTGTATTGTAGTTGCTATTAGTTTTTTCAATGTAAAAAAATTAAAAGACCGAATATGGCAATAGAGGAAGGTAAATGGTGTCAACTCAGAATTTCCCATAAGTATTTAAGATTCTATCCTCAGACACCTACAAAGTTGTAAAACATAGAATGCTCAGTTAAAAATCAAACCAACTAGCTCAAATCAACAAAACTTAGAATCTAAACCTTCTCGGGAGTCGGACTGACCTTCAAATGGTAGTCTGACCGGCCCGGGTAGTCTGATCGGCCTTATAATGGCGGTCTGATCGGTTGCTATAGTAAAATCCGTAGATTCAAATGATAAAATTTTTTGCATGGATCTTCTCTAGATTATTGTGAACCTATTCCAACAAATTATCATAAAAATCAAAGCTAAAATTGAGATATTTTTTAGTTTATTGGAAGATTGCACCAAAATCGAGCCAAATCCTTAAATAGTGAATACAACTTGCTCGTGGGTAGATATGACCAAGATGGCTCTAAATGTATTTCTACCTGTCACAGCAAGTTAGAACTCTGAAGAACATGACCTAATAATACTTAAAATAAGAAGTCACTTGATGAGGCTAAAATCAATCAAAACTGGGTTTTCTTGTGAATTTTGCTATCAAAGTGCCTAGATAGATTCCTAAGGATTATCTCTACCTCTTACACATCCTTAACAAAACAAGATCACAAGAAGATTAAGAACAGAGATCAAAACCAATTAAAAGACAAACACATCAATCAAACACAAGATAGACTCAAGAGATGTCCAAAAATTAATGTATTGATTGCTTGAGAAGGTATGTTTATAACCACTCCACCTTGGAGGACAGATAGTACACCATACACTCAAAATCTTATCTCTAAAACATGAAGGCGCAAAAGAGATTGGTTGGATGATTAACTACATGCCTCCATCCCAATCCCTTTTTATAGATGGGCTAGGCAGCCCATCCATCCTTTAGTGGATATTATCCACTTAGCACAATGGAAGAAACTAGTTGACCCTACACACACAAGTTTTAATTCACACATGTTCGCTTATGCACGCTTTTCAAAGCGCATAAGTGTGCATCCGCTATATCCTTAGTGTTGATTCGCCTTGATCAAACTAGCTCCATCTTGACCTAAACCACTTTCCAACACATCACTCATACGCCGCGATTTTGATCCAAGGTGGTTTCTGGTATTTTGGTCAAACTACTAAAATACTCCTCGTTGACCCGGTCATCACCATCCATTGGAACCAATCTCCATACTTGCCACGTGTAGATACACCACTAGCTTGCCACGCGTCGCCAAATCTCTCCTGTCTCGGTTCCACGAAACCACGGCTCACTTGGCCTATGCAAGCCAAATGGCGCCATCCTAGCCATTCAAATTTGCCTTCTCGTGTCATGCTTAACCTTACCATCTCACCCAGCATTCTCGATCGTTCTGGGTCTTAGCTTTTCCATGAGTTTAGTCCCGATCCTGCCATTGACCATAGTTGACTCCAAGCGAGCCTGCATATCCAAAGACAAAAAAATCATTTTCGAGCACAAGTTCTTCACAAATTAACCAACATTAGCTGTAACATAGCTCATGCAACTAAAACCATTGACCATAATCATCATAACCCATTCCTCAACTTAAAATCCATAAATATGAATTTTGACCGAAAGTCCTCATCTGAACAATCCTCAGCTGGTCAGACTGCCAGCTCTCAGGCGGTCAGACCGTTGGCACACTGTCACATGGTCATTCATAAATTTACATCATCCCGAACAATACAAAGGAATAAAAAACAAAAAAAAAACAAAATTAAAAAGCGAGAAGCTAGATGCCCATTGAAGCTGTGTAATTAAGGGCCTGTTTGGTAGAGCTCTAGATTCTTATTTTTCTGCTTCTACTCCAGATTCTGTAAGAATCCACTTCTATGAGAATCTGAAGCTACCTCTGAAAAACGTTTGGTCAGTGGGTTGACTCCAGATTCATAAAAGAGGAGATTTGAGGGAAATAGACCATATTACCCCTAGTTATTGCCTACTATCTCAGATCTATTTCTCTCTAAGTATTGATAACTGTCATAATATTTTTTTTTATTTTTTACATGTTAACATATTATTGTACAGCTATCCATACTCGTCGCCAGTGCATCAAGTGATCAAACAACGATCAAGCAACCCAACATCACAAATCACAGCAAAGAGGGGCAAGGAGAAGCATCAAGCATGCAAACACAAACAACACAACGTAACTGACAATATGAGCAAGTAGGAATCAAAGCTCTCCCAGATACCACCTCCTGATAATTAACTAAAGGCAATGCACAATTAGCACAGCAGTTTCTGCTTATATGAACCGGTTTAAAACTTCCATCCACATTCGCACTAAACTTGCAGTATACAAGCTCAATTCATATCATATTCTTTGGTTTTCACCAAATCCACTCATCAGCCAACCTAACAGACATAACAATTTCTACTCAAACCCAAGAACAGCAGCAGGAACAAACGTCCATACTTTTCATCAGTGTGTCAAACACTGATCCAGCAACCTAATATAACAGATTCACAATTCACAGCGAAGAGGCAGGTAAGGACAGGCATGCAAACACAAACAAAACAATGTAACCGAACAAGATTTGCAATTAGCATGCCAAATTCTCCTGTGCGAACCAAGATAAACTTGATGAACACAAAGCGCAATCACCATACCAGCTTCTATTGATACGAACCACTATAGAAACATCCATCCCGGCATCCACAATTCACACCAAAACTTGGAAGTACACGATGATAAATTCATAGGACATTGTTTGTTTTTCACCAACTCATTTGTCTATCCACATACTCGACAAATAATCGAATCAAGGTAATGCTTTCTACTCAAACCAAGAACATCATGAACCAAGGCAACAAGTCGGTCCTCAAAGGCCCGGCATTCTCCTTCGACCTCGACCTCCTGCTCCGGCGAGTAGTTGTTCTAGATATGGAAGATGTCGCGGATCTCCTCCGATGTCCTCCCCCTCATGTTGTCCGCCACCGTCCTGCAGCCCAGGTCCAATAGGTCCTCGACGTTCAGGTAGTTCACGGCCTGCACAAACCCGCACACCAAATTACCCCAAATTGCACACACACCATTGCACAAATTCGCAAGCAATACATACCAATCCAAGTTCTTTCTTGAAGGGAGAGAGAGAGCAAGAAGGGAAAGAATCGGGTTGGTCGCTTACGAGGATGATCTCGAAGAGGGTGGAGCTGTCGACGCTGAGGAGCTCCTTGTCCCAGGCCTTGAGGCCGTGGGGGTCGGCGTCGAAGTCGATGTAGGTGACGGGCTTGATGGAGGAGATGGAGGGGGCCAGCTCGACGGGCAGTTCGTCCACAAACCTCAAGCTTGGAGAGCCTGGGCTCCGGCGGCGCCGCATCCTCCAGGGGCGGCTGCGAGATGTACGACTTGGTGGGCCAGTGGTGCGCCGCGTGCGGCGGCGGCGGGGGCCTCAGCTCAGGCGCCCGAGAGGGGAGAGGGGGAGGCGGCGGCGCGAGAGGGGGAGGGGAGAGGGGAGGCGGCTGCGCAAGAGGGGGAGGGGGGGAGGCGGCGCGCGGGAGGGGAGGGGAAGGGGAGGTGACGCGCGAGAGGAGGCGGCGCGGGAAGGGAGGAAGGGGAGGCGGCGCGCGGAGAGGGGAGGGGAAGGGGGAGGCGGCGGCGCGGGAGGGGGAGGGGGAGGCGGCGGCGCGATGCGGGGGGGGGGGAGCGAGGGGCGCTCGGTGGGGAGGACGAGCGCTCGGACGAGGGGGCGAGGAGCGCTCGGGTAGGGGAGGGCGACGCGCTCGGGGTGGGAAACGATTTTTATACTAGTGGCATTTTGCGGGTAAATATTAGGAACTTCAATGGGTAAGTTGTTTTTAGGGGCCATAGCTCCCCACGAGAATCCACCAAAAGGCTGATTCTCCTTTCTAGTTCATTTTGGAGAGTGCTTCTCGCGAGAAGCAGAATCTCATCATTTTGAGAATCGGGGTGTTTGGTACAACTCCCTAAGAATCTATTGAGAAGCTGGGACCAAATAGGCCCTAAATTGTTCTATATGTGTCAAAGCACTAGGGTGAGTAGATGTGGTACCCGTAGTAATAGCAGTACCAATTGGCACTCCCTTCTGTTCCTGATCATAAATTCACAAGAAACTTGACAGAGCTAGCACATGGGATTTTTCCTAGGAAAAAGAAAGAACAGATTGATCAACCAGCACATTTGACCACCAGCAGTGGACCACGATCTAGCGACCAAATCGGCAGCATATACGTGTACCGGCCCGTTTCCCTGCTGAGTAGGTAAATCCTTAGACCAAACGCCACGAAATCGGAATTAGTTAATTACGCCAATCTTCTGGAATCTGAACAAATATTCAAACTTAACAGGATTGAGCCACATACACGACTTATCCAAGTCGAACACACGTCGATTTGATTTCGATAGCTTTCGATGACTAGGTTGCACGCAGCCCCGGCGATTGGCATGTGCATCGTTGCACTGCAGGTACACCCGACGTACACATGATTCCTCCGCCCTACTGTTGGAGGCTGGGTGCAGTTGTCTGCGTGCTCACCATTCTTTTCTCCGCCCTACTGTTGGAGGTCCTACTGTTGGAGGCTGGGGGCGCCATGCATGCATGCATGCTTCAGCACGCGTCCTGCGAGTGCAAACAGCCACGTAAGCGCGCAGCATGCACGCTCGGTCGCGGCTGGCACCGAGCGCCCCCTTCATGCAGCAGTACGTAGCTACTACTAGTCTACCGCCCATAGCGACAACTGCACATGTCTTTGGCCAATGATCTAGACCTAGTGTCCGATAAGATAGAGGAACCGTGCACCTGTAGATTTTGGATACGTATGTGTGCATAACTGCATAGTAGGAGCTTTTCATTCAGGGGAAAGTATGGTTGCAAATTGAACTTTGGAGTTCGTCAAAGACTTCTGTTGTCAAAGTTAAATTGCCGCTGAACTAACATTCATTCTTGTTTTCGTTTTTTAAATAGATTGTTGTTTTCGTGAGGTTTTACTCCCAAGTCCCACCGTTCCGTAATATAAATCCAACCTCATCTGTCGCAACTAATACATAGTAAAATAAAGACAAAAGATATGAATTTTTATGTGAAAATCTTTACCGAAAAAACCACAAATGCTAGAAGGTAAATCACTATAATAAACAAAATATTATAATAGAGTGCTTGCTCTTCCTATTAGTTACTAGGGTACATATATAGGGTGAGGGAACTGAGTTCTACACGGAGAGGAAACCGAATCAAAGTCGGTTGCTACAGATTGATACCACATCTGATACAACATGTGCATATACTTATCGTGCCATGTCTGGCATGAGGCGATGAAGTATCCTACATGGACACGGTATGAATTCGGATCAAATTTTCAACACCATCATTACACATAAACTAAAGAGACACTAAGATCATGTTCATATTGACTTTTGATTGTCGCTTTTTTGCTTAGAAAAGCCAAAAGATAATATAAACACCTAGCTTTTCAAAGCGACTTCTCTACTCCTCTACTACCGTCTCACTTCGGAGATAAAGCAGGGGGTCACGGGTGCATCACCCACACCGCTCCTTTCGTTCCCGTTAAGCACACATACATATCCCTCACTTTTTATATCGCTCACGTTCTCCTTCTAAAAGTCGCTTCTTTTAGTCACTACTGTTCATTTTCATCCAAAAGCCAATACGAATGTGCCCTAAATATATGAAAAAATTGATATCACTAGACCATATATACCTCTATTAAATGGCATACTATAACTATTTTTCTAATTTTTCAGTACTAAAGCAGTGGTATACAGTGAAAATATTGTAATAACTATATATTTGATCTCTGTAATAGATTTATATGATGGGACAATGATTTCTAAGAATATGGCATTATGTTGTGGGACAGAGGGAGTATAACAATTGCATGCCTGGTAGGCCACGCTTTACATTGTTCTGTAGGTTTTCAGTCTTTCAATCCAGTCAGTTCATTTCAATGAGCGAGGCAGTAAAGATGAGAAAGCCTCCATATATAATGCAGGCTGCAACTTGTAAGTGGAAATTGTAAAGTTTGAATCATCTGTGCGGACTACATTTGCATGGCAAGATTTTCCATGCCAGCATTAATGCTTGTGTATGTAGACAATATATAGAGCAAAAATTTAACCGCACCGCATGGCATGTCCATCAGGGTAAAGCTCGTCTAAATATTATTATGCTGACTATGTCCATGAAACGTACACCTCCAGAGCTAATTATGTGTCTATAATAACCAAGTCTTTGCTATTCCATTATTAATCCTAGTCTTTAGTATCTAGAAGAAGCCAAAGGATTGGCTCAGAGCTGATTTCGCTGTTAACACGTTTGATCTGTTTCCAGATTGCCATTTCGACGCTTTTCATTGTTCGATATAAATGTAATGCAGTTGCCTTGTTTTGAGGGATTGCTTCTTAACTTCTCCATTTTACGTATAGCCATTTCACATGGTGTCAGAGCAATCGCTCTAAAGATACAACATCTTCTTCTACCTCCATGATCACACGTCACTCACAACACCACCAACATGGTTGTTTTCAGCTTGATAGGAGTGGTGAAACAGTCAGTGTGACTGGCTTTACCACAGACTCGGCACACGGGTTGGCTTGTTTCTGAAACAAATTGGAAGTGTTTTCATGTGGTTCTTCGCCAAGTCTGTGGCAAAACCAGTCACACTGCGTTGAAGTACTTTAGCCACTCCTATCAAGCTAAAGACAACCATGTTGCTGCAATCACCATGACGCGCCCTCATGTATGCCGTTCATTCAGAGACATCGATGCTATTGACCACATCTCGTCAAATTGTCAATCAAGAGAAGTACCATAGCAAAGATAAGATGCAGTCCGGATCAAATTAATCATTACTTCATATATTGGTCACCATCATATTCCTAAACCTCGTTGTTCTCTTAAACTCAACAATGTTATGCATGCTCCCAAAATAACTAGGATTCTTATTTGATCATGGTGTTGATAATGACGTTAATGTTCTCCTGAGTTTCAGCCCAATTATTTTCTTGTAAAGAATTGAGCCACGAAGAACATCTTTGAGGCAAATGTGAAGGAGGATCGAATCCATTGGAGCCATCTCGCAATTCCTTGAGCAGGAATGCTGTTTCGGATCTAACGCGCCCCAAGGATTGGCTCAGTGTTGTTTTCACAATCAATATTCGCAGTATTTTTCTGAAACCAGAATGCTTGCTGTGTGTTCGGTTTGCCATGTCCTCACTGTTCATTGTACGACAATATAAGTTGTAGCGAAACCGCCACTGGTCCTGTGCGGGACTTCTTTTTTATCTTCTCTCCCCTACATCCAGCCAGTTTTACCAAATGGACTAACGGAGTGTATAGCAGAGTCATCAGTTTACTCCAACTGCAAGATATTTTATCACTAGCTGCTCCTATCTTTTAGGTAGCCTGTGTGAAATCGTTAATAGTACTCAGAGAAGAACACCGGATCTTACTCCTGACGTGAGAGATCTTCTCGCAAACTGCAATAAATTGACAAGCTAGCAACATTATGTTAATGTTTTGCCCGAAATTGTTGCTTGAGAAGACAGGAATATTATCTTGGTGTTGAGCAGCATTATCTGGTGCAGTTGAGATGCCAGTCCTAATCAAATTAAAGAACATAGTCGGAGCTTTTTAATTGTTAAAGGCCATATTAGTTAATTAACATCTGTTGCACGCATGTTCCAAAACACCAGGTATGCTAGGTCGTGCTGCCTTGTCTATTCAATGGTTCGACAACTAAATAGCTAGTACCATTTGCTTGGTTGTGGCTAAAAGTCGAAAAGCTATCATAATGTGGTTAACCAGTCAGGTGTCATTGGTTAATAAGGACTTGTGCGATTTATTTGTCCATAAAACAACTATCAAAACCTCAAATCTTACGACCGACAATCCTAGTAAGCTTAAGAGCGATCGATCTTGGTAGGTACTGCGTGTCTGCATTGAGTCAATTTCACGTTCCGGTCACCGGTCGATCGACCGGTGGCGACGGCCACAAACACACCGGCTGACCGGCTAAAGCTCTCTCGATCGGAGGCAACATTGACCTGGATTAAGCTTAACCCCTATAGAGTTATTTCGTAGACAATTCAAAGTTCCGTGTGACGGGATTAGAATTGACAATTGCGATTTTTTTTGGAGGCAAATTGACACCTGTGATTTGACCGCGCCACGTGGTGGATATTTGGTCGCCATTGCATCACCGCGATCCAGAACGGCGACATGGCGGAGTGTGCAGGAGCGTGACACGTCCGGTGGTCGGCGCGAGCGGTGACTGGTGAGTAATGGGTACGTACGTACGCGCACCGGCCGCCTCCCAAAAACCGGTGAAGCGTAGGACGGCCATTGGCCCCGGCCGGCACGTACGTATAGGGTTGAATGCCACGCGATCGCCGCGCCGTGCCGTGCCGCGCCGAGGTTGGGTCGTCGTGTACGTGTGTTCCCATTCCGTGTAAGCGACGGGTGGCGAGGCGACGAAACGGCCTCTTGTGCCGTGCGCCTCCTCGTGTTCCACGCGCGCACCACGGCGCATCGATCGGACGGTCGTTTTCCGCGGTTCTGTTGGATCCGGTGACCGGTATAAGCGCAAGCCGGGAGATGTTGCCAACCACGTGTAAAGCCGGACAGCCCAGTTCTTTTATTTCACAGGCCGGTGCCGGTGTGGCCTATCATAATACAGCACGGAAGCTTACGGCCTGGTTGGGGCCTAATGATGAGAAGGCGGCATGAGAGGACGAGGAACATGTAACTGGGCCGAGTCTTGGAACCATGTTAGGCCCAACATGGAAGGAGTACCGATTACTATCTACCGATTTTCTTCAGAGAGCAGAGTTAGGATTATGAAATGAAGACAGCTAAAAAAACTGGAAAGGAACATAGAGCAGAAGACCATAAAATGATTGGAACGAAGATGGATCAGAAACCAAGTCGCAAATCAGGACAAGTTTCCCACTGATAGACACTGCTATGCTATTCTCATATTTTCTACATCATTAAAAAATAACTATAGATATCACCAAGTTTACTGGTGGTGTTCATCAGTAGAATCAGATAATAAATTTCACTAAACTCTCTCTTAATGTTAGATTTTGTGCTGCAAAACACTACTTTTCTCTCTCTTCTTTTATTTTCTCTTTCGTTTAGTGTAAATTCTATTTAACAAACTAATCTTTACTATTATAAAAGAAGGAGTTGGTGGTTGGTACAACCTCCCTCCTCTATTTTCAGCTATCCGATTTGATTTAGACCATTCATCTCTCTCCTCCTCTCTCTCTCTCAGGATACAACCGCCCATCTCCTCCACTTTTTCCATCTTCTCGTGTATTCTGATCACCTTTCTCTCTCTGTCGCTTGCTCTCTAATGTTTTGATATGTGAAGTTGGCCAAGCAGTAAATTCTATCTCATTATTTTTATGACTCCGTTGCAACGCACGGGTCTCTAACTAGTTAATACTACATATACTACTTACATAGGACTAACTGCAAATCGAAGCGACCTGCAGTAGCTGAACGGAACCGCCCCCTCAGTGCAAGAATGCCATTGCGAGCAGTGTACGAGACCACTCTATTGGGCTGAAATTCAATGGCTAATGGTTAAAATTATATTGTAGCTAACTAAAATTTCACTGTAGATGATTTATTTAACGTAATTAATTTAAAAAATCTAAAAATAGAAAAAAATAGTCCATCACATATAATGTAAACAAATACGAAAAAAACCAGTAAAAACTCAAAAAATATCAAAAATAAAAAAATAAAAATTATAAATAGTAAAAAATAAATTAGAAAGGCTAAGTTAGCGGTGCCTATATCATCTCAGATCAGTCAACAGGCCAACTCTCGCAGTCCGACTCCGAGACGTGGCCGTGTTCTGTACTCGGGTTCCGTATTAAAAACCTCGGCACGACCGTTCCCACTGGGCCAGCCACCCACTGAGGCCCAACAAGCGCACCCCCGGAGCCTTGCAACACACCACACGCCGGCCTGCTACGCTTCTGCACTTCTCTCCATCAACCATAACGCACCACAGCTCCACCTCCGGCCACGCGCGATGGCGCCAACGGTCGAGATCAGCCGTCTCTCCTTCGCCTACCCGGGCATCGACGGCAGGCCACCGCCCGGCGCGCCACCGCTCATCGAGGACGTCTGCTTCTCCCTCGACGCCGGTCAACGCTGCCTCCTCCTCGGCTCCAACGGCGCAGGTAACTCTGGCCGCTTGGGAATCTTCCCGCCCTTTATCTCTCTCTTCGGTCCGTCTCGATTCGGTTTTTCGGGTTGCGGGCTTTGATTTGGATGGATGCCGGGGGCAGGTAAGACGACGATACTGAAGATTCTGGGCGGGAAGCACATGGTGGATCCCAGCATGGTGCGGGTCCTGGGCAAGTCGGCCTTCCACGACACGGCGCTCACCTCCTCCGGCGACCTCTGCTACCTCGGCGGTGAGGTGGGCTGGTGATTTAAGAATTTCCGTTCTCTTTTGTTGTGCAGTTGTGAGGCTTGATATTGGTAATGGCGTGCGCGAATTTTCGCTATTAGATGATCCGATGAATCTAATTTAGTAATCTGTGTGTAATGGATGCAGTGGAGGCGCGATGTTGCCTTTGCGGGCTACCAGGTGAATATACAGATGGACATTTCGGCGGAGAAGACGATATTTGGTGTTGCTGGCGTTGATCCAAAGAGGAGAGAAGAGCTTATTAAGGCAAGTTTACTCCAAATTCACCAATAAAAAATTCATGGGTATATCACATTTTTCATCGGAAATCTCACTAGTCAATTTGTTCGTACAATGTTCGAGAAAACTGAAGATTGGTCCTTTGAGCTTGATCGATTTCATGCATCAATATTCTATACTGATTACTTATTTGTCATCCCCTTTACCAATGTGCAATATGTAGAAACGTTGTGTGTCATATATGGGTATTCAAATTCTGTTGTGCTGGACCTAGTGCTTCCGCAACGTTCAAACTGTAACCAGAAATCCTTCATTTGTCACGGTCATACACTTGCAAGTTCTCATCAGTCTCAAGTCACAGCCAACTGGAAAACAAACCATTTTAACTAGTTGTGTATTAATGAATATCCCAAGTGCTTGCCAATTTAGTTCACCATTCAGCTAAAGCATTTACCTCAGGGCACTGTAATACTGTCATCCTACAAAAAGTGTATGATGTAATGAACTAATAAAACTAATCATCACGATGTTCAATAAGATATAATCAGTCTATCTGATGGCATGATGGGTATAAGAGTACCTTTGATGAGGAATGGGCGAATGGGAATTGGTTGGAAGGGCCTTGGGGTTGTGAAAGTGCAGGGCTGGAAATATGAAATCTTCGATTGTGCAGACATAACAGTACGAGAAGATCAAAAGTGTTTGTGTTACTTTACCCATGTAAACCCGTGAGAAAAGGTCCCTCATTTCCTTTGATCTAAAAAATAAGAACTTCACCATGTAAGCAACTAGGACATAACATTTGGTAAGTATGTACTTCAGGCGAAATGACTTGAGACTTCTTTCTCCTTGTTGCTCTTACATTATATCTTAACTGTAGACGAGCGAGTATCTTAACTAAGATAATCCCCAAAAGATACTCATGGTAAGCTCAGTTTGCACTTCTTTGTGTTCTTTAGAGGGTTATTAGCTGATCATTTGACATTGGCTTGGGATAAGCCTAAACTTAAGCTAAGTCAACCGTAACCCTAACTTTGTACTCAGACCTACTTCATTCAACTTCCTATTTTGTCATGTTACAGATTTTACATATCGACCTTGCCTGGCACATGCACAAAGCATCAGATGGTCAGAGGAGAAGAATTCAGATTTGCATGGGACTTCTCAAGCCATTCAAGGTTTGTTTTGCCTTTCTGTGTTATCAAAAGGATGGATCATGTTTGCAGTTATGCATGCACACAACAAGATTTTAATAAGAAAGTTAAAATACAATGCAGGTTCTTCTTCTTGATGAGATTACGGTTGACCTTGATGTGTTGGCAAGAGCAAATCTACTGACATATCTAAAGAAGGAATGTGAGGAACGAGGTGCAACAATCATCTACGCCACACATATTTTTGATGGCCTTGATGATTGGCCAACATACATTGTGAGCTTATTCTCGCTGTACTTGATAAGCTTACGAAATTCATGCAGACTAGCAACAATTGTTGACGTCATTGGATTTCAGGTCTACATTGCTCATGGGAAGTTGCAATTAGCGCTGCCTTTAGAAAAGGTGGAAGAGATGAGCCAGTTATCTCTTATGGTAAGTAGCTTTTATGTGATGAAAGCTATTCTCTCTGTCTCGTAATATAAGTTTGACATATGCACCTAGGAGATATATTATTTAAATTACATTTAATGAAATTAAATCATATTTGTCTTTAATAGAAAGAGTAGTATTATATCTATCTAATAAGAGTCATTATGGTCCAATTCCATTAAATATTATTTAAAGAATGGGCTTCCTAGGTATGTGTGTTAGATTTATATTGTAGGACGGAAGGACTGCTTTTAGCTCAGCATGTACGTTCATCTGATTTCAGTGCATATGGATTTCAGAGAACAGTGGAGAGCTGGCTGAGGAAAGAGAGAGACGAAGACAGGAGGAGAAGAAAGGAGCGAAAGGAGAAAGGCCTCCCGGAATTCGACAAGGTCACTGAGGGGAGCCGGGTTATAGGTGACCCGGCAAAAAGCGCTGCCACAGTAGTGAACAACGGGTGGGCAGCAGGAAGGCTCACCTCAACGATCGCAGGCGAAGAGAGCTTCATTTTCAGCTCAAACAGCGTTCTTAGGCAATAATCTTATCTTGTAGTTTCGCTCTTGAATGATGAATAACGATCCTATGGATCCAATAGGTCACAACAGAGCACCACACCGTAGGAGTTTTGGCAGTAACAGCGAAGTTCTCGCAGTCACAAGGAGATGGTCAAAGAATTACACCATTCATGCTTATATGTATGTCACTATGTGACCGTGTAATTGGGTTCCATGATACTGGGTGCCGAATACTATTATTCTTTTGTATCTATTCTTTTCCAGGTAATATATGTTCATGTTTGGCCATTTGACTTTTTGTTATTTATTTTAAAACAAGGCGGATGTACACACTCCTCACACTACACTTATACCACCTACCGATCTATGCATACGTGTGTGCATGTTCTTTACACACACTTAAATTTAAGGGCATCTAAGGCATCAAGGAGAATGGACATATATTTTTTCACTAAACGAGCACATATAAATCGGTGGATAAGAACATCAAGTCTAAAATTTAAACCTTGCTAGGCTGGTTGCATACCCTAAACCTAGCCATCTAATCACAGGCGAGAAGACCGATAAATGTGGTCTCACAATCAAGAAGGCTCAGTCCAGAGGGCCCATAAAATTTTAATGTTTCCATTGAATCAAGTTTATTCCTACACCACCTACTACATGGACCAGGGCTCGTTGTTCGAAAGGCCAGCTGGCATTTTTTGAGCCTGTTCTTTTTGACTGCGGCTGATGGTTTTTAGCTGCAGCTGATAGCTTTTGGTTGTTTACGACAGAGATTGCGAAAAGAGAGATTATCGCTTACGATTTTTGATGGTACAGATATTAGTCTTTTAACGTGTACTACAATTAACTTGTAGACCCCGTCTTAAAAAAAATACTTCGATTGAAAGTCAGGTATTGTAGCAGAAGCCAAAAGTGACTTTTAAAAGCCAAAAGCAAACATGCCCTTTATATGCGAGTCGGAGATCACGAGCCAAAAAGGTTATTTCCACCCCCCTTTCCATAATTGTTCGCACGATTTATCATTGCAGTGCATTTTTCCTTAAACTTAGTCTCCGGATACTGTTTTTGCAAAAATAATCTTGTCTCTGAGTTTAGCAGGTGATACCTGTCACCTGCCACACCACCAAAACTCGGTAGAAACAAGGCACACCAGCATGCAATGGCACAGCTTAGGTGTCGACGAGCCCCATAGGGCTCCCGAGCTCCCTAGACTCAGCAGCTCCTATCGAGCTCCCCTGGCTCGGTGGCTTCTGCTGCTGGCCCCTGATGGTCGTTTGCCCGTTTAACTTTTTTTTTATATACTAACAAGCGATATGAATGAAAAAAAGCATATGTTTTTGTTAGAAACTTTTTAGAGAGACGCAATAGGCAGAT
The DNA here is from genome assembly GCA_036346265.1 of Melocanna baccifera. Lineage (NCBI taxonomy): Eukaryota > Viridiplantae > Streptophyta > Magnoliopsida > Poales > Poaceae > Melocanna > Melocanna baccifera. The sequence continues at coordinate 14,493,999 of CM070693.1, forward strand.
GAACCAACATCATCAACTTTCTTTTTTAAGTAGTATAGATACATTATTGCAAAAAATTATAGCAATGGATCATGTCTATCCTGACATAACATTTCACAATGAAGGCACAAATTACAATAGCCCTAGAACGAAAATGTAAAACTGTAGGGCACCCACATGGCGTGGCGGTCATTCAAGCGGCGTGGATGTGGCTGGTTATTGCTCCAGTAGTTTCTTCATTGGCAATCCAGATACTAGCACAAAAGAACGAATATGAATAAGTTCCTAGTTTACAGAATGTAAGCTGGGAACAAAATAAAAATAGAAATCCAAGGAAGATATAAAAGAAAGTGGGTTTAAGTGGTGCTTGGTTGGGTTGAATGGAGTTAAAGTGGGTTAAACGGGCTCGAAATAGTCAAAATAAATATAATGAGGCTTAACGAGTTTTAGATAAATAGTAACAGATTGGATGAATAGTATTGGATTTGCACTATTTCCAACGGGTTAGGTTTGAGTGAATAGTGTTAACTCATTTATTATGTAGCAGATCGAGTTGAATGATTAGTGTTGGTTGGGCTGGGTGTTAGGGGCTACATAGCACTAGGCTTGATCCAATTTGGCTAGTTGGACCAAAAGATGGCTCAGGCTAGCTTTACCAACCCATGAGGTACATGGCCTAGTCCACTCCAAAGTGAGCTTAGAGCTCGCTCTTATGGTGGCTGAGATAGAGGAGGCGATGGTGCTAGATTTGGTACAACGATGGTGGACAATGGCGAGCGGTGGTGCGGCAAGCAATTATGGATGCAAGCAACTTATTTTGGGCACACACACAAATGGTGGCTGCTTGGAGATGGCTGTCGACGATGGAGCTCGATCAGAGCAGGGGCATAGTACATCGGTGCTACGGAGATGCTTTCAGTTAAATTGGAGGCAGTTCAAGTATCTGGAAGGTAAGGGAGCTTGGCGGTGGTGATGTCTTAGCTCAGGGAGATTTGTGGAAGGCTAGAAATGGTGGGTGTGGGTGGTGAGGTGTTGGCACATGGTGGTAGCGAGCTATAGGTGGTAAGGCTAGGTGAAAAGCTAGGGAATAGCTTCGCAATGATAAGGAGATGTTAAGGATGCGAGTAATTGGATTGGAAAGGAGGCGGTGGTGAGAAATTGAATCTTGGGTTCACTGGCGAAGAATTAGGCATTGATGGTTACGATACGATGTGGCCAGAGCGGAGGAAGGATGGGTGGCAACGGGTGTGACGTGATGTGGCAAGAGATGGAGATAGTCAAGGGGCTTTGCTAAAAAAAGGTGGTGAGAGGCGGTGATAGAAATGTGCTCGATGTGTGGACAGTTGTGTGGTTTCAGCATCGGGACAACGACGTGGTGGCAGTGCGGGAGTCATCGTTCCTCCTTAGAGAGGGTGTGCGAGATGGTGGTGAAGAACAATGGTGGCGTGGTGTGTTGAGCATTTGATGGTCAGGTTTGGCAGTGGTGTGAACCGACGGCGAGGATGGCGCAATGCTAGCACAAGCCACGTTTAATGGCGGAGTGAGGTGGCACGGGCATTGGCACAGCTTGGCATGGGCGAAGGCGACGAGGAATCAAGGTGGCTCGAGTGTGCGCGAACAACGGTGAGATGCAAGGCAACGAGAACATGGGAGAAAAAGGTTTGCATGAATACATTTCCTTAAGGTGGAAAGTGTATTTTTGAAATAGGAAATTGAAATTTTGATTGGGTTTTTTTGGGTTGTTTCACATGTGATTCGTTCAGATGTTGCTTTTCGAAATGCCAAGAACACATTTTGAGTAGGTACTTAGGACCCATTCCAAACAACAATAATTCTTGGCTTCTAGCTTCTAGAAGTCAAAACTATTTGGAACACACTGACTTCTTAACGTTTTTTGTTTTCTTTTTTTCTTTGCATTATCTACGAAGATATAATGGTGTTTGTTATTTTTCTACTTTTCCTTTTTTTTTCCTTTGCATTCACTTTTCAGGATTCACACTTTTGATTCTATCTTTTTTTTCCGTACATGATGTGTATGTATTTTTATATTTGCAGCTATCTCATCTGGTGTCCAAATGGTATATTTGTCTATTTGCAGGATCTAAATATCTTTTTATCATGAACATGCAAATAGTGGTGGACCTAGGATCAAAATTTAGGAAGGGAGAGGCTAATGGAATTTGCTTACCGGTTTGTCGAATGCCAAGTTGTCGGCTTGCGGTAGCCTGCCATATTATCGGTGAGAGATAGGAAAACGCTATTGCGGCTATAGTAGGCTATCTTGGAACTTCTACAGCAGAGACGACCGGGGAGAACTTCTGCTGCAATGATTTGGCGAGCATCGCATCTACCTTCTCGTTCTTGATGTTCGAGGGGACGATGCTCTACTCCACGATGAGGCAACTCGTTGGCAAGGTAAGTGAGCTCGAACATGTCCGTGGCCTACATCCGGCTCATGGTCACGTGTAGACTGACATAGGAGAGGCCTTCCTGCTTCTACAGATGCGCATTGAGGTAGTCCCGCCTCTTCCATTTCTTGTAAATGACATCTTTTGGAGCAGCGCGCTCCACAACTCCATGTGGCATCCTCTTATTGACTTCTGACCGGAACACTTCAATTCCCTACATTGTGGCTATGAAGATGTAAACATTAAGATTGGGTTGAAGATTTATTCGATTGATGTTTTGATAGTCTGAGCTTACAAGTTCGTTGATGACCCACATCATGCGCGTCTTTTGTCAGTTGCCCCTAGTGCCGAGGTCACTGTACACCTCAAGAATGGCTTTGCACACTGGAATGATGTTGTCCCCGGGGACCTAGGCGTCGAGCGGCAAGGCCTCAGCCCACCTCTTCGGGCTAACGAACCCATCGACAAGAAGGTTGAAGTAGAACTTGCCGTCCTTCACAGGCGGCATGTACCACAAGGTTGCTAATATGTGGGTGCTTGTACAGATCGTGAGAGCTAATGTCACAACATCCGCCCTGGGGCGCCACCCACTTGACCCCGGTGGGTCCACTTTGCATGACATTTCAACTTGCACAGCGGAGCTTTTTTTTTTGCTTTAAGCAATTCTAAAATATTTACACTGCGCCAGGGGTGTGCATTTGTAGGGGCACTCCTCGCATGCACATCATCATCAGTGCATGTGTTGTTACTGATGAACAACAATGCTGTACGTATTGTCGCATGATGTGAATTACCGGAATGGGCAATTGTGCCATCAACCATACATATGGACTGTTAAGGAGATAGAGATAGAGTTGTATTAGGATATAGAGTTTGTATTCTATTCCACATATGCCTTATATCTATATAGCATATACCCCTTGTATTCTCCTATATATATGGCCCCTTGGCCCTCATATCAATACACACAATATTCATAACATGGTATCAGAGCTTAGGTTGAAACCCTAGCCTTGCTCTTCTTCTGCTGCTGCTGCCCCCAGGAGGATCCATCTCCGCTCCCGGGGGCGGCCACCTTGTTGGGCTGCGCCGACTTGCTACCGCTTCCTTGGTTTTGAACTGGTATCTGACCTTGTTGTTGCCGCCACCTTGTTCCTGCCTCGTCCGCAAGATTGAAGAGGCCATTCCATCGAGCGCGCTGTCCTGCAGAAGCCTCAAGACATCAGCGCGCTTTCCCCGCGTCCTTCTCCGACGGATGTGTCTCCACCGGCATCCACATCGGCTCCGTCTGCAACGCCAACGTCGGCACCCACACCGATCATCTCCCGCCCAAGGGCGGCTCCAAGCCACCGAGTGTCATCGCTGCTTGTGGGGACCGCCGGGGGAGCAGTCAGATGCGGCGCGCCGCTGGATCTGGCCCCGCGTCGGATTCACGCCGCCCCCGCCGGATCCAGCCGCCTCCGTGCCTGGCCGCCGCCTTCCCCACTCGGATCCGTGACCACCCATGCCCGATCCAGCCTCGCCGCCGGTGGATCTGGGGGCATATGCAACGGCCGTCGCCTCCTCGGGCTCCGCACCACGTTCGCCGGCTCCTGCATCAACGGCCTCCGCCGGGAGGGCCCCGCCACGGTCGCACTCCCCAGGTTCACGTGCGTCGCCGTCCCTACGCTGCACCAGCATCCCGCCCGTACACCTTCGAGGCGCTGGAGACGACCAAGATTGGCCGCGCCGTGAGTGGCCTGAGGAAGCACGCGTTGGAGCAGGTGCACGTGCTCGCCGGCGACCTCTAGAAGGGCTGGAAGGCCCTCGCCGATGAGCACTTCAGGAGCAGCAGGACGTCGCCGGCATCGACCGATACCGTCCCGACGGCCGCCAAGGTGAAGGCCTTGCTGACGTCGAAGCCGAGCGGATCCAACAAAGAAGCTCCGGCTCTGCATATGCACGTGACCTCCTGGACCCGAGCCGCTCCTGTCTGCGCCATCTTCTTCTGAGCCATCAGCCACATGAGCGTGGGGTCCAGCTGCATGCGCATGGGGTCCGCCTTGACATCCCGAGCGTGTCTACTGCCTCCTGCCTTCTGCATGCGAGTGGCTTACTTCTGCACCAGCTGCATGCGCATGGCAGGCTCCTCCTTCCATTGCCGCCGAGAAGCAGTTCTATGTCGTGTACCTCGGGAAGCACACCCTGACGGCATCTGGCCGGCATCAAGACGCCCTCCAGCCCGCCTTCCAGCGACTTCCCCTCTGAGTGGAAGAACGCTCGGCGTTACGCGCTTCATCCTCTCCTCCGTCCGCCGACCGCTAGCCTTGCCTGCCGATCGCCGGCCCCCATCGACCGCCGGCCAATCCGCCTGAGAGGCTTCACTGTTAAGTCTCAGATCTGATTTGAGCATAGTATCCCATTGTGACAAAAAAACAGTGCCGCCTCTGGGTACTATGCGGCGGCAGCCCTCTGCGCGTCGGCCCACCCACCGGTCGCCGCCCTCTGTGTGCGGTGTCCTCCACTTTGCCTCCCTCTGTGCGTTGGCCTATCCACTTTGCTGCCCTCTGTGTGCAGCGCCCTCCACTTCGCTGCCCTCTGTGTGCGGCGCCCTCCACTTCGCTGCCCTCTGTGTGCGGCATCCTCCACTTTACCGCCCTCTGTGCGTCGACCTATCCACTTCGTTGCCCTCCGTGTGCGGCATCGTCTCCTTCCCAATCTGCCGATCTCGCCGTCACCGCTGCCTAGGCCGCCGTCATCTCCACTTCATCTGTTCGTTTGCGTCCATCCCAAGTTCGTAGTCTCCAACCTTTCAGTTTGTCTAAGCCATATGAATCCAGAAATTTTTTGTCAATAATAGAAGTCTAGGAATTTTGTTTTGCATAACAGAAGCCCTCTAAGTCGCGTGCAGATCGTAGAAGTCGTTGATGCCGCCGCTACTTTAGCTGCCGCCCCGAGCTTTTAAGGCCGCCGCGCTTCTTCTGCACCTCGTGCATTGCGTCGCCGTCGTCTTGGGCTTCGATCTGCTGCTGCCATGCCTCTACCCTTATTCCATGGCAGCAGCCGCCGCTCTTCTCTTTGAGCCGCGTGTAGATCGTAGAAGTCGTATGATGCCGCCGCTACTGTAGCCGCCGCCCCGAGCTTTTAAGGCCGCTGCGCTTCTTCTGCACTTTGTGCATTGCGCCGCCGCCGTCTTGGGTTTCGATCTGCGCTGTTATGCTTCTATCTATTCTTCTTCGGCTTGATTCGACAGTATTTTTCAAGACCTACACGCTATGATGACATTATCAAGACTCGGACTTCGGATTTTATTTACTATTTTAGTAACAACTATTTTCAAATGCAACGCTATTACATACGCCTTGCATTTGAGGGGGGGTGTTAAGGAGATAGAGATAGAGTTGTATTAGGATATAGAGTTTGTATTCTATTCCACATATGCCTAATCTCTATATAGCATATACCCCTTGTACTCTCCTATATATATGGTCTCTTGGCCCTCATATCAATACACACAATATTCGTAATATGGACAAATGTCTGTAGTCCTTGTCTGCCTTATCTATGAAAGCCAAATATCAGCAATGAACAGGACCAGGCTTAGCTGTACTTTCGTACACAGACAGAACATATTCTGACATTGTAGTGGCTTAGCGATGTGCTAAGTTCATAAGCTCAAGATTTGGTTTTATGGTTAAAGTTGTGTTGATTTTCTACCTTTACATGCTTTGTGAGGCATTTCATTTACGTCTTTTACTTTGCAATTTCTGTTTGTTTTCCCCCGGTTGTGAAAGCTCCAACTCTAAAAGGTGCATCCACTGCAAAGTCAAGCGTGCCTGCGTTGGAGAAGTCCCGAAAGACCCACTCTTTTGTGACATTTTGTCATCCAAACACACTGAAGAAAGAGAGAAGTCCTAAGCACTTTAGAATTAGTGCACAACACATTCCAAGGCTAGATCCATAACGTGAAATACCCATTATTTACTGAAGCCACAGTGAGGGACATCGAGAAGAAGAATACACTTGTATTCATTGTTGATGTTCGTGCAGACAAAAGTGAGATCAAGGCTGCTGTTTAGGAGATGTCTGGCGTCGAGGTCAAGAAAGTCAACACTCTGAAAAAAGGTCAGTCTGGGTCATTGTTCCTCTACCTATTTTGAAACACAATGCATAAATCAAATCAACTAATCATGTTATTCCATTTGTTTCTTGAGCTTGCGTCGATTCTGAACTGTTGATGTGGCATCAGATCAGATGGGAAGAAGGCTTCTGTGCAGCTGACACCAGATCACAGTGCCACTGATGATCTAAATAGGAAAGCACTCGGGTAGGTAGGCGATATACAGCAGTTGTTATTCTTCATGACTACGGGTCCTGCTCCAAAAGGATCTGAAGATTGTTATTGGAGTATATTTGGTTGGCCCAATTTTATTTCAATTAAATCTAATAAATCCTAAGGCAATCTCACATGGGAAATCAAGAGGAGATTAACTCAACTTAAATGGGTGGAACCAAGTTACATCTGTTGAGAAGTTGAAAAGGGTGGAAGATGTGCTACACGTGAGTTGAATATGCATTCAGTGACTTTTCCGTTACTAGTAACTGATGCTTTGATGGTGGATGTTACTAGTGATTGATGGCACATAATGGCTTCCTCCCTTGTGCGATTCATACGTGAGCTATTCTCCATTGTTCCATAAAAGGCGCTGCTTTTCTACTTCCCCGTCCTAGCTCCTGCGCGCACAGGCGTTTGGGAGAGCAGGCCTCCGGAACCACGTCCAGCTGCGATATCTGCACGGATAGGCGGGCGATCAGGTTTTTGGGGAGCGCCAGCGCATCGCCGCCGCTCAGACACGACGTGATCGGCTATTTCGGTGGCATTCCAAAGACACGGCAAGTACGACAAATTCCAGAAGGCCATTCGAGGGACTGCACTTCGTACCTCGTCCTGCACCAACTGAGATCGACTACATCGAACAGCTGCTCATGTCAACTGAGCAAAACGGCGCATCCGGTGCCTCTGGCACTGGCCCTGCCTCTGGGTATAACACTTTGTCTCTGATCTTTTCAGTACTGTTCTTAGAGATAGTTGCACTGTTCAGTAAAATATGCCGTAATTTGCCATGATCTTAATTGTTAATTTCTGGATTAAAATATGCCGTACGACAATACTTGTCATGATCTTAATTGTTAATTTCTAGATTAAAATATGCCGTAATTTGCCAACTTTTCTAACAATTGTATCTAGAAATCAGGTATTCAGGTTCCAACTCAATTAACTAAACATATGGGCTCAGGTTAAGACAGCTTCTGTAATGTTATTCTGTTGAGTTGGCGAAATGCTGGAAGTGTTGTTGTCTAGAAACGAAACAGGCAGCAGTACTAAAATTTACTGCAAGTTTTCAGTCACTATCTACTGGTAACGTCTGAATGTTGTTTACATTTTACTGAAATTCTGAATTCTGCTTTCTATGGCTGTAAGAACAATGATGCACCTACTCATTGTTTTGGCTGCTGCTTTGAAAGAGAATGGAACAAGGCCATCATATCCTATTGTTTCCCTCCCCTCCCTTTAGTTAGAAGAACCGGTCATGATTCTCTTGTTTAGCCTAGGATGATGGTGGTAGGCATACACACTATTTATAAGGAAGAACATGCAAGCTGTTGCTGGCTCGCAGATCGAAAACTGTTCTGGTTCTGCGCCACCAGAAATGGTGGAAGGAAACCTGCTGGCTTGAGTGAACTAGTAAAAGTTAATGGAAAGGGTTATAATGACCATAAAGCACGACCCCAAATGAACTCACCAGAATTCAATTGTTCTGGCAAGAAAGGTCTTTCTCAAGAGTTTGGTGGTCACGACCCATCTGATTGTATGAAAGATGGTGCAGCTGGGATAGAATTTCTCACGAAACCACAGGGCTTCTCAACCGGTCGAGTGGACCGGGAAGCAAAAGGCAATGCTAATGAAATGTTAGGGATTACTCCAACTGGTGTCGTAAAGGTTGGTTCAGTGCACATCAAGGTAAATGCGGCCGGTGAGTCGTCGTCAGAGCAGAACATATTGAGCAGGCTATCTCAACGAAGGGAGTTAAGTGGAGTTTGGTGTAAAGGGTTTGCAACTAATTTCATTTTTATTTGTGGGTTTTGTGAGTTTTTAGTTTAACATCTCTGTGTTGTGTTGGTCGGGATTTGTTGGTTTTGCTTGCGTCTGCTACAGTTAGTTTTTCAGCTTGACAACTGACAGCTTGACATCGAGGTTGGTTGGGTATAGTGTTTTCTCCTCTCCTTTTTATTGTTGTGGTCGTCCTTCAGTTCCGTGTATCATGTTTGGTGTCAGTGAATGCTATAGAAAGAGTGGAGCAATTTTTTCTTAGCAGCGGTTCAAATTTGCATTTGGTAGTATTGGGTGAAATGTGGAAATATTGTAACACTTCGGTTCAACCTCCGAATCCAGAACACTATCATTACATACTTACCGTCTCAAAATTGGTGCTGTTTTTAAAAATTTTGGCGGCACTTCTCCTGTTCATACAACTATAACTACAGATGAAGATAATAAACATATATAGAATAGAATGCATTAAAGAACTAATCTCATAACGATGATAAAAATAACTAAAACTTGAGACTCGTCCATGAAGACTAAAAACCACAGGCTCAAAAATATATTATAACAAAATGGCGGACCACATAAGGCCTACATATGGATTTGACACTGACAAAAGGACCTCATTATCTACTTCAAGCAAAAAAAGGATTGACCGCGTTTTACGCATACCTTTAACAATTCCAAAGCGAACTCTAACCAAGGTTTAAGTAAAGCAATTTAACTAGAGTTTAACGCACACGCTAAGTGACTGGCTAAGCTGTTATTTAATAAGTGTGATGCAAAAAGTCTACTCCTATTCTTTGTGTGCCTTCAATAGGATTATCTAAAAAATTCAAAAAACAAGTGTGAGTCTAAGGTCTCAGTAAGTGCAAAGTAAAACATTAATCAACAATTACATGCATCATTCATTATCCACCACAATATTTTTAACCACTCATTTTCATTTAACCTCTTTCATTTTTCATCAACCATTACTTATGTATTTGCACCTTATCTCTAACACAATACAAATGCAAATGCATATCTCTTTAAACTCTTTAGCTCATATTAATATAGTGGAGTGAGCATCCGTTGATACTCATCCAAACCCCACCTTTTTACATACGGGGACCTCAATAGCCCCCCTTTTCATATGGGGACCTTAGTATCCACTCATGTGAAGTGTTTACCGAAGTAGGTCTTTCTTTACTCCCGTAGGGTGCTTACCGAAACAAATCTTTCTCCACTCCCTTGGAGTGTCCACACAAAGTAGACTATAGATGCCACAAAGGTCATCTATGTAACATCCCAACTTTGGGAATTTTTGAAAATGAGAAAAATTTAAAGCTTTTGTTGTATTCTATTGACATTCGAATTTCTTTTGAGCATTTATTTGGAACTTCTCGAGTTTTGCGATTTGCAAGTTGACAACAGGAGATAATATCTAAGCAAAACAATAGCTATATTAATAACATAAAATCAAAAGTCAAAATCCGAAGGCAAATTAAATAACATCATATGCAAGAGAATATTGAATTTTGAGTCCCAATGATTAAGCCAAGAATTCATCCTTTTTAATTCAATTAGTGTATCAAAATCAAGGTTGGAAATTCAAAATTCAACTACAAATTAAGTCTAAAAAAATATAATAATAGAAGTGTAATTTAGAATTCAAATTTCTGAAATTGGTAAACACTACTCCTATTCTTTCTTCTCATTCTTTCTTTCTCTTCCAGTAAGCCTAGCTCCAAAAAGTTTCTGGCCTTTCGGCCTGGCCAAGCCAGCCCATCCCTTTCTCTACTCTTTCTGCTGTGCGCTGCCTTGGTAGAAAGTTTCCTTCGCTGGCTTCGCCACGGCAGCCGTTCCACCGTGATTCACAGTGACCACCGGTCGCCAGCGTGCCCCCCTTTGCCCATGCCGCTGCTGCCCTTCTGTGCTGTAGAAGCTCTGCTTTTGTGTCACCACAACAACACCATCGCATCTGATTTTGCCGAAGAACGAAGAAGCGCCGCTCAGTCCGCCACAACATAACAACTCAAGTCAGCCACAGTATGCACCTTCGCCGTCGCAGCTTGACACCACAACTGCCCTCCTCGAGAGCTTGCTCGACGCACATCGTTCCTGACAACTATAGTACCGCTGGCCCTGTCCCGTCATGTCATAATTACTCCTCTTGTGCCGACTGAAACGATACCCATGCTTCTTGGCGCGAGTGCCTCACTATTAAGTGCGACAGCCACTGCCATACCTTGCAGTGCGTCGTTGTCATGACGCCAAGATTGAATCACCAAGCCCTGTAGCCATGCCAGCGTTACGTCCACCATCGTGACCGCCAACCACCCCCTTCACGTGGCCAGCCCTTTCCACTGGCTATAAAGCCTTGCCCGAGCCTCCACCCTCATCGTACCACCACTCTCTTCCTCCCACAACAAAGAATTGCACTATCACCGCCTGTAGGAGCATCGGTGCACTCTCTTCCCAAACTCTGGTCATTGGGCAATCCGCCGATTAGAACTTCACCAAGCCACTTCCGTTGAGCAGGAGTACCCTCGGAGAAAGGCAACACCATCCCCACCCTCAGCCAGATACATCGACGCCTGCACCTCGCCAGCGTCGTGAGCCTCCTTTGCCCACTGCCGCCATACACCGCCAGACCACTCTCGGCATCCCCAAGCTCATCCAAGCATTTAGGTGAAGTCGAGTCGCCCTGTAGATGCTCCCCTATCTATGAATTATGTTAGGACACCGTAGATAATGTTTCCTCTACCTCCCTTGTTCTGCCACCGCCATTGGTCGCCGCCGATAGCCAGCACCATCAAACTAGTTGGTGGGACTAAGCCCGGTCGTGCGCTTAGGCATGAGCATTCCATGTTTGAAATGCTCATCTCCGACCGCCGCCTCTATCGCCGACGGCGAGCCCTTTCGTTGCCAACTGAGGAGAAGCGGAAGCTCTGGGTTGAAGGTGATCGTTCAGACGGTCTGAACAAATGATCGGACAGTCCGAACGACTCATCAGCTAATTAGATGGTACATGTTTTCCAGCTGTTCAGACGATCCAAACTTTCCCAAGCGAATCCAAGTAGTCCATCATTGATTGGACGGCTCACAAGACCTGGTTATTTGAACAATTCAGACCATCCACTCAATTGGACGATCCATCGCTGATCAGACGGCTCGTGCGTCTTAGCCGTCGGAGAGCCCGAACCTTTTGCTCGATCAGACGGTCCATCACAGATCGGATGGCTCGCACATCTCAGTCGTTCAGACAGTCCAAACCTTTCACTCGATCTGAGTAGTCCATTGCTGATCAGACGGTTTGCGCGTCGTAACCGTTCGACGGTTCGAACCACCCGATCGATTGGGCGGTTCCTTACTGATCAGATGCTCTCGCATCCCACCCGTTGGGATGGTCCGAACTCTCTCAAATGTTCGGACCGGTTCGAACTTAACCGGACCTACCTGTCAACAAGATATCTCTCTCTCGTATCTCATTTTCGGATTTAATTCAAAGAGAAAAGTTTAAATAGGCATAACTTATTCATCTTAACTCTAAATTTGATAAAATAAAATTTTAAATTCATCTAAATTCAAGATTTGTCGATTGGAACCAAAACCATGACTTTTGGAGATCATTTAAATTAGTTAAAAGTATTTGGGTTGGTGGTGTCCACTTTAATTAAGGATTTCTCTGAAAAATAGTTAGGTAAGATTATGGAGGATATTGATGACATCATCAAATATTAATTTAGAAATCTACATATCCACTAAGAGTCTTGTAAAAATATAATTTTTGTACAAATGATATTGAAATGCAATAGTATATGTGCATAAAGCTAGGACCCCCATAAATTGGTCTTAATAAAAAATAAACTCTTTCAAGTGATAACTATAGTATACATAAAATAACAGTGGCCTTTAATCAAAAGGACATCTTTCAGTAGAGGGATCATGTTAAAAAGATATATAACTTCGTGTGTGTCAATTAAAATATAATGACCCATGAGTCACAAATCGTTAAAAATAATCTAGCTAACCTACACCTTAATGAACCATGTGACAACAGAATCAATTAATTAGACCAAAATTAAAATAGCCTGCTAACACACTGATGGATTGTAATTTGAATTCTAGTCATACTCAGACTTTAACTAAGAGAAATATTTTACCCAAAAATGCATGTAAACCCTAGAAAGGCTCAAAAGTCACCGATCGTTAGTAAATAATAATTTAACAAAAATTAATTATTAATTAGTAATTGGGTAAATGAGCAATCCCATTCTCTAGTAATTTATTAAATTAATGATGTGTGCAAATACTTTGCCTATTTGGCAACTACACCTCAAAATAATAATATAAAAAGAGATAAGAACTAAAAAGATTGATAAATCCATAGGTCCACCCTAACTTATGGAATCCCCTTAATAAATATAAAAATAACAGAAGAAATTATTACTAAAAAGATCGAGGTATGGTATTCTACAGTCGGCTATACCTAACCATCCTTGAACCCGAAGCGGAATATTCCCTTAAATATTCCTCTTATCATGAACCATTCCTTGACACCTATCTCGGGAGATTTCCTTTCCTTATTCTTCAAACTTCCTTTGACTCCAAAAATAACCCACACCTAATAAATTTTATCCCAACTCACTCGTGTAATCATAATAAAACAAAATAGAATTCATTTAGATTTATTTGGGCCTTTTGAGTTATTTGCATTTATTTGCATTCAGTTATTTAGCCCGTAATTAGAATTGAAGCCCTGAAGAAACAATGGATCAAGCGAGTCCAAGATCCAGATGAAGATGAAGACCAGGAGCTCAAGACCATCAAAATGAGAAAGTTTCGAGTGAGCTCAAGACCGCAGTAAATCGCGCAAAGCGAGTCAATACTTTGATTATGTTGAATCTACATTTCTAGCAAGTTATTTCTGTTTAAATTATAAAATTGCATGTCAATATTTTTATGCAAATATATGATTATTTTGAAGTATTGCTACATGCCTACTATTGAACTTGTTTGTACTACATGCCCTTAGGACATTCTGAACATATGAGCCTTGTCACCCTAGAAGAATTATAATGGTAGCATTTTAGAAAATAAGTCTATATTTATTCGCCATGCTTAGTACTGCTTAGATACTCAGGGGCTCCTAAATGCCCCAAGCATCACTTTTACTCATGAAAATGGATTTGGGAAAATAGCTGGTATATTTTAACATGGTATTTTATATTTTCAAAATCCCCAACATGCTTATTTATCTGGACGGATGGTGAGAGGGGCCGGTGCGGTGGAAGCATGAGAACATGTGGATTGTGGTAGAACCGCCCAGATAACCCTAAAAACTGAATCGGGTCATGACCTGCCATTATAAAACAGTACAACCACAAGTCTGTAAATTGCAACTTGGCTAAGTAAATCTATTGAACCCCAAGACTCATTTCATAGGTAGTGGAAAGAAGTGAATTATTGCAAGAGCAAGGGGAGACTTAAAGGGACACCAAGGGTAGGGTGAAGTTGCCAGCTTTGCTAGACGTTGGGGAGAGCGGAGTTTCATTACGCTAGTCATTATGGTAAACATCCTGAGCAACGTATATGACCCATTGCAAGTGGGAGAAACCCATAGTGTGAGATGACAAAAGGGGTCAGATATTTCAAAAAGTTACTATGATGATCTACTCAACCACATAACTAAGGAATCATGTGAAGCAACGGGCAGATTGTCTTTTGTGGTGAAAATGTACAAACTCTGCAGAGTTATAAGTATTCGAACAGCCATGTCCATGATTATGGGAACTTAACTTGAGATAGTTCTATTTCAAAAACTTTATAAGCGGGATTAGAAAAGTGGTAGGCCATGAAAAGCTCTGATTTGTGTTGCCCTGGGTGTCATTCTAGTGATAAAGTTAGACGGATGTGACGGCTAAAGATTATTATGAGGTATAGAAACCATGTAACGGTGGATGAAATCTGGATTGCTAGTATTATTGCATTTTTTCACATATTTACAAAGTCTGTTTTAGTTAAATCTATTAGGTATCAGGGAATTTCTATGTACCGTATCTTTAAAAGCAATTTTTGGCAAATAAAGTAACTCGAGCCTTTGCTTGGTAAGTCATGCATGTTATCTATTTGCATATTGTGTATTGGCTTGCAGAACATGGTGGTTTGTGCTCACCCTCGCTCGCTCAATCAATATAGAATTGGGAGTTAGAGCACTACGCTTCATGTAATACACTCGGTCATGATGGTGAAGAATATAAAGAGGCCAAGAACTAGATCGCGAACCCCAGTTGACTGCCTGTGGGCATGTCTTGAGGGTCCTACCTTTGTGAAGTTTCTGTTTTCTCTACTGCATTTTATTGATTTCGGCTTGATCGGCCTCTGAGTAAGTCTACTATTTTGTTTACGCTTTCGTATGATATGCACTTTGATGTTCAGTAAGGTATCTATGAACACTATCTATTAATCTAAAGAATAGTACGGTGAAATTATAGAGAATTCTAAATTGCAAAATCCAGGTCTGATAATCTACTTCCATGATATGAATGCATACAATGCAACTTTTTCATTTAAGTATGTCAATATGTCATATTCCAATAACCATTATTCGGCAACACATCAGCATCAATAGTCCATATCATCTATCATTACCCATCATTCATAAACATGTCAATATGTAAACATAAATAATCAACTCATGATAGCATGGTAGGTGGTGTATTAAATCCATCTAATAGCAATCACTACCCGAATTTACCATTTTACCATCCACTTGCCTGTTCAATCTTGTGAACGATGCATCGATGGCACCAAACCCAAACCTCCACCTGAATAAGCATCAACCCACCTCAATACGTCATAGCAGTACATACACACATACAAACAACATCGTTACTAAGTGCAATCCCAACACATACTACACTCTTGAACCGAACGCCTTCTCGCTATTACGGTGGTTAAACAATCTTAGCTTTCAATCCCGAAACCTAGCGTAGCAAACAATTCGAGTTTTGAAATCTACACGAACTTACTCATGTAGGCCTAGCTATTACGATTTAAAGGCTACGTCATCTAAACTTATTGTTTTCAGACCTGACGGCTGTGTTGTTCCATACCAGGCAGCAATCGTCTCAGAAGCTTATCTTCTAAACCATTCCAAGCTAAGTGCTTCAGCATTCTATAGGAAGCTAATAACATTAACTACAAATTTTTAATAGACCAAGTTCTCGGATTAGCTCTGTAACATTCCCAAAACCTCCGTAGAGGGCATTGCATATAAATTCCATCTACTAGCCGTGTTCTAACCATTGAATGTATCAATCTCACTAATTGACAATTTGACCTCTACATAACTTGATAACCAAGCAAGAAGAAGGAATCAAAGCGTTACTCTAGCTCCGAACAACTAGATCAAAGCTCCTTCTTTCTTGTTTTAACCGGATCTAACGGATCAAGCGCCAGATCGGTCTTCCCTCTTCTTCTTTCTCCTCTTTTTCTTCTCTTCTTTTCTCTCGTTCTCTTCCTTCCTTTCTTTCTTCACTCTTGGCTAAGCTCTCCTTCCACTTATGGCTAACTCCCCCTTCCTCTCTTCTTCCTCTCACTCGCGGCTAGCTGCTCCTTCCTCCGTTCCCCCTTCCTGCCCTCCCCTTTCTTCCTCCCTCCTCTTCTTGGCTAGCGGGAGGATGGGCAGCACAGGCAACAGAGGAGAGAAGGGCGGCGCATAGCGCAACTAAGGTGGTAGTGCTCGGGCTGGGCGACGGCGGCCCGACAGCAACGGCATTAGTGGGTCGGTTAACAACACGGTGCACGGGGACGACGATGGCTTGGCAGCGGCGCCAGCGTGGGCTGGCGACAGTGTCGGTGAGTGGCGCAAGAGGCAACGGCATCGGCGGTTAGGGCATGGGAAAGGCGACGTAGGTGAGGTGCGGCCGGAGGGTGGTGAGCGGCGGCGATGGTGGCTGAGGGTGACGACGAGGGCGCAAGGGCGAAGCTGCGACGGTGTTCAGCATAGGGGAGGAGTTAGTCGAGTTGGCTTCCTCCTCCTGGCATGCCCTTTATGAGGGGGAGGGGTGACATGGGCTGGGCCGGCCGAAGCCGGTCTAGACTCCCTCCTCTCTCTCTGGTATTACAAATGTAATCGTGTTTTCCATTTTACCAATAGAGAAAATATCAATGCTGATTCGCTGATGACTAGCAACTGTGTTCTCTTCAATGTGATGGTCCATCCGACCGACTTGCATAAGTCGAAACTTATATAACGTTGGCTCGGAATGGTTTTTGCTGCTAAATCCTGCCTTATGTGGTACCAATATATGCCAGAAATGGGTTATGACATTACGGAAGGCTATATGATTATCCATTACTTGGACAATGCCTGCATCTCCTGCAGTCCATCCCTGTCCTATGTCTAATTTCTGACTTCTACTATGATTCATTCACGATAAGCATGTTTTGAACTTTGAGTTCCATCATGGTTCTGTTTCACCACTTTATACGTCGCGTTGGTTTTGTTAACAAAATTATAGACAGGTCTCATTTGACATGTTAGTATGAATCACCTCTTACAAAAGAAGCATGTATATACAAAAAACACAGAGCAGTTAGCCAGTTACTATGGGCCTGTTTGGTACAGTTTGATACAGCTCCGGACCGGATTCGCATCCTCTCACATGGTAATGTCATCTTGTGCCATTTGCTTAATCCAGCCCATCTATTCCAACTCAAGGGCTGTGAGTTTAGACCTCCACGGACCTCGTACTCACGCGGATGTGGACAGCGACACTGGAGCTTTCGCTCCCGTTGGTGTTGAACTGCTGCACTGACAAGTGACATCTCAGGTTACTTCCTCCTTTCTCTTGGCACTTATATCATTAATTTTATTTGCAAATATTTGATATTTTCCGAGACATATTTTTCCCAAAATACTCCTATTATATCTATTATAAGACTTTATCGATGGACCATTTTTAAGCCCTTCTGGAATTGGCGCAAAATGGACCTCCTAGCCTTGATTTGGATCGGATCTTAAAATAGAGCAGCTAAAAAGCGACAGACAAGGTAGTAAAAAGCTTAAAATGACCATCGAAAAGTTGAAGACTGCTAAAGACCTCCTCTTAAATTTGAGGGGCAAAAGTGGACCTTGGCTGAACCAAAAATACGTAAAAGATTGTACGCATGACATTATTTTTCCAAGAACACAGTAGTCACCATGTAACAAGCTGGACATTTGAAACCTCATCCAATTTCCCCACTTGTCCTTCCACGATAAGTTCTACCGATCGTCTCCATTCTCCAATTCCCCTTATTTCTGTTCTCAAGAGAAAAGGCCCTACTTATATCCGTGAATGATGCTAAAAAGAATTTTTTGCGACGACTAAAAAGAACATTGATAGACCATTCAACACAAGAAGCTGCTTTTGCTGCTCGTTTCCAACAGGTGCAATCGCTGGATACTCTTCCAGCTTTATATCTACTTTTATTTTATTTCTAATACAATTGTACAATCTGTCAAATCAGAAAGCCATGATAACTTACAAGCTTTACCCTACTTGTACAGCATCAAAGTACAATATGATAACAGAAGATGTCAATATAACTTGTCCAGAGGGAACTGAGCCGCCAATCTTCTGCAAATTGCATTGCAATTAGTCCCACATTCCCAGGTCAGCTCAAGAAGCATCGAAGATGGTGCAACCAGTTTACTCCCGTGGCCTAGCAAGCCAGAGAGAACTCAGGGCACGCAAACGTGAAAAGTAGTCATGTATTGCAAGGAGAGCACGAGCAGCTTGTCGGATTGTCAGAATTCGTTGCATTTGATGTAAAGTTTGCTGCCGTAGATTGTCAGCCTAGCACAAATAGAACATAAAAACTCTTCAGAGCTAGGGCATATAAAGTTCCACAATTTGCTCAAAAGTTGCACAAAAAAAACTAAAAGACAAAACATTTTAAGTACTTGACCGGCAAATTAGTATCAACAATTCTTTTACCAAATACATGAAACAACAAAACTACATGTTTGCCAGAGTCAAAAGCTAAATACATGTTTGGCAGAGTTAAAGGTAAAAGAAGGTTTGAAAGACACATACCTGACGAAGGAAATTCTCGAGTGTCCCAAGTTTGCCCATGGCCATAGCCATTTGACCCATGTAGTTTGCCACATTCCCTGAAGATCCTGATGGACCAAGAGACCCAGCCAACGTTTCTGCCAAGGATTGCTGCAACGCCTCCATTCCTTGTGATAGTGCATCCTCAGCCTGCTGCGAGGATTGCTGGAGGTTGGATAGCCCCAGCAACTGCTGCTCTGTTAGAGGCTCAAGCTGATTCACAAGGAGCTGAAAATTTACAAGAGCATGCGCACCCATCAAAACATAAAACATAACTAGCCGAAAGTATTCCTGCAGTAGGTTTTCTACTACATTTTTGTTCAGCATATAGTTTATGCACCTTTAGAAGCTCAGATGAACGGAAACCGCCAAGCCACAAAAAACACCTTTCAGCAGGTGTTTTCCACATGCCTGAAAGCACATGAAACACATCAGCCTTTGCAGCAACGCCCTTCAGCTTGAATATTTCGTCATAATGTGCCATTATCCCATCTGCAATAAGACGGAGGTCACTATCACTTGCATGAGCATTTACTGCAGTCCTCAGCTCATTTATCTGCTTGTTTTGCTCCTCTAGCCATCGAGCATATTCTAAATCAAAGGTCATAGCTCCTGCAGAAGCAAGCTTACTGTTTCAGTTGTACTCTTAACAACCACTCACGGAAATACAATTGAAGAGATTTTAAAAAGCATCTAGACAAAGAGTGATGTAACAGCGCAGTGCGCGTGCGTGCACACACAGAGAAAGCTTACCATTTCCACTCATAGCATGAGTTTGATCTCCAGAGCTAGAAATGAAGATTCCCTGCAATACAATATTCAAGTAACAAAATTAATGGAACATCGACTGGGCACTCAACCAACATCGGCCAATAGATACTTACCTGTTGTCGAGCTTTCTGGAGCTCTTGCTCTAGGCTTGCAAGTTTCAGCTTACTGCTCTCTAGCTGTTGTACATACGCCTTGAAAAATAGTAAGAAGTATTAGGATGACCCATAACAAATAAATAAACTCAAAAGTGAAAACAAAAAAATACCAGATAGATACAAATACTGTTGCACGAAACTCAATAATTACAACTACATTTGCTTATGCATAGTTATAGAGGTTAGAAGTACATTAAGAAACAAGTCCCTTGGTGGTTGCCAACTATTTATTTCGAAGGAAAGTACCTTCCGATTTTGTGTATTTGGTGGCACCAGAAGTGCAAGCACACTGCACATATCAGCCATCCACCCAACACCACTCACCAAGCTCATCCAAGACATTTCCACATAACTGCACCACCATGCAGTAATAGCCCCCTGATGTACTAACCCAAAGTTATCTGAACTAATCTACCGCAAATATGCGTGTGCGCGAACATAGAGAGAGAGAGAGAGAGAGAGAGAGAGAGAGAGGAGGGGAGGGAGGTAGAAAAGAACAAAAAAGTCACGGTTATGGTACCTTTTTTCTCAGCCGACTTTTTCTTGCTGCCTCGCGATTTTGGGCAAGCCGTCGTAACACCTATGGAATAGCAAATACATTGTCTAAGTACCGTCATTATGAAAGGATAAGTAACACTGAAGAAGAAATAGGAGATAAAGTAGCACCTTTTGGTCCATAGGCTTGTCGGACCTGTCAGACCGATCAGATGAGTTAGAAGGCATGATAGCTCCACTTTGTCCGTTTTCTAACTGCAGATGTTGGTTGAGAAAAAAAAATTAGAATAAATAATGTTTACATATCACACTATATTGTAAAAGAAAAGTTGGCATGCAGCATTAGACAGAAACTGGATTAATAATATATAATGACTGCCCAGGTGACACCAGTACTTAACAGGCATTTTGGCAAAGACCACAAAAATTAGACATTTTATGGAGTTAAATTTAGAATGTGTGTGTTCATCTCATGGAATGTAGTAATTACCCTAGGAGATTATAGGTCATGTAGTAGCACCTATTGCCTCCAAAGTTCACAAAACAAATATGCTCTTTACTAATCTAGAGCAAACTTTACAAATCTAGATACATATAGGGTTTATTCTTTGAAGCTGTGGCTTATGGCTTTTGAATTCTAATTGTTTGCGAGAGAGAGTATAAAGAGACAATCGCGTGTGATTTTGATCGATATAACTGAAGTTGATACAGTGTCTACTACAATCGACTTGCAGACCTCACCTTGAAAAGACACTCCGTTTGAAAACTAGTTACTATAGCATAAGTTAATAAACCAGAAGCCGGAAAGAATAGGGCCATACACAACTATCCCATGACCAAATCTCTATACTATATCTATGAAGAGGAAATATAAGAAATAGCCAACTTTGCCCGTGTTTTCCTTCATTTGTATGTAGAGCATGCAATATCACAAAGGGGTGTTTAACCAATCAATGAATTTCCCTTTGTCAAAATCATAGTCACCAGAGATGAGGGTCGATGAACGGGATTGCGGGACGAGGGTCACGGTGGCTAAAAATGTGGGTACGCTAGTTCAAAATGTGATCCCAGTGAATCCGGGTCAATGACCCAATTAAACAAAGAAATATTATTATAGTCAGATAATACCATAAGTATATTTCGAAAAGAAAAGGAAAAGGTATATTTCGAAAAGAAAATGAAAAAAAAGGAAGGGGTTCGCTTTAGTACGCCCTCTAAAGAAAAGTTTTGAGTCTCTAAGAAAAAGTAGTTATTACTGATTAGGGGCAAATTTGTATTAATGTTTGTTAGTTTGATTTTACATTTATCCAATACACCTCTTATTTTTATCTAGCATTCTGTTTGGAGTAGTTAAAACATCCTAATCAAACGCAGATGGGCAAGGGAAGATATACAGCCTTGGGGGAAGAGGGCTTTCCCGTTCAGTGGTCAGCTAGGAAGACAAGGGTTCATGGGTCCATCGTGCCTGATAGATAATCACACACACAAGCACAAAGAAGGCCTTGGTCTATCAGCCATGTCAATAAGGGCAGCTGAAATGCTCGACCACTCCAAGAAATATGCAAGGGGCAAGCCAGAATAGATTGACCGGAGCTGGTCAAGTTGGCCATGGTGGGAGATGGATCAGAGAGAGAGCAGCACAACAATTTAACCTTGTTTTCCACACCTGAAACCATCAAATCATGTCATTTACTTAGTTTCCAAGGATCAGTAACAACGTTGTACGTGTAGTATTTCTAGATTAATATGGATAATTCCGCCAAAAGAAAATTAATAGGGAGACCTAATAACTACTTTTGCTTTAAGATTCACAAACTTTAAAGAGTACCAAAGCAAACTCCAAAAAGAAAAAGGACAAGGAGAATGAGAATGGAGTGGGTTGGCCTAGCCCACCAGAACCAGGCCAACTCAATCACTTCCCCTTTCCCACTGCCACTGCCACTAGAGCTTCTCTCTCTCTCACACACACAAGGGCTGGGCAGAGGGCTGCTGCTGCTACACATACACGCAGGTGACAGGAGAGATGGAGGGCGAGCCGCCGATGGAGCCACCGTAGGCCGTCCACCATCCTCTTCACTCACGACTGTCATCCACCATCCTCTCCGCTTGCGGTGATGGCGAGCAGCGACAGTGGTGGTGATGCAGATGGCATGAAGCGACGACGGCGGCAATTGAGATGACATGAAGCGATGGTGCTGGCTTGGGTTAGCTCACTCCATCCCCCCTCTTCCACTCTTCTCATCTCATGGTCCGGCAACATCCCAGAGCCGACCTAGATCACCGGTGTCCCGTGATTCGGGACATGCGATCTGGGGTCGTGGATCACGGGGGTGTCCCCAATCCTGGTGAGTGGTGACTATGGTCAAAATTTCATAGAGTATCCAAGCAATTCACGCATTTCACATTTTAACGCACTCTAGTTAGATATTTCCCACTTGATGAAACTGATTGCAGCAGCAATAGTCCTGTTCACGTTGCAAGTTGATATCCAATTTAAGAAGTGTGTTATTTCTTTAGGCAGTGGAGCAAACGTGTACAATCATCTGCACAAGGTTAAATGGGCATGCCAAAAGAAGCATCAAGTACTGTCATCAAAACCATCCCCAGTAAAAATCATGCACATTATAAACTGAAGTTCAGCTCATATTTATCAGATACAGTGCAATTCTTCACCTCCTGTTGGACTTAGTCAGCCTAGACACAGTACCTATATTATTTCCAGTTCTGTGCCTAGCTTACACAAATGATCAATCACCGGGTATATGTACAATGGACAGAGAAAAGAGGGGTTACCCTTTGATTCTTATCGTCAGTGTCCACAACTGTCGAGTTGTCAGTCCTCGAACTAGCATCTGCCATGCTGGGTTCTTCCCAGCTCTAAACAAAGAGACAACAAATTGCTTTGTCGTCCCTTTTCTTGTAGCAGGGTAGTAAGTCCGCCAGTAGGTGTCCTAAGATCACTCAGAGGACAGAGCCGCCACCTACCAATCACAGGAAAGGCAAAACAGATATCCAGGCATATTAGTACTGTAAAGGCCGTCTAGCAATGACAAAACCAACAGCCTATCAAAGCGCAGACATATCCTTACTTTTACCAAAGGCACCAACTGGTCAAATTAGCTGTACGAGTCGGATCTGCAAAGATCACACAAAGGATAGTAAGATGCTATGGTTCACTAAGGAAATTCAAGGTGGCTAAACACCTTGCCATATCGTACCTTCCCTTAAAAGTAGCACATAATTTCAGAGGTAGGAAGTACAGCAGGACACCAGCAGGGCGAGAGAGGATTTAAGGCAAAACAGCAAGGATAGATTTTTCCCTAGCTCCTAGAGTTAATAAGTAAGCTTGGGCATGCCTCCCCCCAGCTCACACTCCAGCCCGCGAACCTTCCGTCGAAAGCAGCGGCCAACCCCTAAGAATTATGAACCCAAAGCCATCCCCAAGACGAGCGCAAGCAACTACGAGCACTATCAGCAATAAATTCGAGAGTAATCTAACCACGCGCGCGAGAATTGGATGGAATCGGGCAGGCCGCCGAGGAATCAGGGGGGAAGGGCGGGATTAGGGCTTACCAAGAGAGCAGGTGTCTGCTGCAGAGGAGGCGGCGGAGGGGGAGGGGGAGCTCGCGAGGTGTGCGGATTGGGGGGAGCCCGGCCGGTGGCCGCCGCCGCATGAAGCGGGAGGGCGGGAGGCGGGGTCGGGACGGCAGCGCGGAGAGAGAGAGATGGGGGGAGGCGGTCGGGTCGGTCAGAGGGAAGAGAGGCGAGGAAAGGTGGGGGGAGCGTGCCTCTAGTCAAAGGGTTGGGGAAGCGGAGGTTGGGATTTGTGGCTGACAGGTGGGGTTGGCCCCACGCAGCAGTGGGGTTTGGTGAGGAGAGGGAGGTTAGCGTTTAGGCCGTTCCATCACGACTCAGAGGCGTACTTTCGCGGTTCCTCCCACGAGATTTGGCGTGCGATATCTGGGGGTTTGTCACAGCTCAATACGTTCTAAAATTTAGCGGTACTAAAATTTTTGTTCAGGATTTGAATGCAGCCGAATTGGCCAAGTTTTGGCAATGAAACAAAGTAGAGAGTTGGTAAAAAAGAACCTTACAAAATTTTGCTAGAAAAACAAAATGGTTTCAATAGGTGCTAAAATTGAGGTACTAAAATTTGGTTGAGGATTATGACTCTCTTATTTGAGCTTGAACTTCTGGCTTCTAGCTTATTTTTTACTATTCATAATTTTCATTTTTTTCTGATTTTAGGTATTTTTTAGAGCTTTTTACCGATTCCTTTTTTCTGTATTCGTTTGCATTATATGTGATGGGTTAACTTGATTTTTTTCTATTTTTAAAATTTTTAAAATTAATTACGCTAAATAAACCACCATCAGTTATAGTATAATTTCAGTCAGTTACAGTGCAATTTCATCCATAAGCCATTAAATTTCAGCCTAATCGAGCGGCCTCTTAGACTGCCCATGAATTGGTTAAATTTTGGCAGCAACACAAATTAGACTGCACCGCTCAATTTAGCTTCTGACTTATGCTTTTTAGCATTATTCATTAATTTTGTTTTGAAAATTTTTTTTAGACTTTTTTGTCTTTTCTTTTTTTTCTCGTATTCCTTTGCATTGTTCATGATGGGATAACATATTTTTTCTATTTTTATTTTTTTTTAAATTTAATTATACCAAATAAGCTAACTTAGCTATAGCAAAAAAAATAAACTAGATATAATAAAAAAATTCATAAGTCAACACCATTATGAACATTCCTTAGATTACAAACCGGTGATCTATAAAAAAACAGACTATAAAATCAAAGGAGACAAATTCAGGCTGATGAAAAAAAGGGACAACATTCACTTTCTGCATCTTATCTTGTGACGTAGTAAAATCACCTGATAAATGATTTTGATTGTCTATTTTTGTTTTCGCATTTATTTTATCGCAATAACTTTTTTTGCAAGCTTTTCTCACGATCATTGGTAGACACCAGACACTGCTATGTTGCAAGGGTATCTGCTACTTTTATGATATATTATTTGCTTCGGTAACTTGTTCGATAAGGGGGTGTAGCTCATATGGTAGAGCGCTCGCTTCGCATGCGAGAGGCACGGGGTTCGATTCCCCGCACCTCCATTGCTTTTTTTTTTCTGTCCAGCATCAAATAGCAAGGTCTTCTTTTTTTTGTCCGTCAACCTTAGCAAGGTCTAGCAACGAGTAAAGGAGTCGCGGGGATGAAAACAGGCAAGTACTAAGCTTGGAAAGGCTATGTTTCTTTTAGCTTTTTAGTAATTTTTAACTTTTCTCACTAATAAATCATAATCAGAAGTTCAAAATCGCAGATTGAAAGAACAAACCTATATGAACGAAACATCCACACACGCATGAATCCTTTCAGCGTCGCTAAAAACTTCTCCGGAGCAACTGGTCAGATTCACAACAGTGGTTTGGGATTGGGAACTAGTCAAATTCACAACAGCGGCAGAGGGGAACTTCTCCAAATGATTGGTTGGTTTTCTGAAACTGCAGCCACCGAAGGCATCGATGTGTATGGCTTTCTTCGTTTCAATTTATGACTTCTTTCAAACAAACAAACGAGATAGTTTCTTAGTTGCCTTTTTAAAGTGGCTTCTCGGGGCTACGTAACTGCTATGCGGGGGCTGAATAGCTTAGATGGCTTTTGGATAATGGTTTGGAGTGGTGGGTTTTGGATTGGGATATGAGTTTTTTTATCCAATGCCCTTGTTTGGTATGCATGGGGTCTGAGATTGGGAACAAAATTTAAATTGACCAAAATACCCTTTTCTAAGGCGCGATACAGACTACTCTATGTGCAATATGTCTTGTCACAATGCAAACAGGAAGTTAAACCATGATTTCAGTATGGGAACAAGTCCATTTTTCAATCTTCAACTATTGAGTTGGTCTAGAAATCAATCTTAAACTCCGAAATCATTCACCTTACAACATCAGACTCTCAAAACCATCTAAAACACAACCATCACCCTAAACCACAGTGGTTTTCGATGACGTGGCATTGGAATGGGCGCCACGTGGTTGACTTGGACGCCACGTCAAATCCTCACTCTCAAATGAAAACAAATTATCCCTCTTGGACGCCATGTGGCTAACTTGGACCTACGTGTCATCCTCTCCTCCCTTTCTCCTTCCTCCATCTCTTGCTCTCTCTCCCCCCTTTTCAATCCTTCGTGGTCAATCTGCAACTGTCGGAGCCTGACACCAATGACACTGCTGCCCAAAGGGTCGGACCCCACCACGCGAGGCTGCTGGTGCCCAGGCCCCCGCGTCACCCTATTCTAAGCGCTGTTGCGGCCCTAGCGTCCACCTCGGTGACATCGACGTCCACCCCGCCGCCGCTGACATCCCTCTCCTACGCCACCACCACATGCCCTCCTCCTCCCACCACCCCCACCTCGCGCGTGCACTGCATGGATCCTGACGCCAATGGCTGAGAAAGAGGAGGAGCACTACTACGAGGACATGAATGCTTGCATCTTCTCTGGCTCTGGCCAAAACCACCACCACCAACGCCATTCTTCCTTGGTGATGGAGAAGAGGTGTACCTCTAACCAGTGGGTGGCGGAGGAGGACACCGGCAAGGAATAGTACATGGTGGAGGGGACGGAGAGGAGGTGTATCTCTAGCCAGATTTGAGAATGTCGACACTGATGTAGTGCCTAGATCCAAAATGTGGTGGAAGTGGTGAAGGCGGATGTCATCGGAGGAGTGGAAGAAGTGTCGTTGGCTGCCACTGAAGGGGATCAGGAAGAAACACCACCACCGGAGGGGAGGAAGAAGCTCTGCCACCACGGTCGCCATGCCACCATTATCCACCACCCTCAGTCGTCACACCGACACTATCCATCGTTTGTGTGCGGTGAGAGAGAGAGACAGGCGATGGATGGGAGTGAGGGGAGAAGCTTTTGGGTGGGGAGGAGCAGTGGCTTGGAGAAGGTTGTTTGCTAGCAGCACAAGAGGAGAAGAGAGACAAAAAGGGAGGGAAAGAGAAAGAAGAAGAATTGGCTGTGATGTGTGGGGCCACCGAGCCAAATTTTTTACTAGGCCAATCTAAGTATGTGGATGACACATAAGGAAAACTTGTACATGTCGAGCCCACGTGAGATGACACATCAAATAGGAGAACATGACGACGTGGTGTTCACCTACTTCTCCAGTGTCGATGCGCACCGTCGCCAGCCAAAATAGTTTGATGTCCTTACCATCGGCGGGATCTAGGGCTCGCCCTCTTTGGCGCCATCGGGATCCAGTCCTAGACTCCTAGTCTTTGCCGTCGACCAGATCTGGCCCTCAACCACGTCAAGCATCGTCTACGTGAGCAGGATGAAGTCCTTGTCCATGCCACAGCAAGTTTGAGCCTTCCCATTGTCGGTGCCAGTGGGATTCGATCCTCACCTTCCCCGTCGACCAGATCTAGTCTCGCTTGCACTGTTGGCCATCCTCATTCGCGCCACTGCTATTAGCTGCCAAGGTCCACGTAGGCTAAATTGGCCAACTATGGCCCATTGGGCCTAATATGCCTGAGCCAGCACAGCACGACCGTGACCTCCTTAGGCCGTGCCTAGATCCAAGGTTGAGCCTGTGGGCCAGTATGACACAACCTGTGCTTAGCTATACCTAAATGGGTTGTGCTTAGCTAGGCCTACACCAAGCTGCCTATTTGGTCAGGTCTATATAAATCTATGCCTACCGTCATTTCCCAGTCTCACCTCCCCTAACCCACAATCCAAACGACCCCTTAGTTTCTTCTGCAATAAATGCATCAAACATATTGATTAGAACTTTCTAGTGTCCAAACGCTTCAAGGATGCCACATCTATACGCACTACACCTTTGCTCTTCCCGGCATAACGCCACTGAAATATGTACTATTTACTGTCTCACTATATATATGTGTGTATGTATGTATATGTGTGTATATATATATATATATGCATATATATGTATGTATGTATGTATGAATGAATGTATGGAAGCGTGCGCGTGTGTGCTTGCATGTATGTATGTATGTATATGTCACAAAAGTTAAGAGTTTGAATCTGTTAGAATTTTCTCTTTTTGTACTTTTTACATAGAATAAATTTAAACTGAAAAATTTTATACATAGATAGAGTAAACTATGAAGTACATTTAGAACTTTTTCGGAATTTTTCCTGACTTTTTTAATTTGAGTGCATGGTAAGTACACTCTAAGGGTAAATACATATTATATATATATATTATATAGATAGAAAAAATATCTTTTACACCTGGATGTAATTACACACACCTCTAATATACCACCTAAACAAACTTGAAATACTCTTTTATCACTTTAAGTATACTCATATACTAAATATAATATACTCCAATGTGAACTACATGAAAAAATTGCAAGAGAGTTTATAATTTTTAGTGTATTTTATAAATACCTTCATACATACACATAAAAAGGAGTATATCTAAAAAATATACATACCACATCTGAAAAATTATTCATACCACTTAGATAATCTTAAATACTCGTATACTACACTTACATACTCTCCGTTGCGCGAGATACTCATTATATTGTGAGATACGATATAGGGTATAATTACACCTGAGTGTAGAAAAGAGACTTTATATATATAGCCCGTCTTCTACTTTATTTAAAGATGTATAGTTCCTCATATGCGTCCTTTGTTTTCCTCATCTGAAACCCCTCTCCACTGCATCGGAGAAGCCAATCTATGAAGATAGCTAAGCTCCCCATACAGGCTATAATGCATAGAACAAATACAAACCATAAACTGAGACAATCTCGATTTGTCAACGCAAGAAAAGCCTTTGTCTAATAATAAAGAGTGGGCCGGTCTGGATGCCTACTGTCAGATAATGGGCTCGATTCTTTCCGTGGACTTGAATTTTGATGTCTCACTGAACCTGCTTGCCCGTGATTCAGTGGTCTGTATGGCTGTTTCGGTACGGTCATACTCATTGTTTCTCTAGAACCGGAATAACTTGGCGTGTAGGATTTTTTTTCCTTGCAGACTATTGGAGCTTGATCTTATATCCATTTACAAGGTGTTGACTCCAATTCATCTTCACGACCAAAACCATTCTTCACCGTTTTTCGTCATTCAAAACAGCTCAAGTTTTATTCACAGTGATCAGTCCAAAATATCCATCCATCACCTAGCTAGATAACAGTGACAGCTGACATAAATATTATGCTCATTCTCTCCATAATCCATTGGCCCAGCAAAATCAAATCCAGCCGGCTCAACTGCCCCTAATCAGTTAAAAAGAAGAAGAATCCCCTTTCAAGAATTCAGTGCAAAAGGTAGGTCAAATCTGATTGTTGATTTGTAAAGGTATGATAGATTTTTGTTTTTTTATTTTAAGATACTGTAAAAGAGCTTTTTTTTGCATTATCGAAAGAATAGATCAATGGACCACTAATTCATTGAGATCTTACAATGAGCATGGCATCGAGCTTCTCGAGCGCATGGAGGTTGATGTTGATGTCTGATCTTGGCCTGGATGCCATGACCTACACAATGGATGGAACAATCAGTCAGTCATGTTGATCTATCAAATTCTTGGAACTGAATTTGGCAAGAACAAGTGAAGAAAAAAATTTTAAACGAAACCGATCTCTCTGCACAAGGTTGAAGAGGAAGTATGTCATCGAACAGGTTTGAACACTCTAGATTGCTGATCGGACTGATCTAATCGTGTTTTATGAAGATCGGATGGTTTTAAGAGTGGTCTGAATATCTTCGCTTGATCTGGCTGGTTCGATAGAGTTTTATGAAGATCAGACGCTTCTGAAGTGAGGTCCAAACTTCCTTGTTGATTGAAGAGGTTCGATGATGATCGGACGATATAGCTTTAGTCATCGTTCGGACTAGTCCAAACGTTAATGCTGACCGAAATGGTTCGATGAAGATCGAATGGTGCATCTTTGGATATTGTTCGGACTGATCTGAACTACTTCATTTGATTGAATCAGTCCGATGATAATCAGACGATCCTATCTTGTTCTTGAACGCTTTCTTAGCTCTTCGAGTATGACGGCGATAATACGAAAAACATTTGAGTGATAGAGTAAACGCAAATCTTTTTGGTGGTGCTCAAATTGCCACCTTTTCTTTGGTTTTCTTCATTATTTATAAACAGATTACAAATTAAATATTGACTATGACTAGGATACTGAGTTCGACTCTGAAACCAAACTTCTATCTCTAAACTGATTCGAATTTTAACTCTAAAATGAATTCGATAGGATTATTTTCAACAAGTTCATGAATGAAATACTACGTACCTCAACTTTGGTTCCATCGGAAAGTGTCTACGTGGGGGTGTAGAACTCGATGATGTAGTCGCAGACGGAGAGGAGGTAGTCCATCTCCCTCCTCCACATCGTCTTCTTCCCCGCCGGTAGCAGCTCCAGCTTGTGGCAGCTCTCGTCCATCTCCCTCTTCCACATCGTCTTCTTCCCCGCCGGTAGCGTTTCCAGCTTGTGGCAGCTCTCGAACACTATCGCTGCAACAAGAACTGAGATCAAAAGGGGAAAAAGACATTTGGCATTCAGATAACTAGTAAACTTGGCTTTGTCGCGTGCGTACCGTAGAGGTTGGTGATGGCACTGGAGATGGACACAGTGGTGCAAACATCCTTGCTGCTGCCGGACAAGTCCTTGCCTAGTAGAAGCTTCGAGAACCTCTCCTTCACCAACTCCAGCTCTGCACATCCCAAGCCAAATAGCACATTCACCAGAGTTGGTAAGTATCAATCAAGGGTGCGTTAGCGCATTAACGATCTATCTGTAATGGAGTTGGTGTCATGTCGTACGTACCATCGTTGGTGGAGCGCTGGTCGAGCACATCAGCGTTGGGCTTCATGCTGAGCCGGCTGAGCGAGGCGGTGGCCGTGGAGCGGCGTCCGATCAGCTTGGACACGATGGCTATCTCGAATGGGCCGCTATGGTCAACGCAGTGCTCCGAGAAGGACGACACGTCGGAGATGGTGCGGTTGAAGTTGACTGCGTCGAGGCTTGGCGTCGTCGACGACGAGCAGCACCCGCCGTCATCGAAGGCGGCTGTGGCAACGCCAAGGACGGCGGCGGCAGGTGGCATAGGCGGACCGCGTTGTTTATAATTTTATCTTTTTGAAGATTCTACTGTTAGTATTGTGGATTATGGTATAACTATATTCTAACTAATCTGAATCATTGGATTTTAAAAATTAAACAACTTATATTTATTTTAAGGTACTATAAAAGAGTTCTTCAAGACATAAACAACCAGCATATGAAGTAAACCCCTTCAGAGTTCAACCTCTAGAAGGTCAGGCATATAAAACCAAGACTCCTTCGCACATGACAGGGGCCGGACGGATTAGGTACAAATTTATGCTGTCGTCCAAAGCTAGCTAATTACTTAGGGGGTGTTCGTTTTAATGATGACTTTTGACTTTTGACTGAAATTTCACTGTAGTTGGTTTTTTACTGTAGCTGATTTGGTTTTTTAGGTATAATTAAATTTAAAAAATGTAAAAATAGAAAAAATATGTTAGTCCATCACGGACAATGCAAATGAACACGGGAAAAAAAGAAAAATACAAAAAAGCCTAAAAAATCTAAAAAAATTCAGAAAAAGATAAATTACTGAATAGTGAAAAAAAAAGCTGAAGCTAGAAGCTGAAGTTGAAAAAAAGCTGAAACGAGCGGAGCCTAATCTCACGTATCAGCGATGCTGCATAATTTCCTGTTCTTGTCATAAAAAAATTTATGCTGCTTTAGGTAGTGCTCAGTTTGGCGTTGACTTATAGTTTTTTACTGTAGCTGAGTTGGCTTATTTGACACAATTAAATTTAAAAAATGTAAAAATAGAAAAAAATATGTTAGTTCATTACGAACAATACAAAGGAATAAAAGAAAAAAGGTAAAAATCTTAAAAAATCTTAAAAACTAGAAAAAGATAAAATTACTGAATAGTGAAAAAATAGAAATTAGAAGTAGAAAGTGATTTTAAACTGTTTTGAACTGTGTCTTAATTTGCTACTTGAGTCATAGGCAGTTGACGAAACTAAATCTGGTCAGGGGAGACTTTTTCCGTTGGTCCGAAGCTCTGAACAGTTGTTGACCAACCATGGACTTTGGACGCGTGATGGGCCAAGAAACTAACTATAGGTAGCTAGCGCTAACAACGAAACCGTCGACACGTATGCGTGTGGACATCGATGATCGATGGAATCCGTCGCCGTTTTGCGCATCAGATTAACAGAATGATATGCTATTAGCTAAGCCAGCCAGCCAGCCCCTCTCTCTCTCTCTCTCTCTCTCTTTGACGTAGACAAGCTTGTGCGTGTACTGATTTGTGGCTCCAGGCTCTTCGTGGACACCAAGTTAATTCTTTAAATAATCGATCTTTCGAAGAAAGATACTCTGCATATTGAGCTGGTTTGAAGTTTTGATCATTCCTTCCTTTCTTACTTTCTCTTGAAGGTACCAAAAATACAAGTACACAACTATGTGTGAAAACACAGGATCTAGAGCAAACTTTGCATGTTCTTGTGGATTTCCTTGTGAGCGAAACACATGTGTTTTGCTAGTGTTACTACTACTGTATTAGATTAGAGCGTTACTATCGCACGGTATCCCAACAACATATCTCCCTCTTGCCGCTACTCTCCCTCACCTCTCTCTCTTCTCTCGAGCGTCGGACATTGCGCTCCTCTCCCTCTCTCTTCTCCGTGCTTGCTGCTGTCGCCGCCTCCTCTCCAGCACGACCGTAGCTCCGCGCTCCTCCTCCCCCTACCCCTCCTCCACCACTGGCGGCCGACGATGACCTCGCAGCCTCGCCGTGCTGCCCTCTCTCCCTCCCCCGCCGTCCCCACCCTGTCCAACCTAAAATTCACCACACTGCCGTTTGTTGTGCCGCCCTCCAATGCTGCCCATCACCTTCCGCCACCGCCCAATGCCTCACCGACCTCTCTCTACATCCAGGGGCACACGGTGAACCCATCGTCAGTGGCGCTGGCACTCCTGTCGATAGACTTCCGCCGTCGTCCTCGTGGTGCTCCACCAACAAGTGAGAGAGAAGGGGAGAGAGAAGGTGGGAGAGAGATGATGAATCCGTTGTTGTCCCATCGGTTTAGATTTACACGGTATGCTGTGTTGTAGTTTTTCTCATCAGATTAACTCTCAAAGCCTAGTAAGATTTGGACAAATCATGTAATATATGTTGATTACAACAGCCAGCAATCAACCTTGACTGGTTGACCTGCCTCTGGACTGGATGCCTGGATGGCTGACCAAATCTCTCTGTTTCAGCTTCCCCGATTTGTTTACTACATCGATCAATTAGCTAGCTTCCTACAATCAATGGTCATTGGTTAACTTAATTACCTGCGGTCATGAAGGACCATGTGAGAAGATCCTGTTTAAAGTTATGATGAATACATTATGATGAATCATTGCAAGTTTTATAGAGTGGTTAAGTATTTTTGCAAATATTGCATTTTGTTTGGGCTGTTTGCTAGAAGTGTCAGGAATATCGGTAGTACCGCTGTTGTGTGAGCGATCATACCGTAGGGCGGTAGTACCACAGGTACCGAAGCGGTCATACTGTAGGGTGGTAGTACCGGTTTAAGGAGCAGTACGTTTTTTCTGGAGAGATCCAGTTCGGGTTTGCAAGGAGCGGTAGTACCGATCAGGGGAGCGGTAGTACAGCATTGAGGTAGTATCGGCGTGTTGCGAGCGGTACTACCAGATTTGGCAGAAAAACAGGGTTTTAGGGAAATCAAGTCATGGATTGAGTTGAGGTAACTTGGGTCATTGAATTAAGGTTACATGATGCATGTTTTGGCTAACATGTGTCAAATTGTGAAGAACTTGTGTTTAAACATAATTTCTTTATCTTTAAATGTGCAAAATCGCTTGGAGTTAACTATGGTCAACAGTGAGGATCAGGGCTAGGCTCCTGGAGGAGTTGAGGCCGAGAACAATCGAGGAATGCAAGGTGAGATGATGAGCTCAAGCATGGCACGAGAAAAATGAAAAATATTGAAGACAAATTCAAACAATAGGATGGCACCATAAGGCTTAGACGGTCCAAGTAAGCTGTAGATCAGTGAAACCAGGACAGGAGAGACTTAACAACGCGTGAAAAGCTAGTGGTGTACCTACACATGGCAAGCATAATTATTGCTTATATTGACGGTGTTGACCGGGTCAATGAGAGGTATTTTAGTAGTTTGATCAAAATACCAAAAATTATCTTGGATCAAAACCTCGGTGTGTGGGCGACGTATTGGATAGCGGTTTAGATCAAGATGGAGTTTTGATCGAGACGGTTCAAGGCTAAGCATTTAGCGGATACAAGTTTATGTGCTTTAAAAAATATGTATAAGTGACTTGTGTGAGTGAAACCTGTGTATGTGGGGTTAACGGGTTTTTTTTCATTGTGATAGTGGATAGGATCCACTAAGGATTATAGGTGGCTGGTTAGCCTACCTATAAAAGAGGGTTGAGATGGAGACATTTGATTATTCATCCAACCTATCTCTGTTATGCCTTCATGTCTAGGGTTAGGGTTTGAGAGTGAATATCTTGAGTATTCTCCATTCTCTAAGGTGGAGTAGCTATAAAATATACCTCTTTAAGTGGTAATACATCAATCTTTGATGATCTCTATATCTATTTCTTGATTTGATTGATTTGCTTTTGTTTCGATTGGTTTTATTCTCTCCTCCTCCATCTTCTTTATCTTGCTATACCAAGGACGTGATTGAGATATACATAACATCTGGATATCCATCTTCTATCATATTGGCATTTTGTTTGCAAGTTCATGGAGAAACTAGATTTTGCTTGATTTTGGCCATCTTGAGCGATTTCTTATTTCAAGGGTTTTTTTGATCGTGCTCTTCAGTGTTTTAACTTACTATGACATATGAGAATACATCTAGATCTATCTTGGTCATCATCCATCTACGAGCAAGTTGTATTCACCGATTTTGGTTTTCGCTCAGTTATGGTGTAATCTTCCAACAAACTGAAAAAAGTCTTAACTTTGTCTATGATTTTTTATTGGAATATGTTCAAAATACCCTAGAGAAGATCCCTGCAAAATTTTATATATTTTGGATCTGCGAATCAAGAGTTACGACAATTCTTTGTTTTGAACTTGGGCTAAAATTACTGTTCACCGAGGAAAGGTAGTACCGCAGTGTAAATAAAGGTACTTTCAAAAATCGGTAGTACAGCAGTGCAAACAAATATACTTCCAAAAATTGGTAGTATCTCAGTGTAAATAAAGGTATTTTCGAAAATCGATAGTATCGCAATTATAACATCGGTACTACCGATTTCGCTGTTTTTTCTACAAAATTTTAGCAGCTTGTCTTTTTGTGGTGGTTTTTATTCTAATTTTTATAGCTTTATAGCTATTAGAGTGATGGATTATGAAATATTTAAGAAAAAATTTGAATGCAATATTTACCCCTCTCTGTTACCATCTTCGGTCCTACAGGTTATTTGTCCCGGTTGCTACAGTGGTGGAAACTTGTGTTACTTAGTTGGATCTAGGTGGTTGAGCGAGCTTGTTTGGAATGCAAATACTACAAGAATTTGGCAGAAAATGGTGTGGTTCTTACATAAATCTTGTGAAAATCACGCATTCTAAGCAGGACTGCATAGGCGACTAACAAACACATTTTTTTTTAGAGAGAAGTGGTTAAGCAAACTAATTAAATTGTCTCTCTGACTAAACTACCTGACTGACGTGCAACGAGTCGTAGATTTGATCCACATCAAAAGCTAAGGGGTCACGTCATGTCCTAACCTCGTAGCTGATTGAACTAAGGAATGAAATACACTTAGCTAATTAATGGTACAATAGTATCACATAGAGTTTGCTAAGCACGAGGGTTGTCCCTTAATCAGTTACTTAGGACCTTCATCTATTATGACCTCCTGAGCACTCCCCCTGAGTCGACTCAGGGGGGTGACATCGTTGAGCCACCGAAAGGCCCCGCCCACCGCTTCCCTCTCTCGCTACTACTGCCGCCGATAATGACGACGACAGTGGGGTCTTCCACAGTAGCCCCCTCTTCTCCCCTTCCTCTTCTTTTCCCGCTCCCTCCACTCCATTGTGTCTTCTTTAGTAGCAAGGCGCCGGAGGTCACCACTGACCCCAGTGCCTCTCTGTCATCCTCAAGCCCCTGTGTAGCAACCATTGTCATCGGCTCTGTTGTCCTTGTGCTTGCTCCTTACCGGATTTGCTCGGTTTGGTCAGATCCAGTCGTCCACCACCCTAGAGTCATCCCCATCGCCGGATATGAGCTCCTTCACTTCATTCGCTGCCTCCACTAGCCCTCAACCATCCGGGTGTTATGAAGTCGATGCGGGTGTCCTCTCCTTGCCGTCATCATCGCTTTCCTAGTAATCCTACGCAAAGGGATACATGCGCGAACAAGTGGGGTGCTTTCCTGGCCACCCCGGTGCCGATCGAGCGGCAGGGACGTATATATGGCACCTTAGTCAAGAGTGGAAAAACAAAACGTGAGATCGGTCGATCGATCACTACAGGGTGGAAACCTCACCCGGCGCCCCAAACGTCACATCAGATTGCTCTCTCTCTCTCTCTCATACAAACCACACCATATACTCCGTATATTATTAGCGGGGGACTCCCCGGTTCCCTAGCCCATCCACGTGGTGTTTTCCGCGAAATAGCCCTCAAAGTTTTGATAATTACATATAGGTCTCGTTCCTTGCAAAAAGGTCTCTATTTTTTGCGAAAAACCTCATCCACTTTTTTTGCTGGATAGCGTCCCATGGTTTCCCGCAATTACGTGCAGGCCCTTAGTTCTTTAGAAAAAGCTCTTGGTTTTTTGCAAAAAAACCCCTCCGCTCTCTTTTTATTATGAAAAGGCCCTCGATTTTTTTACGAAAAATCCTTCCGCTTTCCTTTTGCTGCAAAATTTCGCTTCTTTTATTTTGGTCTATACGATGACTAGCGCGATATGGTGCCGTGTCTATGTAGCTAGTATTCCCAGCATACGGCCGGTTACTCTCTCCGGTCTCCGTTGGTGCGGTCGTGTCTGTCGCTCTCACGTCGCGCTAGCTCCTTTGCTTTCTGTCCTCTTCTCCCCCAGCCGTGCCTACCTCTCCCTGTTGCTGATCTCCTTTCGATTACCTCGTCGAAATGATGGGGAAACGGCGGCGTCATCGGTTGCGCATGCAACGCGGCCGTGTGTTTGATTGAAATCTATCAAAGACGTCACACTGACATGCGAGTCCTAATTCTACCCCAAGGGTGCATTTTTTGTACGCCTTCCGCAAGGAAACGTTCGGATGTGCACGTAACGGTAGCGTTTTCCAGCTAGCCATTGGAAGAGTTTTATATGTGGTCTTCTGGGGCATATATCTTGTCTCCATTCAAATAGAAGACTTAAGAGGATGTTTAGGTTTTGTTCTTTACGGTTTTTAAAAGTCGTTTTTGATTTTTACTATAGTAACTAATTTTTAAACGGAGTATTTTTTTTAAGATGGTGTCTACAAGTTAATTGTAGTACACATTAAAAAACTAATATCTGTATCATCAAAAATTACAAGCGAGTATCTCTCTTTCCGCAATCTCTGTCGCAAACAGCCAAAAAGCCATCAGCCGCAGCCAAAAAGAACATGCCCTTAGAATGGTGGTAGCTTATGACTTTTTTACTGTAGTTGATTTATTTTTTTTACTGTAACTGAGTTGATTTATTTGATATAATTAAATTTAAAAAAAATAAAAAATAAAAAAATATGTTAGTCCATAACAAACAATGTAAAAAAATACAGAAAAAACAAAAAAATAAAAAAAACAAAATTTGCATCAGTAAAAAAAGCTAACGTCAGTTTCTGAAATCGGCTTAAAAGCTAATGTGAACGCGGCCTTACCATGAGCTCTTTGACCATGCATGCACGCACGCAGCAGAAAGTACCTCGCACCTGCTGCTCAACTAACGATTTTATAATAATCGATCGTGGCACCCTCCCATAAGCAGACGGAGACGCAATCTTGGACCAGGAACAATTCATATCTGCGTTGCTTTTGATCGATTGGAGTTAACTGACGCTGATCGATCGATGCGTCATACGTCGGAATTAGGGGTAAAAATGATCTGGATTCGGTCCTATTATTCGGATATCAAATTTGAATTTATTGAATCCAAATACTTAATATCTAAATAGAAAATATATCTAAATTTGGATGTTAAACCAGATGTCAGATACGAATACGATATAGCCTAACCAAGATTTGGAGCCGGATATCCAATAAGATTTGAATTTGGATATCCAGATTTGATAGATATAATAGTAGCAACTAGTTAATACGTATCTTTTGTATTTGATCTTTGAATTGGATATATTATATATATATATTGATTATCTCGATGAGCCTATCGTCACAGTTTCAATTTGGCATTTCATGTTTTTTTTATTTTGGCATATCCCCAATAAAGCTTTTTTTATTTACTTTTTTTAGCCAAATTTGATATATCTATAACCAATTTATTTACAATGTATAACCAATTGTGTCATATGACATGAAGCTGTAATCAAAAGTGTATTATACAAATACGTGATATGAATGATTCATTTATTACCGTCAACATTTATTGTGTGGTTACATGTTAGAGTTAGCTATTTATCAATTTAAAATATTAAAATAATTCGATGTCATATTTTAAATAGAGAGGTTACATTATTAGAATCAGAAAAATAGTTGAATTCGATCTGATTTTGAGTTAATCCGATCTAAATTCATATCTAATATTTGTTCAGTCTGTATTCATATCCGATATTTTTATGATTTATACTTAGATCTGAGAAAAAAATATAAATATAAATATAGTTTAAATACTATCTAATTTGTATATCGTTTTTTACCCCTAATCGGAATGTTGGCGCGTCATCGATCCAATGCATGCACCTGCTCGATCGATCGATTAGCTTAGCTAGCCTTCTGGAATCCAAATCGAAGTACTCCATCCGTTAGTTAGTCATTTCTCTTGAAATTAATTAATCTGATCAGCGATCGGGTCGTAGTGTACGTGCCTACGTGGTGACGGCGTGAGATTTGGTGCATGTACCATTATATTCATCCTAGCTGGTAGCACGTGGGTCTTCACCTAAAGTAGTAACGCAATTAGTGAAGTGCAGAGATGATATGAACGTAGTGCTGATCATCAGTTATCACGCAAGGAAACAAATTCAGGGTAGTAAAAGTGCCACATATATAGGGGCAATGAATTACTGCAAGCTAGCGATAAAGCTAGGTACTTGGAGAGATGGTACACCTCAAGTTCTCAACCGTTGAGACGTTGAATTTTAATCTTTTTATTCACTCAATACTTTAGATCAAGGATATCGATCAATGTACGGCTCAGAAACATACATGTGTACTCTTCAATAGTACAACTAGCTCAGCAGGGAAGAAAATTCTATGGGCGTTGCTACCGCTCGGACATCTGATTTGAACGTTAGTGTTGTATGTTTGGTTAAAAAATTTGATGGCAATACTTGTAACATTATCATACAACATGTACAACATTCTGCATGTGCAATATTGTGCAACAACAAAGAAACTTAAAAGAAGAAGAATCCAATTCTCTCGATAAAAAGCTATTGCAACATTGAAAATAATAGCATCAACATTTAAATGGAAAGTATGCAGTATTCTGAAAAGCAAAGTGCAACATTTCAAAATATTTGTAACTATAACACTCAAAAGATATAGCCCCAACAACTCAAATCACCTAATGCAACAAAATAGCACATCAATGCTACTAAATTAGATCAAGAACGCGTAGAAAGGGAAAATCAGATCCCAAGATTATCCCATCATCAGATCTCTCAATTCGTAGCAGTAGCAGCAACAAGAAAACAAAACTGGTAGGTGCAACAAGTTGGTAGGGTAGGGTGAAGCAAGAGGAAGCAGACTTCCAAATCTCTAACCTGACTGAAGCTAGCAAGGCAAGATCTAATTGCCTCCACCATAAGAACCCAGACAAGGCAAACAGAGGAAGAGGGATTGGGTTGCGAACCTGTAATGGGCGGATGCAGCTCTAGGTAAGTCCTCTCCTCTTGCTGCCCGGTGCTGGCACCGCCATACATGGTGGTCGTCGCCGAGGAGCCTCCATACCCAGCACCTCCCTTGGGGTTAAGCTGCTCGTACATGGGGAAATCAAAATGTCAGATCTTGAAACAATAACTCCGGAACCCTCTGGGTAAATCGCACTATCCTACGAAAAACTAATGTACATAGAGTTAACAAGGATACATATCATACATAACAACCAAACTTTATTATAAAGTAAAGTGTACATGCCTTATGGCCAGGTTTACAATAAAATGGCTCATGACTAAACAAAAAGATAAATCAGTGGAAGATAAATAACAAAGGAGCAATCCATCCTACATGCCCATATGTGAATGACTGTAAGATATGGTCTATTCGTCGCAATCCTTACCGTAGTCGATAAAGTCATCATCTGACAACAGTAATTAAGTAAGGTGATACATAAAGTACTCTATAAGTTACACCAGAAGGTTTAACAGAGTGAATGCATGCATAAGGATTGACAAAGAAAGGCATAGTACGATTATTTATGTGAAAAGCAATATTGAAGTAAATAATGTATAGTAAATGTAAAACCTTAATTTGATTCGTTAGTGTAGGCACTGACCTAACACTAACCTAACTACGGGTATTCACCAGGATCATCTTTCCAAAAGAGTTCACATTTGTCCATAAACCAGATTTTATAAAACCAAAATCTAATATGTGAAAAATTATACTCAGCAAGTCCATGACCGCGAACACAGCTATCCAGAATAGTTTGTTACTCTACAGAGGTGTACAACTTTACCCAGAAAACATGCCTCTCATTATGCCACACGATTAGCACACTGCGTTAGGTGTGTAGCTAAGAGTTCATGACAAGGCTATTACAATGTTCCATTGCCAAATTAGTTACGCCGTTGAAAGCATCTAGGCTCCTAAAAATAGTTTTGGTAATTAATGACAATATGTGAATATGGGACTAATATGTTTACTGAGTATCAAATAGGTTCAGTCCCTAATGATGAACATGGCAAATTAAAAATATATGCTAAAGATTAATATAAGGATCAAGATAGTTCAAGATAAAAGTACAAGTAGTCTAGGATCTCTTTTTATTTTTACCGGTCTTGGGGATAGGTTGGAAGACCGAATTATAAGTTAATTATCTTACTATTAAGTGGGATCATAGAAAGTAACTTGAAAGCATGTTCTTATACCATTTGGATCAATTTAGGATCATACATGCACTTAGAATTAAATTTGAAAGCCAACTGTGCTCTATCTGAAAAATCAGAAGTACCAAGTATGTTTAGCGGTACTACCAAAATTCGGAAGTACCGGTGTATACACAATGGTACTACCGGAACTTAGAAGCATTAGCACTTTGAGCGATACATTTTTTTTCCAAAGAGCACCTATTTGAAACAGTTAGGCTCTTTGATAGTGGTAGTTCCAGAAAATAAATAGTGGACCACACTCTAAAAACAGAACTACCAGACCTCGGAAGTACAAAAAATTTGGCATGTATATTTTTTCCAGAGAGGACCAATTTTTGGTCTCAAGCAAACGGTAGTACCGTGCCATAAATCGAAACTACTGCGATTTCAACGACAGTAGTACCATATCGACTTTCAAATGGCTAGTTTTGACGCTCTAACATAGCTGTTACTATTTGCTATAGTATAATGTGGTAGTTTCGCAAATTGCACAGCGGTACTAGCGATTTCTCTTATTTTTCAGGATTGTTTTATGCAACGGCTATATTTGGTTGGTGGGAGTATAAATGCTCCTCTATCAGCTCAAGGACTGAATGAAGAGACTCTATTGAACATCCTTAAGCATTGAGCATTCTCCCACATCTTAATTTCACATTGTGCATTCATTTGATATAGTTGAGCCACATCAAGTGCATTTTATCTCTAGATTAATCGTTGATACTTGATTACCGTCAAACGAAACTATGATTTGTTACTCTTCGTGCTTGCCAGCACCTAGATGGTTTCATGAAAGATTGCGAAGTGAATTCTTCAAGTAGATTGTGAACATACCTGGCGCCAAGTAGATTGAGGAGTTGTGGCTTAATTCGTAGAGCCGGTCCAAGTTGTGGCTTAATTTTCATTTCATAATTTTTAGAAATAATAGGAAGCTTCAAAAACCCTTAGAAAATAGTAAATAACTCTGAAAAATTCCAGAACAATTCATATAAATACTATAAATCTAGGAAAACTTAGAAAAAAATAAAATGAATCATTTTTCACATTTATAAAATAGATAAAATAAGTTTTCTTACTATAGGTTTTGAAATAAAATCCAAATAAATCCCAATAAATCCAATAAAATGCAAATAAAAGTTTGGGATGTTACATCAAATCACGAGAAGTAACCCATCTGAAGTGTCGGCCCACCACCCTAGGCAAGAACATGTCGCATTAATCAAAAGAGCTGCCACGCTAGGTGGAGTATGAGCACAAGCCATAGCTGCACCATGAGAAGACAAGATCAGTCGGGGCATGAGTGAAGAAAGCAAATGTGATTGTGAGAAGGTGAACAATACTATAGAGAGGAAAGGGGCTAGTGGACAGAGGCATTGGTAGCAAGAAAAGCAAACTTATGTATAGTAAGGAAATAAAGGAGTTGATAGATAATAAATGAGTGGTGGAGAGACGTTCGAGTGACTGAGGCGTACAATACCACCATTCGTATTGGACGTATGGGCTATATCAATTCCCAAATTCTATAAGAGGAATCGCCCTATGAGCGCTACCTTGAGTGACCTCTTTCTAGATTGTGCCACCTAGCAATAACGTCGATCGTGATGTAATCCTAAATATTTCGTCTTATCTTACCCTTCTTCCCTCACGCCTACTCCTTCCTTAGCTCCTCTAGGCTCTAGCCACCACCGCCAGCATAATCACAGCTAACGTCAATCACTTCCGTGGACGGAATCAAACCCACGGTTGTGTTGTTCCCTGAACAGGCGAAGGTTGAGAATGAGTTGCTAGTGGAGCAGCGTAGCTCCACTGAGGCTTCGTGGCGCCCCGCCTAGCTCGGCCGCGGTTGTGGAGAAGCTAGCGTGGAAAGGACCTCTTCATGGGCGTCAAGGGCGTCAGCAGTGGATAATACAAGGAAAGCTGTGAGGGGCCAGCGCAAGACGCGAATCCTCACGAATCCTTCGTGGGGGCACTGAACTGACCTCCGCGCATGCAATTGGAACGATGAGGCCCAATGTGGCCATGGTCGCCATGCTAGAGTAGTAGAGTTTCCATCGCCATGGTCATCGCCACTGCCGGTCACCCCGCCCCACCACTGCATTCCTCCATATAGTCCAGGGTAGTATGGGATCATGGCGTCGATGCGGCAAGGACCACACACCCTGTGGCCATGTAGAGAAGGTACGTAATGGCATGCAGTGCTTTAAGATTGGTGATAAGTCCGTGTGTCAAAAAAATTAAACAAAATTTACTAATTGAATTTGTATATGAATTACAATAAAAAATCACTAAAATTCAAATGAAAAAAGTAAAATAAATTACCAATTTGATTTTGATGCAAATCCCCAAAGATCCCTGAATAACTCTAATTTGAAATAAAAATTAAAGAAAAAAGCAATTGGATTTATATACGAATTCTAACAAAAATAATTGAAATTCTACTACAAAATAAAAGAAAATTTGTAATTTGATTTCTATATGAATTCCAAAGCAAAATCCCTAAATAACTAAAATTTAGACTAAATTAAGTAAAAATAGTAATTTGATTTGTATATGAACTCCAATAAAAATTAACTAAAATTTTGAATAAAAATAAAAACTATAATGAGGATAGCATGAATGATGTCAGAAGAGACCATGAAATAGTGCAATTGTGTTGATCTATCCTGCAAGAAGATATTGACCTATGGGAAAGCGAATAGCCGAGGCGACGATGACAAAGATGAGGACAATGCAGTGCTGCTCAATTTAGCTAGTCAATAAGGATAATATCGTGTTGTTCGCCAGAGCCATTGAAGAGAAAGGTTAGAGTCGAAGGAGTTAAGGACTATGGCAACGAGTGGTGAGCGTCGGTGTTGTTAAGAAGTCAGTGACCAAACAAGCTTGATGATGGGAAAGCCTTGACATAGAGGAGATGAAGTTTTACATTGAAGATGAGCTATGGATAATATGTGGCCATCTGGTAGCTAGAAGCGTACCTTCGTTGGTGAGAGACATGACATCATGAGTGATAGCGTGAAAATTCTTCATATCGTTAGACAACGACTAAAGTAGACATGTTAATATCAATAAAGATAAGAGGTCACTACGGTTAGTGAGAAAGCCACAACATTAAGTTGGCCAATGTGGAAGAAGATGAGCAACCAACACGAGGGAAGAGGGCATCGAGCATGTATAACATCATGCATACATCCATATAAATAGAAGCACTGATGTACAGAAGCAGAGGAGAAAAGAACTTGGAGTAGAGATTACGTAGTCGTAGGAAATAGGCTTAGGCCCACCGAAAATATCATGATGGGTGTCCCTTGTAGGGATCGATAATAGTTGCACGTGTATGTGTGTTGATGTCGCAATATCAACTTTAAACAATAATTGGAGAAGTGTAAAATATAACTATGTACTAGAGTATT
The DNA here is from genome assembly GCA_036346265.1 of Melocanna baccifera. Taxonomy (NCBI): domain Eukaryota; kingdom Viridiplantae; phylum Streptophyta; class Magnoliopsida; order Poales; family Poaceae; genus Melocanna; species Melocanna baccifera. Next base: position 14,538,714 of record CM070693.1, read on the forward strand.
GCATTGGAAGGGGTAGCAGCTAAGAGAGATTGATCAATAATTGAGCTTGATGTTCGAGGTTGAAGCAGAAAAGCTGTGGTGGCAAGAAAACATAGAAGACACGAAGTTCAGAGCAGTTGGCGTATGAGGGAAGATAAGTTCAAGGTAGGTCGCCTATGGCGCATCAGCGTATGCATGAGCAAGGTACTCTAATTCTATGTAAACTAATAAGATAATTTGTCACATACATAATCAATGTATTCCTTGAGATTAAATAGAGATACATGTGCAAGCATATATTTTGGAAAAGATTAATGGATGAAGAGGGGGAATGCAGTGACATGATGCATGCATGATAGAGAGTGGTTATATTTCTAAGAATCCTAACAACTTATTATGCTTAATGATTTTCTTCCATCAAAACTCGTACTTCAGTTACGTTTCTCAAGTTGTATTTTCCTTCAAGCTTGTATTATCATTTACACTTTTATGATGTCTTAAAAATCTAAATACCCTACAACATACATAAATATATTCTCAAGCATCTGAGTTATATCATTTGACACTACAAACTTTGAAACAAATCTAGCCATACAAATATGCGGGCCTCTCTGCTAGTTATATTATTAAAGCGGTAGAAAAAAGCCACAATGTTGGCTCTTAAGGGCTGAAAATTTCTACATTAATCGATAAAAAAGAGAAAGATCTACACTGTCGATTTGTGGTGGACCCAAATTATAATGGTCTAGATTAAAAGAAATAGTCAATGTCAATTACAATTTAGAAATAACTAAAATTCATAATAGAAAATAAAATAAAATTAGCAATTTGATTTCTATACGAACAAATAAGCAAAATCCCTAAATAAATATAGTTCAGGATAAAACTTGAACAAAAATTAGTAATTGGATTTATATAAGAATTCCAATAGAAAATAACTAAAATTTAGAATAAATATAAAATAAAATTTGTAATCTGATTTTGACATAAATTTTGAAGTAAAATCCCTAAATAATCTCAATTCAAAATAAAAAATGGATTTGCATACGAATTCCAAGAAAAAAATAATTAAATTTGTAATAAATATAAAAGAAAATTTACAATTTTATTTCCATATGAATTTCAAAGTAAAACTCTAAGTAAATAAAATTTAGAATAAATTAAATAAAATTAGAATTTTGATTTGTATTCAAACTTCAATAAAAAAGCTGAATTTTTGAATAAAAATAAAAGTTAGAATGAGAATAGTATGAATGGTGTCAAAGGAGACTACAAAAGAGTGTAATAGCGTCATCTGTCCTGTAAAAACACATTGACTCACGTGGAAGCGAAGAGCCGAGGTGACGACGGTGGAGATGTGGACAATGTAGTGCTACTCCCCTTGCCATTCGATAGGATAATGCCGTGCTGCTCGCTGGAGCCGTTGAAGAGAAAGGCCAAAGTCAAAGGAGCCAAGTTCCACGACAAATAGTGCTAAGCATCAGCATTGTTAAAGAAGTTAATGGCCAAAGAAACTCGATGATGTGGAAGCCCTGGTAGAGTGGAGATGAAGCTTTGCATTGAAGACAAGTTATGTATGATATGTGGTCATTTGGTAGCTAGGAGTGTGACATCGCTGGTGAGGGGCATGGCGTCACCGACTTATAGGTGATGACGAGATGATTCTTTGTATTAACTTGCTAGCATTGGTGAAGATAGGAGATCACCGCGGTTAGTGAGAAAGCCACAACAATGACTTGGCTAACGTCGAAGAAAAGAAGCTACCAACACGAGAGATGAGGACATTGAACATGTATAACATCATACATGTGTATATACATAGATGCATCCGTATGCATAGAAGCACGTGTGTAGAAAAGTAGATGAGCAAAGAGCTCAGAGTAGAGGTGGCAAGAGTCGTAGGAAATATGCTCAAGGCCACCGAAGAAAGTGTGATGGGTGTCCCCAGTAGGGATTAGTGACGGTTACACATATATGTGTGTTGATGTTGCAACAGTCAATATTAAGCAATAATTAGAGAGAAGTATAATATAACAATGTGGTAGAGTATTGCATTGAAAGTGGTAGCGGGTGAGAGGGATTGATCAAGAATTTGCTTGTTGTTAGAGGTTAAAGTTAAAAAGTTGTGGTGGAGAAGAGATGGAAGACAAATAGTTTGGTGAAGCAATCGACGCGTGAGGGAAGATATGTTTAAGGTATGTCAGTCATGGTATATCTATGTATGTGTGAGCAAGATACTCTAATACCATGTAAACTACTAAGATAATTTACTGTACATATAATCAATGTATTGCTTGAATTAAATGAAGGTACATGTGCATGCATACATTTTGGAAAAGAGTAACTAATGGAGAAAGAATAGAGCATACAGTTGTATGATCTATATATGATGGAGAGTGATTATGTTTCTAAAAACCAGGATAACTTATTATACTTAATGATTTTCTTCCATCAAAGCTTATACTTCAATTACATTCTTTAAATTGTATTTTTCTTCAAGCTTCTATTGTCATTTCCAATGTTTATGATGTTTTTATAAATCTAAATAGCCTACAAGATACATAAATATATTCTCAAGTATCTGAGTTATACCATTTGATTCTACAAACTTCGAAACAAATCTAGCCACATAAATGTGCAAAGCACCCTACTAGTTTGTATTGATGTTCTATTTATGATTTTTTCTGCCCTGCCACAGCACACGATTGTTTCGTGGGGAAATTCATAACACGTGCATTTGCCTACATATGGTAAGTTTCACAAACCTATGGATACGTTCATATTGGCTTCTGCTTTAGATTTTTGCTGAGGATAAGACTTACATCTCGAAATGATTTTCTTATTCCTCTCTATCCCATCCTACTCCGAAGATAAGATAAGAGATCATGGGTGTATCAACACTCTAGTCCTCTCACTTCCGTCTTTCACACATATCACCCTCTTACTTTTTCCTCCGTCCATTTCCTCCTTCTAAAATCCTATGTCGATCCTGCCACGACGTCCAAGCCGACAAAAGGTTTCTCCGTGGAACTGTACATGGACTGGAAGACAACGACTCTTGTAGGGTTCCAAGGCGACAATACACACACGCACGGATGCACCGATCCAAACCCAAGCTGCATGCTTAGGCACAAGTAAACAGTCCCGTACAAAAAAAAGTAATCAAACGACCGCATCCACGTAGAAATCTCCCGCGCCCTGTTTTCCACGAACCTTCGCGCTGTCTCTCTCCCCCCTCTCTCTGTCTGTCAAGATTATCCTGCAGGTCGTCGATCTCACCAACTTCCCAAGCACTACTGCAAAAGCTAAGCGACGGTAACAAGAAACCGTCACACGCTATGACCGTACTTGCGCCTCCAAGCTAATCAAAGCCCCATGTGCCCCAATTCGCTCCAGAAACTATAGTACTACTATTTTGCAGATTCCCGGAACCTGCGCGGGCCGATTCGTCGCCACAGAGGCAGCAATCTTGGAAACAAAAATATCACCCCGCCCGCCCTAGCTTGTAATCCTGCGGCGGCGCGCGCCCTATATAAGGCGCGCGGAAAGCCCCCCACATCCTCATCCATCTCGATCTAAACCAGCTGCTTAATTTGGATGGATTCGTTGGTTAGTTGATTGATTGATTGCTCCGCTTCATCAAGACGACGCCGTCCTTTTGCTCGCGTTGGCTATTTGATCGCGTGTATTCGTGTTTGCACCACGCCCACACAAGAGCTAGCGGAGATAAGATGGACAAGCTGAGCGTGCATCACGGCCAGCACAACGGCATCTCCAAGCCGCCGGTGCACCATCACGGCAAGGCCGGGGGGAAGGGGAAGGCCGGCGGCGGGAAGGGGATCAAGGTGGTGTACATCTCCAGCCCCATGAAGCTCACCGCCAGCGCCGAGGAGTTCCGCGCCGTCGTGCAGGAGCTCACCGGCCGCGACTCCAACGTCGCCGACCACGACGTGGCGGGCGCGCCTATGTCGTCATACTCCTCGTTCGGGCGCGCCACGCCCACGGCGGCGGCGGCGGGTGCGGCGGGCGGCGCCCGCGCTGTGCCGCCCACGATGGTGACGGCGAACCCCGGAGCAGGACGGGCGGCAGAGTACGCGGCGGGCATGGCCGCGCCGCCGGCGTTCCAGAGCATGTACGATCAGACGGCCGGGAGCTTGCTAGACAGCCAAGGCTACTGGTAGGATCGGACCGAGTTTGCTTGTTCCAGTTCTACATGCCACCATGCATGCATACGAATATACTACTTTCTACTGTATATGTGTAAGATTTGTGCATGCATGCTGCTTCTTGTTCTCGTGTTCGATCGCCTTGTACTTCCTATAATTATGATGTTAATACGAGATGTATGCGTATTTTTGCTCTTTCAATCTTTTTTTTTTGTTCTCCTTTTCCGTCCGGCATCGGTGTGCTGCACGAGCACGCATGCCATGCATCTCCTTGCGTGTATGCATGTAGCTTGCATCTTATTGTGAGCACCTGCATGTATATATAAATGGATGATGGATGTACTATCATGTATTCACGTGTATGAAACAAAAGGTACCTGGATGGCTGGATCAACCTATGCGCTGGATCTTGGAGCAGTTGTTTTTGTTATGAGGGCAGTGAACCGGTCAGAAATGGAGGCACCGACGAGCGACGACAGACTCCGTCCATAAGCTAATTCGCCGCATCTTAACTACCAGTAGTACGTAGTAGTGTTTAAAGAGAGGAGGAGATCGATGCAGCTGAGATATGTAAACCTAGCCTTTGCCGAATCAATCGATGTGAGCTGTTATCAAATGATCTCCCGAACTTAAACACCACACTACGCATGCTCTTCTGCTACCTATCGATCAGATCATGGATGTTCAGAGTCTTAGTTTCTTGTTCTTTAATTGCGCAAACGCCAGCGTCGAGGACTTCTTAATCGATCCCTGTATTTATTGTCATTTGGCTTAAGGCTTAAGCTTCTTTTGGCACCGCTCAATTTAGTTTCTATCTTTTTTTACTATTCATTAATTTTATCTTTTTCTAGTTTTTTTTATTTTTTGGACCTTTTTGCCTTGCCTTTTTCATATTCTTTTTTGTATTGTCCATGATAGAATAACATATTTTTTCTATTTTTATTTTTTTTGAAATTTAATTATGCCAAATAAACTAATTTAGGTACAGTAAAAAAATAAGTCAAATACAGTAAAAAAGTCATAAACCAACGCTATTCTTAACAACCCCTTTAAACATATATTTACAACAAGCATAACTTAAAAGTATATTTTACTGCGATTAATCTATTTTGCATTGATTGCTCATGAGTCATGAAGGATCATATAAGAAGGTCATGAATTATGTTGCGATAAAACATTGCTATTTGAGAGCATTGAAAACTTGGATTTTGAGAATTTACAGTTTTTTGGACTGATTGCAGTTCTGGTGGTCTGACCGACCTGTGGCAGTGATCAGACAAGCCCTCTCAATAAGTTTGACTGACTATTGGAGGCAGCGATCTGACCGGCCAACTGGGTTGTTTCGATTGGATTTTGGAATTTTGGGAAATTGTGTCATGAAATGATTTAATTTGACCTAAGTCAGTGTATATGTGTTACATGATACATATTTTAGCTAACATAAGTCAAGTTGTAAAGAACTTGTGTAAGATTATCGATGGCAATCAGGGGAGAGGTTAATGCTTGTAATCCGTAACAGAAGTTTTTTCTTAGATCTACTATTTTTTGATTGTCTAACCTGCCAACACAGCAAAAACAAAAACAAAAAAGATAGCAAAGGAAGAAAGAAAAAAATATTATGATTATTTTCAATACTGTAGCAAACAGTGCGCGATATTGTATCTACAGTGCATAGTACTGTAGCAGACTAAAAAATCAAATACATCGCTTTCAAGTGGTACTGTGTGCTGTTGACTTGTGCGCCGTTGATTAGTTGATTTGCCGCCGCTGTGTGTGATGACCCAAGAACCCACTACGTGGATGCCTTTGCATTGGTCGAGATGACTCATCTTGAGCATAGGATGAAGCGATGTTGTGCACATAACAAAGACTGAATGACAAGACGAAAATGAACAACGCTGGCATCTACATTCTGCGTGTGTCACCACGCGAAGTCCACCCATCGTGCAATGATCGAGGCGAGGAGACTAGATGATGATGACGTGACTCGCTGCCATGTCGTCGAATAATAAATGCTGACCAAAGATCGGAGACATTTGTGCTCTTGTGCGAGACCGAGGATTAAAACGTCGACAATGGCCTTGGGCGCCCGAAAAAATCTTTCTTTGCCTTAGATCTAATCTTTATTTCTGTTGGATCATCGTGTTTATAGCAAACACCCCTCAAACTCTAGCATAAAAATTGCATCTATCCAGCCTTGGAGTTAGTACCTAATCCCGTCTCTATTTATAGTCTAGGGTCCAAACCAAGATCTTATCCCTAAGACCATGAGTATTTATCCAATTTCAATAAATAAGGGACCTAAAACCCTAATGTAACACGGGGTTTTTAACTATTGTCACACTACCCAATTTTGGATACTCCAGAATTGTCACGTGTCGTAGCCTCCGGACTATACTTCCGTAGTTCTAACTCACATCATCTATATTTGATATCAAGCACGACCATCTCCTCCAGCATCTTCGACACTCTGGACCATAACTTGGCGCCAAGCCATCTTCCACTTCTTGCCATAGATCACGATCGCCTATGAGTTACCTTGCACATGCAAAGACCAAAGCAACATCTTTTCCTAGCACAAGTTCTTATCAACTTGACAAAAATAAGTTCACACACGCCTCAAATAACATTAATAAACAACATTATTAATTATTCATCATCACAAATATTCTAGACATAGCCATGTGGTCTAACAATATCTCTCTTGATGAATACATTGACAATACCTCAATATAATATGACTTCAAATAGGTCTAAGTGAAGAACTGAAACCGAAAAAGCATTTTATGCCACAAGGCGCAAATCTCACAAATCTCACAAATTTCTCTCTCTTTGACAACGTAAGCATCAAGGCACAAAAGAAAGAAATAGCAAAGAGAGAACTTACATCCAATTATCATTGATCAAAAAAATTAAAGAAAAACACACCATGGAAACTTAAAAGATTGTTTAAACCGATTGAATTGATAAGTACAAAGTCATGCTCTTATAAAGCTTGCCCGATTATAAGCATGCATATATAACAAAGCTGACCAAAAGATGCTTATAATGTGATTAAGAAAATTAATGTACATGGTAAACCTACACAAAAATAACCAATTAAGCTAAACATCTCACTAAAAAAGATAGCCTTCTAAAAATACATATTTAAATCTAGATATTAGAATCAACAACTAATTGAACCACAAGTGCTAAACTGAAAAACAAAGCTTAACATAGTTTTACATAACTCAACACATAGCACTTTATTACTAACAATTGATTATGGCTTATCTTAGTAAAGCACGTTCTAGACTAGGAGCCATCTACGATGGCCTATTGAGCTTCAGCCCAAATTAATTTTAGTACATTTATAATAACCTTTTGAGCTAACTTGAATCACATTTCATTAATTGTAGCATCTCAAACCTTACTTTTCAATCATGCCAAGCCAAAAGGTTTAAATTTTCATAATCTCGGTCACACAAAACTCCCCCAATTTCATACCTAGTGTAATGACAAGCCGTCTCGTAGGAAAGAATTATTGAGATGCATACATAATTGGCAATTTCACCATAATTTGTCACATGTATTTCTAGAAAAGCTAAAAGTGATTCAAGAAGGAACTAGAACGGCTCAAACTTAGACTTGACTTAGAATCAGGATTTAACTAGGTACTTAAACATGACATATCTCAAGAAGTAATCACTCTAATCAACACTTAGCAAAAGAATTAAGCCTTACCATGTTGTTTGTTTAAGTTGACAAAATTTAATAAATAACTAATTATGGCCTTGCTAAGCTACACATGTAAAATCATGATCAAGAAAGCTCAAAATACACAGCATGACTTGTTTCATGATTATTAGCTTAGATAATAGTTCAAGTTTTCAAAAATAAAAAATAAAAACAAGCCTTTATAGTGATATACAAAAAGAACTTCCCCTTAGAACAATCTCATGGATGACATACCCCAACTCACTTCGCAAACGAACAAACCGAGAATATCAAGTGACTTAGTGAGAATATCAGCAATATAAAAATCAAACTCAACAAAGTGTAGAACAACATCACCCTTTTCCACATGGTCTCTTAGATAGTGAAATATGATATCAATACGTTTAGACCTAGATTATTGCACTAGGTTTTTAGCAATATTAATAGCACTAGTGTTTATCATAATAAAGTGAAACACTACACAGTTCCAGCACATAATCCCTGAGTGTAGCAGAAATCCATAGACTTTAAGAACAACAAGCAGTAGCAGCTATATAATCAACTTCAGAAGTGGATTGTGCAACAGATGATTATTTTCTAGAAGACCAAGAAACTAATGATGTACTTAAAAAGTGACATATAACAGAAGTACTGTTTCTATAAATCCTACAACCCGCAAAATTATTATTTGAATATGTACGCAAGGTAAGACAAGATGAAGAAGATAGGAGTCTAAAATCTAAAGTTGATTGGAGGTACCTAAAATTTTTTTCACAGCCTGATGATGGGATGTACGAGGTGAAGTTTGAAATCAAGCGCACAAACACATAGCAAAATGTATATCCGACCTCGAAGTAGTAAGGTAAAATAGGGACCCAATCATACTTCTGTATTATTTTTGGTCTACCGCCTCATCTTTTTCATCTAGATCAAGAACAGTTGTGGACTCCATTGGTGTTGAGACATGTTTGCATGTTCCCATGTCGATACATCTCTAAGCAGATCCTTAGTGTACTTAGTTTGATGAATAAAAGTGCCCTACTTAGTCTGTATTACTTGCAAATCTAAGAAGTAAGTTAACCCTTCCATCATGCTCATCTTGAACTCCCTACCCATAGTATCTAAAAACATGAAAACCAAAGTATGAGAGTAACCACCAAAAATGATATCATCCACATAAATCTGAACAAGTAATAGATCATTTTATGCCTAAGTATGAAGAGAGTTTTGTCTACCTTTCCCATTTGAAAATGATTTTTTTAATAAGTATAACTTGAACCTTTCATACCATGCTCTAGAAGTTTGTTTCAACTTATATAACGCTTTAGATAATTTGTAGACATGATTAGAAAAATTAGGATTTTCAAACCCAAATGGTTGCTTAACATAAACTTCCTCAATAAACCCATTAAGAAAAGCACTTTTAACATTTATTTCATATAATTTGAAACCTTTACATGCAGCAAATGTTAAGAGAATTCAAATAGCTTCTAATCTGGCAACAGGAGCAAAAGCTTCACCAAAATTCAGACCCTCCACCTGAGTAAACCCCTGAGCAACAAGTCTAGTCTTATTTCTAACCATAACACTATCCTCACTTTGTTTATTTTTAAAAACCCATTTAGTTCCAATCACATTATGTCCATGAGAAGGTTCAACTAATGTCCAGACTTTATTACGCTTAACATTTTCTAATTCTTCATGTATGGCATTGATCCAAGTCTCATTAGATAAAGCGTAACTTACATCATTGGGTTTAAAAGAGGCAACTAAAGCAGAATGAGCTTGTGAGTCAGTAGAAGTAAACCTAGAACATGTTACCCTTTCTTAAATGTTATCAATCATTAGTTCTGACGGATGACGTCGCTGTACATGCAATGGAGCAGAAGATTCTAAAGTAGCTTCAATATTAGCCACATCTTCTGTAGGTGATCCATCAGTTGATAACGGCGCATCTGGAGGTATCGCCCCATGAGAGATAACAATGTCTCCAGCTGAAGTGGAAGTAGAAGGTACAAGATCTTCAACTAGTGCAGGTGATGGCATGGGAGGAAAAATATCACCAAAATCAATATCCTCCTCTTCATCAAGAAATATGCTTTTGAACTCCTCCTGAACATGTGTACCTAAAATTTCTGATCTAGTACCAAAACTAGCTTCATCAAAACTAATCTCACAGGTCTCAACAATTTTGTTAGTCTCTAAGTTGAGTACACGATAACTACGAAGTGAGCAGAATAACCAAGAAAATGCCATATGAAGATCTAGATTCAAATTTATGAAGATTGTTATATTTAATAATAAAGCATTTATACCAAAATACACTGAAGTGAGAAACACTATGCCTATAACCAAATCTCAAGTCATAAAAAGTTTTGTGTAATGAGGATCTCAAAAATACTCTATTAGAAACATAACATGCAGTAGAAATAGCCTCAGCCCAATACTTCCTAGGAGTAGCATGTTCATCAATCATAGTCCTAGCCATATCAACTAAGATTTTATTTTTTTTTCTCTCCACAACTCTATTTTGTTGTGGAACATGAGAGAAACAAAATTGATGTTCTAAACCTTTTTCAAAGTAAAAAGAAACAAATGATGAATTCTTAAATTTGATACCATTATCAATCCTTATATCTTTAGAGCACCTAGCAATTCACTAGTGAGGGAGAAGAACTATCTTGAATCACTGATCATATGTTTGGAACATCCTTAATGCACTAGCCACATGCTCCCTATCCATATCAGTTGTACCTATATCACAGAAAACATCGATGTCATAATACTTGGGGTTAATGAAATAAGATCAACGAATCTAGTATTGAGACACATAACATGGAGGAACATCAACAAAACTAAAACTAAAACACATGCACATGGACAATCAGAATGCTAAAAAGAATGTGAATTATTTGAATAATATCCCAAACTAGCAAGTGAAGCAGATTTAAAACCATCATAAAAGTTCTCTAAAAGCCTAGCTTTTGCATTAGGTCTAGGAACAAAAGAGGTTGCATATTTTTATCTTAAAGCATTTGGTATTTCCTTCTTCTTTTTCTCAACACGCCTAAAGCAAAAATTATGCAAGTGTCCATCTCTTCTATTGTAGGTGCAATAAAATTTAATACAATTAGAATTCTTTTGAGATGATAAGTTAGCACCTGTAGTATTATTCAATGTACTTTGCACTGAACCATCAGATTTAAACACAATTTTATAAAGCTCACATTTGGTTTCAATTAGCCCACTTTCAATAACCTTAACAACCTTAGATGGATTATTCTTGGCATAATTAGTAACATTAAACCCTAGACCAGTGTTCTTGATACTCAGTTTTGACTTGTCTAGCATTATACTTAATTTTTTCTTGACAAAAGAAAATCTCTTTAAAGTGTCCTTAAGGTACTCATTTTTTTAGTTAAAGTGGGATAAGTTGTGCATTTAACCAGTTCATTAACAAGATTCTTAGAAAAATTAGACCGGGCCAGTCTATCTTTTTTTAGCAAAATTATTAAGTTGTGTAGTCAGTACTTCTATTTTTGTGTTAAGCTTAGGGCAGTTAGTGCAAGATAGTGTTTTATAATAAAGCATTTATTGAATTAATTTCTGAGATAAATTAAGTCTAACTTCTAATAATTCACAATTAGAGCAAACTTTAGATTGAGCATTTGAAATATTTGACACTAAACATGTAGGAGAACTATACTTAAGTTTTTCAATTCATCATTTGCAAGTTTTAACTTTTCATCACAAGAGTTATGTGCCAATCTTAATTCATCAAGTTTAGTAGTTACATCACAATGTTGTACCATGTTTGATGTATTAATTATTCTAGGATACTCCAACTTAGAATGTAAAATTTGAGAAGATTCACAAGATTCATAATTGGGGATAGAAACTCTAAATCTATTAATTTTAGAATTTAAGCTATAAACAACAAGATCATAATTTTTAATTTTTCTTTTTATACATTTTTAGCTCCCCTATCAATCTAAGTATAGCATGAGATAAATCTGTATAATAAGATTTTATCTCATCAGGATCACTGTAGAGATTATCATTGTTGATGTAACATCCTGTTTTTCTGAGATTCTTAAAGCCTGGATTTCAAAAATGAATTTTCTGGAATTTTCTGAAATTAATTGAAGCTTCAAATGAATTTTCAAAGTTTTAAACGATTTAATGTGATTAAAATAAACATTAACATAAGTGGAAAATATTTTATTTGAGTTCCTTGTGTCACAAGGAATTTTCTGGTATTTTTGGTGAATTTTCCGGATTTATTTGCTATTTTCTAGAGCTTTTAGAAGTTTATTTGAATTTCTGGAAAAAGAAAAGAAAAGAAATATTTCCCCACCGCCCGATCTCCCTCGCTCCGCCACGCGTCAACCATCCCGCCGCCCGCGCGCCATGCATACCCTTTCCGCGCACCGCCGCCGCGCCGATCCGCTCGCGCCACGCGTCGCGCATCCATACGACGGCGGCGGCACCAGCCAGCGCCGCCGCCCGCCTCGCCTCGACCGCCCGTCGCGCGCGCGCGATCCCAGCCGGTCGCCAGCGCCGCGCGAACCCTAACCCTAACCTTTTCACCGTCCGATCTCGCCGCGTGGCCCAATCCTAGCCGTCTAACCTAATCCGCCCGCCCGAGCCAGTAATCGATCGGGATTTCCTCGGTTCGCGTGTTAAAACCCGCGTTCATCCCTCGGTTCGCGTGCGCCGCCGAGCTCGTCGCCGCCGCCCTCGCCGCCGCCCTCGCGCGCGCCGTCGCCGGGCGCTCGCCGTCGCTGCGCGCCGCCGTGCACCCCTCCGCGCGCGCTCCCCTCGCCGCCGCCGCCGAGGACTTCGCCGGTGAGCCTCGCCGCCTCCTCCTCGCCGTCGCCGCGTCGCCGCTCGTCGCCCTCGCCGCACCCGCTCGCCCGCTCGGTCCCGAGCCCGCGCGCGCTCCGCGCACCAGCTCGCGCGCCCGCGCGCGCGCCTCGACGCCACGCCAAGACGCCGCCACGCTGCGCGCATCGTCGCCGCCGCCCGCGCCGCTCCATCCGCGCCCGTCCGCGGCGCGCGCCGCGTCCGAGCCGCCACGCGCCGGCCATCCGCGCACCCACCCGACACCGCCGCCGATCCCGACCGCAGATCAGATCGCATCCACGGCCGCGATCGCGCGCGCGTGGCCAACCCTCGGCCGTCCGATCCGCCCGTCGTGTCGCGCCGCGCCAAGCGTCGGCCGGGCCACGTCAGCCCTAGCCGACGTGGCATCTTCGTGGCATGCCACGCGGCGCCACGTCGGCCTAGCCGCCTCCCGAGCCACGTGGCGCACGCCGCCGGTGCCACGCCAAGACGCGCCACGTGGCAAAGATATGCCGCCGCCACGCCGGCCAGCGTCCCCGCCGCGTCGACCGCCGCTTCGCGTGCGCGTTACGTGAACCGGGTCCACGGTGAACTCGGAATTTGGTGCACCGGGTTCACAGCACAGTAACTTTTTTTAATTTTCCCGAATTAATTTTGAATTAATTTTCCGGAAGCCCGTTCTCCTCCGTCCTAGCTCCGATTGACCCCGTTCTTTTTTCTAAATTCATCTAAAATCGAGCTCTAGCTGTTGGTTCTGTTTTTGGGAATTTTTGAGTTCTTTTGCTTGTCATTTTATGTGTTTCTTTGTTTCCGGTCGCTTTCTCTCTCGTTAGATTCGGATTCCGGAGGAGCAGGTTTCGCGCTGAAGACCGGAGTACCCACGAGCATAACGAAGGCAAGTCGTGTCCCTTGATCATGTTGAACCCAATTTTACAAACTATTATTTAATTATTTTGTTTCAAACTACATTGCATTGCTATTTTTATTCAAACCGTTGCACAGGTAGTTATTGTCCCAATTGCAATTACACCTCTTTGACACTTTGAAATACCATGATGCCTTTGTCACCATAGGTTGGGAAATTTATTAGTGATGCTAGTTTATTTATCACATGGGTTGGTACGATTAGATTGCTTAGCCAGTTATTATTTACGTTTGATCTCATCACATCTGTTAAATTATTAATTTGACTTAATGATATATGGAACTGTGGTTGGTGCCACGTGTATTAAAATTTGTGCCACGGCATTGGTGTGACGTTGGCTTGGTTATACAAATTGGTTTTGCACTCGGGCGAGTGATCGTGCAGTAAAGGGGAAGTACGGTTGTACTTTGGGGATGTGGTAGTCTCGCCGGTAATGCTAAGGACTTAACTTTGTGCGCCATTGATCTGAGCTTAATCGTGCAAACCACATGTCTATTATGGGATGGACCTGGCCGATTAATTTGTAATATTTCAATTCGATTCTGCCATTGTGATGGACATGGTTGCTGATTTCCATGTGGCGCAAGGGGGGGTGTGATGCGAAACCCTAGCGGGCAGGATTGTGTTGAGGTAGAGCATTGTAAAGGCCTTGTTGTGATTTCCTTAGGCCTAGGCTAATCACATCGTGTGGGTACAGTTGTGCAACCTCTGCAGAGTGTAAAACTATTCGAATAGCCGCGTCCTCGGTCATGGACAGTGCTCGGGGATTTCACACGAGGGTTAGTGTTTCATCTATAACTTGGTGGTTTATGTTGGGAGTGGACAGGTAGTTCACTGTTGGTTTAAACTTGTGAATCGGTGTTCACAAGTGGTTCATGTTTATCCCTTTGATTAGCTATTATTACTGTTTTCATTTAACTTTCGCTTTCAAGTTATTTAATATATTTCATCAATAAATGCCTTTATGCAAATTAACCTTTCAGCCTTCCTTTGGTAAGCCTTGCATATTATATTGCATTTATTGTTACAAACGACTTGCTGAGTACCAATGTACTCACGGCTTTACGCCTATGTTGCTCAGTTGATGGAGAGGAGTACTATCAGCAGGAGGTGCCAGAAGGAGAGTACTACGACGACTTCACGGATTAGGCTTCGTTCTCCACTCGATAGCCTGTGGCTTGTCGATTGGTCGCTACGCTTTATTTTGGATTTCCGCTGCTATTTTGTTAAGCCCTTCCGGCTAGAGATATTGTAAGCTTGGCCATAAGGTCGTACCTTTGATATTTTATCAATATTCTAGCTTTCCCTTATTATTGTCGTGTGTATGACTATGATGGCATCTATGTTTGACTGTGTGCACTAGCGTGATCCTGGACTAGTGCAGTTTACACAGAGAGACCGAATTTGCATATTCGGGACTCGACAGAGATGGTATCAGAGCCATATCGACTGTAGGACGAAGCCCTAAGTTAAATTGGTCGTAGCCCAAAAATTTATTTTCTAAATCAAACCAATTAAACTTGATATTTAGTAATATCTCTATCTTCTTACCTCATTCTTAAGGATTCTTGTCTCTCGCCCCAACTCTTGCAAAATTTGTTTTTCCTAAAGTTATAAACTGATCTTTCCTTTATAAATGCATTAGATGTCCCAAGCTTCTTACAGCCCGACAGGAGGATGGAGGTCACTTCTACGCGTTTTGTTGCGGTGCCTCGGATTTAAGAGACTGCCCGTCTACCTCACTAAGGATGAGAAGCAAAAAGGTCAACGATCGGAGCATCTCGGGCTATATTTCACTACCCGGGTTGGCAAGCAGGTGTTACATCACAGTTTCAAGAACACCGGTGCCAGTGGGGAGATGTCAGCACAAGGAGTTGCGCACAAAGCCATCCGTCGACTTTGCAAGCTATACAAGATCAACAGGGCCAGACTCGTCCGGAAGTTCAAAGAGCAGTACGGAGCCACCCCGAGACTTCCAGAGCCAGTCTGGGAGGAGCCCCGGCCGCAGTCGCCAGTACCTCTACCGTCGCCTACACCGCCGAGCCCAGAGGAGAGACGTCGTATCACTGGAGATCGTCGCGCCTACCTCAGCCGGTTCACCCCAGCCCCAGTCAGAGAGCAGTCGCCGCCGATCCGCAACTCGTGGGTTGTCTATAGCGATTCTGAGGACGATAGCAGTGCACCCTATTTGTCAGGATCCGAGTGGGAGCCTTCAGAGTAGATAGTGCGAGTAGACACGTTGGATTTTATTTGCAGTTGAGTGTGATGTGAGCTGCAAATATTGCCTTAAAAGCATTATATTGCGATCATGTCAAATCTTTTATTGGAGTTTATTTTTGTTCAGTTTCTCTGTTAGCCTTCTGGCTAAGTGTTTGTTTAGGTTAGGTCTCCATTAAGCAAAACCCCCTTAGACGCATTTACCTCTTATCTATGCTTTTCCCCTCCCGCCTTTTGCCTTTGGTCAGTCAGCAGTTGTTTCCTTTTCAGAGCAAGATGGTTGACACCAGGAACTCCTCCAGCCGCAACCAGGGGAACCAGGACCCAGAGAAACGATGCCGCGCGGCGGTGCCACTGCCTTGGACCCCGCCTCGCCGCTTCTGATGGCCTGCATACGATGATGCACCATGATGCGAGGTATGCGAGACTATGATGCAAATGACAAAGACCAGAGCGATACCACGGCCCAAGACATCGTCGCAGACCAGGCTATGCAGAGTTTATGAGGACAAGACCGCTGCTTTTCTCCAGTTCATCGAGCCTTTGGAGGCCGACGATGGGTCCGTTCGATTGAGAAGAAACGAACTTGGCCTGCACCGACAGGAGAAGGTGTCAGATGCAAGACATCGGCTTGAGGGACCAGCAGCAGAGTGGTGGGAGAACTCATCAGTCGCCCATGAGGACCAAAGATAACATCACTGGAAGGAATTCGCCAAGGCTTTCCACACCGCTCATGTCATGGAGGGAGTGGTTGAGATGAAGAAGGAAGAGTTTCGGGAGTTCCAGAGAGGAACTCATCGGTGAGTGAATATCTCAATAAATTCACTCGGTTGGCTCGCTTCTGCGCTGCAGGATGTAGCGACAGATGCAGCTCGCGAAAGAGGTTCAAGAAAGGCTTGAACCCGGCTTTGAAGGTGCAAGTCGTGAGGCAACGACTATGCCGCTTCAGCAGCTTGGTGGATAAGGCCATACTTATCGAGGAGAGTCGCGCGAGCTCGAGGAGTCTCGCAAGAGGAGGTTGATCCAGCGAGGATCACAGTCACACCAGCCTCGAGAGGCCTCGCTTTGGTTCCTATCACCGCACGAGCGCCACAAAGAAGAAGAAGCAGCAGCAGCAGCAGCAGCCTTCGTGGTTTCTGACCCACTCGCACTCGCGCCCGATTTGGTCAGATGGGCAGCGTCTAGTGGTTCCAGTGGACAGCAAAGCAGCAGAAGAGTAATAATCCAAAGGCGTCCATCACTTGCTTCAAGTGTCATGAAGTGGGACACTATGCTAGCAAGTGCCCTCGAGGCGTGCCCCGACACCGGTTCGCATTGACTTGGGAGCCACACCGGCCGCACCCCTACCCCGAGCAGGGCGAGGAGCACCCCGGCCGGGACAGCCAGCAGGGCGCCGGTGGTGAGAGGTCGTGAACCACGCCACCGCAGAGGATGCACAGCAGCGCCAGACGTTGTGATCGATGCGTTTCGTACATTCGCCTCCGCCACCGCTTTATTTGATTACGAGCTTCGCATTCGCTTGTTTCTGAGTTTTGCTTTAAAGCAACAATTGAAAACTGTTGCTCTTGGATCTGCTTCTTTTAATCCAATCCCGGATCCGAGTTGAGGTCCAACCTAGGTTGTCCAGAGTTAGGATAACCATTCAGGAGTTGAGTTCAGGCGACGACTGATTTTGTTGGATATGCATCCCTAGATGTAATCTTGGGAATGGATTGGCTTCAAGCGGCAGCGAGTGTTAGACTGTGGGAGCAGAGAGCGATGACCTTAACCAATTCGGATGGAGTTAAGGTGCGATTCGCGGCCGATGAGTGCCAACAGAGCGGTCATGATTTGCCGAGTAAGGTAATCCAATTGGAGGGTGTACGGTTGTCTGAGAGTACCCGACGTGTTTCGAATGATCTTCCAGGTATGCCACCAGAGAGGGAGGTTGAGTTTCTGATTGAGCTTGTGCCAGGTACCGCTCCGATTTCCAAGAGACCCTATCGGATGCCTGCCAATGATTTGGCAGAGTTGAAGAAGCAAATTCAGGAGCTTTTGGATAAGGGTTACATCAGACCGAGTTCGTCCCCGTGGGGAGCACCAGTGTTGTTCGTCAAGAAAAAGGATGGTAGCCAGCGCATGTGTGTGGACTACAGAGCACTTAATGAGGTCACTATCAAAAATAAGTACCCTCTGCCCAGGATCGATGACCTGTTTGACCAGCTTAAGGGAGCAGGAGTGTTCTCCAAGATTGATTTGAGGTTAGGATATCATCAGATGAGGATACGTAAGGAGGACATACCCAAGACAGCCTTCTCGACTCGTTATGGTCTATACGAGTTCACAGTGATGTCATTTGGTTTGACTAATGCTCCAGCATATTTCATGTATTTGATGAATAAGGTGTTTATGGAATATTTGGACAAGTTTGTCGTTGTGTTCATTGACGACATTTTGATATATTCCAAGACTGAGGAGGAACATCAGGAGCACTTGAGGTTAGCATTGCAGAAATTGAGAGATAATCAGTTGTATGCAAAGTTCAGCAAATGTGAGTTTTGGATGAAGAAAGTCGCTTTTCTAGGGCATGTGTTGACAGCAGAAGGAGTCGCAGTTGACCCAGGGAAAGTAAGTGATGTTTTGGATTGGCAGTCACCCACTTCAGTTACCCAGGTTAGGAGTTTTCTAGGTATGGCAGGATACTACCGCCGCTTTATTGAGGGATTTTCCAGTGTGGCCAGACCCCTCACGCAGTTGCTCAAAAAGGAAAAGAAATTCACTTGGACGCCAGAGTGCGAGAAAAGTTTTCAGAAACTTAAGGAGAGTTTGACCACAGCCCCAGTGCTTGTGTTGCCTGATATTAACAAGGATTTTGAGATATTTTGCGATGCCTCGCGCAAAGGTTTGGGTTGTGTCTTGATGCAAGACAAGAGAGTGGTAGCCTATGCCTCACGCCAGTTGAGACCGCATGAGGAGAACTACCCTACCCATGATTTAGAGTTGGCAGCCGTAGTGCATGCTTTAAAGATTTGGCGTCATTATCTGATGGGTAACAGATGTGAGGTTTACACGGATCATAAGAGTCTGAAATATATCTTTACCCAGTCCGAGCTTAACCTCAGGCAGAGGAGGTGGTTAGAGCTGATAAAGGATTATAATGTGGGCATACATTATCATCCTGGGAAAGCTAATGTGGTTGCAGATGCCTTGAGCGAGAAGGTATACTGCAATTCAGTGATGGTTCGAGAGAGTCAGCCAGCTTTGCATGAGGAATTTCAGAAGCTTAACCTTGAGTTGGTTGAGCCAGGATTCTTGGCAGCTATGGAGATGCAGCCTACTTTGGATGGCCAGATTCGCCAGGCCCAGTCGGATGATGAGGCATTTCAGCGGATCAGAAAGAATTTAAGTGAAGGTAAAGAGTCGATTTTCAAGGATGATCGTGAACCTTGTGGTTCAAGCGGCGTTTGTGTGTGCCCAACAAGCAAGAACTAAAGGATGTGTTATTAAAAGAGGCTCATGAGTCACTATATTCGATTCATCCAGGCAGTACCAAGATGTACCAAGACATTAAGGATAAGTATTGGTGGCCAAACATGAAGCGTGAGATTGCTGAGTATGTAGCCCTTTGTGATGTTTGTCAGAGAGTAAAGGCAGAGCACCAGAGACCTGCAGGTTTGCTACAACCATTAAAAGTCCCTGAGTGGAAGTGGGAAGAAATTGGTATGGACTTTATAGTCAGTTTGCCTAAAATCAAAGAGGGTCATGATTCGATTTGGGTCATTGTGGACCGTTTGACCAAGGTTGCTCATTTCATTCCAGTTAAGACGACTTACAGTGGTGACAGATTGGCAGAGCTATATATGTCCAGGATAGTCAGTTTGCATGGTGTGCCCAAGAAGATTGTGTCAGATCGTGGATCGCAGTTCACCTCTCGGTTTTGGGGTAGTTTCCATAAGGCTATGGGAACTCACCGAATTTCAAGATAAAGATATCACCCCAGCATGATGGTCGACAGAGCGAGTTAATCAGACTCGGAGGACATGTTGAGAGCCCGTGTGCTTGATCATGGGTCTAAGTGGGACAGATTGTTTACCTTTTGCGAGTTCTCATACAACAACGATTATCGTGCCGCTTTGCGAGATGTCACCGCTTGAGGCATTGTATGGCGGAAATGCAGACCCTCTCAATTGGAAAGAGACGGGGAAGGTCGTTTTTTGGCCCGATTGTTTGAAAGAAGCCGAGGATAAGGTCCGCTTGATTCAGAAAGGTTGAAAGCTGCCTGTGCCGCATGAAAAGCTATGCAGATACCAGACGCCGAGAGCTGAGTTTTGAGCCAGATGATTTTGTGTATCTGAGGATCACACCATTCAAAGGTGTGAAGAGATTTCAGCTAAAAGGGAAGCTTGCACCAAGATATGTGGGTCCGTTCAGGATTCTGAAACGCAGGGGAGAGGTTGCTTATCGCTTGAGCTACTGCGCCCTTCATGGGGTACATGACGTCTTTCATGTGTCCCAGCTGAAGAAGTGCCTGCGCGTACCAGAGGAGGTTGTGCCGGTTGAGGCTGTTGACCTGCAGGAGGATCTGTCGTACAAAGAGCATCCAATCAAAATCTTGGAAGTGTCAGAGCGAGTCACCCGGAATAAAGCGGTCCGTTTTTGCAAAGTTCAGTGGAGCAACCATTCCGAGGAGGAAGCCACCTGGGAGCGCGAGGAGGATCTCAGAGCGGAGTTTCCGAACCTATTCTCTTAGTTGGCCCGCATCTCGGGTCGAGATCTCGTTTAAGGGGTAAGGTTTGTAACATCCTGCTTTTACGAGATTTTTAAAGCCTGGATTTCAAAATGAATTTTCTGAATTTTCTGAAATTAATTGAAGCTTCAAATGAATTTTCAAAGTTTTAAACGATTTAATGTGATTAAAATAAACATTAACATAAGTGGAAAATATTTTATTTGAGTTCCTTGTGTCACAAGGAATTTTCTGGTATTTTTGGTGAATTTTCCGGATTTATTTGCTATTTTCTAGAGCTTTTAGAAGTTTATTTGAATTTCTGAAAAAGAAAAGAAAAGAAATATTTCCCGCCCGATCTCCTCGCTCCGCCACGCGTCAACCATCCCGCGCCCGCGCCACCGCATCTCTTTCCCCTTTCCGCGCGCTTCGCGCCTCGATCCGATCCGCTCGCGCACGCTGTCGCAAGATCTCCTGGCAGACGCTGCGGCACTGCGCCCCGCCCCGCCTCGCCTCGGCCGCGCGATCCCAGCCGTTCGCCCGCGCCGCGCGAACCCTAACCCTAACCTTTTTCACCGTCCGATCTCGCCGTGGCCCAATCCTAGCCGTCTAACCTAATCCGCGTCCCGCCCGAGCCAGAATCGATCGGGATTTCCTCGGTTCGCGTGTTAAAACCGCGTTCATCCTCGGTTCGCGTGCGTCGCCGCTCGAGCGTCGCCGCCGCCGCCGCCTTCGCCCTCGCGCGCGCGCGTCGCCGGAGCCGCTCCGCCGTCGCTGCGCCGCGCCGTGCACCCTCCGTGCGCCGTCCTCGCCGCCGTCGCCGAGGACTTCGCCGGTGAGCCTCGCCGCCCCTCCTCGCCGTCGCCGCGTCGCCGCTCGTCGCCCTCGCCGCACCCGCTCGCCTCGGTCCCGAGCCCGCGCGCGCCACGCGCCTCGCGCTGCCCGCGCGCGCGGCGACGCCCTCGCCGACGCCGCCACGCTGCCGCGCATCGCCGCCGCCGCCCGCGCCGCTCCATCCGCGCCCGTCCGCGCGGCGACGCCAGCGTCGAGCCGCCACGCGCGTCGGCCATCCGCGCACCCCACCGACACCGCCGCCGATCCCGACCGCAGATCGGATCTGCATCCACGGCCGCGATCGCGCCGCGTGGCCAACCTCGGCCGTCGATCTCCCGCCGTCGCGTCGCGCCGCGCCGCGTCGGCCGGGCCACGCGTCAGCCCTAGCGGCGTGGCATCTACGTGGCATGCCACGTCGGCGCCACGTCGGCCCTAGCCGCCTCCTCCCGAGCCACGTGGCGACCACGCCACCGCCACGCCGGACGCGCCCGCGTGGCAAAGATATGCCGCCGCCACGCCGGCGCGTCCCCCCGCGTCGACCGCCGCCCCGTGCCTTTATCGTTACGTGAACGGGTCCACGGTGAACTCGAATTTGGTGCACCGGGTTCACAAAGACAAGAACTTTTTTAATTTTCCTGAATTAATTTTGAATTAATTTTCCGGAAGCCCGTTCTCCTCCGTCCTAGCTCCGATTGACCCCGTTCTTTTTTCTAAATTCATCTAAAATCGAGCTCTAGCTGTTGGTTCTGTTTTTGGGAATTTTTGAGTTCTTTTGCTTGTCATTTTATGTGTTTCTTTGTTTCCGGTCGCTTTCTCTCTCGTTAGATTCGGATTCGAGGAGCGTGTTTCGCGCTGTAAGACCGTGAGTACCTCACGAGCATAACGAAGGCAAGTCGTGTCCCTTGATCATGTTGAACCCAATTTTACAAACTATTATTTAATTATTTTGTTTCAAACTACATTGCATTGCTATTTTTATTCAAACCGTTGCACAGGTAGTTATTGTCCCAATTGCAATTACACCTCTTTGACACTTTGAAATACCATGATGCCTTTGTCACCATAGGTTGGGAAATTTATTAGTGATGCTAGTTTATTTATCACATGGGTTGGTACGATTAGATTGCTTAGCCGCTATTATTTACGTTTGATCTCATCACATCTGTTAAATTATTAATTTGACTTAATGATATATGGAACGTGGTTGGTGCCACGTGTATTAAAATTTGTGCCACGGCATTGGTGTGACGTTGGCTTGGTTATACAAATTGGTTTTGCACTCAGGCAGTGATCGTGCAAGAAAGGGAAGTACAATTGTACTTTGGGGATGTGGTAGTCTCGCCGGGTAATGCTAAGGACTTAACTTTGTGCGCCATTGATCTGAGCTTAATCGCAAACCACATGTCTATTATGGGATGGACTCGCCGATTAATTTGTAATATTTCAATTCGATTCGCCATTGTGATGGACATGGTTGCCGATTTCCATGTGGCGCAAGGGGGTGTGATGAAACCCTAGCGGGCGTGGATTGTGTTGAGGTAGAGCATTGTAAAGGCCTTGTTGTGATTTCCTTAGGCCTAGGCTAATCACATCGTGTGGTACAGATTGTGCAACCTCTGCAGTGTAAAACTATTCGAATAGCCGCGTCCTCGGTCATGGACAGTGCTCGGGGATTTCACACGAGGGTTAGTGTTTCATCTATAACTTGGTGGTTTATGTTGGGAGTGGACAGGTAGTTCACTGTTGGTTTAAACTTGTGAATCGGTGTTCACAAGTGGTTCATGTTTATCCCTTTGATTAGCTATTATTATCGCTTTCATTTAACTTTCGCTTTCAAGTTATTTAATATATTTCATCAATAAATGCCTTTATGCAAATTAACCTTTCAGCCTTCCTTTGGTAAGCCTTGCATATTATATTGCATTTATTGTTACAAACGACTTGCTGAGTACCAATGTACTCACGGCTTTACGCCTATGTTGCTCAGTTGAGGGAGAGGAGTACTATCAGCAGGAGGTACCAGAAGGAGAGTACTACGACGACTTCACGGATTAGGCTTCGTTCTCCACTCGATAGCCTGTGGCTTGTCGATTGGTCGCTACGCTTTATTTTGGATTTCACGCTATTTTGTTAAGCCCTTCCGGCTAGAGATATTGTAAGCTTGGCCATAAGGTCGTACCTTTGATATTTTATCAATATTCTAGCTTTCCCTTATTATTGTCGTGTGTATGACTATGATGGCATCTATGTTTGACTGTGTGCACTAGCGTGATCCTGGACTAGTGCAGTTTACACAGAGAGACCGAATTTGCATATTCGGGACTCGACAGTTGAGCTCCTCACTGGTTACCATAAAACACATCCCTGTGAAGTCCACCTCCTTTGCCTTCTTAACATTGTCCTTATCGTTTCTTCCAGAATCAACATCACTCAAAACAATCTCATCAAGTGCTGAAGGTACTTTGTTGACTACCCTGCGATAATTGCACTTCTTGTTTGGATTAATCTTGAATTGAGAGTAACGAGTTAGTGCCTTGTCATCCTTGACCTCCTTCCTCCTTAGTTTAGGCCAATTCATCTTAATGTGATTTAGCTCACCACATTTATAGCATTTGATTGGACATTCTCTCCATCTTGATTTAATGTTGTTAATTGCCTTGGTCACCTTGTTGGTGAAAAATACAAGCTGCTATTCTGGAATCTCCTCTAGTTGTTTATCTGAAATAAAACACAGTGTAGACAAAGAAATAATAGAGGAACTAGAAGAACTGTCAGCTTGGATAGTCACTAAACTCAAAGAATTAGACTTATTTATCTTAGCCAAAACATCAATCTCATGTATTTTCATCTTGGAATAAAGATCATTCAAAGCGTTTCTTTGTTAACAGAATGATTAATAGTAGTTATTAACATATTCCAAACAGACATATCCAAAGTATTTAAAATTTAACGAGTATTGTCAGAATCAGAATATATGACATCAATAGATTACAAATCACTAATAATTTTATTGAAGTGATCAAAAAGTGCATCTACTGATTCTCCAGGTTTCATCTCAAATTTAGAATACTTATTTTTAAATTAGTTCTAATGAACACATTTAACAGACTTAGAACATTCATGATAATTAGCTAGAATAGTCTAAATTTTACTAGCAAATTTAATATGAGCAATTTTGACAAATTTGTTTCCACTTAGACCTTGCAACAAAATATTTCTAGCATTAGCATTAACTTTAATACAAGCAGTATTTTCAGTAATAACAACAGAAAGCACTTCATATGGATTTTTAACTTTTTTCCAAATAGCATTACCTTGTGCTTGTGGAGAAATCTCCATGTGTGCACACAAATAGATATAATTTGATCCTTTGAAAAATGGTGGCGTACCTAAAAAATAATCTCGATATGATGCCGTTACAATCTCGCTCTGATGCCATTTGTAGGATCATTGATGGCAATCAGATGGTGGTGAATAATTATAATCCGCAACGAAAGCTTTTTTTCTCAAATATGCTACCTTTTGGTTGTCCAACCTGCCAACACAGCAAAAATAGAAATAAAAATAAAAAGATAGCAAAAGGAGAAAGAAAAATTATTATTATTATTTTGGTACTATAGTCAACTGTGCGTGTACTATAGCAAACAATGAATGGTACTGTAGCTACAATGCACGGTACTGCAGTAGACTGAAAGTTTAGATATGTCACTTTCAGTGGTACTGTATGCTATTGACTTGTGCGTCTTTGGTTAGTTGATTTGCTGCTGCTATGTGTGATGACCCAACGAACCCGCGACGTGGACGCCACTGCATTGACCAAGAAGACTCCTCTAGGGCCCAAACCATAATCTTATCCCTAAGACCATGAGTACTTATCCAATTCCAACAAATAAGGAGCCCAAAACCCTAACATAACATGGGTTTTTTCAACATTTGTCACACTACCCAATTTTGGACACTCCAAAATTGTCACGTGTCATAGCCTCCAGACCATACCTCCGTAGCTCTAACACGCATCATCCATCTTTGATCCTCACGTATCCCAACTCAAGCATGACCGTCTCCTCCAGCATCTTTGACCCTTTGGGCCATGACTTGGCTCCAAACCATCTCCTGGTCCTTGCCATAGACTACAACTTTCTTAGAGTCAACCATGGTCAATAGCAAGAATCAAAGCTATGCTCATGGAGGAACCGAGGCTCAGAACGATCAAGGATGCTGGTGAGATAGTTGAGCTCAAGTATGGCATAAGAAATATGGGAAATACTTAAGAGAAGTTCGAGCAATGGGTTGTACTATATGACTTGATCGGTTTAAGTGAGATGTGGTCCGATGAAAATGGAATGAGAGAGACTTGCTAACACATGGCAAGCCAATGGTGCACCCACACGTGACAAGCACAGTGATTGCTTGTAAGGAAAGATGAAAACCGGGACAAAGAAGTTTATTTTAGTAAGTTGACCAAAATATCATAAACTAAATTGGATCAAAACTTTGGCACTTGGGAGAGCAATTTAGGTTAAGGAGAAGCTGAAAAAATCAAATTGGATCAAAGGCTATGGATTTAGCGGATTCGAGCTCATGTGCTTTGAAAAGCGTGCATAAGTGTTGTGTGTAAGTAAAACCCATATTGTATAGGATTAATAGGTTTTCCCTTATATGCTAAGTGGATAGTATCTAATAGAGTTAGATGGGGCTGGTTGCCTTGTCTATTTAACGAATTAGAATAGAGATTTGCTACTTAACCATCTTAGCTTTACTTATTGAAGATAAGTGTTTTAGGGTTAGGGTTTAAAAAGTGTTAGTGTTGTAGTGTTCTCTCATGTTCTCCAAGTAGAGTGGCTATAAAATCTTCATCCTCAAGTAGCAATATATCAACTTTATCTATCTCTCATGGATTCCTTTTGTTTTGGGTGATTTGCTCTTGATTTCGCGGATTTTGTTCTTCTCGCACCTTGCTGGATGCCAAGAACGAGTATTTATAGGGATGTCCTATAGAAATCAATCTCCATCTATCTAGGCATCAGATTTGGCAAGTTCTTGAAGTTGTCTAGTTTTGCTTGGATTGACCTCTCTAAATGATTTCTTGATCCGAGTGTTTTTACTTCAAATCCTTGGAGGTTCTTACTTGTTGTTACATGTAGAAATATATCTAGATACATCTTAGCCATTCTCTACCGTCTAGCAAGTCATATTTCTCGTTTTTGGTTGTTACGCATTTTGGTGTAATCTTATTTGATTTTGAGAAAGGTTTGAACTTTGACATGGATTCTTGCGAACCTTAGTTGGAGTAGATTTCTGAGACCTTAAGTAAGGTGAATACAAAATTTCAAATCTGTAGGATCGTATACAGCAATCAGAGAGAGGGTGAATGATTATCACCGCTTATTGACACCTGAAAACAAATCTCAAATACGACCGTCGATGCACATAGTCATAATCTCCCTCTGCTCAAAGACTTCAGACACTAGAACGCTTCGATCGCTCGAGTGAGTACTCATCGGAGACAAAAGAAAAACGATACTCAAAAAACATGCCGCCGATGCCAGCAAAACTTTTCTTGGAATATATCTGATCTATTATGTCTGTATCATGGATATAGTTACAAAGTGCTCTCACGACAACCCTAAAAACTCTCTCAACGAAAGCCCTTCAAAAACCCACACAACAACTAGACCCGTTAGCTCCTACCCTTTCCTGCTTTTATAAGCTAACGTCCAAATCATGTCTGATTCAAACACAAACACAACACATTATCTTTTCCAAAAACTAAGGGACCCAAAACCCTTCCTAATATAGGTTTTACCATATCTCTAAACCTTTCCGTTACAGACTCTTTCCATAATGTCTCCAATCTCACCACGTGACAAAGCCTCCAGGACACACTTCCTATATCTGCATCACGCATCACTAACTCCCGTGTTGAAACCTCCAGGACCGCACCTCCTGTAACTCCTCCACGCAACATCATGTGCTCTAGCCTGAGCCCGATCACCTCACGTGACATCTTGACCACCTGGACCTCAGATTACCCCCTCCTAGTCTCGGTCCTCCTCGTCACCAACCGTAACCATCTCCACGCATCCACGCATCATCCATCTTTGATCTTCACGTGCTCTAGTATGAGCCCAACCACCTCACGTGACATCCCGACCGCTTGGGCCTCATATTACCCCCTCCTAGCTCTGGTCCTCCTCGTCACCGGCCATGATCGTCTCTACGCTAACCTGCACATGCAAAGACCAAAGAAACTTTCTCTCAACACAACTTCTCCACCCTTGTCCATCCATAGATAAGAACAAAACTATTCATGACCATCAATCAGGTCGTCCAGACCACACATTCCATTGCTATCCAAACTCCAACTTCGGACCACTCATTATGAATGCTAGATCAACGAGTGCTTGAAAACTACAAGTACTCAGGAAACCCCATCGCTTCGCTCAAAACACCTAGAAATAACAAGCATCTCTACTGACAATCGAGAACCAAGTCCTTCTGACTACTAAGAACCAAGTCATTCTGACTACCGATCACCAAGTAACTACCTGGTGCTATAGCACCGTCCACCAATCATCGACCATCATGCACTAGCTAATCATACCGCTAGCTTAACATGAGTACTAGAAGTACTTGAGGATCATAGTAAATAAACCACTCGTACTGACCATGAAGTCCACAAGCATCGATTGCGAAGTCTATGGCAACCGATCGCAACAAGACTTCGACTACTGATCGCTAAATCTATGACAACCAATCAAAAAGTCTAAGACAATGATAGCAGACTACAAAAGTCTGTGAGTATCGATTACAAAGTCTACGACCATCGACCGTAAAGTCTACGACTATCGATCACAAAGTCTTCGACCATCAAAGTCTATGACCATCGAGTAGTAAAGTCTATGACCATGAAAGGTATTGTAGCTATGACCACAAAAGGTACTATACCTACATGGTCGAAGTCGGACATAGTCGAAATAGAACAAGGTTGAAGTCAGATGTGGTCAAAGTAGAACATGGTCAAAGTCGTTGGATCCCTCCATGCCACTCAAAAAGCCGTCTAATGTTTTGATGTTACTCGAAAGCTGTCCGATGTCACTTAGCCAATCGGACTGGTCCGAACATCTTTGAAATGGAGCGTTGCCTGATCTCCGTCTTTAGTCCACAGCCATCCAATGCCACTTACCCGATCGGACTGGTCCGAAATTACTCGACACAGCTAAAAACCGCTCGGACCTAAAACCACTCGCAGCAGAACAAAAACCACTCATAGAAGACAAAACCACTTGATCATGAAACCTTCAACTATAATTGACTGAAAATTTCACAAACATAAAATTCTAAGTAGTTCAGATGTTAATTATTCATCATCACTTTATTCACAACCATCCACATGGTCTAACAATATCTTTTGGACTTATATTTTTAGAGTTGCACTAAAAGTTTCATTGGCTCGGGCTAAATTTCCTATTCTAGAGTAGGGGAGGCCGATTAGATCGGACCCCCTCCAGTCAACCACCAAGGCAGATCAGACAGGCATCTAGCTGGCTGTCTAACTACTAGGGACTGGTCAGACCTCTCCTTGCCACTGGTCTAATCGCCCGAGGCCTGAAGTTTTGCAGAATTTTGGTTTCTTGGTTTGCTAGTTTTTATGTTGGATTTCTATCCTAACCTTCATAGCTTTATAGCTATTAGAGTAAAAGATTGGTGAATACTTAGGAAAAAATTTTAAAGACATCATTCACCCCCTCTATTGTCATACCGCTCCTACAAGTCAAGAGTGTAGAGCGAAACAGATAAGGGAATTGATACGAATACTTCAAGCCCATGGGCCATGGCCCCATTGAGTCATTTACTCAGCCCACCTACCCTTGATTGCTTATGCTTATCCACATCGCCCCACCCGAACCACTTGTTCCTCCTCCCAGGCCATGCGTGCTTTGTCATCTTATGCTCCTTGTTCTCTCTCTCCTTTGAGCTCCCTCTTCCCCTAGTTCCCCATGCCCAGTGCAAGCAATCCACTGAACCCCATATGACTTCTCCCTTCATCCCCCATCATCTCTCTCTCTCCCAGGGTCGGTGCGAAGGGGCATCGTAGTGACACACCAAACATCGACTGAAATGAGCCAGGGCGACGGACCATGTGCGAGAGGTAGTTGGGGGCAGTGGATGGCTAGTGGATTTGAGCGTGCTGTCACTTGTCAGGGATCCCATGGGCTCGCCACCTTGCATGCTTCATGGTTGGGATGCAGGAGCATGCAGTGGTGCGCTACCACCTCGTCCTCCTCCTCCTTCGATCTCAGCTAGTCGCTGCAGCATCTCATACATTTGGTATGTTACAAGCATTTCCATAATTTATTGCAACTCCTTTTCTCAATTGTTGCATGTAGTATTTAATTTTGTTGTAATATGTTATTTCAAATATTGCAGTGGGCTCCTTCGATCTCATCCCCTTTTCATCCACCTCCCAGTCCCCTCCCCCATCCAGTGGGCTCGTTAGGGACAAAGCTTGCTGTCGGAATTGTAGTTTTGTTGCACTGGATGTCATGATTGATTTGTTACAATCGAATGGATGTTTTGTTGTGAGATTAGACATAGTTGTTGCACTTCTTCAATTTTTTTGCTGCAAGCTCAGAAATAGTTTGTTGTACTTTTTGATTTTTTTTTTGTTGCAACAAATCGAATTTGGATAAGCTCGCTCCTACCACTTCTTTGTCTTCCTCTCCAGACTAGAAAAGATAGGGTGGTAGACCGACCAGTGCTTGCGGGAGCGAGGCGACGCGGTGAAGAATCTAGACCCATAATTATAGGTTAATGACATGTTTTGGTATTAATGATAATCAAATTGTGGGATTAATATTTTCATTGAGATGGATAAATGGATATGTGTGACATCCAAAATTTTATTATAGTTTAATTAGAATTTTTTTGGAATTTTCTGCAATTAATTTTCTCTCTTTTATTTTGGCCTAGAGCCAAACCTAATAAAACTCATGATTAATTGTGGTCAAATCAAGTTTATTTTATTTTTCTTGAGTTCCTTGTAATTTCTAGATTTTTTTCAGGATTTATTTGTAGTTTTCTGCTATTTTCTAATCCTTTTAATTATTTTTTAGAGTTTTTGGAAAAGCAAAACAAAATTTAAAAATTAAATTCCCCGCCTCTCTCTTAGGCTGATGCGTGGATGGCCTAGATTGTTCCACAGCACATGCTGGTCCATCCTCGCCGCTTGGCCCTCCCTCTCTCCTCCCCTTCCCTCTCTCTGGCCGGCAAGTCCCTCCCCCTTCTTCTTCCTCGCGCCTTCTCCCTTCTTCCCCAATCACGTCGCCTCAGCCGTTGTATCGGCCGACCCTACCCATCGTCCCTCTCTCCCTCATGTGCCCACCCCGTAACTCTCCTCCCCTTCCACACGCCTCGCGCCCACTCCTCCCCCTTCTTTGCACTGGCCGTCTCCCTTATCCCCCATGGCCACTGAAAATTCTGGTAAGCAATCTGCCGCCACACACCGCCCCTATAAACCCCCTTTAGCTCCACCTCTCCCCACATTACACCTCCCCTGTCGGACCTCAGAGCAATGACTCCGGATCCTCTGTGTAAATCACACCAGTCCAGGATCAGCTAGTGCACACAGTGGTAACAGGGATAAATCAAGCAAAAATGATGATCCTTATTAAAATAAAAGAGTATGGTCTTATGACCCAAATATTACATCCATGCTCATTGGGAAAAATAGCAAAAGAAAACAATCATGAAGCACCAAGAAAGCGAAGCCTGCTCGCCACAGCAGCATTTATAGTAAGATGCAGCCTAATCGTCCTAGTCCTTACCGTAATCACATTTTTCCTCCTCTGAGATGATGAAGCAAGAGTGAGTGCAAAATGGTACTCTGTAAATCACACCGAAAAATACAATATAATAATAAAGGCAACAAAGAAAGGCTTATATGGTTATTTGAGCATAAATAGCATTTAAAGAAATACAATAAGTTGATTGAAATTGTTGACTTTGATACAGAAAGTAAAGACTGTAATTCAAAATATTATCGTTAGTGTAGACACCGACCTAGCATCAACCTAAGGTTTCACCCCAATAAGAATTCCACCAGATCGGAGCCCCCTCTTGTGCCAAGTGACACTTCCCATAGCCTGCGCCATGCTCACATTCAGTCTATAGCGAGACTCAAGTTGGGACCTATTAATTAGTCAGTCAAGACTATCCCATACCAGTCTTGTAGTAGTATGATTAGGCTTTATAGCAGTAGCTCATAGACCAGTCCTTAATTTGACTTAGACTCAAATCACATACTCCTTGTGTTTGATAATCAATATTGTGTTACCGAACAACAATACATGTCAGCACAGACCACCTAACCACTAGCCTAAGTCCAAACCAAGTTTTATATTTTGCTATGAAATATTCCATAAACCTTCTTGACTCACCAGAGTCAAGAATATATTTTAAAATTTTATTATTTCATGTGAAAAAGTTATCCTTACCTAAAGTTAACATATGCAGGTCTAAGCATTTGATACAAAAATTCTCTAGTCATACTAATGTACAAGCTAGAGTTTTAATCTAAAGTGATAAGGCACAAGAATTTGCAAAGTCAAAGGAGCCATAACAAATGGGTAATAACTAAAGTAAAATTGAATTTAAAATATAGGGATTAGATATTAAGCATTGAATATAATTTAAAAACAACATAAATTTATTTGTAAACTGGGATCAATATGATCAAGAGTGTGTGACTTGCCTTGCTCTACAATTTTATGCGAATCATCGCCATAAAATTCTCCGGAATTGTCGCAATCTACACGTGAAATTAACTCTCCAAATTCAAAATAAATTTCAAATAAACTCTAAAATTTGAAAACATTATATATTTAGATAGATCTTGATTTTAGATGAATTTAAAAATTTGAACGAGCTCAATCGGAGTTAGGATGAAGGAGAACGAGCCTCTCGAAGTTTAAATCTCAAAGAAAAAGAAAAATCAGGATTTTCGGAATTATTACTCTACGGAAAAAGGGATTTATGATGTCAGCATGGATTTTGGGAATTATTTTTCTAAAGAAAAATCAGAATTATAACGTCAGCTCTGGGTTGACCAAGACTGACTAGTCGGCCCGGTCTACCATGGACTAGGACCATGGATCATGGACCGGCTGAGGTGGCAGGGAGGGTGATGTAGCATACACGTGGCAGCTGACAGAGATGATTTGCTGATGTGGTAGCCAAGTGGCACGGACATGTCCCAGGAAAACTTCGGGGGCTGACGTGGCATGCCACATGGCGCCTCGGCGCTGAGGTGTAGCGTCGTGTGGCTGCCACATGGGTTATGCCCTCTGATGTGGACTCACTGGCGAGGGACGGTGCACTGGGACCGAGGGTCGCCAGTGATGCGGAGCTCAACTGCGGCCGACGAGTAGCGCGATCGAGAGAGGAGAGTGAGGTGAGTGTGCTGGTGCATAGTAGCATTACCGGGAGTGGCCGGAGAAGGGTTAGCGACGAGGAAGGCGGTGGCAGTGCACGGGTCTCCAATGAAGTAACTCCTCTGGCGGTGATCATGGGTGGTGGAGGGATCGTCGAGCTTCACTGGGCCACGGGGAAGCTGATGGAGGTGGCGGCGCTCCTCGAGGGTGGCCAAAACGGCGGGAGTGGCTCGCCGGAGTTCAGCAGAGCTAGGCGGAGGCGGGAGCACAGTGCGGGGTCGACTCGGAGCTCGGAAGAGATGTTTGGGAGTGGGGAGGGGTGGTGTGGTGGCTGGGGGTGTTTAGTG
The DNA here is from genome assembly GCA_036346265.1 of Melocanna baccifera. Classification (NCBI taxonomy): domain Eukaryota; kingdom Viridiplantae; phylum Streptophyta; class Magnoliopsida; order Poales; family Poaceae; genus Melocanna; species Melocanna baccifera. The sequence goes on from CM070693.1 coordinate 14,571,860, forward strand.
GGGGTTTAAATTGGGCCATGGAGGGGACATAGAGAGGGAATTGCTCGCCGAAGTTAATGGTAGTGGGATTTCGGTCGGGGGAAGATAAGGAAGGGAGGGAGGAGGAAAAAAGGGGGACAAGGGAATTAGGACATTCGGTCTCGATAGTGCTCAGGTTTCTAGAACCGAAGAGAGGCAAAGAAGGGAAACCGAGATCGGCAGGAATTCGATCGCCGACGTAAAGAAGGAAAGAGGAGGGAGAGAAAGGAAGGCGGTGGTGCGACGGGGAAGAAGGATCTGACAAGTGGGACCTACTTGTCAATGGGAGGGTGAGAAGGAAAGAGGCGAGGTCCAGATGCGCAGCGCGTGGCCCGATCGGGCGACGCTGAGACTGGCTTGGAGTGGATGGCCGCCACGCGTCGGGTAGAGAGGGAGGAAAGGCGAGAGCGATGGGATGAGTTCGGGTGGTGACGTGGATGCAATACTCCTTTTTACAATGTACGTTTGTCCGATACATGTTGATGCCTCTACTTCGATGCACGCAAGACTCCGTTGGAACAGTCCACTCAATGAAAACAACACTTCGAGCACTACACCTTCACTGACAAGACCAAATGAGACGGTGTTATGCATTGACAACACCAAATAAGATATGCATTACACATACGTAAATTATACAAAGCAATATAGGTAATAGCCTGAATCAAAGCAATACTCCCAGCGGTACACCTTGAACACAAAACAAACACAAGAAAGAAAATAGCACACAACATTAGTTAGTCATGCTCTCCAGTCTATCAGAACTTGCGCTACCCACATGGAGTGTTCCAGAGGGGGCTGCCTCGGACGTGCTAGCCATCATTGTAGTGGCATGCACATATACAGTTAGGGTTTGTGCAGTGGTATGTGGGATCATGCGAATTTTCTATGTTGATGACCTCCTCGTTATCCCTCTCATGCTACATCTATAGCAGATATTACCATTCTCCTCATTGAGAATGTTGACCGCGTCTCTAAGTTTAAGATTCACTCCCACAATGTATCCACCTACCTCACAATATAGCATTCATGTGGAGGATCAATCCAGTGGACGAAGTTGCATTTCACCATCTGCTAGAAAGGATGATTAACATGGAAGCTTTATTAGCAGTAAGACAAAGTAAACTATTAGCAAATTATACCCTGGAGTGTAGGTATCGAAAGAAATATCATCTGCCATCAAAATGGCTTTCCACGACCTGCACGACCATGTACTCCTTGTGTCTATATTTTGACCATACTAGTTGAGCACGCCAGTTTGGCATCAATCAGTAGTTAGGGACGAAGTCTTCCCTCCTTTTCACGGGAATGTCTTCCTATGGCGACCCCACTTCGACTGGTCCCTCGGCGTCTACCATGATATGCTACTGTACGACAGATAAGATAGTTCTTCGTACAGTTCATAGGGTTGAATGCTCCTACATTCATGGGGTGGGGTGTGCATTTTATAGCAAGCAGGACAGCTCTGAGCCACGACAAGACCAGACGGATCAACATTACATAGTGATGAGACTAAAGGGTACAACTTTGCGTAGTGATAAGACAAGATGTGCCAGTTTTGCGAAGTGATAAGATCAAATGGGGCAACTTTGCGCAGTGATAAGACTAGACGTGGGCAGCTTTGCGCAGTGATAAGACCAGACGATGGCAGCTTTACACAATGACAAGACCATATGTGGGCAGGTTTGTGTAGTGACAAGACCAAAGGGACAGCTTTGCGCAGTGACAAGACCAGACGAATGTAGCTTTGTGTAGTGAAAAGACCAAAAGGTACAGCTTTGCACAGTGACAAGATAAAATACACCAGCTTTGTGCAGTGACAAGACCAGATAGGAACAGCTTTGCGTAGCGAAAACACTTTGCCTCGCGAGGTACTTTTCATAAAGCCAAGACAACAATCTGCCACGCAGGATACTCACAAGAAATTAACTATACTATGCCAATCCTTTACCATATAAAAGAAGATCGAAGAGATTTGGGAGATAACACTATACAACCAAATCCAACACTATACCAGAGCTTACATCACCATGTCGCGATAGACAAGAGGCAGAAGAAGCAATATGACAAGATGATGAAGCAATAGAAGGAGAGCCTTGAACTAGCAAGATCTACTGCGGTCAGCGACAAACAAGCATAGCCTACTGCGACCCGGGCCAAACAAGCGGAGCATGCCGAGAAGTCATCTCCCCACAATGACACCACCCGTAGTAGCAACCCCATCCCGAACTTTCCAACGAAGCATTCGCCACAACACTCACCAGAGGGGGAGACACCGCCCCTCTGTTGGTGTAGGGACCAATGCAAGTTCTTCCAGTCTAAGCAATGGCTCAACGTAGGCATGCATTGATGGGGTTGTGCGAACTACTCTTGTGACTATTTCGATCGTCGTCGGGACACAAGCAACTATCGACAGTCAGTAAAGACCAGTTACAGCGTATTCCCCTACCTTCTCACTTTCAAAGTATGCACTAACAACCTCTTCCATCTACTCGCAGTATCCAGAACAGCTATGTGGCTACCGCAAGTGGATCAACCTAAAGATCCACCAACAGACCAGTGGACTCTCGACTTTGAGGAGTGGGATGTCAAAAGGGCCTGTGAGATTCAGGAGGAGGAGCGCTGCAACAACGAGCAAATCGAGCATATACGTCGGGAGACGAAAACTCATTTCGAGGTGTGCACGCGCAAAGAGCGCTAGGCTCACGAGAGGGAGCGCTAGAAAAAGAGAGAAATGGTGGCCAAGGCCAAAGAGGCCACCGAGGAGTTCAACGCCGAGCTCGCAAAGAAGGAAAAATGGCCCTGGTCCACGCAGTAGGTCAGGCTGTTCCGCACTACTCCCCCGAAGGTTGAATTTATTTCTATTCCAAAAATGTGCATATGTATCAGACGAGTATTTTGGTTTGTTGCATCATGCATGATGTTGTTTCTCACACATATAAGCAGACCATGTGCGTCGTGTTATAGCCAGCTTTATTATGAAGTCTATTTTAATTCGTAACATCACATCTTGTCGTCTTTTTGCATTCAATTCTTCACATACGAAGGCATCCAACAACATGGAAAAAATAAGTTCTCCTCCACGTATGAATTCCCGGTTGCATCACAATATCACTTACCTTCATACGTACCAATCGTTGCTTTGTAAATCGTCTTCAAAAAATTTTCAAAAATTCTTGCACTACAACAACAAACGATAATTGCAAAAGATTATTACGAATCTAACAAATTTTATACCATTCATAATCCACGAAAATTGTAAATGGATCAATCGACATTGTCTGTGGTTTTTCCAAAACAAAAAAAACAAATTAAAAATAGAATTTGATAAATGTTATCTAGCTACAATAATTGTCATTTAGCCCCATGCGCGGTAGGGGACCAATTGCGTAAAAATTGGGCTGAGATGGTAGTCGCCTTACTGTTAGATAACTGGACCTGTAGTCACCCAACTGTTTGACGACAGATCCCAGTCGCTCTACTGTTGGGCGACTAGATCTTGTCACCCAATGGCCCACCGATTGGCTTTATGTCTATCTCCCGTTGGGCGACAGGATCCAGTCACCCAACGATTTGGTGACTAAAGTCTATTCCTGTAAATACTTTTTCTGCATTTTTTTAATAAAAAATAGATTATTCAAAAAAAATTATAAATGGGATCATGAGGATACTTTTTTTTGGAAAGTTGCGCTCTTGCTCTCAATTAGGAATCTAGCTAAGTGTTTAACACACCTGATTTTCTATAAGCCATTTGTAGAAATCACTATAGAAGCTGCTTTGAAGAAATGACTTATCAACATGAGTGTCCTTTACTCTTTTAATCTCTTACAAATATAACTTGGGAGTTTGTCCGTTTACTCCTCCGTACGCACAGCGCACCCACAGGTAGGGCTGTTAATGGACCAAAATCTGGTCCAAATCTAAATAAAATTGAGAAGGATCTGATCTAAGCCTGGCCAAAATTATGTAAACTTAAGTCTGATCAAGACTCAAAAACAATTCTAGACCTTAGTTTAGACCAATCACTTCTACTTTCTTAGTTGTCTAATTATGATCAACTCATATACCTTTAGTAATTAGTATAAAAATATAAGCCCAAGGTCTGATTCAATCTAACCTAAGTTTAACCCAATAAAAAAGTTCAAATTTAATCTCATTCAATTATAATTTTAGACCAGCCTAATTCGAAAGTCTAAAGAGGTCAAAATCCATTAGCTCGTGCAACCGCCGCGCCCCTCGCACAAACTGCCGCACCGCATCGAAGCGCTAGCCCTCCCCTCCGCCATCTCCTTCTCCCTGCCCTCCCTTCCGTGCTGCGCGCCTCGCCGCTGCCGCCACCCCTCCTAACTCCGCGCCGCCTCCACCGCCGCGCCCCCGTCCCCTGACCTCTCCATCCAGCTCTCCCCCGCCCCTCCCTGCCCGATCTCTCCACACGCTGCAGACGAGGAAGAATGGGGCGGTGGTGGTCGCCGGCGTCGGCGTTGGAGCCGCTGTCGGTGCAGCTGCTGCTACTTGGCGTCGCCCTCGTCGCCGCCTCGTTCTACACCAGCACCCTCTTCCACTCCTCCCCCGCGCTCGTACTGCCTCGTCAGGCCCCCGATCACCCGATTCCTCCAAGTCCCTAGGTACCCCTCTACCCTCTAGGAGTGCAGAGCGCGTGTCCGTGCCGATCTGCTCCTGGATCACATTTTCAACTCAGTTCTTTGGGGGTTCCTAGAAATAGTGGCGCATGGCGTCGGTGGTTCGCGTTTTCTTGCTCTCCTGCCCAATTCGTGCGGCGGTTTTGAGTTTCTAATTGCAGAATGTCTTAGATGCTCCTGCATCGTTAGTACAAAGCTTCTTATTGAGCAATTAGTTCTCCCAGATTCGACTAGGCGCCGGATCCGGCGGCACCATCGCCAAAGGTGATGAAGACGGCCGGATCCGGCCTCCACCACCGGCCGCCATGGCTTGCCTGCCGCGCCTCCTCCTCCTCCTCCTCCTCCTCCTCATGATTGGTGCTGTTACTAGCGGCTGCTTGGCAGACTTTCTTGGACGTAAAATGGTAAAATGGCTCAATTATCAATTAGGCTAATTGTGTATTTTTTTAACTTCAGATTCATCTTCTATTGCGTCTTCTTTTTTCATTTGTCATAGACCATGCGGATATCAGCTACTATTTGCATTTTTGGTTGGTTTCTATACATTGTGCTAAGGTTTGTTATTTGGTAAAGTGATCTGATCTGAGTTCTTATGCATTTCCTATCGATATCTTACCTTGGAATTCTGATGTAAAGGGTGCTATTGTACTCTACTTTGGAAGAACCTGACTAGGCTTTAGTACTTGACTTCTTTCATATGTGGTACATTTATCTCTTATTCACTGCTGATTCTCTTCTGTCTTCCCATCTTGTATCAGTTGTAAAGTTCACGTTTCACCCTTGATCACCTTCATGTTTTAGTGTGCTGATGTTGCATTGGATGTGGCAGGTGCCAGTGTTCATAGCTGAATTAGCACCAAAGAATCTTAGAGGGGGCCTTGCAACTTCAAACCAGGTTTGTAAACTAGAGGAAGAAAGCCCCACAATGCACATTTAGTTTAGTAAGTTTTAATAGTTTTAACCAGCTGTGTGCTGCATGTGCAATTGTTGATCTGTTCGGGTAGTTCAGCTACTTACATAATAGGGGCGCTGGTTGCATGGTGCAATTTAGTATTTGTTGGTAATTTGTCTTCACATGCGTATAATTAACATGGCTATGCTTCACATTCATGTTGCATGGAAATAAATTCATTTATTTTTTTGCAGATATAGTGCCATGTGCTCTCCTGTTAGCGGCTTCTCTTCATTCCAGAGTCGCCAAGATGGCTGGCACATCGACTTTAGGTGAATGTTAAGTGAAACATTAGGGTTTTGAATTTGTCAGGGGGAAAATGATCTGTTTTCCCAGTGGTTTCTTGCTTTAAATAATGGGAGGGTTAGTGGGATTTAGAAAATTTTACTGGTTTGCACTATGCATGGTGCCAGAATTACAACTGATTAGACTAGGAAAATCATCTTTGTGTACATGATACTATGCTTGTTAGCGCTAGGTTCATCAGTATATATACTACATAATTTTACTATGAATGTTAGGAACAGTACAAGAAGCTAGATCTTGCGCATAATGGAGACATCTGCTGATCCTCTGTTGGTTGGCTATCTGAATTAGAGCAAAAATGCATATTTATATGATTAGGGTCTTATCTGGATATGTGAATTACAGATTGACTAGAGAGAATCTTGCAAAAAGGCAAAATGTTACTGATAAATCATGCTTGTTCTGTGCCGAAAATGAAACAGTGCACCACCTTTATTTGATTATGTTGTCTCTAAGCAGGTCTGGGAGGAAATTTATGAGATTGTTGGAAAGGATGTGCGCTTAACTTTTGAGTCTATTGCTAAATGGTGGATCTGTTACAAAAATCAAAGGGCATTGAATATGATCCCTACTGCTGTTATGGTGTGTTTGGAAAGAAAGAAACGATATATGTTTTCAGAATAAACTCTGGTCCGGTTTGTAGGGTATTTGGAGGAGGATTGCATCGACAAGGAGCTGGAAGCTGCTCTCCGGGGATAACTACAAGCGATGGATCACATTTGATGATACGTTAGCTGTGTGTTGTTCATCTCGCTGGAAAAGGCTACCTCTACCTGCTAAGTTGTATATGTAAACGTTGTACTTCTTTATAAGCCAAGGCAAAAATGATTAATTCTTTGGAAACTATGCTTTCATAGTTACCTGGAATTTTAAAATGTTTGGAATGTACGGAAGTGTTACAAATGTTATCTTTGTTTCGTCTAGCATTTAAAAATCCTGGTTATGTTCTTCAGGGATGCTCATGTAAGGTTTAAGATTCTGTTGCAACGCACAAGCACAACCAAAAGCTATGCTCTAGTATTTTTTAACACTACGCCCCTGCTCTTCTGCTACTCTGCAAATCCGGCAGAACAAAGAGAGAGAATACGAACTTGTAGCTAAGAATACGAACTTGTAGCTCTGAGACTTGTTCATCCGTCTATTTCAAGGCAGTAAATATAACTAATCCTCGTGATGCCACAGTTGGATTGCCTTGTCGCTGCAAGCGTACCATCACACTTGTCATCAGCAACCAACAAGAAGCTAGCCTGCCAGGCCCAGGCTGCATCTTCTCCTCTCGGAAAGAAAGGGAGAAGGAAAGGGACGCATATATAATTGCACACTGCAAACAAGCTAATGAAGACGACCTCGACCGTGACGTTTCTTTTTTCTTTTTCCGGTACCTCTCCATGATTATCTTCTCACGTGGATGGGCTCCTAACCACTGCACTTTTGTTAGGTTTATGCATTGATAGTGATTTAACTGATTATTCAGTCTTTTGTTCAAGCCTCTGAGATACTATTCACCGGTTCTTGATTACACCCAAGACAAAAGGTACTACTCTAATCCCCTTTATTTTTTTAATAATACGTGGATCCAAGGGGCGTGGCTGCATTCGTTTGATGGCACGCTGATGCGTAGTGCCATTTTCATGTCAAGGAACGCATAATTAAGTAGTACTCCTATAATGATCGGAGAATTTACTAAAGCTCAGAACTCAGTGACGCAAATCCTTTTCGCTTGAAATAGTAATCCAGCCTCTAGATGAGGCGCAATGAATTCAAAATGATGGAACTTGTTAGGCCTAATGATTAGACAATTAACGACGACAGTGTTGGCCAAATTTCCTGACACGACAAATACTCGACTTGGACAACCACCAATTTCTTGGTACAAATATCCACTTTCAACGATGCAAATTAAGTTCAGTAGAGAGAGAGAGACGCACGTGTGATCCAAAAAGAACACCAAGGAGAAGAGAACAACGAGAGATTAGGTTTATCATGTTTCTTGCAAATTAAAAAAAAGGATTGTCAAGATAACGCGCTAGATTGCACCGAAGAGTGAAGCCATCAAATGAGACTGCAAGTGGCGAATTTTGGACCCATGTGGCCCCGAACGGCTTTTTTCCGTAAAGAGCCACGGGCAGAGTGAAATTCCAGGAGTGGCCCTCTAGCGTGGTCGGGCGCCGCGCGCCCTAGCCGGCATGGGCGGGTGGCGTGCAAGGTCTGCTGGCGTGGCCCTAGATAGTGCGACGTGGGCGGGCCCCACAGGAGGCGACGTTGCACGGCCCGTGAGCGCACGTGAGAGGCGTAGCGCCCTCCTCCCGCGCGAGGCCGCCACATGTCCGCTCCGCAGTCCGGCCCCCTCGCCTCGTGAGCGCACGCACGCCAGCCGTCAGCTCCCACGCTGCTGGCCCCTCCGGCCCGTGTTTTTTGTGCCGATGTCACCCATGTTGCTCGGCCATAAAATGGCTCTAGCATCGCTATGAGCAAGCAAATGCCAGTATTTTGTAGACACGAATGAACGAGACGTTGAAAGAGGCAGGAAAGGGAGCAACGAAAGCCTTGAAACTCCAGAAAATTTGAGTTGTTCCTGATTTAGAATTTGAAGTTTGCGCTGTTGCGAAAATTCCAGATCAACTTGCGAGCATCAAGAGGAGTATTTTTTGTTCACATGTGACTATATTTTTAGCACTATGATTGCCATTTAATTAGAAAATGGGTGGCTTATCAGTAGAAAAAAGTGGTAAATAGCCCTTTGTAGTTGGCCATTGCCCTTAGTTGGCGTCGAAGAAACATCGTTGTTAGTGTCGCTAAATCGTTATTAGTCATGATAATTATATAAATGCCGGTGCTTATGTGTACGTAATGTTGTTTTGCATGGGAACAAGATTAATTTTTTTACATTTATAAATACTTATTAAGCTTAGCATTTTATATGGTATTTTGCATAAACTATTAGACATGCAAATTTTAGTTAGTTTGGATGGAGGGTAAAACTATGATAATTGCGATAAAAATGTGAAAATAAAAATAATTGATAGTCCAGAAAATGTAAGTAATATTGAAATCACCATTTGTGCCATTTTGTGATTTATCTGAAAATAACAGCATGTAATAAAGAGAGCATTATTAAAAAAAAGGCCCAAATGCCCCTAGCAATAGACGAAAGACCCAATTTATTTAAAATAGCATACAACCTCCAAAAATTATGAAAATTCGTAGAGTTCTTCAATATGTTAGTGATGTGGGAGAATATTTGGAGGCACTGTTGAAAGAAATTTTTCAGATTTATAATATAAATGGTAATAAAGGGTACTATTTACAAACAGAGAGTGAGTGAGGTCTAAAAATTGTGGAAACATTCTCACATGTTCCTAATATGTGACATAGCACGAGAAAAAAATGATTTTGCAAATATGTACAGTGAATTGTCCTCATTTACAAAATATCACAAATTGGTTGATTTTGGAGTTAAAATTAAAAAAATGGATCAAATGGAAGTGTAAGTTCTGAAAATTTATATTTGCATTGCGCAGAACTAGAATGATGTGTGAAAAAACTTTCAATATTATTGGGTAAGCCAATTTGCCCTATGAAATTATTTAGGTTAGTTTCCACAGGGGGGTTAACTCTTATATTTGAGTTGAAAATGTTAAACTAAAAATGGTTTAGACTCTAGATTATATAATTAATATTGTGTGATGCCTCACAGTGTAGCACTAGCGAGGAGTTAGTCCTCGCGGCATGCTACACCCTGCTACAACTGTGGTCCTAGGACCATTTCCCAGTTGGTTGACCGTACTTCCGCAGCGACGAACATCCTTTCCAGTTGAGCCCCAAGTTATACCTTGAGGGTGCTGGTGGGGACCCGTAGACAGACCCACAATGGGCACACGTTGGACACGTGCTGACCTAGGGTGGGCCAAGGAGAGATCTAGACATGTGTACTCCAAGTTTCATAACATGTTTGAGACTCTCCACGAGAGTGAGATCATCTGGTGGCCGTGGACTGCACAGTTCCTTACCGACATGGCCCCCTACAGCTTGTCCTCTCAGTGCATTCAGGATCAAGAGTACTGGCTTACGACCTGCTACCTGGTATTCTCCCATATGGTAAAGCCATACAACCCACAACGGTCCTCAAATAGTCTGGGCTATACCAGCAGGTGCCATTTGCACGGGGACGATCGCTTCGAGAGCATGACCACAGGTGCATCCTCATTTATTTTCATCTATTGCCCTATTTTATGCATCTCTCTTTTTGATATTGCTACGTCTATACTGACTTGTAGGTGAACACCGAAAAGGTGAAAGAGCGACCACTGGACCCAGGCTCAGCTACCGCACATGATAGAGTGGGCCGAGCAGTAACGATCGACGTTGTGCGGGAGGCACTGCCGTATGATGTGGACACGTACACTTCATACTTGATGTGGTACATTTTGCACACCAAGAATAGGCTTACTAGGCCAGTGCCGTACCGTCCATCAAAGATCACGCACGATGAGGCCATACAAGCGAGTCCAGATGCTTACCAGGCGACACACTAAGACGAGGCGGCAAGCCAATCTTCGTACAAATTTTCAACGGCAACATGTTTGTAACTAGTTCTCGTTTTCCTTACAATATGACCACCTCGACCGTGTCCACCATGAGGCACGCTCTACGCTGTGGGAGAAACACTACCGTCGAACGGCTCCTAGGTACAATACATTCCATCTACGACGATGCGAGGGTGAGACTGAGGTCTATCAGTTGCGGTCGACACAGTAACGTTGTCGTGCCACGATGCAGGCATCAAGGACAGACTCCACCCCCACCGCCCTCCGCGTCTCCCTCCGCACCTCCATCTCACTCGGGCAGTTGTCCTAGCTACGGTCATTCCTCCTCCATGCGCTTTAGGGGCAGCAATATGAGAGTTTGCAGATGTTGTCCTCTTTTTTTGTTCGTGCACTTCATTGTAAAATACCTCTCACCACCATTTGTTCTTGTAGCATTTGGCAACGGACAACACTGTACTACAACCATCTTCATCACACAGAGAGATGCACGAACGGACTTCCTCGCCGGGCCGACAGGAATCGAGCCCAGACAGCGACCCTGACTCTCCGACGCGTCGTGACAACGTGTTGCCCACGTTCGCAAATGGGGCTCCATCCAGCCTGCACAAGAGCGATGCTCGGTTCACCTAGATGTACGAAGGATACACCGTGTAGCACTACAGTGGTGATTATGCTAGGGGTCATCGTCCACACAGCCACATACACTGGTACGCTATAACGTACATAACAAAACATATTTCCACACTACATCGTACTAACACATCGCACAAAATCCACGGGTCTGGGTAGAGTATCTCGGTCATCAAGGACAGCGTTCATCGTCAGCACTTCGCATTCCCCAGGTATGTGCCTTCCAACAGTAGTACGCACTACAAACGTCGCATCGCTTGCCCTAACCCATATGTACCATTTCGCACCTATATTTGACCGACTAGCTCCACACTTGGTTTGGCCCTTCACCGTACCCCTACACAGTCATCCGTAGCCCCGCCTCTGATGCAGGCCTCACAGTACGAGCTCCGAGGCGCACACCACCCCTTGCCAGGTTTACCTTCTCCGAGAATCACCTACACCGTCAGAGGCAGCGTCAACCAGGTGCACCATGACATCATGTATACTCTCTTCAGTATCGTCGCATTGTATGTCCGCATAATACAATTTCAATTCAACTATGCCTTGCACAATAATCAGATGTCAGATGTCTCTCAAAAATAATTTGTACATCACTATCTTTTTCATCACATTCGAATATTTCTACAAGCTTTATAAAATGATATTATTTGACGTAAATAACATCTTTACTGAAAGAGCCATGATAAAATGCAATTTTGTATGAAATTTGTGAGATAATTTCACAATATATAAAATTTGGCAAACAAAATACACAACCAAATACACTGTGTAAAAAGCCTTCAAAATAAATTTTATAATGTTTGGGCCTCATTTCCTATATTCAAAAATTCTTGCAAATAATACGATCATATAAATTTTCCAAACTAATTCATAAATGTTAGATTTGAAAAAAAATTATGCATTTTTATCCCATTTATTAATTTTAAAATACATACACAACAACAAAAAAACGAGCGGGTTCCTCACGCGCCAACCTAGCACGTCATCTCCTCAGCGCTGTCGCCAAACACGCTACCCCTGCTCACATGGCTGACGGGCGCGCCAAGCTCACCAGGTGCGCAAGAGGGTCAAACCTGGCAATTCCACAACGTAGAGGCTATATGTGCCCAAATGTAGCACAAGAGGCTATAGCCTGTTCTTTTTAGCTGCGACTTTTGGTTTTTAGCTGAAATTTTTGAATTTTAGCTGTTTGCGACAGAGATTACGAAGAGAGATATTCACTTACGATTTTGTATGGTATAGATGTTTGGTTTTTAACGTGTACTATAATTAACTTATAGACTTTATTTTAAAAAATATTTTATTTAAAAATTAGATACTATAGTAAAAATCAAAAGCTATTTTAAGAAACTGAAAAGACCAGGCCCACAGTATCTGCCCAAAATTCGCAAGTGGCAACCACTGATGCCGGGTTGCGGGTCTCGGAAGTCGGCACCCGACCCAGATTCCCCCTACCTCGACGTGTACGTGCGAGTCGTGACCCGGTCCCACTCCACGTCACCGTATATATCATCGGCACGCGCGGGCCACTGCCCCCGTACACTAAACCCTCCTGCTCCACTGACCGACCAGGCCACGACGGCCCCACGCGACAGGGACGGTGCAACCCACGAGCACCGGGTGCACGGGGCGCGCCCCGCTTCCCGGGCAAGGGCAGTGGCACGCGCTTAATTACTACGAGCAAAAGACGAGCCCCGCAGCCACCCTTCCCTCTCTTCTTCCCCTTCTCGCGCAACGCGACAGCAGCGGCACAGCGCCGAGTGGCACTTCCGTAATTTCGCCACCGCGGGGCGGGCGGGGGTGGGGGGGGGGAGGCATGGGAAACACGAGCGGCAAGGAGGAGGACGCCGCCGTGGCAGGGGACGGGGACGGCGGCGGGGACTCGTCGGTCCGGTCGTCGGAGCGCGGCTTCCCGCCGTACGGGGGAGACGGCAACCACGTGCGGCGCGCGTGCTCGGTGGGCGTCGTGGGGGGCGGCGGAGGGGCCGGATCGCCGCCCGGGAGCCCCGGCCGCTCCCTCTCGCCGCGGATGTTCGTGCCCCAGGTCAGATCACGAGATCCCGCATCTTCTTCTCGGTTCGGTTGGTCCATGGTTTGGTTCGGATGCGTAGTTTGCCGGGGATGTGGTCGGGTGATGTGGAGGCTCGACTGATTTGGTAGGTTGGTTGGGTTAGGGCCCAATGCGAGGAGTGGTCTCGATCTGGAGGTGGCTTGGTGCTATCCAAATTTGCTTGTAATTATTGTTGCCCTTCTTGTGGATGAACTGTTTGATCTCTGTGCGAGAATAGGATCGAAGCGCGTGCCATGACGTGATGTTGTTTGTTTGATTTGGGTAATTAGGTTCCTACTTGCTATTTTATCTTGTTTGTGATTGCAATGCTTGAAACATCATTGTTTTTTTTTTTTGCACCCGCACAATCATGCACGCGAGCTTTGATTGGTTGTCCCTCAGCAGTATATCGTTTCAGATTATGTTTCGGTACTTGGACACTTAAGCTGTGTATCTGAACAGGGAGGTTCTAGTGTGCGCAAATTGTTGGTTGGTTGTAAGTCGATAAACATTTTCTGGGTTTTGTTGTTTTGTTTAAATTCCGGACACGCTTACAAACAGAATGATTTACTTCTCAAATTCTCACCTGTTCCTTGTCTAGTCATTAATTTAGATGGTGTAACGAAGTTAGCGATGAGAATGATGCTCCGATAGGCTTTGTCCAAGTGGTTTATTCTTTAAGGCTTTCTGTTCGACTTGTATGCATACCAGCAATTATGTATTGCTCAGGCAGTCAGGGCTCTGGCTCATATTGACACTGATGCATACCTGTCTTGTCTTGTGAACGTGAATTTAAGGGCCATTTATAGCATTTTCAGATGAATTTATTGTACTTTTGAAAATGACGTGAATATGTTTTGTACAACCGTATTTTGGTTCGCACCAAATAGCTTCAGACTTGGAAGCGTCGACTTCTTAATTTTGGCTTTTTGGATTTTTTTGGTCTTTTTTGTTTTTCTTTATTCTCCCTTATTCTTTTGTATTATCCTAAAGATATAGTGGTAGTTTTCAATTTTTCTCAATTTTTATTATTTTCTCATTTTTTTTTACTTAGAAAAATCTAACTGCTACAATGCAGTTACAGCCAGCAGAAGCCAAAAGCCATGGCTTTTAAGCCATTTGGAGCACTACCTTTAAGTTGTGTCTAAGAATTCAAGGCCTAAAATGAAACATGGCTGAATAATCTGTTCATTTACGACCTGGCCACCTATGTATAATAGTTTTGTAATATTACAGCTGAAGATTGGATTGATATTATGGTCACCTTCCTTCTCCATTTCTTCTAGAGGTTGTACCATCTGTTACTTCCAAAGAAGGATAACAACCTGAGCCCTTTTCAAACCAATTCTTATGCCGCATTTCCTGGGATTATGCTCTTATTATCTGTGAAATCTAAATCTGTAGTAATACACTGACTTCAAATATTTTATATAATGCAATAAAACATTAAAATTATCTTCATTCTTCCTAGTTGTAATATTTATTGGATTAATTAAACTGAAAGCAAATGAGGCAAAATGACTTCCAGTTAGTACCCATGGCATCCGTTGCTACATTTGTCATTCTTTTCACTGATGTTGCATTAGTAGGAATGGCAAATTTGATCCATGAAAATGAGTATGTTGAAGCTCACAGAATGAGTTTTCTGCCCAGCTTCAGAATTGCACAACATGGTGTTTTTTTCTTCTTTTCACAATGTATTTGCACGTAGACGTAGACAACTTACCCCAGATTGCACTGTAAACAGTTGGATAAGAAAATGTTCATGCCACAACTGTAGTTGCAAACCAAACAGTGGCCACAAAAGGTCAATAACCTCTCTCTCCTTTTTTTTTTGCCAAAATTTGCTGCATAGAAGCGAGATTGTGGCTACAACACAAACAATCCCTCAGGTTTCCATACCACTGAACTATTTCTGTGGACTAGTGGAACTTTGATTAATAGCCTCTTAGTATGAACACTATGACGATTGAGGAGTATAAGTATACGCAATTTTTCATTGTACATCTAAAACTCAATATTATGCTTAACTACACAGCAAATCAAGAGACAACAAATGGATTCACTGTTGCCAACTCTTATTTCAATCACCACATTAGTTAGCCTAAACTCAAAAGAATTGGCTGTGCAGTATTGTATCATGACTATCTTTGAAGCTGCAAAACTAGTTTGCACCAAAACCATGGTGGTTTACTATACAATAAGCCCAAGTGCAGTTCTCTTAATATCTCATTAGAATGCCCCTCTTCGTAGCAACCATAACTGTTGTGGACAGTTTTATCTTGAATAAGGGCATACAATAGTACATATCAGCTGTTTGTAAACGTATGCTACATAAGATTTTGGGTTATGTGGAGGAGAAAGGAGGAGAGAGATAGATATTGTCTACTATTTAATAGACGATCTTATAGACAACTTTTTACTGTCTATACCATTATATAGATAACTATATAGATAACATATTAATTGTATAAGGTTATTACAGACAACTATATATATAACATATTGTATGCGTTATTTTTAGTCCTGCCTATAGATGACATGGAGGTGTATTGTAGACTATTGCTATCTATATCATTGTACATGCTGTAAGTACCTGATCAGTTGTGGAGTTCCTTTGATGTCAGAATAGAAGCATTTCTTCTTACAAAGAAACAGATGCATTTTTTATGGCAAATAAGTAAAGATGGGGAAAAAACATCTTGCTGATAGATTTGCTTGAGTTAAGAGTCTCTAAAAAAGTTAGTATGGATATTGCCCGGTGGCTGGGTTAATCTTTTTCTTTTTTTCCCTTCTAAATAGTTCTGTAAATTTCTTTCTTTTTATGTATTTAATATAATAATGTACTAATAGCAGGCTCTTCCTTGATGTATTCCCTAAAAAACTAGATTTCTCTCTGAAAATCCTGGGCCTCTTATGTACCTTCATCAGATATTTTCGTATTGCTATCAAATTGTTTTTGCTGCAAATTGTAACTACTTTATTGGGCAAATAACTGTTCAATTGTTCCTCTCAAGATGCAACAATTCTGATTTTGGCAAGTTATATTCTGTGACAATGTGATGTATAGCATCCAATCTTCATGGTTTGTAATACAGATTACTTTGAATGTAATAGCTGTCCGTGGTCTTAAATTTCTAGAGAACTGGGTAACCTCTCTTAAGTTTTTTCTATGATAGAAGGCTAGAAGCTGGATATTAGATCATATCTTGCAAGACGAATATGTCTGCCTAAAGTTACTGCAAGCTCAAGTAGTAGTTAATAGTTCCTAAGAGTACTTTACTGTTGATGTCTTTGTTGCATATTAGTCCAAATTATTTGTTAGGAAAACCAATCATTTCTGTAGGATGGTATTTATTTAAGTTATTAGTAGCTAGTATAAAGCACAACAATACAGTGACCAAATCTAATGATCAACAGCGATATTTCTTGGCCTAGGATTTCAGTTCAACTATTAAGCTGCGTTTTATTAGCCATAGTTAATAGTCTGTACTTGTCTCCTTTATCCCTACTCCAAATAGTCTCTTGTACACTGTTGTCTAACATAAATGTTGTCATACTTTTGTGACATCTGTTTGTTTATAAAGGATCACTAAGCTTAAATGTGTGAAACGGGAACTTTCTCAGTGTATTGTCTAATCTGATGTTGCAGACACCTGTGCCTCCATTGCAAAGAGCTGCTGACGTACATCCAGTATTCAACCAGATATTAATGAATGAACAAGAAGAAGAATTGGATGGCCCCCCACAAAAGGAAATTCCCGCTTTGATCGTGTGGACCCTTGGAGGCAAGAATGTATCTGTTGAAGGATCATGGGATAACTGGAAATCAAGGTAAAACCAATTAACTTGAAATCCCTTCTGGTAAAACTGTAACTTAGGAATTCAACAAACTCGATTCTGAGAATGTTTATATATACATTGCAGGAAACCCATGCAGAAATCTGGGAAAGATCATTCTCTTTTGTTGATCCTTCCATCTGGAGTTTATCGTTACAGGTTTGTTGTAGATGGAGAAAGGAGATGTCTTCCTGACCTTCCCTGTGAAACTGACGCCATGGGCAACGCTGTTAACCTTCTTGATGTTCATGTGAGTATTCTTTCTTCTGCACTGAAGATCTGAATTTTGATCGATGGCCAGAACAAAGAAAAACAATTTGATGAAACAGATCATACCAAGCATAACACTGTTGTCAACAATATTTTTGGCCTTAGCGTAACTCAAGTTATGCATTCTAAATCTTTGGATCAGGTTAAAATCAAACAAATGAGAAGGCACTAGGTAGGTTATTGGCTCAGTGCTTTCATAAGCCACTGTTTTTCTGAAACAATTTGCTAAGTACTTCATCCAGTAGTAAAGCATATGGAATGATTAGTAAGGAACTTCGATGACAATTTGGGATTTAAAGAAAGCAAGATAGAAATGGAAAAATCAAATCCTTTTGTACATGCACCCGCATGCACTATTGTGGAGTGTCCATTTGTACTCTGAGATTCATCGAGGGAGAGGGGAGAGAGGGAGAGAGATTGGGGCATGAATCTCGGAGCGCGTTGGATGGTGGGAATAGTGTATGCGGGTGCATGTACAAGTGGGAAAACTGCGCTCCTATCATGGAGCCCATTTGAAATATGATTTGTCCTTGTCATGTTGAGCCATAATGTAAGCTCCTCCATTGCATCTTCTGTTTTGGTCCTATGTCGAAATGGCCCCTTATCCTTTTTTCTAGATTTTGAAATTCATTATCATGCATGCAGGATTTTGTTCCTGAAAGTGTTGAGAGTGTATCAGAATTTGAGCCTCCTCCATCTCCAGACTCTAGCTACAGTTTCCAGGCACCCGAGGAGAAGGACTTTGCAAAGGAGCCACCCGCTCTTCCATCTCAGCTCCATCTCGGCGTTCTTAACTCGCAGAACTCTGAAGAGAGCTGTGCACGGCCCCAGCACATAGTCCTCAACCACCTTTTCATCGAGAAGGGCTGGGGTGCCCATCCGCTGGTGGCCCTTGGTTTGACCCACAGATTTGAGTCCAAATATGTAACCGTCGTCCTGTATAAGCCCATTGAACGATAGCATAGTCGCTGCATGGAGTCGAAGTTAATGCTTGACAAGTCACTGCGAAACCAGCAATGAACAGCAACGTAGAGGCCTCTCTTTCTGTAAAAGCACTTCAGGTTCAGGAGTATTTTCGATAACTTGCAGGAGCTTTGGTTGGTGTTGTACATGCTGTACAATCAAATGATATTGGCCTCCCTTGTTTGTTTACCTTGTCATAGAGGGCCAAACCGTCCTGAGTTCGTACATATCCGCATTTCGTTGTTGTTGCTGAAATGTGTAGAAATATCACAGAACCGGGGAAACCCACAGAAATGTTAGGTGCCAGAGTTAGATCTTGTGATTCCTAGATTATTAATTGTTTTTAATGGTGATGATGTTGTTATCATGTAATAAAACACAGATGTACTTACGAATCTGCGATCTGTCTCCCTAGTGCTGTCAGGTTCGAAGTTAACCAAAGGTTTGCACTGTCATCATTATGTACTGGGTTGGTTTGGTTTGCTTTGCTCGTTCCTCTGTCTCAAGAACTTAAAATAGTGCTACTTCACATCAAATTTGTACTCACAATAGCAAGCATCGTGCAATGGACTGTGACCCTTACATCTGTAATGTTTCTGTCTCGTCACCGCAGGTGCGCGTGCAGCAGTTCAATCACCTGGAAATTCTAGAAGCCGTGTTCACTGATGGTGCTGGTGTTGGGAAACAGTTGGCGACGGTAAAAGCACCAGAAAAGGGAGGTGGCCGGCCGGGGTAAGAAGTGTAAAAGCGTCTCCTCACATCGCCTCCATGCTGGAGATGCTGCATGTTTGTGGCTGCGTAAACAGACCACCAGGGTGAGAAAGGGGCGGGGCATCCACGTGGGGTGGTACACCACCACTGCAGTAAAAGTAAATGGACGGAGCAGGCAGGCAATCGATTGGAGCGGATCATCTTTAGCTTTGCAGGCTTGCAGCCCTGCTCGCGAGTGGCTGCAGTCCCATCAATGATGCCTGCCTCCTCACGCCCTCCCTCCCCCGTGCCTGTCTCCGGTACGCAAGGGCAGCCGTCCTCGCTCGCCTCCCACCGCTTTCACCATGATTCGCCCCACCACGGCGAAGTTGAATGAACGTACGTACTGTGCGCGCGTGCGGCGTTGCTCCGCTCCACGGCCCTACGCGTGCGCGCCCGGGGACGTTCCGTTGCCAAAAGAACCGAAGCATATGGCGCAAAACGGTGGAAATTCCGCGCGTGCTCGATATGCCGAGAGGACACGGCCTCGTTCCCTGCCTGGGCGAAAATCTCGGCGCGCGCATCACGTAGCAACAGTCAGTCTACGCTGCAATTATTGGTGTGCTCTGCCCCGGACCCCCGGAAGGAACTATTCGTAATCAAACCCTAACGCGGAGCTAATTAGTGTTGACAAAGAGGTTTACTCGCTGCGTGTTAGTGCTGCAAATTAGCTAGTCGCGTGGCTGACGAATCGATCAACCATCGATATTGTAATCATATACATAATACCAATCACAAAGAGAATATGCAAAACAAGTGACAAAATGCTGTTTAATTTTTTGACTTGGGTTCTTCGGAAGTTGAAATAAACGGGACGGATTCTCTAAGCGATTTTCGAGTCTAAAACCGCGTGCCTCGTCCGCGTCGGCATCTCCATCATCTATTGCCTTCTCAAAAAATGCAACCAAAAGCCACCGGCCGCAGTCCAAAAGAAACAGAGCCAAAATTGTATCTGCTTGTGGTGTGAGTTACAAGCGTGCTACAATGCGTTCGGCCGAGGAACATCTCGGCAAACTAGCCGATAGATGGGCCGGTGCCTGGTGGAGTCCACGGTCCATCCAACGGTTCTCGTGGGCGTCTGCTGGATCAGGTCCGAGCTGACGTATGTCCAGGTCTTAGCAAAATGGCTAGAGATAGGAGTGTATCACAACAGTTAGTGCTAGTTTAAGTGATTACGAAGAGTGGGAATCATTAGGCAGCTGGCCTAACATGTTTGTTTCGCTAACCGGGCCATTAGCACCAAGCACTAGCAGATAGCGCTACACGGTACGGGTAGCAGCAGGGCAGTGGGCACGCTCTTGTGCCCCCAGGACGCGGCAATTTTTGACCGGACGTACATGGATCATATCCGTCCCTCCCGCACCACCAACCGCGGCACAAAACGATGCAAGCAGGTGGGTACGCCCCCGCCGGTCGGCCCACCTCTCGCTGGCACTGTAGCTAGCCTCCATGTATTCGTCATTTATTAAGAACCCCACAAAGACGAGCGCGTGGTTTTCTCAGTCTCGAATCGTGCAACCCCCCCCCCCCCCGGCGCAATTGCACATAGGGATTCCACTAGGTGCTCATTACCTTTATCCAAACCTATACCTGCACTATTAGGTAGGGTATGGATAAGAAATAAAATACCTATTTAGATTTAGGGCATGTTCTTTGCGGCTTCTAAAAGCTGCTTTTGACTTTTTGCTACAGTAACTAACTTTTAAACGGAGTATTTTTTAAGATGAGGTCTACAAGTTAATTGCAGTACACGTTAAAAAAACTAATATCTGTACCATCACAAATCGCAAGCGAGTATCTCTCTTTCCGCAATCTCTGTTGTAAACAGCTAAAAAGCCATCAGCCGCAGCAAAAAAGAACAGGCCCTTAGATATAGGAAGGGTAATACCCACTTACCCATCTTTACCTATACATGTTCAAACCTAAGGTTGAGAGTGTACTTGGACTATCCATAGGCTTGAACTACCCATACTCAGTTATAACTTTCATAAATTTTTTGTGGTGCGAACACGAGGTTGAAATTTTAAATATCGAAGTTTTACGAAAGCTTCCTATAAAAGCATGTGAGGCACACGTGTGCACCTAGCCCTGCTAATTTTCATATAGTAGCTCACCTACATGCAGAATCAACTCTAACAAATTTCAATCGATTTCAGAAAACTTTTATGGTGTAAATGTGAGTTTAAAATTTCAAATACCGAAGTCTTACAGAAATTTTCTTCATAAGCCTCTTTGATTTAGCCTCTCATTTTTCTTCTCCTTTACCCACTGGGTCACTCAAACCTATTGTGTATACCCTTTTTTTTTATTTGGGTATAGGTAATATCACTTCAAATAGGTATGGATAAAATTAGGTATAGATTTGGGTTACCTATACCCTACCCAGTGGCATCCCTAGTTGCACACACATGCACGCACTAGTACGCGCGCGATGTGGAGGACAAAGAGAGGAGGCGGTGGTCAGAGCTGAAGCCTTGGGACATGCGGCACTCAACTTGTCGTAGTAGAGTGGAGTACTGGTACTAGTAGACTAGTCTATCTACGCTACACTTGTGTGTGTTGTGTGTAGTGTAGTAGTGTACAGACACCGTTGTGGCGCCACATTGTTGTGTCTATTGGTGCTAGCCCCGAATCAACACACATGAACACGGGGAGAAAACACATGAACATAAATAAATTTTTGGTGGCTCTGGAAGCCAATTGCTCCCCCTGAATGATTTCTTCTTATTTACAGCCAATTACATGGTAAGTATGAACTAAAGATAGAAACAAATGTTATCTTTCCATGCAACATGATCATCTCAAAATGTGTTGCCTTCTGTCTCTAGTAAACCCAAAAATAAACAAACTTTACAAAACACTAGCCGCAACTAGCGCACGGGCTTCACTTCCACCGTGCCAAGCTTCTGCCTTAGCTCCATGAACTTGACACAATCAAGAGCTTTTGTCAGGATGTCGGCGAGCTGGCCGTCAGTGCCCACATGCTCAACATCAACCTTGTCGTCCTCAACACATTCACGAATGAAATGAAACATCGTGTTGATGTGTTTGCTGTGATCATGATGCATTGGGTCCTTGCACAACACGATCACAGATTTGTTATCCACTAGCAACTTGACCCTCTTCGGCTCCACGCTTGTCAAATCACCAAGTAGCTTGCTAAGCCACACCCCCTGGCAAGCCATCGTGGCCGCCGCGATGTACTCTGTCTCACAAGACAAGAGCATGATGATCTTCTAATTCTGTGATGCCCACGTGATCAGTCTAGTACCTAGAAAAAACGCCATTCTCGAGATGCTCTTGTAATCGTCCACATCGTCAGTGAAGTCATTGTCACTGTAGCCCACAAGCTTGGGCTTCAATGCACCACACTGCTGTAGAAGCATCCATAGCCAACTGTGCCACTCATATACTACAAGATGTGCTTCACGACAGCCATGTGCTATGTTGTGGGCGCTTTCATGTACTGACTGACAATGCCCATAACATAGGCAATGTTGAGCATGGTGTTCACCAGATAGCATAAACTCCTGACAATACTGCGATACTCAGTGGCATCAACCGCAACTCCTCTGTCCTTCTTTGTCAGTTTCAGTCGGTTCTCCATCGGCATCAGGCACGGATTGCACCTGGCCATGCCTGACAACTAGCTGCACTGGCACAAAGTGATTACCCTAACAGTCTACTTCACCTCAGTCCCAAGGTAGTAAAGGTTAAGGTCGCTCATGGTGAACATGCTCATCATCTGAGCCTTGAACTCAGCGATGTCGTTGACGCTTGAGTCAGTAATGATCAGGTTGTCAACGTACACTCCCACGAGCAAAAAGGTCCCGCCCTTTGCCCTCCAGTACACTGCATGCTCCATTGGGCTACGTTCAAACTTGAGTGCCACTAGTGAGCTATCCAGCTTGGAAATGCAGGCCCGCAGTGCCTACCGCAGACCATACAGCGCCTTGCGTAGCTTGAGCACCATATGCTCGTGCGTTTCATCGATGAAGCTGAGTGGTTGCTGCACGTATACCTCCTCAGCGAGTTCACTGTTAAGGAACACAGATTTCATGTCCATGTGGTGGATCTCCCATGTGTCGTATGTCGCCAGGGCGATCAACACATGCACAATCTCCATAAGTGCCACCGGTGCAAGCACCCCATCAAAGTCCACCCCCTGTCACTATGCATAGCCTTTTGCGACTAAACAAGCTTTATGCTTGATGACATTTCCTTGTGGATCTTTCTTTACCTTGAAGACTCACTTGGGCCCGATGGCTCGGTGTCCTGCCAGGAGTGTGGTGAACTCCCACACAGTGTTGTCACAGATGGAATGTATCTCATCCTCCATGGCATGCCTCCAGCACACCTCCTTCAGTGCCTTCTCAACACTCGCGAGCTCTTCAGTGACTAGCATGCAGAGGCCGCTGTAGTTGACGTTGTGGACTGATGTCATGTCGTAGATATTGGACATAGTCCAGTAATGCAGCAATGTACCCTCTGAATCATGCAACGCACTAGTGGATGGGGTAGCCCACTCGATGCCGGATGGAGCAGCTGCTGGAGGAGTGGCTGGTATGCGTGGTTCTGCCATCTGTGATGACACTAGACCTGTGCTTGATGTAGAAGCTGCACCTTCATCATCATTCACTAGAGCACCACTAGCCACATGCTCGGTGGTGTACTCTACGGTGAATGTGTCCATATCGGCGAGAGCATGATCAACAGACATTGCCTCCAAGTTCTACTTCTCCTCTTCAAACACAATGTTGGGGGTGACGTGTAGCTTTCATGTCTTGGGATCGTAGACATGGTAAGCCTTGGCATCCTCCTCATAGCCAATGAATACTATTAACATTGACCTATCCGACAGCTTCGTGACGCTGGGCCCAACCTTCTTAATGTGTGTAATGCATCCAAACGTCTAGAAGTAGTACACATTGGGCCGCCGCTTGTGCCATGCTTTGTACGACATCATGCCATCGAGACTTTGTGTCAGCGTCTGGTTCAGTATGTGCATGATGGTCTTCAGCGCCTCGCCCTACAACACAGCCAGCATGCGCATGCTGTGCAGCAGGCTGCACGCCATCTCGACAACCGCTTGGTTCCAGCACTTTATGACACCGTTCTATTGTAGTGAGTAGGGAGCGATGATGCACCGCTTAATCCCATGCCCCTTGCAGTAGTCACTGAACTCGCTGAAGTTGAACTCCCTACCGTGATCTGTGCATAATGCCTTGAGATTGATGTCACATTCGTTCTCGACCAGTGCCTTAATCTTTGTGAAAGAATCTGAACACTTTGTCCTTTGTCCTCAACATCTCCACCCACATGTACTTGGTATGATCATCCACAATCAGCAAAAAATACTGGTTGCCGCTTGGTGTAGCATGTGTGATGGGGTCGTAGAGGTCACCGTGTACTAGCTCTAGTCCACACTCAACATGGTAAGGCGAGGCCTGAGGGAATAGAGCCTGGTGTTGCTTGCCAAGCACGCAACCGTCGCAGAATTGCTCCACACAATTGATCGTGGGCACACTATCCACCATTCTATTTGCCAACAGAATGTGCCACCGCTTATGGGCACACCATCCACCATGCACGCAAAAAATGTATGTGGCAATAGCCTGCATGCCAGTGCAATGCCACATTGTTCGCCTTTGCCAACAGACACATGAGTGTGGTCAGGCTCAGAGCCAATATGTACAGCATGTTTCTGGATCGCGGCACCTGTGCTAGCAGCAATCATTTGTGATCAAAGATGCACAGCTCCCCACCCTCGATGATGATCTTGCAACTGCTCTCGTTGAGCTATCTAAGGCTAACGATGTTGCTTTGGAGACATGGTATGAAATACACATCGGTGCAGCATCTGGTGCTCCTCGTTCTTGCACTGAAACATCACAGCACCTTTGCTGTAGATCTCCACCACTGAGCTGTCTCCAAACTTCATGATGCCCTTCACCATCTCGTTAAGTGACATGAGTGTCGACCAGTTGCCTATCATGTGGTTGTTGGCACCTGTGTTGAGGTACCACACGTCGCTACCAGCGTCCACCAGCAACACCTTCTCTTCATTAAGGTAGACTGCCTCCTGTTGTGTGCCATTAGCAGCTTGCAGTGCTCAACCATAAGGAGCACCGATTGCTCCTAAGCGCACGACATATTGGCCTCCTTGCGTTTGTGGAGCGGCTTGCGACACCCACGAGCAAAGTGCTTGTAGATGTCGTAGTTGTGGCAGTTGCCCTTTCCATTGTTGGACACACCGTTCTTGCCACCGCTAGACATGCCATCCTTGCAGCCGCTCTTGTCGTGGCACCTGTTGCAACGCTTATCACCGTTGTCATCCCTGATCTTGTCGCTGGGTGGTCTTCCACCACTTGAGAAGTTTTTGCCCTGCTCGTGTTTCTTCATGCACACAAGCCATTCCTCCTCAGTGAGGAGCAAATGGCTCCCAAAGCCACCTGTGTCATCAAGCTCATATTGCTCCTCGACGGCCTTGAGTCGTATAGTTAGTTCCTAAATAGACAACGCGTCTAAATCAACAAGCGTCTCAATAAACAATGTTATCTGGGAATACTTGGATAGTACAACATGTAGGAACAATGCTATCTAGGAATACCTAGGCAGTACAACATGCAGGAACTTCCGCACGACTTCTCCTCGTCGAGTGTTGTAGGTGTAAAAAACCACACACATTAAAGGGGGTGGATGTTGGCTGTGTTACGAGTCGGTGTCCACGAAAGCGAAAGTGACATGAGGATTTATACAAGTTTGAGGGTCTGAGAGGACCACCCTACTCCTGTCGGTGACCTTCAGGGGGTTCAAGGGCTTCTCCCGGAGGGCACCAGTTTTTTGGGTCTTTGTATTCCTCATGAGCTTGAGTTACAAATGAGAGATACATAGAGTATTTATAGGCTCGCTTGTACAAATGACTAAAATACCCCTTAGTGAAAAGACTAGTCTATGAGTACAAACGAGGGGTACAGTCGTCCGTTATGAGTGTAATTGTATTTCTTTGATTTGTATGCATGCATCTTCCGTAGAGTGGGTCCCACTGATAGAGGGGGAATTATTTCCCAACACTAGCCCCCCTACCCTTCGGTGTTTTAAAGGAATGCCTAAAGACGCAATCTTAAGCCATTATGCTTGCCGTGTTGAGATTGATACTTGGCAAAGAATTGGTGGGTCCAAGTTGTGGTTGTTTCCCAAATTACCCCTAAAAAATGTGGCAGGTTTATGGGCTCAGCCAAAATTCTTCTTGATCTCTAAATATGGTGAGACTTCTAGCTTGCCATGCATTTCAATGCGTGAGCCATGGCAATGTTACCAACGGCAGGTGTGCTCAAACCACCAACATGAAAAGCTTTTGGGCCTCTTCAATTACTGGTCCAATCCCCCTTTCCTTTTTGCTTCGGATCCAACCATAGGGACGCACTGACGACCCAAGTAGCTGACCCATGAGCAAGGTGTAGCACATTTTCTCTATCTTTGTGTACCTTGTCTTGCACCTGCAAGAGCCTCACTGACATAATATACTAGGTATTGAACTCCATCCTTTTCCTTAACCAGGATGGTGCTTACTACAACTGGGGTTATAGCGAAGTATAGGAGAAGTTTGTTTCCTAGTCTTGGACTTGCAAGGAGCAGAGGGGTTGCCTAGTAGGCCTTTAGGTCTTCTAAGGCCTCTAGGGTGTCGGGAGTCCATTGGAAGCTTTCAATTCTTTGGAGCACCTTGAAGAAAGGGAGGCCATTTTCCGCTGATCGCGATACAAAATGCCCGAGCGCGGCCATGAGCCCCATGAGGCACTAGACATCCTTAGTAGACTAAGGTGGTTCCATATCCAAGATCACGTGAATCTTCTTGGGGTTAGCCTCGATGCCCCGTTGTGACACCAGGAACCTCAGGAGCTTCCCTCCTTTAACACCGAAAGCATATTTTTTGGGGATTCAGCTTGACGCCGAATCTGCAAAGGTTGTCGAATGTTTCATGTAGATTTTCAATATGTGATGAGGCTAGAATGCTCTTTACGACGGCGTTGTCAACATAGACCTCCACATTGCGGCCCAATTGGTCCCTGAGGACAAGAGGGACGAGACGCTGGAAAGTGACTCCGACGTTCTTCAACCCAAAGGACAAGCGCAGATAGCAGAATGTGCCTAGAGGGGTGATAAAAGCTAGTTTTCTCCTTGTCCTCTTTCTCCATATGGACTTAATGATACCCTGAATATGCATCTAGAAAACTCATCAACTCACATCTAGCGGTGGAGTCAACGAGTTGGTCGATGTGCGGGAGAGGGAAATTATCCTTCGAGCAGGCCTTGTTGAGGTCGGTAAAGTTGATGCACATGTGCCACTTACCATTGGACTTCTTGACCAAAATAGGGTTTGCCAGCCACTCTAGATGCCAAACTTCCTAAACAAGGCCAGCCTTCATGAGTTTGTCAATTTCGTCCTTGATGGCCTAGCCTCGTTCTGAGGTAGCTTTTGAAGTTCCTGCTTTATCATATGACGATCAGGCCTCACAGCAAGGTGGTGCTGGATCACCCCCCGGGGGACGCCAGTCATGTCTGACGATGTCTAGGCAAACACATCAATATTGGACTTTAGGAATTTTGTGAGCTTCTTCTCCATTTCTCCAGGAGATTGACCCTGATTCTGGCAAATCGTGGGTCGTTCGGACCGAAGAGTGGCACTTCCTTTAAATCCTCCTTTGATTGAGGCTTGAGAGAGTACTTTGCTAGAGGGGGCATATTCTTGTCATGCCCTGATGGGAGAGATGAGGGTATCCCCTGTTTCATCTCCTTAAGTTCGAGAAAGTTTATATCGTTGGAGTTGGTTACTGCTTTGTGGTATAGGCGGCGAGCCAGGTCCTGATCACCCTTGACGGAGATGACCCCACGGGGGCCTAGTATCTTTAAGCATAGGTAATTTTGATGAACTGCTGCACAGAAGTGGTTGAGAGTTTCTTGCCCCATTATAGCATTGAATGGGGAATTGATGTCTATGACATCGAATCTGTGGCTTCTGTGCGGTGATTTTCATGTGTTCCAAAAGTCATAAGGAGCTCGATCCTCTCGAGGGGTTGAATAGATTTATTCGATATGAAGCCGGTGAGGGGGCAATCTGATGGTAATAGAATATCATGATGATAGCCCCCCGTGACTCCCACAGCTCCTTGAGTGCACATAGGTAGAGTATGTCTGTGGATATTCCCCCATTGATGAGGATGCGGGAGACTTCATAATTGAATATGGTGGCAACCACCAGGAGAGCATAATCATGGGGGAATCTTAAGTCTTTTGCATCCTCAGCCGTGAAGTTAAGGGGGATGCTTGCCCATTTGGGAAGGGCCCTTTGAGGAGCCACCCCCACGATGTTGACCTCTCGGGCATACTCCTTCTGCCAACGCTTAGAGTCATGCCCTGAGGCTGAGCCCCCCATTATGACATTCACTTGCCTTTGTGGTGCTTAGAATGGGAGTTCTTGCTCGGCATCTTGCAAGTGCCCTTAGGTCAGTAGCCACTTGAACTGAAGGTGGTGTCAGGGACGGAGAGATGTGCTGAGGGCCACCAAGAGGACGGTAGACCGCCATCATGCAATCTACCACTTGCCGTGTGGTTGCCTTATCATCACCCTACAGTTAGTAGCGTCGAGCACCCCAGAAGCGATGGCTAGCCCTGGAGCTTTGATGGTGTCTTGGGCTACTTGCTCTTGGCTGGAGACCGCATCAGCTGGTGCACGGGAAATGGGCATTCCTGGCGGTCCTAGGACATACAGGACATTATCTGTCCCGGGGTAAATAGCTCCAATCACTGAAGGCAGCGTGTGCCTCGAGCTCCTCCAGAGGGCAGATGGGTCGTCCATAGGCTCCTTGTGCTTCAAAGCTGGGGGATGCCTTGTGGACTTGAAGTGCTTCTTGGTAGGAACCATAACTTTTCGTTAATTAGCTATGTTCTTTACGGACATCGCCAATGTTGTAGATGTAAACAACCACACATGTTAGAAGGGGTGAACATCAGCCATGTTATGGGTCGGTGTCCACGAAAGCGAGAGTAACGCGAGAATTTATACAGGTTTGAGAATCTGAGAGGACCACTCTACTCTTGTCGGTGACCTTCGGGGGGTTCGAGGGCTCCTCCCGGAGGGCACCCGTTTTTTGGGTCTTTGTATTCCTTGTGAATTTGAGTTACAAATGAGAGGTATATGGGGTATTTAAGGCTCTAGGGCCTGTACAAATGACCAAAATACCCCTTACTGAAAAGACTAGTCTATGAGTACAAGCGAGGGGTACAATCATCTGTTATGAGTGTAATTGTATTTTTTTATCTGTATGCGTGCATCTTCTATAGAGCGGGTCCCACTGATAGAGGGGGAATTATTTCCCAACATCGAGCTTGTCTCTGAGGATGTGGAGATTGTTAACCAGTCCGGTGAGCCTTATGGCAAAATCTTCCACAAACTTGCCGTCATGGAATGCAATGCTCTCGAACTCTTTTGTGGAGTGTCTGAACCTTGACCTTGCGAACGCATGCCACGCCCATGTGCATGGTTTTGATTGCATCCCATGCTTTCTTGGCACTTTACTTGATGGTGAGGGTGGAGAGCATCTCTGGTGGTACTGCTCGGAGAATCGCCTCCAACGCCATGTGGTCCTCATGGAAGTTAGCATCATCATTCTCGACTACGTCCCATAGACCATGCGCCTGCATCATAATCTTCATCATGAGAGTCCAGTCTCCGTAATTGGTTCGCGTCAGCATCGGATACTGTGCCGAGCCCCTGAGTCCCTTAGCACCCGCGATACAACCAGGCCGCGGCTATTGACGCAGCAGCCGCCGCCACTGTCATTGAGGATCTGGAGACACGGTGGTGACTTAGACTTCTAAGGCAACTTCAAACCATCTTGTGACATCTTCATAGGTACGAGAGTAATGAGGTTCTGATACCACTTGTTGGCTCTTAGTACTAGCTCCGAATCAACACACGCGAACATGAGGAGAAAACACGCGGACACAAAAAAAGAATTGGTGCCCTTGGAAGTCAGTTGCTCCTCTAGATGTTTTCTTCTTATTTATAGCCAATTACATGATAAGTATGAGCTACATAACAAGTATGAACTAAAGATAGAAATAAATGCTATCTTTCCATGCAAGATGATCGTCTCAAGATGTGTACCTTCTCTCTCTAGTAAATGCAAAAATAAACAAACTTTACACACACACACACATAAAAAAACAGCAACAGCTACTAGCGACGCGATTAACGCTAACAGTGTCTCCCCGCCAGAGTCCCAAAGCCTAGGATTCGTTCGACCTTGGAGTGATGGATGTGGCTGGAGCCTTTTCTTTTCTGCATGGCCTCTTTTGCTTTTGCCCATTGTATCCATGCCCTGCTGCAGCGTGCTTTTCCCCGCATCTCACAAAGATGACACATGATCAAAGCTAAGACAGTAAGTACATACGGGATTAGAACTGAATACTAGTATAATCCCAAAAGGGGCTGAAATAGTGCACACGTAGTTGATCTATATGGTCTTGGATACGTTTCCCAAGCCATCATTATTTGGAAACAGGAAGAGGAAATTATACACCATCCTGTCAAAGGTTGAGGTTATTTCCATGGAGTGTACTGGGCCAAAGTATGTACTAGTACGCATCAGAAGGTGTAAGCTTGAAGCTAAAGCAACGAAAAAGAATGTATCATCTGCGGAATAGCGATGACTTTTGACTTCTAGCTGAAATTTTATCGTAGCTGACTTTTTTTTACTGTAGCTGGGTTGGTTTATTAAGTATAATTAAATTTAAAAAATAGAAAAATAGAAAAAAAACATGTTAGCCCATCACGGACAATACAAAGGAATACGGGAAAAAAATAAAATACAAAAAAGCCCAAAATATCTAAAAAATCAGAAAAAGACGAATTACTGAATAGTGAAAAAAACTGAAGCTGAAAAAAAACCGAAACGAGCAGGAATCCACCTTTGCCACGTGTACTTGGCCTACCCAGCCAGCCCCATACGTTCCCAAACATCACTGATGGAAATCCTGCAGCAAATATAGGGTTTGTTTGATATGGCTGTGGTTTATGACTTTTGGCTAAATTTTTTAAATTTTAACTGTTTGTGACAGATATTATAGAAAGAGATATTCACTTGTGATTTTGGATGGTATTAATATTAATTTTTTAATGTGTACTATAATTAATTTGTAGATCATATCTTAAAAAATACTTTATTTAAAAATTAGATACTATAACAAAAATCAAAAATCGATTTGCTGAAAATAACATACCCATATCTCGTCAAGCTGCTGTTCCACCTCGGCATGATTGAGATCATTATTCCTTTCTCCACACACAGCTAAGTAGCTAGCCTATGTACTTTCCCTGACCCTTTAATTAATGGCACGTTAATTACTCAAGCGGCACTGACTGGTGCAACGCAGCTGCTGCTGCCTGCCTGCAAGCTAGCAAAGCGGCTGGCTAGCTAGCTGCCACTACTGCAGCAGAGTGCAGTTTAACTCGGATACTCCCCCTCGCTCTCCACAGCTTTTGTCCCGTCTCCTCTAACAAAGCCCGCACGAGCCGAATGCCAGAATTGCCCTTCCCATCACTACGGAGATCGAAGGAGCTACAGGGGCGATAAGGTCATTGCAGGCGCGTCCTCGGCTCCAATTATAACACCACGCTTGGCCTCGCTGCTTCTCGCTTGAACACTGGCAACGGCTTAGGAGACGGAGAGGCGATGCAGCCGCCGGAGTCCGCGCACCACTGGGCCTCCTCCGCGACGTCCTCCACCGCGTCGGCCTCCGTGCAGCGGCGGAGCGTGGGGTGCATGGCCGGCCTCCTCCGCCTCCTCTCCCCGTACCACCGCAGCCACCACCGGAAGCGCCTCACCGCCAAGAACGCCACGCCGGCGGCATCCCCACCGCCGCGGTCGTCGCCACAGCCCAAGAAAAAGCTGGCGGTGGCCCCGTCGCCTTCGCAGGAACCACCGAAGCCGCAGCCGCAGCCGTCCACGTCTGTCCGGCGGCGGCGTTCCTGCGACGCGCCGCGGAGCCCGACAATCGCGCCGGAGCACCGCCGGGCCAGCTGCGATAGCCCCCGGCCGCCGCCAACGGCCATCGTCGCCCGCCTCATGGGCCTGGAGGAGTCCGCGCCGCCTTCTCCCGCCGCGGCTCCGCGGCCGCTCCCGACTCGCCCTCCTCCTCCCCCGCCAGCGCAGACGGCCGCGGAGAAGCGGCGGAAGCTTCTGGGGGCGCTGGAGAAGTGCGACGAGGACCTCAAGACGCTGCGGCGGATTATCGCGGCCGTCCGCGACGCCGAGATGCGTGCGGTCGCCGCGTCCGACGTCTCGGCTCCTACAGGGGCAGGCAAGGGCGCCAAGCGGATGGACGGCCGCGACGAGCAATCGCCGTCCCCGTCGCCACGGCCGCCGCAGACGCAGCAGCAGCAAAAGCCGCGGACCGAGGAGCAGTACCCCAGCCCGGACTCGGTGCTGGACGCCATCACCTCCCCGAGATTCCCATGCAGGAAGCGGCCGTTTCCCTGCACGAATGTCGATGCAGATAGCAAGCCCGGTTGCGGTAACGCCGCCGTCGGATCGAAGATCGTGAAGCCCTCCCGCACCCTTGTTTTCTCGGGTACGTACGCCACTGTGTCGCTCTGCACACTTCTCCATAGAGCTCACGTATGCACGCAAACTCTGTATCATCATCTTAATTTCTTCAGATTAGTCAAGTTTACGTGCCATGCCAACATTGTCACGATATTTTGTAAACTCGTCGCAAAAAATGTACAACATGATGATGAGACATGTCTGGTTTCTTGTGTCATTTGTGTAGGCGACTACAGCAAGATCAAACCAGGCAACGAGCTGCACGCCGTCGCCATGTATCACCACCCGGTGGTGGCCATGGAGAGCATACCGATGTGGATTCTACCTCCAGCGGCCGAGTCGGAGAGCTGGCGGCACAGGCGGCGGTGGGACCTCAAGGCGCCTGCAGGGCGGAGCCGCGCGATGGTGGAGAGCGTGGGGGAGGTGTGGGGGCAGGGCGCCGGCGAGGAGCGGTGCGAGGCCGGCCGGGTCGGTGCCGCGCTGGAGCGCGCCATTCTGCACGACTTGGTGGGCGACGTGGTGGCCGAGCTGCTCGCGCAGTCCGGGCGGGCCACGCAGGCTCAGCACGGCGGCGGCGCCGTGTGCAGAAAGAGACTGTGTTTCTGAGTGAGACCATTTCGGTTGCTTTGGTTGTATTGTGTCATTGTGTGCGTGCGTGCGTAGAAGAGCCGGAGATATGAGCAGATGAGGTCTCAACTCTCAAGCGAAGTACGAGAGAAATTGCTACTATTGCATGGTTTCTATGGGACGACGGATGTCAGTCACCGACAAGCCCATGATCTCACACCACTACAAAAAGAGTCATCATAACGGTTCAAAACCATCATCATAGATGATTTCTGAACTGTTTGAATTTATGTGTCAGTAATAATATGTAGTTATCATAGACGGCTTCTAAACCGTCTGAGATAGGTAAAAACACATACGGTTTTTCAATACAATCGTCTGCGATATGTCGGTATCACATACGATTTTTTATGTTAATCATCTGTGATAGCAAACATATCACAGATAGTCTATCTAAAAAAGTCTGTGATAGCAGAAATATCACAGACGATCTATTTAAAAAAAATATTTGTGATAGCAGAAATATCACAGACAATTTATTCTAAAAACCATCTGTAATATATACATCACAGACGGTATGGTGTTCTAAACTGTCTGTGATAGCTATTTAAAAATTATATTATTTTCTATGATAATTACAGTGTAGACGGTTCTGTATGAATTGTCTGTAATATAGCCATCCAGTATAGCCTCCTTTATAGTAGTGGCATGATCTGATGATGGCAGTATTCACTACTGCAGAAAACGTTATCACAGATGGTTCAAAAATATCATCACAGACGGTTTCTTGAGTCGTCTAAATTTATATATTAATAATGAAATGAGGTCATCATAGACGGCTTTTGAACCATCTGTGATGCAACTATCACAGACGGTTTTAACTATAAATTTTTTATGATAGTTGATTGTCACAGACGGTTTTCAATTAAAATCGTCTGTGATATTGAACTATCACAGGTGGTTTATAGTTAAAACTGTCTGTGACATTTAACATGCCTTTTAAAATAAGTAGATCAACACAGTATACATCCAATTCACATCCATTCATTTCAGAAACAAAAACATCCATTACACAAATTAATTAATTAAAATAAAATAAATTATCTATTAACAAATACACATATGTACAATTAAGGTCAATCTTATCCCAATCAAATTCATTCTACATTATGAAACTCTTCATCTGATTTTATGACTTTAGATATCAAAAAGTATGCACACTCTCCTTGAATTTATGCGAGTTCAGCTTGTTCTAACGCAGTTGTAGCGATGGACACGGCCTATCAATAAGAATATCAATGTCGTGCATACATATATAACTTGATAAGAATGAAATAATTATTACAAGATTGACAAACCTGAGGATCATTAATCTTCGAGGAATTGAGGAGTAATTGCATATGGCGGCAAACATAGAATCCACAAATGTTACCCAGAGGCTGTTGGTGGCATTACAAAAATAGAATTTGTTAATTCGAGAGCCATTACTATGAAGTGTTATATAGGATTGATGTGTACTAACGAATATCAAAAAAAAATTAAACATGTCACAGGGCGTTGGTCCCTCTCTTCAATTTTCATACCTCTACAACGTACGTGGCGAACGACCTACGTGATTCCAAAAGGTTAGTCTTAGTCATTGGGAAGGAAAGAAAGACTACAATATAATTATGTATAGAGAAAATATATTTACCTATTGATTAATTGTTCGATAACTATGAAGTTGGTTTTATTCTTCTTTAGAGAATTAAGGTATATTATCTTATTCTATTTTAGTATAATTACAATTAGAATCCAATGAAACCTACACAGGTATGTCGTCATGGTAATTAAACCTAATCTCGTGTTGCTTATAAAGTAGAAATCAACAAGTATAGCCACTAGTGCAGCACTTAACCTTGGTTATAAGGCATAAGTATAAATTTCTTGTTGCGGTGAGCCACCGATACCGTTGTAATATAATTCTCGATGAATGATGCATCCTTCTTGATAGTATTTATGGCGACCAAGTGTGGGTCGAGAAAACCAATAGGTGATTTCGATAATCTGGATTCAGTATATATATATACAAAAGCAACAGGTTATATATGACATTTATTGATATTACATGAATGTAGACTGTGACTATACACACTTGCAGTTTTCAGCATCGAACGAGTGAGGCGTCGAGGGCGTTGAGTGTAAAGAGATTGAATAAATCATCGAAAGTCACCGCCAAGACACAGTCATGAATATCATGCTGCAAATGATGTGGCTTGAATTTGACGGTAAGACCCGAGCACCGTTCTCTCGCTTGTATGCATCCCATACTTGTACCTCTTCGTTCTACAGTACTTTTAGATCTTTCACCAATGGTGCTAGGTATATATCAATATCATTTCCAGGTTGCTTCGATCATCAGATAAATATCGACAGTAAAGTATACTTTTACTTCATACACAACCAAAAAGGAAGGTTATAGATGCAGAGAGTCACGGGCTAAGTTCTATGTCGGTTACTCATGTTACTGAAAGGATTCATTCTATATATACCTTATACTCCTCAGTTCTGCACCGAGGTCTACAAACCTCCTATCGATGTTTCTCCACTAGCTGGAATCAGCGAGGTCTCTTAGCATTCTATCCTTCTTGTACTCCTTCGAGTGTCAATATAGTAGTTTTGCCTCCTTTGAATTCGCAAAAAAATGCTTCAAACGGGGATTTATAGGAAGATATCATGTCACCTTAGCAGGAGGTCCTTTCTTCACGTCTATTCTCTCACCATCATCTGATTGATTCTTACGCTTGTATTAACTGCTTTACTTTTTTGCTGTAATAGCCACCTAACACATATATAAAGGTGTCAGTGTTTTTGTCAAAGAGAAATATCAACTAAACACATTTCTCAGTACATAACCAACTATATTCTTGTTGTGGTCCATAAGGCAGTGAAAAAAAGGCCACATGAACTTCACATACCAATTACTGTAACCTAAGAAAATATTGGTGATCTTGATTCAACACTACCAGGACAACTAAAGTTCAAAGGATGCCTAATTAGATACAAATTAAATCAATATATCTAATCTACGCTAAATCAAAAGGAAGGAATGACCAAATATAAGAAAAGGAAAAGATCTAGAGAGAAAGCATGATGTACAACGATCTAGGGAGCACGGTTACCTGGCAACGGCGGTGGCATGGAATGCAGGAGGGAGCGACGGAGGCAGGGACACCAAGGGAGGAGGTGAGTACAACCGGCAGGCGGAGCAGCAGTGTGGGAGAGGGAGGAAGAGACCACGAGAGGAGTGAGGCGAGGGCAGCAGCGATGGTGAGAGTGGCGTGGGGAAAGGGGAGAAGAGGAGGTGGACCGCGCCATCTGCAATAGGAATGGAAGGCGCTAGGGCATGGGGTCTGGCAGGCTTAGGCAGACGGTTGGATCCGCAGGTCTCACGAGATCAGACGACTGTAGGTGTTTAGGATCTAAACATAATTATGCCAAATAACGTGGGGTTTTCTCCAAAAAGGTGAATGTAAACCCTGAGCTTTGTTGGTTCCCGAAATCTTGAAATTTCAGAAATCTCAGAGGGTCTTTCACAAAACCGGAGATGTGGGGGCTCCAAGGCCTCCCAATTCTATCTGCTTTATATAAGATAATATATATGTATGCCAGCTTCATGAATGTTACTACTTGACTAGTTGCACTCACTCCATTAGTAGCATGGTACAGTTTTGTCTGGATTTCATAAAGTTTATGCAAAATTATCTGGACCATTTGTACCTCTCTATTTTTTTCCCTCCTGAATTTTATTCTAACTAGTTCAATGTCTATATCTTACTAAGAATATATATATTACCTAGAACATCAAGTCATCTTCAGCGGGTTTGACCTGCCTCGTGCATGCCCTCGGGTCCGTTGCCACGCTGGCAGTTTTTTAGAGTTGCTGAAGAGATGGCATACATCCCCATCACTATTACATTCTTTTTAAGTAGTAAAGATTCATTTTTAGATAGTACAATATGCATAAGATGATGTTTGGGCATGCTTGGCTAGGCCCATTACATAAAATGTGGGAAAAAGATTTAGAAATTGTTAAAAAAAACAAGTCAAAAATAAGTGGAAATAAGCGGGGTCTAAAATTAGGAGTACTGTGAACGTGAAACGAACGGGAACGGGCAACTGCTTGGAATTGAGTGAGCACGCAGGCAGGGCAGGGCTAGGCGTAGGCCAGCTGATTGAAAATCTTATGCCTGTAGGCTGGCTAGACTCTTCTGCGTCGTCCTAGCCCAGCTTTTGCAATAACTTCGCACGATGTCCTCCGATTCAGGGACCGAATTTTTACCGTGCCTTTGCCGCCAAAAACAGCTACTGGTACGTAGTTCGTAGCAGTCCGTAGTAGTACTCCCTCTGAATGTGATGCAGGAACAGGCCAAACCAAATCACTGTGTATATGTAACCAATTCCAAACTGAACAGATCGTCTCGGTGAAAATGAACATAACAAATCAGTGAAGGACACGCCGAGGAGACTCTACATCATTTGTTTTGGAGCTGCCCATTTGTCCATAATTGTTGGAACTACATTTGTCCATCAAGAACAGCAAATTTGTCGGTTCAGGAATCCGTTTTTGATATCAAAAACTGTCTTCAGCAACCTTTTTATATGGAGACCATCACTTTGGCAGCCTGGGTCATCTGGCTGACAAGGAACAAGAAGGTTTTTCGGCACATTGATCCAACATTTGAAGAGTGGAAAAGTATTTTTCAAAAGAGAGTTTGCCATGGTTATCCATAGGGCAAAGAATAATTACGAGCCTCATATATAGAGAGAGAATCGGTTTCATACTCTTTTGGGACTTTCTTTTTCATTTTTCACTGTAAATGCCTTTTTTGTACCTTTTTATTATAATAATAATATATATACAGTGGGATTCTTTCTTGCTGTTTTTCTAAAAAAACAAACCAGTGCAGGTAGAACAGCTGCCAAGCGCGCGCTATGCTATTCTTTCAGCCACATATATGTAGATCAACGATAATGCAAGGTTAAACTTCAGTATTGCAAGATACTAGATATTAACGGCCTCCGGTCCTTTTCTTCTGTGGCAAAGCATGACTCGTAGTATAATCTAAGTTATATATATAGGGTCCTCTACTAGTACTGCAGAGAGAGAGAAGGATAAAGAGATGTGTAGTCCACAGCTAGCCCAGTTGGAGACTCCCCAGCTAGATCTGGGCCCATTTGCAACGACGAAGGAAGACAGAGAAAATCGGGTCAATACATGTTAACTTTCACAAAAGGAAGCTACACAATGCCCATTTAATCGATCACTGCTTTAGACGCTTTCACTGAGTGAGGCGCCATGATTGATGGCATCTGGAGCCCGCATATTAAATTAGGGAATGCTAGCATCTGGACGTGTAATTCGGATGTTAGTTTCAGACACTCCGTTATAATATTTTTTAGCTATATTTGTAGCTTTTTTTTGTCTCTATTTACATTTTTCATCTATATTTTTGTTGAACATTTTTTATTTCGTGTATGCAACATCAATTTTCGTATAACACATTTTTGTTACATATGATAATTAAAAATATTACACACATTATCTAATAATATTGCATCAAAGCGTATGATGCGAATACTCACATCGTTCTTTCTTTTCTTTTTTTGTGTGTTACATATATGTCCGATAAATATTGCAAACATGGATAAGAATGTTATAGATAGAAATATTCACATTATTTTTTATTTTTTATTGCAAGCACAGACAAAAAATGTTACAGCTGACCATCCAAAACCAGACTCCCGGATCGGACGTAGCATTACCCTATTAAATTTCATCTTGACCAGACCCTAAGCTTCCTTCCTGATGCCGGAGCAACCGAAACCCTTGCAGGCTTTTCCTAAAGAAAGGCAAAAGGAAGCTGATCGATGCTACCGACCGTCATGAATCGTCTCCTGTTTCTCAAAGCATCAAAGTGCAAGTTTGAAGCAGCTACGAACGAACGTACTGGACCGTGAAGCTACTCGCTACTGTACATGTACCCCGGTAAAAAGAAGAAAAAAACTGTGTTACTGCGAGGTTCAGAGAGTTCCTGGGTGCTTTAGGTCATTCAAATGACTTGAAGCCCGATCTAGATCACACTATTGGGCTTAATTTGTTACATTTTAGTGGCCGTGTTTGTGGCTCTGACAACATTCTACTGTTCCTCGTAAAGCCGGTGTCTTTGTTTGATGCATCATGCATACTCTTTGAGAAATTTGACCATGCATGTAAATAATCGGGACACACCCACATGCATGCAAATTTTCAGAAATTTGTCTATGCAGCACAAGCGAAGAAACCGAAAATACTCGCGGGTCAGGTTGGCCCGAACAATGGGCCTATAGGCCCAGAGCCCATCAAACAGTAACGGTCCGCGTAGGTGACGTGGCACCGGCCGAATATACAACTTTGGATGCAGGAATTTCAAAAATAGAAAAATGGGGCACTCCGCGTCGGAACCGCGTCGGGGGTAGTACGGTAATCTCGGCCGCTTGGAAAACTGAAACGGGCCGTCCCTCGTTAAAAGACGGCCTGTTTGACTGTACCTGATGGCAGTATGCTCCCAAATTTCGCAGACCTGCCCTCGACGTGATATTGTACCCTGTGACGGAAATGCCCTCGTACCCTGTACCATCAAAAATTGCAAGTGAGTATCTCTCTTTCCGCAATCTCTGTCGCAAATAGCCAAAAAGCCATCAGCCACAGCAAAAAAGAACAGGCCCTTAGACTATGCATACCTCTATTGACTAGCATATTACAACCATTTACTTATTTTTTTCAGCATTAAAGTAAGGATATATGGTAGAAATATTACAATAGATATATCTTCAGTGTCTACAATAGATTTATATTATAGAGACGATGTTTTCTAAAAATATGAACTTATGTTGCGGGAGGGGTAGTATTAAAATAGCATTCGGTACGTGAACATGCTATTTTGTGTATAGGTGTTGCAAAGGAAACAAGTGTCATTTTGCGGTCGAGCTGTTTCCTGAATCCTTGGTCCGTAGCATTGACGATTGAAAAATTATGGTAGTTGCGCCATGGTGTTATCTGACGGAAAACTTTTAGCACAAAACCCCCCACATATTACTACCGGGAGCATAACCGTTTCATTTGCATGGCATTTTCCACTTGAAACATCAACACCTATAGCATTATCGTTCCTCGCGTGGCCATGCAAAAAAAAATCATTTTTAGTGATGCTACATATATGAAAGGTAACGCTACGTTGTTGCCGGGACTAACACCAAGCCACAAACTGTTACGATGTTACACAAATTTGAAGGAAATATTACACATCGAGAGAGAATTGGCATGAAGAGCCGAATTACACTAAGAGATAGAATACGCACGATCGACCATATCACAATGTATACACGTGAAGACGATGTTGACAACGGCCTTTCTTTTGTTTTCTTCAATTGGCTTAGACAACAGCCGAGCTATTCTCGGGACAAAAGAACACATCAGCAGTAAGACCGGTAATGATAACAGAGACAGAGAAAGAAGGATGGTGCTTTCTCTAATTTTTTTTAAGTTTCAGAAATCTTTCACTTAAGAGCCATAGAGCTAAGAAAAAATAGATTTCACATTTTACAACCAAGCGATAAATCAAGGAGCACAAAACTCTACACCTAGCCGGTTTGACTGGTTACATACCCACGGTCTAGCCGGTGACAATATGGCGATCTGATCGGCTACTAGTCGGCAATCTGATTGGCTACCGGTCTGACCGAGTCAAGTGCGATCTGGCCGCTCTCCTATTCTCAGAACAAAAAATTGGTCTAAGTCCAAGCCACTTTGGGTGCAAACTTTAAAACTCATAATCAAATCAGATTAATCTTTGCACACACCTTACAGAGAGTTAGGAGCTTATTCCATCTAAGAATCAAAATAATCTTAATCAAAATCTAACATTTTCTTAAAACATTCAAGGTTGAACGAAAACCGAGCAAATTTCAAAAACTTGACAAATAACTTACTTGTATGTTAAGAACAGCTAAGATGATTTTAGATAAGCTTACATATATCACAGTAAGTAAAACTACCTAACGAATTAAAGCCAAAATTCTTATATCAAGATATTTCAATAAGGGCTCCAAATTAAGCAAGAATCGAGCAACTTTAAAATCTTACAAACCACAGTGTCTAGATGGATGAGATATGATCTATATGAGTTATCTCCATCATTTACATGTGCTTTGCATGTAGCAAGATCAAGAAAGAAAAAAGGCAAAGAACCAACAAGAATAAAAATAAATCAACCAAGATAAAAACAACTTCATGGGAGATAAACAAAATTGATTATATTGCTACTTATGGATGGAAGTTTTACAACCATTCCATGAGGAGAACAAGAGAGCATACCACAACACTCGTTCTTCTCTCTCAAACCATAATTCTAACTCAAGGATGGATGGAATGGTTGGTCACATGCGTCCATCCCTAACCACTAAATAGATAAACAACCAGCCCATAACTAATTCTAATGGATACTATCCACTAACACTTGGGGAAACATATTAACCTCATACAACACGTGTTTTACACACTTTAACTCACGCATGCTTTTCAAAAGCAAATGAGCCTGAACCCGTCAAGTGTTTAACCTTTGATCCATTTGATTTTCCCAACATCTCCTTGGGCTAAACTATTTCCTCAAGCACCGCATTTTGATCCAACGAAGTTTTTAGTATTGGGCAAACTACCAATCATCATGCTTCCTTTGCAAATAATCATCATGTTTGTCACTTGTAGGTGCATCAATTGCTTGCCATGTATTGGCAAATCTCTCCCACTCCGGTTCCATTAGACTACGCCTCACTTGAACTGATCAACTCACTTAGTGTAACCCATCGCTTGAATCTTCCCTTCAAAGTTTCTTGTCTCTTTGTGTCATGCTTGAGCTCAACCAGTCCTCGACCGTCTTGAACCTCGGCTCCTTATAAGTATAATTCCGTTCTTCACTGTTGACCATAAGTTAACTCTAAATTTTCCTACATATCCAAATACAATGAAATTATTTTTGGATATAAGTTATTCACAACTTGACCTACATTAGGTCAAATATACTTTATGCAACATTAATGCACTGACCTATGACCAAAATATCAAAACCTTGACCAAATTCCCAAAATGCAGATCAAACAGCCACAAAACAGAACAACCCAGCCAGACCGCTGAGCATGGCCAGTCAAACCGCTGTGCACAGCCGATCTGATCGCTCAATAGAATTGATCAGACCACTAGGAACCGAAACCAGACTGAAAATCTTTTTTGTAAATTTAAAATTTAATTCTATAAATATTGATAATGGTTTACCATAGATATTTTTAGATCTTCTCAATCAGATAAGAGATGGTGGTGTGGGCTGGTGGCTCGTCAGCCCATTGGTGGGTTTGGCCAGACTCAGGTTTTGACATATCATTTCTCGTTACAGTAACTAGCTTTTAAATGGAATGTCTTTTTAAAGCGGGGTCTACAGTTAGATTGTAATAGATAATGTACTGAGTTTAAATATACTTTTTAAAATCACATACTACTATTTTTTTCTACATATCATTTTTACAAATAATCAAAATTTAAAAATTATAAGCTAAAAATCAAAACCACAGTCCCAGAGCCGCCCCATGTCTCAATCAGTGACCGTTGTTGCTTTGCTGGAGTACTGGCTTATTGCACACCGGCACGTCAAACTATTCGGTGTCCAGCCTATGCTAACACGAATGAAACATAAGAAAGTACAGCGCAGCAGCGACTCCTCACGTACATGATTGATCCATCGCAAAAACAGCACCGGCTCTTTAGAAAGAGATAGAGAGAGAGAGAAGAGGGGCAGTTCGGGGAATTCCCAGCGCGACGTTAACGGGAGGCGTGGACGGCGGAACGGACGGGACGGGGGGCGGGCGCGTATAAAGCCCGGTACAATTCCCCGGACGAGAGGCCACAGATCGCTCCCAGGCTTCCTCCCTCCCCACGGCCGCATCGATCCATCTCTCTCCGGTGCTCGGCGCGAGAAGCTAGCTAGCATGGCGGACCAGCTCACCGACGACCAGATCGCCGAGTTCAAGGAGGCCTTCAGCCTCTTCGACAAGGACGGCGATGGTAAAAAAACAAAACCCTTCTCTCAAACATCTCCTCCTCCTTGTTCTTGCTGCTGCTGTTATGATCCGTGCCATGTTGTACCAGTAGAATACTTTGGTGTAGAAGAGTTCTCGTGTTGTTACTCGATCCTGAAAAATTACCACTTCCAGGCATCCGGTAGTCAGATTCTACGGAGCGGTAAATATTTAGTAATTGGCACCAAGGATCACACAAATTGCGGCTCCGTGTGGCGTAATCCAAAAAAGAAAAAAAAACAAGATGTGATGCGCGCCGCGCCTTGGCATGCCACCTCGTGTGCATCTGTACTGCCGTATGGTGCACGGCTGCTCGCGGGTAGAGATCTTTTGCAATTACTGTGGAAATTAGGCTGTGAAAGCGTCATCAGATCGATGTGATTGGGGGGACGGCCCCCTCCGTCATCTCGGATCCGGATGTGAGGCGTGCGCTTGGCCGTGGCAAGGAAACTAAGACTGCTGCCATTTGAATTCATTGATTTTCTTTTGTTCGACATTATGCGTTGTATGGGCAGATCTATCGGAATTTGCAGGGGATGAAATTTGACATGAAATTTGACATGGAAGATTTCCAAAAATTTCTCCAGACCAGATTTAGATTGCTTCTGGCATACATCATGCACGTCTGATTTAGTTATGTTTGTTGATACTTTGACTAAAACATGTGATGTGTAATAATTTATTGACTTCTCATTGTTACATGATTTTGATCTGAAGTTTGTCTCTGTGTCGCACTGGACAGGTTGCATCACAACCAAGGAGCTGGGAACTGTCATGCGTTCGCTGGGGCAGAACCCAACTGAGGCCGAGCTCCAGGACATGATCAACGAGGTCGACGCTGACGGCAACGGCACCATCGACTTCCCAGAGTTCCTCAACCTCATGGCTCGCAAGATGAAGGACACCGACTCGGAGGAGGAGCTCAAGGAGGCCTTCAGGGTGTTCGACAAGGACCAGAACGGCTTCATCTCCGCCGCCGAGCTGCGCCATGTCATGACCAACCTCGGCGAGAAGCTTACCGACGAGGAGGTCGACGAGATGATCCGCGAGGCCGACGTCGACGGCGACGGCCAGATCAACTACGAGGAGTTTGTCAAGGTGATGATGGCCAAGTGAGCCAGTGATATTCCCGGAAGGAGGAAATTGTGCATTGCATATTATCAGTAAGAACGCGACTCTTGATTCCATGTCCTTCCCTGAAGAACCGGTACTGGTAGCTGTAGTTGCTGAACATTGAAACACCTCCTCTTCTACGCTATGATCTCTCCATTGTTTCATCGAACCTTTTTCTTTCTGTGTGAACCTGACTCCCCCCTCCCGTGTGTCCTGAAGAAACCTGATTGCGGTTGAATCCGTTTGTAGTTGTTGTTTTTTTTCATCAAATCTGCTCGACTCTGTTTGTAGTTGTCAGAGTTTGCTGCGTGCTTTTCATGAAGAAGTATGCGACTAGTGTTTGTAATGCTGGTTGAAAAGTCTGGTCGCGTGTGAAGCGTCTCCGTTGAACCAACGCGATGTTTGATGAAGTTTGGCTGACTATCGGTTGACTAGGAAGATGCTGCGTGGTGGGTGATGTTATCGCAAGACCGTGTTTATCTCGAGGGGAAAATCCATTTTACA
The DNA here is from genome assembly GCA_036346265.1 of Melocanna baccifera. Classification (NCBI taxonomy): domain Eukaryota; kingdom Viridiplantae; phylum Streptophyta; class Magnoliopsida; order Poales; family Poaceae; genus Melocanna; species Melocanna baccifera. The sequence goes on from CM070693.1 coordinate 14,616,766, forward strand.
AATCTAAATTAGTCTTGGTTCATTTTTCACCCATCAACTTCAAAACCGTTTGAAACACAACCATAAATTATCAAAACCAGGTCACCTCGACCCAATCAAGATGGGTTTCGTGCCGACGTTGCATCCATGTGGCAGCGGTTTGACACGTAAACGCTGGCTCACGTCCCAGTCAGCGGTACATGTAGCAAATCTTCCTTCTCCTTGGTCTGCCTCTCCATCTCCCTCCCTGATTCTGCCATGGCCCAGTTGGTCCTCGCCCATGCATCAAGAACGCAAATTTCTCTCCCCTCTGCCATTCCCCTTGAATGCTGCGGCCATGTCCATCCTAAAGGTGTAAAGGTTCTCTTGTCCATCGTGGTGATGACGGCACCGGTGTGCGAGGCTGCGGCCGTACGAGGCGGCTGCGAGGCAGAAGTTCTCGGGCAAACAGCTGGTGTTGTCCACGCTGCCAAGCCTGGAGATTCTCTTCTATTCGACAGTAGCAACACCATGGAAGCCGTCGATTTGAAGCTTGAAACGAACAAAAGAAGGAACAATGACGAGAAAGAAACAGAGGTCATGGTGTGCTTGTGTGTGATTGGAAACTAGCAGGCAATTGTAACCGAACTGGCTTGATTTTTCTCACGGAAAAGCATTGGATTAATTTTCTCATGGAAAAGTATTGGATCGATTGGAATTTCACTCAGCGGTGACACCAAGCCGCAGCGGTTTGCGTCGCTGCCACATCCCACCGTCGCTAGACCACATCTCACCGCCTTCGTCCTGCTCTAACTCTTCCGGCTTTTAGCCTTTTAATTTCATCTCTTTTTTTACTTTTTACTTTTTTTACTTATTCTTTGGATTATCCGTGATTATATAATTTTTTATTTTTTTAAATTTAATTATGCTAAGAAACTAACAGTGTCGATCAGGTCCTCTCTAGATCTGATCCGCCTTCGACGAACTACGAAATTTGGACGGATTTGATATTATCATACGGTAAAAATACCAAATATAGCCCCCTGTACGATAAAATTTCAAATTTAACTCCCTTCCGACCGCACGACTCACGCGAGTGTGACATGTGTTAGTCGTGCGGTCGGGGAGTACACGACTCCACTGTTCATCATGAGTCGTACGGTCGAAGAGCGTACAATTAACACGTGTCACGCTCGTGTGAGTTGTGCGATCGGAAGGGAGCTTGAAATTTTATCACGTAGAGGTTAGATTTGGTATTTTTACCGTGTGATAGTGTCAAATCCGTCTAAAATTCACGGACTACCACCGACCCCGTTTGTCAAAATAATCACATCCATCTGCTTCTCTATGCGCAAGAACACACCGTGCATGCACGACCCTGGCTAGAACATCGTCGGAGCACTGCCGACCATTTGAGCCGTCGCTTCCCGACGTGCACGCGTAGGCGAGGCGCACGAGGAGGCGGCGACGGCGGGCAGCGATAGTCGGGTGGTGTTAGATCTATCAGGCGCTGCCGTAATTTCACCAGACCATCGTCGGCAACTTCAAACCCCTGCCCGTGAAGCCATGGAGAAGGAGATAAGAGGGGGAGATTAGGACAACGAAGAGGACAGGGCGAGATGGAAGGCAGGTGAAAATCCGGCTTGGGACGATTGAGGCTATTCGGATCTGGACACCGCGTGGCATTCGGGACGGTCCAAGTAACCACTTGGTTGGGCTTGAACGAACTCCCCAGATGAAGCCCACCAAACCTACGACAGATACGTAGAGACGAGGGAGACGTGACGCGCTGGTGCGGCGCACGGCGAAGGCGGGGCCGGTACGTGCCGGCGACCGGCGCGGCGGCACCCGGAGGACACGCCGCCGCAGCGATTCCGCTACGATTCCACGAGCTAGCTAGCGTGCAACATCTTCGAAAAGGACCAGCAAGCAGTGCATCGCAGCACATCATGCGCTGATGTGAACAAGCTCCCGAGCCGACAGAACCAAAGAAAGTTGAACTAACAAATAGTAGGTAGGGTGTCGATTGCAGTAGCTGACGATGTACTCTTTACCATTACAAGCTTAGAACGGTACAGCCCTTTGCCTCTCGTTTCCGTCTGCTTCCGGACCATAAATAAATAGACTAACGCAGCAACAAGCTCATCCACAACCAGGCTTCACGCCCGTTTGTTTCATCGGAGCCTATCTATCAACAAATGAACGAACGAACTTGTTTCCAAAACCGACTCTGGTACGAGCATCGATCATCCCATGGCGGAGCTATGTACAGGGAAAAACTGGCGCCGGCCGGCGAAAGCCTGGAAGCTGGTTCATGCCGCGGCGCTGTTGCCTTCGACCTCGCCGTCGCACTTCCAGACCACGTCCTTCAGCTGGGTCGACAGAGTTCTGTAGAACTGTTGTACATTGCAATTAATTTGGTTACTCGAGTGTGGAAGCTATGACGTGGCAGTTGCTAAAAATGACAAGGAAAAACTACTCAAAATTTCTTGTATCCAAAAATGATTTGCAATTGAAGTAAACTGACTAGTGCAAAAGAATCTGCAAGGGAATAACTCAAGACAACTGTTGCTGAAATCTTAGTTTTACTTCCTGAAGTACTGAATGGTACTTGAGCTTCAAATAAAGTTTGCAGCAAACTGAAGGATTGATTCTATACAGCCTAAGTTGCTTGCTTAATTTACCATGATTGTTCATTGCTAATGCCGTGGCTCAAGGATGTTATAGCAGAATATAGCTCAAGATTATAGTACCTTTTGGAACTCCAGAGTATCCCCCTTTGCCTTTTTGAGCTCTACCACGTGCAGGGACGGGGCTACTTGAAATACCTAAAGGTTATCACGCAACATCATCTGAATAGTACTTCTTTAGTGTTTGAAACATTTTGTTGGCGTGGTGTTTTCACTTACCTCAGTTGCAACATTGAGATTGCCTTTTCTACCTGCTTTCAGGTTCTCCATCCTCATCTGGAAGGAACAAAAGACAAACTTATTAGGACTTGAAGTACAGAAGGACATAGTAAGGGCTTACATAAATGAGTTGATAGTAGCAGGAGAAATATTGCATATGTTGACAGTAAACAATATGAATACCTTGTAATTTTTCTTTTGAATGTCAAATCCAAGTGGCTTTGCAGCTTCTTCAATCTTGGTGATGATTTCTTTTGGAGGGCATTGTGAGGTGAATCTTGTCTCTCTTTTATACTCCTGCCACAAATTTTGTAGAAATAAGACCAATGCAATGGCATTGAGTTCTAAAAATATTCCATAAGCAACAAATGAATAATAAAATACCGGAAACCATGCATAAGACAATTGTTGGGGGAGTGGCCCCCACTGTGGCCCCTTTGGCCCACCATGCATAGGCTCAAACATACGTGTAAGTAAAGGATAGACCCAGTTAAGGCATAGCAAGGAAAAATTGTGTCTCTCTCTAGTAGTAAACCTCTTTAAGACATTTGTGTAAAGATCCTCCTCTATAGTTATAAATATGGCCATTAGAGCACCATGGAGAAGGAGAGGGAATTCAGAGAAGAAATTATAAGACTATAAAGCATCACCACATCTATTCTACTCCTCTCCCCACACTCAAATCTTAGGCTTCGGGCACCCCTCTTGGACCCCCAAAGCTCCGCTATTTGCTGTTTGGCGCGTAACCATAACAACAATGTAACAAGATAACAATTGTTTGCAGCAGAATTATTTCTGACCTCCTTTGCCTCGAACAAATTGTCCAGATTCAGTGCCTGATTCAGTGAAATCAGTTCAAATGCATTCATTGAGGCTGGCTGATCTTCAGTTTCCTCTTTCACATGTTGGTCCTGGTAAATGTACCGATATGTATAGTTAATCGTGTTATTCCTACCACAAAAGGCTAAATACTTTGACAACAAATGGGTCAATCGACTCACTTCTGAGTCTCCAAAAGCAGCATCGACATCATCCAAACTAGTTTGATATTTCTCGTCAAAAACAGGCGGCTTGTATCCCTTTTTGAACCAAGGATCTTCCAGTATCTGAGAAATGGTGATCCGCTGTTTAACATGCAACAACAACGAAAAGCCAGGTAAATTGGGATTCCACTACTACTTTTCAGCATTGACAAATTCATGAAAGGACTCAATACAAAATTAATTCAATGTTCTGCAGGAATTCCATTTTTAGTGTGAAAGATCTGTCTAGTCATAGCTTCATAGTCACATAGTAGGAATCATCGCTTGTGCATCATGCTTATGGTTCTGCTGACAAATGATTAACTAATTCGAGTCATTTGAAAAACTATGTTTCAAAAGCTATATGTCACTTACAGTTGTAGGGTTGGGATCCAGAATTCTGGTAATCAGCTTCTTAGCTCCAGCAGAAAACCAAGAGGGGCAGGTAAACCGAGCTTCAGAGATCTGTGATCGCAAAGGGTGTAAGAAAAGATTAGCAATAATAGCATCGAGGTGTTTTTGTATCCTTTTGATAGGTATTACCTTTTTATAAAGGGAGATGATGTTCTCATCCTCGAAAGGTAAATACCCAGCAAGCAGAACAAAAAGGATCACCCCACAAGACCAGATATCCGCAGTTGCACCATCATAGCCTCTATCCTCAATCACCTACAAAGATCAAACAGAAATCTAAGTTAGACAAACTTGGTTAGTTCTTATGGAACCAACACACGATTATACTATGATGGGCAAAATTCATACCTCAGGAGCAACATAGTTTGGTGTTCCACACGTTGTGTGTAGCAGCCCGTCAGCCTGTAGAGTCCAAAAAAATCAACAATATTAGGGTGTAACATTGAAATGCAATCAGCACAAGAACAATGATGCGACTGTTATTAGGAGTCAATCCGTAGTCAATCCAAACTGATATATCATAATAATACCTTCACTTGCTCCGTTAAAGCACTTAAACCAAAGTCAGATACTTTGAGGTTTCCAGCAGCATCAAGCAACAAATTCTCTAACTGGAAATGCAGGTCAAACATCATTATGTCACATTTCGGCACTTGTGTGCTCATAGTAAATTATAAAAGAACACATGACGAGGAGGTTAAGGCTTTACCTTCAAGTCTCTGTGATACACACCCCTACTGTGGCAATAGTCAACTGCATTGATCAGTTGCTGAAAATACTTGCGTGCTTCCTCCTCCTTCAACTTCCCATTAGCCTAAAACAATATTTTCAATTAGTATGCTGATTTTGAAGTTAGCATATAACAGAAAATAGAATCAATCAAAACATGATAATGTAACATGAATCAATAGTCTAACATAGGACAATACGACCTTCAACCATTTCAAATTGATTGATGATGTATTGCCACTTACAATGATTTCAAAGAGCTCTCCTCCAGTAACGTATTCCAGAACAATGAAAATCCTTGCTTTACTTCCCATCACCTGAGGTAGAAGGCAAATTTCAGCCAAGGGGTATTAGACTGTAGGCAGGAACAAACATATTTCTAGTAAGATACAATGATAAATCTTAGCGTAGATTGATTTTTGGACTTTACCTCATACAGTTGCACAACATTAGGGTGCTTTATTAACTTCATAGTACAAATTTCTCGCCTAATCTGCATTGAGTTTAGGATGGTATCAGCATTAAGATATCAAATACATAGTTTCAACTTTTTTTAGAAAATGTATACAGAATGAGGAATTCCCTATATGAGGACCGCATATATGAAACAATACATTTATGTTTTGACCATGAATTTTGTGGCTAGTGGAAGTCTGTCTGAGAACTATATGGTTAGAATAGTAGAAAGAATAGTGAAGCCAATTAAATAGAACCGCCGACATGGGCATCCAGAGGGCACGAGGGAAACATACGCTGAAGTTTACAAACTGAGTACATTGTATTTTGAATTGAATTTGCGTAAAGCTCAGACAGCAATTGGAAACAGCACAAGGCACCAGGAGAACATACTGGGTTGGGAGTATGACTTCAACTGGAAGATCACCATGTGGGTATATCTCGATGCCATGCAAATATGTAGACATAGATTCATTCTTAATTGAGGTTACATCTTCCTATGCTCCCATGTGAACACGGCAACATCCAAGGAAGAAAATTGTTTCTCCAGTTTGCTCCTTGATACAAAGATGCAAGTGATGGCAGTGAACTTTGACCAAAGAAAAACACAGATTGCAAAATTACGCATGTGATCAACAAGGTAAGAAATATAAGCTTTTTGGACTGCTTATTGGTTTAATAGATAGCCATATTAACTATTAGGAATGATGATAGGATTGGCAGTATGGTTCACTGAATTTTTTACAATTTATGAAAGCGATATACAGACTTACTGAGCATCCAACTTCCGACCACTTTATTTCTATAAACTGAGGTTTATCTGATTTATGAATCATGATATGGACAAATAAAAGGAATGACAAGAAACTAGTGCAGAGTCTTATAAGGGAATTGTCTGGTAATGACCTGTTCAACCAATCTGTTCTTCCGAACTTTCTCCTTGTCAAGGATTTTGATAGCAACATGGTCCCCAGTTTCAGTGTTCTTCGCAATCCGAACCTTTGCAAAGGTTCCCTCCCCAATCGTACGCCCGAGCTCATAGTTCCCAACACGGCGCTTCACCTTTGGTGACAATGCAGCTCTCTTAGCCCTATACATCTTCCAAGAAAGGAAGGTTCCTATGAACCTTCGAGTTATTCTTCAAACACCTACAATTGTTCAATGAATCAGGCTTCAAGATTATTAACTTGACAATTCGCCATTCTTAGACAAACTGTCATAAGAAAAAGAAAGAATACAGGAGAAAAATGGACCATGAATATTTTTCTTTGAAAAGATAGAGATACAAAGTTTGTGGACACGCTGATAAGCTGGATATCCAGGAGTTAAAAAGTTCATTTTCCGTCAACCCGACAGCAAAATTTTGAGAAAATTGAGACAGCACGACCCAACGCTCTCATATTTGTTGCAAAGAAGTGAATAATTTCTCTTGGAAGAATGGAAAGAGCTAGATCACTCCCTTCAAAATAAGTAGGTCGTATTAAGTACTTGAACTTAGATCTTATCACACAAACACCATTGTTTGTGTAGGCTTTATTCACTAGAATAACATAGATAATTATATATAAGAAACCTTGAAAAATGATTTCACACAGTCTATTGCAGATGGCGATCAAGCACAAGCGCTCAACAGATCTATCGAAAACGAAGACTGGAAAGAAAATTATGGATAATATTATACGGCAGGTTGATAGAACGCATGAGAGCCCCTTTCAATAAACATACAGCTGTTAAAAAAAAAAGACAGGCAATAGCTTACACGCAGATTTAACTATGAGTAACAGTACTGGACTTATCCACAAATTTAATAAACTTTATCTCCCTATTAAGTCGAATATTTAAAAAACCGGAAGCTTTAGTAAAACCTTTCAATATCTGACATTTCAGTGAACAGAAAAGTTTATTTCTGTGTCATATTCTATTATTCTATCAAGCAGCAGTGTTTATATGTTTTCCAAAAGGAGGAAAAAGAAAGAAGGAAAAGGAAGCAGCTTCCGTAATACTAAAATTTTATTCTCAGAAACACTAAGCTACACCTGATCAAAATATAAAATGACCAGACAACTCCAAATCCGCAATGACTCAATCCACCTTGAACTCCACCAATATAAAACATGATATAGACATAGGTAGATGCAACATCCCAAAGAAAACACATGTGCCTGTAGCCAAAAGGCAAAAAAGACCCCAAAAAAAACCAGCCTTTTGCAAGTAATATAGTTCAAATACTGAAAAGTATATGACAGAAGCACTGCCATATGTGCAGGTACACGGAGGCCAGGCCACATAGGAAAAATCACCACTCGCCAGTTGATAATTGATATGATGCTACCAGACACCAAAAATGCCAGAAATAATCCAAAAGGCAGTTTACAGATAGACATGTCTTGCTGAAAGAAGAAGATCAAAGAGAACTGTTGGCGTGAAGGAAAGGTCACAATGAGCTGGAAATGCTAAGAACATACATCCTTCACAGGACAACCCAAATGCCAGAAGAAATGAGCTAGCAAGTCACAGAAAACTCCAATACCTAATCCCACAGAAGAAACAGATTCAGGTTGAGACACTGGGCCTTACCTTCAATTTGAAGAACTGCAGATGCAAGGCTCTCACAAGAACTCAGGGAAACAAGACCACAAGGGGGTAGCAGCTAGGAGGATGCTATGCAGGCAGAGAGGAGAGAGGAGAGGTGGTGCTAATAAGGAGGTGGTGGGGGTGAGGGTGGGGGTGATGTGTCATGTATCGTAGCAACCCACCGGAAAATGACAGGGAGGCGAGCAGCAAAAGGTGGTTTGCTTGCCTTGCCACTTCACTGGCCTCAAGCAAAGCCCAACTCTTTCAGCTCCGAGAGGCTGCATGGCCTGTCCCTTCCTTTCCTTCGTAGTTTCTAGTTTCTACGAGACTACGACCAGGCAAGAGGCGAGGTTGAGGCAACAGGCAAACCCTCAGATTTATGCAGGATGGTCTTGCCTACAAATGTAAACTTTCTACATGGTTGCCTTTACGACGATTTTCCCCGGGAATATGCACTTATGTAGCGTTCGCGTCAGGTGCATCAGCGATTGTTATGAAGTTTTATAAAAGTAGGTGTTTTTTAGAACATGATAATCGGCTAATGTAGTCATTTTAGATTCTCTTCGGTCCAAGTAAAACTATCAATCCTTAGTTTTTTGCCCCCGACAAGTTCATTTTGAACCTAAATTTTTAAGTGGCAATTTTACTTGTAGAGCATCTATAAAAAAAGGGTCACATCTACCTTTTTGGTGCGTGGGCAATATTCTATTCTAATGAGTTGCACTGTTCTCCTGTGGGGTGGCGTGTGCTTAGGTGGTGATTGTTTTAGCGATGGTTTCTGATTTTTAGCTGAAATTTAATTGTAGCTGAGTTAGTGGATAGTGTAGTGAATAGTAAAAAAAAGCTGAAACTAGAAGCTGAAACCGAAAAAAAGCTAACTTGAGCGGAACCTTAGTGTTTAGATGACAAGGGTTGCTGTATTGCATGTGATAAGTGGATTTTGATCAAAAATACATAGTAGTAATTAAAATAAATAATTTTTAAAGATAAATAGTGAAAAAGTTATATATATATATATATATATATATATATATATATATATATATATATATATATATATATATATATGACAAGAATGAGAAAAGTAGAGAGCGTGATACGTCTATAACGCTCTATCTTATATTTAAAACAAAAAATAAATAAAAAAATTAGATGTTCATATTAACTTCTGTATTTCCTAAACAAAGTCTACAAATAAAAGGCGAACAAAAGTCGGACGACAAGTTATTGTCGTGGGAACCGGGAATTCTCTGGAGACAATCAATTAAATGGCAGAACCAGTTGTATAGTCAAGTTGGAGTATATATTAGTCTGTCAATTAACATGCTGGACCGTCACAGTACTGATTTTAGTTGTGGTGTTAGCAACACGCAAGGGAATCAGGGAGCAAAGCAGCGATCGCACAGCTGCAGCCACCAACATTTGCCACTTTTTCGCTAAGGGTAACCACAGTGCTGCTCGCTGGATGGTAGTCTGGTCCCGCTCAACTTTATTTCTTTTTTACTGTTTAGCAATTTTTTCACTGTAGCAGTGATGAATAGTACTATAGTATTTTTGTCTTTATTTAAAAATTTTTATTTTTTGGTATTTTTGTGTTTTGTTTTTTTCTCGTATTCCTTTGTATTGTCTGCTCTAGACTAGCGTACCGTTTTTATTTTTACATTTTTTTAAATTTAATTATGCCTGATACGCCACTCAGCTACAGTAAAAAATCAGCCAGCTACAGTGAAATTTCAGTAAAAGACAAAAGCCATCGCTATTCCGAACGCCCCCTCAAGCAGTGAAGGAGGTAGAAATAAATGGTGGCTTGTAGAGTGTCAAAATGGCTCTACAAAAAGAGTGGTTAACGTAGGGTGTCTGATCTTTACATATAAAATATTATTTGAATGATAAATATATAATTAATCTGAAATTCTATAAATTCTAATGGACGAAAGCACATGATTATCTGTCTCGATTACAGCGAGTAAAGGATTCAACGAAATCATAATCAGTAGCATATAACTTTTTCAAACTCTCTAAACCAAGCACCTTAGTATCCAATTGAGTTAAAAGAATACTCTTTCAAGACAAAACATCAACAGCAACATTATCTTTAACCTTTTTGTACTTAACAATATATGAAAAAGTTTCTACGAATTACATCTACTTAGCATGTCTACAGTTCAATTTAGATTAGCCTTTCAAGTATTTGAGAGATTCATGGTCAGAATGTATGACAAAAATATTAGTCTATAAGTAATGTTGTCGGTTTCAGGAATATGTACCGATGCATAGAGCTTCTTATCATAAACAGGATAATTCAGTTAAGTTCTATTCAATTTTTCCAAAAAAAGCAATTAATTTACTTTCCTACATAAGAACACCACAAATACCTATTCCACTACCATTGCATTCAATCTCAAAGTTTTAGTAAAATCAAGTAGAGCTAGGAATGGTGCCTTTGTGAGCTTTGTTTTTAGAGTATCAAAAGCTCTCTGTTGTATCGGCCCACACACAAAAGGTATTTCTTTTTGTCAATTCATTTAACGGGGCAGCAATAGTACTGAAATCTCTCACGAATCGACAATAAAAGTCAGCAATACTATGAAAACTACACACTTGACTAACATTAATAAGAACATACCAATTTTTAATTGCATCAATTTTAGAGTCATCAACTTTAATTCTATGTCCAGAAACAACAAACCCAAGGAACACTACTTTATCAGCGCAAAACATGCATTTTTGCAAAGTTAGTAAATAGCTTCTCAGTTCTAAGCACATCAAGCACCTGTTTCAAATGATCTAAGTGTTCAGCCATGGTTTTACTATATATCATAATATCATCAAAGTAAACTACTACAAAGCGATCAATGAAACCTCTTATAACATGATTCATCAAGCGTATGAATGTACTGAGTGTATTAGTTAAACTAAAAGGCATGACTAACTACTCATACGAATTTGGTGGTATTCACTTTTTAGATCAATTTTCGAGAAAACGTGTGCTCCACTAAGCTCATATAGCATGTCATCAAGCCTAAGTACAGGGTAAAGATATCTAACAATGATATTATTGATAGCACGACAGTCAACACCTATTCTCCATGTACCATCTTTTTCAGGAACAAGAATAACAAGGACAATACAAGGAGAAAGGCTCTCGTGTACATATCCTTTGTCCAAAAGCTCTTGCACTTGCCGCTGTATTTTCTTAGTTTCAGTTGAATTGGTGCGGTATGACGATCGGTTCAACAATGAGGCACCCAGCATGAAGTCGATCTAGTGCTCAATCCCATGAAGTGGTGGAAGTCTGGGTGACGCCTCATCAGGAAAAATATCATCGTATGTCTGCAACAACAACTGGACAGTACTAGGTAGAGTGTTTAGATCATTAGTTGTAAGCATAACCTTAGTATCCTTATAAACAAGAATAAAGTACATAACATTAGAATCATTGCTCATCTCTTTTAGATCTGTTTTCGTTGCAATCAGAACCTTTCCAATGCTTACCTTTGCCTGATCCTGCTGAACAACAAGCTGTGACTTCTTCTGACTTTTCTATTCAGCGACTTGTTTTTGAGGAGTAAGCAGTAGCAAAATCCTATTCTTACCTTCCCACTTGAAGTTATAAGTATTGGCTCGTCCATCATATTGTACATTATGATTAAACAACTACGGACGACCTAGAAGTAAATAACATACCGTCATAAGCACAATATAGCATAAAACGATATCCTAATATTTATTAACCTTAAAAGGAACTTCTACACAGTGCTGAATTTTAATTTTACTTTCCTCATGAAACCATTGCACACAATATAGATTAGGATGCTTAACCAATTTCAGGTTAAGCTTTTCACACATCTCAATACTAGCAAGATTTTAGGATGAACCACTATTAACAAACTCAATAGAAAGCTATGTAAATGTGTTGTACATGTCTGGGATACTTCAAAACTCAAGTCCTAACACTAAGACAAGAGGTGGATTCTTTTGGGATGCAACTTATGGCTTATGGATGCAGTTTATGAATTCTAAACTGTTAACGAGAGGCAGTATATAAAGAGAAATAATTATATATGATTTTAATCGATATAGCTAAACTCGGTACATCTTATATTATAATCTAGCTGTAGACGCCGCCTTAAAAATACACTATTTAAAAGCTAGTTACTATAGCATAAGCTATAAGCTATGAGTGAAAAAGAACCCACCTAAGTTATAGATGTAAAGTTAGGAGATCAACCACACCTAATTTTGAATTTTAGGAGATCCAATAACCCAAGAAAGGTAAGGGATGTTTTTGGTCATGATTCAAGAAATCTAAACTATAATGATTTTTTATGCGGATTAGAGGAGTTCTAATCCACGAATTTCTATTTGTAGAAACAAAAACTAAGAACCCTAAAAGAACGATCAAGCAACGTGAAGGAAACACAAAATACAATAGATAATAACTATGCAATTAAAACCAATGGATTGAAAACTAACAAAACTTATAAGATGTAAACGAATTGAAAACTAAAGCTATGATTTTTTTGGCTTTGTATATAGGACAAAAAATAAACACTAAAGGATAAACGATTGATCCCACCATGTCAACCCGGTGCTTTGATACTAAGATGATACGGGGATGCTCGATCTTCATGACGTATGATCAATGGTAAATATGTGGCTAACCTAAAATCCCATGAATTCCGATGAACGGAAGCACACGATTGTCTGTCTTAATGCAGACTCTCATATACCAGAATTCAACTCACAACACGCTCTGAATCTTCGTCTTCTCACCACACCAGGATAGACAACGTTGCTGGTCCATGAGGAACAATAAGAAACTGGTAACCGGTAATTTGGTGGAACACTAACGAATCTGCTTCCCAACTCTTATGGTAGCGCACGGCATAAACCAAAGAGTAAGAAATTTCTTTGACTCAAAATTAACATTCGAGGGTTACAGGAGATGGTGGCCAAGACTTTATACCCTTGCATAAGCCTAGCCGGACTCAAAGTAGAGAAACAACTCGAATCCTATTCTAATTTCTAATTTAAACCAAAAGTAATAAGAAGTGACTGGCTGATTGCCTTGTTTGGGCACCCATGAGGTGGGCCCCACATGGTGGCCAACCCATGAGGGTGGCACACAACTCTCTTGACAATAGTCCAACTTTCTTTGTGGCCCAAGTATTCATTTTCAGCTCATTTGAAGTTTCGGCATTGCTATCACCTTAAAACTGAACTAAAATAGATACTAAAGTCTAAAACACCCTTAATATATCTTATTATAGATAGAAACTAGCCTATGTTGCATGGAGCTTGGCTAAAAAATCAAACGGATTCAGAATTGAAGACCGGACATAATCGAGCTTTTGAAGCGTAATATTCTATAATCTTCAATTCGAAGCTTGAAAACTTGATTCCAGTATCTTGGTGGCTTTTCCTAGTGATATAAGTAAAGTGTTATCATCTCCTCCTTTTGGACCTTCTCTTGGTGCTCCAGCCTCCATCACCTCCCACTCGGTAGCACCAAGTTTTTACTCACCTAATAACATAAGAATATATAAAGTAAAAGCATTAAGTAGCAAGCTATTCTTAATAGTGAAATGAAAGAAATGTAGGATTAGATTCATCTGTTCAGTGAGTTTTCTTACTCTAACTTACGTGATTGGTCTCTTATACAATTGTTACAAAGCTTCAGCCGTTAAACCAACACTACTCTTATCGTTGTCATTGTTTACTTAAATCTGATGATGGTGGTTATGATTATGTAGATGAAGCCTTTATAATAGTGATGCCCTCATCAGTGGTCCTGGGGGGAGTGGCACATCCATGTCTCCATCTGCAGCTCGTGTTAGTCGGTGAAGGGCGAAGGAAACGACGGGTGTGACAAGGATGGCGACAGCGACGGGTGGGTGAGAGCGACAGTGGTAGCCGGGCAAGATAATGGTGTCAAGATCTGGATGATGGCAACTAGCATGTTGATGAATTGGCACCTCCACCATCCTTCTCCTTAGCAACAGTGATGGCTTGGTAGACTTTGAACGACGATAAGCACCAGATGGCAATGATGACGGTGTGGAGGCTGAGCGAGGTAGAGACGTCGGGGCGAACTTGAGAATGGCGATAGCCAAATCTAGATCGTGGCAACTAGATCCGGCCGAAGAGCGGTGACAATGATGGTGGAAGATTGTGAAGCATGGGGAAAGTAAGAGAAGGGAGGGGAAGTGACTGGGAAGAGGAAGAGATATGGTGCGGTGGGGAAGTGAATGGAAGGGACAGGGGAGGGACTGACCTATGGGGGCCTGTGTTTTAAGGGTTATTCTATCATTTATTTTCTTTCTCTAGGGTTTTTGCTTGTAAAATGCTAATCTTATATATATAATGGAATAATATAGGGGCTATAAAAGAAAACAAACAGAGGACTAAAATACAATAACCTAAGCCAGCTATAGGATCAAGTATAGGGAGTCAGAGGGGTGAATGACTTTCCTAATATATTCTCCTAAGTATCAACACAATATAGCAGAAACACAATCCCTCAAGCATTCAAACCCCAAAAGCCAAGAACACTGGTCTGACCGTAGCTATAATTCGATCTTACTGCTAGCTGTACATTGGTTTGAACACTTGGTGGTTGGACCATCCGAGGCGCTAGTTTGACCACCCGTCGCAAAAATAGTGCAATCAACACTGCGCATGATCCAAGAAAAGATTCAACTCTCAAGCAACTTATCGTAATATATGAAATTTGGTACAAACACTCCCTAGGATGTCATAAACCCATTCTAATCATGGATCGAGAATATCAATGCTAAAGTTTTAATCTTTATCCAAAACATAGAAAGTTGCATTAAAACTGGGCAAAAGAGAGAAACCTCGATTTACTCTTACTTGTGAGTGCTAGATAATCTAGGTGGCATTTGATGGGTTCTCACATGTTAGAGCAAGTAAGATCACAGTACAAATTTAAGCCAAATCACCCACAAGAGCAAACCCCCAAATCACCTATCTCTTGAGAAAAATCGGGCAAACTCAAGAACTCTCTCTAGAAGGTGTCTAAATGAATGAGTCTGATTTCTAAGAGATACACCACTTCTTACATGTCTTTCACACCAGGAAAGATCAAGAAGAGAGAAATCTAAATAAAAAAGTCAAGCAAATCAAAAGCACAAGGAGGGTTCATGGCATAACTTACTTGGATAAATTTTGGATATTTATTTCAGGATAGCAAAGTTATAAGCTCAGAGCACACACATATAAGGTTCCAACAGAAGGAAGCCCTACCACTAGACTTGAGTGACCTTAGTCTCTCTCTCTTAACACAAGGGCTTATATGATGGAGGTTACCACTTCACACTAAACTAGCCACTACTTTGTGGATCACACTACTTATAATTGAGAAAACTCAATAACTTACACACAAACAGGTTTTATATTACACATACCTACATGTTTTTCAAAGCACGACTTCTAAAGGCTCTACAAGTTCGCCAACACATTTCATCTACAAAGACATGACCTAAACCCACTCCACCTAGTATTGAACAATTTCTCAAATTACTACCCATCGGTCTTCATGAAGATGTGACGCCTAACGCCTTGTTGCTAAGATCGTACACCTGCACTGAGGTTGTTATCACTTGAAATGCCTGATCCCTATGACAAACTAAATTACACCATAGTCTGTGATGCCCAATTACTTGCCACCAAGATCGTACGTCTGCTTCGAGAACCGTCACCACTTGAAATACGCAAGTCCAATTGATACATCACATGTACACATTGTTTCTTTACGACCCTTATCTCTCTTCTATGCTCTCGATTTGAGATGATGGTCCATCCGGACTTACACAAAACTCCATAACCACTAAGCCTCGGTCTCGCCGCTAGCCTATATCCATCATCAAAGTACCTACACACCAAAGAACAAGAAATCAATCTGAGAACAAATGACACGAACTTAGCAAAACATATAATGCATGGACGCACCATGACTAACACTTGCACAAACTCCTGTTGTAACTAACACCACCAAAAATCAACACTCAAAACCAACCGGTCAAACCGCCCATAGCAAAACAACTAATAACTCAACGAGGACCTCTAGAAAATAGCTACTACCAATAAGGGACCGGTACTACCGCTCTTCAGGCAGACTGCCACCACGTCTGATCAGACCGCAACCCAAGCGCTGATTGGACCGCTAGTAATGGCCAGTCACACCGCATCGGTCAGACCACGGCTTCAGGAGGCTATGACAACAATCGCATAGCAGTCAGACCACCACCCTAGGCTAGTATGACCGGTGGTACTAGAAGATCCAAAATTGCATAGGTCAAAATGCAAATTCACACAAATTAAACTCAAACAACAAAGGCAAGGCCCAACTAATATCAAATACTCATCACTCCTTAGAGGCTACTACCACATGGTCTTACAACAGCACTTGAAGCCACCATGCATTACAAAGGAACAACTTTTTTGTGTAGTGATTTGAGCTAACCTCTCTTCAAACCACCACCCTTGTGGGGGCTTACACCGTGGAGTGTGCTCTTGGCTGGTGAAGCGTGCGTGACACCTCGAGACGCCAGAGAAGATATGAGATATCGTCTGACATGTGCACACAAAAATGGATTAATATTACGAGCTGCAAAAGTAGTGAACTGAAAGGCACATAATTCAGGGTTGATTGATTGAAAGGAATTCACCTTATTTTGATAGAGAAAAGAAAGAATTGAAACCTAGGACATAATGCACTGCCACCGAGTGTTTCTCTTGACTATAGAGGAGAGAACATCTCGTGCATACCAGCAAGTCACTGCCACTAAGATGAAAAAATTCTCAGAAGAGACAAGGAGTGGCTTACCAACTGTTAAAACTCAGTGCTAGCTAGCTAGGAGAGCAAAAACACATTAGTTTGCATGGAGAAGTTAGCTCTCCACATGAACAACGGTAGAGGAACCAAAACTCCGATCGATGAAGTAAAACTTATTACTGGGCTACTGGCAGTGGATATGGTTAACCACACATTGTCCGGGAGGACGTACAGCACATTGGCCCCATTTCCATCGGTAAAAGTTCTTCACATGTCAGCATCTCACATGCCAAACTGGACCGTAGCCACACGCAAGCACGCATGGCTGTAGTCCGTCCGGCTGCACGCCTTCGGTTTGGTGAGCACTTTCGTCTCTTCCAGTTGGAAACGGTGCGGGTACCCGACGTACGTCGGTCGAGCAAGCACGTACGCCTGCGTTTGCTCCCCTAGACCTAGAGAAAGGGCTCTCGAGCACACAATGTAGCAGCTAGCTGATGATTCCTATGCCAGTTCAGTACATAGTTTACAACTGTTCGCGCCTAAAATTCTCGTCGTTCTGTTGCGGGAAGACGGTGGTGGTCTTCCGGCCTTTCTCGATTCTAGCGCGCGCACCGTGATGATTTTGCCTGCCGTTGGCATGTCGAGATCTTTTCTCCTCCGTGGGCTGCAGACAACAATGGCCGCCTGCACAAGCAAAAATCGTGTGTACGCTTCTGCTCTGTGTTGATTTACAGAGAGAGTAGCTCTGAAAAATGAAAGAATGGATGCTGCAGAGGCGAAGGGAGCGCGACGGAGGAGGTCCAGAAATGAAGGCCGTTTTTTTTTTTTTTTGCTTCCATGGTTGCTTTTCTCTATCATTGTCAATCTTGCAGGCTAGGTCGTGGTGGTGGTAACTGGTAAATTTACATTCATAGAAATTCCCCAAGTACCGAGAACCAGAAGGCTGGGTGATTTACCCACGGCACACTAGGAAGCTTCCTCGCAGCTGCGTGCAACGGAATGCGTGGAGGTGGGTCGTATCCGACGAGCGCGGCAGCTCCATCCATCTCCCACTTTTGTCGTTGAGGAAAAGAGAAAATGCAAACGCATGGTATTCTTAAATGAATGGCGTTGGCTCCTCGATCCTCCATAGAGAACAAAAATCAGGTGACGTTGATGATTTAATTTCCAAATCTGCCTGGTCAGGAAGCCAGTAGATGGTCGCATTGAGACGGGTGTTTGGGGCCTTGGAGCCTTAGCTAGCTCCTCACAATTCGAGTGAACTCCCCGTCCTCCATCGACCATATATACCTCGAGGTTTCAACGCTACAAGGAGGCGAATGGAGGAACTATTCAGTACTCGCGCTATTTCTCTCGCACAGTACGTAGCAGTAGCACTGCCAAGCACACCGGCAAAGATTACACCCAGAACAATGACGGCACGGAGACACCAAACTTGCCACGCGCAATCGGCATCAGCTCAATCTACCGGCCGTACCCAGCCATGTACGTACTCGAAAAATCCCGTCGGTTGTTTTCCATCAATCACGGCTGTTTCCGTCAATCGATTGCCGGTTCGGGATCGGCTGGCTGTAGCCACGCAGTACGTACGCACGTAGGCACCACACAGCACCAGTTTCGTTCATTTCACCCCTCCTGAATGCGGCCCCAGCCAACAACCGACGAACGGAGCGTCGTGGTCGGCCCCCGGCGGCCGGATCGATCGGGACGGACGAGGAAGCTTCCTCGCAGCTGCGCGGGGTCAGAAGCGGACGAGCGGTCGAACGGCTAGGAAAAGGACGCGGGCGGGCTGCCGCGCGTGGCCCGTGCGTTTCGCCAATCTCGCCAGCCGCGCGCGCGCGCGCCGATGGATGCATAATCCGCGAGAGATTCGTACGGAGCGCCTGCGCGGCGACTTCCTACCGGTGGCGTGGCTCGTCGTGCTTATCTACCTCAGCAGTCGGCACCGTGGCGCTGGCTCCGCGCGGTGGCTGGGCGCCCTTCGGGGTCGGACTGGATCGGACGCAACCATCCGTGCCGTGCACGGGAATATCGCCATATCGGGGGGCTGTGATAAACATCATTAGATATTTTTTTCTAAACAACTATCTAAAATTTTAATTTTTAGATATACGTGAAGATTCGTACAAATTCTCCCTACCACAAAAAAAACAAAAAATGATGAGAGACGGTGCGTTTTAATCTATCTGGATTTTTCTGTCGGACTTTTCTTGCATGTGTGTGTTTTCGTGGCTGCGGTCAAAAAGCGGTGCCCGAGTGGCGCTGGCGTCAGGGGCGGAACTAGAACGACAATGATCGGGGTTCACTACTTCACCATATATATAATAACATATATAGTTTTCAAATAATATTATGCTAAATAGTAATATGTTCGATAATTTTTAGCATCAATACTTCTATGTAACCGATGACAGTATATGATAATAAAGAAGTAGTGATCGAAATGCTTACCAAAATAAAAAAGACTGATAATAATATTGATTAGTTGTAGCAAACTGAAGATATTAAAGGCAAAACCACAGATAAAAGTTGATCGTATTAGTAAAATACATCATTCAATCTCAATAGCTTATTAAAAGATAATAAAATTACTTAAAGTTTTCAAGTAAAAAAACAATATAATGATCAAATATAAGTTAATATATTATCTTTTAGTATTTATGTTCTAGCAAATTATAAAGCGATGAATCATAACATCATTCGTAATTTTCGTTAATTCTTATTTCTCTACATAGTAAATAAGTATATTATTCATGAAATTATCACCAATTAATTAAATGTTAGCTAGATATTTGTATGTTCAATAGTTCAAAAATAATATAATATAAAAATATGTTCAGTGGTTTACTTACTTGATATTGCGGTCAAATACTACAATTTCACTTTCAATTTGCAACGAGCTAGGCTGTTATTTCAAAAATCAAAATTGAAACACTAAATCTTAACCCTACAATTCGACAAAAATCAATCAATAACCATCACATTGAAATCCTAACTCATAAATTAGAATAATTGAAAAAAATTTAGAGCAAAGTACATACTGATCGGGTAGACCTAAGCTTCATTCGGTCAGTGAGGGCATGAGGCAATAGGGACCAGACGATGCTATGGCGAGATGATAGGCGAGGGTGGTCACTGGCACTGATTTCTCCTATTCTCCGATGATCGGTTGCTATCTAGCTAGGTGCGATTGTGCGGCGGACGTGATGTACATCTCCTGGCTAATCATGCGAGACGAACAAGCGTTGATGGCTGCTACAAGGTGACATGCTTTGGGATAATCAAATGGACGTTGTAGCCTGTTGCGATCCTCCCTCTTATGCTGGCTCAAGTGTTACATTGGTTTGCTGTAGTTGGCTCATGGACTAAGAGAAGCGGATGCTTCTCATGGACTGCTCCTAGCTATTAGGAATTTGGACTGCTAATCTTATTTCATTGGGTTTCAAAGAAAGAACCAGGTGCACTGAATTTAGTTTGAGAGGGTTCACACATAGACTGACAGTGCTAATCCCTGCTAAAAAGTTTTTTGAACCCGGTGTTCTATGACACTGGGACCCACTACTTAGTTCCGCTCATGGCTGGCGCGGCAACGACGTGCATGCCACGTCTTGTACAGCCGATGGAGATGCCATTTCGGCTCAGTCATGCGATGTACTAAATAACTACATGCGTGATATTCTCTCTTCGTTTTGAGTTGGGGCTTACTGGCGCTTGGATGTACGATGGGGGCCTTTCCATCGTACGCTCTGGTGCAATATCGGTAAACTATTTGTGCAACATTTGTAATCACCATATACAACAAAATACGTAATAATACTGGGTAAAAATCAAGAAAAATTGAAAAAAAATATCGTCTTCTCATACAATGCATAATACCATAAATATATGACTTTGCAAAGTGCTAAAACAAAATCAGAATTTTTAAATGAAAAATTTAGAATCTTACAACACTACAATATTTGAAAATAATAATGGCAATATTTAAAAATATCTAATGCAACAAAAAGGACAGTACAATAAATAGATCTATGAGAACAAAGCTGAATTCTTATTGAAACAATAAAAAAAGACTTGTTGCAATAAAGAAAAAACTTACTACATCACTCAATAATAACTACTGGAATAATAGAAATTAAATATTTTGCTATAACAAGTGAGATCAATTACAACAACAAAATCAGAGAGAGATATAAGAAACCCTTAAGATTTAGAGGAAAACTCATGTGTGCATGTAGAGTTGAAATTAGTGATAAAAATAGAGTTTCTGTGTTAAGAGGAGATGGGTGGTGACTATTGATGATGAAATCATCAGCAACTATGATAGCAATTAATGATGACATGACGCAATTGATGTCAGAAGAGTGAGATTGGCACGGAGAAATCTGTGTGGACGATGTAGACGTGTTAGAGTACCTGTCGCACCATTTTACGCTTACAGGTGATTTCTTCAGGGGCGTTCGAAATAATGATAGTTTTTGATTGAAATTTTACTATAGTTACTTAATTTTTTAGTGTAGCTAAGTTAACTTATTAGATATAACTAAATTTAAAAAAAATATAAAAATAAAAACATCATCCTAACGTAGTATGTACAATGCAAAGGAATACAGGAAAAAAAATAAAATACAAAAATACTAAAAAAAATAAAAATTACTACAATCACGAAGAAACCCATCGCGCAACCGAACACCATCGTCACCGCTGTCATGAGCGGTCCCTTTAACTTGTCCGGCAAGTGGTCAAGAATCTTACACGGGAAAACCAATGGAGCCGTACGTGAATATGCTAAAACTGATTGGAAAAGCCCCTTGCAGCAAACTGATTGAAACGAACAACCGCATGCCCATCGGATTTTATTAGAATTAGATTATCACAAAGGAGTAGAATACAGTACAGTGATGCCGGGGAATATGCCATATCGATCAACTGGAACGCCCTGACACGCACTAGCGTGGTGCGCAGCCTTTTCTACAAACTACTCCGGTTTATTCCCAGTCAGGACCAGAACATTGAAGTCGTGAATTGGAGGCAACGTGACTGCTTCAGTGATCAGACAGCTGCCACGGTCAGCTGGTGGCGTGTCCGAGAATTTCATGGCATTCAGCATTTTTTTTTTGTTGGAAGAAAAGGAAATGGAAGGTAAGGGGGTGACATTCAGCATTCGTGTGGGCATGAAATTGACCCTTCCACTACCCGATTAGTAGGGCACGCCGATCCTCTGTCCTGTACTTTCACAATGTAGCGGTAAACCATTGTATTTCAACTTGTGGTATCACGCAGTGCAGTCTCTCTCTCTTTCCCTGGGCTTTGGGGATTTTTTTATTCCGACTCTTGATTATGTTAAATATTAGGTGAGTTTTTTAAGCTATGACTTTGATTTATGATTTTTTTTAAATTATGTCTATTTACAATAGATAATACAAAGAGGAAAAAATTGTATCCAATTTTGACAAGTTTAGCTGAATTCGGCACAGTGTGTACTACAATCTACCTGTAGACCCTGTTTTAAAAAGACAAAAGCTAATTACTGTAACAACGGAAGCCAAAACCAAAGCCAGAGTGAAAAGGAACTCACCCGTTTCCTGTTCAAATAACTTAGGAATGAACTAACAAACATGCATTTTATGATGCGCTACATAGATTCAATTTTTCCTTTTTTGTGAAGTGAGTACAACAGACACAACATGCATTACACATTCACGTAGGTGCATCTAATGCACACGCTAAGACAAGACGGAAATGTCTAGAGTTACCCACATATAGGGGAGATTGCCACCTCCTAGTAATGTATAGGGGCCGTACGCTTTCTTTACTCAGGATATTACACCCCGTCAGCGGTTATACAATCGAGGACAGTGATGTATCTAACTATTCTCGTATAACTGGGTATATGAGAAATAATCGCCAGTACCATTGTCATAACTTACTAAATAACAATTGCCTTAAATTTTACATTTCCGTTATCTCCATTCATGATCTGTATCAATGTTTCTGGTGACTTAAATTCATTGCAATTAATCCATGTCAATTACTTGCTTGTATTACTTATTATTTACTCATCGTGTTACAACTGTTGTTGGGTACTTACTGAGATTTTTGAATATTACGGTTACTCTTTCCATTCTCAGATAAAAGGTCAATGAAGTGATAGTATCATGCATGAGTGGGAGCACTCGAGTTTTTAGCACCAAAGCTTACCACTATTTGGTTATTTTATTTGTTCTTTATTTGGTTAGAAGTTAACCGGTCATATGCTTCAAATATTTATTTTAATTTTCGCTGATTCTTTAATAAAGTACTTTTAAAAGTTTTTATTTTTTGTGATTTCTGTTATTGCTTTTATTATTTATTATTTTCTTGGTGTTGACGTGCTATAGCAGTATCTCATATTGGTATGTGAGTTGCTACAGTTTATTTGTTGATAATTTGCAAAAAAAGAAATTGAAGTAGATAAATATATGCAAGATGAGATCATGTCAGGATGATATCGAATCAGGCCATCTCTGATATTTTGTTATGTTTGTTTCATTTTGTTTTGTTTTGAGACTGTTTGATCAGTATTGCATGTTTATTTTAATTCTCTCACCAGGGGAAAAAAAAGAGAATAAACATTACTCATGGAGAGGAGGGCGGTGGATCGGCAGTGGCAGGGAAAAAGGACATGAAGCTTTTCCGCCTGCCTTTCATGGGCCACATGTCCTGCAGAGAAAAAACATGTCACATGGACGATGGACCTGGAACCATACAAATGGGCCCATTCTGCTTACGTTGCAGCCATGTAAAATTTTTCCTTGATCCTTGATTAGCTCCACTGTAAAAATGCATAACTGATTATTCAGCCAGAACGAACCTAACGGATGGTACAGAGCTACAGATGAGTGTCAGAAAAAAAAAAGAGTATACGATTATCTGGTGAGCATTATCTTTCTCTTATCTGAGTGGATGAAATAAGGGTTGACGCACCAAATTCTTTTCTCCAGAATTGGATAAAGCACATAATCAGCACGGATCGTTTCATCAGCCCTGAATAAATTAGCCTGAAAAAGGAGAACAGAAAGTCATTAGACTACTTTTCAGGTTTAGTTGTCTGATAGGGTTCAACAGCAGCGACGATAAAGAAGGCAATCTGAAGTTCTAAACAAAAGGAATAACAGTCATCAAGTCGTTTGTCAACATCAACACTGGCACAATCAGATTTTCTGAACGTTCGATCAGTGCCCATTTGAAGATAACTAGCAGTTTCTGCCGGTAACCAGTCCAATACTTGATGAGGTTTCTAGGTAATGAAACAAACAGCTGGTAGCTTCACCAGAAGTCCTGAAAACTGTGTAATTTTTCACCATTTGTGATACTCAGTAGTGTTTGCCAAGTTTTAAGACCTTTCTTAACTTCTTCCCCCGAAATCTACAAATTTGAGCCTACATCAGATATAATTTCGGTGAATTGTTCATAAGTCATATTAACACAATATAATTTTCACAATGCAAAATAGCAACAATATTGATTTGTAATAGTTTGGTTTTCTAAAAACAAGAACAGGCTAGCATCTCCAGTTACCATGGAGAATTAGTCCTTGTGCAGCAGTTGTGCTCCACATTGATAAATATTGCCCAATCACAAACTGTCAACCGAAACAGACAACGATTTAAACAGTCTTGTGCAGAATAATGTACACTGCAATTGAACCTTAGTTGTCTCATCTCCTCCCTACTGTTTCCAATATCAGGCTGGAACAAATATGTACAAGCTTCTGCATAGTTTACGCTAACCCAGATACAAGGTACACACATCGAGAAGACTTCTTACAAGCTGACAAATGAGCATTTTTTTTGGATAGTTTCAAAACCAGTCTTGTCTGGTGAAAAAATGGAACTGAAGTTCTTGCTGCGCAACAAATGGCGGACACTACTTCAACAATGGTCTATTCCTTCTTGGTCTTGTTTTCATCTGCTTCTTGCTCCTTGATCTTCTTGGGTTTAGTTAAGAAGGTCACTACCCATACTCCTAGCAAGGTTGCTTGGAGGGGTGCAAGCCAATACGCAAGTAGGTGGTCGAACATCGTGAGATCTCCTCGAGCATAGGCCCAAGCAAAAGCCTACAGTAAATAGCGGAAGGAAAATGATGAGAGAATCGAAGTTGGCTTATTAATTATCAAGAATTACAGGAAGCAGGTTAATAATCCGTGTAAGGTATGATTCCTTTTTAAAAATGCATATCAGGTATAATGCTAAACTGGTTAGTTATTTGTTTTGAGTAAACATCCATCACACAGCCAGTTGATGCGATCTACCCACTATTACAGAAAACCGTTTCACAGACGGTTCAAAAATATCATCACAGACGGTTTTCTGAACCGTCTGAATTTATGAGTCAGTGATAATTGAAAGTTATCACAAACGGTTTTCGAACCGTCTGTGGTGTAAATATCACAGACGGTTTGTAACTAAAAACCGTCTGTGATATATTAATACATATATTCCACCCATTTATTCAACATATCCTCCTCAACAGCTCTTGTAAAAGCAGACATGCTATTAATGTACTCTTTACTCACACGGTTTGCGGTATACATCCAGTTTCGGTCCTATGTTATACACATATATAAAAACTTAGTATTAAAATTAATTTAATTAATTATTAATACGTATATACGACATGCATTGAGGCTAGCTAAATCTAAATTAGCTAAATCTTTAAAGTATATATATATAACAGTCACCGAAAATTAATTAGCTAGATCTAAATTTTGATATTGCAACCAAAAATAAATTTCATCACTAACCATATCTAGGGCAACTAAGAACTTAATGAATCTTCAAATCTCTCCTGCCAAATAAGCCTCATTCCACCAAATTAAATGGCCTGAAAGCCTTGCCGCCTCCAGCTGCAGCACCGGCTAGATCTGGATTGAAATGAAGATAGATGCAGTTCGAGCGATGCAATAAATACATAGTAGAATTATCATAGACGGTTTTTCAGTAAAAATCGTCTGTGATACTGAACTATCATAGACGGTTTTTAGTTACAAACCGTCTGTGCTAGTCTGGAATAACACAGACGATTTGTAATTAAAAACCGTTTGTGATAGTACGATATCACAGATGGTTTTCAGTAAAAACCGTATGTGATATTCCAGACTAGCATAGACGATTTTTAACAAAAAATCGTCTGTGATAGTCCAGTATCACAGATGATTTTTCAGTAAAAACCGTCTGTAATAGTCCTTCAGCAATACAGACGGTCTCCAAATTAAAACCGTTTGTGATAATGTACATCACAGACGATTTCACAAAACCGTTTGTGATTTGACGTCTAGTATGAGACTTTCTATAGTAGTGATCATAACTTTTGTGTAGCTTTTTACAACATAAATGGCACATCTTCGGAATGAAGAAAGAAAATCTGAATGTGCATGCAATCTTACAAACTGCTTGATTTCATTGCCCAGGTCTGATATCACGATGAGCCATTTGGAAAGTAGAAGATGCATACCAGTTGATGAGCGGATGATGGGAACAATGCTACAGCTCGATCAATCATGACATAATGCAACGATACATAAGTGTAACGGTTGTATAATACTTTCAAATTGATTCATATGAAATCTAAGCATGTGTTGCAGTTCAAATATAAGATGTTCATTTCTAGACCAGTCATGACATTAGGTGTAGAGAGGACTTACAGATGCAGGGTTCATGATCCCTCCAGTTATATCCGAGCTAAGGATATGAATCGTCATTTTCCAAATGCTTGTGATCCATGTCTTCATAAAGAACCCTTTCATTTCCTTCTTCTTAAGCATTACCGAATCCATAATAACCATTAAAGTTGCCAGTTCTTCAGCTAACACTCCATGATGAACACCAACGCTTAAGCGAGCTCCTTCACCAACTTTAGGGAAAGCTACCGGATGAGCTTCACTCCAAGAATCGAACCAATCACCTGATAAACAAACAATGTCAAATATTTAACAAACATGTAGATCCATAAATCAATACAGCTGTAACAAACATAGTGCTCAATCAAAAAGAAAATGATCGTTATTCACTAAGGTATAAGTATCTAATCCCCACCATCTATACTCCTTATAAAATATGACACATCTAATCCCCACCATCTATTAGTTAAACAAGAAACCAAACACCATACGCTAGCTTAGTTTTTCCGGACTCCCCACGGTCCAAAAGACAGATTATTATCTCTTTTAAATTAAGAAAAATATATCTTTAAACAATAATATCTGACGGCTAGTATAGTTTTGTTTAATTAGAACCCACTTGATTAAGGGACAAATGTTTTACTTTTTATAAGAATTTTTAGTTTTTTCTTTTTTTTAGTTAGAAGACAGATTAAAAGACAGATTATTGATTTTTAGTAATAAATAAATAAAATGGCTCTATCCCCTCCTATCCTAAATTTCACATCCACGTAAACAGCACCCTAGTAACAACACCTTATATGGAAACTTCTGCCTGTAGTGTGTGCATGAAGGATTGATTGTTCACGGAAACAGCGGAGAATATTTTAAGTTGGTCAATACTTTCCTTTCTCGGCGCCTTTCAGGAATTTACTGCAAAACTCATCTGAAGAACAAAAGAAATTAATTGAATAACCTGTTAAAAACTTTGAATTCCGTTGCCGGGACTCGAACCCGGGTCTCTCGGGTGAGAGCCGAGTATCCTAACCAGCTAGACTACAACGGATGTCTTGCTCTTACAACCTAGGAAAGATATTTAATGGAATATCGATGCATTCGGCTGTTTCTTCTAACCCGTGCTTGCAAACCACGTTCCAATTAAATAGCAAAGTACAAAGAATCCACACGCGGCAATATCTGCAGTTTATATTTATTCACAAATTCATATTTTCCCTATGGAGGCTCTCTGTCGTCATCGCATTTCGTATGGTATTCACATACTTGAACGCAATCTTGATTCTAGGACTGAATGCACGCTCGGACTCGACTCCAAGAGGAGATCAAATGAGGTGAGGGAGTATGGATCCAGTACAAAACTCATCTGCTCTCTCGCATTGGTTTTCGGACTTGCCACCGGCACCACCTATAACAATTCACACCAGAGTTCAAGACAAACATTATAAACATTACAATTTCAAACCCTAAAATACTAATCCAAGACAGATTCATTGTCATGTTGTATTTAGTTTGCAGTGCATTGAGGCCCCGTTCAATTCGGCTTTTTCTGATGTATTTTTCAACTTCCTTTTTTACTGCAACTAATGACTTAATACCAATAAGCCGCTTCAAAAAAGTTGTCTCGATAAATCGTTTTGAAAAAATGATAGAGAAGTCGTCCTGTTTGTTTGAGGGAAACCATAACATGAAAAGAAGGAAGTCTTGGGCTTTTGACTGAAATAACGCTGTAGCAGCTGTTAGCTTTTTTTGAGGTATTTAATTAAAAGAAAATAAAAAAGAGGAGAAAATAGAAAAAAATATCGTTATATCTGCATGGACAATACAAAGGAAAAGAGAAACAAAACCGCGTTAAAAAGTTAACACGTTCTAGATAACTTTTGGCTTCTAAAAGCTAGAAATCATAAGTCAAAAGTTGTTTAGAACGGGTGGATTAAGGGGGTGATCGGAATAGCGATGGCTTTTGGCTTTTGGCTGAAAAAACATCAGAGTTGGTGAAAAACATCAGAATGAGTTAGTGGATAGTGTAGTGAATAGTGAAAAAAGTCTTTGAAAGTGAAAAGAAAAAAGCCAAACCGATCACCCCCTAAGTCAGTGTACCAAACCTTGTCTGGCTGTTGGAAGGAGTTCTCATCCCGCAGCCAGCCAGCCAGATGTAAGGGTAAAACAATATATTAATTTAGCTTAGTTGAACGCTTAGTAAAACAATATATTTATATGAATTTAGATTATATAAGAGTAAAATAATATATTTATATTAATTTAGCTTAGTTGAACGCTTTATTTTCATGGAGGCTTCGCCACTGCCGTACATGACGTTCCACGAGTCCAGCGTCGGGAAACACGCCTGCTCCGCCGCCGCCGCCACCTCCGGGGGCGGGGGTATGTACGCAGCGATGTGGGCCGCGGCGGCCGTCGCAGCGTCCACCGGTAGCAAGGGCTCGACGTCGTCGAAGGACGGCAGGAGGAGGCCGAGGCCGGCGTCGACGTTCTGCGGCCCGACCTGGGCACCGGTGATGTGCTGCACCATGAGGCAAAAGGTGGCCGCGTCGGTGCTGATGTACGTGGTGGGCGCGCGCTTCGACGGCCGCGGCCGCCGCTTCCCCTTGCGGCCGCCGACCGGCCCCAGCAGGCAGCGCGCGGACGACGGTGCTGTACTCGGCGGACCACCACCGGCAGTGTGCAGCGCCACCGCGGGCTCGCAGGCTGCGGGCGGGGCCGTCCTGGCTGCGGCGCAGGCGCCGAGGTCGGCGGTGGCGATGAACGGCTCGGGGACGGGGGAGTCGGAGAGGGAGAAGTGGAGCGCGCAGGCGATGGCGGCGTCGGCGAAGGAGCGGGAGAGGAGCGCGGGCGGCGGCGCCATGCACGAGATGGCGTCCATGGCTCTCGAACTTGCTAGCGGAGCGCTGCAGCGCAGTGTGGGTGCTATGCTGATCGGCTCTGAGCCCTGCAAGCGGGAGAAGAGGACGGTTGGCGAGTTGGCGGTTGGGAGTGAGAACGGCAGGGGGAGTTAGTGGTAAGCGGTTATATAAGGAGGCGGCTGGGCCGGGCGCCGCGCAACCGGGCGGTGGAATCGGGTGGGGTGCGGAGGTGTGGGCACGACGGGAGGGGAGCCGCGCGCGCGCCCGCCCGCCCGCCGGTTTTTGCCGTGCGTCACAGCCAGCCAAAACGGGCGGGGAGTGGGGAGTGCGGATGTGGATGCGTCGTGCTCGTGCATGGCCGCCAGGTTTTTTCGGGGGGTTGGTTTCAGTCCGTGCGCACAGTGGCTCACGGACTCCGACCGTACACCTAGATCCGTCAGGCTGAGTGGACTCCGACCGAACTCTCGTCTCACGAGTCGATCGAGTAGGTGCGCGCGTACGACCTTGCAACCAAACTCTAGTCACGGTTTTTCCGAACATAGGGGCATCAAGTCTAGGGCTGGAACCGAGCCGAGCCGAGCCGGCTCGAGCCAGGCTCGGCCGAGCTCGTTGTGGAGTGCGGCTCGGCTCGGCTCGGCTCGTTTCTAAAACGAGCAAGAATGGCGGCTCAGCTCGGCTCGAAAGTAGGCTCGAGCCGGCTCGGACGGCTCGTGAGCTCGTGGGCGCAAAAGACGTAGCGCAGAAACGGCGATGGATTCAGAAGCTCGGACGGGTAGATTCAAAGAACGTAATAAAGAAAGATTAGCAACATCGCAGAACATCGGCAATTCAACATTAACAACAAAGATTAGCAACAAGCAAGCGGCAACATTAGCAACAACAACATTCAACACAAGCATTCAAGAATGTAGTAGAGGCTCGACGGCGGAGGACGCGGAGGGCCGGGCGGCGACGGGAGGAGGCGGCGGAGCACGATCGCCGAGCTCGGTCTCCTTCCGAGAGCATAGATCGCGGCGGGGTCGGCGGGAGGGAGGAGGAGGCGGGAGTCTCGGGGGAAGGAAGACGGAGGAGGCGACGGGGAGCCGGAGGAGGCGCCGGGGCGGGAGGAGGCGGCGGGAGTGGGAGGAGGCGGCGGGGCGAGGGGGAGCGGGAGGAGGCGCCGAGGAGGCGGCGGGCGGGAGGAGGCGGCGGGGCGAGGCGGGAGCGGGAGGAGGCGCCGGGGCGGGGAGCGGGAGGAGGCGGGGAACGGGAAGAGGCGGCGGGGCGAGGCGGGAGCGGGAGGAGGCGCTGGGGGGAGGGAGGAGGCCGTGGCGGCGATTTGGAGAATGCGGGGTGGGGACTGGGGAATCGGATTGGGGAAAGAGCGAGCGACGGAGCGTAGCTGCGTAGGCTGGAGTTCGGACGCAAGTAAACGAATGAGCGATTGGATTTGGATATTTGGATGAGTCCGGCTCGTTCGGTTCGCGAGCGGCTTGCGAGCTGGCTCGGGCTCGGCTCGTTTCTGTCACGAGCTGAAACCTGAGCTCGGCTTGGCTTGAAAAAATACGAGCTCGAGCCGAGCCGGCTCGAGCTCGTTACGAGCCGAGCCGGCTCGCAAGCCTCAAGCCAAATGTCCACCCTTAATCAAGTCCCATCACGACGATGGCTCTACTGCAAAGTTTGCCCCCACTCATTTTCTGCCCTCTAACCTCTTGCTTTCGGATTAAAAAACTTTTTTCGTCTTTTTTTAGTGATATGTTTTTTAGGTTTTTCTTTTTCCTTGTTTGTGATAATACTTTTATTTTTAAATTAATTATACTGAAAAGCTACTATCAGTTACGTTACATTTTCAACCATTACAGTGTAAAATAAACCATAAATCAAAACTTTTAAGCTTAAATAAACACCACTTAGCCGTTCTTGCTGCTAGCGCTTAATCGTTCTACTGCAAAGTTTTTCCTTTGTCATGTCCTTTCTTTTCTCAAAAAACATACAAAACTTCAATTGCTGCTTACATTACATGAGAAAAAGAGTAGCATATATAACTAACTAACGTGGCGCTAATTAGCCGTGCCTAGTGCGTTGTTCTCGCTATCGTCACAAGAAGAAAATGCGCGAGTGCGAAGAGTTCAAACAAAATCTAGAAGCGATCTTTCTTGTGCGTTCTTTTTGGAAAACTTTCCGTGAATTTTAATCGCCTTTTTTAGATGCCTCCTCTCTGCTATTGCTAAGTGCGCCTTTTTGTCTCTCAGAGTCCTCAGTAGTAGTACTTTCTCACGAGAATATGGAATTACGAGCAACTGCATACTGAAAATGACACAAGAACTTTCTGCGACATCAAGTTCCCTTCAAGTTTTCCTCAACTCCCCCCTTTTTTTCCACCCCTTTTGGTACCTAAAGCAAAAAATGGATCTTATGTGCTTTGTCATACATCTGATCTTATGTATCTTGAGCGAAGTAAAACATCTCCCACTAATTCAGAAAAGGCAAAGCATCGTCCAAAGCTTGTACTACTGCGTGGAGTGTATGCTAGTACTCCTTTTTTTTAGACTAGTATGCTAGTACTCATTGTGTATATGAATTTTCTACACTCAACAAATACACACCACTGAATTGACACCGGCATCAATTACCACTGTAGGTTTTCATCTTTCTCTTATGCATGCGGCGTGCCTGCTGGAATAGCCTGCTATACATGTGTGCTTTCACACATAAGACATAACTTGAGAAGTGAAACTGTAAGGGTACTCCTAATGCAGTGATATCAGCAATGTCCATAGAGTGTCGCATAGAATTGAAGGTGAGGTGAAAAAGAAATTAAAGAAGAGAGGGGGAAGCGGTGTCTCATACAAGACATTACTTAGACACAAAATCCAACCAACAAGGAACAAAAAAAATTGCATTGGGGAGAAAGGCGGTTTCTATCAATGCCTTTTTTGGGGATCTGACTTAGATCCGGTCGGCGGCGCTCGACGGTGGCCGGAGGGAGAGA
This sequence comes from Melocanna baccifera, assembly GCA_036346265.1. Taxonomy (NCBI): domain Eukaryota; kingdom Viridiplantae; phylum Streptophyta; class Magnoliopsida; order Poales; family Poaceae; genus Melocanna; species Melocanna baccifera. The sequence goes on from CM070693.1 coordinate 14,649,112, forward strand.
GGAGAAGGAGATGAGGTGGCGATGGGAGCCTCGCCATGCTGCCTGCGCTTCCATGCTGTGTCGCTTGAGCTCTCGTCGCTGTGTTGTGCCACCCACGTCACTGTGCCATGTGGCCCAAGCTACCACGTCGCACAGCTCGGATCTAGGCACTGTCGACGCAAATCCTGCTGGATTTGAGAGGAGATGGGCGAAGGAGGGGGCGCCGATGGGAGGGGACGCCGGTGATGAGGGGAAGAGAAGGTGGGAGGAGGCAGAGGGGGAGAGGAAAATGTTGGTGGAATTTACGTCTGGTCCTATATATACACACCATCCACTGAACAGATTGTGTCTATAACTATATATTAGTAGTGATGTAGAGGACATAGGATGGATTCGGTAGTGCTCACTGTTTTTGGCTTTTGTACTTTGCTACAATAATTATCTTTCAAACGATGTATCTTTTCAAAACGAAGTCTACAAGTCAATTATAATAAACATTGTACCGGCCAAAATCGTATGCGGCTATCTTTCTCTTTGTAATTTCTTTCACGAACAGTTAGAATTCAAAAATCATAAATCAAAAGAACCCACCTATAGTTTATAGATATAGTATGGACATAGTTTGCATCGGGAGTGACCCGAGAGTGGGTGCGCGTGTGAAATGCTACAGCAGAGAACTCAAAGGTAGCACATGGACACCGATCCCAATTAAACTATTTATGGGCCTGTTTGGTAGAGCTCCAGATTCTCATTTTTCTGCTTCTACTCCAGATTCTGTAAGAATCCGTTTCTCTGAGAATCTGGAGCTACCTCTGAAAAGCGTTTGGCTAGTGGTTTGACTCCAGATTCATAAAAGAGGAGATTTGAGGGAAATAGACCATGTTACCCCTAGTTGTAACCCTTCTTGTCGGTGCTGATAGACGTTCTTGTCGGCATCTTCTTTCCATTGTTAAATTGTTCATTCATTGTTAAATTGTTCATTCATTGTTAAATTGTTCATTCCCTACTTTATTATTCTCCGATTGCTGTGAAGTGTAAACGGACGTAGATATGCAACAAACCGCACAAATGAACGTTCTGCTGTTACGCCTTTTCTTCTCGATTTAGATTTGATCCAGTGACGTCCTTGGTGTCTGTAAATGCTCTAACCAGCAATTTATACTACTTTATATGTGTTTTTTGGCACGCAACGGGCAATAATAACAGATAGCAAGTATGTTTAAGCTGATAAACGATAGCAACAGCTCCGGCAAAAAAAAGAGACGATAGCAAGCACACAATGGCCCAAGTCTCTAGTCCAAGTGCCATTATATACCAAAATAATCGTAATTGATTTCCAAGTCAAACAGCAGGCTGACTTAGGATTTTCTTTAATTATCAAATAATCTCAAAAAGTAGTAATACAAGTAATGGCATACTATATCATAACAACACCTTTCCTAAAGATAAGCTTTTGTTTATCACCTACAGATTTATGTTTCAAGCATTGCAGGCAAAATACAATCTAAAATAATGACAAAGATGGACAACCATAAACAACCATACAATCTAATAACTTACACCTGAATGTAAGTTCAGTTAGAATCAATATGTGTGTGCACTGCTGTATCAAAGATCATAAAACAAGTATATGCATAAGCATCAATTTGCTAACTTCAATCTTCACTGGATTTTGATCATTACAGTCGTCTTCTTCATTTTGTATGTCCTTCTCCATCGCCTTGCTTTCACTCAGGATGAACATCCATGATGGCCATCATCTCTGAGCTCATTTCAAGCTGTTTTCTTGCGCTTTCCTCCAAGTCTATCATCTTCAAGATGGCATTCTAGCCGATTCAAGAACCCTTCTTCTACTTCGCTTAGGGGATCGCCGCCTTCTTGTTCACTCCATTTTCACATCACTACAAATACAATCAAATCCGAATGTCAACTACAAGCATGTTAATGAGACCATGACAACATCTTTTCTGGGGGGTAGTGCACCTTGGGGCAAGAACGACGGCGGGTGGAGCTTGGCGTCACGGTAGGTGGCTGCCGCCTGCACCGTGCGGCGGGAGGAGGAAGATGCCGGGGCGGCGCCGGAGCTCGGGAGGAAGGGGCGACGCCGGGAGAGGCCGGAGCGAAGCCAGGGCTGGGGCGGCGTCAGGGGCGGTCGAGGAGGGAGTCGGCGGCACGATAGGGGAAGGGGGAGGGGAAGGCGGCGGCACGAGAGGGGAAGGGGAGACGGGAAGGCGGTGGTGCTGTGGACCGGACGGAGGCGGCGTCGGGCGAGATCTGGAGGGAGGCAGCGGGGCGAGAGGAGGAGGGCGGCAGCGGGGCGAGATCTGGAGGGAGACGGCGGGGCGAGATCTGGAGGGAGGCGGCGGCGCGAGAAGGGGGGAGGCGGCGGCGTGAGAGAAGGGGGAGGCGGCGGCGCAAGAGAAGGGAGGGAGGCGGCGGCGCGAGAGAAGGGGGGAGGCGGCGGCGCGGGAGGGGGAGGAGAGAGGGGGAGGCGGCGGGAGGGAGGGGAGGGGAACCGCGGCACGGGAGGCGGGAGGGGAACGGAGAGGGAAGGGAGGGGCGCGACAGAGAGAATGAGGGGGAGGGGGGCGGTGCGAGAGGGGAGCGTGGGGGGTCGGTGAGGGGCATTTTGCGGGTAATTTTAATGAACTCTTATGGGCATATCTGATATAGGTGAACAGTTCCCCACGAGAATTCACCAAAAGGTTTATTCTCCTCTCTAGTTCATTTTGGAGAGTGCTTCTCGCGAGAAGCAGAATCTCCTTATTTTGAGAATCGGGGTGTTTGGTACAGCTCCTTAAGAATCTGTTGAGAAGCTGGGAGCAGGAGCTGTACCAAACAGGCCCTATGAACTGAAACAGGATTGAAAAATTCTGGACATTTTCAGCATTGAGAACTTTGAGGAGCCCAACTGCTCCATGATATTTAGGTTGCGTTCGGAATAGCGATGGCTTATGGCTTTTTTAACTGTATCTGGTTGATTTTTTTACTATATCTGAGCTGACTTATTTGTCATAATTAAATTTAAAAATTTTAAAAATATAAAAAATATGTTAGTCCATTACGGACAATGCAAAGGAATATAGGGAAAAAAGAAAACATAAAAAACACAAAAGAAAAAAAAAAGAAAAAACAAAAAAGTGAACAGTGATTTAAAAGCCCAAGAGCCATCGCTGAACGTGGCTTCTCCCATCGTTGAGCAGTCCCTTAGGCCGCGCTCAGCTGCAAGAAAAGCCAGCGTTTGGCGTTCGACTGTGGCTTTATTTTTACTGTTTAGATTTTTGTTTTTTGTTTTTTTATATTCCTTTGTATTGTTCGTGATGGACTAATATATTTTTTTATTTTTTAAATTTAATTATTTCAAATAAATTAACTCAACTACAATAAAAAAATAATCAACTACAGTAAAAAAAATTCATAGCTCATCATCCTTCTAAACGCTATCTTATGCTCTCATCCTCATGCCCTACTCATTAGGCCAGACTGTAATTATTGCAGTCATCATGCTTTTTGCACCTGCTATGCACGGCAATGTCGCATCACGCACTCATACTATGGTTTGGTTTAATTAACATCCCATCAGCCATTCGTTCGCTTGTAGAATGCCAATGAGTGCTTCGTAGACTTTGGGTGCACAGCACTTGATCACTCCCTCCCACTGATACACCTACTAAAGTAATCAAATGGATATCACTTGCATAGATCAGCGTCCACTTAAAGTTGCAACCAACTTTGATACAAGACAAGCTCTTCAATAATCAATCCAATTAAACGGTATTATGAAGTTCTAATGAACCAAAATTAACTCAGCAAGCAGAGTAGCACCAATGGGTAGAGAAACCTGATTAGGCCTTATTATATACACAGTAAGAATGCGTCTTGACGATAAATTAGAAAGAAACCCTGTTATAAAGTTGTAATTCCCTAACACAGATCTACAATCGTTTACAAGGAAGATTTAAGTTTCTAGTTTATTGCTGGCACAGTGTGTGCTCTGCTAATTGGACTGCATGTAGTGATGTAGAGGTACAGATCAATTATTGTTCATACCAGTGCATCGCCATCGCCAATTAGTTTGAATACCCTCTTATGAAGAATCATGATATCAATCTGTGGTAATCAGGTACTGTCGCAGCATGATTGTTTACTTGAAATTTTCAGGCACGCCAGGTACCGCCTTAGGGGGCGTTGTTTTAGCGATTTTTTCTGATTTTTAGTTAAAATTTTATTGTAACTGATTTTTTAACTGTAACTGATTTGGTTTTTTAGGTATAATTAAATTTGAAAAATTTAAAAATAGAAAAAAAAATATGTTAATCCATCACGGACAATGCAAAGGAACACGGAAAAAAAAGAAAAATATAAAAAAGCCTAAAAAATCTAGAAAATTCAGAAAAAAATGAATTACTGGATAGTGAAAAAAAAACTGAAGCTAGAAGCTCAAACGAGCGAGGCTTTAGAATACTCCTCATGTGATACTCCCTGTTTTGACTTGCTGCGTCTGCCTCTCGTCCACTTGGTCCTTTATTGTCTTTGGGAGTTGGCTTGGGAGTATTCTTATCTAACACTCACAGATTAAATATTTCAGCATAAAAAAATATGCACTAAACCACCAACCATGCATGCTGATGAAAACGAAATGATGATTAAAATAGTTTTATCTTACAATAGGTAAAGATTAAGTTTGGAGATCTCCTTGTCTCTTTTGATATCTATGGACTAGCTGAGAACATCCTACACTTCAAACCCAAAGGCCTAGGTCGAAGGCAATTTAGCACCTAACATGAAAGACCACAAGACGTTTCACTCTTCCAGATAGCAGCTCAACAATGAAGCCACAGTTCAACAGACGTCCTTGTTTTTGTATGATTGTTGCTTACTTTTCATGCTGCAAGTTTCAAACCCCTGATGTTGCTCACTGTTTGTCTGTTTCATGTTTCTCCTTTTTCAACCCCTGTTCTTATAATGTACTCAAAATCTTCTAAAATAATCGCTATATTATTTATTTATTTTTTTCATATGTCCTTGCTCTTACGGTGCAAAGCATTTGACTTGTACTAGTAACAAATTAGCAGCTAGCTAAAACCTAGTCTAATTAAAGCACCACATATATTAGGCTACAGACTATATTTGTCCGGTTACAGTCGGTAGGTTAACCAATCGGGCACACTGCCAAACCACAGCCAACCCCCCATTGTACTTCAATTTGTGAGCCTTTATGATGTGCTCATGATGAAGATGATGTCATGTTAAGTTAGTTCAAGCAACAAGCTGAGGTAGCTAACACCATAAGGTAGCGATCATGATCACTCACAAGTACCATTACCTTGGTTAAAGAGGAACAAGTACCATTACCTAGACGAGGATTTGTCTCCATGGTAAAATAACCGAGGTTCTCGGGCCTCCACATATCATGATGGGCTGAAGACGAAGTCAGACAAGAAGCAAACCCGGCTAGCTGCTCTATGCGCCCAGTATAGGCCCATATGCATGTAAATAGTGCAGAGAAGCCCATAACAGTAGGCCCATATATGGGGTCTTGCGCACCTCGCATAACAGAAACCTGTATACCCGCTGTACATCTGCGGTACACCTGACATGCACTCATCACTCATCAACAGTTCCCTAAGCATACTCATCTCAGATACAAGTACTACTATCAGTTCAATAAGACCTATAGTATAGTACTGACAGGTTCCATCGACTGCTAGAAAAGGGCTCGGTTCGGTCGTCACTTTTCTACCTTTTTTCCATGTTAAGAATGGCAAAGCGAAAAGTACCCTTACCACAGCTCCACTTTGCCTCCCACAAAACTGCACTCTGTTTTAGCAGTACATTTCTACATGCTCCACAAAACGAGTCTTAGCTGCTGTTATATTGAACAAGCTTACAGGGCGTCTACATGCAACTCGACCGACTCCCCCGGCGACACCTCCGACGACGTCGCCGAAACAACCAAGGATGTTACTAGCACCAGTGGAGAGGAGAGGGAGATTGCCCATGTGCGGCTGCTTCGTTAAGGATAAGGTACAGAGGGAGAGGGGATTCTCTAAGTCCTGACCGTTACGATTTTTTTCGACTTCAGTTTTTTTTCACTATTCACTACACTATCATTAACTCAGCTACAGTGTTTTTTCAGTCAGCTACAGTATTTTTTCAGCCAAAAGTCATCGCTATTCCGATCACCCCCTAAATTTCTCCTCTTTTTTTTCTGATTTTTTGGTTTTTTTATCTCATTCTTTTTCTCTATATTCGTTTGTATTATCCGTGATAAGTTAATATATTTTGTTTATTTTTTAAAAAATTTAATTATATCAAATAAATCATCATCAGTTATAATAAAAATAAATCAATTATAATATAAAATAAATTATAAACCAACTTATTTAAGTCGAACAGAGCTAGCACTGTAAGGAAGGCGCGGGGCCGGGGCTACCGTACCCAGTTACCCGTACCACTGTAGGCAGTCCTGTCTGGGCCATCGCGGCGGGCGGCATTTGCGGTGGGCAACGCAGGCATGCATGTGCATTAAAGGCCATCGCCGCGCCCAGCCTCACATGTACCGGAATGTACACGCTACTACGCCGGCCACGGGGTTACAGTCCGGCCCTACTCCAGCAAGCACGGGTTATTCTCGCAATCTTTCGTCGATCCGTCGGCTCTCACGTGCCTGCAGTGTCCGCAAATGCTGATCGCCTTGTCATGCCGGCGGGTACACGCACCGCCCGGCCGGCTACCCGATCGGGGCAGAAAGGATGCGCTCTTTCGCGTACTCGTACACACCTATCATTGGAGATGCAATGGCCGGCACGCGGTAGTAGCACTACAGTTTACGTGCATTTTAGCGTATGTGACGTGCGTCATGAGATCTCGTAGGGCAGATCGATCGTTCTGCTGTACTGACACCGGCTGGATCCACCTCCTCCGGTGTTTCATTTACGAGCTCCTCCTACCGCTACCTTGTAATGCTGCGTCCATACGAGGCGCATTCTAGGCGAATTACTGGAACCAAAGCAGTGGATATACAAGTGCACGCGGCACACACTTGCACGTATACACTTGTGATGCACACACTTGCAATGAGTAAATACACCTTGTGGTGATCAGAGGTTGAGATCACGGACAATCAATCTCCCTCGCTGTCTGTCTGTGGCTGGCCGTGGCGTGCAAATGATCGATCGGCAAATCCAGAGAGGGGCGCGCCGCGCCGGCCGGGTCATTAACCTAGAGGGCGCGAGCTAAGAATAGCTGTCACTGGCGCTGCAGTACTGCCATCATTGAGCGTGTGCACGGGCCGATCTCCCAGATCTCCACGCACCACCACCAAATACTCCGCACCCACGCTCGCACACCGCGCGCGCGCGCGCGGCACTGGCACCAAGGACCCAGGCAGTAATTATAACGAATCAAAAAAGCACTCCGCTCCAGCGTGATATGGCACGGAGAAAAGCGAGCCAGCCAGGGGCCGCGCCGCGCGCGCCGGCCGGCCGGTCCCCCGCGCTCGCCAGACGCACCCCCCCGCGCGAGTGGCGCAACCTGCTGCCGTTCCCTCAGGCATGGCAGAGCGCGCCCGGGCGAGCGAACGAACGGCGTTGCAGCTCGCAGCTTGCCCTGCCGTGCGCGCGCACCGGACGGACGGTGTTGCTCGCGGCGCACGAATAATCAGGGTCTATTTGATTGGTATATTAGGTTGCAAGAGTTTTTTTTTTTTTGCCAAACTCACTTAAGATTAGGTCATCAAAATTGAGGCAACATTTTGATTAGCAAAAGAGCGTCTTTTCATACTTTTTTTTAGTTGCTGACGTGTGGGATTTATTGGCAGAAAATATGGATACGTCTAACTCAAACTTACTTAGAGTACGACACGAAGTATGGTAATATTTGGCTGAGAACCAAACAGCCTGTAAGGCTCTGTCCGAGGAGCACGACTCGTTTAAGGCCCCGCTCATTTCGGCTTTTTTCGGTTTCAGCTTCTAGCTTCAGCTTTTTTTTCACTATTCACTACACTATCCACTAACTCAATTTCTGTTGTTTTTTCAAAACCTGATGTTTTTTCAAATTAAAGCCAAAAGCTATCGCTATTACGATCACCCCCTAAGGGAGTCCACCACGTAGTAAAATGATGCACAGCCTGGCAGGGAGGGGCACTGGGCTGGATTGCTAGCTAGAGGTACAGGTAGGTTTTGGTACTTGTTGCGACGATTAGGATGGTATTCTTTGGGTCTGCAGTTAAAGTTTTTAGTTATAACTGATAATTTTTATTTATATTTTTAAAAACGGCGACGGATGGCGGAGCACCAATGCAAACAGCGTACACGATTTTAGGTCCGAAAAATTGTTTAAAAAACGGTTTCAAAAAACAATTTGAAGAAGCCTTCCCGATTACTTCGTCTTCTAACTACCATAAAAAAACAAAAAAAAACTGGGCCTACTTAATTATGGAAGGCTGCAGTGGCAGCGGCAGTGCGGCACTCAAGTTCTGTGTGTGTGATGCTCGGTGATTTGTACGTCCTGGTTGCGCCCATTGTAGCTGTGTATTAATGGCCGTAATGATTTGCACTAGAGTACCAGTGGTACGAGTGCATGTTACTGTAAAAACGGGGACAAGGATAGGGAAAAAGACAAAAGTGAACCGCCCGGTGTAACCAAGTTTGATCTGCAGTGTACGTGACATCTCCACAAAAACAAAGCGTCGAGACAAATAAACACAATCCATTCGGAGCCAAGATGTGCACTTCCGTTAGTACCAAATGTTCAACTCTGTTGCGCCAAGTAACAACGCGCGCAAAACCTAGCTGTGCGTCAGAATCGGGTGCAATTAATTAGCTAGGACATTCTATTTTTTCGACAAGGGTTTTGCCACCCGGGAGAAGCTAGAGAGCTAGCAAAAAAAATTTCTTCCACTTTGCACGCGCGAACGAACCATCGATCACAATTCTGTCCCGAACATTCGTGTTTTTTTGGAATCTCTGAGGAGGCCCGTGCGCGTACGCGTAGGGTTCCCTCCAGGAATCAGAACTTACCGTCCCTTCCCCTCGGATCCAAATGAAATGCGGTTAAGGGGTGATCATTTTAGCGATGACTTCTGGTTTTTAGCTGAAATTTCACTGTAGGTGACTTTTTTTTACTGTAGCTGATTTGGTTTTTTGGGCATAATTAAATTTAAAAAATGTAAAAATAGAAAAAATTTATTAGCCCACCACGAACAATGCAGAGGAACACGGGAAAAAAAGAAAAATGCAAAAAAGTCTAAAAAATCTAAAAAAATTCAGAAAAAGATGAATTACTGAATAGTGAAAAAAAACTGAAACTGAAAAAAAAGTTGAAACGAACGGGCCTCCTGCCGCCCGTACGCGTCAGTACAGCGCAACCGAACAGAGCGGAAGAGAACAAGGCTGCTCTCGACAGTGTCGCTTTTGTTGCAAAATAATAATGTAGAGTAGGAGCACGGCAATACAATCGACGAATCCAATCACCAACGGGGACAATCAATCAACAAGAGATAAACACCAAAACACATAGAAGATAGAACACCAGGAGGTAGCTTTCATTAATGATTAAGAGAGTCTTTACAATGGGGATTACACCTCTATTTATAACACAACCTCCAGGGGTATTTTGGGTATTTGCCCATAAACCCTAATTGTTTCGTAACACTCCCCCTTGGGCGAATACCACGGTATGCACATGCCTCATTAAAAACTCTTCCCAAAAACCCTGTGGGAAAAAAGGGATAGAGAAAAGAGTACATTGCATCCGTTGCTTGTGTCACTTGTTGTCTCGTTAAAAACCTTATGTGAGAAAACTTCAGGAAAAACTCATTAAGGGAAAAAGAGTACAACATATTGATCTTCAAGATCATGTAAGTCTTCTGATCTTACATATGGGCTGTTGATTCAGGGATTCACTCCCCCTGAACCTTGCATCTCTCTAAGTCGTCTCATACCAATGCCTCGGACATACTTATGGAAACTGGTGGCAAGTAGTGATTTTGTGAATAAATCTGCAAGATTATCACAAGACTTAGCCTTCAATATTTTTATCTCTCCATTCTTTTGGAGCTCATGGGGATAGAAGAATTTAGGAGCAATATGCTTTGTGATATTGCTCTTAACATAGCCCATTTGCATTTGTGCGACACAAGCGGCATTATCTTCATAGATAATAGTGGGGTCTGTAATGGTACTCATGCCACATGACTTCTGGATGTGGCTAACCATTCGTCTAAGCCAAACACACTCTCGTGAGGCTTCATATAATGCGATTATTTCTGAGTGGTTTGTAGATATGGCTACCAAGGTCTGTTTGAAAGACCGCCAAGATATAGCTGTACCACCACAAAGAAATACAAATCCTGTCTGAGATTTCGCATTATGTGGGTCGGACAGATATCCAAAGATCTCAGATACCCAACTATACTCAATTCTTTGTTCTTCTGGTAATATAGTCCAAGATCTTGTGTACCACGAAGATACCGAGTAATGTTTTAATGCCACCAATGTCTTCGGTTGGAGCTGCACTGTGTCTAGCTAGCAAATTTACTGCAAAGGCAATATCTGGCCTCGTGCAGTTAGCTAGGTACATTAGTGCTCCAATGGCACTTAAGTATGGAACTTCTGGCCCAAGAATTTCCTCATTTTCCATTCTTGGTCTAAAAGAATCTTTATCCGCTTCTAGGGATCGAACCACCATTGGTGTTTTTACTGGATATGATTTATCCATATTAAATTTCTCTAATACCTTCTTGGTATAAGATGATTGGTGTACTAGGATTCCTTCAGGGAGATGCTCAAGCTGCAGGCCTAAGCAAAACTTGGTTCGGCCCAAGTCTTTCATTTCAAATTCTTTAACAAGATAGGAACTTGCTTCCTTTATGTCCTGTGTTGTCCCGATGATATTTAGATCATCGACATATACTGAAATAATACAAAATCCTTTCTGGGATTTCTTTATGAATACGCAGGGACAGTCTTCACTATTTGTGTATCCCTTCTTCAGGAGGAATTCACTAAGTCTATTGTACCACATTCTACCAGATTGTTTTAAACCATACAAAGACCTTTCCAGCTTGACGCTGTACATGTTCCGATTTAATTTATCTTGGTCCGAACCTTTACTCCTTCAGGAGTCTCATATAAATATCTGAATCAAGTGACCCATAAAGATATGCGGTCACTACATCCATTAACTGCATACACAAATTCATACCTGCTGCCATTGATATCAAATATCGGAACGTTATTCCACTCATAATGGGAGAATATGTTTCATCATAATCGATGCCGGGTCTCTGCGTGAACCCTTGTGCCACAAGTCTCGTCTTGTATCTTACCACCTCATTGTTTTCGCTTTCTTCCTGGACGAAAACCCATTTGCATCCTACGGGGAATACCTTAGGCGGTGTTCGGGCTATCGGGCCAAACACCTTTCTTTTGTTTAGCGAGAGCAGCTCTGCCTCGATTGCTTCCTTCCACTTACCCCCACCAACGCTCGGCATTCAGCTAAGGTCTTTGGTTCTGGATCCAGTTCAAGGTTTTTAGCAATCTTTGAGGCAAAATATATGTCGACAACTGTAGTTTTCCTCTTATATAGTTCTCCTGACTCAACAAAATTTGTGGATATTTCATCGTTGATTTCATCCAGCTCCTCGTGATTTCCCACAACGACGGAGTCTGGTTGTTCCGAAGTCCCAATATTAGTTTGTGCACGCGCGATTATACTAGGGTTACGATCTTCTGGATCAATCCCTTCAGGGGTTTTCTCAACTTCAGGTTGAGCTTCTTCAACTGATATGGGAGATGTCTTATTTTCATTTGGTTTCGATTTACGCGACGTCTCACGAATCGAGGCCTCAAACTCGCGCTCTCCCCCTCTTCCTCACATGAGGGGTTAGAGTGGCTCGAATATCCTTCTGGGGTATTTCCACTCTCTCTGGAGCATTCGCTGCCGGTATGTAAGACTTTGTCACTCCCTTCTGATCAGTGAAGGCATCTGGCAAATTATTTGCAATTTGTTGCGTGTTTATTATTCGCTGAACTTCCGCCAGATTCGTGGTGCGTGGATCCAAAGCCTGGATGCCTGAGACATTCCAGTCTATTTTTCGGCATTTATCATCATTTAGATGCTTTTCTCCCCCTAATGCCGGAAAATTATCTTCATCAAAGATGCAATCGGCGTGTCTGGCCGTAAACATGTCACCCGTGGTAGGCTCAAGATATTTGAGTATTGACGGGGACTCAAATCCAACATATACTCCCAACTTCCGGTGGGGACCCATGGCTGTCCGTTGTGGTGGTGAAATTGGCACATATACGGCACAACCAAATTTTCGCAGATGGGAAATACTTGGTACTTGTCCACGCACTAATTGTAAGGGAGAAAACTCATGGTATGCAAGTGGGTCTTAAGTTTATTAGTGTTCGCTGCATGCAACACTGCATGTCCCCAACAATGGTGGGAGCCTACTATTCTGCAGTAGGGGTCTAGCAATCAGCTTAATTCTTTTAATAAATGACTCTGCAAGGCCATTTTGAGTATGAACATGTGGTACAGAGTGCTCTACTTTAATACCTAATGCTAAACAATAGTCATTGAATGTCTTAGATGTAAACTCACCGGCATTGTCCATCCGAATGGACTTAATTCTTTCTTCTGGAAAATGTGTCCTTAATTTGATAATTTGAGCAATTAGTTTAGCAAAGGCGTGGTTCCTAGTAGACAGCAGGCATACATAGGACCACCTAGTAGAAGCATCTATGACCACCATAAAATACCGAAAAGGACCCGACAGGGGTTGGATAGGTCCACATATGTCGCCTTGAATTCTTTCAAGAAAAGCAGGTGATTCTGTTGCTACCTTCAGGTAAGAGGGTCTAGTAATAAATTTCCCTGTGGCACAGGCTGGACATAAGAAATCTTCAGGTTTAGGGAAGGATTGAGTTTTCAAGTTATGACCTACAGAATTGGTCACTATTTTTCTCATCATGCCTATCCCAGGGTGCCCTAATCATCATGCCGATTTTAAAGGGTTCGAGACTTTATACTCTATCTTCATGACTACATATTCTTCAGCTTTATGTAGGTGTAATACAACCCGAGGAAAAGGAGGAAGTCTCTCAACCACTCTCTTAGTTTGCCGTCAGTCCGTTAAAAGGAGGTATTCTGCACCGCCTTCTGTTCGATCTCGATATGGATATCATTCAATCGGATGTCCTTGAAACTCGTGAGGGTACGCTTTGATTCGGGATACAAAGGGCATCCTCAATCACTATTTTCGCATACCCATAGGGAGAACAATTGTTGCTCTTCCTGCCAACAATTAGAGCATCGCTTCCGCGATGGTAATGACATTTCCGCTTTCTTTGTCAACGTATGGAAATATTTTGTTTCCCGAGTATCGAGTTTGTAGTTCCATTGTCTACTGCACAAATCTCTTCCTCCGCCATTGGGTCGTGAGTGATTCTATATAGAGTATAATATAATCAAATAATGATACAACAGAACAAAGACTTAAAAGAATAGGCAACTCGCTTTATTCATTGAAATAATGTTTAATGTCAGAAACAAATAATGCTTCGTAAGAGCATGAACAATCCAATATTGTTCTAGAATAACCTAAACCGATAAAGGAAAATTTTATGACATCTTGGAGTTGCCCGAGGAGATAGCCTATGGCGTACTGCAGGTCGCCATATGAGTCATCCTCCATGTGATCACCCCTGACTGTAATTTCCTCAATCTATCATATCAAGCTCCATTATGGTATTCGGGGCATCACTAGTGCCAGCATCAGGCTGATCAACAAAGTGTGTCTCTGCAGCCTTCTTCGCTAGTGCTTTTCTACCTTTGGTCAGTGCAACAGACTCTTGGTAGAGTTCCACCAGATGAGCTGGAGTGCGACAAGTGCGGGACCAATGGTCCAAGCAACCGCACTTGTAGCAAGGCGCAGGAGGATAGGTCTTCCTGTTGCCCAAATCTGACTTATGTGCCTTGCCTCTACCTCGTCCCATCCGGCGGGACTTGCCATTATCCTGCTGTACACCTGGCTTCTTCCACTGTCCACCTCTCTGCATATGGCCTTTTCCGCGGCCACGGCTACCACTTGTCTTCCGGGAATAAGCATGTGCTTCTGGCAACGGCTGTGACCCAGTGGGACGAGTCTGATAATTCTTCATCAATAGCTCATCATTCTTCTCTGCCTCGAGAAGGGTGGTAATCAGTTCCGAGTACTTCTTGTACTTGGCACGCGCGTCTTCTTCTGGAGTGTCCGGTGAGTAGGGTGGAAAGTGCTCAAAGTCTTGTCAATCATCTCAAAGATCTGTAATCTCCTGGTTACAAAATCTGAGTTTAGCGACAAGCTTGTGAATGGCCGAGTTGTACGCAGACACCTTTTTGAAATCTTGGAACCTGATATTAGTCCATTCACGCTGTGCTTCAGGCAGCATGATGGATCTTTGCTGGTCATACCTCTCCTTCAGGGAGTTCCATAGTGCCAGCGGGTCTTCTTCTAGAAGATACTCAGACTTCAGGTCTGTGTGGATGTGGTGTCTCAAGAAATGTAATGCCGCGCATTTGGCGGCTTCAGGAATGGCAGAAGCCCCAGCTACAGGCTGTGCTATGGTAGCGCCGAGTGATCTGGCAGTCAGGTTGATCTTAGCATCCATGGCCCATGTGAGGTAGTTGCTACCGTCAAGGGCAAGCTCGGCAAACTCCTTCTTAGCGATGTCAGATATTTCCTATATTATCCATATGCAATTATAAATTTACTTCCGGTAAATAGCATGGATATTGTAAAATCGGTAAGGTATTGAACTTATCTATGCATCATAAAAATTCTTGGATTTTCAGAATTTATAGCAATTTTCTGATAATTTTCTGCTAATTAAGAAATGATATCTAGAATCAAGTAAGCAGAAAATAACATACTGGATTAATTTCAGAAAATATAAGCAAGTATCATAACATTAATTTAGATAACATAAATAAATAAAACTGAGAATAACCCATAGACTGGAATGTGGCAATAATGGCAATAAATCTGGTCCAAAGGTTATTGCAAGTTCCAGTTCAAATACTTGCGATTTAGAAATTGCAACAATTTTCAAGTTCATCACATATCTGTGATTTTGGAGGAGTCCAAGGGCCCTCATGCAAGATTCTAGCATTGCCTTATCTCTCCACCGAAATGTCAAGTGGCCAGGAGCCTTATCTTCTTCCCCCTTGCTCGGTCAAAGCAAAGAGCCCCATCCCCATGTTCTTGGCCGCTCTCGTCTCCCTTTCCGAAAATACCGCACAGCCTCCCGGCTCCACCTGCTCCAACTGCCGCCCCCCCTTTTCGGACCTACATGCGGGAGGTTCGGCGCGCCGGTGGAGGTGTAGCGCCGAGGGTGCAGTGGCGCACAGCCGCGGGCGCGCGCGGCGTAGCAGTGCGGGTGGCGCGAAGCGCGCACTGCAGCGCGCAATGCGCCCAGACGGTAGTCGACGCTGCAGCGCGTGGGCCGGCGCTGCAGCGCGGTGGCCGCGGCCGGGCGCGCGCGAGGAGGCGGCCGAGCGGTCTTGGCGGAGCGGGCGCAAGATGCAGTGCGGGCGGGGCAGCGCGACGGTTGTTGTGGCGGCAAAGACATCGCGGCGCAGCCGCAGCAGCGGCGCGCGGTGTCTTTGGCGCGGCAGCGGCGGCGTCTGTGGCGCGCGCGACCGCTGCGCGCGCCAGAGCGGCGCGGCTCGCCAGCGCAGTGTGCTGCGCGATACCGCAATGCGGTCGGGCGAGGCGCTCGAGCGCGAGGCGGCTCGCGCGGCCGAACGGTGGATCGGGGGCATTCCCAAACATGTATGAATCTGATGCTTGTATCTAATTACTGAAACATGCTATTTGCAGATTGATCTAATGTAAAGATTAGCACGTCATTACGATACATTATGTTCAATCTAGAATTTTGGATCTAATATCTCAGATTCCAAAATATGCATCCGTGAATGATCAAGTTCTACAAGATTGATCTACTGTACAGCGAGAATGATCTAGATTTCTATTTCTTTGCTATACACATGATTACGTCTGAGACTGATCTAGAGCATTGTGTTTTTAGATTTATATCACAAAAGTATCAATTCTATTAGCAGGACCAATATCTATGAGATCATTCCATTCATACCGTACTGCAGGACAATATGTAGATTGAACAATATGTACTGCAGGAAGATAATCGATTGAATCGAGAGCATACCGTACACCGTAGTAGAGACTCGTGCTGATAACGTGTTGCAAAATAATAATGTAGAGTAGGAGCACGGCAATACAATCGACGAATCCAATCACCAACGGGGACAATCAATCAACAAGAGATGAACACCAAAACACATAGAAGATAGAACACCAGGAGGTAGCTTTCATTAATGATTAAGAGAGTCTTTACAATGGGGATTACACCTCTATTTATAACACAACCTCCAGGGGTATTTTGGGTATTTACCCACAAACCCTAATTGTTTCGTAACAGCTTTGTAGCCTCCTGGTCTCCCTGGCTCCCCCATCTGAGGGGGAAAAAATGGCTCGTGAAGTGTAGAAGAACCGAACAAGATGCGATTTTTAGTTCGAGGAAAACGCGCGTTTACGTTCTTTCTGTCCCGTGTGACCACAGCCTCACAAGTTCCGCGTAAAAACAAAGTGGGGGGAAGAAGCACAGCAGTAGTGAAAGTAGTCCAATCTGTGTCCGGTTGATCGAGCTGTAGATAATTAATTAGTCCACCAAAGTTGGTTGATTTGCCGCAGGAGCAACTGAACCCGTGTTTGCCGTCGTATTCAAGGTCCCCTTGGCTTGTTTATTCACAGAACAACAATCAAAATTAAAAATTCTTTTTATCTCAGGTTGACTCGTTTCCACTACCGCCACCAACCTCAACCGCTCGATTGAAAAATAACGCGTTGGATTCCGTCGGGTATTATAGCAGAGTTCCTAACAGGTCCGAGTGTTGTATACTATACTGGTAAAACTGCGGTTCCTATTGATTTTCCGATTTTTCACATGTGATTTTCTCATGAAATGACCATGACTAGCTAGGAACGAGACAAAACGACATGATACTATTCACCTCTACAGGCACCATTCCAACCTATTGCCGTGCATTTTTCTTTTACTGAAATAAGAGCTCAAGTTCGTAGAAAACATTCGATGCGACCGGGAAGAGGAGCCAAAGTAGTAGTCGTATACTGATAACGTTATGATTATTGTACATCGAGTCGGAGCAGTAGTGAGTAATAATTACAGGTTGGGGGCGAGGCGCGGGAGGACGGTGCAGGAGACCGCGACTGCTTGCTGTACGCTTCCCCCTGAGACACCCAAACAAAGCACGTACTCGGAGGCACGGCACTGACATGTGGGCCTCGCAGGCGGGTTAGCGCTCATCAAATAATGCTCAAATGATACTACTTGATTACTCTATCAAATCATACTGTACAAGAAAATATATTCGGTATTAGTAGAACCAGTAATAAGAGTACTAAGATTTATCGGAGTTTTTGTGTAACACTTTACATACTAATATGATATATTATTACAAAACGTCATCACCAAAATAATGAATAAATAAAGTAACAATTGAAATCGTGTGGATATTAAAACTTTAAAAGTTCTTTATTAAGAAACCGACAGAAGCTGAAATAAATGATCGAAACATAAGACTAAGGGCAGTCCCAATGCTTGAAATTACGACTAGTTTCTAATCTTCTAAGACACTATGATATAAACTATAGTTTCTAATCCATGGTTTCTTCGTGTGGGATCAGATCGAATGTGACCAATCATTTTCATTCCCTTCCTGCACATGCATTAGCTGTTTCTTCTAAGACACTATGATAAGAAATCAAGTTCGCTGCAGCGCATCTTTTGCTAGTTTCCTCGGCTTTGGACCTCGTGAAGAAATAGTTTCCTCATGAAGAAACTGTTTCCTTATCTCTCCTCTTTAATTAATATGCCATGTCACCAAAATGCTTACATGGTAAACCTAATTAATGTAAGAAATTATAGCATTGGGACTGCCCTAATCCACTTGTAACTAAATTAAGAATAAGCAAAATGACATAAATAGTGGCAAGCTACGGTACTGAAAACTCGAGTGTCCCCACCTATATATAATACTATCACTCCACTGGCCTTTTACCTGAAAATGGAAAGAGTAAGTATGAGATTGAGAAATCTCAGCGAGTATTTAACAACGGTCGCAACAAGGTGAGTGTAAAGGACAGGTAATGTAAGCAAATAATTAGCCCAAGTTAGTTGCAATGAAATTAAGTTACCAGAACACTAATAGTAATCAAAGATAGAGATAACAGAAACGGTGGAATTAAGGATAATTGTTATTTGGCAAGTTATGGCAATGGCACTGATGATTACTCCCACATACCCAGTTATACGAGAATAGTTAGACATGACGCTGTCCTCAATTGTATAACCACTAATGGGGTATAATATCCTGAGTAATAAAAACGAACAGCCCCCTGTACGTTACTAGGTTGATAGCATCTCCCCTATATGCGGGTAACCGTAGGCCAGGTAACTATTGTGTTATTAACAGATAACATGATAAGTGATTTGAATGACTGAGGCCATATTCAGGTAAGATTACGATGAATGAAAAGGTTGCTAAGGTTGAGAGTAGAAGAGCATAATTTTTTGATATGAGACGATAAGAGATGTTACTATGGTGATAGTGATCTGGGGATTAGTCTAAATAGGCATTATAACATAGCTCACACAAGTGTTGTCAATCATCTAGGATTTCGTCGTGCGAATCGCTATTCAACCGGATGAACAACGTTCGGCCAAGTGAATGGTGTCCCACTGCGTGAGTTGGCAAAACCCCCGTGCAAATCTATGATCGCACCGC
The DNA here is from genome assembly GCA_036346265.1 of Melocanna baccifera. NCBI lineage: Eukaryota > Viridiplantae > Streptophyta > Magnoliopsida > Poales > Poaceae > Melocanna > Melocanna baccifera. The sequence continues at coordinate 14,667,973 of CM070693.1, forward strand.
ATGACAGTGAATAGGCCACCCGACCACCGCCGCCGCAGCCCTAGCCTTGGTTGCCTGTGGTATCATGGTCGAGCAACTGCACCGCCTCAACCGTGCGCCTACGCCGCCAGCCGTCACCGTCACCGTTGTCCTGCCGCCTCGCATCGCTGTTGCTGCCACCAGCTAGCGCAGAGCCGTCGCTGTCTACCGCGCGCAATCCGCACCCACGCTAGCACCGCCGTCCCCATGCCATGCGCCGGTGTCGCCGCTCACCTTGAGCCGCCAGCCCGCCACTACCTACAAGTTGCGAGCCATGCCGCCGCCATGCGCTACTTGCCGCACCACCGCCACTTCCGCCGCACCAGCCACCACTCACCACGCCGCCGTCGCTATCAGTCCTCACATTGGCGCCTCCTAGAGCGAGAGAGAGAGAGAGACCTATGGGGAAAAGATCAGGAGATGGCGACTGGTTTGGAGGAAAAGGTGTTTGCCCCTTTTAATACGCTTTTAACCTTGATTAGGCTAATTAGGGTTTGCTAGTGGCCCCCTTCTAAAAAAAATAACAAGCACTACATTTTGCTTGTGTCGAAGAGACTTGTCTCTCTTTTCTCTCTATCTCCCCCTGCTGGTACTATCTTTCTGAAGGAAGGAAGGCCATGTGTAGCATCCGAAAATTAAGGAAGTTAGAACAGATTGATTGTTGTCCTTATCTGGATTTTGAGAGGTTAAATAAGGGACAATTGTGCAAGCCTTAACTCCTTCTATCAAGGTTTGATCTCTTTCATTCCTCTCTCCAATCTCTCCCTAATCTCTTTCTTCTCCCTGAGAGATGGCGGCTTACGGGGGTGGCCGCCCATGGTGGGGAGTCTAGAGGCAACGCTGCTAGCTACGGTACCACGTAAGCTGTGAAGCGTGGCTACAGCAGCGTGCAGGCTATGAGGCATGGAGGCGCAGTGGTAGCAACGGCTTATGTGGCACGGGCGACGGCCTGTGGTGGCCGACTAGTAGTGGCCGGCGATGGCGGCGGCGACTAGAGAGGCCGGTGACCAATTTCACGGCTGTGGGATTCAGTTGGTCAGATGCCATGATTGAATCACGTTTCGCATGACATTTTTGTGGGATCGTGCAGTGAGCGTGGTTCACATGGCTGAACAGCAAATCGCACGACCGAATCATGTTTTGCATGATGTTTTTGTGGGATCATGCAGTGGACGTGGTTTGCACGGCCGAATGGCAAATCACACGACCGGACAATGATTCGCACGATAAAGCTTAGCGAACGCAAATTCTTCCAGCTGATTGGACTTCTGTCCGTCTTTTCACAAATCTATCTTAGCGTTGATCCGATCTGTCTCCATTCCATCGTATAGGTTCACACAGCTGTTGGGGGACCGTTTGGGCAGTTGCGTATTCCAAGCCCTTCATACGGCGCATCCGTCGAGCATATTCAAAGCAAGTACCTCGCAGCCATAACCTCTCCGTTCTGCATACCATAATATCCATGATTATTTGTCACTATTGTCATTGAGTACAATTATCATCTCACTCAATCTCACCTGATTATTATCATATCACTAAAGCTTACATGGTCATTATCACATCGCTAAATTTTACCTGATTATTATCATATTACTAATGCTTGCTTGGTTCTAGACTTCTAATACTGTATTCATACCATAATGTTTTAGGTTATCTTGTTTTATATGCTTTTAGGTTTATTAGAATACTCAGTTAATTATGTTATATAATTTATGCTTTTAATTAGTGATTTTGAATTAATGCTTCAATCATTAATGGGGGCAACATACGAAAATGTTTAATTTAGGTTTAAATACGATTAGCATTCGTTTTATATTAGTGTTGTTATGGTTTAGTTCCTAATACCATGATCTATTAACTGTATGATGTTATATGTGAGTCATGATGGATTTATATATACATGATGCCTGTTAATATGACTAATAATCACTTGTCACATAATAAAATTTGGATGGTTGACAACCTTTATGTGAACTATATTATAATACTCCTTTTTAGATCAGTTTCTAGATCTCTATCATCTTATTATCATTCCTTACCACCCTCTTGTTGGGAGTTATGTTTTTCGTTTTCAGTCTTAACAAATCCTTCCACTTATTATAGCCTTATCTTCGCCATCTCTTAGTTTTCTTAAATTCACAGTATATAATTTGCCTATAATCAAATAGTTACCTTTAACACCATATTATCATTTCACCTCACCCACTATCGGGTTTTAAGCCCTTCAATTTTTAATCTTAACAAATCCTTCACTTCCTATAGATTTATCGTAGTCTTTTCTTAGTTTTCTTAAATTTACTCCTTACAATTTGATATAATATAAAAGTTACCTGGCTTTGGGTTACCCACAAATAAGAAATTTTCACCCACCTAGTAACGTACGGGGCCCATACACTTTCGTTACTCAGAATATTACATCCCGTCTGCAGCTATATAGTCGAGGACAGTGACATGACTGATTACTCTCGTATGATCAGTGCCATTGCCATAACTTGTTATATAACAAATAATCTTATTTCCACAGTTGTTGTTATCTCTATCTTCGATCGGTATCAAGGTTTCCAATAACCTAATTTCATTGCAATTAATGTGTGTCAATTACTTACTTGTATTACTTATCATTTACTCACAGTGTTGCGACCATTGTTAGATACTTACTAAAATTTTTAAATCTTATGTTTGTTCTTTCCATTCTCAGGTAAAAGGCCAGTAAAATGATAGTATCATACTTAAGGGGGAGCACTCGAGTTTTTAACATCGTGGTTGCCACTATTTGGTTATTTTATTTATTCTTCATTTAGTTAGAAATGGATCGGTATTATGTTTTAAATATTTATTTTAGTTTTCGCTAACGTTCTACAGTTGTAACTTATATTAGTATATAAGGTGTTATACCATGCCTCCTTTTAATCTTGCTTTTCGGCAACTTTTCCCAAAAGCAATTGCAATCCTTCTCCACCGTCGCACTTTTTAGTTGACAATGGCAGCGAAATGTCTATAACCATGTGTAAAGGAATGCAGTGTCAGTGGAGCTTTTTTTCCTTTTCAGCTGGTCCCTCCCTCCTCTGTATTCCACTTTCCGCATTTCCACCCGGGCAGTACCGATATCGTGGTCTCACTCTCGCACGACGCCATCACTTGACTCGCACACACTCCTCTCAACACGTCGAGCACACGCATACATAGGCCATGAGCTCTCCGCTTGCTCGGTCTACTCTTCTTGCCCCAAAAGGAAGAGGCTACGTTCTGTAGGGATCAGGCGCCATATCGTAACAATTCCTTCAGGATTCTTGGGTGAGCAACGACCCACAAAACGCCCACGGGAATTAAGGTGTGCTGGTTATACTCACTACTGCTGCTGATTCCAATCTGTCTCTCTGTCTCTCCAAGTTGGCATCTTGATGTGTTTGGTTTGGATTGCAGGGTTTAATGCCGCCTGGCCGGCGCGAAGTCTGGAAAGATTTGGGCATCTCTGCTGCAGCCATCGCTCAATTTTCAGGACACCCTGAGCAGTTCTTTGTATAGTTTGTAGCTTATTGCTGTGTTGGTTTGGTTGCCATATTCCAAACCAGCAGGTGCCCAAATTCTTGGTATAATTCCATCCTGCTCAGCTCACATTTGGGGTGATTTCGGCCACTTATCTCTGAATTTGCTGCTGTTCTTGGCCACACTGCTATATTCTTGGTCTCAGTTTGGCGCTTCGATGTGTTTGTCTGGCTGCTGGAGTCCAATTCAAAATTGGCCAGCTCGCATTTGCAGTGACTGGTCTCCCGGTGCAGCAGCCTTGGAATTTTCTCTGCATTTGCTCAGGTTCTTGGCCTCAACGTGGCGCTCCGACGTGTTCATTTGTTCTCTGGATGTCGTGACTCCGTCTTGGCCCGCTCGCATTTGGTGTAATCTGTTTCTTGATGTATCCATTCTTGGCCCCATTCTTCCAGGTCGCTCTCCGCTTTCGGTGCCTAAGTCCCCAAAGTTTTCATCTTTAATCTGTTCTCTTGGTTCTAACTTTCAAGTGCCTTAAACCCTACCTACCTACATTTCACATCCAGTGTTTGGAAAATTCACCATTTGCATGAACCCAGTGCTGCTATTGGCTGCAAAGTTGGATCTTGCAATGCGGCTCATCATCTTGTGTTTCTCGATTTGGGCTGCATCTGCAGCCGCTGCTGTGGCTGGTTCAGACATGGAGGCGCTACTGGAGTTCGGCAGAGGCATCCGGCAAGACCCATCCCGCCGTCAGGCCACTCCTTGGAACCCCACTAGCGCGTTGAATTCTGATGGCTGCCCTGTCGATTGGCATGGCGTGCAGTGCAGCAATGGTCAAATTCTTTCAATTGCATTTGATGGCATTGGGCTTGTAGGGAATGCCAGCTTGTCGGCTCTTGCAAGAATGTCGATGCTTCAGAACCTGTCCATGTCGAACAACAAATTGGAAGGGGTCCTGCCCCGTGCATTGGGGTCTATGACATCATTGCAGCTGCTGGATCTGTCGAACAACATGTTCTCTGGTTCAATTCCGGCTGAACTGACCAAATTGGCTAATTTGGGACATCTCAACCTCTCTTCCAATGGTTTTGGTGGTGCATTGCCTTCAGGTTTCCGGAACTTGAAGAAATTGAAGTACTTGGACCTTCATGGCAACGGCTTCATCGGCAAAATGGATGACATATTTGCACAGTTGCAGAGCCCAGTCCATGTCGATTTCAGCTGCAATCAGTTCTCGGGGTTCCTGACATCAATCTCTGACAACTCATCTGTGGCTAGCACATTGCAGTACTTGAATGTTAGCCACAATATGCTGTCAGGGACAGTATTTGAGAGTGATCCAATGCCTTTGTTCGACAGGCTGGAGGTGTTTGATGCAAGTTACAACATGCTCAACGGCAATGTCCCACCGTTTAACTTTGTGATTTCCCTCAAGGTGTTGCGCCTACAGAACAATAATTTCTCTGGGTCCATCCCAGAAGCACTCTTTCGGGAGACCTCCATGGTGTTGACTGAACTTGACCTTAGCTGCAACCAACTTACAGGTCAATTAATTTTTCTACTCTCCATTGCATGCTTGTCTTAAAATAATTTAAGAAATCGCATTCAGCTCACCCTTAGACATGTAGTTTGTTCTACCATGTTTCCCTGATGCTTGAACAAGCATATTGTATTGATTACACCTGGAAACAATGAGCATATTAAAAACATTTCTTTTCGTTGCAATTTTAACTCCTGCTCATCTCTTGCACACGATGATATATTTTTCCGGAGCACCAACCGCTCTCTCTTTTCTTCTTATTTCTCTTCCTTTCCTCTCGTTTTCCTTTGCCTTAATTACATGACTATTGTGTTTTATAAAGGCTAATTTTAAGCTTAACATTTGGATTCCTAATCCTACTTAGATTCTTATTTCCTTTCTTTACTCCCATACGTATACTTTGTAAATACTAAACAAACTCTCCAAAAAATAAACCAAGCCTACTAAAACAAAATTAACTTTAACACTTTCATTGCCATAATAACAAGTGTGACGCTGACTTGTATACTATGTTTTTTTAACCCTGTTGTTTCCACATGATTTACTGCATTTACCAACCATGATGTTGATTACCTCTGTTTTCTTTTTGAGGAACAGAATACCTCTAGTTTCATCTGAACCTTTTGTCTTACACAGGTCCAGTTAGACGTGTAACATCGATGAATTTGAAGTACCTAAACCTGTCATGCAATAGCCTTCAAGGAACTTTACCAATCACATTCGGGAGCTGTTCAGTCGTTGATTTGAGTAGAAACATGCTTTCAGGGAACTTATCGGTTGTCCGGACATGGGGAAGTTATGTTGAGATGATTGATTTGAGCTCAAACAGATTGACAGGAACTTGGCCAGATGAGACAACCCAGTTTTTGAGGCTGACTTCATTGAGGATTTCCAACAACTTGCTAGCAGGAGAATTGCCAGCTGTCCTTGGAACTTATCCTGAGTTAATTGCCATTGACCTTAGTCTCAATCAGCTGCACGGACCTTTGCCTGAAAATCTGTTTACAGCAGTCAAACTGACCTATCTAAATGTTTCTGGAAACGGCTTCGCAGGGACTCTTCCTCTTCCTCTTCCTAATTCTGAAACCAAGAACTCGACTTCTATAGACTTGTTGGTTCTCCCTGTGCAAACTTCAAACCTCTCATTTGTTGATCTTTCAAACAATTCTTTGAGTGGCTCACTGCCTTCGGGCATTGGTGGTTTGAGTGCATTGGCATTGCTAAACCTTTGTCAGAACAACTTTAGTGGGGAAATCCCAAAAGCAATCACCAAGCTAAATAATTTGCTGTATATTGACTTATCAAGCAACCATTTCGATGGTAGCATACCTGATGGCCTTCCTGACGGACTTGTCGAGTTCAATGTCTCCTACAACAATCTGTCTGGGTCCGTTCCAAGCAACTTGCTGAAATTCCCTGATTCATCTTTCCATCCAGGGAATGAACTACTTGTTCTTCCTCACTCTGGATCACCAAATGGCCCCGAAGAATCAGGTGAGGGGAGACACGGTATGAAGCGTGGAATTCTATACGCGTGGATCGTATGTGTTGTTGTCTTTGTTACTGGGATCATTGTGCTTTTGCTTGTTCATTGGAAGATCGCTAGCTGGAAGAGTAGTGAAAAAGGCACTGGCCAAAGTAAACAGTCTGTAACTCAAGGCCAGGGTGCTCAGAGACGTGCAGAAACCACAACATCGGAAATGCACCAAGTACCATTAGGATCATTGCGGTCTGCAGAGTATGGAGGTGTTCCCTTGCCTGGCAGTGGCAAGGAAAGACAGCATGAAGAACAGGATGTGGATCAGCCAACAGGCAGTAGCTCCGCCCTTAAAGATAGCATGAAGTCTTCGATGCCTCCATTGACATCATCACCCCCTGATGCGCGCGCGCGCCATCTTCACTCCATCCTGAGAGTGCATTCTCCTGACAAACTAGTCGGGGATTTACATCTTTTTGACAATCGTGTGTTGTTCACGGCTGAAGAGCTGTCTCGTGCTCCAGCGGAGATCATTGGCAGGAGCTGCCATGGGACATCCTACAAAGCTACTCTTGACAATGGCTATGTGCTGACAGTGAAGTGGCTGAAGGAGGGCTTTGCTAAGACCAGGAAAGAATTTTCCCGTGAAATAAAGAAGCTTGGCAGCGTGAAACATCCCAATCTAGTCTCACTGCGAGGCTACTACTGGGGTCCCAAAGAGCATGAGAGGATCATCATATCGGACTACGTAGATGCCACATCTCTGTCTACCTACTTGTCTGGTAATATGGTTTCATGATGTAATCCTTGTGGCAGTCGATTTGTACATACTCTGACGCATCTTTCTCTTATCTGTTCAGAGTTCGAAGAGCGGAATCTTCCACCTCTATCCGTGGGCCAGCGGCTGGACATCGCAATCGACATTGCCCGCTGTCTAGATTACCTGCACAACGAGCGGGTGATCCCACACGGCAACCTGAAATCGTCCAACGTCCTGCTTCAGAATGCAAGTCCGTGTGCTCTGGTAACCGACTACAGCCTTCACAGGCTGATGACTCCAGTCGGCATGGCCGAACAGGTCCTGAATGCAGGGGCCCTTGGGTACTCCCCACCGGAGTTCGCGAGCACCAGCAAGCCATGCCCGTCTCTGAAGAGCGACGTGTACGCCTTCGGTGTCATCCTGCTCGAGCTGCTGACAGGGAGGATAGCCGGGGAGATCATTTGCGTGAATGATGGCGTGGTCGACCTGACAGACTGGGTAAGGATGCTGGCAGGGGAGGAGCGTGTTTCAGAGTGCTACGACAGGCGCATCGCGGAAGGTGAAAGCTCGGGAGGCGCCCCCAAGGCGCCGGAGGACATGCTGCACATCGCCGTCCGGTGCATCCGGTCTGCGTCGGAGAGGCCGGAGATTCGGACGGTGTTCGAGGACCTCTCGTCCCTGTCGTCGTGACCGGGAAGTTCTTGGCAGCGTACGTGCATCTCGTACCTACATCAGTTTGTCAAAACTCCGGAGAGGGTATACTAACAATTGTTGTTAGTATACATCATTTTGTGGCGTCATTGTTCGGGTTCCTCTTCCTGGGAAGCGTTTATTCATTTGTCAGTTAGTCCACAGTTTTTAGACCTAGATGGTTGTGAGAATAAGTTTGTGATCTTGGACATCACATAGGAAATTAAAAAAAAAGGTGTAGCGATCTGTTGTTCTTACACGGTACGGTGTGCATGTTTACACAATCAGATATGTACGGCCAGATGTTCCACGCTTAATCTATGCAGAACAGCCAGCATTTTTTTTTTTGTGACGTGAATGATAGAATAAGGTTCGCTTATTATTAATGTTGCCTGGTGTTCTCGTGGTGTTTGATTCATGGAGAGATGTGATACGCTTCTTAGTTCGTACGCAATGCCGTCGAGAGAAAAACCTGTAGCAAGAACATATGCTTTCTCACGGCCACAAGATCGATGCTATTCGGTTCGATTAGATATGGGTGCATAATGCTTTGACTACCGGATAAAGCTGATTTTGCCTGGCAAACCTTAGGTATATTCTTTTCGGTTGCGATTTATGACTTCAGCTGATAGTTTTTACTCTTAAAATGAACGTTTATACAAACAAATCGAATGTCAATAAGTCGATAAGCCGTTTCGATAAGATTATCCGGATAAACCACTTTAAAAGATGATAGCCCGTTTGTTTGTTCAGAAGAAGCTATAAGTCATAAGCTGAAAAAAATAGACTCTTTCGTGAAGTTGGGGATAAATAGAGTTTATATCACATCAAACATGCTTCAATATTTTTTTTGAACTTAAACATGCTTAATCAATGTAGAGATCTACTCATCCTGGCATCTTCTGATCCTAAATCCTTGCTACCGGTGTGTTGCACGAATCTCGCAGCGCACGCCCCTCAAAAGCCCCAAACCCCTTCTTCCCCCGTTCCAATCCCCGCATCCTTCGCCAGTTGCTCTCTCCTCTCGTTCCGGAACCTTCTCGACGCTTCTCTCCCGAAGGTTCCCCTCCGCCCTCGCCTGCTTCATTGCGAGGGTTCCCCTTCCTCCTCGCGCCACGCCCGCCACCCCTCTGCGCCCCCCGCCCCCCGCCGCGCCGCCTCATGTCCTTCTCCAGGTGGCACCACTCCTCCCACCCCCCACCCCCGCCTCCCCCTCTGGCGCCGATAAGGTCTTTGCTTCTACGCTGATGCAGTGCTTGTCAGGTTTTCTCTCCTCCACCTAACACTTGAGGAGGGTATATGATGAATTTTTTCTTCTATCTCAGTTTCTCTGAAGAAGATGCTGATTGAAGCGTTAAGTGATAAGGGACGGTCCGGATTGACCCATACCTCTTTGGTGGAGATCAACAGTTACTGTGCTACCAATAATTACTGTTAAAGACTCGAAAATTAGCTTACCGTGAATAGTCAATGCGTGGGGATTAAAGTCTGAAATTGTGCTGCAATCTTTCTTTACATTAAGACTTAATTGTAAGCGCACGTGTGCGCACACACACACTTTCTGGTACGGAATGAGAAGGCATGAAGCCATTATGCCCTAAATTCCTAATCTTAGCTTCTCGAGTTCGTGGTTGTTCTATTTGCTATTTTCCCCAATCCCAGATCCAATTCTGAAGGATTTGATAAAGTGGTATCAGAGCGCACACGATCCTTGGTGGCGATTTAGTTGGGAATCGATTAGGTTGGTGAATTGAGGTTCACTATAAAATCCTCGATCCATTCCCGATCGGACGGCAGAAGAGTTCGAGAGTGTGGTGAAGGTTCAGGACTTGTTCCTCGGTAAAATCCCCTAGCCTGGCACCCGATCTGTGGCGAGATGATGAAACCAGTGACCAGAAATGAGGGATAGAGTTTGGAGCTCATGGTTGTAAAGCAAGAAGCGAAGGAGGCGAGTAACAAGGTGGATTTGGTGCAGCATCAGGTGGGCGAGCTGCAAAAGCAGTTTGCTAGTATGCAAGTGCAGATGAACAGAATGGAGGCCTTGCTGAAAGGTACAGGATCTCAGGTTAGGGCATCGGAACAGAACAATAAGCTCCCTGAGGTCAAAATCCATTGCCAAACTCTGTTCCAGTTTTCCCCACATTGAACCACATGAATACCACCCATGGTAGGCATTTTGCTAGACAGGGGGATCCTAATCCCAGAGAACCCTAGGATCAGTACTATGCTAGGCAGTGGAACCCAAATCCAAGTAATGAAAGAATCAACAATATGTACAAATCCATTGCTAAAGGACTAAAATTAGATTCCCAAAATTTGATGGAAATGACCTATTAGAATGGATTAGACAGAACGAGACCTATTTTGCCATGACACATGTCCTTGATGAGGCTAAGTTCAATTTGGCTCAGATTTATATTTTGGGGAGAGCGGATAAATGGTTGAGGAGCACAGGACTCTTATGGGACCCAACCCTTAGCCTGATTTCTGTGCAATGGTTTGTGATCAGCTTGCCCAATACAGTGGGTATGAAGTTCTAGAAATTTTTCAACTCAGTGAAGCAGTACAACCTCATCATCTCAGATTACATCGACAAGTTTAAAGAACTGATGGCAACGATTTTTTCAGTAATAACTATTTATTAAATTCATAGTTATAACTAAAGGCCATAAGATGCAGTAAAAAAGAACACACCCGTAGATCATTAAACTCTTCTTCATCTTTTTCCTCCTCAGGCCCCTGATGTTCACTGACAGTTACAACCAACCTTAAAAGCACTCCTTTTCAGATATCTTTGTATCGATATCTGGTAGGCTCATAGAGGCAGCTGTTAGTACCTGGTGGCTGGAAGAATTCACGAGTAGATGGAGACGCTGATGCGATTCAGATATAAGAATTTCCAGCCATGCCAAAATTACATGTGTAAATGGGTAGTAAAATAGACCGACCGGGATGATGGGGTAGCAGGGATCTTAAATGCGCAAAAACACAGTGGGCCAAGGGATCTCGTTATTGGGTCTAGAGCCCAAAGCCGAACAGGCCGATTAGATAGGTCGTTCTCGCGTCAAAACTCCATCGCTGCCTCCCTGTGAAATCTTTAATGCGTGGTGTCGCGCTGACAGAACTAGCCCTCTTTTTCAGCCACCGTCGGTGTCGTTTAATTAGAAGAGCATGGGCCCCGACCCAGCCGTGCTGAGGCCCAAGTCCGCGTACGGGCCCAGTAACGTGCCGTCCCGGTATGGCTGCGGTTATGCGACTCGGCAGCCGAGCACATTGCACGCAGCACAGCGGTGCCACTTTTCCGCCGCCTGCCGCGTTGCCACTCGCTGGCTTTCTCCTTTCTTCCCCGCTAAGTCGCCGGGTCAATATCCGGCACCGGCAGCACGCTGCCCCGCCCACCTACTCCGCTTCCTCCCAAGATCTAGGCAGGCTCTTCCCCTCCCCGCGCCGCACCCGCAAGCTAACCCTAAGCTTCAGCGAGCCCCCATGGTGGCGCAGGGGATCGCGGACGCCGTGCAGGCCTACACGGGCCTCTCACCCGCGGCCGCCGTCACCATCCTGGTCCTCATGCTCGCTACCTACCTCCTCGTCTCCTCCCTCTTCGTCGCCCCCGACGCCGCCTCCCCCGCACCCGCGGCGCCTCCCAAGCCGCCTCAGCATCAGGAGCAGGAGCCGGAGCCGGTGCCCGTCGTGCCGCTGCCGGAGCCCGTGCAGGTGGGCCAGATCACGCTCGAGCAGCTCGGGGCCTACGACGGCAAGGACCCCGCCAAGCCGATCCTCATCGCCATCCGCGGCCAGGTCTACGACGTCTCGCGCGGGAGGTGAGGATTAATTTGTACTATTCTGCTCTGATTTGATCAGGATTTACTGCGGACTGATATGCCTGTTGAGCTGATTTTACTACCGAAAATCGATAAAGCAACAGTAGTAGTACAAGCAAGATCATATGGAGTGGTAAGAGCTGATATAAGTTGGACGGCCTGCTCTTAAGCAACTTGTGGAAGTGTGCGCTAGTATATAGGTTATCAAACTGGTGGTGTACTGGTGTGGATAGTCCATTCGATTCAGACATGAGGTCTGAGTCTTTATTAGGTTGAGGGGGTCATATTAGGACAGGGATCTCTTGTTGTGATTAAATTGGTGAAGTGAAAAATGGTGCATTTTACACAAGTAACGAGGAAGCTGCATAGATCTGCATGTTTGAGCAACATCAAGCAACCCGACATGGTTTAGCTTGTTGTAACTAGATGTTGCTAGACATTTTATTACACTGGACAGTACGCGAACAGGGGAGTTAAAGTTTGTAAGTACCATGCGCATCTGAGCACTTGTTCGAATGGACTCAGGAAACCAGCAAACAAAACAAAGACACTATAGTCAGTGCCTGTACTGTCGCTCACTTTCCGAGATGGGATATGGCATGTGTGGTTGTGCAAATATTTGGTGGTTTGATGCACAAGACTTGGGAGTCTCAGGTCCATTTTAGCTATAACATCATGTATTCATGTTAGCTTCCTTGATTGCGGTATTCTTGGTGCTTATCCCTTAATGCTGTGAACTTAGTATCTCAAAATATTTGTGTCATTCATCACATGGAACTTTTCAGTTCAGAATGTAACTAGTAATACAATGAGAGGGAGGACAGGTCCTTATTAAGCCTTGTACTACCCTTTAATGCAATTGAAAGAACCCAAGAAAGTGGAGGTAGATTGTCAAACTAAAAAAACTTGTGCGTATTCGGCTTGTTGATCCACTTTTGGGAGCTCAGAAGCTAAACTCGTTTTTTCTTAAGAGCTATAAATTGTTGTAATAATTTTATGAGCTTAAGTTTTCATTCGGACTCCAGAAGACCAGAATGCAGATTGATGCTTAATTACAGTATGCTGCTATTAGAAACAATGACAACAACAAAACTTTTTTGTCCCAAACAAGCTGGGGTCGGCAGTATATTGCTATTGGAAAAAATAACTACATTTATTTGAAACTATTGAGTTGTAACACTATAATATTTATTCTGTTCTGTATTTCAACTCTGCATCTTTTTCTATGCTATCTTAGTGCACCTAATTTGCTGTACTGTTTCTTGTTTCTTTATCTTCTGGTTTCTTGTAACACCAATATTTTCATGTCTGGTTGCTTGTATCCACCTTATTTCTTCAGTTGCTTATTTGCTTGCTGTCTGAGTTATCATAATTTATCATGTGCACTCTCTCCTTGTTTAGCTCCACATCTGTCTGTAAAATAGTATATTCTAGTTGGTGAAATAATCTTCTATTGCAGTTTAGTAGGGTATTGTTTATCCTGCAGTCTGCAGTTAGTAGTACGTAGCTACTGTCTGGTACCCTTACAGGCCTTCATCTTATTAGTGTGCTGTTCCAACAGACAACAAGCATGTTCTTATTTGTTGAGATTGTCTAGACTCTATAGTTCGAACTGTAGTTTTCTAATTGGTATTCATTTTGCCCATATACTGCCAAGGAATTAGGTATATAGGTCTGAATCCTTCATACTGTATTGTACAAGAGGTGTCTTGTGGATCTGAATTTCAGACATGAACTCAGTACTTGTTCGCTGTACTGTGATTACTGTCAACGCTTGGATCAGATGTTGCTATTAGGGTGAACATGATTCCCACGTCTACATAAGAAGTTCAAAATTGTTAATCTATCACATTATGATAAATTAAATCTTTGTGTTTTATCAGATATTTAGATGTATAGTCCCCTTTGATCACTATCATACTTGCTATGTCCTCAAACACTAGGTCTCGATGCAGTAAAATCTTACTTCTGTCATCATGTATATATGAGAATATATCCTGTGCTACCAACCCTTACAGTGCTATAATGTTGTCTCATCAAAACATTACATTAGTAGTTATAAAAAATCGCTGAAAAAATTGGTCAGATATGTCATGACATGAGGAAGTGTCTACGTGTTGATCTGATTTCAGTGAACAGTAACTTCGACTTTATCTTTTTCCTTTTTATTTTCTGATTTCCTTTTGAGCTGAATTTGTCTTTTTCATTTCTCTACATGTTGATCGAATTTAGATTTGAAATCTGGTGGCATGATAGATTGATTTTGTGTCAGTGCTACCAATTTTTTTTTAATTTTTTGTGATTATTTGTACTGTGTTTTAAAGGAGGTAACATTATAGCACCGCAAGGGCAGGTAGCACAGGGTACTTCCTCATGTATATATGATGCAGTCTCTCTTCATTATTCATGATTGTGTTCTGTGTTTTTTTAACTCAGGCTCTTTTATGGCCCTCAAGGACCATATTCCTTGTTTGCTGGGAGGGATGCAACTCGGGCCCTGGCATTGATGTCATTTGACCCAAATGACCTCACTGGAGATTTGGAAGGCCTAAGTCCAGATGAGCTGGAGGTGTTGCAAGATTGGGAAGATAAGTTTACAGAGAGGTACCCTAGGGTGGGTCATCTTGCTTCAGAAAACGCAACAGACAGTAATCAGAACGGTGCTCAGCTTTATCACGAGGAAGAGAATGCCTAACTCCATGGGCTTGTCGGGCCCTCTTTATTTTTACTGGATTGCGGGCGGTAGATCTGATGCACTTGATGTTTGTCTGCTGCATGAGTGTGTGTGACTAACGTACCTGCTTTCTCCATCTGCTTAATTTTGGTGCGTAGTAGTTGTGGATAAGGGGGGAATTTTGAGTGACAAAAAACTTGAGGCGTGAGGGCCGTCCTTGTGCCCAAACGATGTGTATATGCTTTGATTTGTGCCACTATGCACGGCTTAATTCTCGTAACAGTGATCTTGCTGGCAGCTAAAGTACCATAATTTGCCAACCATACATTACTCCTTGCCTTTAGCATTGTCGGGAAACAGCATCAGCATCATATCCATTCTTAATCGGATTCTTCCCTTTTTCGCATATGATGCATCTTTTTTCTATCATATTCTTTATCAACATCATGTTCCAGCATTGGAATCTCGATCCAGGGAGAAGAGTTCGTGCCTTTTCTTCAGTCGCCGCACTGCACACCCAGCCACCCACCACTGCCTGGTCCCTTTCTTTTGGAAGCTGCTACTTAACGCTATACCATTGGAAGTAATTCCCAACAGTATAACAAAGTTTCAGTAAGTTCAATCGGGTTTCATGTTTCGTCAAAAGTTTCAAGTTGATGCTTCAAGTTTCAAAAGGTTTCACCGATATTTCAAAAGGTTTCAAACAAGTTATATAGAGTTTTAGCAAGTTTCAGAGGGTTTCAAGAACATTTAGAGTTTCAGCACATTTCGTAGAGCTGCAAGCATGTTTCAAAAAGTTTTAACCAGTTTCACATTAAAACACTTACGGTTTCAGAAAGTTTCAAAAACATGAGTTTCGAATTTCAAATGTGAATGCTGGTGTGTCAACGAGTTACACATTCGAAACTTGAGATTTCAAAAAAGTGAGTTTCGAATATGAAACTCTATGTTTCAACAAGTTTCGGAGATTCAAAACTGAAACTCGGTGTTTCAACGAGTTTAGCATTCGAGACTTAAGGTTTCATGAAGTTTTAAAAAACAAGATTTGAGTTTCGGATCTGAAACTCAGTGTTTTAGTGTTTCACATATGAAACTTGATGTTTCAAAATATGAAACTCAGTGTTTCAACGAGTTTCAAACCTAAAACTTGATGTTTCAATGTTTCAAAAAGAGTTTCATACATGAGTTTCAAAAAAGTTTAGCCATGTTTAACAAGAAGTTAAAAAAAGAAGGTATAGCATGAAATGGAAGGCACAGCCTCACCTACCTGTGGCAATCATGCTCGCCCTGCCAAGCCGCTGCCTCCTTACGACCGCTTACCCGTACAGCTCACCTGTAGCATTGCCCCGTACGGCTCACTTGCAGCAACTCGCGGAGTGTTGCCCCATTCTGCCGCCTGTCCTATAGCCTTCGCAATGGCCGCTCACCACGTGCTGTCTCGCTTGCCCATTGCATTTTGTGGTATGCCGGCAATGCTGCCACGCTCACCTGTAACCACCTATGTTGCTTGACATTTCTTGGAGAGAGAGAGCGCTCTAACTAGCCAGCCATAGAGATAGTTGAGAGAGATGAGTAGACACTACTATAGAAAACATCATTACAGACAGTTGCATAAGCCGTCTGAATTAATGGGTCAATGATGATATTAGGGTCAGCACAGATAGCTTTCGATCTGACTGTGTTGTAAATATCACAGACAGTTTTTAATAAAAAACCGTCTATGATATGTATATCACAGACGATTTTTGTTAAAAATTGTCTATGATATTCTTTTCCTCTCCTGAGCCTATTTCTATTTATTGGTTAGTCTCAGAAAATGCTAATCATGCCCTTTGAAACAAGTAGATTAGCATATACATATATACATCCAATTCATATCTCAATTCATTTCAGAAACAAAAACATCCATTTCGCAAATCAATTAATTGAAATGAAATAAAATATCCATTAACAAATACATATGTACAATTAAGATTAATCTTATGCAAACATACCTTTTCTTCTATCATAAACAAACAATCGTCCATCCAAACATTGTTAGCTTGTGCAGCTTAACAAGTTCGTCGATTATAGATCTGTTCCTTTCGCGAGACCTCGATTTCGGAGTAATAGACCAATAAAAAGATAGCGATTGCATTTGCACTTAAAAGGTAACATGTCTTTTCTTCCATCATAAACAGGCAATCGTCTATCCAAGTATTACTTGTGCAGTCTGACAAGTTCATTGATTATGGATCTGTTTCTTTCGCAAGATCTCGATTCCGGAGTGATAGACCAATAAAAAGATAGCGATTGTTTTTGCACTTAGAAGGTAACATGCCCTTTCTTCCATCATAAACAGGCAATTGTCCATCTAATCATTGCAAGCTTGTGCAGTCTGACAAGTTCGTCGATTATAGATCTGTTCCTGCAATGAGATTCTACACTCAGCGCTTCCTGCAAGAGCCGCACTTGCACTTCTAAAAATTTTTGTCGTCTTTATCGCCGTAAACTCTTCCCATTGAACATGCATCTATATGAATAACATACATTGTCGTCTTCAATATGAAAATGATGTGAAATAACAGAAATATTTACATGAAACATAAATAATAGAAACATTTACACGAAACATGAATAACATAAACATTTACATTAAATATGAATAACATAAACATAAATAACAGATCATCACAAATCTACATTAAACTTGCATCTACATGAATAACATGCATCTATATGAATAACATGCATATACAGATACATGAAACATCTATATGAACAACAATATTTATTCTATATAAAACATGAATTAAAAATATCTTTCACATCATCGCAAATCTTCTATCTTCACCTCGGGGGGAGGAGGAGGGCGCCGCGCTCAGGGGGAGGAGAGGGGCGCCGAGCTTGGGGGGAGGAGGAGGGCGCCGGGCTTGAGGGAAGTCGGCGACGGCTCAGGGGAGGAGAAGGGCGCGGCGCTCGGGGAAAGGAGGGCACCGGGCTTGGGGGAAGTCGGCGACGGCTTGGGGGAGGAGGAGGGCGTCGGGCTCGGGGGGAGGAGGAGGCCAGGGCGCCTAAATCTGGATTAGGGATGGCAATTGTATCCATTTACCCGTGAACCCACAGGTAAATACCCTAATAGAGCCGGGTATGTGATGTATTTTTTACCCACAGGTATAAAAATGGGGGAAACTTTTTACCCATTGGGTAAACGGGTACGGGTGAGCTCTATCTGTACCCGTCTCGTCCGTTTACCCACGAGTCCACGATTTGACAGGTCGAATGCTATGTATATATAAAAATTACTTTCTTAAGGACATATATATTTGATGTGAATGTGATGCTTATATGTATGTGTGAATTTGAATGTGATGCTTTATATTTCCTAGCAACAGCTGCTGCTTTTATGTATCTGTCATTAATTCAACTCTCATACACTGACTCTCAGTTCGTGGATAAGCGGGCATGCCTGTGGGCGATGGGTACCCACGGCGTTCGTGGGTAAACGGGCATACCCGTGGGCGACAGGTATGGGTGAGGTTCTTCGCCCGTCGTCCTTTGCGAGTATGCCCGTATGCGTAAATCAGAGTCACGAGTATGGGTATAGGTGAGCACTACTCGTGCCCATTATGCCCGATTGCCATCACTAATCTGGATCGAACTCTTGAAGACAGACGCGGATCTGAGCGGCATATATACGGGATTATCACAGATAATTTTTTATTAAAAACCGTCTATGATAATCCACAGACGGTTCTTGACAAGAACCGTCTGTAATATTAACCATTCACATACGGTTTCACAAAACCGTTTGTGATATTGCATCTACCAATAGTATTTCTGTACTAGTGGGATAAGGTTAAGGTAAGGGGATAGGAGTAAATAACACGGTAGAGTCATTAGGAAACTTATGCCCATATCGGGCAGTAGTGTCTTATCCCGTCAAAACATAAAAAAAAATACTATACCGTTATTTACTATTTCCGTTTCTTTTTTGATAGTATAGGAGTACTTTTTTCTGTCTTGCCAAGATTTTATGGAGTACTAGTACTTCATTTGTCGTAGCTGCTTACAACATTATTGACATGATATGCTAGGTTCAATGATTTTTAGTTAAAATAACACTATAGCAATCGTTAACTTTTTCTAAGATATTTAATTAAAGAAAAAAATAAAAAAACTGTTATATCTCATAGATAATTAGAAAAAAAATAAAAAAAATACATGTTAAGGAATTAATACGTTTTAAATAATTTTTGACTTTTAAAAATTGGAAGGCTATCACTGGGCCTAAACACCACGGCGACAGTACTTAGGTGTCCGCTTTTGCAGTGGATAATAGGCCTGTTATTTGCGGCTGCGGCTGATGGCTTTTTGTCTGTTTGCGACAGAGATTGCGGAAAGAGAGATACTCGCTTGCGATTTTTGATGATACAGATATTAGTTTTTTAACATGTACTACAATTAACTTGTAGACCCTATCTTAAAAAAAATACTCCGTTTAAAAGTTAATTACTATAGTAAAAGTCAAAAATCGTTTCTAGAAATCGCAAAGAACAGGGTCAATAATTGTATCCTCCGAGGGGAGAGGCAGAGGAGCGCACACCTCCTCACATGGCGTGTCCCGGAGGAGGGTGGGGGGCCTCGGCCCTTGCTTGGCACGTAGTGGTGCTTGCGGCCAGCAGCGCGACCCTTGAGAGGGCTCGCGCCATGTGAAGGCACGCAGGCTCGAGCCTGTGAGTCCCCGCTCCATAACCACGCTGCTGGTGCGGCCGCCACCCGTCGTCCTCCTGTTTTCCCCTCGGAAACGAGCAGAGGAGGCAGCGAGGCAACGCCAGCGGACGGGGCCGCCCCAGAAATTCACGCCGATCTGTTCGTGCCTTCCGCAGGCCAGCCTACCAACCGTGCTTGTAGATATTCCTGGTTTCTCCCTTCCTCCCCGACCTGGTAGATCGAGCCGAGTTGTGTGGGGGACCTGCTCTGCGTTGTTGCTACAATATGTCATAGCACGCGCTGCTAGATATTAATGTCAAGTTATTTTGGAGGGCCTGGTTTTCGTTCCTGTGTGCTGCAAAATATGAGACTGTTGGGTGACACAAAACAATGTCCTCTTAGTTTCACATATCAGGCTAGAACTCTGGATTCACATGTAGTATGCAAAAAAAAAAAAACTTGTTAGTGAGGCTTGTTGAATAGAATAAAAATTATTTCAATTGCATCTGTTAATGGGTTAAATATTAAATGACTCGATTTTAGATGAAATTAAATTCTGCTTTGGCTCAGCTCGATTCGTTAGCTTGATTTTAAAAATACTTTCAAACTATCAATAAAATAATATTAAATCAAATTATATTAATTTTTTTAAAAAATCAATAAGATAAGGAGCTGACTCGATTCATTCACAATTGCTAGAATCCAGTCACAAGTGACGATTGCGGCACTATCTGTTTGACATGATCTCTAAACATAACCATTACCACCAATTTCTATTGTGCTATATTTATAGAACTTAGTGAAATTGCAATACTATAAAAGGATTTTTTTAAGATAAATCCATGCATATCATTTTTATATATCCTATCCAAATATATTCATAAATATATTGATAACCAATGTTTGACTTCGTATATCCCAAAGTGCCATTTGATTATTTATTTATTACCAAAGGAAATATTTTGGAATCCTTTTTCCAGATGTATTTCGGGGTGTTTGGAATTCCTTATATCTATTTCATGCAAAAAAGAAGAAAATCTGTAGGAAACGTACGTGGAGTTCCACTCGATAGGCTCACCCATCAATCGGTGTTACAGAATTTACAGGACAGACTTGCCCACGTATAGAACGATGTGACCTTCGATACACTCGGCAGTGCACTTCGAAACAACCGTGGAAAGGATTATCCATTGATCTCTAAACCGGATCTGCATCGAAGAAGTAGGCCGGCGCACTGCCAGCTGGTCAGTGAACGCAATGCAGGCTCCCCAGAGGCCATTTAAAAACATTCCTAGACAAGAATGCTCGAACAATAAGTGATCTGAAACCTGATTGGTTTCGATTCCCATCTAGCATGCATGAGCTCGACATATGCACCTCTTCTCTCTCGTCTTCTTCCTTCCTTCCTGCTTTCCTTGCAGACGCTGCTACCTTTAGGGGACACCACGCATGATGTGGGCGAGCCTAGCTGCCAGCAACATGGCATCAAGCCCAAGCACACGAATTTAAAAATAAAAAAAGAGCTCCCTTTTGGTAGCAGCAAGAGCTCGAGTACGGACAGTTCATGGCCGATAGATAGATCAATCATGTAGTCAGTAGTGTGTGTGTTTATGATGCTTCTCCTTTGATGGTTCCAGTCATAGCAGAGTGGACCATATGTACGACTCTGTGAGCTAACGCCGATTAGGGGCTCGCATGGCGTTACTAGGGGCTCGATGGGCTGCTCCTCCCTTGCGTGCAAAGCTGGGCACGAGCGCGCGCGTCCTCGTCGGCGCTCGTGTGCGGCTGCACGCTGTGCATGTTCGAGAGGAGCTGCTGCGAGGTGTGGGCGTGCGTGGAACTCCCCTGGAACATTTTTAAGACCCAAATGCATATCTCAGTGATTGGATGCATGCCAAAATATTCGTCCACGAGCGTGATAGGTTTTCGTTTTAATTTTTTGTAAGTGTGGTCTGTTCCCCCTGGGTTAATTTGTTTAGGTTTAAAGCTAATGGAACCTTACTAACTTGGGTCTAATTGGAACGCAGTATTTTCCCACGGGAACAAGAAGAAATTATCGTGTTTCAAACAAAACCTTAAACTCCTAAATCGGCAATGGCTTCTTGACTTCCTGTGCTCCCAAGGAAGTGGAAGCCCCCCAAGGCGGAAGAAAACCCCCCCTGTACCAGCTTGCCTGTCAGAGAAGTCAGGTTTCCCAAAAACTGAACTGTTAAAGACTAGTGTACAAATATCAGTAGAATATTAATGGTAAAGGTGTATAATTTTACAAAATAAAGGTGGAGGTACAAGTGTTCAGCTGCAGAAAATCTCCAACATACTTGAGTATATAGTATGAGGCCCCGTTTCAAATAACTTTTAACTTCTGACTTCTAATTTGTAGAAGTCAAAAGTTATTTTGAACACATCGACTTGTTAACACACATTTTTTCTTCTTATTTTTCCCCTTTTCATTAGAATTGTCCGTAGAGACATAATGTTTTTCCTCTCATTTTTATTTATTTTCTTTTAATTGAATAACTTAGCTAAAAGCTAAAAATCACTACAGTATCATTTCAGCAAAAGCTAAAGACTTTATTTTTTTTTTAGCTACGGTTGATGGCTTTTGTTTGTGTTTTTTGATATGATAGCGAACGACATACACGTTTTGGGTTCAAGAATCCATTCAAAGAATTCACTTCAAAAAATTGTCTCGTTTGTTATGACTTTCAGAAATCAAAATAAAAGAAACAAAAACACAAGAGAACGGAGCAGCCGCAGCTCAATTGATTGGGCCTAAACCTAAGCTACGATAGAATCTCGATAGATGCACCTAGGGGCAGAACTGGGCCCCTGGTAAGGTAGGCTAAAGGCCAGGGTGTGAAAAAAAGCGTAGTATATAGTCTAGGTATTTCTCAGCCCAACCTGGGGAAGTATTTGCTAGGATTCAGCCCAGTAATCTATGAAGAGATATCGACTAACAGTCGTTTGATCTAGATCCAACGTCCAAGGGTTACTCAGTCGATCGTCCAGTCCAAAGAATCACGCTCTGGTGATCGTCCAATGTACATCCAATGGCCGAAAGGTTATTGGTGATGTTCGGACCATCCAAAGAGATACGCTTTAGTGATGGTCCGATCCAGATCTAACGGCTGAAAGGGTAGTGATGTTCAGACAGTCCGAAGAGTCATGCTTTGTTGATCGTCTGATGTACATCGAACGGTCGAAAGGTTATTGGTGATGTTCAAACCGTCCGAAGAGATAAGCTTTAGTAATGGTCCGATCTAGATCTAACGACAGAAAGGATAGCGATGTTCGGACTCTTTTGGGGAGATCCTAGCCAAGTAGCCATCCCTCGACTCGCTCCCGGCCTGCGTTGCCCAACTCCTGGCTTGGTGCCCCCCCAGCCCACGCCGCCTGCCTCCCGGCCAGTGTCGGCCCAACGCCCCCTCTGGCTTGCATCGCCCGCCTCTCGGCCTGCACTGCCCACCTCCCAGCCAGCGCCAGCCCCCCTCCCGGCTTGTGCCGCCTGCCTCCCGTCCAGCGCTGCCCTCCTTCCTGGCCTACAACGCCCAGCCATCCGCCTCCCAGGCTTCAGGTATTTTTCCCTTTTATTATGTCATTCTGTGTCTCAAGAGTCAAAACTTATATCAGGCTGATGAACTATATAATTGAATGTAGGTGTGGAATATGGTTGAAAGTATAAAAAGGGTGACTATACTTCCATTATTCACGGAAAATATGCCCATGAAGAGACGGTTGCCACTGCTTCTCTGGCAGGAAAGTACATCATAGTGAAGAATATAACAAAGGTATATTTTTATACATTTATATTTTTTATTATTTTGGACCTCATGTTGAATTCATTTTATGGCTAAAGATAAAAATAATTGTAATTGTAACAGGCGATATATGTGTGTGCTTATATTCTTGGTGATCAACTTGATAAGTCTAGCTCAATAAAAGAGGAGTTCCATGAGGTAAGGATTTTACTCAAATTATCCTTTTGCTGACATGTGGAAAGAAATGACTAATGTTTGATGGAACTATTTGACCTACAATTGCAGAAATTCAAAAACGTTGTTTCTCCTGGATTTGATCCTGATGTTGACTTAGAGAAAGTAGGGATTGCAAATCAAACAACAATGCTTAAAGGAGAAACTGAAGAAATTGGTGCGTGATACTGGTAATTGTTGTTACCTTTATGGTTGTGTGGTCTTATACTATACAAATTTGCTTCTGCACTAATACCAATTTGACTATAATGTTATATAATTAACAGGAAACTTGTTGAGAAAAATATGATGCGTAAGTACGAAGTTGAGAATGTCAATGACAACTTCATTGCCTTCAACACTATTTGTAATGCCACATAGGTAAATCTGAATCTTCCCCTTTTAAATGTCTTACATGTGAATTTTCCATAAATCTATATTTTGTAGATGTTAAAATGGATTGTTTCTATAATATCTTCACAATATATGTGAGAGAGAGAAAATAAGAGATCAACTTGGTATGTATTTGCACTATACCTTTTGTTATATCTTTTATGTGTATATTTTTTTTATTAGAATTTAATTCGGAGTTTGACGGAAACCTGAATCCACCACTGGATACACCGTAAGTCATGGCACCTACCATCTAATCAACAGGAGCTTGTGGTAACAACCTAACAGTGCAAAATAACTGCATCGCTCCTCTCATTGGACTGCAGTGCCGTCCTTCCTGTTAGTTACATGGCGTATTAAGACGCAACGACGAAGGACCACGCAATAACATCAAAGCTACAGTAAAAACTGTGAAAAAATCTCATGAGAAAAGAAAGGCACCATCGTAAATGTACTGACGTTGATTTGCTTCAGCTGGTAGAGTAGTACGGAGTAGGTTTTTGCAAGGCACAGTGTCACACTACATGTCCGTGCAGAGTGCTGGAGCTGCATCGATCTGCCCGCCTGGTAAACCGCCCACGAGAAAAGCAGGTCTTTGGGATACGTGTGGTACTCTGAGCCAACAAATTGACTTGACAGTTACACAATTATAAGACGTGCACATAAAACATCAATATCATGAACACTATGGTCATTTCTCTCTACCACTTCCTTGTTTTCATGCGCTTCTTAATCCGTGGGACCAAACAAAATATGCCTTATAAAAAAAGAGGAGGGAGGGGGTACTAACTTGCTTTTTAGTTGAAATTAATTGCTAGTACCTGCAACTTAGAAAGGCTGCTCTTCTAATTTCGCTCATACAAAAACAGATAATAAATGTACTAAAAGATAGCAGGTACTATAGAATTCTGTACTGCCCATCTTCCTCAGCGCAGCATGAATATTTAATTGAAGTCGATGCCGTTTCTACGTCCGGTTCGAACGTCCTCCATCAGACGGTGCAATCCCTCAACCAACATAGATCCAACGATCCGAGAAGATATTGGACACCATACTTTACTCTTCTATTTTTTACTCGCTTCAGTTCCGTACTTTTCCCTCCGCTGCTTCTACTTTCTTTCTTATACAAGCATATCTATCTCTTTATGGCATCTCTGTGTCTTACGGGGCGTTCGTTTTAGCGATAACTTCTAGTTTTTGGTTGAAATTTTACTGTAGCTGATTTTTTTATTATAGTTGATTTAGCTTTTTAGACATAATTAAATTTTAAAAAATATAAAAATAGAAAAAATATGTTAGCCCATCACGGACAATGCAAAAGAACATGGAAAAAAAGAAAAATGCAAAAAAATCTAAAAAAATTCAGAAAAAGACGAATGACCGAATAGTGAAAAAAAGCTGAAGCTAGAAACTGAAACTGAAAAAAAAAACTGAAACGAACGGGGCAGCTTCTACACCATTCTAATCCTCTCTTGCTCCCCCTCTACCTCGCTACACTCACGTCGGTTGGAGCTAGCATACAAGCCTCCGATCAAGGCCTTTGGTGCTCTCCATGATGTCCACCTTCTACCATATTATTGCTCTCAACGACCTCACAACTGAGATGGTGTATCGATGGAAGGGGGACATGTATTGGTGATGGGCTAAGGAGATGCCCTAATACTATGTGAGGTGGTGTAGAGAAAGAGCCATAGCGGATGAGTAGAGGGACACCAAAGGAGATCAGGACCCACCGTCGTTGAGGCACTAAGCCAGCTTCCTCATCCGAGCTCACATGCTCATCTGCACAGTCAACACCTTCTCCTCTTGGTTGGTTATTGCTGGTATTTTCTAAATTTGTTGTAGCACTCTTTCTTAATTGGTGCACAAACCGTTTTATTTTGTTTGTAATGTAGCCTCTTGGAAAGTTGAGTTGTCTTTGTTGTAAGGGGTTGTGTGATTTGTTAAGCATGGTTATGTTTTTTTTTTGTTGTAGTAGAGATCATGGTTCTCAATTTATTGTGAACATTTATTTTCATTGTTGTACGAACAATTTTAAAATATTGCAACTATTATTTTCAAATGTTGCAGTGTTGTAATGTTCTAATTTTTTTGTTTGGGAATTCTGATATTGTTTTAGCACTTTACAAAGTGATATATTTATGGTATTATGCATTTTATGAGAAGATATTTTTTTCAATTTTTTCTCGATTTTACTTAATGTAATTATGCATTTTGTTAAATACGGTAATTATAATTGTTGCATAATTAGTTTACCGATGTTGCACTGAAGCATACAATAGAAAGTCTCTATCGTACATTCAGGTGCTAGTTGCCCCCATATTTAATTACTTTGATTTAGTGATATGATTAGTGCAAGGAGAGTTTATCCCCTAAAGGGATGTACATTCGATCTCATAGGTTTTGGTGTGTTTCCTTTTATAAATAGAATTTTTTTAATAAATTAATTCACATGAAAATTTTATGAAATTGCTATCAATTTTTCATCATTGGATGTGCTTCAAGATTTGTGTGCCGCCACTCCCCCCTTCTAGCGCTAACGAGTGTCACCGCCTCCGATGGCACACAAAGTATGTGACGCTCAAGGAAGCAAACTCACTGCCACCTTCGACGACGGAACTCCCTTGCTCCACAGTGATTTAAGTTTTTCTGAGTTGTGATTGAACCAAAGGCGACGGCAAGGCGGTGCTCGTACTCTGAGCAGATTTAACAAACGGTCGCTCTCCGCCTCCACTCTCCCCTCCCCTCTATAAGCCCTCTTCCGCTCCTTCCTTTACTCGCCACCACCACCGTCCTCCTCCTCCGGTCGCTGCCCCTCCTCTGCTCCACTTCCACTTCCACCTCTCTCTCTCTCTCTCTCTCGCACGCGCGCGCCATCTCTCAGCTGAGCTGAGTAGAGCGGAGCAGAGGATCTCTTCTCTGCTTTAGGCAAGAAATCAAGAAACGCACTGCTGTATCGGACAATGCAGTCCAAGCACCGCGTCTTCGCGGAGGACTTGCTCCTCGCCGAGGCGGAGGGGGAGGACCACTTCGACCGCCTGCCGGACTCGCTGGTGCTCCTCATCTTCAACAAGCTCGCCGACGCTCGCTCGCTCGGCCGCTGCTCCGCCGTCTCGCGCCGCTTCAACGCGCTCGTCCCGCTCGTCGACGACGCCTGCCTCCTCATCGACCGCGTCATCACCGACGGCGCCGACGACGCGCTCGGCCTCGCCAGCCCGCGCCCGCGTGCCGTCCTCTCCCACCTCCTCAAGGCCATGCTCCTCGCCATACTCAAGCCCTTCGGCCACTGCGACACCGGGGTCAGGTCCGCCCACGCGGGCGGCAAGCACGCGCAGCACCACTCGCCGGCGCAGGTGCTCAAGAACTTCAGCAGCATCCGCAACCTCCGCATGGAGCTCCCCGTCTCCGACGTCGGCACCGACGACGGCGTCCTCCTCAAGTGGAAGGCCGTCTTCGGCAGCTCCCTGCAGAGCTGCGTCATCCTCGGCGGCACCAGTGTGGACCGGGCTGCGCCCCACGCGCACGCGGCCTCCACGGCGCCGGCGGCCGGGGAGCACGAGGCCTCGCCGGGGGACGACAATGGGAGCATACCGGAGTCGTTCTACACCAATGGCGGGCTCAAGCTGCGCGTGGTGTGGACTATCGGCTCGCTTATCGCCGCCGCCACCAGGCACTACCTGCTCCGCGAGATCGTCAAGGAGCACCCGACCCTGGAGCGCGTGGCGCTCACGGACTCGCACGGGCAGGGCACGCTGTGCATGGGGCTGGAGCAGCTCAAGGAGTTCAGGGACAAGCCGCTGGCCGCGGCCGCCGCCGCCAACCGCACGCAGGTGCCCGCCTGCAACATGAAGCTCCGGTACGCGCCGATGCTGGAGCTCTCCGACGGGACGAGGATCCAGGGCGCGACGCTCGTGGTGATCAAGCCGGTCGGCGAGGCCGGCGGCAGGAAGGAGCTCGACGAGTTCGTCGCGGGCGCGTTCGACGGGCCGTTCCGGGAGGCCGTGTGGGCGCTCAGCAAGCGCCGCACCTACCTGCTAGAGATGAACGGCTTCTAGGCCGTCTCCACTGCGTTGCGTGCGTGAGAGTGAGCTCACCAACCACCCCAATGGCGATGGGCAATGGCCATTAGATTGCTCAGGTCAGCTCAGTGGCATACTGATCGAAGTGTTCCTCCTTGTAACAGTGATCATGTCTCCTCAATTTTTCGTTATGCCTTAGTATCCCTGCAAAAATAATGGAATGGAATGCCAGCTTCATTTCATTATGGTGATCTAATGAAATGATAAATCAATGAATGGAATGAAAGCAATCACATTTTCAATCCAGTACTTTTACTGAGAGTGCTGTACAATTCCGAAGTGAAATGGCATCTACAAAGAAATTGGAGGTGTTTGTATGCTTGGATAAAACAAAAACTAATCCTTCCATAAAAAAATAAAGAAAATTGCACAGATATAAAGTGGATAATAAGGAATCAAGGTACGGACTATCGGACTATCTATTTCTCATAAGCACAGGTCACAGATTCAAATCTTGAAAAACCGTAGTGGAAAATCCACACGAATAACTCACCGACCATTTTGTGCTCTAGGATGTGAACATTTTTTCTTGTTGAATTGGCAATTCATGCTTATTTTGGAATGCTCTTTTGTGACTAACTTCTTGCTTCACCTATGAATGGGTGAACTAAGCAGTAACCATTAAGTTTTGTCCCCTTTGCTACATTTTGAGGACTATGAACTAACCATTTTTATTCCCTTTGCTACATTTGTATTGATACATTTCTTAATCTATACTACACATTTTTGTGCATACGCACGCTACACTAAATTTATTCTGGAGTGCATACTGTATAATCCATAATTATTGTCAAAATGTTGGAAGGCAGTTGAGATGCCCTTATCTGGACGGTCTCCCCAGAGCTGCAAACATGTGAAATTCTCACTCTAATTCCTGTCAATTTGCACCCCTCCCAACGGCTACTGGTGGTTGTGTCCTTGATTTTTCACCCATTTAACGTACCGAGAAAAAAAAAATTAAAAATGCATTCTTTGCTGAGTTTGCGTGTATCATTCTGAGCTAGATGACATGTGAGTTGCAATTAGACAGGGGATTAAGAAAAAGAACGCATGTTTCCAGGTGTTTGATTCCTTAGCCTATTAGCTTGCGTCCTTCCTGTCCACGGTTAGCAACTAATGTTGGTGATTATGAGATTAGACTTTGTGCAATTTCGCGTTAGGTGGAGCATGAACTAAATCTATAACAAATTGCTTCTTCACTCGCAATTTCCATTCCTTGATGTAATGGGGCAGCTGTGACCCTGGATTTGATTAATCCGGTCTTCTCTGTAGGAGCTGGTGGAGTGCGAGGAAGAGATAAATTATAACGGAGGAAAAGATAAGGGAGAGTACACTCTGCTTGTGTCTATTTAATTGCCATTTTTTTGCGATGTAATGGCCGTGCTATGTCCTTGCTAATAAGGATTAGTTTTGTGCAAGTGTGGGGCAAATGAAATGAAATCATTCTATGGCTTTTGGACGGTGGTTGGGTTATCGGCCAATCGCTCTGTTGATGTCTCTCGGTCTCTGTCTTTATGGCCTTTGATGTGATCTTTGATGGAGTCCATTTCACAGGTAATGACAAAACTGCAGCTATGAATCCGCTCAGAAATCAGAATCAGAATCATATGGTACACCATCATGCTGTAGCTCCCGCACTGTTAGAATGCGGTACTACATCGAACATCATTGTAAAATAGTATAAAATAAAAAAAAGCTTGGCCGGGATTTTATTGAATAAAGAAAAAGAGATGTAAAATAGTATAAAATAAAAATAGCTTGGTCGAGATTTTATTGAATAAAGAGAAATATTATTGGTACCAGGGCATCAACCCTCGTAGCATGGGCCATGTGTATGTGTGGCTCTGTAGCGGCACATAACAGGTAGTGTATGAAGGTGTTCTTCGGCATTTCACGCTGCCAAGAGCAGCAACACATTGGGGGCAATGTAACACCATGCTCTTTAGTATTGCATTGCCTGTTTACATTAGGTTCTACTAGCATATAATATTAGTTGGTCTAAATCGTAGTACCTTTAGATTAATCTTTTTGGACGAAGCGATGAAGAAAGTCCAAGTAAGGTACTACACACACGTGTTCACCCATGTGTGGGCTATGCTTTTAGCGGATTTATGCTATGCACGTGTGCCTGCCCTATGCGTAGGCTAGGCTTTTAACAAATTTTGGACTATAGGTGTTAGATAAAATAAAAATATTAATATCAACTAATAAGTGCATATTAGGTAATCAGATTCAGAACCCTATTATAATGAGAGAATGTAAATTCATGATCTGAACTATCTGCTTAGCTTTGGAACATTCAGTACTCCTTTATGTGTGGGTTCTTTTTGGTTACGTCTTATGGTATAGCTACAGCTGATTGTTTTTGGTTCTAACGTCAACGTTTGTACAAATGAACCGAATACTGATAAGCTGATTAAAAAAGACCGTCTCAATAAACCGCTTTTAAAAAACGACGAAGAATCCATTTTTTGAAAGTCAGAAGTTATAAATTGAAAAGAATGAGGCTATAATTTGTCAGCTTTCTTTAGCTTCTTTAGGCTCGAAACACCAAGCATGTGGAGTTTTACCATCACAACGGCAACAAACCATGGGATCTCTGGTTGACGAAGAACATAGTAATCGATTAAATCCATCAACTAGGCGTTGCAGGCTGAATCGTTTCTGGAATTCTGGATCCATGGTAATTGAGCACTCAACGGTCGTCTTGGATCATCATGTGACGATGCGAGCATTATCCAGACATGTTTAGTTCAGGTTTCAACACAACTCAAGAGTCAACGTTAATTTCCCCTACTAATCTATGGCTGCACTGCACTGCATTGCTGAGGAAGGAGGGAAGGACTGAGGGAATATTTAGTCCTATTAGTTATGTTCTTTTCAACTTATAATTTATAGTTTATGATTTTTTTAAATAAATAAATAGAATTATTTTTTTATCTTTTTTAAACAACTTATCAAAACAGTTTTTTTTAAAATAACCTATTAACTCATCAATATTCAGTTTATTCATACCAATGCTTACCAAAAAATCATACCAAAAAATCATGGGCCAACGACGAAAAGAGTAGGCCGTAGCCCATAAGGCTAATAAAGTACTGCGCCTAGTCTAATCAATGTACTAGAAAAATGCACCCGTATCTTCAGAAAACAAAAATTATTGCGTCCAGCGTAGCGTCATTGTTCTTACCGTTGGCATTACGTACCGGTGTGCTGCTGTGGTTACTCCTTTTTTTTTTTTTTGCGACGGAGGTTACTCCATTTTTTTTGTAGTACTCAGGAATGAATTCCTTGGGTTGAGCCTACCTTAGCGTCTTGTTTTCTTTCGTTTCAAGAATCTTTTTACTTGCTTTTTAAGGGCTTTGCTTGTTCACACAAACAATGCAAAAGAAAAAAAGCAAATAGGGTGAAGAGGGGGAAATGCCTACTTGTACTTGCAAGGACTTTGGCACCATGCTTGGTGGGCTTTCGGTTGCGACTTAAAGTTTTTGGTCTTAATATGGTCGTTTGTATGAACGAACCGAATACTGATAAGCCGCTTCGAGAAGACTGTCCCGATAAACCGCTTCAAAATAACAGCGGAGAAATCATCTTTTTTTTTTTGAGGGAGCCATAAGCTAAAAAGAATTATGCCACTAACCTTTTTCAAAAGTTGAGAAGATAATGGGGTAAATCTTGACTGATTTCCTCACCATTTCCCTATGATCTATTGTGTTTCCTTTTCTCTCTCTCATTAAGATCTTGATCTTTTTTTTAGAAAAATGTTTTCCATTATACAGAAAGTTAAGATCTTCAACTTGGAAAAGAATAACAAATGACTAGAAAATGCTCGATATAATTTTCGTCCACCAACATTATCCCCCTAAAATAAATATGTAGCAACATCAGATTATAAATCCAAGTCAAAAAAGAAAGGATAAACTCTACTTAGTTGTCTCTGAACCTGTCCTGATCCCAACCTGTCTGTTACCAAAGGATTGGACTTTGGAACACTATCGCTGACAGAGAATACCGAAGGAACCTTCTTGTCCCTAGCGGGGACAAGAACATGGCGCACAGTGGAATTCCCGGGCCTCCTGACCTCATTTAACTTTCAAGCTCCTAAACCAACATCACCTATTTCTAACAAAACCTCTCGTACGTACCATTGGTGCTATTTAAACGCCAGATGCTGTCATCAAGAAAAGAGCCTCTTTTTCTTTACATTAACTTCAGCATTCTGGAGCAAACAACCACACTCAGAGAGACACTCCATCTCTGAATTCTCAGACGGGAATATTTCGCACTCATGACCCATACCTGGTACAAAATGGTTCTTAAAACGGATCACGGAACGAACCATATTCATACACTGTCCACAATGTGATGTACCATGGTACTATCATCAATACATGACTAGACAATAGATTATTATTTGATAAGAACTCCATCTTATTAAATAATAAATCATATCAGAGTGTTGCAACGAAACAATAGCTGGAGACAGTACCTTCTTATTATAATACCTTCTTATTATAAAATATTTAATACATAACTTTCTAATTTACAATAATCCTACATAACTTTTACATAAATTCTCTTGTAAGCTCTAATTATACAAATATCTGATGAAACTATTTAAATATCCTCACCCCTAGAGAGGAAGCACTAAAGGCAGTCTACTCATCCCAACCGCCAAGTAAGGCATCCATCTCGCCAAGGTCCTCGGTATGCTCACCCTCATCCCACACGGCTTCCTCTAGGCCTGAATACTTCACGTCTAATCTGAGGTAATCTCTGGCCAGACAAGAATCCAATAAAGGAATTTAATAACAAAAATGAGTACTTATGTACTCAGCAAGTAGTAATAGCAATAAAATGCAATAGATGATTCATCTCTTTATCATCAAATCCATTTTCTATCTCTTATCTCTTCGTAAAATGGGTTATCAAATTAAAGTGGAATTTTGTAGGTTTTAGTACTTTATATACTACTAGTCACCCCGATAAAAGAGAAAGATCCCCCAATCGGTCTCCTAGTCACCCCGGTAAAGAGAAAGATCCCTCAATTAGTCTCCGTAGCCTTCAATCCAGGAGATAGGTATGAATTCAAGATTTAATTACTATTGCGTAGGCTTGTGTTATTTTACCCATAACTACTCTGAGCTCTTTGCAACTAGATCATCTATATTTCCTTACATGCGACGTCGAGTTCGGAGTACATAACGTTTTCCTTAGTTCTATTGTTATATCTCCACCCAATTATTCTTAATCGGTGGCCTAGGGTGGTCTCTCACTCGCACCAGGCATCCACTGACCTCAAGTAGTTGTTGGTTATGGTGGTCTCTCCTACACTTAGCACTCCACTATGCTAATATATGTGCCTTGGATCCACCACTTTTGGGCTTTATACTATTTACCCATGTAGAGATGATAATAATGTTGTAAGATAGCATTTTTTGCTCACTAAAGTGAGAATATGGTTGACACGAGAAATACGGCTCTGTACTCGAGTGAAAGTTGTTATAACCATATGTAGAGGATCTTAATCTTTCCTGACCAGGGCACTCTCTACCCTCCTATTATACCTTTATTTGAACTATTTTATCTCTTAGAATCCCTTTTCTTTTTCTCATCTTATCATCTTATCCCTTTTCTTCTTCATTTATCCGCATTTATTTTAAGAAAAATATTCTAATGCAACAAATAATATTCCCCCTGTTCTTTTTTACTTGACGTTTTTGACTTTTCATAGTCTTCGATATGCAACTTTGATTGCTACTTTTTATAAGTTTACACTAGGATATACGAATAAAATTATAATATTATTATAGTATTTTTAATGATAAATCTAATGATATAACTTTCATATAGGGTGGGTTCTTTTGGGCTGAGACTTATGGCTATGGTTTTCGAATTCTAGCTTGTTCGTAAGAGGTAGTAGGCAAAGAAAAATAGCCACATGCGATTTAGTTGGTATAACTGAATTCAGTACAGTTTATACTACAATTTACCTATAGCCACCTTGAAAAAATGCATCGTTTAATGGTGAGTTGCTGTAAAAATAGAAACCAAAGCCTAAGCATAAGCCCAAAAAAACTCAGCCATATCAATCTAGATAGTTTTGAGTCTATTGACGATCAAACTTTAAAAAATTTGAAGGCACAGATTCTAGGAAGTTAAGTAAAAATGAACGGAGGGAGTACTATGTACTATAAAAATAATTTTGTTTTAATTAATATAAGTAGTTAGAGTAATAAAAGGTAAGCTTGCCTACAATTTTGGTTTCAAGTACGTTCGAGTGACACCATTCCCTTGACTCGGATTATCGCCTGTAGTTAATACGTAGGCTGTGACTTAATTTACGAAAATATAAGAAAATGTGTCATGTCGATGTGCTCCTAGGGTGATGCTTTGGTCAATTTACACGATCTCGATAATTATAATTGAATCCTATTCTATATCCATCCCTTGTCGTTATTTTACTGGCGTTAGTTGAGTGGTTGTCTAATGAGTGTATTCGACATTTTGTTACGTGCTAGTAAATTACTGCTCAGACATTAATAAGTAGATACATGCACACGCGCGCACACACACACACACACACACACACACACACACACACACACACACACATATATATATATATATATATATATATATATATATATATATGTAAAAATACTCCTATCCAATTATACGCATGCAAATATGCCGACTCGTTCTTAAGCAAGTGTGCAAGCATTTAGATACTTCTAAATAATCTGGGACCTCTCTATTTATATTTGGGTACGTGTTGGTTAACAGAGTATACTAACCAGCCCGTTTTCCCCATCAGCCCAAAGCCAACCACTTTCCTTCCCTCCAGCCCACATTGGCCCGGTCCAGCCTCCTCTCCATCCCTTCTCTTTTTTTTCTCTCGCGCGCCTACCTACTTCCTCTCTCTCCCCCCTTATCCCTTTCTCTGTTCTGCTCCCACCGATGCCACTACTCCCTCTCGGCTTTCTCTGCTTCCCACTTCCTCACTCTCCCCTACGGACAATGTCGCTACCTCCTGCTACACCGCCTCCCTCTGGTCTCCAGCTAACTAGCCGTTGGCTCCCCTGGCTACACACCGTCATTGCTCAACTTCAACCCCGGTGTTGCCTCCACATCGCCATTCCCGGCTCAGCCTCCATGTCGTTGTCGCTCCTACACCCCATCTTCCTCCCCGGCTCCCGTCTCGGACCCCATACCCACTAGATCCACCCCCATAGACCGTGAGTTCCATTGCTAGCAATTGGGATTTGGATTCCCCGTCTCTAGCCCTCTCTATCCGCCTCTACTACGATTTACTTTTTATGCCCTTTATTCTTTTGATTTGCTTCCAATTTGTGGATTGTATTCTTGGTTTGCTCGGTGATTTGAGTGATGGTGGTGTGGTGCCTTGGCCATGGTTCACTGCACAGGGCTTGGGGCCTCCTCGTGCATCGGGGAGCACGGTGAGTGCTACCGGGTGCATGCGGTGGCTGTACTGAGCTTGCTAACGCCATAGCGGGCTTCTCGCTGGTATGCTCTACCTCTCTCTAATCTCCATCCATCCAATTTAGTGATGAAATCTATTAGCTCTATAGTGGTGACTCTACTGTAAATGAAGGTTTGGGCATATATGAGTGAGGGTTTGGGCATGTATGAATGAGGGTTTTGGGAATGCAAGCTTGTGCTCCTGCCATGGTGATATGGGTTCGGGTGGGAATGACAGAAGCATAAGGCTTATGGGGGCACCTTGTTTGTTGGTCGATGGTTGGATGCTTTGGTGTGGATGAGGTTGGTGCCGATTGTTGTGGTTCCTTCACGGTTCTCCCAGGGTTTGACTTGCCTTCTTCTTGGACGCTCCTGGTTCCAGCTTGTTCTCATCTAGTTCTTGGCTCCTAACCACCGTGGTCATGGCTCCCTCCTCTTTTGTCTTCCCTGACTCCTTTGGAATGTCGCCTTCTCCTCCTCTATTGCCCTTATAGTGGTGCCAACTCTTGACTCTCTATTGCTCTTGCCGCTGGTGGGATGTGCGTTGTGATGGTGTTGGAATGGAGTTGGTATAGCATCAAGGATAACTGACTAGAGGGAGTGAATATGAGGTTTCTAAATTCTTTTGGTTAAATCATAATTTTTTAGCAAGCATAAACTTAATTAAAAATATTTTGCTCAATTAAGGTCTAAATACTCTAGGTTTCACTAAGGCACCGCAAAGCAATGTCAATACTAGATACACTTGTAGCTACACAATTCACATCAAATAATTTGCTAGAAAAGTAAATGCAAAAAATAAAGACAAAGAGATAAACCACAATGGAGATAGATGATGTTTTTCTTGTGGTATCGAATATTCATCAGTCTTCCTTACTCCATGTTGAGGTAAATCCAAATGGATTGGACCAACTCTACGAATTAATCTTAACCACCTTAAGTCCACTAAGCTTGCTCTTTTTCTACTCTGGAGATGGCGAGTACAATACTACTCACAACTGTACCAAGTCTCTTCACAAGCTTCTTTGAAGAGATCACCGCACAACCTCTTCTAAGTCATCTAAGTGTCAGCAACCATCAAGAATAATAAATCACAATATTTGCTTGAAGGTTTTCAAGTGCCACAATAATCAATTAATGATACAGTGTACTTGAATGCTCTCAACCATCTCAATATGTGAAAATAGAGCAAATGAGTAGAAGAGAGTGTAACAAGGGCTCAAGGGTATTCAATGAGGTCCAAGAAGAGTCCATTGCTACTGGTGGGGAGGTATTTACAGCCTCCACCCATCAGGATGACCATTGGGGTCGAAATCCTCAAAAATCAAGAAATATGGTACTACCGTCATGTAGTGGTTGGTATTACCGCACCCAGTGTTCAACGACTATTTGAGGTTTATTACATACACAAAAACTAGTTGGTACTTCAAATATTGGTAGTACCGCACTCACAAGGGGCGGTAGTACTGATAATCCGGTAGTACCGCACGTCAGTTGCAGTAGTATCGATTTCAAAGAAGAGAAAATGCTTTAAAACATATCTCTCTGGAAATTAGTTAGTGCCAACTAAATTTCGATCACACCGTAGTACGGTAGTACTGCTCTCATCATGCGATCATACCGCCCTGCAGTACTACCGTTATACACAAGCAGCGGTACCGATTCAAGGAAAGTTCAATGAGTACCTCTCTGGAAATTAGTTACCGGCATGTAATAGCCAGTAATACTGATGAGTCGGTACTACCATCAATATGCCTACGATTATATCAGTTTTTCAAAGGAAATTCAGAGAGAGATTCAAATGAAGTTTCAATGCATACATGAATACTTAATTGATCTAAGAAGCATGAGGCCATGACCCCTCTTTATAGTACGATATCTATTCTACAAATTTAGTCTTTTCAACCAAATACTGAGACCGGTAAAAACTATAAAGAGGTCCTTAGACTACAATATACCTTTGCCTTAAGCCATGTTTTGTTCCATACGTCATCAAAATCTAGGATTAAATATTTCAACCATCTAGACAAACAAGTTAGTCCATTTAATCATTGTCATCATTAATTACCAAAACTATTTTTAGGGGCCTAGATGGTTTTAGTTGGGGAGGAGAGGTGGTTTCCTCTTGTCTTCCTTGCTTTGGTAGCTTTGGGTTGGGGTGATGAAACGCTTTCTTTCTCTCATTCCCTTGGCTAGCTTGGTCTTATCCCCTGGCCTCCTCTGTTTGCTTGGTCTTATCCCCTGCTTCTTCTCATTCCTCTGTTGTCTTGGTCAAAATGAGGTTTTTACTTCATGGACCGATGGTCTTTAAGTTGAATTCGACACTGTAGCTTAGTTTTCTACTTGTTAAGGTAAGAGCAATGGATTCTAAAGTGGGTGTTGGCATGGTTATCGCCGGATGATAAGGCCCACTAGAGCGAGAGCTGCCAGTCGGCCCCAGACAGTCATGGTATCTCAATGGGCACAAAGGTGTGGTATTCTAAACATCAGATGGGTTTTGACGACAACTGAACTTTCATTTGTTTATTTTATTCAATCTTTTTTTGTCTTCTGTTATGGGTTTTTCTTCACAATTTAATAATACTGGTTATTCTAGCTTAGCATATATTTATGTAATTCTAATTGCAATGTAATTATTTATATTTTGGAGAATGATGCCCTTGGTTGAGATCGAGATTTGTAATTTGATGCAATTCAAATTGTAATTGATGCAATTTGAATTATACTTGATGGAGATCGAGAATTGTAAATGGATGTAATTTGAAATGTAAAAAGATGTAATATGGACTGTTATATTGATGTAATATGAAATGTTAATTTTTATTTGATTCAAGGAAAATTTTTAATTATTGCCTGATGGATGTAATTATTTGCTGTAATAGACTGTGAATATTTTTTATTGATATGTGTTAATTGAAATCATGTTGAGATGAATTCGTATTCGAAATTTTGAAATTTGTGAGATGACTTGTAATTTTTTAATTAGGCTTGTTCTTTGGAAAATTTTTATTAATTCAGTTTGTTCGGTATTTTAAAAAAATCTTGTATAATTGTTTTAATTAGTTGCTTAATTAATTTCAATTAGTCTCAATTTGTTGGTTAAAACAGATTAGAAAAATGATGATTCTCACACGTTTTAAGAGCTTATGGGTGGGTTCTTTTAGGCGCGGCTCATGGTTTATGATTTTTGGCCTTATTATAAGTGTTTGTGTGAACGGACATAATACTGATAAGCCGCTTTGAAACTATGGCAGAGAAGCTATCCCGTTTATTTGTTCAAGAGAAATCATAAACCATAAACTAAAAAGAGCTAGATCTATTATTATCTGATGGTCATACTATTGACACTATCTCCGATCACTTTTTCCTTAAAATAATAGTCCATCCGTTAAGAAATGTAAGACATAGTTTGAAAGGTTTTATTGATAAATATATCGTTTGCATGTGGATTTAACGAGGCCTTTCTTTTTTCCTTAAAATAATAGTCCATCCGTTAAGAAATATAAGACATAGTTTGGAAGGTTTTGTTGATTAATATAAGGTTTGCGTATAGATTTAACGAGGCCTTTCCTCGCATGTCCCTATTTATTTTTTCTATTAAATTACCACGCGCACAAATTATTCTCACCCATCTTTCGAAAACAATTATAAATGGTATCTGTCATTTTCTCATATATCTTTCTAAATTTCACTGCCTTTTTAATTCTTATACAAAATCAAAATATATCATATATCTTTCGACGGAGAGAGGAGCCCGTTTTTCTCCGTGCAGCGATTAGTCGGGTTCAATGCAATGGCACAACCTCACAAAGGAGCACACTGCTGCTACTACTACTAGGCATGAGCAGTTCCTCATGTCCAGAAACATCCTTGATCCTATTGTGACTAAGAGGGTATTCATATTGACGATTATTTATGTTTTTTTATTATAGTTAGTTTATTTTTTACTATAGTTAAAATAATTTATTTGATATAATTAAATTTTAAAAAATAAAAATAAAAAATATGTTAGTCCATCACAGATAATGTAAAGGAATACGAGAAAAAAAGATAAAATAGCCCAAAAAAAAATAAAAAACTAGAAAAAAATAATAAATTAAAAATAGAAGTCACCACTAAAATAAGGCCCCGCTCGTTCAGCTTTTTTTCAGTTTCAGCTTCTAGCTTCAGCTTTTTTTCACTATTCAGTAATTTGTCTTTTTCTGAATTTTTTTAGATTTTTGAGCTTTTTGCATTTTTTTTCTTTTTTTTCCCGTGTTCCTTTGCATTGTCCGTGATGGGCTAACATATTTTTTCTATTTTTATATTTTTTTTTAAAATTTAATTATGCCCAAAAAACTAAATCAGTTACAGTAAAAAAACCAGTTACAGTAAAATTTCAGCCAAAAGTTAGAAACTATCGCTAAAACATCACCCCTAAGTGTAGCCTTAAAAATCCCATTAAATGGTCGGGCCGGGACAGTTCACCTACACTAGAGACTAGACGGCCTTACCGAAGCAGTCGAGTTGCTCCGACAGTTCACTCCCCTCGCATGGCATCATTGATGGACCAACTTTCTCGATATATTCCTCCTGTCCGGCCCCTTCCTGGCCAGGAACATCATCAAAACACTCTCCTCGCTCGCTCTCCCGCAACGAGCTCAGGGGTGGGCCGACGCTGCCTGCCTGTCCCCGTCCATGTCCATCCATCCATCGTCCCGTCCCTCCTTTACGTCGCCCATCTCGCGCTCTGGAAAAGGCGACGATGGTACGGTAGGGGCCTTTTCTGCCGGCGATGTGCGGGGCAAGCGTCGCCATCGGCCACGTGAAAAGGCCCCGCGGACGCCGCATGACACCTCGTTTTCCGCGCTTATGGCGCATGAGACGGACGCGATCGCACTTGCCGCGCGCTCGGAATCTTGCGCGCGGATGGCGACGGATCGATGAGGAGACGACGACGCGGCTGGTGCGAAGCACCCCGCCTCGGCCAGGCGCTTATCTTTCGCTGTCTCGCGTGCGCCGGACCGGGGTGGCCGCCGGTGTGACAACGTGGCCGGGGGCAGGCCGCGTGCGTGCGCAGCCGCCTCCTACAAGCACGCCACTGCTGCGCACGCTAGCTGCCAATTTTGCATCGTACTAGGCTACTAGCATTTCTTCTCTGCAAGTCACACCAGAAAGTTTTTTAGACTACAGATTACCTTAGCAACCAAGGAACCAAAGCGACTTTTGGCCGCATTTCACGCATTATTTGTAAAAATAGCACTCTCTTAATCTTAATTGTAAAAATAACACTACTTGCAGCCCGATGACTAGGCAACATGTTCCTCAAAGGACACATAGCACCTGCCGTCTAGTCACTAGGCAGCAGGTGCCTCGGGCCAACACATAGCGCACCTGCCGCCCGGTCAAGTTCCTCAGGCCAACACATGGTAGGGCTAATGCACATGTTGAGACGCCACTTATCGCTTCAAGAAACCTGCCGTCGGTAGTGCTATTTTTGTAATTGAGATTGGGAGGATGCTATTTTTACAAATAACACGTCAAATACAGAATTTCCGCTAATAACTCAGCAACAAAGTGGTCCATTCGGGCATGAACTAATGTATGGCAAGAGTAATGCTCACAAAGTGACCTGGCAAAATAAAGTGTGGAGGAATGGTGCAAAATGGAATTTTCAACAAGGTTGAGTATGTTACAGACTTACAATACACTTGACCAATAAGACAACATTGCGGTGAATGGTGATGCAACTGCTTACACACGAAAATGTCTATGCTCTATGCTCGAATAATTAGCAAAAGTCTGAATGAGCAGAAGATGTATTACAATATTGACCAAAATTCCTCCCGAATTCTCTTTCCGCACCTTTGCAGGGCAAGCATATGTTAATCCGTTTTGACTATTGTCCTATTGGCTATATGCTAAAATTGGAATTATCCAAGCTTTCCGATCTCCATCTTTTTCTTTATCGCACGATGACCATGGTAGACAAAAGAATCTATGATGCCAGCAACAGTGAAAATACCTGTGAGAATGTAGATGAACGGTGGGTTACAAAATTTACTCCTTTGGTGCGTATATACAGGTGGTCTTTCGCTTATGCATTCTGGAAAGCACCAACAATAGTTACAAGTTTATGACCGACCTCCAACAATAGCGCATATGTTTGTCAGGAAGTGAAGAAGCGATGTATTTTCTTCAGTAAAATCAACCTGTCAAAGAACAAATAAACTAAGTGATTTCAACATAGAGGATGACCAATACCTGTACAGATGGTGATTGTTACATGTTGTCATGTAAACTAGAAGGGATCAACATGATAAGGAGAAAACTGAAGTGTCACTTACAAGAAATAAATGCAGTGTATGCTTGTGCCTTTAGAGCATACAGCTACAATAGCCTAGATATACTATGCATTATGTATGTTGTGGTCACACGCCAAACAATAGATTCAAGAGCTTCAGGGAAACCGAGAGGGATACCCGAAGCCTAAGACCAACGAGGGAGCGGGATATCACATATGGGTCAATCCAAATTATTTTCTTACACTTCCCGTCCCTCCCTCCCCCCATGGCTATGGTACCCTAGTTATTCTATTTATAGACATGGGAGAGGGTGTTTACACAAATACCTCCTTTAGGGTCTCTACTAGTAAGGGCAAACATGTCCTTTGACATAGCCTTAGTGGGTATGCTTTGTAGTTACACACATAATTGGGCTTTGCCCTAGTTGGTCGGTTGGGCTAAGGTAGGGGCCACTCCCCCAACAATGTATATACAAGGTTGCAGACTATCAATAGATGAACTGTGCAGAAATATTGCTAGTAATTAACTCTTCAAGAACAACTAAATAAAATCAGCGGGATTCCTTTCTCACCTTAATTGGTGAAAATTCATAGAAGAAATATACACCAGGTGGGGGCCTGGGATAGCCAATTGCTTCTCTAAAGTGCTCTGTCACAGAGAACTGCAAATGAAAATGAAGAATTAACTGCAAACTTTGGCTTAATAATAAAGTAAACACTAAAACCGTGCTGTTTACCTGATTTGAGTGAATCTTCCGCCCCCTAATATCGGTATAGATTGTAGGAACAACCTGTACAAAAGAGATTACTAGTAAATTAAAGCAGGCAGGATGGCATCTCTTCATATACCCAACAGTTTAATAATGAACAACCATATTAAAGAATATGATCAGTAGTTACTAAAATCTTACCTTCACAAAATACTGGTACATCCCTGTTAACCCATTTGACTGCTCCTGTATCCACTCTACACTGAA
The DNA here is from genome assembly GCA_036346265.1 of Melocanna baccifera. Lineage (NCBI taxonomy): Eukaryota > Viridiplantae > Streptophyta > Magnoliopsida > Poales > Poaceae > Melocanna > Melocanna baccifera. The sequence goes on from CM070693.1 coordinate 14,710,316, forward strand.
ATACTGAGGATGATCAGGGACATGGAAAAATTGTGGACCAAAGAGAGAGAAAATTTTATGATCTGCTTCCTAAATTATAAAATTGTTAACTATGTTGCAAATCATACCCATCAAGAGGATTGACAACACCAGGGAACTCTTTCCCAAAGGACAGTTTGTTTATCTTGTGACTTATCTGTTTCAGGAAAAGGGAAAAATTGACCATTACAGGTTCATGTTTATACTCAATATTATAATTGGTTCAATACTGTGGATAAAAGAAAATAATTCTACTTGCATTGTAATTTTCTTGTTGGAAGTTCAACAGATCTTGAAGGAAGCTGAATGATTGGTCCAAGCTTTTTCCAGGGGCAAAGTGAAAATTCCCAGCTACTTTGTTGACATCTACAAATCCATGAATGTTGCAACCTTCCCCTTGTTCATCTTTTAACCTTTGAACGAAGCCCTCTCTCTTGCACTGGAGCATAAGGAAGGAAAAAATAACAATAAAGTATAACCGAAATACCAAAAGGCTGCATGGATTAGTTGCAGGCAGCATGAACTCTTTTAAGTTCATTGAAAAAACAAAACAAGATAGACAAATAAATTCAGTTGATTCACATATTCATGTGCCTTTCAAAGAAATGACCAACAACATGTTTTGGAACAGACAAAATGAACACCAAATACAAGTTAACAAGCAGTGCGATCAGAATCAGTATGGATATTTTCCCAACAATAACATGAAAGCAGCTGTATTGTAATGTTCTAACTTTTTATGGATATATTGTGGATAGCCTATGGGATTGCTTACTAGCATATGACTTATGACTAGATGCAATCCAAGTCGTAAGGCATAAAGAATTTTCAGTACATACACAAATATACAATGACAATGTCACCAGGAGGTAGTATCTTCACAATGAATCTGTTAGGTTTTAGGTGATAAAAGAAACCCAACATACATCGCAGGTACACAATACACAAAAGTTGGCTCATGCTCTACCACATATGGTTTTTGAATATTTATAATTTACTGTCGCAAGTTATTGTTTTAACAACCAACTCTCTATTTAGCAGATCAACCAGACCAAGAACCCAAGGGTCACACTCACATCACACGTCACAATGGGGCACTACACAATGGTTTTTGCTAAGAACCATGTGCATGAACAAGATTATGCTATCAAATGAGAGTGAAGGAAAATGATAAAGTGCTTAATACCTGATCAATTGATTCTACATTGGTGAGTGCCCACCCTTTCTTCCGATAGGCATCACGAACTTCTTCACAGGAGTTACAACATTGATCATCTGACTGGTAAAATTGCAAGTGCAATATTAGTGTTTCTCAGTGATTTTCAATAAAACTGTATAGGAGAAAATTATTGCCATTATGGACTGAAGGGTGGGGCAGAATAAGAAAGGCCTGACAGGTAAAAGCATTGCATTTATAAAATTAAGCGAACTCAATGTAATGATATTAGAGACGCGTACCTCTTCAGCACCATAGCAAGACCCACAGTAAACCTCATTGTGGTCAAGCCTTCCACCATGTTTCTGCAACGGTCTTTCAATCTAGAAGATGACAAAAACGTTAGTTCAAGGAAGAACATTACCCTGTAACATAAATGTGTTGTCCACATATTTCGCATTTGACATTTAATATTTAAGAAAGAATAAAGATACCACTCCCTTCATGCCATCACCATGCCTGAATTTGCTAATATTGTCACTGGTTTCTTTATAATGGTTTCCAACATGCAATATAAAGAGTTAATACTTAATATAAACAATCTAGGTGGTTAAGCAAAAGCACAACATGAACAGTCACTACCAACTGCTAGGAAGCTCTAAGTTATGACCATGTGAATACTATGAAATCCAAATTTTATTAACACTAGCACCGGCTATCTTCCAGAGTAAAGACAAAAGGTCACAGAGCATGAAGTTTGAGATCTGATTATATAAAGAATTGATCAGTTGCAATAGATCTTGAATTTGCTACGCTGAGAAGTATAAGAAGATCCAATTATGACAAACGTTCAGGTAAAACCAGAACAGTTTCACATACACAAGTTCAAGTTAAAAGTGGGAAAGCAAACCTTAGGGGCACCAACTCCATCTTTTCTTGATTCAATTACATTACCAAGATGATCAATTCTTTTCTTTATTATGTCATGTCTCTGCAAAGTAGATATTCAGCATCTCAGACAACAGATATATGCAGTAGGGCTCAGGAAACACTTTACAAGATATAAAACAAAACAGACGAAGGAAACTGATGAAAACTGTCTGTACATACTATATCATAATGTTGCTCTCCACTGACATCCATTGTATCAACAGCAACAAGAGAACAAGGAAGAGCCGGGAATGTAAAATCAAACTGCAAAAGCGGTCATGTATGTTAACAACGCAAAAGAATAGAAGGAGCCTCTTCACATACAGCAGAAATGACATATATGGTCTAGGCCTCCACATACTGGCAAACATTTTCAACTAGCTGGCTACCACTTGTTATTTCAGATTTCAATGACCCATGACCCATACAACATCTGAGAATACATTTTCATTATTTGACGAGTTGTAGAGGTCCAAAATATAAAGTAAAGACAGTCTGAGCCTCTGAGGTCTATCTAGCAAGTAACTCCAGAAATTTTGCAGAATTGAAAGTAATACTCAACTGAAATGGGGTCAATATGACAAAGAGCATGAAATTTAGCATAACTAGATTTTGGTTACATGCTTTCCAAATAGCACAACAAGCATGGAGGGGCAAAAATTAACACCGAGACAAATAGACATGCAGAGCACCTTAGAAATGCCAGACAATTGGAAAGTTTGGAATGACAAAATGAGCATTTGCACTAACATTGATATGTAGCCTTTCCCCTCTTGAGGTATCAACAGTAAGCTTACTCTCTGTAGCCGAATATATATACAGCCCTGCAGAAACATTAACACAACAGCAAGTTAATGCATAGCACACAAACTAACTAGTATGAAATGACAAGGAACAAATAGAATCAGAAAAGTGATCAGATAGCCGCATTATGGGAAAATGTAGTTGCAACATGTAACAAGTTAGACCATCCCACTTTTCAACTTTAGTATGCTAAAATAAAGCTTATCAGCAATAGTCTTGTGCAGAGGCGATAAGACACAGCACCATATTGTGATCAACTTTATAGAAGCCCTGAAACTCGTAAGAAGATAAGGCACCAACAACTTAGCATCAACACAAACAAGAACAAAATGACATAAAAGTTCCCAAATCTAATCAAGCCCTAGTTGGCTACAGGGAGGTTTCAAAAATCTAATGAAACTCCACTCAACTAGTCTTACCACTAAGGAAATATCTCCACTGTATTAGCAGCATAGCAAAAGATGGCTAGTGCTAAATTCACACTAAATTAACCACATCCACACACAGAAAAGGTGCAAGTAAACACAAACTCAGTACTCTGATGAAACAACTCATATATATAGCATCCAAATTGAACCAACAGCATCACTAGATCATGCATGCTGTGGCAAACTAATCTAGGTACTGCCCTACGCCACCTTCCCAACAAGTGCCTCTAGGGGCGGAGCCCACTTGCTCCACCTGGTGTCACGTGACACCAGCTCCAAAAATTTTTAGTAGGGATCAGCGCCTCCAGCACATATGTGAACCCCTTAGCCTAAACTCGGTGCACTCGGTAGCCAGCAGCAGCCCACAAAGAGACAGACTCACGCCAGCCAATGAGGCAGCACTCAGCCCAAGGAGAACTGCAACAGGCCGAGGCGCCAAGCGCTACCCATAAGCGGTAAGATTGTATGAGTCCATTTGATCAATACTGAAGCACCGAATGCGTCACAGCCCTCCTCAACGCTTGTTCGTCTCGCGCGGTCACAGGAGCAAGGAGACCAATATTCAAGAAGGCGCTAGGCGGGCGGTGAGAAGGGGTCTAGCGCCTATGGGGCCTAGGCGGGCCGAATTAAAACTGAGGACAGCAGGCGAAGATAAGTAATCATACATATATATACATATGATGCTTATTTCTTCTCTGTTCAGCCGAACACTTATTAGCCATTTTCCCTGTTCAGTCGAACATTTGCCAGCCATCATTTCTCTCTCCTCCTATTTCCCCTGTTCAGCCGAACACTTGCTAGCCATCCATTTCTTTCTTTATTCCTTCTCTCTTTCTTATCTCCTCCCTTTCTCTCTCTCTCTCTTGCTCTTGTTCGGTCGAAGCAATCCCTGCTTATCCCTTCTCTTCTCTCTATCTCTCTCTCCTCCCATGGCTTTTCCCCATTTCTTCCTCCTTTTGCCTTTCCCATCTCTAGCTCCTACTCCTCTTGGCTCGTGTACGAGCTCCTCCCTGTGGCAGAGGTGAAGTCGATGCGGAGGATCGACCGTGAGTGGTGGACGGGGTGAGCATGGTGACGGCGAATGCATAGACTAAGGCGGTGACGGCGCGGATGTAGAGAGGGTGCGACGACCACGCCGTGGGGAAACCCTAGCGTGTTTCCATTTGCTACAGAGGTATGTGCTCGAGTGCTTGCCTTTTGGGCCGTGACTCTTCTTTAGGGCTTCTTCAGGGCGCCTCATCTAACAACCTAGCCCACGGGCCACCTCGTCGCCTTCGCAACCGACTACCACCCTAGGCGAGGCGCCGGGTAGCCGCCCAGTGCCTAGGCGACCACCTAGGGCGCCTTTTAGAAACTACAGGAGACACGTGCTGCACCCCATGGCTGCACCTAGCCATGCAGCAACCGGTCACCGAAGAACAGGAGAAATCGACCGCCATCGGCCGCCCTTGCTTGCATCTCGCTGAAGCGTCTCCTGGCCCCGATTCTTGTTGCCTCGTGCCCTCGCCGGCCAAAGGAGGCTTAGACCCACCCGATTTGTATGTACTTCATTCAAAATTTCTCTCAATTCTTCTAATTTGTTTCAAAAACAGGGGCTAAATTTGTTAGGGTTTCGATGTGATGATTTTTTGATTATTTTTGTCGAATTATAGGATTAAGACTTAGGATTCAAATTTGGGTTTTTAAAATACCGGCCTAGTTCATTGCAAATCGGAGGCAAAATTGTATTGATCTGTGATTGTGATCCATGTGCTCATATTGGACCAAGCTTTGGATTTGACTTAGAGTATTTGATTACAATGTCAAGTAAGTAAACTTCTGCATATATTTTTTTGTATATACTTATATTATTCTTGAACTGTTGAACATAGCATTATCTAATTGAGTTTTCAATTAAACGGTAGGTAAATTTATGGAGTGGTTTCTAAAAAGGAAGACGCCAAATAATGATACTAATGTTGGTAAGCATTTTGATCGCTATTTCTTTGTAATAGTACATTGTCATCGATTATGTTGAATTATTGATGCTAAAATTGCCCGATATATTACTATCTAGTACAATGTTGCTTGAAATTATATATGTTGTTATATGTATGGTGCAGTGGTGAACCCGGGTCATTTTTGTTCTAGTTCTATCCTTGAGCGCCTCCACCCTTCAGCAACTTGCTCACGCAACCTCTCCTATCGATACGGGAATTCAAATGCATGCAGCATGCTAATGAAATTTATTTCATAATCTTTCAACCAATGTTTTCAATTCACATCGATCAGATGGTCAACAAGGACACGCTCCAATTAAAAGGGATCTGAGATGGTCACCAAGTATACATAGTCTCAATTTCGAATCGGAACACATATAATTATCGAACCGTACCAACCGAGATGACATGGCGCTATCAAACTGTGCCGCAGCTAGAGAAACGAAATTAAAAGGGATCTGGGACGGAGATGTGGAGGGAGAGGGGGGTGGTACGTACGGATCTCGGAGAAGAAGAGGAGTAGGATGGCAAGGAAGGAGACGAGGGTGATGAGGCCGCCGGAGAGGGTGCGGCTGTAGAAGTCCTCGTTCACCTTCGGGTAGGCGTCCAGGTTCCGCAGCTTGCTCCACAGCTCCATCGCTCCGGCTAATGCCGCCGGCGAGATCTCCGGAGCCCTAGGACGAGGAGATACGCGGTGTCGCCGTGGCTGTCGCGAGAAATGGGGAGGGTGTTTCTGGAATTTGTCGGGGAGCAAGGAGGGTAATTTTGCTATTTTTGTTTGGATTTGTGTAGTGTGTACAGCCGTTGGGGCCTTGGGGCCGGAACCACTCCCGCCTTTCATTTCCCTAGTTTGGAGGCATGGTCCTGCTCAATTGGAGCTTTTTTTAAGGACGGTGGCTTTTTTAGCGATGGCAACGCTGGCGGTGGCGTTCGGCGTTTCTATTGGTACTGTAGCCTTTTTTTTGTTTGTTTTCTTTTGTTTTCTTTTTTGGTATTTTTGTGTTTTGTTTTTTTTCGTATTTCTTTGTATTGTTCGTGATAAGTTAACGTGCCGTTTTTATTTTCATATTTTTTTTAAATTTAATTATGTCCAATAAGCCAACTCAACTACAGTAAAAAATAAGTCAGCTACAGTGAAATTTCAGTCAGAAGCCAGAAGTCATCGCTATTTTGAACGCCCCCTAAGCTTCTAGTTTCCTGATTTTATTTTTTCTAGTTTTTTATTTTTTTCCTTATTTCTTTACATCCGTGATGATGAACTTTTTTCTTTTTATATTTAATTACACAAAAAAAACTCTTAGCAGCTACAGTGCCAAAATAAGCTCAAAACAGTGCCAAAAAAGCTTTAAGCTAGAAACTCAAATGAGCACTACCTAAGACTGGTCCGGAATATTTAGCAAAACTTATTTATGTAGGCCTTATTTGGTAGAGTTCTTGCTCCCAGTTTCTCGTTCGGATCTAATAAAGCTATGTCAAACACTCAGTTTTTCAAAATAATTGGATTTTGATTCTCTTGAGGAGCAAGATAGAAAATGAAGAAGTGATCTTATGGTGGATTCTCGTAGGGGAGTCAACACACCCGAAGCGAAAAAAACCCTGAAAGTTGGGGGATATTACCCACAAATGACATCGCTTACCCCTTGATATTCCTCCCGTCTTTGCACAGTCGGGCATGTGTGGTGCGCATCGGGTCGAGGAGCAAAGGAGCGGTCGACCTCGGTGGCTTATGTAGGCACCATCGGCGATGTCGGCGATTTTTCACGGTGACCATAGAATACCTCCCCTTCGTTCACTGCTCCCATGAAGGTTACCTCTCGCCCGTCTAAACATATTCTCTGCCCTCGCCCCTAACCCTAGATTTTGCCTCGTCCACCGACGTCCTCTCATCGTTCATCGTCCTCCTCTCCTCGACCACCGCGGCCTCCTCTCGCCGTTGACTAGCCCCCAAATATCCTCTGCCCCACTAGATGCGAACTGTCGCTATCGTTGCCCTGTCAAAACCCAGAGATGAGAAGTCCGACAAGGATCTAAATCGATGTATTTGGTAGTATGAACTACAAGAACACCTAGAGCTATGAACTAGAGAACTACAAATAAAACTAAGAACTACAGGCACTAGTGACGGCTAGGGTTTCATTTCTTGGGTTTCCACTCCAACAATGAGTTAGAAGCTTTTTATAGAGATTGAGAGCTTAAGCTCAATTAAGACAAATATAATAAACAGTGTTTTATGACAAAAAATGCACAGTTTAGTACACTTAATGCTACTGATTTGAACTATAACCATCGGATAGAGATCAGATGCTCGCTCCTCATAACCCTTAGCGGCTTAAGTGAAGTCAACGATGACATTCGTAACTCTGACTAGTGCCATGTAGGTGCAGTATTGGTGTTATCTATTTAGGTAATTTCTTTATTATTTGATTTTATTTTTTAAAATTATTTTAATGTATTAGAGATAAGTTTCCTATTTTAAGAATTAATTTCCTTAATATAGGTATATATTTCTTAAGGGCAAATCTAGACATCCCTATAAAAGAGACAACATTATACATATTTTGTCATCCCCTTCTTTTAGTCTCTCATCCCCTTCTTCAATTAAGCATGAGAGCCTTGACGATTGCATGGCCGATTGTTCAAGAGTGAGTGACCTATCCTTGGTCCTCGAACCTATACCCAACCAATACCAACCACAACATAAAATAACAAAAGAAGATTAATGAAATTCCATGTATAGGTATTTCTTACGGTATAAAAGATTGAAAGTTCTACACAAATGGAAAAAAGGAGGGAAACCTCATATACCGATATACCCAGGTTAAATATACATCTTATATCCCCCCATCTTACGGTTTAATTACCCACACCTCACATTTACACCCCCAGATTAAGGCGGCATTGCATTAGCCAGAAATCTACATATTTATTATCCTCTCCCACCTAGACTTATCTTGCAACTTACAAAAAATGGTAACAGCGATTTGCACCTATTATTTCGACAAGCATATACACATGGATTTACTTCATCTTTAAATGTCTTGAATTACTATGTTCCATTCCAGAAATTAGTGCCACTGCTTTGCCTCCGCTGAAGTTACTTCCATTTGTTGTATTCCTCTTTTGCCTCGTTAATTTCCCTCTCGAGATCTATGTACTTCTGCCGTGAAACATCTGAAAAGACTTCAAGCTTCCCCAGGAATATCTCCAAACTTGATTGTAAATCCATAGGAGGATCATTTCTATGGATTTCCCCCGTTTCACTGTTTAACCCTCCATTATGGGGTAATGAGAAGGTGAACCTTGAACTACCACGCCTCTTCTCTTGGCGAGGCACAGAATGGTTTATATCTGCAATGAGACCTTTAATAGCATCTTCCAAGTCCTTGCTTGGTAAATCATCCAATAACTTCATCCATTTTTCACAGGTTTTAAAGATGGGTGCAACGGCGAAATTTGTTATTGGAATATCGGTTTCCTTCTTCTTCCTGGAGCTCTTCTTCCTCCTCAGTGATTTCACACACTTGAGTAGCCATGAATTTAGGCTATGCAAGTACGAGCTGTGGGATGCTATCCATTTCTGGAGGTTTGAACATAAAGTGTTTAACTCAACCTGGAGGAGTAGAGTTGCCTGGAACTGTGATTCCGACCGTACTAAGACCTTCATGTTGCCACTGCTGGATAGCTTAATAATCTTGTGTTGATGCCGGTGACACACAAGCATCGTTGCCCACATGCGAGTTAAACTGTAAAGGATATGAATTATCTATTAAATGCAAATAATAAACTAAACTCACTCCATAAAGTGCCATTGAATTGTAACATGTAAGTACTTTAGTAGAAACTGAATGGAGAACCATACCTTCCAATTAATTCCTCCAGTTGTGGTTGAAGCTCTGTATCCCTTAGATCCTCTATGTTCTTAGAAATCATGTCAATTCTCTGAATGGCTACTAAAATTCTGGAGTGCAAATCCTTCACAACAGCACGGGTTCTATCAATACTCATTTGGCTTTCTCCTCTCGATTCCTGGTGTCTCAGGTGCCTACATTTCTCATCATACTGCCTGCAAATTGCACCACTAGCCTGAAGGAAATATAAAGGTTAGTATTTGAAGAATACTTCATATGGTTTAACATGTTTCCTCATCAACCAATTCACAGACTTAAGGCAAACAGACATGGAGAGAATATTAGTACAAAGGATTCAAGCAGAAGAGATAGGAATGAAAAAGAAACTGCCAAATTAACATAAAAGTGGGGTATAGATAGTGGAAAATATGGCCCTGTTCTTTTCAACTTTTAACTTCTGCTACAATACCTAACTTTCAAACGGACTATTTTTTTAAGACAGGGTCTACAAGTTAATTGTAGTACACGTTAAAAACCTAATATCTGTACCATCAAAAAGCGCAAGCGAGTATCTCTCTTTCTGCAATCTCTGTAAAAAACAAAAAAACCATCACCATGACCAAAAGCCATCACCATGACCAAAAGAATATCCTATATATGGTCCAAGAATGTACAAAAATCATGTTATTGTTGTTAAATATTCTATCTTCTATTCGTTTCTATCTCTAAATAAAAATAATTCATAACATGGTATCAGAGCCAAAAGGTCTTGAATTCGAGATCCGATTAACGCAATTAAATAAAAATAATTGTAGCACACTTCTATTCCACGTCTTAGGCCTGAGAGAGCCTACACGTGAGAGGGAGTGTTGAAGTATAAGTGAATCACCCACCTTTCCTCTTAAATTTAAGCTTTTGGGTGAATTGGTTGGTAAATGTAACTCAATATGATATCAAAACTTAGGTTAAAACCCTAACCTCGATCTAAATCTACTTCCGCTGCTGCTACCCCCGGGAGGATGATCTCCGCTCCCGGGGGCGGCCACTTCTTCTCCCGACCGCATCGTCCTCTCGCGCGAGACCGAGTGAAGCTGGAAGGCGGGGGAGTTCCCAGGGGCGGCGGAGTTCGGGAGGCCCGGCGCTCGCAGCCCCATCAAGAACGTGAAGAAGCGGCTAGACGCGTGTGCGGAGGCCAAGGCGTGGGTGTGCACCGTCACTGAGGCCCTCGCCGACCGCATCAAGTTGAAGATGAGGAGGCGCCGCCATCCGCCTCGACGCCTCCCCCCCGCCCCGCCACCACAGACGCCCGCTGCCTCGCCTCACCACCTCGTCTCTGCCGATGTCACAGCGCGCCTGGACCTCGTCTTCGCCTGCACTTCAATCGGGCCCTGGCCGAATGCGTGCTCTCATAGAGGTGGGTTGGCTTCTCCTCCCCCTCTTACAACCATATCCGGATTGGTCTAGGGAGGTGAGGCAACTTTAAGAAAAAAAAGAAGAGGTTTTGATCTGACCCTTCCACTGTCTTCGACGCTATCCTAGCCGCCGTCCGAGCCGGTGTCGTCTCCACTTCGCTGCCCTCTATGTGCGGCATCCACCACTTCGCTGCCCTCTGCGTGCGGTGTCCTCTACTTCGCTGCCCTTTGTGTGCGGCGTCGTCTCTTTCCCGATCTCCCGATCTCGCCGCCGTCGTCTCCACTTCACCCGTTCGGTTGCGTCCATTCCGAATTCATAGTCTCTATCCTTCAGTTCGTCAAAGCTATGCGAGTCGACAAATTTGTTGTCAGTCATAAAAGTCTAGGAATTATGTTTTGCATGACAGCAGCCGTCGCTCTTCTCTTTGAGCCGCGTGCAGATTGTAGAAGTCGTTATGATGCCGCCGCTACTTTAGCCGCCACCCCAAGCTTTTAAAGCCGCCGCGCTTCTCCTGCACCTCGTGCATTGCGCCGCCGCCATCTTGGGGTTCGATCTGCTGCTGCCATGCTTCTATCTCTTTCATGTCAGCAGCCGTCGCTCTTCTCTCTGAGCCGCGTGTAGATCGTAGAAGTCGTTATAATGCCGCCGCTTCTGTAGCCACCGCCCCGAGTTTTTAAGGCCGCTGCACTTCTTTTGCACCTTGTGCATTGCGCCACCGTCGTCTTGGGCTTCGATCTGCGCTGTCATGCTTCTATCTATTCCTTTTCGGTTTGATTCGACAGTATTTTTCAAGAGTTGCACGCTACGACGACATCATCAAGACTCGGACTTCGGATTTTGTTTACTATTTTAGTAACAACTATTTTCAAATGCAATGCTATTGTATATGCCTTGCATTTGAGTGGGGTGTTAAGGAGATAGATATAGAATTGTTTTAGGATATAGAGTTTGTATTCTATTCTATGTATGCCTTATCTCTAGATGGCATATACCCTTATACTCTCCTATATATATATGGTTTTTTGGGCCTTATATCAATATAGGAGAGTACAAGGGGATATACCATCTAGAGATAAGGCATACATGGAATAGAATACAAACTTTATATCCTAATACAACTTTATCTCTATCTCCTTAACAATTATAACTAGTTATTGCATTAGGTAGAACCATTGTTTTCAATAGCCCACTATAGCAGATAAGGGGGAGTGGCCACTGTGCAGCAGTAGTTATAGCACTCTGTACAGTTGCTATTTTGTAGAGGCGTGCTACGGCCTGCTACAGGTGGGTATGGCCGCTACAGCGTATCATATGTAGTAGCCCTTCAATAGAAACACATTTCAGGTTTTCATATGATCCATTTATTGCATATTCTAGCCATCTTCCATTTTGAATCATTGCTACAAGACTTGAGATAAGCACCGAATAATCCTACAACAAGATAAGCTATTTTACTTCAAAATTGATTCATCGACTTCGTATTTCCACAAATATAGATGAGAATGTTATGCCCGTTGTATCGCTGCTATCCTCTATCCACCACTACATTGCTATGCTTCCGTAACATGATGTTTAAAACATTGGCTAGAATAGATATCTAAAAAAGAGTATTTCAGTAAAAGGACCAGTCAAAAAAGTTTTTACCTTAACTTCATCATAAAGCTTTCTCTCCCATGCATACAATCTATCTAGTGTGGAGGCGTGACTGCCAGAATTCATGTATACACCACTGAAGATATTTCCAGTGAGACCATCAACATCATCTTTTGCCGTTGCCCCAAGAGGATTTCTAGATGATGAAGACTGTGAAGACACTGATCTATGCCAGGTAAGGTACTTCACTTCAGCCTGAGGAGCTGCATTACAACAAATGGCACTATCTGTCATGGTGGGAGAAAACAGTAGCTCTATCATTTACAGCACAAGGTAAATGGTGAAATAATTAAGATTTTGTTACATAAACATACTCCCTCCGAACTTGTATTCAGGCTTTTCCAACTTCTACCAGTGATATTGACCACATGAAAATGACACTACTATATTGTAGTCAAACTGCTTATAAAATATTACTATATCATACTTCTATAATTTTACTAACATATTATGACAACCAATGGTCAAAATTATATATAGGAGACCATGAAAAGTAAATGATGGCTTATATTGCTAACATACCATTTTTCTGTAAGTAGAAAACAAGTGTTTTTTAACCAAAGATCACATAAGAAATAGCATGCATATATGATGCAAAACCTATTAACAGGAACGCGTATTGTGTGCTGGAAAATGGAAAGAAGGCTGTAGTTTGATTTTGTTAAAAAAAAAAACTTACGTTGAGGAACAGGGACTTCCTCCACGCAGCAAGCAAAGAATGTTGCAAAAAAGCCTGATGCCTTTGATCCATGTGCTGCATCAAAATTAGTTACGGTAATCCAAAATATAAGTAAACTAGAAAAGATGGAATGGCAAATAATAGTGGTCACAAGTACAAGTAATATTAATGGATAACCTAGAAATAAACAGAAATTTCACATCATGGTGTTTGCGCATCCCAAGACTTTCTATCATTCTTCTTGAAGCAAAACTCCAATGAAAATATTACACAACAGTAATCTAGATTTATTGAGATCTAACCTTTCTCTTCAGGTAGGAAAGTGCGAAAATTGACTTTATCTGCTTCAAGCATCCTTGGGACTTCTTTTCCAGAATCAGATGCCTTGATAAATAAGATTTCAACCTCTTTCATGCATGAATACAAGTCCTTCACCCCATTTTTTACATCATGAAAAGGTTCCTTTGATTTCCCGTTCATAGGAAGAGCGGCAACGGAAGATGCCACTTCTTTCACAGGGCTTGCCACAGGGGTTTCATCAGATTCATACATGCTAATGTCTAGTACCCTCTTGTCATCTTTTGGCCTGTCGGTTTGAGAATCAATATTTTCCGGAGCTACCTTTTCTGAATCAAGATGTGCAGGTGACTGATTTGTTACAGTATTTTCAACAGGTGTATCATTGCGGTTCTTGAACATCCGCACTAAAGGTTCAGATGATGGATTCTCAAAATCATCTTCTGACTCTATAAAATCATCCTCTCTTCCATTCATGGTTGATTTCTCTCCATCTTTGAGATCTGGAGTTTCCTCCTCCTGGAAGAGCCTAATATCATCAGGATGAGCAGGAGACTTCTCCCCTTCCTCTTCGAGCTCTGGAATTCCCTCCTCCTCCCGAAGATGCCTAATATCATCAGCATTTTCAAAGTCATGAGCAGGTTCCTTCTCATCATGAAAGGAAAACTGGCTCTCAACAGGGTGAAAAAGGCCAAAGTAGTCCCATGGTGGTGTCCCTGGAGGAGCTTCAAAAGTGGAACTATCATCCAGATCATGTACAGCTTGTCTAGGAACAGGGGATGAGGTTTGCAGAGTTGCTGTTACAGGAACAGGCACCTTCTCCTCAACAGTCGTCACCGGGTTCCCCGCAGCTTTCATATGGTTGACATGGAAACGTCCTGAAGATAAAGGGGATGGAACTGGGGAGAAAGAGTCACTGGCCTGGTGTGAAACGGATGGAGATAGGTGCATCGATTTCTGCCTCATGGTAGGAGGCTCCGGAGTTGCAGATGTTGATGTGTACAGCGAAGAATCTGTTGGCACTTCAGGCTCTACAAATTTTCTCAGAGCAAATCCTGTGTGTCTCAGTGATTGAATATAAGCGAAGTGAGCAGCTGCAAGTGCAGATCTTCCATCAAGTGCTTCTCTAACATGTCGTTTTCTTTCCTGGCACAAGACAAGGGCCTTGTCATCTTCATTCTTTGCTCGTGTCGACCCCATTTTAATGTGTATCACCCTCAATGCCGAACAAAATTTACAACATGCAAAGTCACGGCCATGCACTGAAGATCAAAGCTAGTATTGAGGGGAGCTGTTTTGGTAGGAAATAATGCCCAGGAAGTGTAATTTTGTGCCTGCAGTTTAATATATGGGGAATTTGCTGTCAGATTATATCCTAGAGTTAACTAAGCTGGCAAGAAAGAAAGATAAGCTGACGTTTCATCAGTAACCGTGCATACTCATTAGAGTTAGCCTACTCAACAGGTACTACAAATTACGATCATCATTACATATGCTACATGTTGTAAGAATGAGCTCGATGTGTACTGCTCAAACCGACCACATTAAAATTCAACACAGTGCGAATTCTTTTAGTCTGCGTCACAAACAAGTACTGTGGTAAACATCAGACAAATCATTCCCATTTAAACTAGCTTGCTCAAATCAGTCCCAAATCCTAACTTTTCACAATGGGCACTAAATTCACAAAGAAATAAGGAATCCGAAACTCTCATGCTGGGAACAAAACCAGCAATTAACCTCATTTCGTCCTGAATCACCGAGAAGACTGCTTTGCTAGTCCATAATGATATCCAATGAAACGCTCCTAAATAAGCATTTACTAAAAGCATGAAACTAGAGGTGATCAGCTCCAATTAAACGACTGAGAAGCTTGCATTTCCAGAAATTTTGCTTTTCCTCTAAATCCTCAATAGACACACACACACACACACACACACACACAGAGAGAGAGAGAGAGAGAGAGAGCAAACTCCTAGAATCGTCTCACAAAGAAGCACATGGAAATCCAAGTACCACAACGAATAGAAACCTAATTTATCCAGTAGCCCACCACATAATAAAGCCATTAAGGCAGCAGATTGGGTCTTTTGGGGATTCTTATACAGCAACAGACCAATCTCAAATAAATTAATTCCAGGCACGTCCAAGATTTTTTAGAAGGATCGGGCACGTCTAATTCTCCAACCGACCCACGGCAGAAACCAGCCCTCTTGGACTAAACAAGCTCAAAGTGAAGCAAACGCACTGAAGAATAAAGAAACACACATAGAAGCAGGAAAAGTTGGGATCTTTACAAATCCAGCCAGCAAGCAAGTAAAACTAACCCAATTAGCCCATTGCCACCGCCCAATTCACAAAATCCTCACTACGTAGAACGAGCCATCCATCCCATTATCCATTCATATTGCACACTAACTCGGAAGAAGAAGAACTCATCAGCGCGCACTAACCGCACAAACAGAACAGAACCCCCGCAAAAGCGGAAAAGATCCTTTTTGCCACGCAGCGACCATCAAGAACACAAGGAACACCCAATTCACCAACCCCCGCGCAGGTCGCGCCGCAAGCCGCCTAAATAACGCAGAGCAACAGCCCAAAGAAATCCGGGAATAGTCTAGAAGAGAATCACCTGGCTGGGCCGCGAATTGGGCTCGGAACAGGCAGTGTGAGGCGCGGGATCCCGCCACGGCGGTTGAGTCGACTTGGCGCGGGTCTCCGGCTGCTGGGCGGAGGAGCTTGGCACTGGTCGCCGCGTGGGGTGGCGAGGGGAGGAGAGGAGAGGAGAGGAGAGGAGACAAGCCTAGGAGATGATGGGCAGGTGGTGCGGGTGCCGCCTCCCGCTATGCAAAACGCTCTGCAGCAGATGGATCATGGATGCGTAAGAGCGTGTGGGCGTGGGTGCGCGTGTCGCTGTGCGTGGTGGCACTTGCGGGTGGGGGCCATGGAGGAGAGGTCCGCTGGGGAGCGGCGGTGTGTGGCCGTAGCCGCGCGACGCCACGAGCCCACGAGGAACGGAGCTGAAAGGCGAAACGGCTACCAATTGCTAGCTTCTTTCCCTTTCTTTTTTGCCCTCTGTTTTTGGTTCTTGAGAATGCAATGGTGGCGGCGCCGCAGTACCACCGAATAGGCGGTGCGCGATCTCTCTCGTTCGTTTTCCATTTGTCTCTGTGAATTGCGATGTGGGGAGGAAAGGAGAAGTTGCTTTCGAGATCCTTTGATGATTGACGCTTTCAATGTTTCTCAAAGATTTTTTTCTTTAAGTACATCGGCGGGGACGTAAATGGAATTTTGGACGTTTTTGGCACCATAGCGCGAAGAAATTCCAGAAGTAGCGACGAGCGTCGAAAAATTCCAACTCTAGCCCCCCGACGCACCGCACGATCAAATATCCGAGCGCACGACTCCCCCGGCGGCGACATCTGTCGTCGTGCGATGCGGTCACGGCCCGCGATTGCTCGCTGATCGCATCGTGCGGTCCAGGCGGTCCGGCATCGCACGATCAAGATCAGAGCGGCGGTCGTGCGGACCGTACCGCCGCGACGATCGCAGCCCCACCGCGACGACCCAACCACGACGCACGCTCTCTCGCGTCGAATCGGTCCGCCGAAAGCACAAAAGGAATCACGGGCTGGTATTTTTTGCACACGCGTCCACAGCACAAACCATGGCCCCTCTCCGTGAACACTGAGTGCAAACTTAAAAGAACAGCAGCGCGTATGGTGAGGCAAGATTTCATTTGCAGTTTGTGGTTCTGTTGAAGTGAAGAAGCGAGAGAGTGAAAGAAGGAAAAGAAGAGAGTGGGAACTCAGGATTTTGAGTTGATTTTGTTTGGAATCAACAGATTTTGCAAATACAAAAGTTGTAGATCGTCTCGCGAGCTTCAAGAAGAGGTAATTTTTGCCCCCGTGCAATTATTTTTTTGTGAATGTCATTAGCCCGTAATTAGTCAAACCGTGTTTCGTTAATGTTGTTAGAAGCCAATGTTTGATACGGTGTGTATGTGTAGGTAAACATGCACATATGATGCATGATTTATTGTAGTGTAAATAATGTCGTATTTTTTGTTGAAGTTATATGTTGTAATGTAGTTAGTTTTTGTTGAACATATGTGGTTACATGTGTAGGTGTTGAAAAATAAAATATTTAGATTAGAGACTCCAGTTAGATTAAATATTTAAATATGTGTAATGAAGTTAGTGTGACGGTGAGTAGGCTTAGTGAATGACCGTAAAATACCAGAAAAGTAGTGCGAAGGTATATTAAAATAAAATATAGTAAGGACATGAAATTAGAAAGATGAATTTATTGATTTATGTACAATTTCGTAAGTGAAAGCCGCATTAAGGGAATTAAAATTGATTAGTGCAAGGCAAATAAGTAAAATTTTACTAAAGAAATGAAGAGAAATTAGTACTTGTTTTTACATTAATTTAAACAAGCTTAATACAGAATATTAGTGAAAATAAAATAACGTTGTAATGTATATTTCATACGAATTAGAAATAGAAATAAAAAAGAAATGAATATATAATTTGATGTATGGTAGGGTTTGGAAATAAAATAGTTAGAAAAAAATTATAGATTTACAAATAAAAAACAAATACTAATCTATTTTGTACGCTGTAGGAAGAGGAATGAAATACCGCTATGTTAATTTTGCAATGCGGTAGTGGGGGTTTGATGGTACGATTATTGCATGTTGTATACTAAGATGGTTTATTATGCACTTATATTAGGTACGCCATGGCTGAGATTCAAGACTTGTTCATATTCTACGGCAGTGGTCTCGTACGTGACGGGCCGTATGGGGCGGACCTGTCAAATTGTCGCCGGACCATGATCCGGCACTGGCCCAACGCCATGAGCTTGTTCGAGCTACGGCGGAATGTCCGTTCGGCGCTCGATCGAATACCGCAAGAAAGAAGTTACGGATCGAGGCATTCTATGCCGCAATGGTGGGTGATGCAGGGAGAGCAAGTGGCAACTTCGAAGGTGACCAATGATGCATCATGGGCCAACTACATGGAGGTCGTGTGCAACCACGATGCTTTGAGATATATGCCAAGCCAATGGTGTATGTGGAGTTCGTGGAGAGGCCGAATCATCCGGACAGTTGGATATGATGTTCTTTGGTGAAGATGTAGTACTGCGGGGAGAACATGTGGGCGAGGAAGTGGGTGATGAAGACCTCGGGAGGCGTGCGGACAATTTTCGTGCCAACGAAGGTGTGGGGAGAGGTGGTGGGCCGCCCGTATTGGTCGTCATGAGTACCTTGCGGATCGTGGAAGAAGTGGGGAGCGAGGAGGACGAGAATGTGGAAACAGAGCGATTCGAGAGGATGACGATGGCGGAGGCGAAGGTACGAATGGAGGGGTGGTGGGTGGTGTTGTGACCACCGACGCGTTGCGTGACGTGTCGCCCGGATCGATGACAATGCAACAGCATCCCTAGTGCCACCACAGCGGAGGAGGCGAATGGGGTTCAACGAGGCCACACTCATTTTGGGGCGATGCTTTAGTAATAAGAGTCTTGCCAAAGAGCTATTACTAGATATGCCGTGAACATTAGCCGGACGACGGTCGGTGCATTGAGTCAAACCCGACACGTACATTGTGAAGTGTGTCAACGAGTCCTGTCCTGGCAAAGTTCGTGCACGCAGTACAAGGGCGCGCGCACGTGTTTGATAATCGTGCTACATGATCACGCTTGCGAGCTTGAGGGCCATTACATAGGCACCGCAACATGACATCATCTTATGTTGCGGAGTGGTGAGCCACCTCATCGTGGCGGATGTGTCCATTTCTCCAAAGGTTCTAATGGCGAGGTAGCGAATATGGTGGGATTTCAAGTCGGCTACAAGAAGGTATGGCGGGCGAAACGAAAGGTTTTGCACCGTATGTTTGGGACTTATGAGGAGGCGTACGACCTGGTTCCAAGAATGCTACAGCAAATTGCAGAATCAAACCCAGGCACATACATTAACAGGCAGGAGAGAGTGCATCCTACGGAGGGCCCGAATTGTTTCATTCTTGATAGAGTGTTCTGGGCATTCCATCAGGCGATTGAAGGGTTCTGTGGTGCCGCCCGTGCTAACGATGGATGGGGCGTTCCTATCGGGCAAGTACAAGGGTACTATCCTTACGCGATTGCGGTGATGCAAATGACCGATTACTCGATGGCATTTGCAATTGTGGAGAATGAGAGTACGGAGAGCTGGCTTTGGTTCCTTGCAAATGTGAAGCAAGCCATAGTGCAAGATCGCCCCGAAGTGTGTGTCATCTCGGACCGCAATGCAGGCCTGTTGTCTGCATTGCGAACGATGCAGTATGGGACGCAGCCCCCCTTCCAGTGGAATGATCTGAAGAATCGTTGGTGCATGAGGCATCTCGCAATAACTTCCATAGAAGATTCCGTAGCAAGGATCTAATGAAGATGTTCAAGAAGCTATGTATGCGTAACTGAGCGGAAGTTCGAGACCTTGTGGAGGCAACTCGATCGAGAGGCTAGCAAGCATGTGCGCATGTGGGGTCTATAGAGGAGGCTCCACAAGAGTTGGGGCATTCACACATGGGTTCAATCCAATGCGCTTTGACACGGAGATGTGGTCTTTGTTACATGACACCGGGGGGGCAAGGTATGGAATCATGACGACCAATATGTCCGAGGTTTACAACGGTGTTTTGAAGGGCGTCAGATCCCTACCGATCACGGCTATTGTGGACGAGACTTGGAACCGGACTGTTGGGTACTTTGTGAATAGAGCCATGATGGCGAAGAAGCACATGGACGAAAACAAACAATACTCTGAGGTAATGCAGGCCTACATGGATAAGAAGATAGAGAAGGGTCGTTCCCACATTCCTCAAACCATAGATGGCTTAAGGAAGAAGTTCGAGATCCGCCTCAGACAGAAGTACGTCATGGGTCACATTAGAGGATCGCAGCGGTATGTACGATTGATGAGAAAGCATATTGCACTGCAACAAACCCGGCTTCTGCACAAGCCATGCTCGCATGTGTACGCTGCATGCGCGGTATGGAAGCAGGCGTCGACGCAGTACATCTCAAAGTACTACGACATGCAACACTTATATGCAACCTGGAGTGCAGAGTTTCATTCATACGGGGTAGACATGCACTACGTGGAATTATGGCGGGGAGGTAAAATGGGTGCCTAATGATGCATTGAAGCATGTCGGTCGTGGAAGACGACAAAGCCGTCGGATCCGTAATGACATGGATGATAGCCAGCGTGGGGATCGAGTTCGGCGTCCGAAGTGTAGGCTATGCAAGACGATTGGACACTCCCTCAGCCAGTGCCCAAACAGGCCATCATCAAGCAACGCTCCGTAGTAGCAAGCATAATATTTTGCTGTACTCATTATTGCTTCCATGTGTACGCTTTGATGGTTCTATGTCTCTATGTTGCGAACATTAGCCTGCAACATTTTACCGTGCGTATTTTATGTATGTTTTGCTACGTTTCATATGTGTCCCTGTTGTGTGGGTCATATTGGTGTGCACATTTTATGTATGTTTGGTACGTCACGTATGTTTCCCTGTCGTTACGTTTGGTGTTAATTTTGTTTTCATTGCTTGCACATTTTATTAACAATGTGGACTAACTTGTTTTCCTTCGTTGGCAGGAGATGGCGTACGAGTTGCTAGACCCCCGTTGGGATGAGGGGCACCGATGCCTGTCATGGACCTCAGGAGACGGGCCTCCATGCTTCATCCTTAGGAGCCCCCGAGAGCACTGGCCTCTCGACCCGCGGTACATCCCACTACTTCGGTACACCGGTCTGCTACCGATTGCACGTATGTTGGATATACGACATGCGTTCGGTATGATCTTGGCGTTGCTTTGTCGGCTCTTGTTGATCGTTGGAGGCGGAGACTCATACCTTCCACTTCCGGTGGGGTGAGATGACGGTTACTCTGCGGGGCGTGGCGATGCTTACGTGTTTACCCATTCGTGGTGCTGCTTGTCGTACCACCCCAAAGGACCCGTTGGAAGGTCCATCCGGGTCACCGGTTCGATCATCCGCTCCGAACAACGTAGTTGGTGTGCCTCATGGATGGCTTCGGCGATTCATTACATGTCCCGACACGCAGATGAGGACACGGTGCGGGCGCGCCGTTGCGTACACGCTATTTCGCTCGGGTGGGTCTTGTTCCCTACCACCACCGGAGACTCCGTGCGGTACCGAGCTACATACACCTAGCGTAGTCGTTGGCGGATGGGTGGCTGCGCCGAGGTGCCACAATATAGCCGGGATCAGCAGTTCTTAGTGCCACATATCGGGCTTGTGCGATGCCTCGCGGCGTAGTACGCCGATGAGCGGTCCTAGCCGCTTGCTACATCCTTCTGCGATTGTGGTCGTGGGAACACTTTCCGTTGGTAGGCCTTACTCGATCTGCTGTGCACCCTTATGAGTTCGTCCCGCAGCTTCTCGGCCTTGATGATGGCGATGACCCCGTTGATGGGCCCACAATGGGTGCGCGTTGGACACATGGTCGATTCACGGTGGGCCAAGGAGAGACCGAGACGTGTGTACCCGGAGTTCCACAACATGTTCGAGACTCTCCACGACGCCGACATAGTGTGGTGGCCATGGACTCCACGGTTTATTATGGACACGGCCCCCCATGGATTATCATCTCAGTGCGGGCTGGATCACATGTACTGGTTGACGACATGTCACTTGGTGTTCTCGCAGTGTGTCGAGCCATACAACCCACAGCGAGTCATGAGGCAGTTCGGCCTGTACCAGCATATCCCACCCCTAGCAGGACGCCCTCTTGCACCCAGCACCCACCGGTATGTCGAGATACGTTAAATTTAATTAATGCATTACTTTGTGCCCCTACTAACTGTGTATTGTCTCGATTAACTTGCAGGCAATCGAGGCGAGGCCGAGCCAACGAAGACTGGACATTCATACAGCGGCCGTGGACAGACATGTGGCGTGACCAGGCGCACACGATGGTTACGGAGAGACACGGAGTACGACCTCGACACGTATACTTCATACCTTGGTGGTACCTTTCACGCACCGTAGTAGGCTTATCGGGCAACCGCCACATCGTCGATCGAGGTCATACGAGGAAGTCAGCACAGCGAGTCGGCATCGGCATCGAGCGCGCGTAACGGCGAGGCGATGCGACATTGATATGTAATTAACTCGTGAAGCATTACGTTTTAACTCATTCTTTGTTTCATCGCGATTCTGCGGTTACATCGTATCCGGGCGAGTGCGCTCGGCACTTAACCGTGGAGTGCAAATTCAAATGCCCGCCGACCACTTCAATGCGCAATATCTATGAAGAAGCCATGTCGCGATACGGACCCTCGCTTGTGGTCGCCACGAGGCGATCTTTGTTATGCACGACGCGGTCACCGTGGGCGTGATGCACCAAAGACCATCAAGACGTCCATCGTCCTCACGGCCATCGTCGTCACGTCCATCGCAGTCGAGTAGTCGGCCCAGCTTCGGTCGCTCGTCCTCCACGCGCTTCGCACCTTCGGTTGGACAATTGTCAATTTTGTAGTCGTCCACTCGATTGCCTTTTATCTCTAACAACATCTTTTTCGCAGATTCCCGACAGACAGACGCCGCGTTACTCGACCATCGTCCTCCACGCGCTTCGACCGTCGGTTGGATAATTGCAAACTATTTGTTCGCCGACTTGATTGCCATGTATGTGTAACCACATGTTCTTCTCGCAGCATTTGCGACAGGATAGCACGTTGCTACAGCCATCGTCTTCACGGAGGGCGACGGAGGAGACAGCGTGCTCTCCAGGCCGACGGTCCCTCACGCCAGGGAGCGACCGTGACTCGGCGCACCAACCGGAGGTGCAGTTGCCCCCTTTCACCCCTGGCGTGCAGTCCAGCAGAGAAGACCGGGATAGGTGGCATGGGCAAACCTATCAAGGGTACACAGCGCAGGAGTACATGCGCGACTTCCCTACGGCATCATCATTTCGAGAGCCTCATACCCCGGTACGCACTAACGTACTAAGCTAACCACGTCTATTTCAATGCCATCTCATCGCATTGCCCAAAAAATTACAGGTTTATACGGAGCAACAGGTCCATCAATTTCACGGTGGGTCAGACACATTCCAGACGACCCAGGTAATTACCATGTGGTACTACTATTTATTATTAATGTTGCTGTCCATTATCTAATTGTGCTATACATTGTTAGCAGGACATAGATCCATCGGCAACTGAATGGCTGAGCAACATATTCGCCCATCCAACACAAGTCCCCACGGGGCCATACGCAGGACAACAGCGGTCGCAGGCTTCGCAGTATGACCTTCGCGATGAACTGCACTCGCCCCCCAGGGTTCACCTTCTCAGAGGACCACATGCGGGCTCGGAGGCGGCGACGAGAAGATTCGGAATGAGTTTTTGTAATTAAGTTGTTGTAATGTCGCATGGTTCCGTGCAAGCATTTATGCAATTATCATGTTCATACTGTCAAGGGCTTGTGAAATTATTTTACCTACAATTACAGCATCATTGTAGGGTGGACACTGCAGCTTCTTCAATGCATTACACGTACATAGATTAACTCCATGCAGGAGAACATACGATAACAACAAGCGTAAGGTACAACATAGCATAAAACGATGCGACCATAGACGAGCACAACCTCTGACTCTACATACTCACGGTAAGAATGAACATAACACAAGATAGAAAATAGCACACAACATTACATTTATCTTCCACTCCAGTCTATCCAAACGATGCCGCATCTCGACGAGTTCACTACCCCCCATGACACCTCTGTCTTGCCGAACCAGTGTCCGTCCTAGTGCCCAGTTCATCCTCCCACACCTGAATCGGCAACCGCCGAGGGCTTCTGCGTTTCATGATAAGAAGATTTTAAAACGTACCTACATTTAACCGAATCCAAACAATCGTACTCACCGAGTGATACGGACACTTGTAGTAGTGCCGACCAGATTTGCAGCGGTGTGTGAGGTCTTACGTCTAACTACCGTGTTGCATTGTGGGCAAATCACCGTGGGTGCCGATGAAGAGGTCTTTGAGATGACTCATTTCGCGTTCGGGAGTGAGCGGGAAGAAAGCTACAACAAATTCAGGAGAGGAGGAGAGCAATGCATGGGTTTAGGTGAGGAATGCCTCCCTCTTATAGGCTCATTGGGGCTTCACTAACAGAGGCCACGAATATGAAACTAACACGCGGTGACAACACGAAAGAGGCCACTTTGCAAAGAGGTCACTTTACGCAGTGACAAGGCGATACGATCCGCTTTATTGCTACACTATAGTCTCTGAAAAGCCTACATAGAGCCATTTATTGCTACACTGGACAGCTAGAAGCCTACCCTGTAATTTTTTGCGACACTGTAGTCTCTGCAAAGCCTACATAGAGCCATTTATTGTGACACTGTAGTCTCTGAAAAGCCTAAATAGAGCCATTTATTGCTACACTGGACAGCTGGAAGCCTACCCTGGAATTTATTACGACACTATAGTCTCTGTAAAGCCTACATAGAGCCATTTATTGCTACACCGCAACCGAAGCCTACCACGAATTTATTACGACACTATAGTCTCCGAAAAGCCTACATAAAGGCCACCTATGTCTTCCATACCACATCTTCTCCTCAAGACATCACAATACTAGTACACAGCAATGTCTTCCTGGAGGTCCGAGCCATTTGGAGTGCCGGAGTGGCATGAGCGCCCGAAGTGCCATTGCGGCTTCCGGACGATGTTGTGCGTATCGACGGACGCAGTACAACGATCCAACTACGGCCGTAGGTTCTTCAAGTGTCCTGACCTGGATGACGACTTTGTGGTAACAACGACAACTACATCATTTGTTTCGTTCTTCGTTTGTCAACTTGATCCATGACATCTACCACGCCACACATAGGCTTGCACGTTCATCGAATGGGTGGATCGGGTGCCGCCGTCATGGCCACGGAACCGGCCAGTGCAAGTGGAAAACAAAGGACAATACTTTGCCAGGATGACTCAGGCTCGCGAGGTGGAACGACAGATGCGGCTTGAGCAAGAGCGCCGCGTGAGGTGGGCCAAATCCGTCTGAAGGGCAAGGAAGATGGGCTGCAAATGAGGCATGAGCAGTTGATTCTGCGTGAAGCAGCCATCAAGCGTCAGGAGGAAGAGCTTCAAGCTCGGGAGGCAGCTCTCAAGAGCAAGAGTGACAGGAAGAAGGATGCGGTGAGCCATCTGCGAGCGCGACAAAAGGGGAAACAACCACGCTACACCCAGTAGACAATATGTAATAGACCCAGTCCGCACGAGAGGTCGTGAGAGCAGTTGGGTCGGTCAGTCCGATATCATGCTATATGCTATGCATGTAATAAAAATGTAAGCGCCATGTTCGTCCCACCTTTATAAGCTTATTATCTCGATTTTTCGCATGCAATAGCCGGAAAGAATCTACTTACTACTAACAAAGCGAGTTCGTTCTCTCAGAGTTTGAGGACATTATGCTTCTTAATAGATTCCAATTGGAGTAGACCCTCCCTATTGGGTTTCTGGGACTCAAATAACATTTTCTTGCGATTCCAAATGCTTCTTCAAACCCTCACTAGATCCAAATAAATTACGAACACTAGCAGTGACATTAAAACACTAGCGATTATTGGCGACGGATCGACAAACACAACAAATAAATTACGACACACTACTAACGTAACCACTCTCTACTCCACATCGTAGAAAACGTCGATACAAGGTACAAGCATACACCGCGTTGCCTACATGCCAAAAGAACCTCGTGGCACCCACATTGAGTATTCTTTGAGGGGACGCCTCGGGCGTGGTGGCGTCGTTGTAGTGGCACGCACATATGCAGCTAGGGTTCGCGCGGCAACATCCGGATCGTGCGAGCTTCCTATGTTCACGACCTCCTCGTTGCCTCTCGCGTTGCATGCGTTGGCGGAGTCGTTGTTCTCCTCGTTGAGAGTCTCGATTCGCTCCTCCAACTCCAATATTCGTTCCCATATTGTAGTCACGTAGATGGCAATATACCGTTCATTAGGAGGGTCGATCCAACGTGAGAAGTCGCATTTCGCCATCTGCGGAAAAAGCAGATTACCAAGGAAGAACCATAAGTAGTAATGAAAATTATACTATTAGCAATTTCTACCCACGAGTGTGGGCAACGGAAGAAACGCGTCGCGCCATCGATTGGGCCATCATAGACCGCACAACCGAGTCCTCATTGTGCTCGCATTTTCGCCACGCGGGTTGAGCGCGGCGGCTTGGTACCGAGCGATGCGTGGACCGAGTTCCCCCTCCTTTCCAAGGGAAGATCTTCCTTGGTGACCCACATCCGATCGGACCCTCTACTCCGACATGGTATGTTTACGCACGACGGAGAAGAGGCGTGGCCGATCAATTTAAAGAGTTCTCTACGTAGGGACCAGGCGACCAAGAAAACAGCGCGGTGACACGTGTTCACAAGGGTAGGGTAGTCACGGGGCCCCTCAAAGCGGGTGTCATCATGTCATTTTATGGCTTGCTCATTTCTTCTCGCGTGCCCACCTAAGCGGGTGAGGTCACCCACTGCAAAGACTAGACGGGCCCGCTTTGTGCGTCGACATGACCAAAGACGCAAAGACGGGATCGCGACTTTACGCGCTGCGGGGATAGAGAGGTAAGCGTTACGCGGTGAGTACACAGATGACATATCAAGGCGCGACGGGACAAGTGGCACGCTTTACGCGATGACAAGGCGAGGCGAGACAAGTCATCTTTGGGCGATGTTGCACAAGACTTGGCGACTTTACGCAGATGACGGAAAGAGTGTCACGCTTTTGCATTGACAAGGCGAGGCGAGGCGAGTCATCTTTAGGCGATGGCAGCGCAAGACTTGGCAGCTTTACGCGGTGAGGGGAAAGAGTGTCTGCGCTTTACGCATTGACAAGGCGAGTCGGGCGGCTTTACTTTACGTGATGATGAAAGACAAGCTTTGTGCATTGCTTTGTGCACAGCTTCATATGGGCCAACCCTGCACTCTTTCATTAAGTCACGGGGCACCTTTTCATGGTTCGAAATTACCCACACCATTCCAACCCCTCAGCGTACATAAGGAGGTGAAAGGTATTTGCGATAAGTCACTACAGAATCCAAACCCCACACCTTCAAGATGGACAAGCGGCAGAAGGCACAATGGGAGAAGATGCAGAAGCAATGGGAGGAGACTCGCGACATAGCAAGAGCTGCGGCGGCCCGCGACGAACGGGCGAAGCAGCAGCGGGCGGGCCCAAGAAGCGGTGCGTGCGAGGAGGACGGCTCCCCGAGAAGATATCCCGCGTTGCACCGACCCTATCCCGGCGGTTCCAACGACGCGTTCACCGCAAGACCCGCCCGAGGGGGAGAGGCCTCCCCTCTGTTGGTGTCAAGATCCATGTAAGTTTGTCAAGTCGAAGCAGCGGCTTAGCCTGGGTATGCGCTACTGGGGTTGCGCAAACTACTCCAGTGACTATCCGGACCGACGTTGGGACACACGCACCTATCGGCAGCCTGTAAGAACCAGCGGCGGCGTGTTCCTCCCTACTACTTCGTTTCTGTCCGCACTAACATTTCTTTTGTACTCGCGGTCCCGTAACCCCATGCGGGTATCGCAAGTGGATTGACCAAGAGATCCACGAATCGACCGTGGACTCTCGACTTCCACGAGTGGAATGAAAGAAGGAACTCCGAGATTCGCGAGGCGGAGCGTCGGAGCGACGAGCGGCGAGCGTATCGTCGGGACGCAAGCTCATCACGGCGCACGCGCGTAGGGAGCCTGGCTTCGCGAAAGAGAACGCGAAGGAAAAGGAGCTAGCGGCCAAGGCAAAAGAGGCGTAGGAGTTCGACGCGGATGTCGTCGGGAAGGAAAATGGCCCGTCCACGCAATAGGTGGGCTTGTTCCGCGCCGTCCCGTGAATGGCCCCGGTTATTAGGTTGTGTGTGTTCGTGTTTGTTTTCGTCCGCATAACTACGCGCACATGTATCGTAGGAGTGTGTCGGTTTGTTTTCTATCGTGTAACTTTGTGCGCTATGTTATTTTCATGTTTACCTTTGCATTCAATTCTTCATGTAATCGCTATATGCGTAACGTTGTGTGTGTAAGTTTGTTTTCCTCAATATCGCTTATGTTCTTATTTACGGCCGTTTCTCGCTAATCGTATGTTCATCTTGTCATTTCAATATTCTTCTTTTAGCAATATAAATAGCATGTTCGGACGGATTACATAATATGCCATATGAGGACTTGATATCTAAATGTACAAAAAGAACTAAGTGAAAAGACATCAATCAGTACTTTCCTCATTTTGACAAATTGCTAAAATTTCAGAACTTTTCATAGTTTTAGGTCCATTTGTGATTTTCATATATTTTAATGTGCTCATAATCTGAGGTAGTCATAATTATGACTTTGCATCCTCACATATTGGTCTATGTTCACAAATTTTTTCAGAATTATTGGACTCTTTTAAGGCACTTTTTAAGGAACTTTTGAAGCTCAATTGGAATGCACAAACTTTCACATAGTTTTGAGCACTTTTCGATTTTCATATATTTTAATGCACTAATAATCTGAGGTATTCATAATTATGACTTTTCATCCTCACATATTGGTCTATATGTGAAAATTTTTCCAGAATTATTGCAGTCTTATAAGTCATTTTTCAGCTAGTTTTGAAGCTCAATTGGAATGCACAAACTTTCGCATAATTTTAAGCACTTTTCTGATTTTCATATCTTTTAATGTGTTCATAATCTGAGGTACGAATAATTATGACTTTTGATCCTCACATATTGCTCCAGATGGACAAATTTTCTCCCAATTATTGCACTTTTCTAAGTCATTTTTTCACATATCTTTTCAAGCTCAATTGGAATGCAAAAACCTCTCAAACTCCTAATTATATTGCAATGCCTACAACGAAAAAAATCAGAAGTATGATTTTTACAAATGTTTTACATATACTTTTAAGTACGTAATCAAACTCTACAACTAATCATATGTATCAGTTTTCACATTTTTATAACTACATTAAGATGAAAGAATTACTATCAAACTTCATGTGTTCAATATGTTCCAAATATTTTTTCAGATAGTTGTTACAACAAAATTATACAAGCGATGGCTGGAATGTACAAAAATTCATATGTTTCAAACATCATTTTATATATCCAAAATTATTTTTATTCTAAATATAACCTTACAAATACATCAAAATTCTATACGCTTGGCGAAATATAACTTTACATATATGATATGTAAAATTAATTCTATACATATCTAAAATTTTATTCATTCAAAAAATTTATTATATACATGTAAATATTTTCTACATACAAACTTCACAAATACAACTTTATCTTTTGTAAAATTTAATTTTATACATGTAATCTGGTACATACGGTCGGGGCGTTGGGCACGATCGGTCGTGCGATCTGGGACCGCACGACCGGTGAATACGGTGCGATCGTGCGGTCGGTACCGCGACGACCGATCTATAGCACCGTCGTCGGTCGATACCGCACGATCGCCGGCGATGTCGGCGCCGGTGAAACGTGCGCTCGGATGTTGATCGTGCGGTGCGTCCGGGGGCCAGATATGGAATTTTTTGGCGCATGGGGCTATCGGTGGAATTTGTTCGCGTGATGGAGCTAGATGCGTCAAAATTTCACGTAAATGTATGCTTGCCCCTCTACACGCACGCACCCGTGCAATTGTGCAAACCACGCTCACCTGCACACTAGAATTCATGGATGTTGAAGATGAATCCTTAAGCTCACAGAGCGTGGGCAAATTTTATTCTACTAAGTCGCGTTCACATGTATGATCTTATTTTTTTCAAAGCGTTTTATCGAGATAATCTTTTAAAAATAGTTTATCAATTCCAATTCATTCATATAAACACTTATACTAGTATCAAAAGCTATAAGGCATAATCATAAAGAAGACAGCCTGCATACCGAAGAAAAACACCGCGACAGCACAATTAACAAGGATTCAAAACCAGCTGGCTCGGTAGGTTCAAATGCAATGTCCCACCCCTGCCGCTGGAACTGCGGTGCGTGAACTACCTCCAGGCTAGGTGCAAGATGCTCCAATACATTGCCCTGCTTTCCTGCGCGCTCTAAGTCGATCGGGGAACTGAAGTATCGTCAGAAATGTGCTTATAAGTAGCGAGACGTGAACCATCTCAGGCCGAAGGCGACCGGCCTGTACGTTGATGGCTGTGATGCCATGTCCGATACCTCGGGCGCCCAATTCGCAATTGCTCCACTGGTTTACGTGCGTTCATTCTCTTTTCCATCTTGTTAATCAAAGCCACAATTGATTTGTAAAAAATTGCTGCCATGTCACTCATTGACCGCGGCGAGGACAAACTAATAAGTTTCGACGCGGCAGAATGATGGGCGAGTCTGGGTACGTCAACGGGGCAGACTTTTGCCGGCTCTCTCATTTTCCACCAGAATTACGTAGACAGCACGACACGGGTCTTTCTGACGACGTATTGCTCTTCCTATTTCCTGGCTCCAAAAGTTTAATCTAATATAGAAATTGAAATAATGTTTGTACATGCGTGTGCACCCGGGAATGTGAGAAGCTCTAATTATTACCACTAAACTCTATTTTCATGTGCGCACTTATTTTGAAGTGCATTTATTTTTTTATTTTTTGAAGGTGCAACTTTCATTTCTGAACTTAACTAATTGGTGTCTTATATTCTCGGTATGAGCTGAACGGTGTAACTGAGCAATATTTACAAAACAGAGCAGTCGTAAGAGTACTGTACCAGTGTTCAGTACTCGGAAGCGTACCGTAGCAATCGTGGGTACTGTAGCAGGGAGCAGTCGTAAGTTGTAGGAGCCTGGATATGGTCTCAGCGATACCGGGTCTTCTGAGTAGTGTGTGATATGTGCGAGTCGTGGTGCGAGGTGTGCGTAAATTATGGAGTTGTGACCGGTAGAACCGAATCATGGAGTATCTATTTATATTCTTTATAATCAGTCTGTTAACTAAAGAAGAGTGAATAATAGAGAAAAGAGAAGCAACACAAGTTGGGTTCGCGTCAGAAACATACTCTACTATTCATCGTCGTCCCCGTGTAGTGTGCGTTCACGGACGAGTCGAGTGTGTGATTCATGGGTTGAGTTCCTTCACAGAGATCCACACGTTAGCCGGAGCGGGATGCGGCGTAAGAGCCAGGACGGCAAACCGGCCGGGGCCGAGCTCAAGCCAAGCCAGTTGTGGTCGGGGCAACGCGAGAGGAGGGGAGGCAGCCAAGAATCGAGGAGGCATCAGGGAGCGACGATCGGAGGCGAGAGAGAGGGCGACACCAGTCGAGCCCCAGATAGGAAACAATTGGAGGGAGAGCAAGCGTGAGGAGGGATTGGAAGAAAGGAAGAAGGAATAAGGGAGTGAGGTGTCGGCCAGATGGGGAGAGAGAAAAAAAAGAGAGAAAGATAAGAAGAAAAGAGATGAGGAAGAAGAAATGGGAAAGCATGTAAGAGGAAGAACCAAGAAGACAAAGAGATAGAGAAGAGATAAGGGGGAAGAAGAGCCAGTAGAAGGCTTAAGGCCATTCGGCCAAACAGAAGGAATAATGAGAGGAGAGAGAGATTAGAAGAGAGAGGTTAAACATGATCAACTAAACTCGCACACTATCATTTAAATCGTCCTGATACAGGATCAAATACCCTAATAATCTGGTTAATTGTATTTAAATAGTAGAAACCCATAAATATTGTTCAAGTTTACTATAATAAACAAAAGTGCCATCAACAGATTAAAATGTAGCTATTATCAATATTCATGGCTATTATCAATAAATTAAGTAATCGCATATAGATTGTAGAAATCCACTAATAAGTATTCTTAATTATTAGAAAAAAATAATAACCATCAGAAGATCTAAAACTATTCACAAGGACTGAAATAGTACACGTTGATTTAAAATAGTACACAACAACTTAAATCATGCACGCCGATTAAACTTGTACACGACGATTTAAATAGCATGTAAGTCGTAAAAATCCGTAAATCACTAAAATAAAATTTGGAGATAGCACAAGGGCGTCTTAGTATAATTTATTTAATTAATATTTAATTTATTTTGTACCATCACTTAACTCTTCAAGCGTGTACCAACTAAGAGAAAAGAATTGGTACCAGGAAGGAAGAATTTATTCGAGTAACTCTAAGACCTAAAATTAATTAGAGAGATAGATAAATACATACTTACCTATAAGAAATTAAATAGCCATAATTGCATACATGAAATCGACTAGGAATAATGTTCACCGTTATATTTGTATGTGCATCTATTTAATCACGTTTAATCGATATATTACCAGAAATCAACAAAACATCGGACATACATCTTAGATAAACCATATCTCCTAAAGCTAGTACGATAATGTCAAACAACGAGTATCATATAGAAATTAATTTTGATTATCACGATCAGGGTTAAGTTGAGCAGAGCATCACCCTAGGAGCACAAACACATTGTCATCTTGTATTCTATTATAATTGCGTAAATTGAGTGGTAGCCTACGTATTTAATTGCAGACAACAATTTAAGTTATGGAAAGGACTTCACCTGATCCTACTTGAATCTGAATATGTGGTTAAAAGTCCATGCAAGCATTCCTTTTGAGTATATGACCAGAGTATCTTCAGCAAAATAAAGTATTTCCTTATTAAGTTATTATCACCATGCATAGAAATGAAAATCATGTTTAAAGTATATGATTGTGGTAAGAAAGAAAAGAAAGAGATAATAACAGACAGTCAGAGAAGCCACTATCAGGCCAATAAATAAGGGGTAGAAGGTCCCCAGGGCAGAAGAGAAAAAGGGTAGGTATGTGATCTTTTGTATAGAGATAAAATATAAGATTAATTAGACTTCACTTGTATAATGGACCAATCGTACTAACCATCGTTCCATTTAAAGACGGATAAATTAGTAATTATATCAAGATTATTATATTCTCTATATGGGTAAGTATTATTTAAAGGAGAAACCCAGAGCCAGTAGAGAGCCGGAAGTGGAGGATCTACAGCTGCAAGAACCCAGAACTGGTAAGTATTCCAGAAGTGGGGGATGCAGATTAATAGAACCCAAGACTGGTCAGATACCAGAAGCGGGGTATGTGAAGGCGATATATTACGCAGTTGGGTGTTAGTTGATGGTCAAAAACCACCCCAGCCAACAGCTAGGTTGCTTTTGGTGGATCTGGGTGAGGGTCAGACACCGCCCCAAGCTGTTGATTGAGATTAGCTAGGTAAAGATATAATATACTGAGATAGATATAAAAGTTCTGTATTCTAATCTGGGCATCACATCTAAGGAATACGAAGACCCATAAGCTATCAGAATCAGAATAATGATGGGTAAAGTGGTATAAGCCTACACAGAGATATATAAATCATGAATTCATGCCTATCTCCTGGACTTGAGGCTATTAAAACCAGTGGGAGTTTGATGCCACTATACGATTGTTTAGTAGTTTTCTAAATTAATAATTTGATATTCCTTTCAAAACTTAACAAACAAAACTTATTTTCTATAAATTGTGGGAAAGAGAAAAAGAAAAAAAGAAAGAAAACGAGCATGAGAATGAGGATGAGATAGGATGTTCTAAGAAATGTTAGAAGATAAGCATTTAGTGCATTTTGCTAATAATACTTACTGAGTACTTTCGTACTTACCATTGGTATTATCTTCCTTTGTTTAGGCGTATGTTAGACCGAAGGATTACATGGATAGATTTAAGTACTACCCGGATAAGATATTGCGGACTCCTAATACGAAGAGTAGGAGGCTGACACCCCTGTATGGAGGTTGAATGGGGTAGTCGGTGGTCTGGAATTGTTCATGGTGAACCCGATTGCGATAAGATGTAGTTATATTATCTTCGTTTTAGATAGATAATGACTAAAACATTTTCATTCCTAAATATTGTAATATTCGAGCCATCACGGTTTTGTAATAAACTTTAGCCTTGTGTGACTATATTCTTATAATGACATATTCTATATCTAATTATCGTTCTGCTGCAACACTCTAATAAACTTATTATTCGTTTGAGTGAAGTTCTATCAGCTAAGATAAATAATAATTCTTTGACTGGCGTTTTTACGCTACGATAAAAATACGGGTCGCCACACTCTTGATGAGCAAAAATACAAACATGCGTCATCTCGCTCGATCTGGAACAGGTTCAGCTAAAGAACCAATCACCTGAGAAAGTCTCGTCCAAACAACCAAACAGTTGGCTAGCTAGGAATTAGCCGCTGGCTACCTAGCTAGCCAGGGAAACCCACAGCAAAATCGCGAGACGCACGATCAAATATCAATCGACCGTACGCGCGCGGGCGCGACCACCAACCGTCGTCCTTCGTCGTGCGTGTATCCGATCGAGCACCTCGATCGTTGTCGCGCCGCGGCCGATGGATCGCAACGGCGCACCCAAAACGGCGTACGCTCGCGGCGCCAACGCGAGGAGTACGCACTTGTTAGCTCGTATGCATGTGACGTGCGACCGAACCAGCAAAACCAACCCAAACCCGAAAAAAGATTTGACGTGCCGCTCGATTTAGGGGTGATCGGAACAGTGATGATTTTTGATTTTTACTGAAAAAACATTGTAGTTGACTGAAAAAATACTGTAACTGAGTTGGTTTATTGAGTTTAATTAAATGTAAAAAAATACAAAAAAACCGAAAACAACAAACGAAAAAAATATAAGTAAATTTAAAAAAAACCGAAATTTTTTCTTGTGGCGATCTGATCATACTTCTGATGTTTCGCCGCCGTCGCCCACCGCCCACAGCGGTTCTGAGCGGGGCCTTACTTGCGGGCGTCGCCCCTGTGGGAAGAAGATATCATTGGTGAAGTATTGATCTTTCGATCTGTTGTTTTAGGGTGTGCTTAATGCTTTTTAGCTATAACTTATGATTTTTATTTGTATTTTTTAAAATGATAGTGGATAATAAAAATATCAACACGGATGTCACATATATTTTTAGATTAAAAAACTATTTAAAAATTCACTTTAAAAAACTGCTTTATTTACTTTGTTTTTTTAGAGAAGTAAAAGAAAAAGGAAAAGGAAAGGACCTTTAGCATTACAGAACAAAAGCAGGCGCGCGCCAGGTAGGATGGAGTACATTCTGACGCGCGCGGCGGGTGGATTATATGCGGCTTTTCCCGAAAAGCTCGTTTCGAAACGGTCGGCGTGGTGTGGCGTCGCTGCTGCGTGCGTGCCTTTTTTTCCCCCGTCCGTTCGTGCGATCACTGTTGGCGTTGGATGCACGCAGACGGAGCTCGATCCCGCGCGTTTAGCGCACGGCGACGAGATGGCCACGGCTATGGAACCATGGAAAGTAGCGCGGGATTGAATAGATGGATCGCAAAGCTAATCAACCCAAGGCCGACCAGTAAGCACCTTAAATCGAAGTAGACCCGGCGTTTTCCATCGCTTTCTACGTGCAATTATTCGACGCCTAACTTCTCCAAAAGATTCGTGGTAGGGTAACGCACCGGCGAAAGCTAGAATATGTAAGTCGTTACTACGTCTCTCCAACTACTCTAAATTAGGGGGGAAATGTCAAGCATGAATGAGCACATGTACGTCAGTTTCATGGTATGTAATTCATCTGCGAATTTCTAACTGAATAATGCAATAGGAATGAGTCTATTTTACCCTTGATCTCTTGCAAAAGTGTAAGTGTCAACCCTAAACTGCAAAATCAAATGTTTTACAACTCTGAAGTATCAATACCGTTTATTTTACCTCCTAAGCTAGATTGAAGATGGTTTTGCTCTGAGGTGGCACTTACATGGCAGATATTTTGACATGTAAGCTTATTTTATATCTAACCAGACCCACCAGTCAGCCTCCTATCCTCTCATTCTCATTTTCTTCTTTCTCTCCTCTCTTTACCAAAAGACAACAGATGACAGGACATAAGAAAAACAGAGCAGTGTTATGAGAGCTCTGGTTAAACTCGACATCACGTTAGGAGGGCCACAAAGGCGACAGGCAAGAAACAAAATAGAACCCCCACGGTCTCGGCCACCCTATGGCGCAACGGGAGGCGGAATACAGTAGTAATGCAGCTACGTACGGCGGCAGTGATGACACTGCTACCCGATAAGACACTATGACAGATAATCTCTAAAAATTTGACTTGTAACGAGCATCTATAAGGTAAAAGGAACCCACCGGATTGGTTTGTGAGGTCAAGGAAGCACCAAGGTGCCGTATCGGTGATGACTTGAGGCGGCGAGGACGTCTCGTCGGTGGTAACAACCTGGGGCGAGGAGAGACTCAAATAAAAATTTGGGGATGAAATACGGAGGTCTAGGAGTACTCTAGGAGGGAGGAGTTAGAATAAGTCTCACCGGAGAGGGAAATGTGCCAGCGGTGGTAGTTTTGGCCGAACCAAAAGAAGATGATGACACCAATGAGATCCTATGGATTAATTCGAAAAATAGGTTAGGGTAAATATAGAGAAGGTATGTGAATATATTTTGACGTGAAAGAGTGTGAGAGAAGCTCACTAGAGAGAGGGTTGCGTATGGGTGACGTTCACGGTTGGCACATAGCGGTTGTTTCTCGTGCTTGAGGATGGGATGAATGTAGAGGGGAAGTTGGGAAGATGGACGGGAGAGGGAGGTGAACCCAACAAGGTGTTTGACTGCAGCTTAAGTAGAGAGAAGGTATCGCAAGAAGGATTACCTTGTTTCCTAGTTGAGTATTGAAAATTAGGTCAACATAATAATTGATGGATAAACTAGACTTATTAGTTTATATAATAAATAAAATGCTACATGGAAGATCCATTATACGAGCTACGAGGGTTACACATCATGTCAAAGAAAGTTATGTGCAATTGTGCATGCATGGACTTACCGTGTACTAGTACTACTGACGCACAGTGTTTTCCTCGATTCTTACTTTCTTAGCACCGTTGCAATTGAAAAATACAAAATTGGTTTCCGGAGCCGGCAAGACCGAGAGCGGAACTGCTGCTGTACCTTTTCCATTGTTGTGCATTTATTGTTTTATGGTTGTCGCAGTGATCGTTTTGGCTTTTAAAAATTTCAATTTCTAGTTTTAGCTTTTTTTTTCACTATTCACTACACTATTCACTAACTCAGCTACAGTAAAAAAAAGATATCTACAATAAAATTTCAGCCAAAAGCCATCGCTAAAACAATCACCCCAAAACACGTACTCTACCTCGTTACTTTGTGGTCTGAAAGTAGACTAATCCAATTCTTCTCCTACGATCGGTAGCCTTCACCTTATGGATTCTTTTAAATTTATAGCTTATGACTTATAAGTTAAATATTTAAATTTTAACTGTTTATAAGAGATAATATATATAGAAAAATAGTTATATATGATTTTAATCGATACAGCTGAACTCAATACATTTTTTACTATAATATTCCTATTGACCATATCTTAAAAAAACATATAATTTAAAGCTGCTTAATATAGTCCGTATAAATATAAACTGATTAAAAGTAAAAAAAACCAAGCCATATATCATAGCAAGACACGTGCGTCGCGGCAGCACGTGTTGTATTTTTGAGTTGCCACAGCGTCTCGTCGGAGATGACAGCAGCAGTGCGGCATGGGAGGAGAATGGAAGGAGGGCCAGCACGTTGCAAGGAGGTATGCCAGCCGGTGATGGTGGCAGGGTTAGGGTTGGAGACGAAGGTGTTTAATCACGTCCATACTCCATTTGGTCTTAGAGGGCTCAAAATTTGAGTGCTGTCATATGCGGCCCCGCTCGTTTCGGCTTTTTTTCGGTTTCTACTTCTAGTTTCGACTTTTTTTTACTATTCAGTATTTCGTCTTTTTCTGAATTTTATTAGATATTTTAGGCTTTTTTGTATTTTCTTTTTTTCCCGTGTTCCTTTGTATTGTCCCTAATGGGTTAACATATTTTTTTTCTATTTTTACATTTTTTTGAAATTAATTATGCTCAAAAAGCCAAATCAGCTACAGTAAAAAAAAACCAGCTACAGTGAAATTTCAGCTAAAAGCTAGAAGCCATCGCTAAAACGAGCGCCCCCGTAACTTTGACAACAAAATATGTCATTTGTACGAGATGTTAGGGATTATGACATCCAACTAATGTATAAGAGTATGTACAGTACTATAAATAATTGTTATTTATAATACTCTTTATATCATATGCTAATGGTATTAAAGACGGCTTTTACAATAGCATTATCTTTTTATATGTCTCTATAGATAACTTTTTCTGATATAATGTGTTTTATTTCTTATATTATAATTAACTACTACATAATAAACGATTTAATTCTCTTGCTTTTTTATCTTTTTTATATTATTTTGTATCTTATGTGATAAGGCTTACAACTGGTATCACATTGCAACACACAAATTTCCGCAGCTCTTGCCTCCGTGAGTACGGTACTTTATCGATACAAAATTTATACCTTGGATTATTATTTTTGGTTGTGTACCATTGGAACTTTGGAGGAAAGATAGACTGTACGCCTAGTTGATGTCCTTTTCCACTAAAACTACTGCATGTGTGCTTGTACCATGTGTGCTTGTACCAGGGTGGGGGCCTTGGGCCATGGACCCATGGCACTTGCCAGTGCATGCACTGACACTGCGTCCGTCCATCTAGGGATGAGTAAGAAACATGTGCACTTCCCATTCCCACGCGCACACAGCATTTCGAACCATGGATCGTGTTTCTCCATGCATAGCGTAAAGCTGTATATTTTGTTTCTCTATACAACCGATCCTGATAGATATTATATTAGGGATTTGCCGTCGATCCTGTCGGCCTGCCGTATACACCTAGCCCCTATGCCCTGGCCTTGGTGCCGTGTGCGGCATTTCCCTAATCTCTCTCGTATGATCTTGTTACATTACATAGTATCAGACTAACCACTGATCCACACAAAAAAAACCGATCACCGTGCTCGTGCTGATCATCCACCTCCGCTGCCTTCATCTGCAAAATCGCACGCGTTTGCTGGCCGGGCCGGACGTGCTCCTAGGCCACACACGTCTTCCGGCCGGACGTGTGCTTCTCCCGGCTGTGCGCGTCTCCTGCACGGCATGTCAACATACCCTGACCACTTGTCAACACCCTCGGGTACCCTCAGTAGCCAGGACTCGCCGGTCCTCCCTGCTGCTGCCACATAGCCTGTGTTGATCAATCCACTCAGCACGATGGCCGTGAAAACCCACGTTTCGATCGTCCTTGTCCTCAAGGCCTCGAACTTCACCAAATGGTCTTCAGATCACCGTGTGCCAAAGTTCGGCCTTCTCGACCATATGACGGCTTCACCCCGACAACCCTACGGATGCGCTATGGGTTTAAACCGACTTCTCCATCTTTAGTTGGTTGTACGGCTCCGTCAGCGATGACATCCTCGATGTCACCATGGAACCTAACTAGAGCGCGCGTGATCTCTGGGTTGCTATCGACGCCCTGTTCACCGCTAAAAAGGAGTCCCATATGATCTTCCTCAGCATCCAGTTCCACTCCATGGTTCAGGGCGACCTGTCCATCTCGAACTACTATCAGTGCCTCAAATCGCTAGCAGACTCCCTTCGCGATGTCGGCCACGCCGTCTTTGAATGACAGCTAGTCCTCAACCTCCTTCGCGGTCTGAACGCAAGCTTCTCCAACACCGCCGATGACATCGCCAACGCGGAGCCCTTCCCCTCTTTCGCCAAGGTGCACTCCATGCTCGTCCTCAAGGAACTCCATATGGCGAACGAGGTCAAGGTTGCTGCCGATATAGCCCTCGTCACCTCCGCAGCCTTCCCCACTTGCGGACCGGGCGGGTGTCGCTCTTCCTCTTCCAGTGCGCTTCCCGTCGCCAACAACAGCGGCCGTGATGGTGGTAGCCGCCACCCCAAGCGTGGCGGCAAGAACTGCCACAATAAGAAGAACAACAACAATTCTTCCTCATCCTGTGCCCCCATTCACAGCTGTCGCAGCCAACCGACCCCTGGGTCTATTTCAACCCTTGGGCTGCAGCCGCCCCCAGCGCGGGACCCTGGCGTCCACAGCCAAGCGTCGGCATTGTTGGCCCCGGACCGACTGCACCACAGGTATTCCACACCACCTTCGCACCTCTGCAGATGTCCACGACCACCCCGAGCGCCCCTATTACGCCGTAGTGGGATCAGGCAAGCCTGATCATCACTCTCAATGGCCTCTCCACTACCTCTCAAGCCGACTGGGTCATGGATTCTGGTGCGTCCTCCCACATGGTCTCCGACGATGGCATCCTTTACCCACTCCTTCCACTTCCCCATCCATCCACCATCACTGTTGGCAATGGCTTTAGTGTTCCTATTATCTATCACGACAACACTCATATTTCCACACCTTCTTCCAACTTTGTTTTAAAGAATGTTCTTCTGGTCCCTTCTTTAATAAAAAATCTAATCTATGTACGCAAATTCACTCGTGATAATGTGTGTTCGATAGAATTTGACTCTTGTGGTTTTTCTGTTAAGGACCTCAAGAAACGGCGCATGATTTTGCATTGCAATAGCAACGGGGATCTCTACACCATCCCTCAGGTCACCCCACTTACCGCTCACCACACCCATGTCTCCATTGTCACCCTGCGGCACTCTGACATCAACGACTTGGTCACCCCGGCCCTGTCGTCCTCAGCAAACTACACACTTATAGTTCTATTTCATACAATAATGTAGATCGCACTCTTTACCATGCCTATCAACTTGGCAAACACATATGTCTTCCTTTTAGTAGTTCCAACTTATACACGCTCGCTTCTTTTGAGTTACTTCACTGTGATGTGTGGACCTCTCCAATTCTTAGTACCTCAGGCTATCAATATTATTTGGTTATACTTGATGATTTCTCTCATTTTTGTTGTACTTTTCCTCTCCGATGAAAATTAGATGTGAACAACACCTTGGTCCATTTTCATGCTTACATCCTTACTCAGTTTGGCGTTTCCATTAAAACCTTAAAGATTGATAATGGCACTGAATTCATCAATTCTACCACATCCGTCTTTCTCTCGCAGCATGGCATTCTTCTTCACCTCTCTTGCCCTTGTACGTCAGCACAAAATGGCAAAGTCGAGTGCGCACTTTGCACCCTCAAAAACATTGTGCGCACTCTGCTAATTCATGCTTATATGCCACCTCCATATTGGGTGGAGGCCTTGGCCACTGCGACATATCTCCTGAATTGCCAACCTTCCACTGCCATCCCAGACACTACACCATTCCACAAACTTCATCAAAAACAGCCCACTTATGCTCATCTCTGTGTCTTCAGATGTTTGTGATATCCCAATAGTTCCTTTACATCTCCACATAAAACTCTCTCCTTGATCTGTTGCTTGCGTATTCCTCGGATATCCCCTTCCCATAAAGGCTTCCATTGTGTCAACTTCGCAACGCAACAGATCATTATTTCATGACATGTGGTTTTCTACGAAATTGTTTTCCCCTTTCGTTTCAGGTACAATGGTGATTCAGGGGCTATCCTGGATTTTCTCCTACAACCCGGCAATGTCGCTCCACCCATGTCCGATCTCCCGTATGTCCCTGCTCCTATGGTTTCTCACAAGCCATCGCGTTAGGCGTGTACGTCATCTACACCTCCGAAAGACAATCTCGCATGGCCGCTGGGTCTCTAGCTCGCCCCACATGCTTTCCTGGCTCATGGCTGCCAGGCAGGCAACCTACCTGCCTTCGCTCCTATGGATCGAGTGGACACCACCTCCCCGACACCTGCGCCCCAAGTGGCACCTGCATAGGCTCCCGTACCACCTCCAATGGCACCCACACAGTCACCTATGCCTCTAGTGTCGTGACACGTAC
The DNA here is from genome assembly GCA_036346265.1 of Melocanna baccifera. NCBI lineage: Eukaryota > Viridiplantae > Streptophyta > Magnoliopsida > Poales > Poaceae > Melocanna > Melocanna baccifera. Next base: position 14,752,439 of record CM070693.1, read on the forward strand.
AGCTGCGCCCCGCTGTTGCGCGTCCCACCGGCGCTTCTCACCCCATGGTGACTCGCGCTGCTGTCGGTATTGTAAATTCGATTGATCGCCTCAACCTGTCTACGATACACCACTCCACTTCATCGATTCCTTCAGACTACCGCAACGCCCTCGCCAATCCAAATTGGCATGCTGCGATGTTCGACGAGTTCAAGGCTCTCGTCGACAACTGGACTTGGAGACTAGTTCCCATCCTATAGGAGATAACATCGTCACCGGCAAATATATCTTCAAGCATAAGTTTTACTCCAATGGCTCCCTAGCTCGTCACAAGGTCCACTGGGTTGTTCGTGTATATTCTCAACATCCTGGCATGGATTATGACGAGATGTTCAGTCTAGTTATCAAGCCTTCCACCATTCGAGTCGTCCTTAGCATCGCCACTTCACACTCTTGGTCGATCCACCAACTTGACATAAAGAATAATTTTCTTCATGGCAACATCGACAAGACGGTCTACTCTCAGTAGCCCCCTGGGTTTGTTGATCCTTTGGTCCCTGATTATGTTTGTCTCTTACAGAAGTCACTCTACGGTCTCAAGCAAGCACCTCGTGCTTGGTACCAACGCTTTGCATCATATAATGGCACCTTGGGTTTTATTGCTTCGTCCTCCAACACCTCATTGTTCATCTTCAAGGAAGGTGCATAGATCGCCTATCTACTCCAATACATCGACGACATCATTATCACTGCTTCATCAAACAGCTCTTCTTCAACACCTCACCACCAGTCTTCACTCAGAGTTCGCCATGATTGACCTCTGGGAACTCTCCTTTTTCCTCGGTATCTCAGTCACCTGTAACTCTAATGGCTTATTTCTGTCTCAGCGACAATATACGATTGAGCTTCTTCAGCTAGATGGCATGGCTAAGTGCCATTCTACATAAACAATAGTTGACACTCGCTCTAAGCTTTTAGCTTCGGACAACACCCCTGTTTCTGACCCCTCCGCCTACTGCAGTCTCGTCGGTGCCCTGCAATATTTGACACTTACTCGCCCGGACCTTGCATATGCTGTTCAGCAGGTGTGCCTGTACATGCATGATCCACGTGAGCCTCACCTCGCATTGGTCAAACTCATCTTTCAGTATGTCAAAGGTACTCTTCACTTTGGTCTTCACCTCAAGTGTTCTTCCACTTCATCTCTCACGGCCTAATTCGATGCCGACTAAGCAAGGTGTCCTGACTCTCGACGCTCTACTTCGAGCTATTGCTTCTACTTCGGGGACAACCTGGTGTCCTAGTCCTCTAAGCGCCAGACGACTATGTCTTGTTCTAGCACTGAGGCTGAGTATGGGGCTATTGCACATGCTGTTGCTGTGTGTTGTTGGCTCCGGCAACTCCTGATGGAACTTCATCACCCCTCACCTCCTCTATAGTTGTCTAATGTGACAACATCAGTGCAGTCTACATGTTGTCGAACCCTGTTCAGCAACGTCGCACAAAGCACATTGAGATCGACATCTACTTCGTCCGAGAGAAGTTGTCTCTTGGTCAAGTTCATGTACTTTATGTGCCCTCCTCTCATCAGCTCGCCGATGTGATGACTAAAGGCCTGCTGTTGCCACTATTCAGTGAGTTTCGTTCCAGTGTTTGCATTCGACCAGCGACCGCTACGACTGCAGGCAGGTGTTAGCGAGATATTCTCTATGTATAGCGCTACGACCGCTACGATTGTATATTTCATTTCCTTGTACAACTGATCCTAATAGATGTTTATTAGGGGTTTGTCGCTGATCCCGTCGGCCTGCTGTATACACCTGGCCCTCATGCCATGGCTATATAAACTGGCGCCCTGGCCTTAGTGCCGTGCGCGGCATTGCCCTACTCTCTCTCTCTCTCTCTCTCTCTCTCTCTCTCTCTCTCTCTCTCTTTCTCTCGCTTGATCTTGTTATAGATCGACAATTTTACATTAGTGCTGGTTAGCTGGGAAACAAGCGCGCTCCAAAAAGCTTATTTTGGCTTTAACTATTAGTTTTTAGCTAAAATTATACTATATTATTTGTTAGCTTTTTGAGTCATTCAATTAAAAAATTTTAAAAAGAAAAAATTATTATATCGTTACGGACAATGTAAAGAAATAAGAGAAAAAAAATACAAAAAAGTCAAAAAGATAAAATAAACTGAAATTAGAAGTTCACATGTTCAAAATGCTTTTGAGTTAAAAATAAGTTAAAAAATAAAAAAATCAGAAGCTAAAATTGTTTAAGAGACTCCACTTGAGAAATACACCCTGAGGTGCTGAGCTGGAGCCATGGAATCGTGATCTCGCCCGACAGTAAGAAATCCGCACTCCATTGGACGTATAGTAGGGGCCCATTTTGCCATGTCGGTGCAAATCATATATACAAAGGAAAGAACATGCTGCACTTCAAAATTGCTCCTTATATTTCGAACTTCGATCGCTTTCCCTTGCTACTTTTCAGAATAAACTGAAGTTGTCTCCGCTGGGCTGCCCACGTTTCGATTTGTACTGGCTCTCTCTCTCTCTCTCTCTCTCTCTCTCTCTCTTAAGATTCCAATTTGTACTATAGTAACCCGAAGTTGTCTGCTCTGTGATATGTGCATGGAACAGACGGTATGCAGTCGAGCTGTTACAAAGGTTTCTTATGAAAAAAAAGGTCATGGCTACAAAGACTCAAGATACAGCTAGAGTCTTTTGTCGTCAGCTACAAGTCTTCGCGCCAATCACGTTTTCCAGAAGAACGCTGATGTAGATCTGCAATAATTTTCGCAACTACTATAGCTAACGGCCATCTTCATGCGTCAATTTTGGCCGGTGTGCTTTACGGCGGTACGTGGAGCGATTGTTCGGTGAGTCAGTGCCTGGTTGGACACGCACGCCAAAATAGTCCGAGTGTTTGTTCGGAATTTGTCCTCCCTGAAGTCGTAACGTCCCTTTCATCTTATTTTGTCCCTAGTTTTTGTTTCCGTCAGATCCAAGAAATCGACGGGTCGTCAGTCGATAGCATTGATATGATATAAAATTTAAGGCTGCCTATGCATTGTTGGGCTGTAAAAATTTTCGTTTTTCAGTCAAATTTTGCAGCGTGCGATTGAACTGGAGCGCCTACAGATTGTGACACGCTGCCAGCTACGATACGAGGCGTACTGCACCTTATCTGGCACGCAAATTGCTTTGATTGTTCGATTTATTTGTTCTGTGTTGTCATTATTAGGCCCACTACTTGTTAATGGGCCGAAATTTGGATTGTCTGTGTACTAGGCTATTCGTTTATCAGACTGCTCGTGTCACATGAAGCCGGCAGCCCGGATGGATTTTGCCCCTGGTTTAAATAATAAGCCGGCAGCCCGGATCAGTAGAATCACCACACAAATTATCTCTCAAAGGGAATCACATGAAGGTTGAAATCGCGCGTGCACCCCCTCCCCACTAACGCCGGCTTGGCTAGATGCTCCCAAAGGGATAAAAACACCTGACGGTTGTTGGCCTAGAAAACGCCGTTGGCAGGCCTTGACATGGGGTGGTGTCTGGATGCTTGCCCTTTTCAATCTGGTTTGATCAGTGTTGAGAGTTCATGGTGCACCCTAGGCGCCTGAAGTAGCTACGCATGATGCCAAACACACATACGAGGGGGTGGATTTCGCCCCTACTTAAGAAATAAACTGGTGGTATGGATCGATAGAATCACCACATGAATCACCTCTAGTAAGGCCAAAATTGCACGTGTAGCCCCCTGCACCGACATGTGCTTGGCTCGATGCTTTTGTGGAGATAGAAATGACCTGTCGGCTGCTGACCCAAAAAACGCTGTTGGCGGGCCTTGACCCAGGGTGATGTCTTGGTGTTGGCCCCTTCAAGTTGGTTCGACCAATGTTGAGCATCTATGGTGCACCCTAGGCACATGAACTAGCCACATGTCATGTCAAACACACGTACGTAGGGCCATATCGGTGGATTTCACTACAGGCTTAAAAATAAGACGATGACCCAGATCAAGATAATCAACGCATGAATCACGTCCGTGAAGGCCATAATCATGCCCCCCCGTAATGATGTTGGCTTGGCCTGACGTTCCCATGGGGATAGAAATGCCATGACGACCATTGGTAAAAAAACACCATTGGTGCGTCCTGACCTGGGCCAACATTCAGGCGTTAGCCCCTTTAGGCTGGTTCGACCAGCATCGAGCGTTCGCGGTTCCTCCTAGGCTCCTGAAGTAGTCATGAACGATGCTAAACACATGTACGTTGGGCAATTTGGGTGGATTTTGCCCTTGTCTTAAAAAAAATAAGACAGCGGGTCAGATCGGCAAAGCCACCACATGAATCACCTCCTAAGGGCAAAATTGCATGTGCGACCTCACGATTGGCACCAGGTTTTCCCATTGATCCCATGAAGGAAGAAACGCCTAACACCGGTGGCCCCAAAAAACAACGTTGGTGGCCTCGACCCGAGGTGACGTCAGGGCAATGGCCCATTCATGTTGGCCTAATAGGCACTGAGCATCTGTGATGCCCCTGTAAGGTCGAGGAGGCGACTAAAGGAAGGCTAAATAGATGCTTTTAAAATTCACTTAGGTTAAAACCGAGTTTATAATATGAAAGTATAAATCAAATCGGTTTGGCATAATTAACGTCTAAATCAACTAGTTTTACTTAAGTGCACTAGTATTCTGTACCAAGGTTTGCAATCCTACAGTAATAAGCAATCAATTTAATTCTAGAAATGTAAATTGAGCACAAGAAAGCAAACTATAATTGACACAATCTCTTTTTACCATAGTGTTCAGAGACATGCCGATCTTTCCTAGTCCATGTTAAGGTAAACCCAAATGAATTGAATTGGCTTTACGAATTAAACCAAACACCTTAATTCCACTAATGACAGCTCTTTCTTGTTCTGAGTAGGTGAGCTCCAACCTTCACAATATGTCGGTATGTTGTATTTTTATGCTAACATGGGTCAAATCATGATGAACTTATTCCTAAAATAATTTCTTAGTCTTTGGATGTGCAGGGACGCTTAGAGGCAATTATGGTCAACGACTAATAACTGGGACTAGATCAGGGTGGATCGAGGTCCAAGTAGCCAAGGTGGTCTTATGGGATGGTTGGGCTCAAGCATGACTTATAGCAAAGCTAAGGGATACAATTGAAGGAAGGTTTGAGCAGCAGGTTGGATCAAGTTGGCTTCATCGGTTCAAGTGGAGTGTGGTCTAGTGGAAGCCAAAACGAGAAAGACTTGCCGATGGAAAGGAAGCCATTGATAAACCTACATGTGGCTTGCATGGTGGCTAGCATGACAATATGAATAGAAAGTCAAGGGAAGGTGACCGAAAGTTTCATCGAGACATTTTGGAAAAATGTTCAAAATCGGACTTGAGGCCTACCCTAAAACAGTGGTGCCAGGAGACACAAGGAAAGTAGTTTAGGGTTAGACTAGAGTCGTGTATGTTGTGTGGACCAATCCCTAGGGTGTTAGCTGGATAATCTTGTAAGCGCTTTCAAAAGCACGTGAATGAGTGTAAAACTCGGTGTTAGTGGAGTTGATGGGTTTCTTCAATTCTTAGCGGGTTTAGACCCACTAAGGAGACTAGTTAGCCTATTTAGAGGAGAAGGAGGCTAGCTAGGGTTAAGTAAGGAAGCAAGGAGATGTTCTAGGCTTAGGCTAGTGTTTCCTTTCCTTATGGTGTGAATAAGAGTAAAATTTGTGAAGAGTCCTTTATAAATCAGCAAGCTGTAAGAACCATTTCTCTTCATGCAACAGATCAAGTTCTTGCAATCATTGTACTCTTGTCTCTCTTTGCATGAGTTCTTGTTCTTGTATTTGGTGATTTTTTTTGTGCTTCTCTTGATTTTGTTGTGATCCATGATGAGCAAGAGGCACTGGTAGATCCTTCAGATCAATCTATGCCCATCATGATCACTTTATAGTAATAATCAAGATTCTTGACTTGACTTGATCTAGATTTATGATTTTATGATCATGGCCTTTCTAACCCAAACTTGTGACTAAATTACCTTACTAGGACATGTGAGAGGTGATCAGAAAAGTCTTATGATTTAGATTCTCATGAGTAAGAAGTAATTTGGTTTTGGGGGTTTGGTGTGTTTCTTGTGACTTAGAAGCAATTCTTGCAAATTGGATGGGATTAAGTCCAAGAACCATGTATTTCTTGATTTGATTTGGTTACTAGCATCCTTGCTAAAGTCTATATCAAATTTGGTAGCCATTAGACTTGATTTGGTCAAAATTCTCAAATTTGGTTTTTGCCCTAGGAGTTTTTCACCTAGGATCTGGGGATCAAGGCAGTGGTTAGACTGTCCTCTGCCTAGCGGTCAGGCCGGCGTGTCACCAACGGTCAGACTGGTGTGCCACCAGCGGTCAAACTAGCCCGAGTGCCAACTCTCAGGTTTTGCATCGTTTTAATTGTAGATCTTAGTAGGCTTTTATGTAGGTGGTGTAATATGATCTTGGTGACTTTCATAATCATTTGAGTAAAGATTTAGAATACTTGGGGAATCAAAAAAAGCTTCTGCAATCATTCACCCCTCTTTTAATTGCCGACATCTATCAAACTGGAGAGTAGAGCAAGTGAGATTGAGTTATAAACACAAAATGAGACTTAAGTTATTAGGCATGACCTCTCTTAATAGTACTGTAACTTATACTAGTAATTCGGTCTTCCAACCAAATATCAAAACCGGTAAAAGACTAGAAATACATTCTTAGCATATGCTAATTATACCTTTGCCTTACGCATCATATTTAAGCTTGATGACGAACATCTCCACTTTAAGTCTGAGTTCTTATCTTGATATGTATTAATCCATAATGCATCTTTCACTTTCCCTCTATCGACACATAATAGTTTTCTCTTGTCTTGATGATTAACTCATAATAATCTCCATTTTGAGATCTTAGTTTGATGCTCATCAACTCATGATGTTATCATTCATCTTAAACTTTGACTTGATGACAATCAACTCATGACATCATTCAAAGTCTTCATCATCGTCATGGGACATAACATATTCATTCAAACTCATGGAACATAACACACGGTTTTATATGAACTACACAAATTTTATATACTCAAACATACATTTCTTTATCCTAGCACACGGTTAGGGGGACGATTAAGCACGTGATTTATCCTACCGTGCAGGAGGAGTTACCTGGAGGTAGACCCACATATCAAGTTCATAAGACCTTCGTGTGGTGGCTGGTCAGGTGAATGAACAGTGACCCTCCAACCAGAGGTACTTGGGTAATGTAGTCTCTGGTAGTTCACAACCATGTTGGTTTGAGGCCTTAATTGAGCATTAAAGCCTTGTTTAATAGATTATTTAATTCTTGTCAGGTCTTAAGTAGGTTTTTAAAAATTTCAAAAATACCATGGCATTGGGCATACCCTGGTTTAGAAACTACCAAGTTTGTTGTACCCAAACACCTCAAACTGTTTGTTTAATACTATGCTGTTCCTTTCAACCTCTAAAATACTACGCATACAAATAGGCCCTAGACTTGCTCTGGTTTTATAGTTTGGGCTTTGGCCCGTGTAAAGTTTTTAAAGTCTCCAGCAGAAGAGGTGATTGGACGCAATGCTGGCAAAAAAAAGCTAGTCTGGTGGGCTCGGTCAAAATTGTTTTAATTACATTTCTTTTGGTTCAAATTAAAATGAGTCAATTACGAAAGAAACATGATTACCTTGAGGCTCTCGTCAGCTCTATAATAAAATTGCTTCGAAACTATAAATAAGATGACACTAAATTTAAATAGATCAAGTTTGAACGAAGCTTGATTAAACAGCTTGGCTCGATAGCCATCCTAATTGCACCGTGTAATAAGGTCTGATTAGTGTCAAAGATGGTTTTTTTTTGAAAATTTCAGACTCTTTTTTCTTCCGTTTCTAGGACAAAAAGTTTGACGGGATTATAAATGAATGAATAAACTTAGAGAGATGGTGACGATCTCTCTCTAAAAAGGCTGCTAACACTGAGCGCTGGCCACGTACGTTATCATGCATAACTAATCCGGCCAACTGCAAAAGCTAATTACTTTCCGGCTGGGCAGCAACCATGGGCGCCAACAGGAACAGCATAGCGGTGTTTTTTTTTTTTTTACTTTCATTTTTTTTTTTTTTTGCCTTTTCCGGTTCTGGACTTCTAGCAGCAACGACATCTCAAAGCTATCCAATCCAATTTAGTCTGACCAACGATGTCTTTTCTTACGAAATACTAGCACTGAGTTCCAGCTAGAAGCACGGCCAAAGTTTTGTCTTAGTTAATGGATGCGTCAAGCTAAGACAAATACTTATTGGTGACCAGACCAGCCGGCTTCCACCACATAAGGCGGCTTACTAGCTAGCGGAAAAATGTCGTTTATTCTGACTGCGCCAAGCAAGGTCAATTTTAACAAAGACTAATTAACCAGTAATAACAAGTGCTTCCACATAAGTATAGACTGAGGTAACAAATGTGTCGTGCTATACTATCACTAAAATTTGTTATACTCCAAAGTCTAAAGTACTGATCATTTCCATGCCATTTCGTTCATGCAAAAATATGTTTGGAAAATCATTTAACTATGAAATTTGGTGAGATTTTGCAAGTGTGAACATGGACGCGCCGGCAGCAGCTGCGTTTTGTGCATTTTTGTATGCCGATGGAATCGCGGATCGACAATTACGCACTTTGCTATCTCTTGGCTCTCAATTGTTGTAGTTAATTGTGACCACACTTCTATGCTTATTTTTCTGGTTTTGCCAGGATCGTGACACCATATTTTAGTCGATAACCAGCTAAATTAGCGGGGCATTTACTAATATACACAAAATGCAACTCAATGAATAAGCCAGTATCTGGATGGCATATATGCATCCCCCCTTCTTCCTCTCTGCCGATCAGCCAATTAGAAGATGTTATGTCCTACTTCTAGAAGGAGCAATTAGAAAATGCACTAATGTGTCTTGCTCCTCGTAGTGTTCCTTTTCCGATTATAAGTAAGACGCACAAGCATACAACCACACACCACCATTACGCACACTACATATATATATACACGCAAGTATGTCCCTTTAGCACATACCTATACAGACGGAGCCAGGATAAATCCATGACCTTATAAAATTTATACTAAGCACACCCGTGTATAAGTAAAAGTGTATATCAGAATTTAAATACTGGTGGGTAGAGTCATACATTCACAAATTTACCACCACAGCAAGAGGTGGTTCTTGGTTCTCGTGGTGTTTGTAAATAGTAAATTCCAATAGGATGAGATGGGGACTAGCTGCCCTTACATATAAAAAGATGGAGATGCCTAGCTCTGAATTTTTGTTTGGGGGGAGCTAAACAGGTCTTAAATTTAGTAATACTGGTACAGTAAACTACGTGATCTTCTGCTACGTGTTTCCTTCTTTCTGAATTCATTAACCTTGGATTTACGATCTATCTATCCAGCCCTTCAATATGCTTCATTTCATGGTAGTCATTTTCACTATATTAGAATGGCAATTGCTGCTGCTTTTGCACTTTCACCGCTTCAGTTCAGGCTAGCAGTGCCACTTGATGCATCAACTGGACCTGGAGATGCCTAGTCATCGTGATGCACGGTCATTTGGGCGGCTTCCAACTGCATAATGGACGTACTTTACATAATAATGCGCTAGTGACCGGGCAGGCATCCATCCAATTGCCACAAATCTTTTTAACTAAAGACTCAACCGGCGGTGGTGCATCATACACGAGATCATTTTAGGTCCTAAATTAGGCGAACAGGGAGAGATCCCTTCCTGCTTCAACTTGTCCTGCAGCATGTGCAGGTCTTTACAAAACCCGTCGATATAAGCTTGGTATTAGCTAATATCCCTGCCCAAGCAACGAGACGATTCCTGCCTCTGGCTTCGCGAGGCAAGAGAATCAGATCAAGTCCAACTAGTTTTGTCACCAAGCAGTACCAAACTTCCATTTTGGACAATGCTTGAACAGTCGAGCTGGTCCGGCTGAACATTATAGCCCAAGTTCCAATCAACCGGAAATATTTATGGCTCCAAGTTGCAAGATCGATGACAGTGCTTTAGGCCTTACAATATGCAGGGGCACACCATTTTAGGCCACTTGTAGCGCCCCTGTGTTCCTGGCCTTTGGAGAAGCTGCAAAGAAAATTTCCAAGCCGTCCCGTCGGTGCGCGAGAGCACGTGACAGCGATACGGTGGAGGAGAAGGCAATCTTTGCATCGTCTTGGTCTCAGATTATTAAGAGTTTTTATATGGTGTGAACCCTCAGTTGTAGAGCGATTGATGTTAAGCTAAAGAGGGTGCTCCGGTTCAGTACGGTTCCTTCCTCCTCCCCCTCTGCGTTTCTTCCTCTGGAAACAATGTCTCCTGTGCCGAGCCCACATCGATCGCACCTTCTAGGTCATGTAACAAGGTAACTAATACTGGTGTTTCATTTGTGATCTTTATAAGGGTGTGGTGATGTTAGGTCAGCAGTTCAATTGGAGTAACGCTTTGATTTGTTTCTGATAAAACTTGCAGGAAAGAGAAGCACATGAGGAAGGTGGAGACCTTTGCGCCGCACAACGACGGCCACCAATGGAGGAAGTACGGCGACAAGAAGATAAATAACTGCAACTTTCCCAGGTTCGGATGGACACCCCTCTGGTCTCCTCATTTAGTGATCTGCACCTGTATGATGTTCTGGAAAGCAATTGGTATCACTTCTTGAGTCTTGACAAGCAAATAATCCGAAATCTACATCGTTTAGCCACCTTTCTGTGATGATTCTTCAATGTTCCTCTCGTTCTTCCCAGCCAAATCTACCACATGAGACTAGGGCGTAGTGTAACAAATATATGGGAAAATATCTTGATCTTTTCATGTTCATTTCACTCATAAATTGGTGCTTTTCATGTCTTGCTGCAGGTACTATTACAGATGCACCTATAAAGACAACATGAATTGCCCGGCCACGAAACAGATTCAGCAGAAAGATTACAGTGATCCCCCGTTGTATTCAGTCACCTACTACAATGAGCATACATGTAACGGTGCTTTTCTTCCTCTTACCCCCACGGAGTTCCAGTTGCAGAACGCATCTGGGAAGGCAGTCTCCATCTGCTTTGATTCATCTGGGGCTCAAGAACCGATCACCAATGCCAGCTCGCATTCTTCAAGCGCAGCGCGACGCAGCACACCTTTGGAGAACAAGAACCAGCCTCTTCCACAGTGTTCAGAAGCCTATTCTTGGGGCGCCGGCGTCGTAGAAGAAAATCCAGTCTGTACTGAGCTGCAGTCTTGCAGCACCGAGACGGATGCATTTTCAGCTGGTACAGTTTCTGAAGAGATGGTAGATGCAGGCAGATTCGGTTCTATCAGATTCTTCCATTTTTTGTAAATGGATTAATGGAAGACATCTGATTTTACTTCAAAGAACTAATATGATACAAATAATTTTTTTCCTCTACATGCTAAGGAGTACCAGATATTTGCATGTGAGATGTGATCATGATTTTCTTAGTTCAATTGAAGTACCACTGCTAATTCAAATTTCAGAGTTCATTTCTGCAAACTCTCCCATTCTCTTGAAACAATGTAGTGTACTGTACCTTCAAAAGCAATGAGTGCATTACTTATCCAGTTATGCAACGTACACAATGAAAATGTGATTAGGATAGGAACACACAAGATGAAAAAGGAAGCAGCATTGGACAGAGCTGTCAAATCATCATAGAGATATATGCATCATGCCATAAATAAGCTTGCAGAGATCTTTATGGTATGAAAAAAGGAGCATACAAGGGCTCCAGAAGCATATGAACCTGAAAGATGGGCAACACAATCTAAATTCTTCCAAACAATATTTTGTACCTTGGCAATCAATTGCAGGATCCCACTGCAAGAAGCAATTCGATTCAGGAGAACGCTTAAGATGGCTTATGCTCCATTCATTAGTAGCAGTACGTAACAGAATACTAGCTTTACCATCTCAGAAAAATAATTACTATGCCAAATTTCAGGAGACGGGATGACGAAGTTGAACAAACAATGCATTATATTCCATAATTGGAGAGGTCATTGGTGCAAATATACACATGAATTACATTCTTCAAGTTTCTTTTTTTGCTTTCAAGCATCCTAGAGCAGCCAAGGCTTGTCCAAATGGACCTGATCACGAAGAGTCGAAGAGAGACCAAAACAAGGACAAAGGCATCAAATGAGAGTATGAGACACAAGCCTGCATGTTCAAAAAGAGAGGAAAACTTCTGCATCCTGCATCCGCAACTGCTAGCTCCATTCAATCTCCACAGCATCTGTTAACTCTGTTATATCTCCGCAAATAATTTCCAATTCCATGAAGCAGGATGCTGTAAGAAACATATCAAGCAGAAATCAATAGGCTGGTTTCAGGGTTGGCTTCGTGGCCTATGACATGGAAATCACCTTCCTTTGCAATCAACACAATCAGATGAAAATGTCCAAATGTTACTTCCAAAATTTGATGACAAGATGGTCTGAGGAACGCCCAGTACACAGAGTAAAACACAACACATCAGGATTGTGTGGCTGCAGCTGAGCAAATCATGTCTGCACACTCTGAATCATCCTTGACTTCAACACCGCTGAAATTGAAGGTTCTCGCCAAGCTGTGCACAAGCTGGTCATGGATCACCTCGTCGGGAGGGAGCTCCACCACCGCCTCCCGCCTCAGCGACGTGACCTCCTTGTGGGCGATGCCGCAGGGCACAATGTGCTTGAAGTAACCCAAATCAGGATCGATATTAAACGCCAAGCCATGGCACGTAAACCCGGACGAGATCCTGACCCCGATGGCCCCAATCTTCCTGTTCCCGACCCACACGCCGGTCTCGCCAGCGCCCCCCGGCCGCGCCGCGACGCCGTACAGCGCCGCCACCTCGATCATGGCGGACTCGAGCCCCTCGACGTACCTCCGCGCGCCAAGCCCGATGGCCCGGAGCGAGAGGATGGGGTAGAGCACGGCCTGGCGCGGGCCGTGGAAGGTGACGTCGCCGCCCCGCTCCGTGCGGTGGAGCTCGGCGCCGAGGCCCCGGAGGTCCGCCTCCGGCACGAGCAGGTTGTGGTCGGTGCGCCGCTTGCCGAGGGTGTAGGTCGGCGGGTGCTGCAGCGACAGCACGAGGTCCGGGACCCGGCCGGCCCTCCGGTCGGCGACGAGCCTCTCCTGGAACCTGAGCGCGTCGCCGTACTTGACCACCCCGAGCTTCCACGCCTCCAGAACCCTCCTCGCGCCACCACCACTCATCTCCGTCGGTGGGAGGGAGGAGACGGCGGCCTCCCCCGGCTACGGTGACAAGTGAGACGAAGCACTAGTCGATGGGCCATCGGTTAATGGACTAGCCTGGCATGGCTTCCGAGTACCGGCCCACGGCATGAAGAAGGAAAAAGGGGAAAAACGGAGTCGACCACTCCCAACTCGAGAGCAGCTTAGTTCGCGGCTCGCCGACGCCGAAACCCCACCCCATCCCCGCGCCGCGCGCCGCCTCCGTGCGCTCGCTCGGCTTGGCGCTTGGGCTCCCCCCTCCCCAGTCCGAACGATGGCGTCGGCGGCGTCGGCGCTTATGGAGCTCGCGCTCGACCAGGTATGGCTGAGATCCAAATCCTGCTTGGTTTGCAAGTAGAAACTGAGATCCAAATCCTGCTTGGTTTGCAAGTAGAAACGCGTGCTGGTATGTCTGGCGCTAAATTTCGGCTCCTTTTTGCAGGCCAAGTTCGCGTTGGACAACCTTGAGGTCCCTGTAGGGTATGCCCCGGTTTCACTTCGATATAGTTCACGCGGTGAAAGTTGATTCTTAGTTCTTACTGTGCTAATTGCATGGTCCTTGTTGTTCTTTCCATGGCGTGGCAGGTGTGTGATTGTGGAGGATGGAAAGGTTATTTCCTCTGGTAGCAACAGGACGAATGCCACCCGGAATGTATGCTACTATAATCTTTGCTGAGATTGAGATGTCCAGATTGATGCTTTTGTGTTCTTTTGGCTAAAAGATGTTATTTACCTTGTGACTCCAATTGTTAGGCTACCAGACATGCTGAGATGGAAGCAATCGATGTCCTGCTTCGGGAGTGGCAGAGTATGGGACTTGACCAGTCGCAAGTCGCGGAGAAGTTCGCAAGATGCGACCTTTATGTCACGTGTGAGCCCTGTATAATGTGTGCAACAGCATTGTCGATTATTGGTCTGGAATGTTTTGATTGTCTGTCCTCTCCTGTTAAATTGTGATAAGGTATAAGAATTTCTGCCTCTAACTTGCTCTTTCTTTGTTCTTTGAATAGGAATAAGGGAAGTGTACTTTGGTTGTGCCAATGATAAATTTGGAGGATGTGGATCAATCATGTCGTTGCACGAGAGTTCTTCATCTGATGACTTGTCAGGGTGAGGGAACAAGCAGCAACACATTGAAAGCTATCTACTCATGAGAACAGATTAATTTTTTTTATACTTCAAATGCTAGCCCATTCTTGCCAGTATTTCAATTTGTTACATGCAATGTCATGATTTCAGAAGAGTTGGACCTGCTTAATCTCTCTGTTTCCATGCATCATGCATGTGATACATGGTTCTTTTAGTTCTCATTTCTTAAAGCCTGAATTCCGTTAGTTATTTAGGGTACTCACGAATTGTAAAGCTAACATGGTCTTGTGTGTTTCTTTTGCTAGGAGCCAATGTCCCAGACCAAGAGGTTTCAAATGTACTGGGGGGATCATGGCGGAAGAGGCGGTAGCTCTTTTTAGGAGTTTCTATGAGCAAGGAAACCCAAATGGTTTGTGCTTTTGGCCTTCTGCATGTACATGTTATTCCATGATTCCTAGAATTATTGATTTAAATTCGTATAGAATTGTCATACAGGTTCTATGTCAAAACGTTGTTCAAACTGTATTGCTTCTGTTGATTTTATATAGTTGGGATCTCTTAGCACTATTGACGTAACAATCAATATGATTTCATTTTCTACGAGAATTAAGGAACATCGATGTTATTGCATTTGTAACATAAGTGCATAAAGCAAACTTTCGTTGTGTCCTTTAAGCTTCTGCATTATGATGATATTTTTCTTCCACACATTTCAGCTCCAAAGCCTCACAGACCAGTCCGAGTAGCTCAGCAGTAACTGATTTGTTAGTCTACGACTACAAGCATGATAAGGAAGATCTCAAGAATTGAGATGTAACAAATGGATGACGATCTGCTTAAGGTTCATCACATGATTTAGAGTTAAGCATCGCTGTCTTTGAACAGTATGTTTATGTATTGTGCTATGATGGGGGTGGTGGTGGTTCTTGCAGATCTCCATCCTACAAGTTTGGCGATTCGAAAAGATATTCCACGGTCGACGAGCTTGTGTTTCTCCCTAAAATTCAGCCTTACGCATTTGCAGCAAATCTTGTCATTTGTAACCTTGAGAGCAACATTTGGTTATGATCTATGTGTAAGATACAATGCCACTTTGTTGATTGAGCTCCTTATACGATATGTTTTTCTTTGTACGAAATGGCATTTTATTTGTTGTGAAAAATGAACATGGTGCATCCTCTGGGTAGTCATAGGGTGAATAAAGTTGTATCCCGAGTTTTACTCTCATTTTGTATGATCTCATTACATTATGTTGGCCGGAAAAAAATGCTCAAGTAAAATTTGTATCATGAGTGTTACTCTTATTTCTATTACAGAGCCTACCTCTCGAAAACGGAAACTGGAAGCTGCTAAGACACGGAAACGACTCGCCACGAACTCGTACACGGACACGAAGACTCGGATATGACTCTAACTCATATACGTATACAACGGACTCATACAGACTAAACAAGATTAAACTCTTAACAACAAAGATGGCATTTGGCGACACAAGCATATGATGTCAGATGCTTAACGCGTATTTGATACACGGGGAGGCAGTCTGGAACTCCTTTTACAAGGGATAAATAGTGAAATAATGGTTTATTTTGGGAAAAGGATGTAAGGTTACCTGAAGTTCCAAATGCTTTGACTTGTGGCTGAGGCAACATAGTTTATCCTGAGCTCCCTGGATCTCATTTTGCATGACATCTTGGATCCGAACAGAAGATGCTAGACCTGACTGCAGTTGCTCGATGTCTAGTTCCCTTGACTATAGCTTCTCCTTTAGTACTCTAGTGAGCATAGCCTGTTCTTTCAACTTAATTTCAAAGTCATCCTGCATTAAAGAATAAAAATAAGAAGACATGGTTTGGTTTCAGCTTCTGATACTAGCTTCAGCTGCCCATGCTCTGACTTTGTTTCAGCAACTTAGCTCAATTCTAGTATATACTTTGACACAATGTTTTTCATGTTCTCTATAAACAAATTTCATGCTATGACATATTTAACTGTATAAGTGGTAAGAAAATGTTTTGGGTGTTTTTCACATTGTTCTCTAAAAAAGTCATAAACCAACTGAACAACCCTTACAATTTATTTCAGAATATCAAAATTCAAAGGAGTTTCGTACCTTAGATAACTTGTCCTGTCTCAAATGACTGCCACCAATGTCCTAACCAGTTTTTTCCTTCTTCACTCTTTTTCAGTCAACGCAGATTTTATTGTTCGCAGACTTCGTGTCAAATTCTCAGTTCATTTTTTTATACCCTGGTACTTCAAAGTGTATTCAATGGCTGCAAATTCATCAACACTGCCGATGTTCTCACTCCTCTTAGATTTGATCAAGTCCAACAGGTTGGTACAAAGCTAAAGTTGTTCACTATGGCGTAAAGCTCCTGGCCAAGACTAAGTGAGGAAAAACTTAGGCTGCGCTCAGTATAGCTGTGGCTGCGCGTTCGGTGATGACTATGGACGATTATTTTACTGTAGCGTACTGTAACAATTTTGTTCTTTTGCTTTTTTTGTTTTTTCGAATTTTTGCATTTTGTTTTTTTTTCGTATTCCTTTGCATCGTCCGCTCTAGATTAGTGTGTCGCTTTTATTTTTATATTTTTGTAAACTTAATTATGTCCAATAAGGCAACGCAGCTACAGTAAAAAATAAGCTAGCTACAGTAAAATTTCAGCAAAACCAAAAAACCATCGCTATTCCGAACGCCTCTTTAATCCGTTCCCACTGCTTTGGAGACGATTTAAAATTGCAAGGTTCTCTTGCCTAAGATATTCTAATTCAAGGGTACAGGACTGAATTTCTTTTCTCAGCTTTTGCTCAACTCCAGTAAGTCTGATAAGTTCCATTTGCATCTTGTTGATGCTTTCACTACTTTCAACATATCTCTTTTCTAAATCAGCATTGAATCCCTGTCTTAGGCCAGCTATTGTTTTCTCCTGTTCCCTAGATACTCTATGTAACCTTGCAATCACTTTGTGCAATGACTTATTGTCATCTTCCTTTTCTTTTATGCAATATCGGATTTGGTCCCTTTCTTCTGCAGCTTTAGTGAAGTTATCACGCAACTCTATGGAGGAGCCATAAAGATTGGCATGCTCACTTTGTAGGATCGGTACGGTAACATAGAGGTACGAATGATGCTTTCAAATTTTCCCTTGAGCATTCGTCAAGCTTCACTTCGATAGCTATGAGAGGCTATGAAGATCAGAAATCAATCACCACACGAAAAAAATCTAAGCGAAAACTGAGCAAAATGACCCTCGATGTACCTGGAGGTCAGATTGAACGAACAATACCCGGTCAGACCATTGAACAGTAGCCGGACAGTCTACTGCAATAAAACTAGCACCAGAGCCGTTGGGAGTCACTGCGGCGAGGGCCAGTACCAACCAAAGTCCCCATGTAACGATCCTAAACACAAAAAGAATCAGAATCGAGAATGACACGACAACCATGATCAGTGAGCTGGCTGGTAGATATGAGCTGCATGGTTAGTTTTGGGATATGAGAAATAGCAGGAACAAGAAAAGATGAATTTGGAAGAGTGCTTCGTCCTGTGATAGAAAGAAAGGTATCATCTGCTATTTGAACAGTGATAGGAGCAACTAAAGGACTAATAGAAGTGAGAGTGATGAAATCAGATGTCATATGAAAAGAAGCTCTAGAATCAAGGATTCAAGGTGATGTACCTGAGCAAGGACCAGAAGGTGGTCTCTCAGCCGTAGACTGAGTAGTAGAATCAGCAGTATCTGACGATGCAGAAGCAATCATGCGGTCTAGCAATGTTAGAAACTGCTGAGTGTCAGAGGTACCAGGACTCCGCTGAGAGGAGGAACCTCCAGTGCCCCTCAGAGAACGAGTACCACGACGAAAATCCTTCTTCTTATATCAAAATTGCTCCACATGTCCGTCCTTATTGCAATAGGTGCAGTGGGGTCCCCTACCAACAGCAGCTATCACTGGTGGAGACACAACCATGTTATGAATAGTATTTGTATTCATCATGAGACCAATGGACCAATATATATACACGTACAGGTATATCATATATACAGGAAATCTCTTATACAATGGGATAACTACACAGCTATATGAGATATATTTAACGATGAAGAGCTTGACGAGGCTACGTCTGGTTGGCTTCTTTGACTGATCCGTTGTGATAGCATACGTTCATTCGGAGAGGGTGGTGGGAGTTGTCAGAGAGGGAGCAATACACCCGCACACAAGGTAGGGTGGTTGCAGGTGACCTTGAAGCCAGTGTTGTACACTGCCACGATGGTGACACCCAAACGTCGTGCCATCTGCATCACCTGACACGCGGCCTCCCCGTGGTTCGCCACCAGCACATTCTCCATCATGCCCCCGCCGATCAGGGACGACGGCTCCACCCCCAGTGAGGGCAAGGAGAGAAACCACAATAGGAGGTGGCACTAGGGTCGTGGCCCCAGTGGAGAAGAGGAAGGGGAGCCTTGGTGACGAATGTGGAGGCAAGGGATCGGGGAGGCAGGGAGAGAAGAGGAAGGGGAGTCCCGACGACGGATGTCAAGGCGGAGGGGAGAGAAGGGGATAGGGATCGGCGGATGTTGAGGCAAAGGATGCAAAGGGGAGAGAAGGGGAAAGGGATCGAGGAGGCAGAGGAGAGGAGTGAAAGGGGAGCCTTGGTGGTGGATGCGTGGGGAGGCAAAGGGGAGAGAAGAGGAAGGGGATCGAAGGAGGTAGGGAGAGAAGAAGAGATGGCGGTGGAGGCGGAGGAGGTGGGGAGAGAAGACAAGACGGATGTGGAGGAGGAGAGAGAACAGAGAGGATCCAGAAGAGAAGAGGAAGTGAGCGCGGAAGACGACTTTTTCTGTGAGGAGGGAGACGAATGTAGCGCTCTCTCTTTTTAAGTAGTAAAGGTTAGCAATTGATCAGAGAGAAAACTAATAGCAGTATCTTATACATAGGAACATCTATCTAAACTTCATCTCGATCTTTCTTTTGCCGTTCCAGCAGGCAAGAAACGCACAGGGCAACCAACGTAGGCATGGCTTGTTGGCCAACTCCACGGCGGTTTCCGCTCCTTGGACCTTTGAATCCATCTGAAAGCATAATCAACTGGACATTCCAAGATTCTCTGGGCTCCAAATAACTCGGCGTTTCTAGAATGGTTGTAGGTAGCAAGCAGCATTTGACTCTGGTGGTGAACTGGTGATTAACAATACATCAGTTATTAACCACACAACATATCCTGCTCATGATGTGAATTTCTTTTACCAAAAATGGAAAAGAATGTATGCAGGATGCTTACTTATTCTCCTTGTTCCCCCCATTTTCTTGTTCTTTATTTCCTTTTTTTTTCCAAAAGTGAAATTTTGAAGTACAAGAGTAAAGCTAACTGATGTCCTTGTTCAAGTTGTGTCACTGTAATCACACATTCATCGTAGTCCGCTTTCTACATTCACCTGGCGCAAATAAGTGCCAAGCTCTGAAATGTTTGGTTGCGATTTGACCGGGAAGTCCTAGGTACGCTGAGCAGCTGCGATGAGGGGGGTAAAACAGTAAATTAAGGAGGTAAAAAAAGAAGGGTTTGGGCCCTGCTTGGTCCTTATCTGCGGAACCTACCCCTGGCGGCGACCACTTGGTTCTCGGTTCCTCACCATGGCGTCGGAGAAGGAGGCGGCGCTCGCCGCCGTGCCCAACGACAACCCCACCATGTGAGCCCCCCGCCCTCTTCTCTCCTCCTGTCGCAAAACCCGTGCTAATCTGTGGCAATCGTAGCTCGTCCGGTGTTGGGTTCTCGATCTATTGGTGCGTTGGTAGAATATATTTTTTGGGTAGTTTCACATGTTAGGTTGTGATTTATCACTCCTATCTCGAGTAATTGTGTGTGAATTGCAGATTTAGTCCTTGTAAATGGGAATTGCAGGATTGGAGAACTGGTTTTGTGCCCATCTTTGTCCAATTTTTCTATGGCCCTAGGAGATCGTCAGTTAATTCATTATGAATTGTAGTCCTTAACCAACTAAAAGATGATGCGGTCTGCAAACGTGGGAGTGTGCAAATGGGTGCTTGCCCAAATATGCAATGGGGGGTGTACAGTACAGGAGACTATACAGTAGCACTTAGCTCATCAGTTAATGAACTGTTGCACTATACCTTGTTTATCGATTCGCAGCTGTACCCACTTTGGTTTTGTTAAGGCCAACTTTTAACTTCTCTGCCTAGGTGGTGCATGTTTACCCAGTAACATTTATGACTCATGTGCAACCATATTACCATAAGAAGTAATTTAAGGAAATTCATGTTTGGTACATTGGCCAACATTTCTGGAACCTAAGAACTAAAGCTGTTCCCAGATAGTGGATCCTGCCCATTTTATGCTTGTACGAATGTGCTCTCTTGTATTATGCTGATGGACTACGGCTAACTAATGAGCCCTGAATACTTTTGGGTAGGGGTGTTCACGGTTTGGGCTAAACCATTCAATCCACTGAACTGACCCAAACCAAATCGGCTTTGTAACCTGTGCACGGGTTGGGTTGGATTACCATATAAACCGGCAAACCCGTCTCTGACCCCCATCTCTCGTGAAGTTGGGAGATGCAGATCGAGAACTCAAATATTGCGGGCACAACCATGTTTTCATTGCCTTTATCTGTCGCGAGTCCTCATCATTGCTGATGGCCGCGTCCTCCCCGCTGTAGTCATTGTGAATCACCTCGGGTATATCATCCAGCGAGAAATTCCATCCATGGCGAGGCGGCTGCGATAATGGCGTTGCCGTTAAGGAGGTCAGGAGGTGAGAAGCGATTCCAGCAGTGGTCAGGGTTTTCTCAACGACGGCGGAGTTTTTTTTTATCTGCAGCATCTCTCCGCCAGCCCTTGGATTCTACTTCCATCCTCTAATGTGGCGGCACCTGTTTGCTTTCTTCTGTTGAAGATGACACAAGGAAGAAGGAGAATATTTCTAGCTTGGGCTCCTCAAAACTTATTGCATTCTTAGCCAGGCTCAACTACCAGCAGCAGCAGCAGCACAGAGCAACCCCCTAATCCGTGAAACCGCTCTGCCCAACCTGCATAACATGATCATTTACGGGCTGGGCTGGTTTTTCATCCCAAACCGCTTCAAACCGGTTTTGTTCAGCCCTACTTTTGGGTAGAATATAGACAAATATCTATGTATATGTTATTAGATGTGTAGCAACTGTAGTGCCAAGGTTCGCCAAATTTGTAATCTCCACATCACTATGAAGTGTAGCCTCGCATGTGCAGTAATTAATTTGTTGATGAAGTAACATGGCCTGGGTCAAGGAGAGATGGTGCTATCAATATTTAGAGTGTCAGTTATTTCTCAGTAGCAGAATTGACTTGCTGAATTGACCAACTATTGCCTAAGAAAATGTGGAAGTAGAGCATTTGAACTATGCACAGCAAAGCCTTTGAGCAAGTGAATAAGTTTCTGAAATTTATTGCATCTGCAGATTTGACAAGATCATCAACAAGGAAATACCTTCCACTGTGGTGTATGAGGACGAGAAGGTATTATGCAGTATTGCTCTTCTCTATATTCAATTAGGTTGAAAATAGCTTTTTGTGAAAACTTGATTACCGGTTCCCCCTACCACTATGTATGCAAAATTTCCTATTGAGTGTTAAAATGCATGTGTCTAGCTAGGTTAGAAGAGAAATGAAGCACTATATTATACACTAATTGATAAACTCTAAGACTTCTGCTTCAGCACCTAGCTAGAGGCACATACATTGTGTTCACTAGGAAAAAAGGAAGTTTGCTAGTATCTATGCATGTGTGCCAAGCGATCCCTTAAAAAACTTGGGATGCGATGCATTAATAACATTCTGCTATAAGGACTACATACATTTGCTTTAGAAACTTGGATAGTTTCATTTTGTTAGCACTAGACAAATGAGCAGTCCCAGCTATAAATCTGTTGCTACTTACTGTTGTTGTTAAAGCCATTCTTGAACTGCAGGCACCAACGATTGGACTTTAAAATATAGTTAAACCTCAAATTTTTGTCTAATTTTCCAGCTACAGTTGTGTTGTGGTCGGTGGTTGGGTACGGGTCCGCGGACCAAGAGTAGGGCGCTCGCCCTCATTTAGCCACCGACAGAACTCTTCTTTGACGTGGTAGAGAGACTCTGAGGCCTGATTTAGAAGAGAAGGGAGACTAGAAAAGTTTATTTTAGTTCTTTGTTTAATGATAACGATACAATGTTGTCTCTTTTATAGGGATGGCTACACTTATCTCTAATACATGGAATAAATCTAAAAGGAAATAAATCCAAATAATAAGGAAACTAATTATTATATTCCTAATCCACGACATACTATCAAACTATCTAAATTCGTATCCCCGCACAGGTACTGTTCACACGTTGCTACAGTATCCCCGTGCGAGCACTATTCACACATTGCTGTAGTACCCCCACGGGTACTGTTCGCGAGTTGCTACCGTTTTAGCAGTGCTTTTCATGGATCTGCTAATCTTGGTCCATAACATTATACCTCTCGCGATGAAACAGCTCGTCCTTGAACTATCAGGTGACGACCACGGACTAAGACCTTCGCGCCCCTATGTCGACGAAAGGGCACAATGATGACATCACGAGGTGCAAAAGATAATCAACGAAACCTCGATGCACAACAACGAGGACAATAACTTTCTAGCATTGGTTGACGTTGCAAGAGTCGTTGGCGGCAAGGGCAACTGGCGTAGGGTAGTAGCATCCTTCTCACCTCAGGGTGCAATGGCTGCGAGAGAGATGCGACGATATCGCTGACTCCTACATGACAGCCGTTACGCTTCGCATCTTCGAAGGCATGGCGTTGACCGGCTACATGGAGAAGACCGCCATTGGACAACGGCAACCTTCCTCCTCGGTGTAGGCACCAAAGGTGAAGCCTGGAGAAGAGTCTCGTTGGTGAAGGCGGTAGCGGGACTAACGCCAATGACGACGATGGAGACGGTGATGGCAACGCCGCTATTGCACTGGCAGGTGTCGCCTTTTGCTGCTCCTCCATCTTGTACATGGTCGCAGTTGGCGGCGATGGCGACTTAGCAATCATAGCAACATGATGTGCCTTCTCCTCCATCTTGGATCATAAACTCTTTCATCAAGGCCATCAAATTAGTGCAAATCTCGGTGGAGGATAACTCGGCATCGGAAGCCATGGTAGTTAGCTCGGTGGAGGCTTGGCTTGTGGGTGGAGACAACGTGATGGTGGTGGTGAAACGGAGATTGATGCGTTTAACAAAACTTGGCCATGTATGCACCCCGAGTGCACACTTTAGCTGCCGGTACCACAAGGCGGCATTCCCCGTCGAAAGTCGGAAGCCCTAGGTAGTGGAATCATGAAGCTCGGGCTTTCATGGGATCGAAACCCCTGCTGCTTGCCATGGATGATGGCGCAACAATTGGCTCTGGTACCAAATGTTGTGGTCGATGGTTAGGTATGGGTCCAAGGACCGAGGGTTGGGCGCTCGTCCTCATCTAGCCATCGGCAAAGTTCTTCTCTAGTGTGGTTGAGAGGCTTTGGGGCCTGATTTAGAAGAGGAAGGAGACTAGAAAACTTTGTTTATTTCTTTGCTTAATGATAACGATACAATGTTATCCCTTTTATAGAGATGGCTAAACTTGACTCCTAATCAATCTATCTCTATATTAAGAAAAATAACATTAATAATAGGAAATTTATCTCTAATACATGAAATAAGTCTAAAAGAAAATAAACCCAAATAATAATTAATTATTACATTCCTAATCCACGATATGCTATCGAATTATCCAAATTCGTAGCGCCCTACAGTACCTCATGTGGGTACTGTTCATGCATTGCTGCAGTACCCCACGGGTACTATTCATGGGCAGCTACAGTTTCAGCAGTGCTTTTCATGGATCTGCTAATCTTGGTCCATAACAAGTTGAGTTTATTTGCTTCAGGTAAGAAAACATGTTATTTAAGGAAAAAAACTCTAATAATTAGACCCGCATGTTCTCTTGTTTTGTGGACTTTATTCTTCTATAGTTGCCTTTCAAATTAGAGCAATCAAGATTCTAAAAAAAAAGAACAATCAAAGAGGTTTTATACGGTGACCATGCATATTATGCTGCTCGTAGATGCTCCGATCCTCATGTACACACATTATGTACACAGAATTTTACAATATAGACCCACGCAAAATTTCCAATTGGTCCCCTCCATGTTTTGTTTCTTACGTATTGGCTCCCTCATAGTAAATTTCTAGTTCTGCCAGTCAATGATCACATGATCATGCATACTATGAATTTGACATTAGCATTCTTTGGAGGGCCTTGCGCTAATAAAGAAAACATAGCTCCATCTTGTCAATGACTAGTGTATGAGTGTACGGCATACTACCAAAATGCAAGGTTCCAAGTAAACTGGATTCTTGGTCGAATACTGCTGTCCATTGCTTTGTGAATGCTTAAATCCTTGGAGTTCATCTATCTTATATTATTATGTTTTCTACTGAACACTTCTGTTCATCTTTCTTAGTTCTCCATACAACTTGTGAGTTCTGCTTGTGAAAGGATATGAACTGTGGGTTCATTTCCAGGTTCTGGCTTTTAGAGACATAAATCCTCAAGCTCTGACACACATCATAATCATTCCCAAAGTCAAGGATGGACTGACTGGCCTTTCAATGGTAGTGTTTAACTGTTCATCAATTATAACAGTTTGAAATTTACTGTCCTCGAAAATAAAAATGCATTTCATACCATCGTCCCAGGCAGAAGAGAGGCATGTAGAGATACTGGGGTACCTCCTCTATGTTGCAAAAGTAATTGCGAAGCAGGAAGGACTTGAAGATGGCTATCGTGTTGTCATCAATGACGGCCCTAGCGGATGTACGTCCCATTTCAATGCCCTTAGATTAGAACACCTATTTGCTCGACCACTTACCCATCAGCCACCTGAATCTTCTTCTTCTTCTTCTTTTTTTGCAGGTCAATCTGTTTACCACATCCATGTTCATCTCCTTGGAGGCAGGCAGATGAACTGGCCCCCAGGCTAAGAAGCTCCTGACTGTTATCAGTCTTCATGGCAAGGATGTCCATGTAATTTCTATTGAATAATTCCAGTAATTGCCAGAACAGTTAGTGCGCGGAACTTGTGCTGCATGTATGTTACTGGAACCATCCTGCTGTGATTTATGGACAAAGAAACCTGTACTCGGATTGACTGGTCCTTTCCTTATTGATGTGTGCTATGTACTCACTAGTCACTACTGCTATTTTCCTCGTTGAGTAGTTGTGGTTACCTGCATTTCCCTGCTTGTATGGTGGAACGAACAATTTATGATCTAGACCCCTCCATGCATGATGCGTCTGTCTGTCCATACACTATACTATAGCCGAATGAACCTGCTGGTATGAAGTCTCTTGTATCATCTAGCCATACAGTGAATGCTGCCCAGATGGAGTTGATAAATCTGTCCCAAGTAGCAAGAATCAATTGACATGATTTTTGGGATCCTTTTGGGCCATCTAGCTTCAAACTCTCAATATCAGCTGACCCTGTGGCTTACAATATCTGATGATTAGACCATGGACCTCTAGATATGTAATGCCTGATCATACTCTTTTCTGACCGCTTCAGTGTGGAGTACAATGTATCTCAAACCGTCAAACGTGCTGGGTGTGGCGGCATGGCTTTCATTAGTGGATTGATTGGCCGTAATAAGCAATAAAGATACGAAAAACACGAGAGCATTATCTACTACTTGCCTAACTCTCTGTAAAAAAAATAGGGATACAAATCTAGAACACATAACAATTAAGCAATAGATATCGCAAAATAGATAAAAATGTATCTAACTCGCCATATTGTACACAAAAATAGGGAACCGCCTCTACAACACTTGGGAGACAGCCAATGTTTCCTGATTTTGACGTTGACGGCGGAGTAAAGATGGCCATGAGGCCATCAGCATCCTCATCTCACATGATCATCTTTGTCTGCCCTGCATTATAAATCGTGAAAGCTCCCACACACACAGTACTAGGTAAACAACACACCACAAGCCACTTGAGGAAACCACTCAATACACAATCACAATGCCAAGCCTGGGCACGCTCCTGCACCTTCTCCTCCTTGTCGCTGTCGCCGCCGCCGCCGACGTTGCCCGCCGCCTCGCGGGGTGCGCGCGTTCGGCGTCGTTCCGCCTGTCCATGCGAGAGCGTCTTCTCGAGGTGGTGTCCTCCACCGAGCAACGCGACCGAGAGCTCCCCGTGGCGCGGTACGGTAAGCAGTACGGAACGGAGCATGAAGCGGCGGCGGAGCACTGCGCGTTCTGCCTGAGCGGCATCGTGGAGGGCGACGAGGTGAGAGTGCTCAGGTGCCGGCATCTGTTCCACCGCTGCTGCCTCGACCGGTGGCTGGCGGCACGGCCGGGGGCGACGTGCCCACTCTGTCGTGGCGAGCTCCTCACGGCGGCGACGTGCGACAGCGAAGACCAGGAGGAGGAGGGCTTCGAGGGGGTGGGCATGGTCATGTTCGTGGCTTACGTGCGCATGTGTAGTTGGTTCTGGCGGTTTGGAATGTAACAGTAGGTGATGACCAGTTTTGGCCTTTTGGGGGTGTTGTTTCCCTGCCACGATTCGCCACAACAAAGCTAGGTTTTAGGCCCTGTTTTAAATGCAGGATTTTTGCTGATTTTTCATAGAAATAATTCATGTAAAACGAGCCCTCAGGGTGTTTTGAGTCCAAAGGTGGATACACTGCCTCTTTGGCATGCAGTAGTATGCTATATATATTGTTTTGAACAAATTTAAATGTATGTGGCTTTACATTTGAATCGTACATATTATTTCCATAATTGCACCACTTCATTTGCAGCGAAATTCGACTAAACTCATTTGATGTAGGAGTATTAGAAGTGGAACTACATAGAACAAAAAAATAAAATGCTGCGGAGGAGTGGTTGCCCACTTGGGCGAGATGGGAGTGAGGTGAGGCCTAACCCAACATGGAGTCGACGGCCCACGAGGAACATTAGGATTGATGCGACGGAAGGTAAAGAAAACGACGCCCTGCCCTGCTTCTGGCTCCTGTACTTCTTTTTTTTTGTCAAGTTCCGAAGATAAGCGAGAGGGTCATGGTTGTTCATGTATCTTATTTATCTTATTTTTATCTTACGTATATATCTTTTCATCATTTTTTGTAAAACTCATATCCTCTTAAAATCCACTTCTTTCAACAGTAACTATTTATTTATGATCAAAATCTATCGGTCATAATAAAATCTCAGTAAAAGCCGAAACGCTCCCTCTCCCCCATTTAGGAATGCTATGGGCTTGGGCACATCCAAGCTTTTGGATTAGGCTGGTCCAAAATTGTAAATAAACTAATTAAATTTGGACCTTCTTTATTGGGTTAGACTTGGGTTGAATTGGACTTGACTGTAGGCCTCAAATTTTCTATTTGGAATGCTTCTAGATGGCCCAAGCAGTGACAATCTGATCGATAGTTTCCGTCCTGTTTGAGACTTGGTCGCTTCGAGGAGGTCGCAGTTCATCAATGAGGAGCCCTCGCGCTGCCAGCTCACCACCATCTGCCACGCCATGCCTCTGCGCAACCTGGTTCTCCTCCACCGCACCGTGCCTCCACAGAACCTAGTTGCGTCGTGCCTGTACAGACCGCAAAGAAGGGCAAGGCCCCGCCATCATCGTCGAAGCTTGCCAAGTCCGGTGATCTTAGTCGGTCGTTCTTGATTTGATTCAGCTTTGGTTGGTCTCACAATTTCTCATGAATTTGTTTTCTTCACTCGTTCTTGATTTGATCTCTCGAGTCTCTGCGCTTCCCCATCTGTGCTCGCCGTCCTCCCCCTCCCTCGAATTTCTTCAAGGACTGGAATGTAGTGGGTGGAGGGATAGAGAGGAGTTGAGGCCCACCAATTCAAAATTATAATTGTGTTGCAATTTGGCCTGATTCGGCTGTCGCGGCCATGGACACAATGGAGACCATTGAGTTCATGTTATCGTCGAACGGCTTGGAGGATGACAACGCCATGTCGTCCAACCTGCACCACCCATTCCTCACAACTTCCTCGTGCGGTTTGGATAGCGAGAGCGACGGCTGTTGTGGCGACGAGAACAAGGGTCTGGCAGCAGGGGGCAGGGGATCATTGGGCCACCAATATTGCTGGCGATGAGTGTGGACGAGCTACTCGAGTGCAATCCACTAGGTTACTGCAATAGCGCCTCGGTTTTTGTTTTTGTATCTTGTCTACTCTTGTTTGGATCAAGACCCAGACTTTTATTGGGCTTAGATTGGACTTGGGCCTTTTTATTTTAGATCTAGACTGGATTGGATTTAAGAAACAAAGGGCCTGTTTGCTGATGGTTGTGGCTGATGGTTTTTAGCTGCGACTGATGGTTTTTTGGCTGTTTACGACAGAGATTGCGGAAAGAGAGATACTCACTTGCGATTTTTGATGGTACATGTATTAATTTTTTAACGTGTACTACAATTAACTTCTAGACCCCATCTTAAAAAAAAATATTTTGTTTAAAAGTTAATTACTGTAACAAAAACCAAAAACGACTTTTAGAAGCCGTAAAGAACAATTCAGATTTAGACTAGGCTTGTGCAGGACTTCGGCCCATTAGCAACTCTACCCCATTGCGTGATTGCTCGCGGCTCGCTCTGTGCCTCTCTCTCCCTCTCTAGGTTGGCACTGCCATGGCCTAGCTCGCCAGCCTCCGTTACTGCGACCTCGACGGCTCACTTCCACCTCTCGGCCCCATAGTCGCCCATCGGGCGTGCCGAGCGAAGACGCAGACGGACCCGAGCACGCAGACGGCGCTTAGGCACGGCCCGTTAAGGCACGTGTAATAAACGGGTCGTGTCGGCGGCCATGCGCCGTGGTGCGAGCCGAGCACGCCCGATGCCATCTTTGTCTTTGGCGAACGCACGCTAAGACTAACGCCGCACTCTGGCTGACTAGCCCGTTTAACCGAAAAAAAGAGAAAAATTTAAAAAAATTAAGAAAAATTGTAATAAAAATGTAGAAAATTCAAAAAAAAATAGAAAAAATATTGAAAATTGTAGATATTGTTAATCATAAAAATAAATATTTACAATGACTCGTTGTAGACATTGTAGAGCCGTTAATCATAAATAAATTGTAGACATTGTTAATCATAAAAATAAATTCAGAAAATTGTAGAGCCGTTGGGCGGGCCGTGCCGTGTGGGCCCGCCGTGCCGCACCCTCGGCCCAGGCACGGCCCGATCTGGCGTGCCGTGCCGGCCCGGCCCGTTTACGGGTCGTGCCGTGCCTAAACGGGCCGGGTCTACAGTGACAGGCCATGGAGCAGCCCGTTGAAGCCCGGCCCGTTTGGACAGCTATACTTGGCCCTGCCCGCCCTCGCAGGTCCCCGCGCGCCTCGGCTCTCCGTTACTCCTCTCTCCAAGGTACCCTTGCCTTCACCACAACTCCCATCTCAAACTTGTGATTTGTGATTCCCATCCTGTTGGCTGCGGATAGCTGGTGACAGTCTAGGGGAGGAGGTCCTGCGCATGTTCCTCGCGGAGAGGCAGATGCACGGCGATTTCGTTTCGAAAATCTCTGACATGGTTTGGAGGAGAGCGGCGCAAACCTTGATGCGTCACAGGCTACCACGGATCAAGAGAATGCTGCATATGTTGCGCAGCCTGAAAATGTAAGCTGTGCCAATCATGCTGTCTACGCCATTTAGTTTTGCAAAGCATAACTGCTGATAGAACATTGGAATGCAGGTCAGGGATGATGCTATGAGCGAGGGAGTCTTGAGACTTGCGGTAACTAGAGATTGGGTATCTGGTGAAAGCAGCCTTACTGTGAGCAATAGGCTTTCTGCTAAGGTCTGTCATGATGGTGTTTTGGGATTACTGTTCATTATTTTTGGCTTGTCACCGTGTTATTGTAGAAGAAACTGATAAGAGAAATGGGAATGTTGTTGCAAGTGGTGACAGGATAGGCAGAATGAGAGCGACAAAAGGAAGGAGCTTAACTTTCTGGGATATGAAGCAGTACGTTTTATTTATAGATTTTTAGTGCTTCATCTTCTGATGTATTCCTTCAAAAAAAATTCTCATATCTACCTTCAAAGAAAATTTCTCACATCCATCTACTGATGCTGGTCACTTGTCGCAGCTTAAGGATGAACTATTGCTCATGACCACAGGAATTGGAGCTGCCTGCAGTTTATACTGTCTCCTGGTCTCTTCTATGGAGGTATACAGATTTTGTAACTTCATATTTGACATCAAATTACCCACATACTTTTGTGCTAATCATAACATAATTAAGTATTTTAAGCAATATCCTGTTTCGTTGAGAACTTCCAGAACTGACCGATATCTCTAATCTACTGGTAGATAACTAAAATGTTTTAGCTTGATTTTTTGTTTACATAATTTGTGCCAACTGCGCATCACACAGTTCATCATATTTCTATATTCTGGTCCTTATTTCAGAGACTCAGACTTACGTAATCTTGTGAATCACTAACTTGATCCAATTCAAGGGGCTACATCACTGATACACACTAATATGTGGACTTCCTGTCTAGAATCATAGAGGCCTTTTTTTTTAAAAAAAGAATTATTGTGAATGGTCTCGACATTTAATGCATAGCAAGCCATGTAGCCAAGCTTATTTATAAGCTCCGTTAGCACAAAATGCTATGATCTTTAGTCTTTACTTTGATATGATTCCATAAGTCACTCAAGGACAAATGGTTTAACTGTTCCTAAATATTGATAATAATAGTCTTGGTGATGTGACTGAATCTATAATGCTCTAATTGAACAGACTGCTATCGGTTATGCTTTTGGAGTTGCTTTCAGGTAAGCTTCATAAGTATCCTGTACAACTTAAGAAGTTGAAGTCCAGGGTAGTTTGTTCAAATACAATGCTGCTGTGTCTGATCTCTCAAGGAATCCGATAAAGTTTTAACTTGTGTTTCAACTATCTAAGATGTATTATAAATCTAACCAGTCACATTATGTTGAACAGTTGATTGTATCTTCGACTTCTGTATCGCCGCACAGATAACCTGTCAAAGGAAGGTGTTCCACAAATTTTTCTGAAGAAGAAAGTGAAGAAGTAGGTTTAGAAATGTTTGTTGTCTGTAATCTGTAATCAAGTCTTATATCCCTCGTGTTCTAATTGTTTCATTAATTATTCCTACATATGT
This sequence comes from Melocanna baccifera, assembly GCA_036346265.1. Taxonomy (NCBI): domain Eukaryota; kingdom Viridiplantae; phylum Streptophyta; class Magnoliopsida; order Poales; family Poaceae; genus Melocanna; species Melocanna baccifera. The sequence goes on from CM070693.1 coordinate 14,784,037, forward strand.
TCAAATGCTAGAATTGGCATGCAACGCGAGGATTTGAAGAATACAATAGAGAAGATGTTGGGTGGTACTGCAGTCAGCTCTTTCATCCCCAAGGCTTGTGATTCCTGATGTGATGTTTGGATCGTCGGCCTTTTCAGATCACTTACAAAATAGCATTTTAATTTTGAGGTAAAAGTGCAATTCGTTGTTATTAATCTCATCTAGTTAGTGGTGCATTTGTTTCCCCTTACGGATACACGCATATTTGTTTCCCCTGTTAACGGTGCCAATTATATAGCAAGGGGATATTATCCTGAATCTTTAGCTAAATTACTCATATTCCTTGTCAGAAAACGTTCCCCCGTGAACACCAAGCATCCTGAATGACTTCTTCTCTTCGCGCAGCTTGTTCCAGTGGTGATGCCTTTCTTTGCTTACAAGGCTGCACCTTTGGTACAATTGTACAGAGACAACGATGACCTTAGATTGATACTCCCCGAAGAAGATGCTGACAGCAGTTGAAGTGTTACTAGTGAGAGCTTGTGTTAACCTAGTTTTTGATAATTAGACCAGACTGATGTATACCTCATATTTCAGTTTTGAATAAAACTTCTCTGATCTTTTGCGTCAACACTGAAATGAAAATAACACTTTTGAGGGATGAGGCGAGCATTTCTTTTCCATTTGTGAAATGATAAAACATTACAGCTAATCTGAGACACTAGTTGGAAGCAACAAACCACAGATAGGAGTACAATGCTTGTGCAACAATACCCACACTGCAAGTTGGGAGACTGCAGAGAGGAAGAGTTCTTACAGCTAAGTATTTTCAACACGGCAGTTACAACTTGAACCACCTTGATGCCAGGGCAATTTACTACTACAATTAACATGATCAGAAGTTGGCCGAGTTAATCCGCCGGAGAGTATTCTTTGGCTCCAGTTGCGGCACATACTGCACTACTGGTTCAAATGCCTGTAACAAATACAAAATAAACTAGTTAACGCAACAGTTCTGCAAACAGTAAATGTTAAAATGGGCATATCATAACGGATCCCAAAGGGAACATGCCTACTAGTTCATCGTTCCCTGAGAAGTAAAAAAGAATACAGTTCTTCAGCTCGTAACTTGAGCATTTGCACATTCCAAGTTTCCAACTGATGCATGCACGCAATTCCGATCGCGCTGCATGTGGATAAAGCATTCGTACAATTGCCTTACAAAAAGAAAAGAAAAGAACTCAAATTTATGTGAAGCTCAACACTCCTGAGACACAAGACCGCAAAGCAGCAACTGCGAAAAGGTTAGCATTTCATTTCTAAAACACACCTTTTCTTGGATTTTACTAGACCACGGAAGTTTATCTGTTCCTGGATATTTGATCATCTTGTACTATTTTCTAGACAATGAGGTAAGGGTTTCACACTCCCAAAATGCAAAGTAGGACATAAATCTCACCTTTCAGAGAGGCTGCCGCTTGCAGAGCTATACATACTGTCCTCAGATTTCATGACATGGTCATCAAAAGAAGCACGAGACAAGTACAAAAACCACGAAAATTGAAAGAAGTGCAGTTCGAGATAGATGTGCAGATTATACTGGTACATGGGTAGTAGTAAATTTTGCACATTAAGCTGAAACTGATGGGCAAATAATATTGTTTATTGACATGGAGCTAGGAGGTATCATCTTAGTAAGTATGATGCTGACTGCATGCTAATGGAAATGGAGAAACCTGAGATGGCAGACAATGTAGTAATAAACTTTCCAAAAGCCCTAATTTAATCCATCCTAAGAGTAATCCTAGACTAAAGAACCCCATTTAGTCTAGTGAACTAGTGATGTCTGTCCAATAAGCAGGCATTAGGCATTGACTATTGCATTGGGAAAGTATGCGATCACAGGAGGAGAGATAGAAATGGATGGCCATTCACAATATCATCTATAGATGATCAAGCAAATGCAGCATCTTAGGTCATTATCTACTATCCGTTTTTTTTTTTTGAAGGGGATTTTTTTTGCTGATATCATATTTTGAAAAATGAGTTTAACATAGGGATAGGAGAATTTTTGTACAAGAAGATGCAAAGAAAAGGCAGGAACCCACCCCGTCTGATTGGACAGAACTTTGTAGCCCATCCATCACAAAGACATCCTTGTTAGAGCAAATCCAGCAGGAACTCTACTTGAGCCTTCAAACTCAGATTTGAGAGCCAGAGCAAAAAACTGAACTCCAACATGGCCTCTACTTGGCTCTCAAAAATATAAAGCCTCTCCAATGAGGCCTCTAAACCCTCATTCCTAGGGGCCCTACTTGAGCCCTCAAATTCAGATTTATTCGTATTTGAATAAATGCATCCCTCATTGTGTGAATAAATTTGAATTTAAATTTGAATATTCGTATTTGAATTCATAAATTTAAATTCAGAACAAATTTGAATTTAAATTTGAATATTCGTATTTGAATTCATAAATTTAAATTCGGAACAAATTTGAATTTAAATTTGAATATTCGTATTTGAATTCATAAATTTAAATTCGGAACAAATTTGAATTTAAATTTGAATATTCGTATTTGAATTCATAAATTTAAATTCAGAACAAATTTGAATTTAAATTTGAATATTCGTATTTGAATTCATAAATTTAAATATGGAACAAATTTGAATTTAAATTTGAATATTCGTATTTGAATTCATAAATTTACATATTGTCCCTCATTGTGAATTTAAATTTGAATATTCGTATTTGAATTGAGAAGTAGGGGCCCTGTTTTGAGGGCTCCTGCTGAAGTGCAGCCCAGAAAACAAAGCCCTCAAAAGTAGGGGGAGCCCTCAAATGAAAAGTAGGGGCCCTGTTTTGAGGGCTACTGCTGGAGTTGCTCTTATAATATTGTGTGTATATTCATGAGACTCAAAAGCAATATATATATATATATATATATATATATATATATATATATATATATATATATATATATATATATATATATATATATATATATATATAGGAAGTACAGAGAGATATACATGTGAATATGATATATACAGAAAAAGAAACTAAGGTATATAAGAAAACAAATAACAATCCTATTCTATCCTTAACCCCCCCTCCCTCCGACAAACTCATTGTGAATCACACACACTGAGTTTGAAGAGAAAATATAAATGTTGTACCCTTGTCTGCAGCTTCGTGAAGAAATCAGCAAGCTGTAACTCTGAAGGTACAAACTGTAGAGTAAGTACTCCCTCCTACACCTGTGAGCGAGTGTATGAAACATCCACATTAATGTGCTTGGTGAGCTCATACTTCACTGGATCTTAAGCAATATTGATAGCACCTGTACTGTTAGACATAAGGATCGTAAGTCCCCTCACAGGTACTCCAAAATTTGTAAGTAACCACCTTAACCAAATAATCTCCGCTGTCACTACTGGCAAAGCTCTCAACTCAGCCTCTATACTCGAACGAGAAACTGTGGTCTGCTTCTTTGTTTTTTAGGCAATTAAAGAGGAGCTAAGAAAAACAAAGTAAACAGAAAGAAAATAACGATCAAAAAGGTCACTAGCCCAGGTCGTATCAGAATACGCCTGAAGCTGTAGTGAGGTGGAGTTAGGGAAAAACAAATGATAAGAGATAGTTCCGCGCAAGTAGCGAAGAACATGAAGAAGGTGGCTATGGTGAAGATGAGTAAGATGAGCTATGATTTGACTCAAAATATGGACAGCATGAGTAATATCAGAGCAAGTACTCACAAGATATACCAAACTCTTAATAAGATGGCGATAACGAGTAGGATCTTCAAGAAGATCACCATGAGTAGCACGAAACTGAAGAGAGAGCTCCATAGGAGTCTCAGCAGTGCGAGTATCAGTCAGATTAGACCGATCAACAAGATCCTGGACATACTTCTGTTGAGAGAGATAGTAACCCTCAGGCGTAGAAAAAATCTCAATCCCAAAGAAGTACGTAAGCAAACCAAAATCAGTCATCAGAAACTGCTAACTGAGATGCTTCTTCACATATGTGATGAAAGAGGAATCGTCACCAGTGATAAGCATATCATCCACATATAGAAGAAGTAGTATCATACCTCGAGGTGAGACATGGACAAAGAAAGCAGGATCATGGGCACTGACAGTGAAACCGATAGCGGTAATCACTGAGGTAAAACGCGCAAACCAGGCAGAGGGGCCTGTTTGAGACCATAAAGAGCACGACAAAGATGACAAACATGTCTATCTGAAACAAAATACTCATATGGTAGCTGTATGTAAACCTCCTCATACAACACACCATTAAAAAAAAGAATTCTTAACATCCAATTGAGAGATAGACCACCGGCGAGCAGAAGCAACCGTAACAAGAGTGCAAACAGTAGTCATATGACTATATGAACAACAGAAGCAAATGTCTCAACGGTGGAAACAGAACGAGAAGCCGAATCTTGATAGAAGAAAGGTCGAGATTCATCAAAGACAACGTTTCGTAAGATCCTGATCCGTCGAGTGGAAGCATCATAATAGCGATAACCCTTATGCTTAGAATTATAACCAAGAAAAATACACTCAACTGACTAAGCTGACTGTTTGGTGCGTTCACGAGGCTACAGAAGGACAAAATAAGTGCAGTCAAAAACACAAAGGTGAGTGTACTAGAGGGCTCTGGAGTAGAGACGCTCTATAGGATTGACATCTTTAAGAGCAGTGGAAGACTGCAATGGCAAAGCGACCCCGCCACCAGACTGCCCCCTATCCACGTGTCCGTCCCCTTATCCTTGTCCTCCTCTCGATGCCATTGTGCCCTATCAAGCCACTTCCACGAGCCGACGAGTCCGTGGCGCCAAGCGTGGGTCTCCCTCTAGGGCCGCATCGTCAGAGTCGAGGAGGCAGCATCCGCTGCTGTGGCCACATCTGGCCTCCCGCCAGATGAGGCGATGGCATGGGAGCACTTCAGCCCACTCCACCGCGTGCTCTGGCGCGGGAGCGTTGTGGCTGGCGGGTAGGGAGAAGAGCAGAGGCAGTCAAGGGCAAGGGACGGCGCGTGGATGGGAGCACTCTAGCAAGTAGGTGAGGTTGCGATGGCTAGGAGAGAGAGAAGAAAGATAGAGGAAGAAGTCGAAGAGAGGAAGAACGGGAAGAAGGGTAAAAGCGTCTCACAAACTGACGGAAGTGGCATACAAACTGACGGAAGTGGCATATAGGGCACAAAGAAGAAAATCGGTGGCATATATAGAATCAAATTTTTTTTAGTGGCAAATCCAAAATTAGGCTAATTATCAGTGGCAACAGGGTTATCCCAATCTTTAACCATTAGTTGAGTGGCATGAGTACCCTACATGCACAGTGGTTGTGTGTTAGCTTTGTCCTATATTTGGGAATTTAAATGAGTATCTTTAGGACAAATAGGCCTAAAAAGGCCTAGAACTTTATATTAATATTGGTTGATACAAATGAGTTTAGACAACATAAAAACCCAAAAGAATTATGCCTAGCAAATTCAGATTAATCCTTTTGGACAAACCAATGGCTTTAGCGAACTTCAGATTAATCCTTTTGGACAAACCAATGGCTTTAGCGAACTTTGAACCGCAAGGCATATTTACATTATATATCTGTTTGTAGATTACTCACTAGCAAGGGATGCAAAAAAGAGTACCCTACATCTACATGTATAGTAGTTGTGCGTTAGCTTTGGATTAATATTTGGTTGGTACAAATGAGTTTAGACAGCATAACAAATGAGTTTGATATGATGCTCATGATTAATACCTTGTGCTTCCTGAGCCGCTCGTTCTCCTCCTCCAGCCGCGAGATTTTGTTCTCCAGCTCGTTCGTGTACGCCTGCATTGACCAAATCAATCCGAGTGCAAACACCGCATATAAGTAGGCGTTATGTGCGTGCAAATGCACGAGAGATTGAGATTGAAGAACACAAGATGATCTGAGAAACCCACCTGCTTCCTCGCGCGCGACCTCGCCGCCGACTCCCGGTTCTTGATCATCCGCTTCTTCCGGCGCTCCACCGTCTTCTCCGCCGCGCCGCCCTCGCCGGCCCGCTTCCGCCCGGCCGCCGCGCCGCCGTGGTACAGCGCGTCCAGCACCGGCCCGGCGCCCACGCCGAGGGGCCGCGGCACGGGACGCCCGACGTGGTGGTGCTGCCCAGGAGGCGCGGGCTCCGGCGGGGGATGGTACTGCTGCTGCGCACAGCGCGCGCCGACGCAGCCGCTCCCCGTATCCGCGGCCGCGGCGCCGGCCCTGGACAGGAAGTCCTCCAGCGTCATCTGGGCCGCCGCCGGCAGCAGGCGGCCGCCTCCGCTGGAACCCTGGATGTCCCGCCACACCTCGTCCACCGTCTTCTTGCCCGCCGCCACCGCCGAGCCGACCGTGCGGAGGAGGTCGTCGAGGTTCACGCCGTGCAGCTGGCCCTCCACGTCGCTCAGCGCGAGGCTGCACACCGACCCCTGCTGCGAGAGGGCCCCGCCGCCGCCTGCCCCGCTGCCGTGGGACGACATTGTCTGGGCTCCCATCTACTCGCTAGCTCTCACTAGCCGCGCGATCGCCACACAAACACCCGCAAGAAACGCACACAAGCACTCGCATGGCAAGAAGGGAAAAAGAATCTTGCAGCGAGGAGGGAGGCGCAAGATACACACACAGAGAGAGGTCGGAGGTGGGTGACTAGTCCACTTTTCCTCCTTGTACGAGAGGCAGGCAGGGGGGAAGCAGCAGCAGCAGAAGCGGAAGCAGAGGAGGAGGCGGCAAAAATTTAGGATTCCACAAAGGCTGGTGGTTGGCTTGGGCCAGTGGGGGCAGACAGGCCAGGCGATGCTCACATGGGTAGAATCCAAAAAGGAAGAGAAAGAGAAGGGGTGTGTGCGAGGAGGCGAAGGCCTTGAGCTCCGGTTTTTGTTCTCGGAAATCAGTTTTTGAATAAAGTGGTTTTTTCAGATAGTTTTTATAAATTATTTATAGAAGTTGCTGTAAGAGCTATTTGCCATTTACTCTATCAATCTCTAATTAATCAAAAACCAGAAGCTACGACACACTTTTGAAGATTCCTAAAAAGAGGGGCCGTCTTTTTAGCAGGGCCTAGGTTCCTGGTTTGCTTTGCGGCTTTGCCTTTGCCCAGTCGAATGTGTTTGTTATGGTGGGTGCTGCAGGCTAGACACAGCAAGCGGCAAAGAGACCATGTACCCTGTTGGGCCCACAAAACAGTCCGTTCCGTCTGCACTTACGAATTTTACGGGAATCTTGTAGCAAAGGAAATATATTCAGTGCGATCATTTTTTTTAAAAAAAAATGTACATTTCAAGCGGAGCCGAAGGTAGGCCTAAGGAATCATTAAAAAAAGATTCAAGGGTTTTGGATTTCCTGTTTTTCTTCGCCTAGCGGCGGTCGAATATTCCAATTGCGAGAACTGCAATGGATGCAAGGGTTCGAGGTAAGTCGTGTGGTACGTTGCAACCGTCTACTCGGGTTACAATTGCTTAAAAAAACATGGGTGACAATTGAGGGAGAAGCGCTTCACTTGTACAAAGAGGGAGGGAGGAGCCCGGTAAATAGTTGGCCATCGAAATACGTTGTCTGTGATCATTTTACGTGGAGAAAACTGGGATTAGTCGCTCAATCGCCCTGCACTCCACAACAGGAAAACTGCACAGGGCGTGAAACTGCAAGTTTTATGGGTTGTCTAACATGAATAAACAGTTAGATCGCTAAGGCTGTATGAGAGAATACCCCTTCGTGTTGTGTGGCTTCAGTTGAAACTACGGTGAGATGTGAAAAAAAAATTAAGGGAGAGAGAGATATACGCATGATAGGAGCGAGAGGAATAGGATGCATGATGTGTCCATGACATTCTGTCTTATCCTCGGAGTAAGACGGTAGTAGAGGCAGACCAACCGGGGGGTCAGGTGGGGCTACCTGCCAGCCTGTTGTTGTTTACCCCCCTCCACGCTGGCTATATGAGTGACCTCGTCGAGCCTAAAAAGCCTTTGCATGGTGAAGAAGATTGTATTTGCAGCGATGATTACAAACGACCACGACATCTTGGCTCTTGTTGTGGAGCCTCCCTCACTAACGTGTCTACAAATCTACAAGGGCTAAGCATGAGCTTCGAATACTAGCTGCTAATTTTAGGGATTTAGCCAACCTCAATACTCAAATATGGATGGACAACAGTTGACCTCAGAAAATAAAGAGATCCTAATGGTTGAGGTGTCTCGCATGCTGCAAGTCAATACTACTGGTTATTGACATGGATTATGTAATGGGTGGTGGGTGTATGTGAAATTATTTCATACTAGCTCAGGGTTGTGCAAAATAAAGCAAATACAGATTTAAATAATGGTTATATGGCAATACTGTCAGTAATCTGTTAGGCGAAAAGGTAATATTTTTGAAAATATTATTGCAACTAATTTTTTTTTTGGCAAAAATGAATATTTAACTGTATTATTTGAGAAATAATTTCCTATTTTAAGGTATGTTTACCAAAGATTTGTTCAAATTACTGGTCGACGTCTCGTTCCAAGTGGTGCCGTCCAGTTCTATCTGGACCGGGTAATGATCGTTGTCTTCTCCTCTGCACCGGGGAGTGGGTAGTGCTGCCCTCCTTCGGCAAAACACAATATGGATCATAACTTCCAAGATAGCCCGCTATAACAACAATAGTATTTTTCTATCTCTCACCGGCAATGCGGCAGGTTACCACAGCCAGCAACTCAATATTCGACAAACTGATGAGCAAGTCACATTAGCCCCTCCCCCCTAATTTTTGATCCTGGGTCCACCACTGGACGGTAGCGAGAGGAGTGGAGAAGCCGCTTCGAGAATCTAGGTGTTCATATTGATCTTTGTTTTTTTTTCTAAATAGAAGTCAGAAATAAAAGTCAATATGAACAAGATCTATATTATATATCTCATTATCGGTATGTCTCCAAGGGTCTGGATCGTCGGATGATTTTGCTTTCTAGCCATCAGATGGATAGGCAAATGCTGAGATTGGTTTGGTAGAAAAAGAACTATAGCAGGTATTATAGCATGCAGTCTAGGCTGTCCATTTTGCATCCGATGGCTGAGATTAAAGCAAAGTCATTATTACTGTAGCTCCCTGACTTTGCTTCACAGAGTCAGGATTTCAATCCAGGTCTCCAAACTACTCAAAAGTCCATGCTGCCAAAAGCTTCGTATTCCAAGTTTTGTCTTTTTTTCTTTTATCCTTTTTAAGGTCTTTTTAATATGTATGTATGTACATATATACATTCGTACGTTTTTGAGGCTGCCTAGAAAAAAGAAGAAACTTGTGTGGAACGAGATGATATGGTGGATCATGAAAAATTTATTTGTAAGATCGCATCCAATAATCCAGAGTATGATGCCTGCCGGTAACTAGTTGTTGTTCAAAATGAAACTACAAGATCTAAAACATTGCATAATGTTCATAGTTCATCAGGAAAGAGAAGACAGGTGGTAACACTGCATGCGGTAGCTTGCAGCAAAAAAACGCTGACAGGACGACCGGACCAAGCAAATGGATCGGTCGTGAATTGAGGAGCAAGATAACGCGGATGATCGGTATCTTTTATGTGATAATCTCCAGTAAATTTTGGGGTGGCTGTCTTGTCATTACAGGGAAAAAGCGAAGTGAAAAACAAAAAACATCGGCAGCATAATTAATCTCGAAGCTGGAAGCTTCCACCTTTGTGCGCGATGATGATAGCTAGCAGCCTAGCACAAACTGTATTGACAGTTACGCGGCAGCCGTCCAGCACCAGCCCGAATTACTGAGCTGCTATACTGTGATGTAATAGGCTGAGACCCCGCTCATTTCAGCTTTTTTTCAGCTTCAGCTTCTAGTTTTAGCTTTTTTTTTTCACTATTCAGTAATTTATTTTTTTCTGAATTTTTTTAGATTTTTTTAGATTTTTTGTATTTTTCTTTTTTTTCCCATGTTCTTTTGTATTGTTCGTGATGGGCTAACATATTTTTTTTTTCTATTTTTACATTTTTTGAAATTTAATTATGCCCAAAAAGCTAAATCAGCTACAGTGAAATTTTGGTCAAAAGCCATCGCTAAAACGATCACCCTGAGTTCGGTACAATTTTTATTAGGGCTTGTTCGGTCCAACTGAATAAACTGATTTATGGCTAAAATTATACTATAGTTGATTAAAACTATACTGTAACTCATGGTAACTTATTTGACGTAATTAATTTTAAAAAAATTAAAAAATAAAACAGATTAGCTCATCGCAGACAATGCAAACGAATATAAAAAAAAGAAAATACAAAAAGTCCTAAAAATCAGAAAAAGATAAAATTTAAGCCAGAAGTTGAAACCGAAATGAGCGAGTCCTAGATGACTTTTGTTTGTATGGACTATAGTAACTAGCTTTTAAATGGTGTGTTTTTTCGAGACGGGGTCAGCAGAAATATTGTAATAAAAAGTGTATTGAGTTTAGTTATACCGGTCAAAATTGCATGCAACTATTTTTTTGGGCGTACTACCTCTCGCGAACAGCCAGAATTAAAAATTTTAAGTCATAAATCACAGCTTAAAAGAACCCACTCATAATTTGTAACAGATATCTTTCTTTTTTGCTTCGGTATTTGGCTTTTGATCGTGGCTTTTGAGCTATTTGTGAGAGAGTACAGAGTAACAGAAACTCACATACGGTTTTTGTTGATATAAATAAAATTGTTATATTTGGTACTACAATTAACTTATATATCCTTTTTTAAAAGATGTTCCGTCTAAAAGCAAATTATTATAAAAAAAAACTGTAAATTAGTTTTTAGAGACTGAAAAGAAAATGCCCCCTCTATGACGTGACTCAAATGTTCTTAGTTTTGATGATCTATGTATGAATAAGCATCGACATCGAGTAGCTTAATTTGGTACTGCTAGATTCGTTGTGTTAAATATGCTTTCACAATCTATATATGTTTTTGTTTGTGCCTTTGTGGTTTATAACAACATATTATAACGGAAAAAATAGTGGTCAAATTAAGTACTTCCTCTGTCTAAGAATATATAATGTTTTTGGCATTAACATAATTTTCAACATGTAACTTTAACTATAACTTTTTATATAAATAAGTTTATAAAATAATATAAAGTTATTATATTATAACTTTTTATGACTAATCTAATGATGGTATTTTCATATTACTAATATAAATAGCTTTTTTCATATATTAGTGATCAAAGTTAAGAAAGTTTAACTACATATTTTATAAAACATCATATATTTTTGAACGGATGGAGCAGTACTTTAGATATTGTGTTAATGTCTATTGCTTAAGATGACCTATATTTAGTGTATGGTCTTGTTTTTTTAGCTACGATCGAAAACTTTTGACTATGACTGATAAATCTGATAAATCTAATAGAAATCAAAGCCAAAAATCAACTGAAAAGCCTCTTGTCCGTTCTACGCCGTCTCTTTTCTCCGTTCTCCTTCCCCTTTCAAATTAGGCAGAGAAATTAAGCATGAAAGCTAGTTACTAAATTTTCACAAGCAGCGTACGTATTCGGTAGTTGGTATGGATCCCCTTTGCCTATTTTGGACGTGTTAGTGGCCTCGTTACAAGGCCTTTGGCAAATGACCTGCAGAATTAGCGTGAGCATCTTACTTTTATACTCCTCAAAGTTACAAAAGAACATTTTTTTTGGGGTATATATAGTCAAACTTTCTAAATTTTGTTTATAGATATTTTTCAATATTAAGATTGAACATATGAAAATAGTATGTATAGATTTATCTTGAAAAAAAATTTCATAAAAATATATTTTTATAATATTTTATAAATCTATTCTAATAAAAATTAGTAGTAAAGTTATATTTTAGGACCATGTCATTATTGAAAACAATATTCTTTTATAACTGGAGGTTTTATAACTGGAGGAAGTATCACGGAAGTCCATTCACTACCAACATATAAAATTCGATGTGCTTATATATTTCTTAGTTTTCTTTATGTTGACAGCAACACTCTTATTGTTTAATTTTTTTACCAGACAATGTAGGACGATATGGCAATAGAGAGTGGTGAATGATGCCTTTAAAAAAATTTAAGTATTCATTAATTTTTTTACTCTAATAGCTATAAGAAGCTATGAATATCAAGAACCCAAAATTCCAAAAAAATCTCTGTGCTACAGTAATTTTCGCCCCGTGAATAGTGAGAAACAATACTATTTCAAATTGAAAAATCCATAAAACTTTTGATCTGTAGATCCAAAAGATATAAAATTTGAACCAAAACTACATCATGACCTTAAAAACCTACCCAACCAAAAATAATGAAATAATTTAAGAAATTGAGATCTTTTGGTTCATGAAGCTCTGCTGTGGATGGTCGTGAATAAGGTGATGATGAATAATTAACATTTGGACTGCTTTGAACTTTATGTTTGTGAAAGTTTCAGTCAATTGCAGTCGAAGGTTTCAAGATCGAGTGGTTTTTGTCTTCTTCTAATGATTTTTGTTCTGCTGCGAGTGGTTTTGGGTCTGAGTGGTTTTTAACTACGTCGAGTAGTTTCAGACCTGTCCGATCTGATAAGTGGCATCGCATAGCTGTCGAGTAGAGATGGAGATCGGGCGATGCTCTGTTTCAAAATTGTTCGGACCAGTCCAATCGGTTAAATGACATCAGGCGGCTTTCGAGTAACATTAAAGCATCGGACGGCTTTTCAAGTGGCATCGGAGGATCCAATAACATCGACCACGTCCGATTTCGATCACGTTCTACTTCGACCACGTCCGACTTCGACCACGTTCGACTTCGATCACGTCCGAATTCGACCACGTAGGTACAATATTTTTCATGGTCGTAGCCCCACTACTTTTCATGGTCATAGCTACAATACTTTTCCATAGTCGTAGATTTTACTGGTCGATGGTCATAGACTTTGCGGTTGATGGTCATAAACTTTGTGATCGATAATCGTAGACTTTGCGGTCAATGGTCGTAGACTTTGTAATCGATATTCATAGACTTTTGCATTCTACTGTCGTTGTTTTAGACTTTTCGATCGGTTGTCGTATATCTAGCGATCGGTAGTCGAAAGGTTTTTACGGTCGGTTGCCATAGGCTTTGCGCTCGATACTCGTGGACTTCATGGTTAGTACGAGTGGCTCATTTTTTGTGATCCTCGAGTATTTCAAGTACTCATGTTAGGCTAGCAGTATGACTGGCTGGTGCATGATAGTCGGTGATTGGTGGACGATACTATAGTACCAGGTAGTTACTTAGTGATCGGTAGTCGGTAGAGATGCATATTATTCCTAAGTGTTTTGAGTGAAGCGATGAGGTACTTGTACTTTTCGAGAACTCGTTGAGCTAGCGATCGTAATGAGTGGTCTGAAGTTGGATATTTGGGTAGCGATGGAATGTGTGGTCATGGAAGACTTGGTTGATGGTCGTGGATAGTTTTGTTGTTGTCTATGGATGTACAATGGTGGTGTGTGTGTGTGCTGATGACGGTCAAGTTATGGAGAAATTGTGCAGGGAGCCGGTTTCTTGTGTGGGCTGAGCACTGTAGCAACCGGATGGCCTGTACTATTCATTACTGTAGCAACAATGTTCACCGAGCCCAAAATTACAAAAATACCCCCATTTGAACTGTTTTGACACCCTGAACCCTTTTCCGACATCTATTCCACCATATCAAACTCCTAAAAAAATCTAAAGCAACTCTATTTGGTTTTTATTGCATTTTATTCTTGTTTATTTTATTTATTTTTCTAGCTTGATTAGATTCAAGCACGGTCTTATATTATTTTATGTGTTTGTGCTAGTTCCCAAGTTCTCCAAGGCATCGACACAAGGACCTTATATAGGCGTTGAAGTTTTTGAGACCGTTGAGTTCGTCGATTAATAAGGCAAGTTACAAGTCCTTGATCATGTGGAATCCCATAAGAGTTCATATAATTTAATTACAGTACTTGCATTAATATTATTTGTTCAAATTATTTGATTGAAATAAATATTTAGAATGACATGTTAAATTAGTTATGTCCTACCATTGAAAAATGCCTTATTTTAATTTGAGGTCATTTTCACTTTGACAGTCTTAGTAATATTTAATTGTAGTATAAATAATTATAGACATGTTCATTTAAAATTTTGTACTACTATGTGACTTGGCGGTTTGCCGGTATAATTATTTAAAAAGTTTCTAGAGTAAGGCGGAAGCTATGGAAAGCCACATGGTAGCTAGAGGTCACGATCTTACTTTAGGATGGCGGCTGCAACAGGCATGTAAAAGTGCAGTTGTATATTGGGTACCGGTTGTTGTTGGTAGTCTCAAGAAGAAAAGTAAAGACTAGAACCTTATACTGAGTAAAGGGTACAATAATCGCTCAACCATAAGTATTGACCAGCCAACTATGGTCCAATAACCGTTCAATTTGATTGAACCCCTACAGGAGTATTGAATTGTGGTATGGGTGTAGTAACACCATACTTAACAACGATAGGTCCTCACAAATTTGGGCGGTTGTGTTCCGCATTGGCCTGTAGATACCCGATTTAGTGAGGCCAAGAACCTATCAAGTAGAAGCTACATAGAAAATTGAGCAACAAAAGACCTTATTTTCTCAACTCAGTCGTACACTAGTTGAAGCGTGCCTACCGCGTGATAGTGAGAGTTTGGGAAATCTTATGGGTAAAGCTGAGCAACTCTATAGAGTGAAATATAAATGGTATTTGAATACGTCGTGCTTTCGATTAATGGAGTTGTGTTTGATGGGTGGTTCCAGCAACAAAGCATAAGTAGTTTTCTTGTATTTTAAATTGTGTAACCTGGAAAAGTAACAGCTAAAACCCTTTACTTTTAAGCAGTTCTATTGTTTTATGGTGCTGCTCATGTTGGCTGCGTGTTGGGCTTTTACGGCCAGTGCTGGCTTCTTTTTCACTTCAATTTTTTGTTTTTTCCTGTATTCCTTTGCATTTTCTATGATGGGCTAACATATATTTTTTAATTTTAAAATTTTTTAATTTAATTATGCCAAATAAGCCAACCCAGCTATAGTAAAAAATAAGTAATCTATAGTAAAAAAGTTATAACTCACTGTCATTCTGAACACCCTCTATGTTTTAAAATTGTTAACAAATAAAACTGCATCCATTATTAATAATAAAATCAGTATACTCCCATCTATTGACAATCCTTACAATTAGTAAATTAAGATTTACTCTTGTGACTTGCTAGGTACAGTTGTACTTATTACTTGCTAAAACCACAATAGAAGATCTTTGGAATTGTGAAGAGCAAACTTTTGAAGAAGATCCAGAGGAGCCGACCTATTTCGACGATCAGTGGTTTTAGGTCTTAACTTTACTCAAGTCTCACCTATGGTGTTTTTGCTGTAATGTAAATTAACTTTGGGCTTATCGTCCGTTGCGCTCAAAACTAGACCGATAAACCTTATCTTTGTAATAAAATTTGATCTTGTGTGTAGGATTATGTTGTAATGATGCTTATTCTTGTATAGTACACTGTAACTATACAATCTTAGAGTAGTTACGGGTTACTAACGCCTTTAAAAATGAAGGTATTATAACTAGCTTGCGCAATGGCTGCCTCCGGTGGGCGATGTCCTGGCCACCTTCTCCACGATCCGGTTGCCTTGGCCAACGGGGAAGTGCCTCCTGATGACGACCCTCACGTCCGCCATCAGCATCGGGGGAGGTGGGGGTCTTGCCGAGCCGCGTTGACCACCTCGGCTCGATGGCGGGAAGAAGGTGGCGAGCTAAAGACGGCTGTCGGGACGCCGGGAAGATGCTTGTACATGCGCTTTTCCGATCGCTTGAATCGAGCGAGTTGATACGGATCAAGAAGGGGAATGCGTATGCGAGGCACCAAACACAAGCAGTGAGACGAATACCTAGGAGAGCGCCGTCGGGTGCGCGTATATATGTCGGGACAAATGCCGGATTGAGCGTTCTCGTTCTCAAAATCGGTTTCGGACTCCTCACTCCAGACTGAAGACGGACTTATTCCTTGACTCGAGGGCTAAGCCGGAGGATATTGGCTCTCTTTTTTTCCTTTTTGTCTTACTTAAAAGCTGAAAAATTAGGACGGGTTTTTTAAAAGGATTTTTCAAATGATTTTCCGAACTTAAAATCGTATATATTGTTTACATCAGCATATCTGTTATCCGTTATTATCTTAAAAATATAACTAAAAATTATTAAACACAATCAAAATCCATCAAACACACTTCTAAAGGACATGACCATTAATCCGAGGAAATGCCTTCGCCAACGGCTTGTACATTGCAAATAGGCCTCCATACCAGAAGAAGGTGCAAAAGCTGAAAACACATTCTGTTCGGCCCATATCTTGTTGGGCTTCCGAACACCCGAGGGATTCATATACCCCCGGCCTACACAATTGATTCTCGCCCGTGTAAATCAGCCTACCCACTATAAAATAAAGGTTTCTTCGCACCGTGAGAGCAAGCAGGCGAGTTACACGTGCGGTGCCTTCGGTCCGAAGCCTTCTTCCCCGCAGCTTCCATTCGGCTGAGTCCTCTCCTCCTCCCTGCCTTCGAGAATCGAGGCCGAATTCCAGACAAAACTCCAAAGTCGTCGCCTCCACGCACGCACCGAATTCCCCCAAACCCAAGACAGCTTCTTCTTCTTCCCTTCGTCCTCCTCCCAAGCCCCGGATCCATCCCGGAACACCACTGGAGCCAACAAGGAGTCCCCGGTGAGTTGAGTTCGATCGATCCTTCCTTCCACCTTGCTGATTTCCTTGACACGTAGTTTGCTCCAATCGAGCGGAAGTAAACACGCGATTTACCGACTTCGTCAAATCGTGAAGGGAGCTAGGGTCTTCAAGTTAGGGAGAGGAACTTGGTAGGGTTGCTGCATTATGGGAGGAGGAAATTTGGTGGCCTTGGTTTGGTAGGGTTCTGTTGGTGATAATCGGCGCCTCCCCGCCTCTCCTCCCTCCAGCCTCCTCCCCGCAACTCGGCGCCTCCCCCAGATCTGGCCGCCTCTCGTCGCCGCCCGCATCTCGCCGCCTCCCCGCCTCTCCCGTCGCCGCCTCCCCTGCATCTCCTCCCTCCCCGACTTCCCGTGCGCCACGCCGCCTCCGACTTCCTCCCGCTGCTGCCGTGCTGACTGCTAAGGTATGCAGCCATCAACTGATATTGAACTATTCAAACTTGTAAAATGCATGATCTTGTCCATGATCCAGCAACACTTGTATCACAAAAACAGCAAGCTATTATTAGTTGTGAAAAGGTTCTTGTCTCTGAAAATGTTAAGCATCTAGTGTGGGACAGTGAGGACTTCACAGTTGAGCTCAAATTTTCTAAGCAATTGAGAAAAGCAAACAAGGCAAGGACATTCTCCTAGTATACACTTTACAAATTACAAGTTTACATAATTTCAGTTTGACAAACATAAGGAAACATAGAAAATAATATATATATATAGCCGTGTCGATGTATCGGTATTTTTAGGAAAACGGCGAATTCCCGTGTTGGTGTTGTATCGTGTCGACGTATCCGTGTCTGTGCATCATAGGTTGGTGCGCTCCCTGCCTTACTGGTCAAATCACGTGGGACTCTGGTCAAATCACAAAGGGGGTGCTTGGAAACTTCTTAAATAAACCGGGGCTTCGAATTGTGATAGGCTTTAAAGGACCCACATTTTAGATTACTATTGCGAGATGACAACATTGGCGATTAACGAACTATGAAACCTACAAGTTGAATGGTTGCGCATAAATACATGGTGTGCTGTATGCTGGAACATCTATATTGTTGCTTTACTGCACCCGTGAGATGTTGATTTTGTTCTGTTAATTTTTTGTTTTCGATGGACATAAGATTTTAGTGCTTGTACTTCATGTCAACGAGCAATCTGAGGAGGCGGATCCATCATGGAGACGTTGATGGGAGGAAGAATGAGCATGTTGACATATCTAGCGTAGATTCTCTCAATGAACCTCTACTAGGGAAGGCTAGCTATGACAATGGCGGGTCAGAGGTTAGTCTTTTCTATTCATAATTTCATTAACCCTTCAAACAATTTTTTAGCCAAATGCAGAATTCTATATCTTTTGCTAATTTATTGATAATTTTTTTTGCCATCTATAGGTATATGATCCCAGAAGGCAGGACTTGTGGGATGATGATAGAAAGAAGGAACAACTACACTGGTCATTTCTTTTCTCAAATTTGATTGCGCAATGGGCACAGTGGTTAGGTACTGTTCATTTTACCCACCACATTGATACATAAGTTTTGTCCACAGTTGACGGTAGTAGACTCAAGCATGGTGCGTGGACAAAACTTGACTGCTATAGTTCATTTCAATTTCCTGATTTTCCTGTGCTTATTATGTGAGTCACATATTAGTCATCCTTGCTAAAACTAAATTCAATAAGTATTTTATGTAAATATGTAGCCAGCTACCCACTCATACCCACGTTCAATCTTGACATTCTAGGCCAGTATGCCTGTACTCATATATTCCCTATGTATGCATATCTGACTTTACGAGCTGACATTGTTTGATAGCTTCCCTGGGTTTGGAATAACCACTGGTAGACAGTGTGTCACTGACTGAATGAATGCACACAGTTTTGGTTCTTCTTTTGTGCTTGCGAATCCAGATTACTTAGTTTGATTGCTGCTATAGCAACAAGCTACAAAGTCAAGGAACAATGGATGCAGCTGCTCCTAGTGCTACAATAGTCCTGTTATTCGTTATTGTCTTCATTTTCAGAAGTACTGCAAAACACACTAGCAAAGTAGCAAAGTTGACTAGGCAGAAGAACTGTTATCAAAGTGATAAGTAATTTTTCTAATTTGGAAGTCCGTATCAGATTCTTGATTGTATCACATTTTCAGAAGTCATACAATTACAATCAATATATTGATGTAGCAATGCTCACTAGACACAATAATTCTGAGCATTGTGAGAAGTGATTTTCCTATCTTGAAGTCCATCTTGAGCTTCTTTTCTGACACATTTTTAGTTGATATTGATGTACTATGTTACTATTGTAATCCTTAATTCTTGTGACAATACTGATATTCTTTTTTATGCTATTTTCTTTGCAGCGAATATTATTGTAAGCTCGGGGTCAGTTGTTGCCAGATTGTTTCCCTTCTCTTCGGATAGCCAAACCAGCAATCCAATATATCTTAGTCCTTTGCAGGTAATGTATAGAGGAAAGGTACACAATAGACATGCAAGAATTGGTTAAGCTCTGAACCTGTATATTTATTTTGCAGGAAGAAAGATTGAATACTTTAAGATGCAGATTGCAAATTCCTTTTGATGGCTCCCGTGTTGAGCATCAAGTATGTAATCTATTTCGGTAGCTCAAGTATGGATTTTTTTGTGGCTTTTCCACAAGTCATCCCCTCATGCAAGCAAAGTTTTCTGATCTGCATTATTATTATTATTATTAGGATGCCTTGAGACAACTCTGGAGGTTAGCTTACCCAGGTCGCGAGATTCCTCCTCTAAAATCAGAATTATGGAAGGAGATGGGCTGGCAAGGGACAGATCCATCAACTGATTTCAGGTATTCTATTAGTAGTTTGAGTATCTAAGTACCGGAGTATGCTCCTGTCTAGTGTAGTTTACTCAATTGGTAAAGCCATCTAACACTGATACTCAATTGGTAAAGCCATCTAACACTGATATTTTCCATGCAGGGGTGGTGGATTCATATCGTTGGAGAACCTCATCTTTTTCGCTAGGAACTACCCTGTAAACACCTTCTAGCCTTCTATCTAATAAGATTGGTAATGGCATATTTCCGCATTGCTTTTTGTTCAATCATACATCTATTCTGGCACAGGGTTCCTTTCAGATGCTTTTGAACAAAGTACAAGGGCAGAGAGCAGATTGGGAGTACCCCTTCGCTGTTGCTGGTATCAACATTTCATTCATGCTGATCCAGATGCTGGATCTACAGTCAAGTAATATCTCAATTTCCAAAACATCTTTACACTATATTGGTATGATTCCTAATTCCTGGTTTTTTGTGCTCCTCAATTTGTGCAGCCGTTCCATCTTCAAAGTCAGGAATACGTTTCCTGGAACTACTCGGACGAGATGAGAATGCTTTTGATCACCTGTACTGCGTGGCCTTTCGGCTGCTGGATGCTCAGTGGCTTGTGAAACGTGCTTCGTATATGGAGTTCAGTGTAAGCTTCTTCGGCATATTGTATAAACTGATCTTCAAAGTCAGGAATACGTTTCTTTTTTACTGTTATTAGCTTATTTTTAATTAGCTGAGTTACTGTTTGTTTGCTTTCGTTGCACCAGGAGGTCATGAAATCTACAAGAACTCAGCTGGAGCGTGAACTAGTGTTGGAGGATGTACTGGCGGTGAAGGACCTGCCGTCTTACACAATGCTGGACAAATAAGATTGAGCTGCTGCATTTGGGGGCCATGATATATAACTGACTCTGCTGGTGGGACTTGGGAGCGGGACGGGTTACTGGGTTAGTACGGGTATACCTGATGTGTTGATGCCTTAGATGATACATGTGTCAATGGCCATTTGTTACCTGGTTATGTTGTTGCATAGAGATACTATTTATCTTGTTGTCGATCGAGAGGGAAATTTCAGGCGTTGTAAATGTACATATTGTGCATCAGTTTGTGCGGTTTTCGGAAGTGCCACCACAAGAAAATAAAGCAACACATTTGTCATCTTGTTCGTGTGTGCAAGCTACTTGCGTGTTTCGAATCTCTGTTTTAACTTAAAAACTAAAGTTCATGTGTATGTATAGTCATCTGCTGAGACGAACTGGCTCCAGTCTATAGTATATATCGCCTGAAGTATACGAGCTCGAGTATCTGAAAGACTGATATATGTAAAACAGCAGGTAGGCAGGCATCACTGCCGGGGATCAGGTTCCAACTTGTGATAACTGGCCATGCGCTCGGTTGCGTGAACATAGTAGCAGTGCCAGGCAAATCAGAGGGTGGTGGCAGGCAGAGCCGCACAGCGGAGAACGAGACAGATGCTGCGTGCAAGGGCCGAACCGCCCCGAGGAAGGCTGATTTCGCGCACAAATGTCTGAGAACACCGGGCAGCCGTCAGCTAGCCCTGCAAGATCAGCGCGGCCGACCTTTGGTGGGGCCTGCGACCCTGCGTCGAGCTCCGGCGCACGGTGTCTCGCTGCCCGGGCTGGACGGTCGTGTTTTTTCTCAGAACCACCGCCGGCAGGATTTAATCTCGGTGAGTACACTAGTCAACTAACTTTCATACAAAGACGACGTCACACCAGACATCAAAGCAAGAATGAGCAAATCAGGTACACATAGGCAGGTACACATGACAGCAGTGGAAACACGAAGCTCTGCTAGACTACTACTGGTAGTAGTTTATTGTTGTTGTCCATGAACTGCGCCGCGCGGCAGGAGAGCACGATACGTGTTATGTATTACGTAGCAGCAAACGCGGGCGGCCACGTCGATTATCACATCTTGCCGTGGCGCTGGGCGCAGGGCGAGTCGGTGCACCCCTCGACGCACATGTCCACCCGCTCCGCCGCGAGCTCCCGCAGCAGCCGGTCCTTCTCCTCGAAGTACACCGACGCCGCCTTCTCCGCGGCCCGCTCCTTCACCGCGCGCTCCTCCTCGCCGCCAAGCCGGACGGCGCCGTGCCCCGCTGCGCCCTCGTGCTGCTGCGTCGCTGGGCTCACCGTCGGCTTCTCCTTGATCGTCCCCGTCATGTTGCCCCGCGCGCCGAACAGGCCGTGTCCTTGCTGACCCCTGCGTACGCAGGCATTCACACAGAAGAAAATATGTAAAGATTATTGATGTCTATGTGCTTACGCTAAATGTTGATGAGGTCGCAGTGACATACTTATCGGCGTCGTGGGTGCCGGCGGTCTCCTTTGCCTTATCGGCGGCGGTTTGCGTGGTCGCCCTGGACCTGTCCCTGGCCTCCTGCGCGGTCTCCTTGGTAGCGTCGGCGTACTCGCCGGCCTTCTGCTTTGTCACGTCCCTGGCCTGCCTCGCCTTGTCGGCGGTGGCGTCCCTCGTCCCCTGGGCCGTCTCCTTCGCGCTCTCCTTCAACTCCGTCGCCTTCTGCGCGGTAGTGTCCTTGGCCTCCCGCGCCTTCCCGGACAAGGCGTCCTTGTACTCGCCCAGCTTGTTCTTGGTGGCCTCGGAGGTCTCGCTCGCCTTCTGCGCCACGGCGTACTTGGTCTCTCTCGCGCGCCGGACTCGGCCCGCGCCTCGCGCTGGTCTTGCCTCGACGACATTGTCGCTGTACGTGCCTTTGCTAGATCCTTCTTAGTTTGTGCTAGTGTCACGGTGTTTCGGGGTGCTGCAGTGCACAGGTGCAGTGAGCTAATGCTGTGGAGATGCGTACGTAGTCCCGGCGAGACATGAGCTCGTGACACGTGCCTCGGGGATGTGGACAGGTGTGTCTCAGGGTATCTCCAATGGTGCTGAGTCAGCTGGCTATTTGCATATACACATCAGTATATATCCTATATGGAGGAAAGAGAGTATGCAAAACACAAACAACTAGCTACTATTTCGTCTCTAGTTTATAACGCAAAACGAGGCAGATTCTATAAATGACTGTGTGTGCATGTAAACATCAAATAGCTATCCTTATAGATAGTTCTTTGGAATGCTAGCTTTTAATGTGTACTCTATAAATGATGTGGAATCCTTATAGATAGTACTTAGCTAGGATTATTGGAGATGCCCTTATGCTGGAGACGGCGACTAGTGACAGTACGCGCCGGCGGGGCGTGCATGCATAGGAAGCGGGCACGTGCCAGGTTTTGCATGCTCAGCATGAATGTTGGGCGCGTCCAGTCGTCCACGACGAGGTCCACAAGCCCAATTGGACCTTCAAACGGCTGCGCACTTCACGGTGTATAGGCCGCAATCCGCGAGATTGGGCTTCAATTTGGTGGGCGGGCTATAAACAAGACCGAAATCGCCACCTTTTAGCGGACCGGCTGGGTTATTTTGGTCTTTATACTTTTGACTTTTAATTTTTACTGGGACGTATTTTAATATATAATCTACAATCGATTATAATAGATACTATATCGATTTTACTATATTAGTTAAAATTACTTGTGACTGTCTCTTTTCGTACTCTTTTTTATGAACCGTTAGAATTTAAAAATTATAAAACAAAAGCCAAAACTCAAAAAAAAAAACATGTGATGTCCATCGAACAACCATGTCATGTCTAACGATTAACAGCTCAGTTGAGAGAACTTGAGCCCGTTGGATTTAGATGCATGAGCACCATCCCATTTAGGTGCTACTCATTTTAGTTTAATTTTCACTGTTTAATATTATAACTGATTTATTTTATCATGTAATAATTGGTGACTTTTAGTATAATTAAATTTTAAAAAATAAAAATAAAAAAGGTTAATCCATCAGAAATAATACAAAATAATACAGAAAAAGAAAAAAAATCAAAATTAAAAGGTTAGAACAAAAACTAAAGCCCAAACGAGCGGGCTTTTAATATCGGTGGTTGTGAAATGATGCCTGCTGTAACGCCAGTTCAAACCCAACACACCAACAAACATCCATGTGTACCTACCAAACAAGCAACCGGCATAGCTAGCTGTTCGTCAACCACCGCCGCTGCCTTCTGTCCTGCCCAAATCTCTCACGCTGCGTGCCGCCGGCCGTTTGGCCTAGTCCAGTAGATCCCAGCCCTGTTCTTTTCACCACGTACGTACTCGTATATTTCCTTCGGCTTCATCGTTTCAGCGGACCGAGTAGGCGATTGCACGCAGCTTGCTGTGATCTGGTCGTCGGCCGGGTGGTTCGTCTCGACACATGTTGTCCGTGCTGCCGTGGTTTGAGGCAGAGCGGGATCATGGATTCACTTCGTTAATTTTATCGGTGGCTATGTTGGCCCCCTTTTCCTATGCTGTGCACAGGTTCCTTGTGTCCACTTCCAAAGTGGATCATATGCTTTCATAAAAGAATATGACGGAGTACATACGGTTCCTTTATGTAACTGGAGTATATATTTTTTTTGTAAAATATAGGTCGTTACAATCAAATTTTTGAATTTTGTCTATCAATATACGTTAAAGTATATAGATTAATTATATAAAAATAATGTCATTAGATTTGTCTTGTAAAATGCTTTGATGATATATATATATATATATTTATTTTTATTAATATATTATGATAATAAATTATAGCCAAAGTCTTGGTAAAAATCGCAAAAAATAAAAAAAAGACTTGCATTTACGGGTTGAGGGAGTACTTTCTTTATCGTCACTCGTAACGATAAGAGATAATTCTTGTAAATAAAATAAAAATCATCTCCTGCTTTTCCCTCAAAAAGCTCACACTTCATTTAAAACGCAGAAATTTCACGGGCAATCTCTCAACTCCTGCAAAAATCAAACAAAATTTCCGCGTTCCAGGCGCGGCCTCGACGTGAATCTCGCGTGTCATGACCCCGTAGAACCAGAGCATCACGAGCAGGTTATCCGATACTGATACAAGTATCGAGATCTACAGAGCCAAACGATAGGCAGTGCGCTGTTACACTGGTCCTCCGTTAAATAACAGCACGCTAATCATGTTTTAAACGTTAAAGCCGTTGCAGCTACCAGAGTACCGGTGGTGGTCACGTTCCATCCCGGAGTCCCGACCGCATCATCCCCCCCCCCCCCCCACCCACACACACACAAACGCACGCGGCACCGTCGCCGCTCCCCGAGAATTCGAAACGCCAGAGAGAAAGCATTCCGGTCAGTCAAACGCGAACCAACACGCCGCCGCCTTCAAAACCGCGTCCCGTTTCTGCACGGGAACCGATCCAATTCCGGCCTCCACTCTCACTGCGCGGTTCGCGCTCTCCCACTCCCCGATCAAGTCGAGTCGCTTCGAGGTCGCCGGGTTCCGGGCTCGATTTGGGGCCGGAGCCGCGCGGAAATCCGAGCTTCTCGTCGGCCGAATCCCTTCTGGGCTTCTTCCGGTTGTTTTGAGCTCTGGAAGCGCAGATGGCGGCCGCGTCCAGGAAGGAGGAGGACAGGAACGAGCGGATCGTGAGGGGGCTCCTCAAGCTGCCACCCAACCGCAGATGCATCAACTGCAACGGCCTCGTAAGGGTTTCATCTACTCTAGCCGCCGCGCTCTCGTCGCGTGCAATCCGCGGCTTGGTTTGCGTGCTGGCTGCTGCTTCCGATCTGGGGGTGGTGCTCGCTGTTTTACTGAACTCTCTCTTTGTCTGTGTGTGGCTTTGATCCAGGGGCCGCAGTACGTGTGCACGAGCTTCTGGACCTTCATCTGCATCTCCTGCAGCGGCATCCAGTGAGTGGTCGCCTTCGCTTCTGTTAATTACTATTTGGGTTCCATCAATGCGTGATCGGTCGTTGTTTCGAGTTGAGACTTGGGACGCTTCTCGATCAATCTTGTGGAATTGGAAATCTTCATCTCTCCAATCCAGCGATGAATTTTAGTTCCAGTGTTCCGCGGTTTCAGTTTAATTAGTGCTTACGAGGTTGGACTGGAGAAAATTATTGGCTTGTGTAACATACTTTACACTCGATTTATTATCCGCAGTGAGAATGTTCACTTCTCAAAGTTCTCCAATCTTATTCCTTCTGAAGAAGGTTTGACTTAGCTAGCTGTGTTGCATATGCTAATAATCTGATGTCTTCTGTTGTTCTAACGCATTTGAGTCATTGATGCACTTATAGCCGTGAGTTCACGCACCGTGTTAAATCGGTGTCCATGTCGAAGTTCACCACGCAGGAGATCGAGGCTCTCCAGAAGGGTGGGAACCAGGTAAAGCCATCCGTCGAGCTGGTTGTTTGTTGGTTGGAGCTTGGAAATGCCCTTTTGATTCATGTCCGAACTCATAAACTGAATGATGCAGCGAGCCAGGGAATCGTTCTTGAAGGACTTTGATGCCCAGCAAATGAGGCTGCCTGATAGCAGGTAAATAACTCAGTCGCCGTCATGTCTACATACTTTGGTTGGTTTATACATAATGGGACATCACATGATGCATGCCCTGACTTAAAAGTTAAAACTACTGTTGCAGCAACATTGACAATCTTAGGGAATTCATAAAAGCTGTTTATGTGGAGAGAAGGTATGCTGGCGGAAGATTTTCTGAAAGGCCTCCAAGAGATAGACAGGTACAGTTAGTTGAATTTTCTGCATCTAATTGTTAATCTCCCTGAAAACTGTGCTTTTATCAGTCTGGAATTTTAACTGGCACAAGCTTTAGCAAGTCTGCTGCAATATATGTAGATGTCATTGAATACTTATGCAGGTGTTATCTGTGATCAAAGTTCATTTATGTTTTATTCCATAAATGACGGTTCTTTTGTAGTTTTCCTTTCCCAAACATATGTTGCAACAATGCATCTTTCTGAAGTACAATCTATTCCATCTATGCAGAACCAAAAATCCCATGAGGAAGAACATAGACGGGCTAATTCCTACCATTCGTTTTCTCAGAGCCCACCTTATGATTACCAATATGAAGAAAGACGCAATGGCAAAGAATCTGCCATGTTAACTAGGAAGCCTGGTTCAGATCGAGGGCATGATGGGAAGATGTCTGGATTTGCATACAGTCCACATAGCCTGCATGAGAGAATGTCTGAGGACCGATTTGCCAATGAGAGTTGTGGATCAAGGACTTTGGATTGCTCAGGGTCAAGCATGAGTGATATGTTTAAACCTTCACCCCAATCACCAAATTTTCTTGATAATGGGTGTTTCAGCCCTGTGCAACCGCATCAAACAAATATACAGACTTCTAATGGAATCACTCAATCCCAGGTTGTGCGCATGCCATTCTCGAAAATAACCAACTTTCCTTTCTTGTTGCACCTAATGAAACAATTTAATAATTTCAAACCTCTTCATGCAGAGAGGCAAGCCAAGCTTAGCAGATATGCTATTTGAGTCAGATAATGCTCACGGAACTCAGCAAACCAAGAACTCCATTGCTCCATGTTTTATAGCCTTCTCTGATGTTGTTAATGCTGCAAAGGAAGATCTCTTTAATGTGCCAGTTGCGCAGCAACAACCTGTAACTGGTTTGGATCCACCTGTAGATTTTTTTGCTAATATACCGCCCCTGACTCCATCTGCTGATAGAGTGCCACCAGCAATTCCATCAGTGGACACTACTGGGTGGGCTACATTTGATACACCTCCAGAAGAAAAGCAACCTGGAGTCACTGGGCTCTCTGGTGTTGCTGCCACAGTCAAAGATAAACAAGTCCTGAGTCGTGATTTATTTTCGTTCGAACCAAATGATCAATCAACATGGTTCCAGACCTCTAAGGATAATGCTTCGGTCACCAACCGATTTGTTGTTACTTCTTGTAAAGACACAACCCCTAATGCAAGTAATTCTCAGGTGAGGAACATTTGCATTGCTCTAAAAGAAGTTTCCTTTTTCTATTTGTTCATGTCAGCATATGCATGCAATAAAATGCAGTTTCAATCGTTATTTTGAAAATGCTCACTGTACTTTTGCATACTTTGGAAATGGATGAAAACACTTTGTTTTTTTGAAGGGTGATTGTACTATACTATTGTGAGGTTACACTATCGAGTTGACCTTGTTGAGCTTAAAATTTTACATTAAAATCTTCACATTTTCTCAGCCTTGGAGTGCTTTTGATGCCACGAGTGGTAACACCCAACAAGCTGCACCAGGAGATTTATCATTAATGAGTTCTAACCCACTAGAACCTAAAGGACCAATGGATGGAAATAGTTCAAAGGTGAGGAATCTATCATATTTATAAATAAGAAAGTTATTTCTGTGTTGCTAAAATATTTTTCTGGTATTTGGACTTTGACTCTTTAACTGCTTCTCCAGAAATTTCATATAATCCCTTGTTGTGTATTTGCAGTTCTGGCATTCATTTGATGATGCAAGTGGGGTCATGGGTCATAATCTGTCCAGTGCTCAGCTGCAAACTAATGAGCACAAAAATGCGGATAATGTTTCCCTTGCAACCAGCAATCCATTTACTTGCTTTGTAGTTTCAAAGGTAACCCTTTTTCCTCTTCAATTTTACATGGTCTATAAACAGTCTAATCTTATAATTATTTTCATGTAGGAATCTCATAATGATGATTCCCAGAAAATTTTCATGGATGAGTTAGCTCCTAACACACCATTTGCTGCTTTCCTAGAGCCATCTCCATTATCTGTTATTCCTTCAGTGGTAAACCTTTTGTACTTTTTGCGCCATTTAGCATTTGTGCATACCATTGCTGTTCTTTGAAGTGATTTTGGATTACATAATAAGTTAATAACTATGATTTACAGGAAGGAGCCTCTACTGATCAAAATACATTAAATCCATTCGATCTTCCATTTGGCACTGATACAGAGGCTCGAGATATGGTATGCCGTTTCTTCCTTCCATTAGATGTAGCCAGTGCTAATAAAAGCGACAAATAGACTAGTAGAGCTATTTCTTTGTTCCCTGTTCTCCAGACAGTTGATTATTGATTTTTTTTGGATAATACTTGTAACATTATTTGTCGCATCTATTTTATTTCAATGTGGGAAAATGCTTTAGCAATGTTTAAAAGGGGTTAATAATGGCTTTTGTTCGCTCACGTTAGCCTGTAAATTATTATGTAGGTTGGGGCATTTTTCTGAAGTAGTAGCACCTGCTAAAAGTATATGCATATGGAGTATCTTATCTTAAGGAAAGAATCATGCATATTTTTCATTGTAATGCTTGAATTAATGTATCTAAAACATAATGGTTGACATACAGCTAGGAGATGTACAAAATTGTTTAATTCGTTACTTAGCTTGCCTTGCACAAATAGGTTCTCTCAGTTATTGGGTCTTTTAACTGGTCCCTTGCAAATTGTAGAACGTGTCAGGTAAGCATAGTCATTGACTCACCGTTGTGGCTGCTATGCCTGAAAGTGTCTTTGTAACCAATGTGAAACTCTCTTGATACATTTGCCACTGCATGGAGCCATGGAGTCATGCCCATATCCAATATGAGTGGGGACATCATTGTTGTCTAATAGAAATATTGGTTCAATCTTGAACATATGTAATACCCTGTTTAGTACATATGTCACCACTCAATCAATCAGTGTATTTGTCTAACATGCTGGCGATGTTG
This sequence comes from Melocanna baccifera, assembly GCA_036346265.1. Classification (NCBI taxonomy): domain Eukaryota; kingdom Viridiplantae; phylum Streptophyta; class Magnoliopsida; order Poales; family Poaceae; genus Melocanna; species Melocanna baccifera. The sequence goes on from CM070693.1 coordinate 14,813,158, forward strand.
CTGGGTTATTTTGGGCTTCATGCTTATGGTTTTTTTGGCTACAATAACTAACTTTCAAACAGTGCGTCTTTTCAAGGCGGGATCTATAAGTTGTAGTAGATACTGTACTGACTTCAACTATATTGGCCAAAATCACACGCGACTGTCTCTCTCTTCATACTCTCTCTTGCAAACAACCAAAATTCAAAAGCCATAAGCCATAAGATTCATAATGTGGTCTTAAGATATGTTTCTATCTCAGCCTGTATGTCGTATCTAGTGCTGAACAGCATGGCCACCCATTTTACCACCAATTTTCTGAACTACGCTTCATTTTGCAGTTCACGGGCGTGAGTGCGTTGCAAGCTGCTTTGCCTAATCCAGACCTACCAACTTCTTTCCTTGATGATTTGCCTGAAACATGGTTCTCCAACAGTACTTTCGCTTATGTTCCATCCGGATCACTTGGTAAAGTTTACTGACTAGCATCTACATATGATTACTTTGCTACTACGTACATCGAGACCATCTGATTGTAACAACCTATGCTTATTCAGGTGGACTGCCATGTCTTGTCGAGCAGGTCCCGAACTCTCCGTTGAGGTAAGTTGCTCTGGCTTGGCTTAGGAGGCATTAACCCCTATTCGGTCAATTTGCTGAATTCAACGTTGCTGTTTGATTTCAGGAACATGACAGTGAGCGCTGTATCAACTGCAAATCCTTTTGCATAGAGAATGGCATCGGTTTAGAAAAGCTACAGCTCTGTGGCACTAATACGCGGCTTGGATTTTTTTAGAAGAGCATATCTGATGGGGTTCGGTGTAGAGATATTTAGTGGTTATTAAGATTGTGTTGGTGTGTGAAGTGTGTATATTCCTATTTCCATTTTATGGACCTGAACTACTAACCTAATATACTGGATTCGTGTTCCCGATTTATCTGAGAAGGATTCTAGTCCAAATTGTTCGAGTGGTGCCAGGATTGCTTGTGCGTTTTCATTTTCTTCTTTTTTGGTTTTGAAATCTTGTACTAATATCTTGTTGGTTTTGCTGTCAATGCACCTTTTGATCCTTTTTGCTCTACGACAAGGCAGGAGGAGGTGGTGGTGCTAACATAAGTACAGTTGGGCCAAAATGTTCTCATTATTTTTCCCATCTATATCCTTCTGAAAGTAATGAGGTACCAGCAATGTTTGCTAGTAATCAGGTACAAGCAATGTTTGCTAGAACGGTTAGCCATCATTGAACACTTTTTTAGGTCTGGTGCTCTAGATGTCTAGTGAGATTCTACTTTGTTTAAAGTAATATTAGTCTTTTTAAAAAGTAATCTCATTTTATGCTTACTAAAATGTTTGCTTGTGGAACGATTAGTCGTCATATAATACACCGTTTTTTGTTTACTCTGGTTCTTTAGAATACGTGAAAAGTGGTTAATTAGGCACTGTTGTCTTAAGAGCGAACCAAACCTGGAAAGAACAGAAAAGGGCAAAGGTACTTTGGTCTTCCACTCAAACAAGTGACCTCGAAATGCTTACTTTTGAACCTCGAAAAAAACATTTACTTTTGTACACAGGACTCGCCGTTCCCATAGTAGTGCGAAAATAAACGCTGCAGAGGCGCGTGAAATGGAGTTTCACCAACCACACGAATCCGGAATCTCGCAGCGGAAAAAAAAACAAGAAAGAAGGCGAAAAGATAAAAAGAAAAAGAAACCCCCGCGATTGGACTAGCTAGTACGACGACGGGTGCGCGGCCGCGCGGCGCATCCTGCTCCCCCACGTCTCCCCGCCGCGACCCGCCGCGCGCCACTGCAGCCCGGCGAGCTGCGCCTCCCAGTCGGCGAACTCGGCGAGGCGCGGCGCGCGGGAGCCCCCGCCGCATCGCAGCTGGATGTCGTAGCCCCGCCTGCGCTCGGGGTCGGAGAGCACCTCGTAGGCCTCCCGCGCCCTCATGAACCGGTCGGCGCCGCCCGGGCACGCGTCCGGGTGCCACCGCCGCGCGGCGCGCCTGTACGCCGTCTTGATCTCCTCCGGCCCAGCCGTCTCCTCCACCGCCAGCACCTCGTACATCGTCGCCGCCCTCTCCGGCGCCGGCGCCGCCACCGCCACCGCCACAGCCGCCACCCTCACCCGCGCCCTCTGCCCCTGCTGGCACCTCACCCCACCGAAGCACCCCACGGGCCTCGCGCACACCGAGCTCATCATCTCCGATCGATGCTAGAGCCACCAGAAAGTTATCGTTAACGTCTAAGCCAAGGCTTGCTGCTTCTTGCAGTTGCCAGTCGGAAGCAAGCGTGGCGCCACGGGCAGCCTGCTTATATAGCAGCTTGAAGAGAAGGACGGGGAAAGCATAAGCGCGAAAGGCGTCATCACCCACGGGAAGCGTCTCATTGCCTTGCCCGATCTGGAAGCTCTCCGGGCTGGTTAATTACCACTAACCTCACTTGATTACTGCTGCATTTTTGTTTTAATCACTCTGTGAGTTGCTGTCCACTGGTCGATTGATCTCGACTTCTAGATGGTGATATAAGGTTTGGAAAGTGGCCCGGTCAGAGCAAGGGCCGCGCCTAGGGGGCCAACGACGACGGACGCGTCGTTTCTAGAGAGATTTTTTTTGGGTCTACGTGGAGATCTCAGTATCTTTTACTCATTGACGTACTGCCCGCTCACAGCCGCAATTCCTCCGATCTCGTCAACATGTAGCACTGCATTACGGTAGGTCAGGGCCATTATACGAGTAGTGACGTAGACGATGACTACACAAGATATATAGCCGGCCTCTTCTTTCTATTTAGAATGTATGAATTCGCTAAAATAGTTCAATTTCTATTGGAATCTTAAAAAAACTATGCGTTTAAGATAGGACATTTAGTCTTCGCTTAAATCATTTCTAGCGTACGGTTGATATCTTTTGTCTGTGTTTTTTAAGATAGTGATAGACAATAAAAACGTTGATGTGAACAACACACGTGCCGGTGAGCTCGAGAAGCCATCGTCCTGTTTATTTTTGTTTCCAAAAATATCAAAGTTAAAAGCTAAAATTAAAAACCCTGTAAAAACAGACCATATGTTCAGACAACCGATGGCATTTCCACTCCATCTCCATGTAGTTGCCACATCAGTGACAGTAGCAGATCCGTGTGAACACATACGCGCCGCCTGGTTATCGACTTGCCGGGTAACTGGTGCTGCTTGCCTAGGTACAGCTCCATAGGTTAGCGAACTGGTGTTGGTATCCACTTGATTGAGGTGAAGGTACTATCTTAGGTACTCCGTAATTGTAGAAAATAAGGACTTGTTTTATCTTCTTGGGTATGTACTGTATTTACGTGGTTCCAGAACTTCGCTCGACCAGTAAAGTCGTACGTCTATAGTATAGTAACGTCTAATCGTCTCCATCTGATCCGTGCTGTATCAGACAAACGTATACATTTCAGTTAGGTCGTATTCTGTGATTACGAGTATATACGTCCTTCCGATTCCATTAGATTTTACGGTACAGATGCTTATGGGGCCTGTTTGTTTTTTGCTTTTAAAAGTCGTTTTTGGCTTCTGCTACAGTATCTGACTTTCAATCGGAGTATTTTTTAAGACGGGATTTACAAATTAATTGTAGTATACGTTAAAAGACTAATATCTGTATCATCAAAAATCGTAATCGATAATATTTCTTTTCGCAATCTCTGTCACAAATAGCCAAAAAACCATCAGCCGCAGCCAAAAAGAACAGGCCCATGACCTCCCCGGTATGATCCATTTGGCGTTGAGAAAAACTAACGTAAAGATACCGTCGTTAGCCTTCCAACGGGATAGCCGACAATCACAGGATCCAAAGCCATACGACGAGATAACTTCGCCCACTTCACTCTGCTCCCATAGCCGCACGTGCACTCTCCTCTCTCAACTCCCTCTCATTCTCCCTCTTCACCGCCGTCACCTCACTCTCCACCATCGGCCCCACCGCGTGTCGTATTCGATGGCCTGGAGGGGCGCTATCGTTGGATCTAGCATCGGAGGAGGGAAATCGAGCTCCCCCACTACGGGTTCAATCTTCCCTTCGAGTATAGGAGGGTGGGGGGAGGCAGTGGCCTAGCGGTCGGCAGCGGCGGAGGCGATGGGCGGTGGCAGCGATGGACGTGGCAATTAGGTTGGGTGGGGCGGCGCGGTGGAGAGGGGTTGGGGGGCGCAGCAAGGCTGCAATGGCGTCATCGGCCACTGGTGGTGGCCGAGGGGGTAGGGGCGTCGGAGGAGGCGCGCAGAGCTACTCGGGACGGCGCGGCGATGATGTACTCTCTTCCTCCATGAAACATAGAGAAAGGGAGGGGAGGGACAGTGTAAGGGGAGATATGCCGTCGGGATGCCTCCCGATGGCATACTGTGCGGTAGTACTTCTTTTTGGCGTTACGATCTTTACTAGAGCTGTGTGGATTCACTTGCCTGTCTTTTAATTGAACGTACTTGATTTGTAGACGTATATTTTTGAATTCTAGCACTGTTCATAATTATTGGGTTACATGATTTATGTAACGCCCCTATTTCTAGGGGCGCCGTGTTTCTTTCGTGGCTACCTAGGACTATTCAACTGCGGGGCACTGAAGATGAGTGTACATCTTTGCCATCACAAGCTTAAAAGCAAAAGTCAACTTTATTACAGGAACATGGCTTAACAGCCAGGTTTTACAGCGGGGCGTGCGACCCTTAGATAATACAATACAAAAGAAACACCACAGACGTGCCTGAGTGCAGAGCAACCCTAATCCCAAACTTCATCTATATAGTAGAATTTGGCCACGTCGCCTTCGTAGACTTCTTCATTTTCTTGCCACAAATTTTCTGTTAATGTTATTTAGCAAGTATGAGCATAAACCACCGTACTCAACAAGTCATATGGGGAAATGTTATTTAATTATATGCAAGGATCTCCAAGAGGTGGGGATATAGTGGTTTTATTAAGATATTTGTGGATGCACTTTTATTTGCAAACATTTTTGAGCCTAAAAACAAAACGTAAACTTCTTAAGGAGTTTGGGGTTTCATCAACTTGATTACCAATCTTTACCATTTTCAAACCATTTCTAAAACTACTTATGCTTTGTTGTTGGATTTACCCAATAAACACAACTTCATTATCCGGAAGCACGACGTATTCAAATACTACCTATACATGACTCTGCAGAATTGTTTAGCTTTACTTACAAGATCTCCTAACTCCCGCGACAGAGTTAAGAGAATAAGATTTTTCACTGCTCAATTCTTTATTTAGCCTCTACCAAGTAGGTTCTGATTCCCAACAAACTCGAGTGGCCCTCGGCCTCGCTTGAATTGAAGCGGCCCTACTGTTGTGAAGTATGGCGATACCTCATTCCATATCACAAAAACTCCTCGGTCTCCCTCCACCCGTTGTAGATATTCAATCGAACTTGAGTAGCTATTAATCCAGGTTTGACGAATCAACGCTTGTGGTTGAGCAATTACTGTGTTCTTTACTTAGCATAAGGTTCTACCCTTTATATTTTCACTGGGCCAACTTCTATCCACAAAACCCTTGTTTTAGCACCCATCCACACTGATTTAGTGCCCATCTGCACTGCCACCTTTCTAGTCCAAGCCTCTACCCTAAGATAAAGTAATAGAACTCAACCATCACGTGGCTTCCCATGATACCTCCTTATGCTAGAACCATTTTTGAAATTATACCGGCAAAATGCCAACTCTCTTAGTAGTGTAAAACTGCTGGGTTCCTGTTCCACCATGATTATTTAGGTAGTATTTATAATAGTACTAAGTCTTGTCAAGGTGAATATGACCCATCAAATTAAATTGGGCTTTATCAGGTGGTAGGACATAATTAATATCATGTTATTCTAAATATTTATTGTACAAGAAATAACAATGCATAAATAATATAATAAAAATACTGATAAATAAATAATTAGAGGAATGTAGATTCAATATGATAAAAAAAACATGTGACTTGTCTTGCGGATTAATGTATTCTATGATTTCGTACTCTTCCAAGTCTTGGGGTTGAACTGGAGCTTCTACTTCTTGAATTGATTGGCCTACGGTGTCGTGAGCTACCGTAAAGCAAGAAATAATTTAATTTCGGCTTGAGGGAATGAGCTAGGATCAAAATAAAATAAAGAAATAAAATCCAAATAAATGGGTTTAGGGTTTATAAAGGTTTGGTATGGAAAAACAGAGCTTAGTCCCTTATACCAAACCTTTACAAACCCTAAACCCATTTGTTCAAATGTATTGAAACTACTATATCCCCACCTCTTGGAGATCCATGCATGTAATTAAATAACATTTTCTATGTGACTTATTGAGTAAGGTGATTTGTGCTTATACTTGCTAAATAACATTAACAGAAAATTTGTGGCAAGAAAATGAAGAAGTCCACGAAGGCGACATGGATGAACTCTACGAGATAGATGAAGTTTGGGATTAGGGTTGTTCTGCGTTCAGATACGTCTATGGTGGTTCTTTTATATTGTATTATCTAAAGGGCGCACATTCCACCGTAAAATCTGGCTGTTAAGCCATGTTCCTGTAATAAAGTTGACTTTTGCTTTTAAGTTTGTGATGGCAAAGGTATACACGTATCTTCAGTGCCTCGTGATTGAACAGTTTTGGACACATATGGAAGAAACATGACGTTCCTAAAAATAGGGGCGTTACAATTTGTTTGGCGGCGCCGCCACACCCTGTTTTGTTCGTGTAGTCATGAATGAAAAGCAGGAGCTGATAGAGATGCAAGTACGTACGTAATTAACTATAACTAATTAGCGAGGGGGGTCGGCACTGTTAGCGAAGTAGGCATCAGAAACTAGTAACAAGCAAACGGCTCTCTCGATCACGCAATCGGGACCTGCTGCTCTTTCCTAGTCCATACATCTGGCAAATTAACTAAGGAACTGTGCTTATATATCTACACTTGTATGGCTGCAATGCAACCAAGTAGCTAAGCTAGCTTGGCATATTTATTATACTAATACTAGCCAAGTCTTTGGCTGACTTGGAAAATTATCACAGGCGCATGCGTGCCCCTATCGGCGTCGACAAGAGAGGGATACGGACATACGGTACAATATCAGCGTTTACTTGCCCGTTTCATTTCCCTCCACAAGTTGAGCAAAACGTCAAAGACGATGCGTCTATCGAGCGCTATAGCCGCGGACGGTTTCTCCCACCTCAAGTACCCGGGATCGTGCTTATCCGGAAGTTCAACGCGTGGCACGTCAAGTTGGCGTGGCCTCCGTCGCACTAGTATTTTGTTTTGCACATACATGCATACATATATATACATACATACATACATACATATATATATATATATATATATATATATATATATATATATATATAGAGAGAGAGAGAGAGAGAGAGAGAAAGTATTGATAACAGGAACATGGATAAATTTTCCAATTAGCGGCCCTGTGTCTGCAAAATAAAAGAAAAGGAGAGGCGTACGACGTGTCGCATATGATAGTTAATATGTTTCACTGCGATGGATAATGGATTGTCGTGTAATTGAACAAGTTTTGTTTGCTTCTGGAAAGTAACATGGTCGATTGGTCGTCGCAAGAAAGTAACGTGACCCGTTCTTTTCGCTTTTTAGCGGATTTTTGATTTTAATTTTTTTTAATAATTATTATTCATTAGATAAATTATATATATATATATATATATATATATTAGTTTTTGATTAGAAAAGCTAAAAATTAATATAAACATATGACTTCTTCATTCCTCTCGCTCATATCACATACACGTATTTCTCTCTTATTTTTTCCACCACCTATCCCATCGTACTAAAAGCTACTTCTCATTACTATTTATTTTTAGCTAAAAATATAAGCTACAGTAAAAACCAATATAAATATTTTTTAATAAATTATAACTAAAATTTATAAATCACAGTTTAAAAGAATACCTTTTTACCTAGTCTAGTGCAACCTGGAACAAGTTCCTACCTACACGACAACTTTTTTTTAGAGGTACAAGATAAATGCGCATATAATCTACACACACAACACGTACATATATGCACGTCCTCTGTACCTGCTAAAAAACTAATCGAATGGCCTCTGGAGCGTGCTGTTTCACTTAACACACATACATGTATACCTTTTTTTAATTTTGACGAACGCACATGTCGAGCCAGGGTCGAACACGAACAGGCTTAGGAGTGGCAGCGCGCTCCGGCCAGAGCAAGTCTCAGTTCTCTAGTTCTCTCCACGGCTACACCTTGATGCAGGAGTAACTTCGGCCAAGTTACTCGGCTGGGTTGTCCTTGGACGGCAGCACAACGCTATGAAAGGCAAATAGTTTTGGGCCAAGGATTAGTGACCCAACCTGAGGGTAGTGGCAGAGAGTGACACAAGTGAAGTCAAATTGTACACGAGTAAAATACATCATAGATACAATAACTTATAAGATAAGTGCAAGCAAGTCACACACTATAAATTTATTCACTTATGTTACTGATTTTATTTAAGTGATACAACAAGGTACAAAAAAAGATCCGATGTGCTCAAGATTGTGTGGTTCATGCATACCGTTACTCCCCACCTTAGAGCCCCCGGCTTTTTTTTTGTAACAATTGCTAACAAAAAAGATCACTTTTTGGGATAATAATTTGTAAGGTGAGTGCAAGCAATCTACATAGCTGTAAATTTGCTCGTTTATATCACTAATTTTATTTAAATAATGCAACGATGTACAAAAGAGACCCGGTGTGCTCGGAATCGTGTGGTTCATGCCTACGGTTGCCCCCCTAGAGCCCCGGTTGTTTTGTAACAATTGCTTACAAAACAAGATAACTTGTTTAGGATAATTGCTCAGAGAACAAGATCACTTACAGTCAATGTTTTTAGTGAAAGCTGGTTACGTTGTCAAAAACTATGTATCTTGGCTAGGTGTAGCTCCAGAGTCCATTGCATCATTGCTTCTGAACAATTGTAATATGAGTTTGCTTGATTATTGAAATACTTAACTTTTCTCAAAAAGTTGTAGTGAGAAGAACTTCTAGTTGAGTTACCCTCGATTGATTCTAGTAAAGTTTCGACAGAGTTTTACTATCCCTCAATTGATTCCCCTCACCACTGTTGCCCATGTGGCTTATGCCTGCACCACCGCCGTCCCCTCGTGCCCTCTCCCCCCACTACTGTCACCCCCAGCCCCCTCCCCCCTACCATTGTTGCCCTTTGTGCCTCTCCACCTCACATGTCTCCCCACCAAGTCCCACAACTCACCGTATGTAGGCGGTGCCGTTCTTGATGGTTGAAGTACCGGTGCCGCCATCCATGCACGCCGGTTAGATCATTGGACCCTCCTCTAGACGGCGTGCTCGAAGTGCCCGTCACTTTCTTTGTGAGAATAAGGGATGGTTTAGACCTAACTAATAGAGAGAGTGAAAACTAAAGGGCACTTTGCAATTTTCCCATGCCAAGGCTAATACACATAACCTTAAGTCACGCTGAGAGTACAGCTAGCATCACATTGACTCTAAATGTGCCACCACATCTTATTTTGTACCTTGTTGTATCACTTAAACAAAATCAGTGACGTAAACGAGTAAATTTATAGTTGTATGACCTACTTGTACTATTTTGTATCTTGTTATATCACTTAAATAAAATTAGTAATGTAAACAAATAAATTTATAGTTGTGTTACCTATTTCTACCCATCTTACAAGTTATGTACATGTGATGCACTTTATTCTTTGTGTGTGTTTTTTTCAATTCAGACGCAACTGGTCTTAACGCGTCGTATAGGCGCGACTTTCCTTTCTTCGATTCGCTTCAACCCCCCCCCCCCCCCCGCGTCCTTCTCTCCCGCTAATCTCCCTGCTAATCACCGTGAACAACTTTCCAAAACCCCGACCAGCCTACGCGCTTTTCCATTTCTGCATGCTGTCGAGTTTGGCAAAAAAGCTGGTCATCCATTCGTGAAGAACACCACCATCCTCAAATAAAAAGATGTACATAGCTTTCCAAACTTACCTCATTACATATGGAAAAATTACAGGCCGGTACAAGTAAAACATTACATGATGAAATTGCTAAAGATGTTGGCGTCTGAAATACAAGAACCCTTACAGATCTCATTTGGCTGCACATACGCAGGAAAGCTTGAGGGAAGGCTGCAGTAGCTTGCTCTTTCGGCCTTGCAGCTCTTTTCTCTAGCAAGAGATTACTAGAAAATTAGAGTTGCAGAAGAATTAAATTATGTCGTGAATATGGGACCAAAAAAGTTAGTAAATAAAAAAGATAGTAAAATTACCATAAGTTGCACACTAAGTTACCACCAATAGTTTCAATAAAATTACCAACTTAAGTTCAAAGTTATTCTAAGTTATTCAATGATTTATCTTCCATGCAAAAAAAAAGTTAATGTGCATGGAAAAATGATATTGCTAAGTTATTCAGTTAACAAGTGTTATCCTAACATGAAGGCATTTTTACCCCCTGAATTGGTTAAACTCCCCTTGCTTGCTAGCTTGAGTTATCATCAAATACAATAAAATGAGTAAAGTACATTAGTATCTTGTCTTATTGTGTTGCAATAGTTAGAAATCAAAATTACATCAGAAGTAGGTTTTTGAATCTTGATTCAATCATTACAGGAACATAGCACATAATTAGTCCATACCTATTAGATTTTTTTTCTCAAAGATCGTACCAATAGAGAATGGTTGTAGCCTTTTTGTGTGCGGTTCAGCAAAAGAAGGCATAGAAAATATAACTAACAGTACAACATAAACCAATCCTACCCAAGAAGATGGGTATGTTCTTTTTTGCTGCGGTTTATAACTTTTGGTTAAAATTTTTAAATTTTAGCTATTTACGACAGAGATTACGGAGAGAGATACTTCGTTTGAAAGTTAGGTAGTATAGCAAAAGTCAAAAGCCATTTTGAGAAGCTGAAAAGAACATGCCTGATATCTAACCAAGCCCCTGAGATCGAAGTATTATATGGTGCCCTTGATATTAGCATTGTGACCCACCCAAGAACCCCTCTAATCAAGAACACAAGAACAATGTTCACCTACATTAAGACATGCATGCCAGGAGATGGCGTCCTGGGAGTGAGCATGTGACCCTTCTTGCAGCAACAGCGGCCCTGGGCCTCACCAGCGGCCTGCGTTCCTACTACTTCTGGAGTAGATCTCACCTGCTGGGGCAAAATGGCACACCCCTCCAAGGTTCATGACAAAAAGAGAGACGTGGTTTCACTGTGGCAAGCGAGCCCCATGGGATGGGTCAGGCAAAGTAGTATGGAACTACTTATGCAGCAACTCACGGCATGCGACACATCAGAGCACGCCGGCAGCAAAGATCTGGGCACTTGGAGCAGCGGGTGGCCTAGAGGAGAATGGCGGCGGAGGACATCGCCGATTCACCTCGCCTCGTGCGATGCACAGCAGCTATGGCCATGGGTCATCAGTTATGAGTTATGACCGTGGGTCAGAACAGAATTTCCTAGTTCCATTCCTAAGTTTACCGTTAGTTTCAAGCCTAAGTTACCATTTGCTTAGGATATAATCAACTTCGCCCCCTTTGCAGAAAAGGAGATTTTAAAATTCCATAAAAAAATTATCACCAGTTTTTCTCCCAACAGTTTAGAGCTCTATTATCTGCACTTGTTCCTCTGTTACATGGGTTCTCCATGACCACCCCTCGTGGCTTTATATATAGTTCCCCTAGCCTTCCTCAAAAGTGGAATAGGAATCCTACTCCAAAACAAAGTAGGAATCTTAGTTCTATTAGGATTCATTTAGAATTCCTTACAGTAGACCTTTCTAAATCATAAAAGATTAGGATATGAGTCACTACAGTTAACAATCTCCACCTTGACTTTTATCTGTTGAAATCATGGTGCTCCTCTAAGAACTCGCTCCAAGTCGGCTTCGTATTTTTTCCTCTCACCTTTAGGAGTGCTCCCACCATAGAGGCTCATGCACATCACCATAATGTGTGAATCAGTGTCCAGGCTTAACCATTAAAACCCTCCAACTGAGAGATCCTTTGTTTAGTAGTTTGATTAACCACACCTTTTGTCCCTACAACCTTTCGTGCCATAGATTTGTACCGCCTCTGAGCTCCACCTACTTGTCCGTACCGTGTGGTTGGCCCGACCATGTCTTCCTTCTTCCAATAGCTCATACTTTCACCTTTACATCTATTAGATTTTGCAACTATCTTTGCAATTCTGCACATAATTGTAGATGATATCTGAGTACCTACCATTAACGACACGATTTCCTTCTCCTAGCTAGAATTTTTATCAGACCTCCTATTGGTTGCTCTTCCTTTAGGTGTATCCATCAATCGATATCCTCTATTGTTCCAAATACTTTTCATGATCACTTACTCTTTGCAAGTAACTTGTATGATTTCACCTCGAAGTGATACCTTACAACCTTCGAGTTAAAGTGGCCTCACATATATTAAATTCTTCTTTAAGTTGGGAACATACCGAACTTTCATTAATAATCTCCAATATAACTATTCCCACCTCAACAATTGTATAATCCTTAAAATCCGCAAAGTAAATGGTTCCATACGCCGGACGTAGAAACTCTTCGTCAAACATCTTCCTCGCCGAACATATATAGAAACAACAACTTGAATTTAATATCCATTTATGAGAAATACTTGATTGACTAACGACTAGTACATTTAAATCATCATTTGCTATCACCACTGAGCATGCACTATTCATTTTCTTTAAACTCGAATAGTCTTTTATCATGTGATCTTTCTCGTCACATAGATAGTATACATGGGTATCCTTACTCTTGCCCTTCTTCTTTCCGTGACATTTGCTTTTGCTTGCAGCACCCACTGCAGCCAATGATTAATTACCTAAGAATGAAGATTCTAATGGTTTTTTTTTCAAATACTTCACCTTCAATAGGTATGCAATTGCCTCATTAAAGTTAAGAGTAATTTTCTCGGTGAGAATATTCATCACCAATGGATAAATATTCTCGTACATCTCTTTGGATGAGTGGATTCTTTGCTTTGTTGCTTGGATTCTCCATGACCACCTCTCGTTGTTCACACTAGCCCTCTTTCAAAGTGAAGTAGAAATCCTACTCCAAAACAAAGTAGAAATCTTAATACTACTAGGATTCATTTAGGACTCCTTATAGCATATCTTTCAAAATTCTAAAAGATTAGGATATGAGTCACCACACTCTACAACCTTCAAATTGGTCATAGTGTGTTACCTCGAATGGCAATGCACTCGCCTCCATGCGGTCTATGAGCTCGCTGTGGCATTGTGCAGGCTTCACTGCTCTGAGTGGGCCAGTTTCCACTGGAGTGATGACTATAGGCATGTGCATGCCCTTACCGCCTCAGGCCTTGCTGGCTCACGCCTATGTCACTGCTATGATGCATGCTACCCAACATCTTGCATCTGCTCTTGCTTGTGATTGGGTCATTGCTGCAAGCTATTGTGGCCGCTTGACATCAACTCTTTGTCACATGACACTGTTGGATAGTGCCTCCCTGGCCGAGCCTTGCGCCGTGCACCGTCAAGGGTGATGCCGCATAGCATGACATCATCACCATGCGATAAACTCGAAGCTATTGCATCGCCATTGGATTTCCCACCTAGAGCTTGGCCATGCCCATCAGCGCTAGCTCGAGTGCCACTACCTCATCACCATGCGCTAAACTCGAAGCTGTTGTGCCGCCATTGGATCTACACCAGACGGAGTACACACCCATCTAACTTCACTGCCAAATGTGTGCCGTGCATGGCCTGAACCATCCATTGTTTCCCCCAGATCTATGCTGCAAAGGGCCCATACCCCTTCACTACCGCTCCAAGGTGAACTCACCTGTGACGTCATCGAGTCCCACCTTTGCCACTATGCCTGTGCTCACGCTTGGCTCATCGTCAACCACTGTCTTGGGGGAGGCTACTCGGTCTCTCCCTCCATGTAGCATGCGACGAATAGCATTGCCTCTCTTGCCTCGTACGATGTTGCGGGGGTTCATCAATGGCGAAGTTGTGGCCAATAGCAGTAGTGGAAGGTTGGGATCTAGAGAGTGGGATCGATTTTAAGGTGAAAGAGGGAGTGAAGGAGACGGGGAGCGGGGAAAGTTGGTGAGGGGAGTGGCAGTTGTAGGGGTGCACATGAGATACAGCCCGCATTATGCTCCACTGTAGGATCAAGGATAACCGACTAGAGGGGGTGAATAGGAGGTTCTAAAAATTCTTGTATTCTAAAACTAATTACCACAAATTGAAGCTAGGTTAGATTAAAAATTTTTGTATTCTATAACTAATTACCACAAATTGAAGCTAAGCAAGATTTTAATGCAATGTTAAACCTACACAATTTTAGAAAGACTAAGCCACTATAAGCAATAATTTCTATAAATATATTTTTAGCACAAGTAAATATAATAATCTTAGCAATTTCACAACTAGAAATGTAAGTACGAAAAGTAGAGAAAATCAAGTAACCAAAAGACACATAATGTTTTACCGTGGTGTTCAAAAACTTACCGATTTTCCCTAATCCACGTTGAGAAAAACCCAAACAACTTAGACCAACTCAATGAATTAAGTCTCAACTCCTCAATCAACTAGTGGTTGCCATTCCTCTACTTCGGAGATGGTAGACATCAAATCACTCACAAATCGGCGTCGAGCCTCTTCACAATCTTTTTAAAAAGGTCACCTCACAATCACCCTCCAAGCCGTTCAGGTACCAGTAAGCACCAAGAGTAATAAACCACAGCTTCACTTGACGGTGATCAAGTGACAAAGGATCAATCTAGATGAATGCACTTGATTTTGGCTCTACTACCTCAAAAGAATGGACAATGTAAAATTGAGGTGTGGAGATAATGCTCAATGCTCAAGGATGTTCAATAGAGTCTCTTCCTTCTATACTTGAGCTGGTGGGGGAGTATTAATACTCCCACCAACCAAATATAGTCGTTACATAAAATAATCCTGAAAAATCAGGGATATCGGTAGTAACACTGTGCAATTTGTAGAACTACCATATTGTATTGTAGCAACTGTAATGACTATATCATAGCATCAGAACTAGTCGTTTGAAAGTCAGAGCGATACTACCCTCACGGCACCTGACTTCCTCCCCTCCTCTCCTCGTCGTCTTCTCCATCGGTAGCCCCTCCCCTACCGCCTAGAAGTCATAGGCACAGGCAAAGGCCCCGCCCCAACTGCACCTACACCTCCGCACCGACGGCCTAGCCCACATACTCATGCTCCTCGCCATGCCCCTTTTCGTCCTCTTCCTACTGCTCCTGCTCCGCGGCAACCCAACTATCAAGGTATGTCACCCGGTGACAGAACTCACCAATATCTCTCGTTTTCGAGCTGATCTGATTCAATCTGGTCTAATGTGCCATCGATCTAATCTAATCCGCCTGTTGGGTGTGGTTTGGAATCTAGGCAAGCTTTTGGGGAATTTTTAGGAATGGAATGTAGGGGTTTTGATTGTTCTATGGTCTAGTTTTTTAGGGGTTTTATGTGAGCTGGTAGAATGTAGATTTGCCACTTAGCCAAATATTTAGGAATTTTGGCCGGTTTAGTCATGGATTTAATGCAATTTTAGGATACCCCATCTGGTTTGGTTGGTTTGATGTTGTGGTCTCTACTGTATTTTGCCAACTTGTAGCTCGCTTGTAGGATTTCGTAGGATGTAGGAGATAGATCAGTGTGTCATGCTTCATTATTTTTGCTTGTAGTGTTTGTGGATAATTCTAGCCATATGTTTTGGCGTGTAGTTATGATGCGCGTTGGTAGTTTGAGATGCGATTCTTGTGATGTGCGGTAGTAGTTTTAAATTCGACATTTTCAGGATTTCATTATTTGATCTGTCGATTGTTGCCCTTCCTTACGTTAGTTCTTGATCATTGCGAAATGCGATGAAAATGTTTAATAACAATTTCCCTTCATTATGTTAGTTCTTGATCATTGCGAAATGTGTCAAAAATGTTTAATAACATCAGCTAATTTCATGATGTTTGCCTCAGGTCAATGTGTGCTGCTCTGATGGAACCTTTGCTTGGGCGGTCGTCCTGAGCGGTGCATCAATTGGTGGGTTATTTTGTTATCATCACTACGTTTCTTCAATCTTGCTTTGGGCTTTTATTTCTGTCTGATTAGTAAATGCACACATTGGTCTTGTGATCATTATCATAGGTATATCATATGCCTTGGGTAGAAACTAATCGATATGACTCCTCCTTGTTCTACAGGTGTTTATGAAGCTTTGGAATTGAGGGATGGTGGATCTGACTACTTGGGCAAGGGTGTTTCCAAGGCTTGCTTTAGAGCTTGCATGTTTTAGCGTCATTTGAGCGAAGTTTATCTTGACGTTCTTATGAACTGCATGAAGCTTGAATGGCGGTGTTGTAATTTTTTTCTTGCAGGTCTCTGTAAATATATTTTATTTAGTTCTATATACGTAGGAAACTTTATTGATTTCATGCAAGATGTAGACATGTCACAGTTTTTAGTGATTTAAGAGGTGGGCGCTATTTCTATTTTATGCCTTAAACTTTATGGTCTTTTTCGCCAGCTATATGCTTTGGTAGCTTTCAAAATTTCTTGCAAACAATATTTTTTTATGTCCATGTGGTTTTCCATCTAAATAATGTCTTCTTTCGCTATATAACTTGGTCTTTTCTAGGTTGTGGATGGTCGGAGAATGTTTTTTATGCTGTTTATGTGAGCTTTGTTGTTGTGCCATTTTATAAGAACTTCGGATTATATGTTTTCTTTAGTGAATAATCGTGGGCAAGATACCATCGAAGTTATCTAATTTAGGTCAAAAGCGAAGCAAATTCAACCACAACTTATTCACCAGTTAATTCTTAACTAATAAACCAACTTACAAGATCAATGCCATCAAATGAAGAATCTAAACTTCTAATTGAATATCTCAAAGTGTAAACTTCTAATTGAATATCTCAAAGCCTAATTATTTGTCGCATGTAGTTTGGAAAAGTAAACATTGATTTCTTTGCTGGAATTTATCAGTTTGGGTACCAGCTTATGTATCAGTTAATACCATATTGCTATATGTTTTGTGGAGTGTCAAGGCTATGTAACAATTGCAATTTATTCAATGCATTGTGTTCCTTTTCTTTGCACATTTGTATAGAGTTCAGGATTTAGGGTTTACGTTATGTAAAAAAAATACAGGTGTAAGCTTTTTGACAAGCTATTATGAACATATTCTCACTAAACAGCTCTTACCATATTGACATCTAATTACCCGAAAGTCACATAGGAATGGCTTTCTAATGCAGTTGCATGTTCATTGCAATCAAGAATAATGATGTTTGTGCCTTCCTTTATATATAAGTGCTACTCTATGTATCTGTGCAAAGTATCAGGTACCCTAAGACATGCACAAAGATATGTTTAATGATGGCAGCATATATGAGCACTTTTGTGTGGATGATGCTCACCTCACATTTGATAATTATGAACTATTTGACACCTCTCACATTCAAACAGAGCAACTCTTTGATGATGCTGGAATTGACAATTACTTTGAAATGAAGGAAATGCTAGTTGTTGATTCTAATGAGGTTTGTACTATTCTACATGTAGTTATGTATTTATTATTTTGTGGGAAAAGGAACTCTCATCAGTCTTATTCATTGTGGTGTTGCTCTCTCAATTGTTAGTATAATTTTTTTCTATGAAATTGGATGACCATGATGTTTTCAATTTTCCCCTCTTTTTCTTCTGATATTAGGATATATAGGCAAAAATTATCTATTTATCTATGTTTACCATCTTATCGTTGTTAGGTTTCTCAAACTCTTCATTTGCTATGGTTATGGTTATTTAGAAAAGATTGTTGGACTTATCATGAGTTATGTCTCAGTCCTCAATAAATATGCTTGCTATATAGGAACATGTAGCTAGATAGCACATCCATTTGATTTTTCATGCAATTTTAGCTATCCTTGGTCTGTGTGGATATCAGTAGGTAGGAGGATACAAACGAGAAGCTGGACAACTTGGGAGTGATTTCTACATGGGGCAGATGTGAAGTTGTTCTCTGCCATCCACCATGTTATGCTGACTTTAAAATTTGAGCCTGATTATTACGGTGGTTTGGTGGAAACCTGTTCCATAACAAGTATTTGGTTTCTTGCTTGCCACATATCCCACATTTATATTGTACGTGCTTCATAGCCTTAAGAAATGGTTATCTTGTAGTGAAAGATTGTCGTGTACATTGTAAATTTTGTCTTCAAAATGTAAAAACTGTGGTCGAAAAACATTCTATGCATAATTCCAGATTGCGGGAATTGACGACACAATTTTGCTGTATGTTTTTTATAGAAGAATTCAGTGGGGAGCAATAAACTATTTTCTTGCTTGCAAAGTGTGCTTAATTGAGAGGCACTTTATGTGATTTTGATCATTATGTTGGAGACAAATTAGACATATTGTTAAGCATCTTTGTTCACATGTCAATGTTGCAAATAAAGCGTATGCATGAAGAGAACTGCCTTATTTTGGTAAATGCTTCTTACTTATTCTTTTTTTTTACCCAGTGATGTTGATAGTTGCTTAACATATATAGGTTTTTTCGATACATTTTCACTTGTAGACTATAAAGCTATTTTTTTCATTTCAACAAGTTAAAGTGTTTTCAAGTTATAGGATAATCTTGGCTAGGTGTCCTATATAGGATAGACCTAAGTAGTTCCTTGATTTCTTTATTTGTCTTGATGGCTAGGTTACAAGATGTTCTTGAGGATGGTTTTCCTTCCATAAAAACCAATGTTCCAACTTGGTGTGCTTTCTTCCGATTCTGATTTGTCATTTGTTCATAATGTGTGCAAGAGATGTGTCACAACGCTTCTTTCGAAACAAGGTTAGAACTACTTTCGGTGATAGAATGTTTCCTCAAATTTTATCAGGATGTAAATGACTTCAAGTCAATCTTATTTAGTCATGTTTTTTCCTTCATATGTGATCAAAAGGGCTTCAAAATGATTTATTTGACTTGTTCTATGGTTTGGGTTTCTGTTGCAATGGAATCCTAAAAGAGGGTTAGACATGATCGTAGACCATACGATAAATATAATTTTTCTTTCACACACATGTCAAGCAAAACATATCTATGCAAACTAAAATCCCAAAAACAACATAAAATCTTGTAAAAATACTACATGTTATAAAATATCGTAAAAAAATATTACATATTATAAAATCCCAAAAGCAACATAAAGCCATGATGGTAGTCGGGTCATTGAAATGCCTCCAACATCACTTTGTAGTCACTTGTCAAGCACCATTGACAATCCCCTCCTTGATATTACCCTGCTAACTAGCATGCATTGCGTTGTAGCATTGAATATCCAACCTCATACCTAATTTTTGAAAGGTAAACAAACACTGGTTCTGGCATATATACATGCCATTTTTGGAACTTATGTTCCTCAATTCACATGGATAATATATATAAACGATTATTCCAATTCTCAATACAAATATTGACAATTACGAATTAATGAATGGCTTGTAGATCGCTCAAGGAAGAGGAGGCATACATGTGGAAGAGCATCCCCTATCTTGACTGTGCAGGTTCTGAAACACAACGCTCACGACGAACCATATAGCTAGAGCATTTAGAATGGCCAAAATAAAAGGAAAGTCTCATATAAGCATCAAGATTGCCCTCTCTCGTACTCAACGAATGTTACTGTGTTTGAGATTACCTGTTGTTGTGGTCATACATTGCTTACTATACAATCGGGCTAGGAACTTAGCATGCCATACACGTCCAAATCAACATCATGAGGAATGGGAGGACAATTCGAAGCCATAGAGCAAATGATAGATGGATAGCATGGTAGCTCTGATAGATGTATAGCAAATGATTTCAACCATGGAGCAAAGCAAATGTCAGACACCAAAGGAAAACATGGAAATTGATGCAACTTCATGTACAATAGTAGTTCTTCGTGGTTTTCCTCTAGAGAACTATATAATAGGAATGAAACTGGAAGATCTGTAGCCAACTTCTTGATATGATTGGACTAATCTTGAAAATTTTGGAATCAACACAACAAAGTTAAAACTTTCAGAGATTGATGGTGAGTCGATCAGAATTACCGCACATAACCATGCATTTAAACGTTGTGGTCTGCCACTAAAGAAATGATTTAGATAAACCCAATAACAGCTCTAGAAACTCGAAAGGAAGCATAAGGATCAAAACAGCATACTGCTGAAAACATACATGAACCTATAAGAAAATGCTATCAGCAGCTGCTACAATCAGAGAGGAAAGCTCATCTAGCCTGTGGCTGGCTTGGCAGCGGCACAATAATGCACTAAATTGTTGTATATGCACTTGTGATTTTGCAATTTCGTATACTTCCAAAAAACAAATGGATTCAAGCAATTTCATTATATATCATGGGTCCTCTGATTCAATGCCAAAAAGCTAACCTTAATATTAATTCTTTATTCTCAATTCATGTTAGATGATGCTTACTTCGTAGGGGTCCTCTTTATTTCCTATTAGTTTCATCTACCTTGGATGTAATACCATTATCATGGAATAAACATTCACTTAAATCAGAGTATACATGAAAGCAAAATGTGCTTGGTCAAAAGATTCGGCTCCATAAATCACTCAATGATCTGTTGAAATCCCTTCTTACTTCTTAATGATGTAGGACATGAATGAAATAGAAAAGGGAACACACATAAATCTCACCATGTAGAAAAAGAACTGAGCAAGAAGAGCATTCTTACAGCCTTACCATTCATCTAAAGAGGGATGTAGGTTGACCAATAGTATAAAATATGCATAATGGATGGTTTGCACATGGACCAAATACTATTGCCAAAAGTACTACATAACATAAATATTTACCAAATCATTCATAGTCTGAAGCTGGAAAGAAGCCCAAATAAATACCTAAAAGCAACAATGAAGCTTAAAATGCATTGAACCAAAATAAATCGAGCTAACAATAAGAGTATGTCAAGCTAAACATGAACCTAACATGCACTCAAAAGTACTCAACAAAATCATACAATTTATCCAATCTTGAAATAGAGAAGAGCTTCATTAGGTTTCACAAATATTGGAGCAATATGACTGCACATTTATTTCTAATCTCCTGAATCTAGGTAAGTCCATCATATCATCCAAAAACTATAGAAGGGGATTGATATGATTAGCATGAGCTAGAGAAAAATATAAGCATTCTTCCCTTAATAATTTAGGATCTCGATGATTGGTTGACTTATGAGGAATCTGGGACTCAACTTTCATGCACCACCGAATAATGGGCACTGTGGCAGAGCCGATGGCATGGTGCTTCATTGGGCATAGTGGCAGAGCCAATGGCATGGTGTTAGCCGAGCCTAGTCACGGTGGATCGACATGATGGAATAGTAGGATTCTTTTTATCCGTCGCCAAGCATGGGCATGTAACTAGTTAGTTTAAGTGTATCACTCTAGGCCATTAGTACATGGTCAAACTACGACCAATAAAATGTCATATTGACTCGTGCCACCATGGCATAGGGTGCATATGATGACATGCATAGCCATTGTAATTTGAACTAATCCACTAGTTTTTTTGGCCTTTCACAATTCTCATTAATTCAAAACCCCTATGAGTTGTGGTAACTGAGATGATCACAAGGATGGTGGCATGTACTGTTGTCTAGATCCTACGATGGTGACTGGTACTAGTAGTAAGGAATTGAGATCAAGCAAAATCAATTATAGTGATAAGGGGCTCGAGTGCGAATGGCAGGCAGGGAGGCTGCAAGGGAAGGGCGACTAGATTTGTGCTTTTTTGTGACTAAATATGTACTTTTTGTGTCGATGTGTGCCCCATGCCACGATGGCACAAGTTAGCACTACAAGATTTACAACCTTTTCTGATAGGTAGAAACAAATGGTGGACGGATCTAAACAACTCTCATTGATAACTAAATGACCGATGAGTTTTCCATATCATTAGACGCGCCTAGGTTGGTGTGCTAATGACCTAAATTGACCCACTTAAACGAGTTTAGTGATCTAGATATACAGTTTGGGGGTTAGGTAACCTATTTGAACCAACTAAACAAGTTCGGTGACATGCAATGCAATTTACTCGAAAAAATATCTAGGCTAGTCTAGGTAGCCAAAATTTTGGCTTATGGCTGAGATCGAGGTCTAAAATCTAGTTGGCTTGACACATGCAATTAACCGGATATGGGCCTAGGTTCCTCGGCTTGAAAGGACTTGGCTTCAGTGACAGTCCAACATGAGAAATGCTAAGGTTAAGTTGCACCTCTATGCCTTTGTTCATTCTAATACCAATTCAAATTATTTTTTAGTTTAACTTAATACATGTTAGGTTTATTCACCACTCTAAATTTCATAAATAATACATGCTTGCTCTAAACTTTTAATAAAGCTTGTATTATTCTCACTCCTAGCATCTAATGTCTGGATAAAAAGAGTAAAATATATGGAGGACCACTGAACTTATTCAGACATGTCATCTGGGTCACTGTATTTTAAAAATACACATCTAAGTCACTGATGTGATATAAGTGGGTCATTAGTTTATCCTAACTACCCACGTTGGCATATTTCGTACGCATGGCATGACATATAAGATTCAATGCTTTGAAATTGACACAAAACCCCTCAAATATTATACCTTTTCTTTAACCCTATTCCTTTGCCCTTATCTTGATCTAGTCGAACCAAACCTAAATCCGTCTGCACCAGTCACTCAAGGTCTTATGCTCTTCTACCATCTGCATCCTCTTATGCTAAAACCCTTGAGGTGGCAGCGCCGACGGAGTATGGCTTCATCCTCGCAAGACTCATCATGCTCAAGCTAATGAAGTTATGATGTATGAACCATGATCTCCTCACATAGGTCACTTGGGAGTTGGAAAAAAGTAATAAGAAGGTATAGAATGCAGTCTGATTTGGGTAAAGGCATATGGATAGGGCTAAACAAAAAAAACATATATACTTTATGTAAATGTTCTGCCAATTGTTTTGCATCCTACGTGTCATAGAAATACGTATGAACTATGCCAGCGTGCACAGTTAGGATAGACTAATAACCTACTTATATCACATTAGTGATCTAAATGTGCATTTTAAAAGTTTGTGACCTAGATGACACACCTACACAAGTTAAATGACCCTTCATATATTTTACTTGTAAAAAAATACTACTAGCATAAACCATCTCTGACAAATCTTAGGATTTGTTTGTATTGGTTTCTACTTCTGATTTCTGCTTAAAAAAGTCAAAAGGCAATACGAACACCCGACTTTTCAAAAAGACTTCTTCACTCCTCTCGCTACCATCTCATTCTGGGGATAAGACAGGGGTCACGGGTGCATCACGTACCCCACTCCTCTCGTTCTCGTCACAAACACACATCTCTCTTACTTTTTCTACCGGTCGTCATCTCCTTTTAAAAATTACCTCTTTCAATTATTACTATTTATTTTCAGCAAAAACTAATACAAACACCCTCTTAAACTATACTCCCGAGTCCCACTGACAGTGGAGCCCAAAACCATGTCAAGCAACCGCAGGGGAGAAAAGAAACCCTCCCAAAACCCAGCAAAGCTGCGCGCCGCAGCCGCAGAAGCGAGCAAGAGGCTGAACTGAGCTTAGAGAGGAAAGGGAAAGGGGGTTTGGTGCAAAACTTCCGCCGCCTCCGCGTCGCGAGGTGGGAGACGAGAGCACACCCAGAACCCTAGCCTTAGGGTTTCGCTGCCATGGGATCCGTCGTCTCCGCCGCGGCGCCGCCGTACGGGCCCGGGCTCGCCGGGATCCTCCCGCCGAAGCCGGACGGGGAGGAGAAGAAGGAGGAGGTAAAGGAGGGCTACCTCAACCTCCCCTGCCCCGTGCCCTTCGAGGAGATCCAGCGCGAGGCCCTCAGTTCGTCCCCTTGCCCCCTCCAGTTTTAACGTTTTGACTGCTCCTGCGTGTGAATTGCTGCAGCATTGGCGAATCGCTACCTGGCGTGCGTGCGTTCGTGGTTCGTGATGAATTCGTGGTACAGTCGGTTGCTCGGTCGCGATTCGGTTTCTTTGACGTGGGTCAATTGTTAGGTTGTTGCTTTATATATTTGATAGTTTGTTGTTGGATCCGAAATGTGTAGTGCTTCAGCGCTTCATTGATTGTTGTTGTTGCGATCCTTTGATGTGTGAGTCCTAGCTTCTTAGGAATGGTTTGGTGATTCGTATATCGTGTGCAAACATAATTCCATCCCGTAAGTTACTTTCCCCATCCTCAATCACACCTTACTTCAACACTGATATCGGTGTGACCCTTTTGGTTAACGTGGTCTTTATTGAGGTCTTCCTATTTCCTTGAAATATTTTTTATGCGACTAAGTATGCAATATTAAACTTGTAAGGAAATGTAATTGCTTGCTTTGTTCTTTTGGTGTGTACGTGCTACTGTGCATGTGCAATTTGGCCCTTGAGCCTTTCTTTCATGAAGTATACTGACTTGCTCCATTTGCAGTGTCTTTGAAGCCTGAACTTTTTGAAGGATTGAGGTTTGACTTCACAAAAGGGTTAAATCAGAAGTTCTCACTTAGTCACAGGTAAGACAAATGCATACAGTTGGTGAATATGGGTGGGTTCTTTTGGGCTGTAACTTTTGGCTTTTGGTTTAAAATTTTGAATTCTGACTATTGGCAAGAAAGTGTACGGAGAGAGAGAGACACTTATATATGATTTTAGCCAATATAGATGAATTTGGTACAGTGTCTATTACAATTAACTTGTGGACCATGTCATACAAAGACACACCGTTTGAAAGCTAGTTACTGTAGTATAAGCCAAAAGCCATAAGCCCAAAAAAACCCAGCCAATGTTTTTGTCTTTCTTATGTCTCATGTATTCTGACAACTCCAACAGCGTTTTTATGGGTTCCTTAGAAGTTCCGTCTCAGTCATCTGAAACAATAAAAGTTCCAACAGCACATTACGAATTTGGTGCCAATTTTCTAGATCCAAAGGTTTGTTTTCATGATGTTCGATATTATGGCATCACGATTTTGCAGAATGGTGTATGTATGAACTTGATTTGTAATTGTTTACGAAATTTTCTATAGTTAATGCTCATTGGAAGGGTGATGACTGATGGAAGGTTGAATGCTCGTGTGAAATGTGATCTGACAAATAATCTTACGCTGAAAATAAATGCACAGGTAGTTGAATGATGCTGTGGTCCTCTTTTGTTTGATGACTTTTTTTGGTTATTTTGCTGATGGTTGCCAATTTCCCAGCTTACCCATGAGCCGCATTACTCCCAAGGGATGTTCAACTTTGACTACAAGGTCAGTATTTCTGGCAATGCTTCTATAAGCAATACTTATTAGCATGCTTAATAGGCAAACTACTTTTTTTATTGCTTGCTTCCATTTGATATCTAGTTCTCTTAACAATTCACATGTTTTTATAGGGCACAGACTATCGAACACAATTTCAAATTGGAAACAATGCGTTCTATGGGGCAAATTATATTCAGGTAAATATCTTTATGGTGCAGTTTGGTTTACTTTAACAGCATCACACTGTATCTGAGCACCTTAGGGAGACAAATAAGGAAAATGATCATATTAAAATTGTACTTAGTTGTCCATTTGTTCCTTGAATATTGATTGTTTAAATTCTGCCCATTCTGCTCAACTTCAGTTCATGTGTTAGTACTCACTTTTTTTGCTCTTTGCTGTCTATTTGAGCTTCTTTTATATTAAATCCCTAAACATGTGTTATCTGGTCGCTTTTGTCCTATAATCCTACTATCTTGATGTTGTGGTTATGCTTAGGCACCATCTTATTTTGCAGTATTGGTTCGTTTGAAACTTGCGCTGGCTTCATATTTTGACTAGAAACAAACTATACTTTTGGATCACAGGCTTAATAAGATTGAGGTGTTAAGTTCGATGTCAATTTAGAAATAACTTGGCCATAGTAAACTTTTTGCATCTGGTCATTTTGTATTGCAAATATACAGTTATGTCAGTACTGTTCACAATTTTCAATGGTCTCAACCAAAGATAAAACAAACTGGTGGTAACTGGTTGTACCAGCCCAGACTGGTATAAAAATATCGGTCCAAAAAAGTTCTAAACTTAAAATTTGAATTTAAATTGATGAACAGTAATTTTGCTCATAACCGGCCAAATTCAAAATTTGAGTTCAAATCTTATTTGATGAAATTCAGCCGGTTTAAAACCGGTAACTGGTACCAGAGGGGGTCCGATATTTTTCCCGTTTCCAGTTTTTGAATCCTTAGTATTGACATATCGCGCTTGGGACTCTAATTATATACATTGCTAAATGGCAAGCATATTTGTATATTAAATAACTTTGCTTCACATATGAGTAAACTTTGTAATGAAGTGGTAAGTACATGTTCATGCCGACTAAAATATTTTGCAGTTTTTATTGTACATTAAATTGCCAGGCTGGCACAAGTATGGTTATGAAGTTAAATTGTTCTTTATTCACTCTTGTCGTGACAATGAAACATCAACCTTTTTGTGTTTCAGAGTGTTACCCCAAATTTATCAATGGGAACTGAAATATTCTGGCTTGGTCACCAGAGGAAGTCTGGAATTGGTTTTGCTTCTCGTTATAACACAGATAAAATGGTAAGGAGCTAGTGTGGGTTGAACTTTTACAGTTTTACATGGCATACTTAAGTTTTTAAGCCTCTGAGCACTCTTTTCTTTTTATGATCATTGCAGGTGGGCACTCTACAGGTCGCTAGCACTGGTATAGTTGCCTTAAGTTATGTCCAGAAAGTTTCCGAGAAGGTTGGACTCCACCAATAGTCAACAGAACTTCACATGCTATGTTAACATGATTATAACTTCTAAGTATATATATCTGCAGGTTTCCCTTGCGTCTGACTTCATGTATAACCACATGTCAAGAGACGTGACTTCCAGTTTTGGTTATGACTACATGCTTAGGCAGGTCAGTATCCTGTAACACTAGACATTTTGTATCACTTGGCAATGCATTACCTCAATGTTTTGTATCTCTGCATGGGCTTGTTTGTGCCAATGGATATGCACGAAGAGTTTGTACCCATGTAGTGCCATGTTTTCAGAAATTTCCTTTTGGTAGTTTTTAATTTATTAATGAATTCTGTTGCAGTGCCGTCTAAGGGGCAAAATTGACTCAAACGGTGTTGTTGCTGCATACTTGGAAGAGAGATTGAACATGGGTGTCAACTTTCTACTTTCTGCAGAGGTACGTATTGTGCAAGAGTTCCAATCATGGTTCCAAAAACCGGCCGATAACCGCCGGTTACTGGTTTTACTGATGGGTACCAGGTTTTCAAAACCCGGTCGGTTTTTTAAAATGTACATTTAAGTTTGTGACTACATAATGTACTTTCTAGATTGATTTAGGTTTTTTGTGCTAGATTACCTATTGTATGAGGCTAAATATGCTTCAAAACATTCCAAGTTCAAAATTTTTAGTGTTTTTTTCTGGTTTTTTAGCGGTTTCTCTAGTTTTTGGGTGGTAGCTGTTCCAGTTATCAGTTTCGAAACATCCCAAATTTAAAATTTAACCGGTTTTTGGTCGGGTTTTCCGGTTACTGGCCGCCGGGCAGTAACCCTCCCGGTACCGGGATTTCTAACCTTGGTTCCAATAGACATGTTCTCCTTTTGCCACTGCATTTGTTTTGTTAATTAACAAGAAATGAAAGCCTTGAATTTTTGTATTAGTATATTTTGGAACTTATGTTTTGTGGTGCAGATTGACCATTCAAAGAAGAACTACAAGTTTGGTTTTGGAATGACCGTAGGAGAGTAAATCTGCTCACAGCAATTGCTGTGAAGGGATAACGGATGCTTCTGCAGTTGGTTGTACGTGGATGTTTACCATATGGTCTCGGTTTCGAGTGAACAGGTTCTTGCCCTTGTGCGTTGGGACAGTATAGGAAAAGACTATTACTACTTTACAGAGTTTCTTTGCCGGTGTAATGGCGGATATCGCATTTCAGCTGCTTGAGATAATATGGGCATTTGGCGGTCCATGATTTTTTGTTCGTCTTGGATGGAACAAGCTGAACGACGTAATAATGTTGTATCGGCTGCTGGCAATTTTTACCCCCAGGTTTCCAGCACTAGGCTTTGTGTAATGACCATCTTGCACGAGCTGCTGAAGAAACATTCAAAGTTCCTGTGTCATCTTTGCTGTTCTCATGTGCCTATGTTTGCATGTTCATAAATGGTTAGCCACATAGGATTGTACTGTATTGCACCTATTTCAGTACCTGACCAACTATGGTTCTTTCCAGTTCCTGTGGCCTCAAAGAAGGTTGTGTACTATTCTATCTGTTTAGCTCACCCGAGGAACTAACAAACTTTGCTCCTAATGTGGATAGCTTCATGAGGGGAAAGAACATCTGTCACTGGCCCGTTTGCATTAGTATTAGTCCGTAACATGGCAGCTCATTGCTTCATTGTATGTCTTAGGTGGATCACGTCTTTAATCTCACAGCCTGTATTTTTTAGATGTATGCATAGGACAATGATATGCGTGTCATTGTACTAATTTAGCTTTCTCGGTATTCAGCCAGCTCTGTGAACATCAATTCACAAGTTAAATTTGAGAAAAGCAATGACTGAACAATGCAACAACGATAACAGAGCATTTTATTCTAAACAAGTTAAAATAGATTAGAAATAAAATCTCTTTAAAATTAAAGAGACGAGTTTTAAAGATTTATAATGCTAAAATTATAAACTGTACAACCTGTTAACTGAGTCGAGAGTTTAAAATATTGTCTCTAAACTTTTTTTTTATAGTTTCGGTATATGGATCGTAAACTTTTATGCGCTTATATCTAAAGCTAATTATTTAGATACATTTTAATCTCGCATTTTCAGTATGTCTTAAAATTTCACTATATGTCGATGCCTCAATAGACTTTAGTTAGATATGTTTAAACCATCTCAATCTATATTAGACAAGTTTCTCTTTAATTGGTGTTATCCCTGTCCTATTACGTATATTATTATTACGGATACGATCTCACCTTGTGTGACCATAGATCTACCGTAGCATCTTTATCCCCGTTACATTCATCTTCTGTATATGTTGTCTTTTAGTTGCCTAATGTTTTGATCTATATAGCATCGCAGGTCTGATCGTTGTTTTATAGAATTTACCCTTTAATTTTTGCTGAACTTTTTTTATCACGCAGGATATTATCTTTGCACTATTTTATCTACTCTACTTTTATTGTGTGGCTCATATCTTCATCAATCTCATCGTCTCACTGTAACATCAATTATAAATAGCGAAACATATCCTTCCTAAGCATAGATACCAAATGACTGAACAATGCGATGCCACAAAATTACTTACGGTATCCAAGGACCAAGATCACATAGCAATAGTAATAAAGCAAACAATGCGATGCGACAAATAGCTTGGTTGTACATGTAAACATATTGAACATAATTATGCCATGTGCTCCTAACGTTTAGATCACATCCATTGTGAATATTTTCTGCAATATAAACAAATGATCAATGATGTTACTTTACAGTATTACCTACTGCAGTCCCAAAATCACGCTTATTCTGGTCTGTGGCAAGGAGTACACATCATAAAGGCACAAGCTTTTGCAGCACCAGGTGACGAGCAAAAAAAGGAAGGAAAGTGTGAGATGAGAGTTACCCTGTATTGCAGCACTGCAGCGTGATACCAGGGTGGCCACTAAACCTTATGAACTCAACTTCCAGACGTTTGAACATTCGGATTTCGTAGGAAACGGAGTGACAATTCATAAATTAAACAGCGTAACATTTTTGGAACTATGACAAAAATCCTTGTTCCAAATGGGCCATAATCTGTCAATGGCCACCGGAGAATTCGTGGAAGAAAGAAACCACCAGGGAACACATAATATAGATACTATTTTTTTTCCCTTTTGAGACAACAATACTAGTTAGATATTCATATTGGAATCCAAATAACCATCCAAGAAACTATGATTGCATAACAGTGAAGACACAGCGGAAACTATTGCCACACGACGGATCTATATAAGCTATTCAATGTATCGTCCATTAGGACTCCTACCTGTTAAAATAAGAACATCTTTCCTCTCTCTTCTTGTTGCAATCAGAGACGAACTTATGCGCCACGACAAAGTGCCATTTTCATTCATGTCCCTAAGCAGATGGTTCAGCCCCTGCGCGTGTTCTCTCAATCCCGTAACAAGCTAAGGTCGGAATGACGGCAAATGAGGTAGCTGCTGGACCTTACACTTGATGAGCCGGCGTTCATGCTTCCACTAGGGCTAGTTTGCAGTTGCTATGGGACCCTTGGAAAATCCACCACGATGCTACTCGGAGCCTTTGCAGTGGGCTCCGTCTATCCATCACTTTTACATCGGTTCATTGCTTGCAACCATCTACCATTTACATTGAAAGGTGGATTTTTTTCGACTGCGACCGATAGTTTTTGATTTTAATATAAAGTTTGTGTGAATAAACCGAATACCGATAAATTGTTTTAAAAAGACTGTCTTAATAAGTTGTTTAAAACGATAACAAAGAAATCATTCTATTTATCTATTTAAAAAACATAGAATATAAATTATAAGACATAAATCGGAAAAAAAAACCGTAAGCAGTTGCACGGTAACTAGTCTCTTCGGGGTTTCTGACTTGCCAGGAGACGAGGAACCACATCCAACATAAGGAGGCCATGGCCGGGCCCCATTTGTAACACCCGACCAAACTAGCGTTGCCCACAAGCAGCTACTACACATACCCATCACTCATCCTACGCACACGAACACAAACAAGCACCGCGCTCCCCATTTCCACATGTCAAACACAGCACAGCCCAGAGATCAAGAACCGACGCCATGGCTATGATGCCGCCACCCGTGGCCGTCGCCCTCGCGTTCCTCGTGGCCTCGTCGCTGCAGCCGCGGGCGGCGGTGCGGGCGCAGATATCGGCCGCGCCCTGGGCGTCCCCGGCCCCCCGGCCGGGGGCGCTGGACTGCACGCGCGCTCTGCTCAGCCTGACCTCGTGCCTGACGTACGTGGAGGCCGGGAGCGCGCTGACGCGGCCGGAGAAGGGTTGCTGCGGTGCGCTCGGGGGCGTCCTGGACGGCGAGGCCGCCTGCCTGTGCGGCCTCGTGGGTGGGTACGCCACCTACGGGGTCCGCGTCGACGCCGTGCGCGCGCTCGCGCTGCCCACCATCTGCCGCGTCGACGCGCCGCCTCCCAGGCTCTGCGCCGTGCTCGGAGTGCCCGTCGCCGAGCCGCCGGGCAGCGCCGTGCCCACGGAATCAGGTACGGCCAATATGCCCCGCGGCGTGCAATAAACGCTCCGTTTTTAATACTACACCCTTTTCGTTCCTCTGCAATGTGACCGTCCTTTTTCGTTCCTCTGCAATGTGACCGTCCTGATGGAATCGAACAACCGATTAACGTAATGTTCTATCAGATTCTTTAAACATGCCTGAATCAAAATTACTATGTCATTTGGAACATTATTTTGTGAAACTGTCCGCATGAATTTAATACAAGTTTAGAACCTGCATACCTTGCTCCTCGTGACCACGTCCTCAGTTGTTATACTGTCATCTAACGCGCACAATTCAACGATTATTTCACGTAAGGGTAGAGCATACTGTATTCTAACGAACAAAATACATATCAAGTGATGCAATTTTTTTGTGTATTTGTAGCGATGTGTTCAGTAGCTAAAACAGTATGGAATCAAACTGTCTGATCGAACCACCTCTTTTACCCCCCTTGCCGAATGTCGGCAGTCGACAAAAGCAGCAGAGCAAGCGAACTGTGTGATCAAATCGTGTTTTCCTTTTCACGAAACGAAATATTTGTGCTAACAAAATCTCAAACGCCGGCAGGGTACGGCATGCCGGCGACCACACCGGCAACTGCGACGGCGAACGGCGGCCCGGCGGCGCACCGAAACTCAAGACGCCGTCTGCATCAGGTGCTCCTCCCATGCTGCCTCGCGCTCCTCACGCTGCTGCTGTAACCTGCAAGTCACACAGCAGCACGTATATACGTAGGGAGCTGCCTCACATCTGTACAACTGTACATGTACACACGCATGCGTTACTTCCACCACGCATCGAATCAATCCAATTTAACGTTCGTCCGTCCGTACCATCGATCCTCCGTAAGATCGCATTATTGTAAGCACTATTTTAGTTTCTAAGGCAAAAATCAAATGTCCCATTTTTTTATCTATTTGTGACGATGCGATCATTATGATGAGTACAATAATTCAAAACTAATATCGAGTATCTTATATGAAATATTTTACTTACAGAATTTCAAAGATACATATGATATAAATAGACCGTATCAATATTATCCGATCATGTACGGTTTACTCGTGCTAACATTCGATTAGGCGATGTTCACATAATAACCGTTCTTCTACTCTATCCTTAAGCATTAATGGTGCACACCAAACATGAAATTTCCTAGGTCTGCCGCAGATATGCCAGGCCAAACCGTCCCGTTCGGTGGCGAGCGATGGGAACGTCCGAGCTGCAGCTGGCAAATGCAAAGATGAGAACAGCGCCGGCCGGGACGCGTGAAAGGGTTAAAGGTGGCTGCGGTGGTTGATGCGTCGCGCGCCGACCGTGCCGTGTCGTTCCATGGGCCAATGGGCCGCCGCGCGCGCGCGGGCTACATGTGACTGCTCTTACTTGCTAGCTAGCTACGAGTTAGTACTCGGCCGCGGTGGTACGCCGTGCCATGCCAAAAGAGCGATGCGTGCACCGGGTACAGCATACGAGGCAGGTGGGCGCACCGTCGTGTGACCTGGTTTTGGCCGTGCCTCAACGGTGGGGCTCGCCGCCATGTGGATCATCGTTGTCGAGCTGAGGCGGCCAAATTTGGTTTTGGTTCTGCTTCCCTTGGTCACCTCACGGTAGAAGGTATGCGAATTGGTTGGTGTTTGATTCGGGGGGAGAGAAGAGAGAGAATGGGCTCAAATTCGCATTGGACCCTAGCTAGCAGGCCTAGCATGAAAGCCCAACAATAAAGCGCCATGTAATCTCGCTATGGGTCCGACATTTTCTGCCCCGTGTTACGTGCGTTGGACCCTTTTGACTTGTGCGTGGAGCCAGCCAGCCAGCTTTGCTCGTAGTACAGTAACGGCTTAAGGCATCAATCAACGCGCTCAAAATTAGGTTTAGGTCCAATCCAACGGCACGAGCTGCATGTATCCGTTTCGGAAGCTGCGGCCGCTTGTTCCGCTCATCCCGCGCGTGACAGGAGCGGAATTCACCGTCACATTGTGTGCCCGCGTCGGTGTTGGCTTCCACCGCCGTGCAGGGGAGGAGACGAGGCTGCCGCTGCGGGCGAATCAGCGGAGAAGCTGCAACCGGCGGGGCGGAACGGTACGTCCGCCAATAGGCCATTCACGGCATCGTTCCATGGGCTCCGTTGCTGGCGTCGTCACGGGCCAAGCCCATTAGCACTTGGCTAGTTAGCTGGCCATAGTAGGGGACTGCCGTTTCTAAGAGCTTTTTAGCGAGACGTCCTCCTCCTTGGAGTTTAGAATATAGATTTCACGTGTCTCACCTTAGAAAACACGATCAAATCTCGCATCCGCACAAACAAGCTTACGAAAGAGTGCCAGCTACGTACATACCACGTATAGTTCCACATGAATGGAATTCTTGAACCCTTCCATTATCTATCGCTTCAGCTTAAATGTTCGAGTCTCGCTTGTGTTCATGTGGACAGCCGAACCCCAGAAGGTGATCTCGATCGTCATAATATGCAATTTTTCACTGCAATTTCTGATATACTTATTTCTTTTAAGACTACCAATAAGTATAAGGTAGAGGAAAGACATAATTGGATAATGCCTTCCCCTCCAGGAAATTGTATTATCTTATCCCCTACTACAATCGGAACAATCTCCTGAACCCAGTGATTGTTACTCCACAAAAGCTTACTGACAAGAGTAAACCAAACTCCAAATTACTTACTCCGAACCAGGCCACTTCGCATCCACAGGAATTCCGATCATAACCAAGTTTTAATCAGCAAGGATGCAAAGGTGAGAACACGAGATCTCTATTAGATCGTCCACAACAGCTACCAAAGTTATCTGAAATTCCGAACACTGAACATAGACAAGTAGACAGGCACGACCAAGACAAGGACTCGGAATCCCTATGCTTAAACGCCGAGCTTACACCGCATGCATTAGCCCCCAGGCGTTTAAAAAGAAACTCGCTGCTGAAATCTGCCCAGAATATACGTATGAAATGATCCTCAGATACAGCACCTGCCTGACCAGGAGGGAGCACGACTGCCAAGTTGCCATTGACAATCACTTGCTAACTCGGTTTCACTTTGCTGCTCCGTGTAACATGCAACTGTCTGGTAGTGGTTCAGAGAACCTGTACACTTGGCTCGCGCTGGGCACTTTGGACAAGAAGACGGCAAGCGGCATGTGCTTTGTTATCTCAAGCAGTGAAAGCAAGAGAGCCTTTTGGGGCATTGCGCCAAGGAAGATCAGATTCAGGCCGGCCCCTTGATTGATGGCAACTCATCTTCAAGTCATGGCAAACCATTGTTTATGTCGGATTCAAATTTAGTCAATCTAAAATTTTATGTAAAATTATTGTAATATTTTTTCGATCATTAAATAGTGCTCACAGAATACATCACTGAATTATTAGAAATATCATATAAATCATACTATTCATTAATATTACATCATCAGAGTTTAAATAGACTATATCGGATCAAATTTACAATAGGCCCAATTCGTCAAAAAGATACATTACATAAAGTGGAAGTGAAAGCAAAGGAGATGACACATCTTGCACATGCAAGTGACTAGGGTAAATTATGTACGATCGATATTAACCAAAAACTTAAATAGTACTGGTGCACGCAAACACTAACTCAGTCAATAAGACTAAGGTAACACCTAGACTACGAGACCACCATATCGTTGGAATACAGGTAGACTACACTAGCGTAAATTAAAATTTTCTATCACATAAACCAGGAAGCATGCGAGTAAGAGATTATAGATCATTACCACTATACACGCAGTGCAACGAAAATAGAGTTGAAGTGGCCGATTCAACGAAAAGTGTATCGGCGTACTGTGAGTAGTCGATCGTTCTCCAGCCAACCGACTCCTCCTTGTGATCGTTCCAATCAGTGCCACAATCATAGCATCGTCTCTACTGAGGTCCACACGTCTAGAGAGGGAACACCATGCGTCGGTGTGCTAGAACCAATGTGCACGGCAGCAGTTATAAGAGGTCGCGGCTAGGGTTTCGATGGATATGTTTCGGGATACCTCTCTCAGCCCCCGCACCACTCTGTATATAGCCTCCAATTAGATCCTTATCCAATATGAGTAGAGATCGAATCCCACTCGAAAACTATCATCTAGACTCTTATTATTCCAGCCCATTAAGTATGTGATCTTGTAAATTCATGTACATTTGGTTATGGGTTGAAAACTCTTTTCCGGTCCATAAGTCGGTAGCGGTCCCTAACAGGACATAACGACCCCCAAATATACATAAATATCATATTGGACGAACCTATATAGTGCTTATGTATCGATCTTTTTGCCTTATGATACCAAATCGAACTCAAAATGAGAAGTATGTCATCCTATGATAGCCCAATCCTTCACTGAATCTGTAGTGGATTACTCAGCTGTGATTGACTCCTCAACCACATTCGGCATGGCCATATACTTTTTTAATCCAACCACATCAAGGTGTTTAGAGATATCTCTCCTGTTATATAAAAGGGGTAAATTACATCTTGATCGCTTATATTCTTTTGTATGTTTTATAGTAAACCTGAAAACTACCTTTATGACCACCCAATCACAGAGTAGTGTTCAATAACTCCTGAGTAAATTATACACATATAGAAAACAATAACGATCTCAGGTCTAAGAATCCTACATACACTATGTATGAGACCAACTGATGACACTTAAAAATATAACAATTCCTGCAATATCGCATGATAGGTCAATCCAATATTATGTTCTCTAACATATATCTATATTATTAATTTGATATCTCGTATCCACAATCCATGAAACATGATCATCAATCAATACATATGTTGATCTATACATCATAATTGTCTCACATAATAATATATGATCAAGGATAATTTAGAATAATATCAAAACATATCTAAAGAGTTCCATGAATAAGTTATATACTTGTTGATCAATATAAAAAATATTTATTCAAGGGACAAAATAGCATATTATTCAAAAAATCATAAAAATAGAAATGATACAATCATCTTCATGATTGACTCTAGGGTACATCACTAATAATGATCTCCACCATCTTTCTCACTGTTAGCTCCTAGGGCGTCGTAATACACGTAGTGTCCTTGGGCTACAGCTTCTAAGGGATTTTGTGAGCGATGGTTACCATAAGCAATAGTGCTCTAGAGCCAACACATAAATGCAATATTTATACATGTAAAGTTCAACAAAGATAGGCTTAAGTTTTTTATTTGTTAAAGGCAACATTTTGAAAACTACAATTATTAGGAAATTCTATGATTTGGCATTTTAATCAAACTATATTTTATTAAAGAGAGTGAAAATATACAATATTTATAACGGTGCGGGTTTCATCCATGATATGCTAATTTTTTTATTACTAAGGTTGCATACATCCAATTATCAACAAGGTTACATACACCCAATTATCAACACTGGGTTACATCCACCCAGGGAAAACCAAATTCAGGGTTATATCCACCCGACGAGTTTTATCCCACCCATAAAGATTTTTGAAATAGAAACTAACTCGAATAAGTTTCCATGCCCAACCTTGTCCGTAGGCATGATTGTTCAAATGGTTTATACTCTACATATATTATACACTTTACCCATAAGAGATAATCAACTTATTACATATCACATATTTTCTTGGACATGTGAATCAAGAAAATCACCACAAAAGCCTTTACAATGCATCACCTAGTGTAGTTTACACCCGCTAATGTTTTATCTGAGTAGGGTTACGTCTACCATACTCAGACCCCCTCTTGTGCCACACGAAGATTTACACCAGTAACACAATCTATGTCCACGACGGCTTAAAACCAACGACAAGACTCGTGGGTCATTCCAATGGTGTAACCCACACTAGTGGATAAAAATTATTTAGCTAGGTCGAACCCATTATAGACTTGTGATTGTACTATTTTATATTAGAATGCCATCACAGGATTAAATTCTAAAGTTACCTGGTTGGTGTATACTACAAACCACAATTCTCATATTATATCCACACCAACTATCCGCTCAGATATAGTAACAACAAGTTTTAGGGTTTTCAGTCATGTCCCTCCAATAACTGCTCAAAACAAGTTTTATGATTAAAAGATGATGATAGGGCAATTTAATGACCTAGTACTTAACCAAGACAAGCATGACGCTTAAGTACGACTTATAGT
Source organism: Melocanna baccifera (assembly GCA_036346265.1). Classification (NCBI taxonomy): domain Eukaryota; kingdom Viridiplantae; phylum Streptophyta; class Magnoliopsida; order Poales; family Poaceae; genus Melocanna; species Melocanna baccifera. The sequence continues at coordinate 14,850,690 of CM070693.1, forward strand.
TAGTAAAGTTACCAATAATTATATAGGCTAACAAGGGTCATGTGATTCAAGTATCCAAAGGATGGTATAATAATAGTACAATATCAAGTATGTATGTATGTATCTATCTTAAGTTTAACATACATTTGCATAACAAATAATAACATGTAATTTGATAATTTAAAAAATATAAATTTATGTAAAATGTAAATTTGATAATTTGATAATCAAAATATTGATTTGTCTGGCTCACAAACGGGTTATCTTGAAATTATTGACTTGTCTCGTACAACAACTGTTGTACGTTCTTGTACTCTACCCAAACGATCGTACCAGAAAATAAATAAATATACGAGTAAAATAAATAAATATAAAAGAAAATTTAAATAAGCTCCAAATTGAATAATTCTGCTGCCAATAGTTAGATTTTAAATTTAGAAATAAATTTCATTAAATTTAGAGATAAAATGAGTGAGAATGGCTCTCCAAAGTTTAAATTCAGATTAAATCTAAAAATAAATAGAGGAGAGAGAGTACTCTCTCACTAATAGGTCGGTCCACCAGAATTAATTTCTTTTTTGAATTATTTCTTTATTAGAAAATGTTACAAAGGCCGACAGGTGGATCCACAGGATTTTAAATTCATTTTCATATAGATTTCTAAAGAAAAAGGCTGAGAGGCCAACAGGTGGGACCCATGCAGTGTAGCCATAGTAGAACGGATTCACTTGTCAGTGGCTTACAACTCACTTAATTGGTTTAAAACTTTTTTAAATGGCTAGGGGCCCACATGTAATATAGACCTAGCCTTAACTAAGCAAGGAAGGTCCACATGTCAACAGAGTTATCCGATACTAAGCATGGTCCTTAAACTTAACCAAAGATTTAAACCTTAATGAAATCGGTGCTACAGTACCATCGTCTTCCTGCCGAGAGGTGCTGAGCTCATCGTTAGCGAGAGGGACCATGGCGGCCGACAAGGTTGCACGAAATGGGTTCTACGGCTTAGCGTGAACCTCTAGGTGAGGTGGCTTGGGCGAATTTGGAGTCTAGGGCAACCGGCAATGAGCTTATACGATGGCGGAGCATTGAGCATGGCACCATGGTGAATTATGTTACTAGAGTTTAATTCCTCGCTATGGGATCATCTACAGGTGGAAGGGAACTTACTAGGAGCAATGGCGAGGCTCAGGGAGGCTCGGTGCAGGCTGTCTATAGAGAGCCAAGGCAGTGGGGAGGGGTCATTGCGCATGGCTCACTAGTGAGGGAGAAAAGGCTCGGTGTGGGTTGGGTTGTCCTCAGGATCTTCGGGCGAAGCTCTAAGCACGGGTAATTGGATGGAGATGCGGCGGTTCATTGATGGTGCTAATAGTGGAAAAACGGGCCAAGCTGAAATAAGAGGTGGTTTGGTTGGCTCTCAGGGGTGTGGAGACAATAGGGGCACGATTGGGAGTATGGGGAGGGCCACTGAGGATTTTATAGCCGTGGGGAAAGTCGCTAGCCATTGGATGCCATGAAGGCTCATGCAGAGTTTTGAGGCAGCGAAGCTAGGCATGACGTAGGGGAGGGATGGTGGAGCTTGGCGTGCGGTGTTGAGAGGAATTAAGGTCAAGGGCACGCTTAAAGGCAACGGTTGGGCGAGCACATGGGCACGTGGAGCTGACATAGCTTGGGCACAATGCGGGAGCAGCGGACGTAGGTGATGTGGCACACAGAGGAGGAAGGAAGAGGGGGGGGGTCCGAGCTGAGCAAGGGGCGACGCTTGGCGAGGCTAGCTTAGGCGAGGGTGGCACACACTGTGGTCTTCTCTGGTGTTTGGCCAACTGCCAAAATACCCTCGTCTTGATCCGGTCTTCTCTTTCTCTTACAAGCAATCACCATGCTTGCCACGTATAGGTGCACATATGGCTTGCCACGTATTAACAAATCTCTTCCACTTTGGTTTTCATCGGATCACGCCTCACTTGGACCAACTAAGCCAATTGATGCAATCCATCGCTTGAACCTTTCCTTCAACATTCTTTGCCTTTCTTGTACCATGCTTGAACTCAACCATCTCACCCAGCATCTTTAACCATCCTCGATCTTTGCTTCTCCATGAGCGTAGTCTCGGTCAACATCATTGACCATAATTGACTCTAAACTTTCCTGCATATTCAAAGACTAAGAAATTTCAGGGCACAAATTCTTCATAACTTGATTTACGTTAGCTCAAACATGCTTCATGCAATATAAATGCATTGACCTAGGGCAATTCAACTCAATCCATGATTAAATTCCCAAAATTCAGTAGCCGAAATTCAGACTAGCCAGTTAGACTAGCTCTGACCGCCATGTGCAGCTGGTCTGACCACTACACAGGGCCAATCTGATTGTCCAACATGGCCGGCCTGAATTTGAATTTGAATTTCAACACAACAAACATTGATAGTGGTTCATCATAAATAATCTTGGATCTTCTCACATGGTTTTTTAGTGGCAGACGCACTTGGGCTCAGGGGTGGTGGCCACACGTGAGAGTAGGTGCATGGGGCAAAGAGAAGGATGGGAAAACACTATCGATTGAAACAAAGACGATGGCGACTGGGACAATTATGGCAATATTGGGTGCATCTAGATGCCTGTGACGGTTCGAATGATGGCGATGACTGGATCTGGTCATTTCTAGATGACAGCAACGGTCCAGACAATGACTGTGATCGGATGTTGACGGCAGAGACTTGGCAAAGATGGCAACTCGAAGCAAGTTCTTTTGGCAGTGAGGTCAATATCTAGCGAAAAATCAAAGAGAGTTGGCGAGGGTGAGTGAGAAGAGGTAGCAAGAGTCTCCGCCTAGTGGCAAGTTCGGTTGCTAGATCCGTTGTACTCGCGTGGTTGTGCTGATAGTAGCAATGTTGAGGGAGAGGAGATGTGTGACGGTGTTGAGGGGAGAAAAGGATATGCGGGGCTAAAGGGTAGGCTTGGGGCATGGGTGTAAATTTTTATATGCTTCCAAGGTGCTTGATGCAAAGTTATGGATTAACATATAAATCGAGGCAATTCGTTATTTGCTATCAAAAGTTTACATTATCTCATATATGCCACTCATTGTGTCACTGATATGTGGATTCGAACCCCATATGCCAGTGACATAAGAGATTTTAGAAAATTCCAGTGGCATATAAGGAATTAATCCTATAAATTGCTTTAGCATAGGGGCTGAAATGAAAACAAAGAGTGCTGAAATAAAAAATACCAATATAGACCCGTTAAAACTATCAAGTGGGTTCTTTTAGAATGTGGCTTTAGCTTGTGGCTTATGGTTTTTGAATTCTACCTATTTGCGAGAGACAGCACGTAGAGAAAAACAGTCGTATACGATGTGGGCGATATAGCTGAACTCAGTACAGCGTCTAATACAACTACCTATAAACTACACCTTGAAAAGAGCACTATGTAAAAGCTAGTTATTGTGGTAGGAAACCAAAAAGCACTCAACCATCACACATCGTAGGAGGTAGTGGCTTGAGGTTATGCAGAGCACCCCTTCTCTGCAACCACCGCTTGAAGTGAAGAGGCCTTGCACATTCCCTTACGAACGACTTACCACACGAGAAATTCCCTCCAAATGTGATGTGAGCTCACGTTCCAACAAGAATGTTCACTGAAGGACCATGTGAGAAAGTCCTATTTAATATTGTGATGAACTATTGCAAGTTTCATGGAGTAGTTAAGTATTTTTTTTGTAAAGATCACATTTTGTTTAGACTCTTTTCTGGAAGTATCAGGAAAATTAGATGTACTGCAGGTGTTTATGCGGTAGTACCACTGGATGTGAGCAGTACGTTTTTTTCAAAGAGGTCCAGTTATGGATTACAAGGTGTGGTAGTATCGCTTTGAGGAGCGGTAGTACCGCAGTTTGGTAGTACCGGCATGGTAAGTGCGGTACTACTGATCTTCCTAGGAAAATAGGGTTTTTGAGGATTTGGTCATAGTTTGACCTGGATGTTATTGCTTGTGTATATAGGGATTTATTGTTTGGTCCTAAGTTTAGGATCAATATTTTGTGTGACACCTCGGCCCATGTGAATTTAGGCCCATGACGGCCCATATGTGTGTGTGCACATGAGGGTGTGGATTAGTCCCACCTTGCTAGTTTGGCATAAGAAGCACCAACATATAAACTCATAGGTATTATTGGTAATAACCTCTGATTAACCGTTTTGCGCGAAGCGAGAATGAAAGCGCAAGTAGATTGTTATGTGTGTATGGCTTATCCATAATGGAGTTAGATCTAAGCCAGTTTGGACCCTATGGCGTTACATTTTGGTTTCATACTTTTTTACGGTGCATTGTATGGATAATTATGCTAATTAATGATTTTGTGTATTATGCGGTGCACGTGACGATTTGCTTGTTGTTGTTAGTTGTAGGACTTCAGAGTTAGGTTATAGTGAGGTGTAGGAGGACTGAGACTAGGCACAGGGTGGTGTTGAGGTCCAGAATGGTTAGAGAGAAGCCGAAGATGACTGAGGCTTGTGAGGTGGTTGTAAGCGGAGACGACGAGGAACCAGAGCGGGTGCTACTGATGGTAGACATGACAGGCAACGACAAGGTGGACCAAGACTAGTCTCAGGGAGGAGCCAAGGTCTAAACTGTCAAGGAAGCCAGGTGCTGTCATATGCAAGCTAAAGCATGTAGTGCGCCAAGTGATTTGGGCGTTTACAAGCGAGAACAGTTCGGTAGGATCCGAACGTGTGAGAGGTTTGGCAGCAAGTCATTGGAGCTACATGGAAAATGACGAAGCATGAGTGATGCTTTATGGCAAAGGAAGCAGGACGTTTCGTGGAAGGCGGTAGAGGAGTATTTTGGTAAATTATCTAATACCAAAAATATGAAATGAATCAAGTGTGATTCACTATTGGGTTAATAGTTGTAAGCCGCTTTGAGAAGCGTATGTGAGAGAGTAAACCCCGGTGTTAGGTGGAGTTAACGGGTTATCCTCAGTTAGGCTATGAGGCTATATAAGGGAAGAAGATGCAAGGGTTAGGGTTTGAGAAGGTTGGCTAAGCCTTTTGGTGGCTAGCTCCTCCTTTCTCTCATAGGAGATTAGGGTTCCTTAGGTTGGAACCTTGTGTATATGTACTATAAGCTTAAAACTCTGCTATCCTAAGGAATTGGCTGCGAAATCTACCTCCTCAAGTGGCAATATATCAATATTTGATGATCTTTTTGTCTATATCTTGTTTTGATTGATTTACTCTTGTTTTGGTTAGTTTTTATTTCTCCTCTTCTCTCTTCTTGATCTTATTGTGTCAAGAACATGATTGGATGGTAGGGCTGTGCACTTTCATACCGAACCGAAAAAATCGTACTAAAAAAATCGAACCGAACCGGTCAACTCGGTTTGACCGGTATTCGGTTCGGTAGTAAGAAAAGGGGTATTTCTACGATTCGGTTTTTTCGGTAAAAACCGAGGAAAAATCGTAAAAACCGAAAAGCCCGATGAGCGATCAAGACGGCGCCTACGCGCGGTACCGACGCGACCGCGGCGAGCGCAGCGCGCGCGCACTGGCGGGCGCTGCGCGCGCGCGCGAATGGAGTCTGGCGCTGGCGACGCGCGCGCGAGTGGAGCTCGTGGGCGCGCGCGAATTTTGAATTGGCGCTAGCGGACGCGCGCATGCATGCTGGGCTTGCTGGCGCCTGGCCGACGCGGCGACGCGCCCCTAGCTGGCTAGCTGCTATATTATGAATTTTGAACTGTAGAATAGAGAATTGGAGTCTGGAAATGAGATTAACGTTTAGCAATTCGCGTAAACTTTGGTAAAATTGGTATTCACCGATGCCGTACCGAAATAAGATGGTATTTACCGATACCATACCGTATTCTAAAAAATACCGTATTTTCCGAAATACTAAAACCGTATTTACCGATTAAACCATATTTACCGAACCGTATAAACCGAAAAAACCGAACGAACAGCCCTATTGGATGGTGATAACCTCTAGATATCAATCTCCTATCAATTAGGTACTTTGATTGCAAGTTCATGAAGAAATCTAATTTTTCTTGATTTTGGTCTCATCACGTGATTTCTTATTTGAAGGGTTTTTGGATCGGGTTCTTCATTATTCTAGCTTGCTGTGACATATAGGAATACATCTAAAGTCATCTTGGTCATTATCTAGCTACGAGCAAGTTGCATTTACCATTTGGGTTTTTAGCTTATTTTGGCATAACCTTCTAACAAACTGAAAATGTCTCATCTTTGACCGTGATTTTCATGATCGCTTGTTGGAATATATTCTTGATATACTAGAGAAGACTTGTGTAAAATCTCATATCATTTGGATCTACGGATCAAAAGTTTTCTCGATTTTGAATTTTGAAATTGTGCTAAAAACACTGTTCACTCTTATTTTACTGTAGCAACGGAAGTAACGCGGTTAGTATAGCGGTAATACCGCAGTACTGTAGCAATCGGTACTGTAGCAAGCGGTAGTACCAGAAGTTTAACTACGGTAGTTCTGTTTTCGCTGATTTTTTTGAGTTTTCGGTTTATCGATCATTGATTTTTATGGTGGTCTTTTATCTTAATATTTATAGTACTGTAACTATTAAAGTGAACGGTTAATGAATACTTAAAAAAAATTTAGAAACACATTTACCCTCTCTGTAAGTTTAAAAGCATATTCATCCTCTCTCTCTCTGTTATCACCTTCTGACCTATATTCGCCAATGTTCTCCACTGTACCTGAGTGCTTCTGGCCGCCATTGCGTCACTTGGCAGGTTGATCGCGACAGTATGTCATGGATGTTAAAATCTTTTGGAAAGGAAAAGTAGACTGAAAAGCGAGCACAGTAAAACTGCAAACTCTGAATGAATGACATAAGCTTACTGTACATCCATGCCTAGTCATAAAGCACCTCTTGTCCTTACCGGTCTTAGTTTATACTACTTGTAGTACTCCATTAATAACATGAAGAGCATGGTTCAATGGCCAACAGTATGCTGATTTCTCTGGCTCCATAGCAGTAGCATTTCAATGGGAACGGAGCATCATGCTGGCAACTTGCTGAGTCGAGCGCTTGGTAGCAACAATTGGTTTTGGACCTCATCCTGGAAAGCTTCTGTCTCGATCGAGCGAAGCTACCAAGGAAGTGAGAAACATTGATACTGCCTACTATATCCACCTGTCACTTGTTGCATATACTGCACATCGACGAAGAGGACAGGTGAGTTGGAAGTGGACGATCAAATGCGAAGGGCTTTCCCGGATTGATAGGGGCTGGAGAAAGCACCAGCTTGGGTTCGTGTCCCCTGCTTTTGGTCAAGTGGCACGGACGGTTTGGAGACGAGGCAAGGCAAGGCAAGCGATGAACTCGGAGAAAGCACCATCAGAAATCCTATCTGACTTTCTTTTTTTTTTACCCTGTGAAACTACCACTGGTCTTCGTCTTAGCTGCTTCATTTATAATCGAATGATTTGCATTTTGTACTTGTTCGAGTCCCTATTCGGAACGCAGAAGTTTCGTAACATCTCTGTAAAAAAATATGTAACTCTCGTAGGAATCCTACGAAATTCCCGTGTTTTTCAGAAAAAAAACTAGCCAATGGAGCTGGTCCCAGCGTTTTCTGTTGAGACGTGCTACCGTATTTGGGAGCTTTTATCACCAGGTACCCTGTGCTGCGACCCAGAGATGCCAAAGAGATAAGGCTGCATGATTGCTTCTCACCAACCAATCATAAATAAACAAGCTACTGCTGCTGCGACTGTTCGGATACACGGTCAAATCAAGCGAAACAGAGAAAGATGGCACAGTTGGCAAGGCGCGTACGTGTGCTCCCGCTAGGGTCGATCGAGTCTGATCTTTTATGCCCGAGCTAAGCTCCGAGCTAAGCTGTAGTTAAGATTTGAGTTTATCTGGGCTCGAGTCTGATTCGATCTAAGTTTGAGTAGATTTAAACTCAACTCGTTGAAACTCGATAATAATTAAATAATTTATTAAACATTAATTTTTAATAATAAAAAAATTTGAGTTTGAGCTCGGTTCAAATAAATTCAATAACAATCAAAATAATTCAAATATACACTAATTTTTAATAATAAAAAATGCTCGAGTTTGAGTTCAACTCGGGTAAACTAGGTAAGAGTTAATATGTATAACTATTTAAACTCGAATCGAGACTCGTTTAAAGTTCGAGTCAAGCTCAAATCAAATCTAAAACGAGTCGAGTTCGAATAGCTCATGAGTCTCGAGCTTTTTTTACAGTCCTAACCTTTAGAGCTTGGCCAGTGCTAAGAGTAAGTTTTGGCTTCTGGCTGAATATAATGTAACAATTGTTAGCTTTTTAGTAATTAAATTTGAAAAATATAAAATAAAAAGATATATTATCACAGATAATGCAAAGCAATAAGAAAAAATAAAAACTAAAAAGACAAAATTAAGAAATTAACATGTTCTAGAATATAGAAGCTAAAAATAAAAGTTATTTAAAGCGGAGCCTTAACTAAGCGGGGTCCAGGTCAAGCAATAAGTTTCCCCATCAATCCTGTACTATTTCGTGATAATTAAGCCCTATTTGTAGTTTTGGACATAGTGGTATGTGCGCAGGATAGTGTTGACATCCAAACACGCCCTTAGATATAGACTTCGTTCAAAACAGTTATAACTTTTAGCTTCTAATTTTTTTATTTTTTTATTTTAGTTTTTTGGACTTTTTACTTTTACTTTTTTTATTTTTTTATATTATTTATGATGATATAATATTTTAATTTTTTTAAATTTAATTACTTAGAAAAAATGGTCGAGTCATAAGAAATGCTCGAGTCATAAGTCTATTGACATTATGCTTTCGAGCTCAACAAACTATGCAGCCTGTAGCACAGTGTACCACCAAATGGCCCGGTTAATGGACTCACTGAGGGAGTGCTTATTTTGATTTTTAAAAGTTTTAGCTTCTAATTTCAGTTTTTTTTACTATTCACTACACTATACACTAACTTAGTTACAGTAAAAAAAATCATCTACAGTGAAATTTCAGCCAAAAGCCAAAAACCATCTCTAAAACGATCACCCCCTGAAATAATTTATGGTCTAATATACAACAGGAAAAATAATTGAACATTTACTCACGAAAAATATTTTACTACATTGAATTGATGCCAAAAAAATGCTCCAACTAACCAAGAAAGCTCTGCACGTCTACTAAGCGTTTTGTTGTCACCGGTGACCAGTTCATTTTTCAAGTTGACATAGTTGACTACAGATGTTTATATATCCAAAGGTCAACTAGTACAGTAGTACTACTCAATGAGTTATAGGACTCCTTATCAAAACATGCCAAAATGTTATTTTTTTCTAGTCAAAGGTAGCGTTCAGTTTAGTATTGATTTATAATTTTTTTTACTTAGCTGGCTTATTTTTTTTACTGTAACTGAGTTGTTTTATTTGGTATAATTAAATTTAAAAAATGTAAAAATAGAAAAAAAATATTTTAGCCCATCACAGATAATACAAAAAATACAAGAAAAAAAAGAAAAGATAAAAAAAGCCTAAAAAGTCTAAAAATAGAAAAAGATGAAATTACTGAATAGTGAAAAAAGTATAAACTAGATGCAAAAGCTGGCTTTAAACCGTTTTGAGCGGTGCCAAATATTACAGTTTCATCTGCATTTCTCCAAAGTAGTGGTACTAGTACATCAACCTATGTTGAATTTGAAGGTAACTAGGCATCGCTCATTTAAACTTAGGTTTCTAGCTTTTAACTTATTTTTTTACCATTTTAAATTTATTCAATACCTCACAGAAACGTAAGCATATATTTTCTCACCAAATACATGCATACGTGAAACTGAGCATGGACATCGAACCTAAGGTGGACCAAACGCTCCAAGGCATCGTAGCTCAGGATCTTGCCAATTACCTGGCCCCTTTTTGTCGGTTTCTGTTTTTAGTTTTTTTTAAATAACTAGTTTTTAAATAAAGTGTTATTTCAAAACGAGGTTTATAAGTTGATTATAGTACACATTATAACGACTTCATTTATATTGGACAAAATCACTCATAAGTTACTCTTACTTTATACTCTCTCACGAACAGCTAAAAAACATAAGTCATGAGTGTGCTCATTTAGGCTTAAATTTATGGCTTTTGGTTCTTTTCACTGTTTGAGGCTTTTTTTTACAATGTAGTTGCTGGTAACTTTTCAGTATAATTAAATTTTAATAATATTTAAAAATAAAAACAGATTATCTCATCACGAATAATATAAAGAAATACAAAATAGTAAATTAATAAATTAAAATTAAAAAACTAGAAACTAAGAGGCGAAGACTAAACCACAAACAAGCAGGCCTTAGATCGGAGGCTAAAAGAACAGACCCACCGTCTGTGTTACCGATTTCAGCTCGCTTTTCACCACGGACCCACTAGCCAACATTAGTTAGGGGGTGATCGGAATAGCGATGGCTTTTAGGCTTTTAATGAAAAAACATCAGAATTTGGTGAAAAACATCAGAATTGAGTTAGTGGATAGTGTAGTGAATAGTGAAAAAAAAGCTGAAGTTAGAAGCTGAAGTCGAAAAAAGCCGAAACGATCACCCCCTTAGTGTTGGGATCATTTTTTTTACGGGTACACGACAAACGGATGGTTGGGACCAGTTGGTGCTACCGAGGCAACCACACACGCTGAGCGGCAGGAAGCACGATGAGCACGTGCGGTGGCTCGGAGTGGAGGGCACGACGGACGGACGGCCCAGGATTGCCCTTCCGGTACGTGTACGGCTTGGATCGGTCTCGGCCATTCCGCGGGCAGTATATTCCCCCGCATCGACAGGTGGGCACGAGCGATTGATTCCTTCAACGAAAGGAAAACTCAACTCGTCCGCTCCGCTGCAGTCCGTGACGTGGTAAAAAGGAAAGAAAAAAAAGAAGACGTAGCACTACTACTCTGAAAACGATGGAGGTGGAAGATACTTGCAGCCTTGCAGGGGATGCTCCTTTCATTTCGATGTTTGATCAAACATTAACTATACAGATTTAATTTTGTATGGTTTAAAATTAACTTAAAGGAAAAAAAATATGTGAGCCTCATCTGAGGTGCACTGATCCCGACTTTTGTATCACTTATCTTAAGTTGAAGATTGATGTGTGTGGTGTGTAGTTGTATCTCTGAGAAACACTTCATCTCTACGACTTGAATTAAGAAATTGAGTTTCGTAGGCATCAAAACTGAGGAAATGAACACGTAAATGAGCTGCTCGTACATGATGAAATCGGATGTGTACAATTGGCTTCTGGTCTAATCGAACGAATGGCCAAAGAACAAGTATCTAGCCATAGGACATGCAAGATGGGCGAAATAGCCAACCAAAAAGGCAAATACTACTATACTGCAACACTAGCATGCGCATCCGATACGTTTTCATCTGCCGAACATGTATATGACAAGATCCAAATGGGTCTAATTTCTAAATGACCGACTCCGTCCTACACAATTTCCAATACGAAAGCAAAAAAATATTTCCATCACATTTTTGTGTTGGTCCGGCCAGCGGTTCCTGAAGCAGTAGAGTAGGAGCAAGTCACACAACAAAAGAGTCTCTGACTCCGATGAATTCGCATAAATTCAGTGAGCGAGAATGCCCGGCCATGGCGCAAACGAACCAGTGGCCATTCAGATCGACATGTAGGCTGCTACAGAACAGGGCAGATTCAGCACAAAAATTGAGTGAGGACTTCCAGTTCACGTCGCCTGAGTGGGAGCACTTTGCATGGGCTAATTGGGGCCGTTTATTGTAGCTTTTTCTGGACAATGGCGTTCAGTGTTTGCGTTCAAAACACTGTAGCAGTACTGTAGTATTTTGTCTCTATTTGACTTTTTTTTATTTTTTTTGTTTTGTTTTTTTCCTGTATTCCTTTGCATTGTTCGCTCTAGATTAGCGTGCCGCTTTTATTTTTACTTTTTTTAGATTTAATTATGCTCAATAAGCCAACTTAGATACAGTAAAAAAAGCCAGCTACAATAAAATTTTAACAAAAGTCAAAAGTCATCGCTATTCCGAACGCCTCCTAAATGGGGACCCAAATTCTGAGATGTTTAGTTACTCCACTAAAAATTCAAAGTTGAGTGGAGTGTATCCCTACTTAACCTTCTCTCGGTTCGTCCCTGACTACGAAAAACCCTGTAAAATTTGGAATCTCTTTGCCTCGTGGTAAACAGGTAATCTCTTGGAATCCAATGGATTTTCATGAAAGATTTTACTGCACTACAGCTAGAGGGTAAGCTTCTGTACGTACGTTTCAAAAAATCCAATCGAAACCGAAGCAAATTGAAAATTTTCAACGAGCAAATTGACCGGTGTGCGAACAGAGTGCGTGGTTCCAGAAAGGGCCGTGCTACCGCCGTCACTAGTCTGCTAGCAAAAGAAGAAAAGAAAATGAATCGATAATATAAACTTGATTGATTGATGTCGATCTCTCTCCATAAGCACCGGGATTAAAGTTGAATTAAGAAAAAAATAAACAAGTCTTTGACTCTTCACTGGGGTAAAAAAACACTACAACTAGGGTGAAAGAAAAGGGCAATCTGCCTTTTCTTTTTACAGTGGAGTCGCCGTGCCAGCGTGTCCTTTGCGTGAGGTGGGCGTGCGAGTAAAAAAAGAAAAGCCACACGGCCTGAGAACGTGGGGCCAGACGGCAGGACACGTGGCCCCTGCCCACAAGGCAGCACGTGGTGGTGCTTCATGATCGCGGCGGCGGCGGCGGCTACGGATTTGAAGGCTGTCAAAGTTAACCAGATTTGATGAAAAACTGGTTCCCTGACCATTTTGCCCCCTATACCAGACGGCACTGCCACTGTAATGATCCTATGCGGATTGTCTGGCTATATATCACTAGTAGGCCGCCATCTCTTCCGAGAATCCTTTCGAGTCCCTGAGAAAAAAAAATATCAAACACAAGTATCTATCCAACAAAAACAGTCAGTGCAACATAGATAGATATTCGAGGTGGCTTAGCTAAACCAGACATTAGCTTGCCACTGAATAACAAGTCTCGTAGGGGGTGTTCGTTTTAGCGATGGCTTCTGACTTTTGACTAAAATTTTACTATAACTAGCTTTTTTTACTGTAGCTGATTTGACTTTTTGGGCATAATTAATTTTAAAAAAAATGTAAAAATACAAAAAATATGTTAACCCATTAGGGACAATACAAAGGAACACGGGAAAAAAAGAAAATACAAAAAGGCTAAAATATCTTTCAAAATTCAGAAAAAGACAAAATACTGAATAGTGAAAAAAAAAAGCAGAAGCTGAAACCGAAAAAAAGCCGAAACGAGCGGAGCTTTAAGTGTTATGGCATTTACATGTGCCAGCTTAGAGTATAGCATGGTGTTTGGAAGCGCCGACAAAAACTCTCAGCAAAAAAGGGCGCATCATATGTGCCGGCTTAGCATCTAGTATGGCGCTTGGTAAATGTTTTGGCCAAACCAAAGTGTGTAACACCTCGCTTACAATATAGAAAAGAAGGAATAGAAAATGTTTTCCCTCACATAAGATGACTAATATTGAAAAGTTGAGGCTCGAGATAGAAAGCAAGAATTTCATAGTAAACAATTTAAAACCTACAGGGATAGAGAAAAATTCTCGAGTTCCAAACATGCCTGAACATTTGATCTCACCCACGATTGCAATTTAAATATTTTGTGTTCTCTCTCAAGTGAATCAAAGCCACCAGGTACATAACGTTGGATATATATATGCAATGTTTTAATTCCAAATTTTACTAGAAGACACATACAATAAACTAGTAATGTAAAACGCATAACTAACATCAGACTACTCATTGTACTTCAGAAAATATACAAAAAAAACAATATTAAAATCGATCGAACGCACGAACAACTTACTATTGAGTTTGATGAAAAATAGGAAGCAGCGTAGGCTCGATGTAGTGTAGAACATAAATGAAACGGAGCAGGAGTGGTTGCGCAAATGCACTCTCCAGAAACCTTATTGCCACCCTCGTGCAGGTCTTCATAGTAGCAACGGCTTGGAGATACCGCTCACCCTCCTTCCAGATGCACGCCGAGAAGAAAGGCCAGTGAGGTTCCGGACAACACAGCATCGTAGCACAATATCACCAGAGAAGAAGAAAACAAAGCCTGAACGTCTCCAGGTCTTTTATAGGCTTGCAAATTACTCTCTAGTAACTATCCTCATTGAACTAAAATAATTCATTAGTAACTGCTCAATTATTTACTAGTAATTGATAATATTCAAAACCAAATAATGATAATTAAACAGTCTCATGATCAGTTAAAAGAAGAGAGATGATACATGGTTCAGCAAAAATAAAATGAACTTGGTCTGCCAAGTGGCGCGCCACACCACGTTTACAAGTCACACGATTTTCACGTGAAAATATGTGAATACACGCGTGCACGTGTGTGATTAGCCAAAACACTCCTCATGTCATCATATCCATAATCTAAGGAGTGGCATGGACTCCACCTTATAAATTAGTCTCTGACACCTTACTTTAGCAATACGATACTAAACCATAAATACTTTAGAATTAAGAAAATAAGCCTCTTGGGCCTATTTCTAACGCATAACCTTCAACCTCTTAGTCATGGCCATGACACCACATCGGGAGGATGTTGACAAAGGTTATCTACATGTGTTAATGTGGCCTAACACTCGTAAAACTCTGAGATAGGCATATGGTCAACTATAAGCACTTCGCATATATGGTCAACCAACTACTTTTTAGCATAGTTAGTAGAGAAAAAATGCAATACAAAACATAAAAAAAAGATGAAATCATACAAATATTATCATATGTTGTTTAGGTTCTCAAAAGTAGTCAATGGCGACGCTAGCAGCGACCAAGGTGAAATGGTAACTCTATCATGGGCGAAAAGAAAAACAAAATATACCTAAGCAGAATAACTGAAATGGTAACTCTATTTTGGCATTGTACCCTAGAGACAAGAGAGTAGCACTTGGTGATAGAAGTAACCGCCGACCAAAGGTGGAGTAAAGACTTGCATTAAATACATAGTAAGAAGTTACATTGCTAAAGCTCGCCAAACAAATATAGTTCATAGACCACTTCAAACGGCTACATACGAATGTATTTCTTAGACCACACTTTCTTTTACATTAATAACAAGGTAACAATGCTGTTGGATTAATTTCTATTCCAACTAACCATATCGGAATTAATTGCTTCATGTGCCATGCAGTCAAACATTATACATGTTTACAGGCCTATTCTTTTTGGCTGCGGCTTATGGCTTTTGGTTGAAATTTTTAAATTTTAGCTGTTTACGACAGAGATTACAGAGAGAGAAATACTCGCTTGCGATTTTAGATGGTACAGATGTTGAGCTTTTAACGTGTACTATAATTAACTTGTAGACTTCATCTTAAAAAATAATCCTTTTGAAAGTTAGATACCGTGGTAAAAACCAAAAATCATTTTGAGAAGCTGAAAAGAACAGACCCTACATAAAGTTACTAGCTTTCCTAATAGAAATGGACAACTACTGAAACAAAAGCTACACACATGAAAACAAACCCAATCAATTCAATACAAAGACGCATGACTAAGCGATATAAAATCAAATTAGACAACGCATATGCATACTCAGGAACCACCTACTCAAATGCTGCTTGTGTTCATATGAGTTAGCTTAGTTTGCATTGTAGCTTTCTGCGTGCCGTATAAATATACTATTGCGCCGTTTACTCAATGGGATTCTAGAAAAGTAAAATCAGCCAATGTACAAGACCTAATGCACAGAAGATCGTCGTCTTCCTCCTGTAGACAGTGGGAGGGAACCATATTGCGAACAGAACGCTCTACTATCCAGCCCAACCTAGAGCCCACGGGAGGGCAAAACGGTAAGCTTCCCTTCCCTGAAGCCTCTGCTCCCTACCAATAGCGCCTTTCTCTGTAGCTCTACGCGCTCTCCCATCCTCGGACCCCGCATTCCTGGAACGCACTGACTGGGCCCCGCGTGTCATAGGAAGAGCCCACCAGCCCACTCTTTTTTACCGCGGTAATAAAGATTTACTCGAATGATTGCGAGATTTACAGAGCATCACAGCGGCGGTCGTGCCTTGGTAGGTCGGAGGACTAGTTTATTTGGGTTTAAAAATCGGTTTATAGTTAATTTTTATTGTAATTAATTTATTTTGTACTATATAATTAATGATGATTTATTTGATATAATTAAATTTAAAAATAAAAAATGTTAACCCATCATAAACAATACAAAGAAATATAAAAAAATAAAAAGACTCAAAAAAGTAGAAATAATAAAATTTAGAAATAATAAAAAAGATATAAGTTAAAAGATAAAATAAGCGAAACCTAAGGTTGCATTATAAAAGGGAAGAGTCCCACCCACTTGCCTTGTTACTTTGTGCTCGCGCAGTGGCCTCGCGGCCCTCCTGTTCTTATCTCCGCTCGTGCCCCCTCCCCTCTCTCTCCTCTTCCTCTCCCAGGTCGTGGCAAAGGTGAAGAAATAGCAGAAAAAAAAATTAGCAATTGGAAGGTTAACAGAGAGGTGAGCTCTTCCTGCCCTTCTCTTTTCTTTTGTGTTCTAGTGTGCATATGCTTCATAAGGATGGCCCTGCTTCTTCTTTTCTTTTTGTTGATTTTTCTTTCCTTTTTGACGTTTTGCTTGTGCTCTTCATAGGCTGGTGGTCTGAGATAGGCTATGAGTTCTTTGTTTTACTAGATCTTTTTTTATCCAGGTATTTTTGTGGATCCTAGAGTTATTTGCAGTTGCCAATTCCTGTTTGGATACTTCTTTAGTGTCCTTCCTTTTCTTTTGCCTTGGGTGATGTTCTGTTCTTGTACATAGAATTTTTTTCAGAGGGGTGGGTAAATCCATGGCAGAGTCCCAAGCTTGCTGCTTTAGATGTTTTGATATGGTACCAGCCAAATAGCTGAGTTTCTTTCTTTTGTTTGGTGTTGTTCTAGATCTTTGTGCTTATCCCTAGTCGAAGGATTCAAGTTTTTGGTTGATCCTGTCCTAGGAAATGTGTAGTACTTGCTGTTATGGAAGGATTTTATTATGGATCAAGGAAAAATGTTATTTCTGTTTTCTCTTTGGAGATGGAATTTTTCATCTGTTTTCCACTTTGATGTCTGCTTTGATCCATTTTGTCTGTTGTTTTCTTCTCTTTTTTTTTTGGGACGACTTTGATTCCTTTTTGCTAAGCACATGGATACATGTTCTTGTTTCCAACTGTCAGTACCTGTTTGGCTAGGTGAAAACAGATAAATCCATAAAAATGATTTTCTTTTCTGAAAAAAAGTTCTTCCCCTGTTTTTTGATCCTTTTGGTTTCCCCTTGTGATTTGATCAAAGCTTGTTCTTCCATACGTTTCAACATGCTTTGTAGAAAGGAAAAGAAGAAAAGGAAACTTTACATGCTTCAATTACTTTTGAGTCCTACTTGTTAGAGACCGGCATGGGCATATGTTTTCATGCTTCAATTCTTTTGCTTAGTTCTTCCATTAGTACGTTATGATCATGCATGAATCATGATGAATCCTTTTCCTTTGTGCTGTGCAATATCTTAGATGCCTGTTAGTTGCGTACCTTATCCTCCTCAGATGAATCAATTTAAGCGAAAGGATCATAGGAGAAGTATCCATGTATGGTCTGATCAGATCAAGGCCCTTCCGTTTCACCAAACAAATGCAAAACTAGGCCTTCCAGTTCTTGCTTCAATAGGCAAGCTTGCTTTTATGCCACATGATTCTCTCCTGGCTATGTAGATCTAAGATGTTACAACTTTACAAGTAGTTCGTATTAATTTGGTAATCATCTAAGTACCGAATTAAGATGCTACTACTGCTACTATCTCCCCATGAATGCTTACAATAAGCTTTGCTCTTGACCATAATCACCTCTTAACACTAATCGTGTTGCAGATGTTGCCTAGTTAAAGATGGTAACACTTATTGCGTTTAGACGCAGTAATTACTCGGTAATCCTCGTTTTAACTCTACAATTAACGTGACCCCTTTGCTTGCTTCTATGCAGGTGAACACTACAAGTACAAGAAGTCTTGTCTATCTGTGAGTGAGTTGCTTGGACCGTTGTGTGTGTCGCGATGATGGGAGGTGGGCTGGTGATGGATCAGGGCATGATGTTCTCCGGCGTCCACAGCTTCGTGGATCTCCTGCAGCAGAACGGCGTCGGCGGCGGTGACAAGAACGTCGGCTTCGGCTCGCTTGGGCCGCAGACGTCTTCCGGTGATCAGTGCGTGATGGGGGAGGGCGACCTCGTGGATCCCCCGCCGGAGAGCTTCCCGGACGCGGTGGAGGACGACAGCGACGACGACGTGGAGGACATCGAGGAGCTGGAGCGCCGCATGTGGCGCGACCGCATGAAGCTGAAGCGGCTCAAGGAGCTGCAGCAGAGCCGCGGCAAGGACCAGGGGGCCGGCGGCGGGGGCGACGCATCGAAGCCGCGGCAGTCGCAGGAGCAGGCGCGGCGCAAGAAAATGTCGCGCGCGCAGGACGGCATCCTCAAGTACATGCTCAAGATGATGGAGGTGTGCCGCGCGCAGGGGTTCGTGTACGGGATCATCCCGGAGAAGGGCAAGCCGGTGAGCGGCGCCTCCGACAACCTCCGCGGCTGGTGGAAGGAGAAAGTCCGCTTCGACCGCAACGGCCCGGCCGCCATCGCCAAGTACCAGGCCGACAACGCCGTCCCGGGCTGCGAGAGCGAGCTCTCCTCCGGCACCGGGAGCCCGCACTCGCTGCAGGAGCTGCAGGACACCACACTCGGCTCGCTGCTCTCCGCGCTCATGCAGCACTGCGACCCCCCGCAGCGGAGGTTCCCCCTCGAGAAGGGCGTCCCGCCGCCGTGGTGGCCAAGCGGTGAAGAGGAGTGGTGGCCGGAGCTCGGCATCCCCAAGGACCAGGGCCCGCCGCCGTACAAGAAGCCCCATGACCTCAAGAAGGCATGGAAGGTCAGCGTCCTCACCGCTGTCATCAAGCACATGTCGCCGGACATCGAGAAGATCCGCCGCCTCGTCAGGCAGTCCAAGTGCCTCCAGGACAAGATGACCGCCAAGGAGATCGCCACCTGGCTGGCGGTCGTCAAGCAGGAAGAGGAGCTGTACCTGAAGCTGCACCCCGGCGCGCGCCCTCCGGCGTCTTCCGGCGGCATCGCCAGCGCCATATCGTTCAACGCCAGCTCAAGCGAGTACGACGTAGACGTCGTTGACGACTGCAAGGGCGACGAGGCCGGCAACCAGAAGACGGCCATGGTCGATCCATCCACGTTCAACCTTGGCGCGGCCATCCCGAATGACAAGTTCCTCATGCCGACACCGATGAAAGAGGAGACAGCCGACGTTGAGTTCATCCAGAAGAGGAGCGCGGCAGCCGCCGAGCCTGAGCTGATGCTGAACAACCGCGTCTACACATGCGACAACGTCCAGTGCCCGCACAGCGACTACGGGTACGGCTTCCTCGACCGGAACGCGCGCAACAGCCACCAGTACACCTGCAAGTACAATGATCCCCTCCCGCCGAGCGCGGAGAACAAGTCGCCGCAGCTTCCACCTCAAGTCTTCCCGGCGACCTACAACCCGCCGAACCAGACGCTGAACAACCTGGATTTCAGCCTGCCCATGGACGGGCAGAGGTCCATCGCCGAGCTGATGAACATGTACGACAGCAACTTCATGGCCAACAAGAACCTGAGCAACGACAATGTCACCATCATGGAGAGGCCTAATGCGCTCACCCCGAGGTTAGAGATGGATGACGGCTTCTTTGCACAGGGCAATGGAATTGGCGGCAACGGCGGTGGTGTGTTCGATGATGTCAACAGCATGATGCAGCAGCAGCAGCAGCAAGCTCCGACGCAGCAGCAGTTCATCCGTGACGAGACGCCGTTCAGTAACCAGATGGGCGACATCACCGGGGCATCGGAGTTCAGGTTCGGCTCTGGTTTCAACATGTCAGGCGCGGTCGACTACCCGCAGAAGAACGACGGCCCCAGTTGGTTCTACTGAAGAATAAACCTGTAGGGTTTGAAAACCTTTATAAGCTTTTAAATTTGCCATGGTTCTCCTCTGCTGCTTCCATGGGGGAAGCGTCTCCTAAGAACTGGGTAATTCTATAGGTCCCTCGATATAGGTTTTGCAGTAGTTGCAAAAAGGCTGGAACCTGGAACTGGTTATACATGTATGTCCGCCCAGCTGGTAAACCTCTTATGGAAAACTTAATGTTATTCCCTAGTTTAATTTGTTAGTTAAATGCTGTTCATATGGCTGGTTGAATTGCTTGTGCTTGTTTGGGTGTGTGATTTTGTACCTTTTAATTGGTGAATGTATCAAGTGCTCTCTTGCGTCGCGCTCTCTGGTGAAGATTTCCACTGTTCTTTTGTGCTTCCCTACTGTTTCTCTTCAGCAAAAACAGAGAACATTTCAGTTATTCTGCTTAGGTACAGATATTTTGTTTTCTTTTTGCCCATAAATATTTGATTGTTTTCTTATGTAGATGCCAATCGCGATAGTTTTTCCAACCTAACATGTGCAAAGTTTTCCTGATCCTGTATCTTTCATGCGTGGAAATTTTGTCAACATGATAAAAAGACAGATACTTTTGTTTCTGTCAGATTAGGAGAAAATTTTGCCTGGATTTTGTTCACTGCGCTGTTGATATTCCACATGGTACTAATGCAGATATTTTTTACATTTCCTTGCTCCTAGGAAAGAACTTTCGCCGTAAAAATTTATCCTGTTCAGTTGCTTTTCTTTTCTCTTGTCAAGATCTTAAGTGTCTTTCACATCAAGATGCTTGGAAAGTTAGGATTTGATATTCTTGCTTTTCCTAAAGCCGAGTCAATGAGAAGTGGCATCCCCAAGAAAAGTTTGGCAGTCCAAAGCTTTGGAAGTGTTTTGATGCTCATCAGAAACGACCTTTTCTTGATCTTAAAATGAAAGAAAAATGAATTGGTTGGTCCTTCCTTTGATCACACAGAGCCCTCTCCCTCTCTTGTCCCTTTATTGCTTGGTGGCACCTATCATCCATGCATCTTATCCCTTGGCTTGTGAAGGTAGTGGGACTTGTGAGTTGTGACCACCCCTCACATGCTTACTGGGACGCCTCTATCATGGAGATAGGGATCAGGATAGGGACAGCTCACTCGACAACACTTGCTGAATGCTTATTTACCAGGCAAAAGATTCAGGGATCTTGATCCGCTCAACGCTGTTCGCTCGGTGCGTTGAGAGCCGTCCGATGGAGCCTTGGATGGCTAAGATTGAGGTACTTACGAAATTGTCGATGTCTTATTATGAGAAATTCCATTTCCTTGAGTTCTAATACATCATACTCTTATACCCTTCTTATGTGCAGCAGCCGATATCATGACAAAGGAGTTGCCAATGCATGCCATGCGGTGCTTTCCTCCTCTCTCTCTCTCTCTCTCTCTCTCTCTCTCTCTCTCTCTCTCTCTCTCTCATTCTGTTTCAGGTATGAACATGTACGGTATTACGAACAAAATAAATAAATCCTATAGAGAAAACTAAAATAACGATGATGAAATAATCACAATGAGAGAAAGATTTGGCGAAACCGACTATAAATTTCTGACTTCAAAAAAGTATAAGGGGTTGTCGCTCTCTTACAATCAACTTAACATTTTAGGATCATCGCATTCTTACCCTATATAAGAATCTAATGTTAAAAGAATAACATAGCCTCTAATACTCCTGTGCGTCTCTTGATTTGGATGTGTTGATTTGTGGTTTAGGTTCTCCATGACCACCCCTTATAGTTTTATACATCACTTCCTAGTTCTCCTCCAAAGAGAAGTTAGAATTCTATTCCTGTTAGGATTTATATAGAAATTCTTATAGCACACCTCTCTAAATCCTAATCGATTAGGATATAAATCACCGTACTCAACATAATCCTAGTTTTCTTGATCAATCAGCTCTTGAGGGTTGAGATGCAAGTTGTTAAATCATATGATGTAGTAAAATACATGTTAAAAAAGGCGAAAAACAGCTGCCACAAGAGAGCTTCTTGGCACCGTTTTCTCTCTCTGGAAGAAGTCCATGTTGGGATAATTTGAGGTGAAACTCCATGGAAAAGGCTAAACAGTTCAGTCAGTTCTAAGCCAAGGATTAAGTTATGAGGCCACCAGATCCGGGCCTTGTCGGCTCCAAATCCTTCTCGAGATCTACCTAATCTGCCCCTAAGAAACCCTTAAAAAAGTTTTATACAAAGAGTAAGATAGTATAAGAAAACCCAATGGCTAATGTGACTCGAAATGGTCAATTTGTCCCTTGGATATTCCTGAGGAACGCAACAAACTAATCTATAGTTTCTTGACCAAAAATTGTTCCCAAAGCTCAAACTCTAAAACCTACAAAAGTATTTAGTATTTTTATTTTACTTTTGGTCCATTCATGTGCAACGATGGCGAGAGGAAGGATCAAACGAAAGGACCAAACCAGTGAACCACTCGAAACTAATCACTAAATTAATCACATTGATTCTTTATTCGAAGATTTTTTTTCCAGTTGTTTATTTAGTATTTTTATTTTACTTTTGGTCCATTCATGTGCAACGATGGCGAGAGGAAGGACCAAACGAAAGGACCAAACCTGTGAACCACTCGAAATTAATCACTAAATTAGTCACATTGATTCTTTATTCGAAGATTTTTTTTCCCAGTTGTTTGTGCCGGGCAAAAGGCCTCCGTGATAAAAAGGGAAGTGAAAGCAACCCCCTAATCATTGTTTAATCTCAAGGGGCACTAATAAAATGACCAGAAGGGGAAAAAAAAACAGTACCAGCTGATCAAAAACGTGTGGGGGGATTACCGCAATAATCAATCGATGCGTTGCTGAAGAACGGTCTACCCATCGGTCCTCGGCATTTAGATCGAAATACAAGCGTACCTAACAGAAGCATCGTCATCGACTGAGCCCACATCCCCTTTTGTTAATGCGTGATTACTGATCATCACACTGATCACTCGTCAGCAACAATGTAGAGAAGGCTTGCGAAATTCGGTGCATGCACCAAGTGGCAGGGGAGAGGTGAGTGCCGCCGCTGCCTGCCTTGCCTGAAAGCAACAACAGATGAGGCGGCAGGCGGTGGGGCACCGCGGCCGCGGCCGACGTGGGAGCCGCGACCCATCCCGGCGCGTGCGTGCTGCGGTCCAGCCCGGCTCGACAGCGCCGCACGAACTCCGTGCGCCGGCCAGGCCTCACCCTCTCGTCTGATTGATTGCCGGTAAAGACTGGGAGATGCAGATCAGTTCGTCAGCTCACCCCGAGGACACGAGGAGGTGAGCGAGTCAGGGCACTGAAATCGACGCCTTGTGGTCGCTGTTGGGCCTATGCTCCTCTGTAACGTGGGCTCATCAGATGGCTAGGCACAGCGATTCCGATCTTTACGCCTGACAGTCCTGTGCACGCGCTGCTTGGATCACTCTAATGTTTTTTCTTTTTGTATTATTTATAAAGTTACTAGTAAGGTGTTCGTGCATTGTAACGAAAAATCAAATAAAAATGATGCATACTATCAAAGCAAAAACCAATACAAACGTCTCCTTAGTCCGCCAAAGTTAGTCTAGAGTCACTACATTTTAACCTTTGGTTTGTATATGCAGACCAAAGGTACCTAAACTATTAGCGTCAAGACACGCTATGCCTACAAAGATGCTCGAAGCGGTCCGTGTGGCTCTCTGCAAGACTGAAATTCGAAGAGAATATTGGCACGGAGCAGTGTTTGCAGCGTAATGATATTTGAATATGACAGCTGCTAGCCTGCTATCAGTAAAATCATAGACACACAAGCAGTATGTATTATATTTGTATAGCTCATAATGTAGCAACCGATCTCGATGAATGAATTGGACGATTATATGAGGTAGAATGCAATGCAGATCATAAGCCATGGAGCAGTTTAGCGGTATAAGTTCACAGGAAATTTTCATAGCTATTGATTGATGAGGCGTACCTTCCAAAACTCTATAGCTTTGTTATCTGTGGACATAAGAAACAATACGCCATTTGCTGCTGGGCACCACTTTATCTTGTTAATCCACTTTAGCTTGTTAATCTTCTCTTCAATTTCCAAGCTTTTAAGATAATCAAATTATTTCGAAAGCAACACCACTTGGTCGAATTACTGGTAATTCAGAAAACAAATACTGCCACTTAGCAATTCACATAGAAGCATACCTCTGGATCAAGGCTTTGAAATTCAGTTTTGTAGCAAAATCCAGGATGCCTGTTGACAGAATAACCAGCTTTCTCAGCCTCTTTTCTACAAACATTCTGAAGGAAAATAGAAGAAAATATATTTAGCCATCGAGCACAAAGACGTAAATCGAGAAGCGAGTTCATAGTTTGAAAAAGAATTGAAAATGGGACAACCATACAGATACATACATCTCTCGCATCCGTCCTTTCAAACAAAACAATTCAATTTCTTCTCATCCAAGTGGCAAGATGATGTCCTGATTTACTGAACTATATTGCTAAGGTGATGTCAACAACAAATAAAAAGAGGAAAACAATAAAGTTAGTATGCAGCCATAATACACGACGGCAATCTATCATTGAACGTACAAGAAGCAATGGGAAAAATATGTATAACAGCACGCAATCATCCATACGTAATGATCTAACTGATATGCACATATACAAACAATCGCTAAAACAAATAACCTAAGAAATAACTGGAGGAAAAGGAACCATAAATAGCACGTCTCCATCAAATAGTTTAAAGACTTGAGTAACTTGGAAGCGGCAGATTGATTAAGAAGATATTATAACAGAGGTTCAATATTAACCAAGACTAAGTGCTTTGGTTCTATCTATGATAACCAACATGATAGAAAATAGAAAGAGCTTGAAGCTTCTCCGATACTCATGTGGTACACAAACATGAGCATCCAAATGCAGGAGAATGAAATCGGCAATGGAGAACAAAACAACACATATAAGAATTCAATCAACATAGATTACCTGCACATCTTCAAAGCTAGTGATCTTCTTGATGTGCACATATATAAACAATTTCTATAACAAATAACCTAAGATATAACTGGAGGAAAAGGTACCACAAACAACACGTTTCCATCAAATAGTTTAAAGACTTGAGTGACCTGGAAGCAGCAGATTGATTAATAAGATATTATAACAGAGGTTCAACATTAACCAAGACTAAGTGCTTTGGTTCTATATATGATAACCAACATGATAGAAAATAGAAAGAGCTTGAAACTTCTCCAAGCAAGCATTAGAATACTCATGTGGTTCACAAATATGAACATTCAAATGTAGGAGAATGAAATTTGCAATGGAGAACAAAACAACACATATAAGCATGCACAAAACCGCAACTTCAATGGATGCTCATGAATGAGCTCCATCTCATACAACAAACACACGGCTAGGCACAGTTCAATACATTTAGTAAGCAAGTCCATCCCAAAAGGAGCGAATTTCCATTAGCTCCCACTAATTGAATTGGACTCGTACAAATATATTCAAATTCGTATTCTAGTAGAAATAGAATTTTATTCCGCATTTAATACAATTCCATTTTCTGCTTGGATGTCCCTGAATTAGAAAATAATTTACAAAGAACATCGAATTTAGAACTACTCTATCACAATCCACCCGTCGTACACCTTGTTAGTGCCGAGGATGCAATCTCCAGATGAATCTTGACATCATGTGTTACTCAAGGGAAAAACACGAGGAATAATCCCCATCCAAGGAACAACCCCATCAACTAACCACACAAAATCAAATTACTCACCGGGATTGTTAAAAATCAAATTAACGAAAACATCTAGATAGTAGGCACAGACACCAGTTAGTGGACTTGTCGTTAATCTATACAATATCCAACCTTTCTTTGCTTGCTTCAGGAGGTCGGGTTTAGTAATGACTAATCGTGCCCGAGGCAGGGTAGCAAATCAGGCTCAGCAGCAGCATAATAATCGATTGATTAACATCGAGCAACGGCAACGGCAAATCGATAGATACCATACCTCAACCAGCCAGCAAAACGGGGTGCGTGGAGTTGGGAGGTCGCCCCGCTGCTAGGTCGTGCGGGCGGCCGGGACGAGGGGAGGCCGACGAATCGCGGCGGGTGGTACGGGTGGATCGCGTTGGGCGCCACGGCGCTGGGGTTTCGATGGTCGGCGGGGACGACGACGACGAGGCCGACCGCGGTCTCGAATCCGATCTATAGAAGTGGATTGCTCGTGCACCGTTCTCGCAAGGCACAGGGGCGGAGGGGTGGGACGCATGATCTCCACCTCGCGGCGCACGTCCTCGATGTCCACCGCCATGCGGAGCTTCTTCTTGGAGATGGACTTGCAGGCGAAGGCCTCCCCCGTGGCGCGCTCCGTGCAGAGGTAGGTCGCCCTGAACTCCCCCCGCCCGAGCTCCTTGCCCAGCTCGTACCGCGCGGCGATGTCCCGCCCCGTTGGCTCCCGCAGCACCACCGGGTGGGGGGAGTGGAGGCGACGGTGTCGCGGGTGGGAGGAGGAGGGAGGAGGAGGCGGCGGCGACGCGGGGGGGGGGGAGGCGGCAACGGAGCCGAGGGGTGGGGAGGGGAGGAAGCGACGACGCAGGGTGGGAGGGAGGAGGAGGTGGCTGCGACGCGGGGTGGGAGGAGGAGGAGGTTGCGGCGGGGGTGGGAGGAGGCGGCGGCGGCGTGGGGTGGGGAGGAGGCGGCAACGGAGCCGAGGGTGGGAGGAGGAGGCGACGACGCAGGGTGGGAGGAAGGAGGAGGTGGGCGCGCGCGAGGTGGGAGGAGGAGGAGGTGGTTGCGGCGCGGGGTGGGAGGGAGGAGGAGGTTGCGGCGCGGGGTGGGGGAGGCGGCGGCGGCGTGGGGGGGGAGGAGGAGGAGGCGGCGGCGGCGGCGGGCGGGGCGGCAGAGAGGAGGAGGAGGAGGAGGCGGCGGCGCGGGGGGGGGAGGAGGAGGCGGCGCACGGGGTGGGAGGGAGGGGAGGAGCGGCGGCGGCGCGGGGTGGGAATGGAAGAGGCGTCAGAAGGGAGGGGTGGGAGAGGCGTCGAAAGGGAGGGGTGGGGCAGTTAGAGAGAGAGAGAGGGGGGAGAGAGGAGCGGTTTAGATTTTATTGTTCAGATCAAATGGCTGAGAAGATATATAGGAGAGGACTCATCAACCACCAACTCTTTCTTTTTAAATAGTAAAGATATAACGATGTTAATTTTTTAATTGAATACTCTAGAAAAAAAAGCTAGTAAGCACTTCAGCGTCATTGCAGCTAAAGGCCCAAAAGCTAAGGAAGAAAACAAAAGACACATCATTTCGCATGTGGGCACGTTCTTTTGAGTTTATTTTAACTTATCATTATACCTTATAACTTCTTTGAACAAATAAATAGAATATTTCTTTGTCGTTGTTTCGAAACGGCTTATCCGTATAGCCTTTTAGAATCAGCTTTCAGTTCGTTCACACGAGCGCTAACACTTAGGCCAAAAATTATAAGTCGCAGTCATAAGCCATAGTCTAAAAGAACAGATCCGTATCCTACTGACTATTGAAGAATGAGAAATTGCACAACAGTAGTGCAAAAGGAGAACATGTTTTTACACTCGAAAAGGCAAGACCATCTTCTGGATAGTTGATACAATCAGAGCGAATATGGAGAGACTAATCGCCGAGATACAAAAGGAAGATCACTTGGTATTCTCCGCTTGTTTAGATGTAACAATACACCTGCATGTTATTTCATTTCTAAGTAAAGTCATAACAGACTTCTTCATATCACTTGACATACGGATATATACGGATAGATATCACTCATTCTGTATCCTATTTCGTATTTTTCTTGGAGTCGGAGTTACCAGATACCCATTTATCATTTTTATATTCGCTCCGTGAGCCTTTGGTCAGTCGAACGAAAATTACCCGCACTATTTTCACTTAACAAATCTAAATACTTCTTTATATATTAATAATCAAAAATTAAAAAAAATGACTACACGCGTTCTAAGATGTCTAAAAAAAGAACGGAGGAAGCGTCAATTGTTGGTAGGCAAGCTTTTCGCTTTTGACGACGTGGGGACAGCAGTAGGCATTGCAAGTTGACAAGTTGCGTGCTGCACCACTTGTGCGAATTGCATCCTCCAGTGCCTCTTGACAAGGAAACAACTGGAAGTGGATAGCATACAAGCCTAGTATTTTTCATTTTTGTTTGGAAGAAAACCTCACGCTTGGTTACAGAGGCCGATAGATTGATTGCGGCTTGGTGCGATGTATCCAGGTCGCTTCATGGGATCTGTTTGTTTCTATCAGAAATTCGGAATTCATCGGTCACTAAGAAACCCCGTTCTGAAAGGCAGTTCTGGATGTGTCACTGTCATATGGGCCACGGAGTTCGGACAGACACATGGGCCCGGTGGGTTGGGTTCGCACAGCACCGGCGAAAAGGTTAGGTTCCTGGCGTACACAAAAGTTCGTTGGTAGGCCGGCCTGTCGGAGCCCGTGAAAGCTGGGCTGAGCCTGGACTTGTAACGAGCAATCTCCCATGACTGCTAAGACCTTGTTTTTTTTTTAAGCTTTTGACTTTGATTTTTTCAGAAGCCAAAACGAATGGAACAGTTTCTTTAAGCGAGAAGCTGCTTCTCTTTCTGAGATCAAAACCGCGTGCACCATCCACGTCAGCTCAATCGTCCGTCATCATTCCGAAAAGCGCAAACAAAAGCTAATTAAAAGAGAAAAGAGAAAAAGATCAAAGATCAAACGAATGGAATTCAGAGAGCCACACCAAAGGGTTCAGGAGACACATACAAATCCACAATGGATAATGAGATAGTATTATTCACAGGAAAAGAGAAAAAGATCATCGTTACTGCCAAGCCAGGCCAGCAAAGGAAGCTAAAATTAGATCAAAACCTCATCATAGAGCCGACTACAACAATTTTACAGAAAAAAAAGGGATGACAATCATGTGTTACATTAATTACCAACTTCAATATTTTTATCAGGAATTAACTGCACTGTCTCGGCGCCTTCTTGCAGGCACCATCTCGCTAGAGCGTCACATCCACTTACAGCCAATTGAGAGAGGTTAATTGGCAATATGTCTACTGCGCTTATTCTCAGATTTGGAGCACCATTTATTTCCAGACAACGAAGGGGTTCTAGATTTCTCAAGCCTCTTGGAAGAACTGCAAGATCAGCACATTGACGAATCCTGAAATTTCTGAGTGACTGCAGCGCCTCCACAGAAAACTGAGTGAGCCTGGGGCAAGAAATTATCTCCAGGGACTCCAGAGACGAAAGCTTCTCTACCCAACTAGGAAATTTTCTCCCAGGGTAATTTTCGATGCGTAGACGTTTCAGGTTGCTGTGTGGACACAGTGCTTCAATGACCTTTTCACTCTCCTCAATCTCTCTGTGTCGCTGCTGGTCATCCCTGCAGGTGCCATCACTCCATTGCAGCATCAGTTTGTGCAAATACTCTTTTCCACTCAAATTGGCCTCCCTTGCACCATCATCAGTGGCGCCTTCCAACTTGAGAATGCAAAGCTCTCCACGAATTTTCAAGTTCTTCAACTCATTAATGTTGCACTTGCCTCCATCACTGGGCACTACAACAAATCTGGAAAGAGTTTGAAGAGATTCTAACTTGTCAATGCCACTTGGCATTGATCGAAAAGCAGTAACTCTATCCCAATCAAGATGCAAACAGAGGTGCCGCATGTTAACTAAGCGACTCATGCCTTCAGGTAAATCCATAAGCCAGTAACAGTTCCTGAGGTCAAGTGACTGCAAATTGTATAGGTTGCAAACTGTTTCTGGAAGACTCGCTATCAAAGTATTGAGAAGGCTGAGGTGTCTGAGATGTATCAAGCATCCAACTGAATCTGGCAGGACGTCTAGCTCAGTATAACCCAAGTCCAGTGCACGCAGGCAAGTTAACTTTGAGAACAGTCCTGACGGAATCTGCTTCGAAGGCAGTTTCATTGTGGGGCATAGCTTCAAGAGCCTCAAATTTTCATAGTTGTTAAGCTTGTCAAATGCAAAAGGCTCATCTTTTGGGCACAATATAGTTGCATAGCGAATCCACTCAGGATGGTCAGCAATCGATGGGTTGTCAGGATCAAGAGTCAGAGATTCATATTTCGAAACATGTCGTGCTAGCTCATGCATTAAGCTCGGCACTCTATACTTCTGATTAGCGAAGCTGTAGGAAGTTTCAAAGAACGACCTCCATAGGAGCTCATCAAAGTATCTGCCTGCTTCCATCTCTATCCTTTTCCTTCCATTGTTCTTAACAAGACCTTCTGCAATCCACAGTCTGACCAGCTCATCCTTCTCAAATTCAAAACCGATAGGCAGTATAGAACAAAAAGCATAGCACTGCTTGAGATGATATGGCAAGTGTTGATAACTTATCTGCAAACTTGCCAAGATGACGTTTGTGTTTTTGTCATCTTCAAGAATCTGCATTTCACTTAGTATGTTTTCCCATTGTTCTTTCTGTCCATTAGTGTCGGACAAGAGCACCCCGAGCGATTTGGCTGCTAGAGGGGAGCCTTGGCAGTTATTTGCAATCCTCCGCCCAATTGGCTCAAGAACACGCTGCTCTGTGCTGCTCCTCCCTGAGAACGCATAGACTTGAAGAATTTGCCAGCATTCTTCGAATTCCAAACCCTTCAAACTGATGCTAAGAATATTGGACACCATCCTTGAAACCCTTTCATTTCGAGTAGTGATGAAAACCTTGCTTCCTTTCTCTCCAACAATCAGCGAGGGCCTCAGTGATTCCCAGAACTGAAAACCTTCTGCCCAAAGGTTGTCAATCACCAGCAAGAACCGCCGTTTGCTCAGGTGCTCACGCAGACGTTGCTGCAATATGTCCAAGCTTAAAAGATCGCATTTTTGACTGGTCACAGCTTCGATGATCATCTTGGTGGCTCTCCTCACATCACACCGATCTGGCAACCAAACCCAAATCCTGACGGGAAAAAAGTTCTGTACCTCCGGATCAGCACATACCAACCGTGCAAGTGTTGTCTTCCCGATGCCCGGCGTACCGCAGATGGAAATCACAGGGACATCCATGCCGCTGTCAGAAACCAGAGCGGCAATGATCTTCCCCTTCTCCTCGGTGCGGCCTATGGGCCTCTCGTCACAACGGGCAGCAGCTTCAAGAAACCTTGGCCGTTGTCCCGGTTGAGCCGTCCTCCTTGCGTCCCCGTCCTGTAACCTGTAGTTTTTCCTGTTCTTGGCAATCTCGTCGAGTCGTTCGTTGATCTTGGTGATCCTGGCATCCAGCTGCCAGCGCTGCCGCGGGCCGAGCTGGAAGTCGAACCAGGGCCGCTTCCGCTTGCGCGACGGTTCTGCGCTCACCGTCCTGGACACGGCGGTCATGGTGTTCAGGCGGTCGAGCAGGGTGTCGACGTCGAACGCGGCGGCCCTGAGCTCCTGGAGCCAGAGCCTGACGGAGCTGTCGTCGACGAAGCGGCGCTGCTCGGCGTCGGTGAGCAGCGCGCGGATGCGCCTCTCCGTGCGCCGCAGCTTGTCGGCTTCCTCCTCGACGTTCCACAAGCGGGTGCCCGTGGAACAAAGGGTACTGAAGACCGCGCTGCCGATCTTCTCAGGGAAGCCGAGCGCGGAAGAGAGCTTCTTCAGCAGATCCATTGATGCTGCCGTGCCGGCGCACCGAGAAGGAGAGAGTTGACTTCAGCTGGAAACGAAATGAAAGGAGAAATCTTGCGCGGTGCAGAGAATCAGAGATGTTGATAAAGATCGGTTCTTGCAGCCGCGGCTCTTCGCTCGGAATTGGATGGGAAGTTACTGGCCGAGTGGGCGAAGGTTCTTGGCAACGATGGGGGAGTTGGGGAGAAGAAGAGCAGTAGCCTGCTCCTTGCGGGCAAATGAACGAGCACCTTGCGTGCAGGGTGGAGTGCAGTCGTGCGAACCAACGAAGCACTAACCAATCAACGAAGTACTAGCCTATTGGAAAACTCTGTGAAAAGCATATGAGTAATGAGAAGTGGCACGGCATATGAGAACTAACTAATCATGGTTAATCTATGTTAGGAGGAAACGCAGGCACCATTTGCTTACCTGTTCAAGCATTGAGGAGAGGAGGGTGTTGACCCGGCGGGAAGAGAGCCAGACGAGACGTGCAGCTGTGAGACGGCGAATCTCGTTAGCTTGGCGGTTTTGGCAGGGAATCAGGACGCTGCGGCTGCGCTTCGTGGAAGCTCGGTGGAAGTAAGCGACTAGTGTCAGTGTCGTCGTCAATTTATCCCAAATTACGCAGTAAATCGAGTTTGCTTGCCTGATTACCGTGAGGGAGGAGACTTGGAGTTGACTCGGCGAGGGGAGAAGCGCCGCCGACAAGTGCAAGTGGAGCGATATTGCCAAGAGGAATCTGCATGCGAGTGAAACTCGATGGAAGCGGGCGGGGTCAAGTCACCGTATTAAGCGCTGGGTGAATCAATCACAACCGAACGAATGTTTCGGGGAGGCACACTGATGCAGCGATGGTCTTTTGCTCGATCTCTGGTTTTTTTCGTGAAAACGTGGAAGATTTATGTTTTATTCATTAAATAGAAAGCAGATATAATTATGATTTGCGTGCGAAAAAGAGGAACAAAAAAAAAATCAGAATTACAATAGTGGAACGACTAACAGGGCAAAGTTAAGAACTGAGCTAGGTGAGGAAACTACCCAGGCAGCACATTACAACAAAGATCCCTCATTATTGGCAATTTTCATCAATTGTTGTTTCTCCATATAGCAAAAATAAGTATATCATTCATTAAATTATCATCAATTAATTGAAAAGATCAATTAGATATTTGTATATTCAATAGTTCAAGAATAATATAATAGAAAAATATGTCTAGTGACTTACTTAACATTGTGGTCAAGACATATAATAGTTGCTGCAGACAGTGTGCAGCTCAGCAGTGAATTGTCAAGATATAGGCCCTGATCGTTTCGGCTTTTTTCGACTTCAGCTTCTAGCTTCAGCTTTTTTTTCACTATTCACTACACTATCCACTAACTCAGCTATAGTGTTTTTTCAATCAGTTACAATGTTTTTTCAGCTAAAAGCCAAAAGCCATCTGTATTCCGATCACCCCCATATAATAGTTGCGCACCTTAACTGTTAAAGAAGATGCTTACACCAAGTTTCTAACTCCCTCAATTATCTTACCTGTGCTTATCAAGAGCCTTATTTTGGCGTGTATGCGTGGAGTTCATATGGTGCGATCGTGTGACTGGATGTGCGGTACCAATAAAACATATACTACTACCCTTTGTATCAATTAATTATTCAATAAAAAACCTATAGCTTAATAGAAACACTTTTATGCTAATGGAAGGCATAAAATCTATCTCAGCTATTTTCTAGAAGAGGGACTCTATTTTCTCGATATCCTTCCCGCCCCACCTACCATAAGATATAACTCTATTTTTTTAGACTACAACTGATGGTTTTTTGTTACAACTGATAGTTTTTATTTTTGCTTTTTGAGATGGTGGCGACAACGGAGACATCAACGCCAATGACGTACATAGTTCTAAAGTCGAGAAGCTGTTTAGAGAAACTGTCTTATTTATTTCAGTATATGAAGAAACCAAAACAAAAAAACCATAAAAAAAACAGGGCTTAGCTTGGCTTGATCGCTAGTGATGCTCGCACAAAACCGGACTAGGCCATTGGGCGCTCATCGCCGCTCTTAGCTATTACCAATGCCACAAGTTTGGCATCGTTCTTGTTGCATTTCTGCCCTGTTACCGACCTCTGTCACCGATCACCCAGGTTCGTAAGGTTGTGGAGCAGAGATGTACGTGCGAAAAGAATGTGGACTTGCCATCATTAATCGTTGGCCGCCGCCGCCGCACACCCCCCCCGCGCTCTCAACTCGTGGCGTCATCCAGCGGACACCCTATACGTACTCATTGTAGTCGATGGTCCGTGTGACTCACGCTGGCGATCAGAAGGTTCGCACGTGTGTCCGTTGGATGTGGATCGAGCGACCGTTCACGCGTTGGTACTTTCCTGTTTTTTCAAAGAGGAATGGTACCTTGCCTTTCTAGAATGTAAACGGTAGACCTTAGTTTTTTTACTTGACGTTTGTATTTTATGTGATATCTGATACGTGACTTTAATTGGCCGTTGGTCGTTATACTTTAAATTTTACATTAAGATGTACTAGTAAAATTATAACATTAAAAAAATATTTTTACCGGATAAATATAATGATATAAATTTTATATAGCTAATCTAGATGATTTTAAACCTGTTGTTACTTTGACAGCATAGATTTTAGAATGCCAAGTAAAAAAGGAAAGAAATTTTATGGTGCAGCCACTATTATATGGGCCGTTGATTCCATAAGATCCAACGGACGATATAGATATTACACTCAATGTAAAAATTCAGTAGATAGTCTTGTATTCACTCGTGGTATGCAGGAATTAACAAAGAAAAGAAAGAAACATACTTTACATTCCATTTCAAACTCTCGTAACTTAGATATGACCTCATAACTCCTGGTAAAAAGCCTTGACAAACTTCTTTTTAGTTACAGTCGATGACTTTCGGTCTTAGCGTTTATGTTTGTGCGAACGAATTGAATATTAATAAGATGCTTTGAAAAAAATTATCTTGATAAATCGCTTCGAAACGATGGCGAAGAAATCACCCTATTTATTTATTTGAAGGAAGCCATAAATCATAAACAGAAAAAGAACAATCCACAATTTCATTAGTAGCCTCCTACGATGGATGGCTAGGATTTAAAATTGGTCTTACCCTATATAAGAGATAAGTTGTGCATCTTAAAAAGCTAAAAAAAAAGAGAGAAAATAATGGGTACTGTACTATCGTTGGGCTGCTCTCGGACCTCAGCACCAATCTCAGAGCCCGGCACAGTCCAAAACCGCACAAAAGGCTCTCGGCAAAGGTCGGTTGGCAAGCTTCACCATCGCACGATCTGTCCGTCCGGTCTGATTCTTGGTGGTCCCCGATGGCTCGCCTTGTACACATCTAAATTTATGATCTGATTTGATGGTCTCCGTTCAGATTTTAGCAGAACGCGCAGACGTGTGTGCGTGGTATGTGCTGGCGACAAGGACTGGCCGCGACGCCGTCGAAGTGCGTGCGTTGCTTTGCGGAAAGCGGCGCCTGCCTGCCTCGGTTCCCCCGTCTGCCCGCGCCGCGCGCACCCAACCAACCGTTTGCTTCCTTCCTTCAACTCCCAGATCCGACCCCCTCGATCGGGAGCCCCACCCGGCCAAGCAGCCGCGGCCGCGAGCGGGGCCGAGTGACCCACCCCACATACCACCACCCACGGTCCCGCCTCAGATCCGTGCCCAGATCCGACCCATGGCCGCGCCCTGCGACCACCTCCGCCGCCCGCATTGCTGTTGCTGTCGCTAGGCCCCCATGGCCGCCAGCGCCGCCTCCTGCCGGCAACCGCTCGTCTGGTTCTTCTCCCTCGCCGCCGCGCTCTTCCTCGCCTCCTGGTACCTCCTCCTGGACTCCGCCGCCACGCCGCCGGAGCTGTCCGCCCGCCGCGGGGGGCCCCGCTTCGGCTCCATCGGCAGGAAATGCGACCCGGCCGCCGCGCTGCTGCGGGTGTTCATGTACGACCTGCCCCCCGAGTTCCACTTCGGCCTGCTCGACTGGAAGCCCGGGAGCGGCGCGGGCGGCGTGTGGCCGGACGTCAGGTACGGCGTGCCGGAGTACCCCGGCGGGCTCAACCTCCAGCACAGCATCGAGTACTGGCTCACGCTGGACCTCCTCGCGTCCGAGCAGGGCGCGCCCACGCCGTGCGCAGCCGTGCGGGTGCGCGACGCCGCCGCAGCCGACGTCGTCTTCGTGCCCTTCTTCGCGTCGCTCAGCTTCAACCGCCACTCCAAGGTCGTGCCGCCCGCGCGGGCCAGCGAGGACCGCGCGCTGCAGCGGAGGCTCGTCGAGTTCCTCGCCGCGCGGCCCGAGTGGCGGAGGTCCGGCGGGAGGGACCACGTCGTGCTCGCACACCACCCCAACGGGATGCTCGACGCGCGCTACAAGCTCTGGCCCTGCGTCTTCGTGCTCTGCGACTTCGGGAGGTACCCGCCCAGCGTGGCCAGCCTTGACAAGGACGTGATCGCGCCCTACCGGCACGTCGTCGCCAACTTCGTCAATGACTCCGCCGGCTACGACGACCG
Organism: Melocanna baccifera; assembly: GCA_036346265.1. Taxonomy (NCBI): domain Eukaryota; kingdom Viridiplantae; phylum Streptophyta; class Magnoliopsida; order Poales; family Poaceae; genus Melocanna; species Melocanna baccifera. The sequence continues at coordinate 14,886,893 of CM070693.1, forward strand.
GCCGACGTTGCTCTACTTCAAAGGCGCCATTTACAGGAAAGATGTGAGTACCTTGTCACTTGCTCTTGCTGAAAAGTTTACTCTTCTTATTTTCGCTAATGCAGGAATATTAAATCGTGGTGGGATTAGTCAACTTCTAATTAAGTAATGTGATCGTGTCTCCTTTTATAATGAATGAACTGGGAATGTTTGCCATGTGGTGGTACTACATAACTGGTTAAGTTTCCATTCAGTAGCACCTAGCTAACACAACCCTCCCCCTCCGTGGTACTTACTTGAAGTGAATTAATTATGACCATGGGAAAATGTCATTGTTACGAATCAATGAAAGTGGCTTGGCAAATTTTACTGTTTTGCCTTGTTCATTAATCCAGCTCTGTTTGGTAGGCAATCACTTCTTTCATATGACTGATACCTGCATACTTATAGGCCCCAGTCATGTTACAATATCTAGCTAGCTGTCAAGAAGTTCAGCACTTCATACTTCAGTAGTTTCACATTTAAGGACAGGTTAGATCAAAATTGTGATTTGTGTAGCTCCACTCATTGACGGTGACAGTGTAACATATAGCCTAGCAATGAAGATGTAAGATACATTACTGTGATACCGTCTGAGCCTTGTGGTTCTGAGTGAGAATCAATGAACTACGGTGATTGCCCACATGATTGATTATCTATTGAGTATTAACCAATTCACTGCAATGTTGCAGGGTGGTTTCATCCGACAGGAACTATATTATCTTCTCAAAGAGGAGAAAGATGTGCATTTTTCATTCGGAAGTGTGGTTGGAAATGGGATTGAGCAAGTGACACAGGGGATGCGGGCTTCCAAGTTCTGCCTCAACATTGCAGGCGACACGCCATCCTCCAACCGCCTATTCGATTCCATAGTCAGCCACTGTGTTCCCATCATCATCAGCGACGAGATTGAGCTCCCGTTTGAAGATGTCCTTGATTACTCCAAGTTCTGTGTCATAGTGCGTGGTGCAGACGCAGTCAAGAAGGGCTTTCTAATGAATCTGATCAAAGGAATAAGCCGAGAAGAGTGGACGCGCATGTGGAACAAGCTGAAGGAGGTAGAAAAGCACTTTGAATACCAGTACCCATCTCAGAAGGACGACGCTGTTCAGATGATCTGGAAGGCCATAGCTCGAAAGGTGCCCTCTATTCGGTTGAAGGTCAACAGATTACAAAGATTTTCTCGGTTTGACACTAACAAAACAGATGAGATTCTAACAAGATCTTCCTGGCTAGAAAATCAAGCTCGTTGATTTTACAGTAACATTCTCTCAGCAGGTTTCAATATTCTGCAAGACGAGTGTGTTGATAATGAAGGCTGAGTTTGAACCACAAGTGGGGAGCAAATGTTAGCATCACAGAAGAATCATAGATCCGAGGGCATATTTTTTTTCTTCTCATTCTTTTACAGATTTTCCACGAAAATGTGCTCAAATGCAGATTAGGGACAATAAATTTTGTATCAGAAGCTGTGTATTCTAGGCAGTAGTGTGATTACTGATTAGCTGCAGTTGGTTGCACGTTGGTTCACTTCCACTGAAGTCCATACTTCATAGGTGTAATTCAACAATCTTAGAGCAAGAGTTTTTTTGGGTACCTTGCCAGATTCTGTCAATATGTTATCTGCAGACAACAAAGCCATCTAGTCCTCCCTATTTTGGCGACTTGATTCATGAGTCATGACAAGCATCGCTGCTGATCTGAACTGTGAAGGGCAAGTGCGGCCAACTTGAGCTGCCTCTTGGCTCTCTTGCCGGTCCTGTTTGGGTCCAACGATTGCAGTTTCCTGGGCAGCTTTGGGTCGTTCTCTCTTCTGACGCAGAAATCCGGCCCGCACACACGGTTAGCGTGTTTCGACAGACTTGACGGACGCCGACTCAGAAATTTCCCAGGAAGAGATTACACGATAACGTAATACCGAGAGCAGTTATCTGATACGGAGTTAGGATGAAATGTTTCGAACGGAAATCGAGCATGGCAAGGGACCGGACAAACTTTCGTTCCCGTGAACAATCAATCAGTCAGAAATCCTTCAAGGTTTGTTATCGTGAAAGAACGAAATAACTGGGAAGGGCTTGGAACGGAACCGCAGTCTCCTGGAGCGGAGCCTCACATTTAGGCATGATTTGTGGTTCTTTTGAACCAGGATGACACACGCCGTCACACAGGGCTTGCAGGAAATAGAGGCTGAATGAACAAAGCAGCAGATAACATAAGCACAAGAAACAAAGCTTCTTATGTATGCATATAAAGGGCGAGAAATAGAAGGGCCCACTAATGAGCAATGCTCGACACACAGACATTGTAATGACATGAAAAATTCATGGTTCTGATGAGTGATCTTGTTTTCCCTTCTATTTGAAGTGCTAGCAAAAAGGCTAGAATCCGGAGATGATACTTGTCCGATCAATAATAGCATCTCCCACTGTGATTCAGTTTATTGCATGGAAGGGCCAAAAGTGACTATCAGGGGAAGTCTGCAGGTAGCGAAGGTCAGACACGGACACCGTATTCAGATATTTTGTTGATCCTTCCTTCCAAGACATATCTATGGTTTTTCAAATCAGAGGCCATGGAAGCCACCTGAAAATTAAAAAACTTGAATAAGTTTGAAAACAATGTTTCATTAAACGGGTCATAACATTTCTCATTCATATAGCCATTGAACTTGCCTCTGCTCGTAATTCGAGAGATTGTCTGGTTGGAGTAGTTCGTAGTCGATCCACCAAACCTTGGGCCACAAGAATAAGTGAACAAATTATAAAACATAAAGTAAACAATCAAAGGATGTATGCGACCTCTTATCTGTAGAAACACTGTTTCAAATTATATAAGAATTAAGAAAATAAGCCAATCAATGGCTTATCCGATTTGAAAAAGAATTCAATACCTGCAGCTGTGGATTCTGCCTTGTAAATGGAACTTATAAGAGATTGGATCTGCTTACCAGTTGCTCTGGAAAAAGCGTGAGCATAAATTTTACAACATATCAGTAAGAAAGTATTGACCCTGTTCAAGAAAATAACAAAAGAGAAGAAAAGCAAATTTTGTCTAGCTAAAACCGGATGCAGATTACCTCAAATCAGTTTTTCCACGCATCAGATCACTTTCGCCAATGGCTATTTTGTCAAGGGTGTATTTGCAATCTTTTTTCAAGGTTTCAATAGATGTTTTGTAGTCCAACATACTTTGCTCAGCATCATTCAGTAAATCCTGTAAAATTTATTTGTGAGAACATCAGATATATTCATGATCAAAAAGAATGTTTGTCTGCCGTGGTTCTCGTGACATTGTTTAAAAATCATATTTATGACCTTGTTGGACAAGGTTGTTTACTGACAAAAATCACATTCACGAACCATGACTACAAACATACAAAAGCATTTAGCAGCATGATAAGTTGATAACTGTAAGTAGTAACATGATTGTACCATTCTAAAAATATACAAAACTACTGAAAAATGCACAATCTAATTAATGTTACAGATCTTCAAACAAAATTTTAGTCACTAGTGTAACCACATTTGAAGGGACTATACCTTTTCAGTCTTGAAACGCCCAAGAGTATTGCGGTATAAAAATCTCCGAGGGCCTGATAACACAAAATTCATTACCATCGAGACAAAAGGTTAGGCATTCAGTTTGTTTCATGAGAACAAAAACACAACAGTATTTCAGTAAAAAAAGGACTGCTTCTGAGCAACTTCTTCTTGACTTTTAAAAGAACACAGTTATCACGTGCTTCACAGGTTCACATGAATATCTGACTGTATAATCCTGATTAAGGCAACCTACCATCCACGCTATCAAGCCCAAACACACAGCACACCTGTTAATCTGCATAATATTCACATTTCACAATCCCTTTCTTCCTTTTTTGTTTTTTCTTGGCATTCCTTGATCATTTGCAAGGCCACCGTGAAGAGCAGAGACCACTTAAGTAGATCATTGCTAAATAGAGGAATCCCTCACAGGCAAGACACACACATAATAGTTTTGCAAAAATCGGTTGTTGACAAGTAAATGCCTATTAGCAATCAAGGTTCCTATGTAGCTTTTGTCAATGGCATGTATTGAAATGGGCTCTCAATTTTAAGTGATTTCTTGTGAAAGTTTCCCCAAACTAAGTTAAATGGTTCATGAGTACTGTTTCCTGGGTTGCGTCCCAACTAGGAATTATCAAACCAAGAAAAGCAAACAAGATAGTTACCAGGCTGGGTTTTGAACTTTTATAAAACCAGGTTTTGAACTTCTAAGATAAAGTTAGATGGAAGAACCTCTCAAATAGAAAGATATTGCATATGTATCATTCATGTGCAGATCCTCTAACTCCAAAGCTATAATCATTGCTAGGTGTTATGGATTCCAATGTGGCATGAACACTATCGACACTTCAATCAACAAGAGAGGATAATTGAAAAGATATAGGTTTTTTCAACAGAAATTGCTACAGCAGAGCATGTGAAGCCTCCCAATAGGAAATACTGCTTCAAGAACATTTTGATTGCTCTAAGATAGAACATACTATATTCTCCAGGGTGTTAATACAAAGAAGAAAACATTTACAATTGCAACTTGAATGAATCTTCTCCAAGACTGATCATGAGTCTTCTGACTAAGAACATAAGGAACCACCTGAGAAATAGTGCATCAAATTCATAACTCTTGCAATATTATCTCTACGAAATTAACAATTAAGATGATTTGCCTTGTTCACTCCAGATTAACTAGGGAGATCTAGTTTTGTTGTTTTTTCTGGTCAATATCATTCCCAAGAATGTAATTGTGTACATATGAATATATAGGAGGAACCAAACCAGTTCCAAAAATCTAAGACAATAAACCTGGCGGCCTGTGGATGGATCATGCTGTCTGGTTTCAGGATTTGCCAAACCATACTGTTCTCATTCACTTCCTAGTTGCTATCAATATCAGTCCCTATGCTTTATCCATCTTATTATCCAAACCCATCATAACCTTGCTACTTTTTTAAAGTTTCAAAAGTCACCATTATGAAGTGTCACAAAATTTTAGCAGATAAGTACATTAGCAACATGCCTCCTATGAAAGTACAATAACGCAATTCATCAATCATGGCTTGCCCATATCATGCCCCATACAAGCACAAGATTCGAATGGCAGTAGGCTTCCACAACAACACCATAAAATTACCTCTCAACAAGATAAATCCTGCGACTGTGGCACATCCAATTGCCTCCGCTTGATGCTCGTTCACAAGAACCAGTGCACCCGAAATAGTACCTATAATCAAAATAAAACCAAGTACTGATTGCGGACCGTCTTAGTGCGACAAATGCACCTTGAGAAGAGAAACAAAAAGACACAACTCTTACATTTAGCCCTCTCCACAAACGCCTCCTCATAAGCTTTGTACTGTGACCACAGCCCTGGTGTAAAGCTCTACATATGCAAGCAAAAAGAGCGTGAGCACAAAAGAATAAAAAAAAGGATATTTAGGGGCAAATGCAAATTTCATATCCGGTAATCCAACAAAATGTGTAAGCAAGAAGAATGCAGCTTTACAAGCAACTTGTACACACTGAAAAGCAGTAAAATCTAGGAATCGTTCAGGGAAGAGAAAGCATGCACCAATGCATATGTTTTCTTCCCAAAAATGAAATAGGACTATCTGATTAAATTTTACCACTGAAGCCTAAACACAGAAAAGCACTAATTCAAGCAAACTTTTAGTGTTAAATACAGATTCGATTCAGTCAAATACGTGATATCACATCTGAGAAGGGCGAACAGGAACACAAATTTATCCAAGATTTGTAAAAAGGTTGGAACTTTCTATAGGATTACGGGGGGAGGGATGGAGACCTGGAGCTTGCGGAGGGGCCACGGGGAGGCGGAGGCGGCTTCCTCCCCTTGCGCCGGCGTTCGACCGGCATCCAGCGACGCCATCGACTGGTCTGCTGCTGTTTCTCCGGCGACCGATGGGTTGGGGCGCTCGCGGATCTCTCGGGCACTCCCTCCTCTTCGCCTCCTGCGACCAGTTCGGCCGTCGCGTGGCGTTCTCTCCCCTTCTTTGGATCCCGCAATTTTGGGCCCGTTCTAGCATGGGCCAAGAAGAGGTTTAAGATTAAAAAAGTTGAATAAGCCCGTGAACAAATACCTTTTGGGCCTCATTGAGCATGAGTTGGCTCTTTTCTTGTTGGAGAGCACCAATTTTATTGTGTTGAGAAAGTTTGTTCTAGTGAATAAAATATATTCATTTAAAACTGGGTTATACATAGAAGTACCAAAACAATATAATAAATTAACAGGATTCATCCAAATACTAAAAATATCAGAGTTTGATTGTTCCAAGAGAGAAATGGGTTGGGAGATCATTTCTCTTCGTTAGCCCTAGGAAAAGAAGGAAGAGCGACACCACATGTTAATTATCCTTCACACCAGTGATACTCTTATTATATAGTGATAAAATAAACAAGGTGTTGATCGATTTTTTTGGAACACCAATTACCGTTGCATTGTTCATGTCAAACTCAGAGTTGCTTAGAATTTTAGGTGAATAAGCAAAAGTTGTGGGATTAATAATGAAATAAGTTGAAAATCTGCAAGGGCATAACTATTTTTTCTGCCTTTTGGATGGAAGGAATTCCATTTCTCATGAATCATCATCATTTGAATGTACCCAATGGCTCTTCCTCCAAAGAAGATTGCAAATCATGGATGGTAATACTATATATATAGTTGATCAAATCAACGTACATAAGACCAATGCCACACAGTTCATGGATACGCCAAAGAGAAGAATTCGTCCAAACTATTCCTTTCATTTCGTTCCTATTCCATTATCTGTCCTGTTCTTCGGCATTGCATGACCTTTCCGGTGTGGCCTATGACAGCAACGAGAGCTGTACAAAAGATCAAACTCCAGTCTCCGTGGAACCCATCGTTGGCTAAGTAACAGCGCAGCAGCAGTACAAACAAAAACACATTCCATAGTTATCAAGAAACCAGTTGTTGATGTGCATAACAAGAGAAGCCGCCAATTATCCACAAGTTTTAATACCCGAGTTGCGTGCATCCTTGTCTAGATAAATTGTTTTTTTTTTGCTGTTCTAGATTCTTCTTGCCTGCCTCCTCTTGAAATAATAATGTTTCAATTATTATTTTCTGTTCTGTTGTGTGACATGATTCTATGTTTTTTTTGTTCTTTCTCTCTGAAGTTGCAAAGAATCATTAGTTTCTGCAGCTATATGCAGAGAGGATAAGATGGCTCTTTTTCTATTGGAAAGGGGAGGGCAAGTCATTTCTGATGACCTGGTTCATAAGTTGCTGCCTTTAGACGTTTTGATGGAGGAATCTCCATCTAGGTCCAAATTATGAAATTATATTGGTTTCTTTCAGCCACGAGAACATCCGCGCTGATTTCGACAAGCTATGACTCGGTGAAATTTTGCATCTTTGCATAACTTTACCTCATGGTGCAAAACTCTGTTTCTTGTGTGTAGTTCTTAAAAAAGGAGAAGAAAGGATAGGAATTAGGAAAAGACATGGAGGAGGAATCCAGTACAAATTCTAGATACTATTAGCACATGTGCTCGCCATAGGCGGAGCCAGCTAGGGTGCCTGGTATGCACAGGCACCCCCAATTTTTTTTTGAAAAATTTATATATCCTTAATAGATATATGTTCCAATTTAATAATACTTGAGGGAATTAGGTGCAAATTGTATTCCATGTCCTCTGTTTAGCTTTTTTAGACAATTACACATCTTTTTCCCTCAACCTATATGGTAGCCTGTGAATGGTATGCAAGTACTTAAATAAATAAGTCTTAAAAAATTCTTTAGTTTCTAACTAAAAAATAAAGTGTTGATATAATTCTCTATCTGTTTTGCATCGCTGTGACCATCACGATGAGTGCAATGATTCAAAACTAACATTGATTATCTTATATGAGATATTTTACTTACAAATTTTGAAGCCATATGTGACATAAATAGACATTAATACTAGCCTACTAAGTATAGATATGCTAAAAACTATGTGTGTTTCTCGGGTGACAGGGTATGTGAACTGACATTAGGGGCCTAATAAAAAAATGGTGAAATAGATATACATTTGTAATAACATGTTTACAAATATTTAAAATATTTTTATCAATATTATTATTTGTTATTGTTATCACTCCGTAAAATAAGTTAGTTTCACAATTACATATGTAAAGTAGCCAGTTAATTGGAAAGAAAGCTCAACTAATTATATAGGAACATTAAGTATGCATAGTTTACTCGATGCTATAATTTGATCAACCGATAATTGCTTAGCAGCTATTTTTTATCTCATGTTTAGGCACCAATGGTGCACACCAAACATAAATTTTCTAGCTCCGTCACTGGTGCTCGCTAATTGTAAGGCCAGAGCTGGGCATGACAATGTAGATTAAACGAGTATACACACACACATATGAGAGATGTTATAACTGCATAAATAATACAATTGTATTTTCGTATTAGAGTTGTATAACAATTAACAAATATATAGCTCAATGTTTAGATATAGGCATATGCATTGTAGTACCGAGTCACACAACTGCGCGAGGAATTTGGTTAGTTAGTCACTTCATTAACATTCATGCCTATAGAAAATTGATTTTTTTTTTTTTGCGAGGGGATAAAAATGGAAACTCTGTCCTCTTCGGTTGGTAACTTCGACATTAATTTTTTTTATTTACAAATGAAATAAAACAGTCTTGACTTATTTGGCTTGAATTTCGCAAAATGCTTTCAAGCAAATCTCGATTACTTACAAAGTTCTCTAGATCATACATTAGTGTTACAGTACACAGTAGGTTTAACGTAATATAACTTGGGCCCTTGATGTATCTGATGTCTCCCCTCCGTCCTTTGGCCTCATCCAGCTCCTCGCCATAAGGTTTCGTTTACTAAGACCAATGAATTTATGAACGAACGTTCGATCTTCCAGGAGGGAAAGAAAGCAACGTCAGCTGCGTTACACTTCATCCAGGGCATCACATCTCTTGATCCAAAGCAGGCCAGCAGAAAGCAGAGTGCAGCCAGCAATGCAGGGTGCAGACCATGATTAGTTAGTTAATTGTCCCACCGCGCACATCAAGTTCGTGCGCATATAGAACATAAATGTGTATGTCTTGTGTGCTACTAGCTTACTTTTCTTATGTGTGCGCAAAATGGCACTGAAGCAATTTTTCTCTTTCAAAATTAGTCTTCAAACGTCTATTTTTTACAAATCTAGCTTTTTTTTATAGATTTACCGAGCGCGGTAGTCACCTGCCAAGCCAGAAGAGTTTGACAGGTCATCTCTAGCTAGGTCATCAGCCAAGCCATCCCTACGCGGCATGTGCCACAGTTGGCCATCATTAATTAGCAAATGCGATTAGCACTTCAGTTAGCCATCACTAATTACCTCATCAGCAAACCTACCGCACAATGGTGGCTCGGCAGCAACCTGTTGAGTTAGAAGAGCTCAGTAAGTTGCCCATCAAGCTCTCCTAACTCAGTAGATATCTGCTGAACTCAGTAGATTCATGAAGGAGTTAGATTTACAAAAGTAGATGTTTAAAGGCCAATTTTGAAAAAGAAAAAAAATGCTGCAGTGCTATTTGCGTGAACAGTTCTACTTTTCTTTGTGGTCCTTTCTTAGAGAAGAAATGTGCAGAGTTGAAAGAAACCACCCTGGATCACATGAGACATCTATTGCCAGTTTAATCTTGGTAACAATCAATCACTCGTGCTACTGTTGAGTGACAACCTATCAGCCGTGTAAATAGGAATGCAAAAACGACAGTGTTACAGTGTTCCATAAACAACTAAGATTACAACAAAGCCTAACAAGGCACCGACTAAAACCTAGAGCTCTGCGTGGCCAACGGATTCGCTCAACCGGTTACACTCCTCTGCGTAAGCCTGCTTCAGTTCTGCCAATTCGGTTCTCTGGGTCTGAACTTCGGAGCGCGTTCAATGTCGACGATTTCTTCGCGGGGCAGTGCCCCGTGGAGGGGCTCGCATTTGAGCGCTATGAAGAAGTCGCCTTCTCGGGAACAGAAACAGTGTAGAATGACATGTATTAAGGAATAAAATTTGAAAGCTAAAATGATATGTATTTGAGAACGGAAGGATTATCAGATGAGACTAAAATTAGGTGATAGAGAGAATGCAGTTAAGCTACGCTATTGTCAACATTAAGATACTGGTTGACAAGGCACCCATCCAACACTTCACTCAAGGCTCAAGCTAAACTTGTGTGTACACATTGTGTTCCAGAATGGGAAGAGATGTTAGAATCACTGTTTATGGAGCATTTCTGCAAATCTAGCAATTCAAAGCTATGACATAATTTTGTACGATGAAATAAGAGGGGGTCGGGATGAGGACACCCTTCAGAGCAAAATGTGAAAAACTGAACCACACGATTGAGACTATTATAAGATCAATAAGCTGACTGATATTGATAAACTACCAGACTGAAAATTTAGCAGAGAGACACAGGACAAACAAAAGGCATAAACATTCACCATATCTGTCGTACATTACAATCGCTGCAAACACCACTGTCATCCCGAATATGGAGTCTCCAAACCCCCCTGCGTACTAAACCTTCAAGGAAGGTATCGAGTTCGTGCAAACCAATCAATAGAAAGAACACAAAGAAGCCGCCAATTGGTAGGGTGGGAATGGGAACGCATTAGCATATATTTAAATACGAGAGTCTCTGAAACATATCAAAACGGGCTGCCCAGCAACGTCGTGGAAGAATCATCCTATGCAAAAGGCAACGTCATATCTTTCCTAAAAAAACAAACCCGTGTAGCTTAACACAAGACGTAATATAGGACTCACACGCCATGGGATGAGCCAACAAAATGATGGTAAGGGTCCAATAACAGCCTAACATATTTTGCCCCATGAATACCCACCCAAGTCACACTAATTGACTATCAAGATCTTGATAACAGATGAAGCGCCAATACGATGCAACGCAACAACTGAATCTCCTGATTTGCACAGGCCGAGTTTCTTTGCATGATCCATGGCAAAACTGATGGCTTCGTCAGTGGACTCAGTATCAGATGCCTTTGCCGTTGCGGCACTCAACATCGGGATCAGTCCCCTAACAATAAGACTTTGCCTTGCAGGAGCCTCATCGCTGCAAGTCCAATTGAAATTATTGTCCGTCTTCAGTTCAGGGACCACGACAGACAAAACAGGCATAGATGGCCTGTACTTCGCCACAAGCCTTGCAGTTGTACCTCCCCTTGTGAGGACCAAGATGAGTGATGCTTTAGAAATATTGGCTGTTCGAACAGCTGATGATGCCAAACTCTCCAATGGGCTCATAGGAATTGGGGCTGCTGCAGTAATCAACTTGAAAACTGCACCATAGTCCACATATGACTCTGCTTGTAAGCAAATATTAGACATTGTCTGCACTGCTAACTCTGGATATGCCCCAGCTGCAGTCTCGCCACTAAGCATCACACAGTCAGTTCCATCTAGAACAGCATTGGCAACATCAGTTGCTTCTGCCCGTGTAGGGCGAGGAGACTTTATCATCGATTCTAGCATTTGGGTTGCGGTGACAACAGGCTTTCCTTGTGTATTGCATTTGTAGATCATCACCTTTTGAGCATAAAAAATCTTCTCAACCGGGATCTCCATTCCCAAATCTCCTCTCGCAACCATGAAAGCATCTGAGTTTGCAAGTATTTCATCGAAATTAGCAACACCTTCTTGATTCTCAACCTGCACGTAACAAACCAATAGCATAAGAAAATAGTAACACAACGTAAAACAAATGCAGGTTTGTGGAGATAAACAAACCTTGGACATAAGTAGGATAGACTTGGCATGTTCTCCAAGCACACTTCGGACCATCTGAAGGTCTGATCCTCTCCGTACAAACGAGAGTGCTATGATGTCAATCTTGTTTGGCACACCCCACTGAAGGATATCCACCTTGTCCTTTTCTGTAAGAGTTGGGAGATCCACAATGACCCCTGGAAGGTTGACATTTTTTCTCTCACCAAGAAGAGCAGAGTTCTCACATCGGCAGCGAACGAGGCCTTGCCCAAGATCACAAGAAAGCACCGTGAGTGTGATGGTGCCATCAGCGCATAGTATAGTGCTCCCAGGCTTCAAGTCTACAGCCATCTTTTGGTAGCTCATGGAAATCATGTTCTCATCACCCTTTATGGAATAATCTGTGGTGATGGTAATCTCTTGACCCTGTTTCAGCTTTATGGGCTTGCCATCTTTCAGAAAGCCTGTACGAATCTCTGGTCCCTGTGCAAATATAGCGAATAGCATAGTTAAACATAAATAATATTGTATATTCTTCATTTGCTACATTGACTTTTACAAGAAATTCAAATAGCTTTCTAGGTACAAATGCATGCGACCAATTAGCATCGAACATATTTTTTTTTGATAAACAGTATGTAGCAGTGGAGTTAATCCCAATTTTGCAAGCAGCACAGGTAATAAATCCGCCTCTAGTTATCATCTTAAAGTTAATGCAAATTAATTCATTGGTTGGCTCATGTAAATCTGATGGGACAAAAAACTGTAATTTAAGTAGATGACATCTAGCATGTCATGTATCACAAATTCACGCATCCTCAATACCAACCCAATATTCAGAATCAGTACTAACTACTAAGGTAGACAGACCAATAATAGCATCTAATAATTCAAATTACTTGTGATCAAATAAAACATGACTAAAATTAGATTTGCCAACATCTATCATACTACAACAAATCTACAGCGAAAAGATTTGATCGGGAAATTAGTTAGCATTATCAATGACCTTGACTGCAATCTAAAAAAAAATCAGTACGCCGGCCATTCAATAGAAGCCATGTTTGAAAGGGAGGAAGGATCTGTACTTGTGATCGACCAATTTAAATACCAACATTTAACATGAAATCCTAATTTGCTAGGTCTCTCTGCCATAGCTACCAAATCATGAGGGAATGATGGTAACAGTACAAGTTTACTTTGTTCAATGGAACACATCAAATTTCTTCCGATTTCTTAGGAATACTGATAATGACTAAGTATATGCAAACTTGCGGAGCAAATTTAAATACTAATTGTACAGACATCCATCCAAACAAATTATTCCCAGCATATGCCGAGTATATATCATTAAAAAGAATTGAATTCCTGGTCCTTATTGCCCTAACAAATTGTGTTAATACCCGCACAGCGGGGGGAAAAAAAGGAATCACTCGGTCAACTTGGACAAGGCACAAACAAGAAAAGAACAACACACACATACCATCTGACGAGAACCTGACCTTCCAAACTCCTGTTTTTTGGAAGTTACCAACAGGTCGCAAAGTTGAAAACTTACCGTTCATGTCAACTAATTCACGCAATAAACACAACATAATAAAAAATCAGCAGAGATACAACTAAAAAAATATAGATCGGATCACGTCCCTATAACGAAAACCTAAGGAAAACAAAAGTGGACGAGACAAACGAGGGCAAGGTAGGGAGTGGACCTTGGTGTCGAGCATGACGGCGCAGAGGATACCGGTGAGGTCCATGGCTTTGCGGAGGTTGTCGAGCGTCTCCTGGTGGTACTCGTGGGAGCCGTGCGAGAAGTTGAACCGCGCGACGCACATGCCGGCGCGCAGCAGCCGCGCGCACATCTCCACGGACCGCGAGGCCGGGCCGAGGGTGCAGACGATCTTGGTCTTTGGCCGCCGCCGCCACGTCTCCTCCGGCCCGGCGCCGCACTCCAAGTCCGCCATTACGCGGAGAGAGAGGGAGGAAGAGCCGCCGAGGGCGAGGGAACGATAGATCGCGGCGAGGGGCGGCGAGAGGGTGGAGAGATGAGAGGAGGATGGGAGGTGCCAGTGGTGGTGCGAGCGAATATATAAAGGGTGGTGCGGTTGCGGGCGTATCGCGTACGAGTCGGTGACCGCGGGCTTTCAGGTCGCGTACGTGGCCGTACCAGTTACGGTGACCGTGGCCTTTTGACATCTAGGGTACCTAGCTAGGTACAATTGTGTTTATTCTATAAAAACGTGTGGGCGTACAAGCTGTGATAACCGTATGCTTTCGAGGACTACGGTAATGTGTATATATACGCCAAGGTGGAATCATCGACCGTATTATATATACGAGAAAAGCTAGGAAACGTTGTGCCATAGTATCTGATCAAAGCATTGCAACGTCCTATGAACCGTTTCACGGATTCAACCTTATCCATTTGCTCGAGTCCTTCTCGATCCTACTTCTCCACACAGTTCCTTCCACACGGAGCGAGCGGACATAACTACAACGAGTTGCGGTTGATCGGGCTCCGATGAGTGGCAGATGCAATGGCGAGTGTGCTTGACCTGTGACTACTACGGCAACGAATGCGACAGTAAGCGTGCTTACAGCCGCAACACCATGGGTGAGCTCCGCGGTGAATAGACACAGGTGCAACGAGCTTGGATCAATGTGAGCCGAGGAAGGCGACATATGGCAGTCGATGAGCGATGGCATGTGGGTGAGCAGGGTGAGCGAAGGTAGCAAGCACGAGTGGGGTGCCCGATGCCTCAATGATTTGGGCATCCGCCATCAAGTTCCTCCTCGTCTTCTCCATTTCCGACGAGTTCCTCCTGGTATTGATCCTTGGTGAACAGTGGGCGTCGGCCGGACTAGGATGTCACGCCACATTCTTCCTCAATCTCATTCTCATCTTCTTTCTCATCATCATTCTCTTTCTTTTTCTCATTACTCGACAATAAATGTGCCCTCGCGTCAACAATATGTGCGCTACAGTAGCTGGTGCTACAGTGCCGCGTGCTACAGTACTTTCCTTAATATTAGACAATAACATTACACCCTTCATGGTGAGGCAGCTCATCCTCGAACTGTGGTGGTGACCATGGTTGAAGACATTCTGTTCTTCGCTATTAGCTTTCAACATCTCTAAGAGGAATGGTGCAGCACCGAAGCTATGGTGAGTGACTCTGATACCAATTATTGTGAATTAGTACGATAAAAGGGTAATCATCTGCTGGAGAAAAGTTGGATGGTGATGACTTAAAGTAGAACGGCGTTAGGTAAAGAGGGCACTGATTGAGGGAGGGATAGATCTAAAATAGCTAGTCAAGGGAACGATCATAGCTCGACTTTAGAGAATAAGGATTTGTTTATTTATCTTTGCTTGATTCATAATGGATACATGCTACTCTTTTTTATAGAGACAACATGATTTGATTCCTAAGAAATAATCTATAAAAAAACTTATCTATAACATTTTAATCTAATAATAATTTGTCTAACTAATAGATAATACTAAACACCTAGCTAATAGATAGATTTATAAATAACAAACCATGTTTAATACATGCCGCACTACAGTACCCTCGTGTGAACAGTAAATGGTGCTACAGTGCACCACGGCTAACAGTACCGTGCTATTTTCTGAATATTAGACTATAACACCTTGATTTCTGCAGACAATGGTTTCTTCCTTGAGTTCATGATCTGTTATTGTCACCAGTTCTTGCTTCCTTTCATGATCTAGAAAGTGTGGACATTTCAGCATTGATTTGTTGTTCTTCAAATACATTGATTCACTATGTTTCTTAAAGAAAATATCTCATCAGATTAACTTGATGCCATAGGTCTAGCTGCTTCCATGTAAAAACAAGGAATAACTGTTTCATATGTAGACAACTTTCTTGCCTGAAACTGGAAACACAAAGGTGGTTGCACTTAGTAACTAGAAGATTGTTGGTTTGGCATTATGTTAAGTCTGTGGAGTATAGAGGGAATGTAGCAAGAGCCGGGCTGAAAGCCAGTGACTAAGTGTTGTACACAAGTAGCTTCTTTGGAGATGAACTGTGGTCGGCAGACAAGCTGGGATTCACCAAGACAGCCATCCAGGCAAAGCCAGACTCTGTCTACTTTGTAGTAAGCAAGTGAGCACTTATTCTACTCCCTGTCTACATGGTTAGGATACATAATTTGTTCAAATTTTAGATCACAATTTTTGTTAGCTTCTATACTGAACTTTAGGAGGATACATAATTTGGTCAGAATTCAGATGACAAATTCTGTTAGCTTATATACTGAACTTTAGGAAACTAATTGTCCTGGAAGATATTGTGAATTTTTCATGTTCCTTACCTTTTCCCCCTATTCTCATTTTGTATGACATCAGGGGTGCTGAAGTTGATGTGAAAGCGCTTACCGGAAAGGCTGGCACTGCCTCGATTTGGCCAGAAATTAACTGAAGCACAGAAGGCAAGATCAAGATAGTCTTGGCTGCTTCACAGTTTTTTTTGTTACTTCTGAGTTCGTAGTCATTCACCTGTAATCCTCAATATGTATGCTATAACTTGTCGCATTCATTTTTTCAGGCTAGAGCAACACACATTTGCCTTGATTGTGGATACCTGTACTTCCTACTTAAGTTTTCTCTTTTTATTACATCTTTTATATTTTATTATCAAATTATAAAACTATTGATCTATCTATTTTTCACAATTAGCATATTGCTATTTCTATAACCCATCTATGACTGTGGATTAAGCTTCATTAGTGAGGTATTTTTCAATACCCTACCTTTATCTATATATTTTTGCATGCGAATTATAGTTGTTATTTTTATTTTGTGTCATATACTCTTATTAGTGCGATTGCAATATAGTTTGATTATGAATTGTTTTGCTTTTGGGTAATACTGTTTGTTTCACATTTACGAGTCCACCATAACTACATTTTATTCCTGGATCCGCCACTATACAAAGTAATTCATCCGTCAGCTATATTCTTAAAACATAATACTGCACAAAATACTGTAGCATACAAACACATCATAGTTTCTCTCAAATCTATAATATTATAATAATAATAATAACATGGTTTTTTTAAACTGTGGTATCACATGACCATGGTTTTTTTGGAAACTACAACACTCAAACAGGCCCTAAGAACACATATATACAGTAAGATTTAAGAATAAAACAAAAATAAGGTGTCCTCCTCATTTTTTTGGCAATGCTATTTTGGCTTTTTTATTGATGATTCTGAACGAACTGAAAGGGGCGCTATTTTAAAGTCCTTTTACGAAAGGGTAAATACTCCTCAGACAGAAAGTTCGCAGCATAGAAAAAAAAAATCCAGAAAGAGCCCAGGCATGAGCTTGATTGACCATTCGAATATGCCGAGCCGATACAAACCGTCCGTTTTTCCGCATCAAATCAGCCGACTTTGTTGTCGGTCCAAAGCATGGGAAGATTTCATCCATGTGGCCATGGTGGAGTGCAAGAAGATTATATCAGGGACGCATTTATGCCGGGAATAACAGTGCTAACTACGCTACTAGCAGTGGCTAGTACTACTCCAGTAGACGCATAGAGTAGTCGTACATGTATTTTAGGATCAGGGAGGGACCATTGCGTCGGCGCCGGCTCGTGTCGCGCATGTTAACTGACGGGCCCCGGCATGGAGAAGGATTTGGCGAGAGGGTGGATGCCTGCTTGGCTCCGGCAGAGGTGTAATCGAAATGGATATAGATGGACACCGTTTATTTTATATCCTATTATATATATATTTTTGGAATCAGAGTTGGACATATATAGTGTCGGATTTCTATTTACCTCTTCCATATTCGCTTCGCGAGCCTTCGGTCGGTCGGTCAGACGGATATTATTCGCTTCGTTTGCACTCCTAGTCTCTGCCACCGGCGACAATACTTCCTTCGTCATATATATATATATATATATGTCTTTATTTTTAGAATCGTTGTTCTATAATATAAGTTTATTAAAGTTTAAAGGTATAATCATTGTAGTATTTTTATCTTATACCTCTCCTTTTAACACCGACAAATTAGATAAGTAATTATAGTATATTACAGTGGTGGACGTAAGATTTTCAGTATGGATGTTCGGAGTTAATTAGATATTGTTTTAACGAAGAAACAGAGGTCGATATATAGTAGCAAAACTTAAAGTACAAATTATTTGTACTAGAGACAACATCTCAAATAATTTAGAAAAATTATAAAACAATTAAGAAAAATTATTGAATTGGAAATATAGGATTTGAAACTTAGGAATGGGGATGCACTTGTCTTGTTCTTAGTGTGCGCTGCTTGTTTTGCTATCTTCAGCAACCCAACTGTCGCCACCGTGTTTCCTCTTGGGACCCTAGCTCCTAGGTGGTGCAACTAGGCTTAGGGCTATAAAAAAGCTCGAATCCCGCGAGCTGCTCGAGCTCAACTTGCTATAGACTTGATTCGAGCTCGGCTCAAACTCTAAACAAGCCGAGCTCGAACTTGATCCTGAGCTCGCAAGCTTCAATGAGCCGAACTCAAATAGCTGTTAGGGCTCAATTCGAGCTTGAATATTGATGCATACTAATTCTCATCGAGCTTACTTGAGTCGAGCTCGAGCTTTTCTATTGTTGAAAATTAGTATATGTTGAATTATTTTTTTACTGTTATCAAGCTTATTTTAGTTGAACTCAAGCTTTTCGTATTATTGAAAATTAGTGTATATTAAATTATTTTAACTGTTATCGAACTTATTTGAACTGAGCTCGAGCTTAGGAGGCCAGGCTTGCTTGAGCTCAGCTCGTTTACAGCCCTGGCTAGGCTCTGCTTGGTGTTAGCCACCTCTCGCTTGCTACCTTGTGTTTAATTTTTGTATAAAACTCGGTTTTAACTAAAAAAAATTAAACCATCTATTCACCCCCTCTAGTCGGCTGGCAAAAATGTCTGTTTGGGCTCGAATCAAAATTGCTGCGATTACAGTAGTTAATGAATTCGAAATTGAATTGAGTCAATTTCAAGCGAAGAAAAATTAATGAGACTCAAGTCGTGGCTCATTAGCTCAAATGTAAAACAACCAATTAAAAGATAAATAAAATAATTTGATGTTGAACTATATCAATTTCTAACTAAGCTCGATAGCCAAATCAGCCTCCTTACCTTCAGCTAGGCTGTAGTTTTTGAGATAAATTGGGGAGAGAGGTGGAGTGGGTTGAAATCTAATAGAGATATAAATATAAAGTATTTGGACCAATTTAGCAGCATATACAATTAATATACCTATTAAATGCAGAGTATTTCCTCAGAAAATTTGGGTGTTCATCAGAACACCATGAACCACATTGGGACCGCCCCTGCTATATTATTTAATAGAGATATGTATAATCTAATAATATTAAATTTTTTAGATTTAATACATTTTTATCTCTAAATGCGATAGACTCTGAATTTGGTGGGTTCTTTTGGGTTGTGTCCTATGGCTTTTAAATTCTTACGTGCATGAGAGAGAGAGTATGGAGAGAGACTGTCGTGTGCGATTTTAACCGATATAACTAAAGTCGATATAATATTTACTATAATTAACTTATAAACGGCATTTTAAAAACACACCTTTTTATAAATAATTATTATAGTATAATTAAAAAATTATAAACAAAAAAGTGGAAAGAACCCTGGAGCCACCATCTTCTGGGTCCTGACATGTCTTCGGTTGGTCCGACATGGGGTTTCTCGCTTCCACCGTGGCGTGAGATACTTTATGGCTTAAGGGCTCGTTTGGAAAACAGAATACAAAATACAGCAATAAGAAAAAAAAAAGAAATACATTATAACAGAGGATTAAAAATATATATAAATTTCACAGGTAGCGTTTGAATGAGCGTACGAAAAACATAGGAATTTTTAGAGAAGAAATTTGGAAGTGGATTCAGCTTGACCCTCGCTGTTCGGTTTCTGTCCATCACGCCGGCGGACCGGCCGATATGTACGCGAGCCGCTGGGCAGTGTGGATCCACAACGGCGCAGCCGCGGTGCCGGCAGGTGGGCGGCGTCCGGCGCTCCAAGCCGCCGCCCCGGACCCCCGGTCCATCCGTCGCACGCAAAAAAAAAAAAAAAAGAGACGTGCAGCACGGCCGATGAGGGCTGCCTGTTTTGGTTCGCGCGGCTTTCACTTGATGGGCTGCTCCGCGGGGAGTTGTCAAGCTGCTGCTGGGCTTGCAGGTCCAGCAACGTAAATTGCACGGCCTGATCTGCCCCAAGCTCCTCGTTCAGAAATGTATTTCACAAACCGGCCCAGCCCATTGCTGGATGCCGTCTTCATCTATAATACGCCAACTCGTTCTGGGACTTTTACCTGCATAAAAACAAAGCATGATCGATATTCCATTTCTCATCTTTGCCTCGCCAACTTCACATGTACAAAAAAAGTCATCTTCATAGGGGTTAGATACGATAACAAAAGAAAAAAAAAGCTGGTCTATGCTTTTCCATCTCCAATTCTCCATGCCTGTTGTTCGTGTTCAGGTTCACTTTCTTCCTGCAACCAAGATGGGAGTTTAATACAAGTACCGAGCAAATAATTCCATCTTTATTAGCTTTTTGGTTTTTTCTTTTTTTGTATTCTTTTACATTAATATTTTTAAATTTAAATACTCAAAAAAAAACTACCAGTCGCTACAGTAAATTTCAACCGCTATAATGAAAAAAAACCCCATAAGCCATGGCTTATGAGACAGTAGGAGCACGGCCTAATCTACCTATGTAACAGTCCACACGTGTTGGTGCTGCTGGCACCTGGGCTTGCAAGCCTGCGACATACAAGGACGTCGCGGAACAAAAGAACCGCACAAGAGGTGGACATAGGCGATATATTCCTCCTCATCTTTACCCAAAAACAAAAGCGCATGATTCCTCCCTCCAGCTTTGTCAACATCACTTTCCCTTATTCCTTCTTGCGGGATCGCGTGCCTGCCTGCGCAAACGATATGTCAAGAGCTCGGAGAGAAAGAGAAAGCATACGATTCCAAGCACTTAACAATAGCTGAATGTAATCTGATCTCTGCGCAAAGATAAAGCTATGGCCAGAAAGAGTTTATTCCATGTTCTAATGCATAGTAGTTTTAGGTTATGCTCCAGATGATCGGCCATCATTGTTCACAATTCCCAGCCAATGCACGAGTAATCGGATACCAATTTGGAGGAACAGATATGCACCAGCATGCCGCAATTGAACAGGAACCAAGGTACAGATAATATCATATCACGAGGACCATTTGCTTGTCTTAATAAGTGAACAGAGGACACTTGTAATTGGTAAGTACAGGGATTCCCTGAACAACTTTGGAGAAGACTGGTTGATCCACATAACTGCACCAAGCAAACCATACAAATAGCAAGCTATAAAGAACAAGGATACCATCTTGGACCACTCCTATTAGTTACTTTTGAAACAACAAGCTTGTCAAGCTTTTCTTTTTGAGAAGGTCCTACAGTATCAGATTGCAATTGATTTTATTTTATTTACCATACCAATGATTTTGAAAACTTTCCTTCTTCTTCTTCTTTTTTTTTTAAACTTAAGGTGCATCCTGCACTTGTGACTCACAACAAAACCTGAACATTAACTGGATTGCAGAACAAATAAAAAAGGTGACATGACTACATGTAAAATATATAGAACCTCCCAAATCATAGAGGAAGAGCTCTAATTTATTGGTTTGTACCAACTATCGCATATTACTTTGACTTTATGCCAGTTAAACTCATCTAATATTGAACATGCGGCAGTTTTTGTCAAAGCATGAAGGGCAAATTATGCAAGTAAGACTGTAAGAGAAGCAGTCAGTTGCACAAGCGTACATGTAAAGGAAAAGCTACATAGAGCACTGAAATAAAGAAACTAAACCGTCAATTTCATAGAGCACTGAAATCAAGAAACTAAACCGTCAATTTTAAGATCCTACTTTCTGCGCCTTATATAGAACAGATAGCAATCAAACTCAGAAGACTGCTTCATACACATGCACAGCCTATTAGATTAGCCTATCCACTTTCCTTTTGCCTGATAGCTGAACAAGTACAAAACTTACCAGAGGAGACAAAAGGGAACCATATGCTTATTCCATTATCCCATGCTTTGCTTTTGTGCAGTCCCAAGAAAGGCATCACTAATAGAATGAGTTCCTTCTTCGCTTTAATTGTATGCTTTTGGATGCATCTGGTCAAAAAGGAATTTTAAAACTCTGCTCTCATAAGAACCAATAAAAATATTCCTTAATCAACTGTATATCATGCTTGAATACGCTGAACATACACAAAATGCAATGGCATATGTGATTGCAGAACATAGAGAATCCTAATCAATGCCGACCAACCGCAAATGTCGCACTTTCATTTCACAATGTAAGTGCAGTGGAGAGCAGAATTAGTTCTAAACCAGTAAGACGTAATCCAGGAATCTAATAAAGACAATACTACAACCACAGCCCAAAAAGTTCTCCAGAGAACAGGGTTCCCACTTTTATCTGTAAGACCAATAAATAACACGACTGTGTCTAGTTTACCTCCTTCATGTATGCGAAGTTAAAGCAATATAAACCATATTTGCTAGTGCAGAATCAGAATGCAAGAGTGTTCTTGGAATTGACAAATGAAAAGCTTGGTGTGCATAGGGTCCACAGGTACCCAAAGGAATAAGGATAATATCTCTTTTCAGTTGCTGCAAAGATTGGGTCAGGCTTTAGTGTTTGTTCCAACAACACGAAATTCTCTCCTCCCTTGCCTGCCTTATAAGACCAGTCTCTGCATAAAATCTTGACATGAGTAGTCGTAGTTAGTTAGAACAGCTAAAGGTCATCCCACTCCCAAACAATATAACTTCAACGTACGATGAACAACCCTTGATTACTAGAAATAGAGGGCTGATAAAACTGCAACAGACAGTTCCTGGAAGGATTGTGCAGTCTACAAGCAGGCATCAGCACATAACAGGAATTGATAGAGGTATGAGATGTGTCATGCATGTGAAGTTTGGTTTGCTCAAACAAAGAGAAGGAGATCTCTTGTCATGGATCCTAACCTGAGATATATTCATGTCAGATGTATCATCATCAGCAGCAGCTTCAGAGCCACAGCCAACTCTTGTCTTCTAGACAGACTTTTCCTCCAGAGAAGCACTTGCTTTTGCAAGGGCGAACTATTCCAGCAGAGTCGGGGCTTGTACTCTCCACTGATGCTAAGCCTAGGTTAAAATGGACCCCTGAGCTACATGATCGTTTTGTAGAGGCAGTAAACAAACTTGGTGGACCAGATAGTAAGTATGCGATGAAACCTTTCTGTCACATAAGCAAATACATGAAAGTTATCATGTAAACACTTCAAAATCTTGCAGAAGGTACCCCAAAAACAATTATGAGGCTCATGGGTGTCCCTGGACTAACATTATATCATCTTAAGAGTCATCTCCAGGTATATATGGAATTTCTCTCTCTCTCTCTCTCTTAAATATTGCAGTTTTCCCTTATGCACGTCTTATAGAAAGACACTAAATTGTTTTGTCTTTTACAATAGAAATACAGGCTAAACAAAAATCTCCATGCTCAAGCCAATGTCGGAAATGCAAGAAATGGTAAGTATAGCTTTCTCAAGTTATCAGACTACCATCAAGCTTAATACTGAAATTCCTTTTCATTCAGCAGTGGTAGGCTGCACCATAGCAACAGAGAAACCATATGAAGGAAATGGATCACCAGTCAGCCATCTAGACCTTGGAACCCAGACAAACAAGTAAGAGATGAGTAAATGTTTTGTTTCAGCATGTTTACAGAAGGTAACATAGTTTGGTATTTTATCAGATCTATGCACATAGGTGAAGCTCTTCAGATGCAAATTGAAGTGCAGCGACGGCTACATGAGCAACTAGAGGTACAGAAGCAGCATAATATAAATTATATTTACTATGATAGTCACTTTTACATCCCTTTGAACAAATAGAATTTTATATTTTCTTGACTAAGGCATTTCAAGGGGTACTACTACTGTATGTTGAATTTTATGGCTTAGTCACTTTTACATCCCTTTGAACAAATAGAATTTTATATTTTCTTGACTAAGGCATTTCAAGGGGTACTAATACTGTATGTTGAATTTTATGGCTGACTATCTAATAAATGTATGTCAAATAAAATTTCTTTGGAGAATATACACTAGAGGCAGGAAAAATTAGCTACAAGGGTACTACTCACCGATTGAAGGTTCATATTGTTATGGATATACATAATTACAAACAAATCATTCAATTAAAAAATATACCCACGCAAAAGTAGAGTACCATGAACCCAAACCAACTTAAAGTATGCTTAACCATCATAGATAATTTTATAAGTAAACTTCATGGCTATGCTATGGTCATGTTTACTTTGAATTCTATTACAACTAAATCAGGCACCAACTTCATCTTTCTCCTGTATGGTTGTATGATGTCTTGTTTATTGATAGCTCCACTTCATCCACTGCTTAAAATGATGTGCTCTATATCAGCACATGACTTCTATGAAATAAAAGAAGGCCGAATACTAAGTGTCCTGCCACCATATTGTCTAGGGAGATAGACAGTCTTGAAGTGTATGTGAATCTTTGTTTGCCATCACTCAAAACCTGTAAATTGTAATAATTATCACCTCCAACCTACGTTAAAATTAATGTTAAATACATCATCGGATAACTTGAGGTCAAATTAGTAGTAAGTTATTTAAGAACATCAAGATTTGCTTCTATCATATGTATAGGAAAACATGTAAAAAGGATGAAACCTAAGAAAGGTTCAAAAAGATAGGCTAATAGCCAATCGAGTGTAAATCCTTAAGGTTACTCTTTTTCGTATCCCTGTTGTGAAAATATTGGAGCCTATGCTCCTTTGTGCCTCTTGTCCATGATTTTGCTATGCAAAACAATACATAGCTCAGGTAGGAGTTCACCACTACTGTAATTCAACTCCAAGAAAATAAAGGAAAGGTCCAATGTTCAAATACTGATGACCTGATATCTTACACGTAAAGAACTAATGATGCCTTTCAACAGGTACAAAGACACTTGCAACTCCGAATTGAAGCACAAGGAAAGTACCTACAATCGGTGCTGGAAAAAGCGCAGGAGACACTTGCAAAGCAAAATGCAGGCTCGGTTGGTCTAGAAACAGCTAAGATGCAATTGTCAGAGTTGGTCTCGAAAGTGTCATCGGAATGCCTCCACAATGCTTTTACAGGCTTTGAGGAGATTGAAGGTTCACCAATGCTACAAGGGCACACCATGCAACTTGGTGATGGATCAGTTGACAGCTGCTTAACTGCATGTGAGAGCTCACAAAAAGATCAAGATATCCTATCAATTAGCCTTTCTGCTCAAAAAGGAAAGGAGATTGGAGGCATGGCATTCGATCCACTAGTGAAAGAAAGAGGAAGCGAGGATTTATTTCTCAACAAGCTAAGCAGAAGGCCTCCAAATCACCAAGAAAGACATGAGAGGAGGGACGGCTTTAGCATGTCATGCCAGACAGCAAAATTGGATTTAAACATCAACGACACAAACGACGGCCCCAACATTGCAAGAAATTTGATTTAAATGGGTTCAGCTGGGCCTAGAAAACATGCAAGAGTGCCAATTCCATAGCAGTGAGGACAAGTGAAACGGGATGATTCTTCAAAGTGATCAAACATATTGCCATGTCTTCCATTGTAAGGCCTCATGTGATGCTCGGACCGTCTGCGCTGTCAGCCATCTCAATTCACCGAAATAAGTAATGGAATTGACAATAAGATGCTTCTTGCGGGCCACAGAGACAGTGTTTGAGAACTCGGTGTTCTCCTTTATTATATGCTTTATTGTGATTCTGTACCATAGAAATACAACGAATTTTGTTGCAATCCCCATTCCAACTAATAATTAGTATCAGATGCTCCCATCTAATAGATCTACAAGACTACAACTCATGCATAGGAAGTTAGGAACAAAAGGTCAATAAGTCTCAACAACACAGCATCTTCCCTACGCTCTTGGCTCTCCCCCTCCTAGAATTAACTACTACTGCATCCCTGCAACATGCCGGTCTTGATTGATCTCTGAGGCTCTGACGGACTTGATATCCACGTTAGGACCATGTATAATCGTTTGCAGCGGCTACGAGCTAGTGGCAATTGGAGATAGACAATGCCAGCGTACAAGTCCAAGGAGCAATCGCCGAAGCGATTCCTCCCAGTTAGAAGGAAAACAAAGAATCTAGCAAGCGTAAAGGCAAAAGGGCAACTCGTACCTCCCAATTGCTACCAAGAATCACGCAATCCATGAACAACCAAAATTACATCGGTGCGTATGGAGAAGGGGAAAAAAAGAGAGGATCTTGAGGGCAAATTTAGCGCGTACCGGCCATAGCTAAAGCCGCTTCTTCCCCTCTTGATTCGGAGCTGATACCAACCGGAGAAGGAGAAGTATCGGTTCTCGCTCCAATTTGCGTCTCAACTCTGAATTAAAGTCCGCACAACTTGATTTGGAGCCTGCAATGGACACGATTGATGCGGCAATGGACCGTGGGCATTTGCGAAGGACGACGACTTCGTGCTGGTGAAGACAACAAAGTGAAGGCGTGGGCTGCCCATTTAGAATGCATATCGCAGCCCATCGGCACATTGCTTGTCAATGTTCTTTCACTACTTTATCTCTTCTTTTCCGAGCAGATCACGAGGCGTGGCCCGCCCCTCCATCTTCTTGAACGGGCCCATGACTCCGTATGTACTATAGATCCTATGGAGATGAGAAGGCTCGTGAATCATGATTCACTAGCTACGTATACGTTCTTTGGGGATGAGATAACCGAGGCTATGTAGGGCCGTTTTTTTGTTTCGTCTTATGATTTAGTCTATTTATAAGAAAAAGTATAAATAATAAAAACTTACATACGGCTTTAGTTGGTATGAATGAAGCTGTTACGGTATGTACTATAATTAATTTATAAATCTTGTTTTCAAAAAATTTTCTGTTTAAAAACTGATAGTTGTAGAAAAACTAAAAAACAGTTTTTTGGAGATAAAGACAAAAGGCCGTAGGTGGCGAGTTGCACTCTCCTTTTCTACACTTTCACTACTTTTTTTCCCTGTCCTTAAAATGGAACTTTTGGCATTTAGATTGGAGCGCTGGAGGAGAAATTAAGAACATGCTTCTGCCTTATCCTCCTTATAGAAAAAAAGCTGAAAACTTCTCGCTTTTTTTTTTAAACAGAGATGGCTAGAGCTTTACCTATTCATTAAAGAGAGGAATATAGTTTAAAAATTACAACACCCGTCCTAGGAAGACACCATCTACTCACTGTATACAAAAGCACCATGAAACCCCAAGACTCGTCACAACGCCAACAATATATAGCTACTCAGTATGAGAGAACTCACCCGTGACAGACAATTTTTTTTTAAAAAAGTCCTCCACCGTGTCCGACCCACATAGAACGGCCACGATCAAGCTTGGAGGAAATGATTCTTTTAGGAGCTCCAAATACCTATCTAAGGCTTGTTCATCTACTCCATCGTCACCCTTTCCAGTGATTCACAAGTTCTTCAACAATCTAAATTATACTTGTCGTTCGCGCAAAACTCTTAACCATTCCTATAAAGAGATTTGTGAAGACTTTGGAAAGATGGGAGCAATCGCACAAAAGCGCTGACTGCATTCTATTGTTTTATAGCATCCCAGATATTCTGTAGCAGATCCGAAAAGTGCTTTGCATTATAGACTCCAGAACAGCGCAGAGTTACAGACTCCCTATCCTGATTCTATGCTAGATCCTGAAGATTAGGAACTGTTACAACAACATGACTCTTTCAACACTCTCCCTCAATCTTAACCTCCTAATACAAGTTAAGATTGGCTCTAAAATTTGAAAAGCCATGTAAAAGAAGAGGTTTAGTAAAGATGTCTGTAGTCTTGTAGTCTGGTCCTGTGAAGCGATGACCGCATATCTAACAACTTCTTTTTTTTGATAAAGGATTCTTTATTAATTTTCAAGATTTAATATCAAGAAGATACATGACCCTGAAAACAAAACCCGGCCTCTGCATAACTACGATGCACACAACCAAAAGAAAAAAAACCCAAGCACTTCTAAAGACAATCAATCCGCAGTCTAGACCGCCACCCATGAGCCTGGGTAAAAAACTCCGAGACCACCCGCGTCAAATGTTGAGATGCCGCTGCAACCAATTCCTGTGAAGATGGCCTTTGTAGTATAACCCAGGTACGAAGCCAATGAATGACTGAGAAGATAACCTGAAAAGGAGAAGACAACTTCTTTGCAACCCATTCTTTGAAGAAATGGAAGTCCACCTTGATGTGCTTGGTGCAAGCATGAAAGATGGGATTGCTGATAAGTAGGTCGCCCCTAGATTGTCATATCACAGAGACCGTGGTCTCTCCTGGAAAATCCCCAACTCTTTCAGCAGCGATTGAATCCAAATTATTTCAGCAGCTGTGTTGGCAAGTCCTTTGTACTCTGATTCAGTTCTGGACCTAGACATAGTGTGTTATTTGCGTGAACTCCATGAGATTAGATTGGCACCAAAGTATACTGCAAACTCACTTGTCTGTTGCACGTGACGGCGGAGGAAACGACGAAGTAAACAAGATCAATCGCAGAGAGACACAAGATTTAACGTGGAAAACCCTCCCAATGCGAGAGAGAAAAACCACGGGCGCCAGCCAGCAACAATCTTCACTATATCGGGGTGAGGTTACAACGCCGGGGATTTACAACTCTAATTCTATATCCCAAACGGCGGCTTACAGGATATATATATATCAGGGAAACCCTAATTTGACTCCGGCCCTAAGCCTCCGGCGACGGGCCTCCGCTACGCTCCGTCCAGAAGCTAGCCTAATTGATATATAGAATTTGGATCACAAATCAACATACTCCACCTTGAGACAAATTCCTTCCTGTAGTATAAATCAATCCTTCACCCTGAACACAACAAAGAAAGAAATACTTTCGGCGCCACACGACCTCTTGGGCTAAGTCAGAATACTAACTAAGCTTGAGCAAAGCTCAAACTTAGCAACAGGAACTGGCTTTGTCAACATATCAGCAGGATTTTCATGAGTGCTAATCTTGCATACCTTTAGCTTACCCTTTGCAACAATATCTCTGACATAATTATATTTAATCTCAATGTGCTTTGTCCTCTCATGAAACATCTGATCTTTAGTGAGATAAATTGCACTATGGCTGTCACAAAATAGATTAATGCAAGAATCAACTCCAAAGAAGCTCAAGAAACAAACCTTTCACCAAACCGACTCTTTACTTGCTTCACAAATAGCCATATATTCTCTTGGTGGTGGACAGCGCAACAACATCCTCGCAAATGTGCCTTCCACTCACAAGACAACCTCCAATGGTAAATACATAACCTATGATCGACCTACGCTTATCCAAATCACCAAAGATAATCTGAATCAACATAGCCAACGAGTTCCTTTTCATCCCGCCAAACTTCAAACAAGCATCCGATGTGCCTTGCATGTACCGAAAATCCACCGAACGGCCTTCCAATGCTCTTTACCAGATTAGCCATATATCTACCGACCATACTCATAGCATAAGATAAATCCGACGAGAGCAAACCATGGCATACATCAAAGACCCAACAAAGACTAGCATACGGAACTCGGACATGTACTCAACCTCCTCATCGATGCTAGGACATTGTGAAGTCGACAATTTAAAGTGAGCTGCAATGGGAGTACTAACGAGCTTTGAATCATGCATGTTGAAACGATGAAGCACTTTCTGAATATAATTTTGCTGACTAAGAAACAATAAGCCAGAAGCACGGTCTCTAATAATTTTCATACCTAGAATTTTCTTAGCAGCACCAAGATCCTTCATCTCAAATTCACTGCTCAACTGAGCCTTCAATGCAGTGATTTCTTTCTTGCTCTTGGCAAAGAATCAAGATATCATCAACATATAACAGCAAGTATATAGGTGATCCATCAACAAATTTAATGTAGACACAGCTATCATAATCTGATCTTTTAAAGTTTTTTGATAACATAAATGAATCAAACCTCTTATACCACTGACGAGGAGACTGTTTCAAACCATACAAGGACTTCTTCAATTTGCAAACATGATCCTCCTTACCAGGCACTATGAACCCTTCTGGCTGGTCCATGTATATCTCCCCCTCAAGATTTCCATGCAAGAATGCTGTCTTCACATCTAGCTGCTCAAGCTCAAGATCACGCATATCAACAATACTAAAGAATGTACGGATTGAGCTATACTTCACAACTGGGGAGAACACATCATTGTAATCAACACCCGAAATCTGACTGAAACCTTTAGCTACTAACCTTGCCTTAAATCTTGGAGGCTCACTAGGAGATAGACTCTCCTTTCTCTTGAAGATCCATTTGCAACGCATGGTCTTCTTATTTTTAGGCAAGCGCACCACGTCCCATGTGTTATTTTTCTCCAGAGACTGCATCTCTTCTTGCATAGCTAAGATCCACTTCTCATGATCTCCAGAAACAATGGCTTCAGTGTACGTAGCCGGCTCATGAGTGTTCTCCACTGCTCAAAGACAACTAAGAGCATAATGAATCAAATTACATTCTTCAATTAATCGGGATCGAGGACCACAACTCCTCTTTTCTCTGCGAAGTGCAATAGGCTGATTGTCTTGCTGCAAAACAGGAGATAAGTGCTGAACAGTATCAATAGTATCATCAATAAATTCATCTCCCGATCATCCACGTGCTCCACCGCACGCCATATTCTCGCGCTCATCATCGATCATGCGGTACAATATCTAAAGGTAAACTGTCATTAAACATTACAGATTCATTAAAAACAACACTTCTGCTCATGAAAGTCTTTCTTGTTTCAGGATTCCATAGCTTATATCCTTTTACTCCAGAACCATAACCAAGAAATGCAGACTTAATAGCTCTAGGCTCCAATTTTCCATTATCAACATGAGCATAAGCGAGTGCAACCAAAAACTCTCACCGTGAATAATCGGCAGATGTACCGCACCATACCTCAATGGGAGTTTTCTTGTTGAGTGGACTAGAAGGCGACCTGTTGATCAAATAGCATGCGGTGTTGGCGCCTCGCCCAAAAACGCTTGCTCATCTTTGCGTTGGACAACATGCAACGAGCCTTCGATATGATGGTTCTGTTCATGCGCCACCACACCATTCTCACTGCGGAGTGTACGGGATGGTGTGATGCCTCACAATACCTTCCTTCCCGCAATAATCATTAAACTCATGCGAGCAAAATTCACCACCATTATCGATGCGAAGCGACTTTATCTTCTTCTCGCTTGCCTTTCTATCATTACTTTCCACTCTCTAAAAGCAAAAATGTATCATCTTTACCTTTCAGAAAATAAGGCCACACTTTTCTAGAGTAATCATCAATGATAGTAAGCATATAATTTGCACCACCATACGAGGTCTTACGAGAAGGCCTCCACAAATCAGCATGTACATACTCAAGTATACCTTTGGTGCGATGTACCGAGGCATTGAACTTTACCCTCTTTTGCTTACCAAAAATGCAGTGCTCACAGAAGTTCATCTTACTCGAGTGCAGCCATCCAAAGAGTTCCTCTTCATCAATTCTGTCATACCAAGTTCACTCATGTGTCCAAGACGCTTATGCCGAGGTTAGTATTATTATCGAGACGAGAGCAGTACCGTGGCGGAACCACGCAATGTACTTCCTCTAAGCACATATAACTTGGCAGAATTCATATCACCAACCATGTAAATGAGAGAACCTCTTGATACCTTTAAAACTCCACCTGAAGCGGAGTACTTGTACCCATCATCATCGAGTGTGTTGAGGGAGATGAGATTTCTTGCCATCCTTGGTATATGTCGCACACTGTCCAGCGTGCGAACCATGCCATCATGTGTCCTGATCTGAACAGATCCAATGCCCACGATCTCACATGGGTTGTCATCTCCCATGCGAACGACATCTCCACTCTGCACAGGCTTATAAGAACTAAACCATTCTCTGTTAATGCAGATATGAAACGAACATGCCGAATCGAGTATCCATTCATCATGACCAGCAACACAACCAGCAAATACGACAAGGCAATCTCCAGAATCAATACTATCAGCACCGGAGACAACAGAGGCATTACCTTCAGATTTATTTTTCTGTTGGTATGCATCATTCCTCTTCTTATTCTTTACCTTATAGCAATTCTCGATGAAGTGGTTCGTTTTCTTGCAGTACTTGCAGAACTTCTTATCCTTGGACTTTGAACGTCCTCTACCATGCTGGCTCTTGTCGCGATTGTTGTTATCATAGGACTTCTGCTCAGATCTGCCCCTGACCTGCAACGCCTTGCCCTTGGAGGACGACGGCTCACCCTGCACCATACCTTTCATCTTCTCCTTACTCTGGAGCGCCTCATAAACCTCTGCTAGGGTTAGTTCATCACGGCTTAACAATATGGTGTCACGGAAATTTGAATATGAACTGGGCAGTGAGCATAGTAACA
Organism: Melocanna baccifera; assembly: GCA_036346265.1. Classification (NCBI taxonomy): domain Eukaryota; kingdom Viridiplantae; phylum Streptophyta; class Magnoliopsida; order Poales; family Poaceae; genus Melocanna; species Melocanna baccifera. The sequence continues at coordinate 14,919,282 of CM070693.1, forward strand.
GAAGACCTAAATCCTCATCATCAAATTTTACCTCCATGGAATACAGATCGGCCACGATCTCCTTAAAGACCGATATGTGGTTCATCACCGACCCTTCCTCCTGCAACTTGTGCGAGAACAACTTCATCTTCATGTGCATCTTACTGGTGAGATCTTTTGACATGCAGATCGATTCCAGTTTCAACCAAAGTTCTGCAACAGTTTCCACCTGCAGCACTTCTTGCAAGATATCATTAGAAAGATGAAGTTGAATGAGCGACAGAGCCTTACGATCTTTACGTTTCTCCTCAGGAGTCCATTGATCCTTCTTCTTCTTCCCGAAGCAATCTAGGGTCTCATCCAGATCCTGTGATTGGGCGAGTATCGCCCTCATCTTCACTTGCCACAGCGAGAATCTCGTCTTGTAGTCGAGTAGCGGTAGATCAAACTTCATCGACGCCATCGCGATGCCCGATCTGAAGAACCTCAGCTCTGATACCACTTGTTGCACGTGACGGCGGAGGAAACGACGAAGTAAACAAGATCAATTGCAGAGAGACACAAGATTTAACGTGGAAAACCCTCCCAATGCGAGAGGGAAAAACCACGGGCGCCAGCCAGCAACAATTTTCACTATATCGGGGTGAGGTTACAACGCCGGGGATTTACAACTCTAATTCTATATCCCAAACGACGGCTTACAGGATATATATATATCAGGGAAACCTCCGGCCCTAAGCCTCCGGCGACGGGCCTCTGCTACGCTCCGTCCAGAAACTGGCCTAATTGATATATAGAATTTAGATCACAAATCAACATTGTCGACCTTCTGTCATTGGAGCACCCTACCCAATCTGAGTCTGTGAAAGCACACACAAGGCTTGACTTTGATATCCTGAAGTGCAGTGCCATCTTGCTGTGTGAATTACACGTATATGAGAATCCTTTTCACTGTTGACCAATGATCTTGTGTCAGAGAATGTAAATATTGACACACTTTGTTGACAGGATATGATATGTCAGGACGGGTTATTGTCAGGTACTGGAGAGCCCCGACAATACTTCAGTATTTGGTTGCTTCTTCATCACATGAGGGTGTACCTTGTAACCTTGTCAGTTTGTCACTTGATGACATTGGGGTCGAGATAGGCTTGCAGCTCATCATATTTGCCCTGCCAAGGATATCCTTAACATACCTTCTCTGTGTGAGTGTGATTCCATCTTCTCTAGAAGCACCTATATGCCAAGAAAGTAATGCAAGGGACCCAAGTCCTTGTGCAACTGACTGACTAAATCTTGTGCAGCTTGAGCAGAAGAACTTGCAATCGTAATGTCATTTACGTAAATCAACATATATATGATGTTACCATTGTGATTGTAGATGAAGAGCGGTGTGTCGGCTTGAGATGGAAGAAAGCCAAGGTCTTCTAGCCTTGAACTCAACCTTGAAAACCATGCTCTTGGCGCCTGTTTGAGACCATATAAAGCCTTTTCTAACTTGCAGACATGATGTGGGTGATCTGGATTTTCAAAGCCCGGTGGTTGCTTCATGTAAGTATGTTCTTCTAGTACTCCATGTAGAAATGTGTTTTGCACATCTACTTGCCAAGGTACCAGCCATGTGAAATAGCAAGAGCAAGAATGAGTCTCACTATCGTTGGCTTCACCACAGGGATGAAAGTGTCTTCATAGTCTAGGCCATATCTCTGTTTGAATCCCTTTGCGACAAGCCGTGCTTTGTATCTCTCAATGCTGCTTTGCATTTCAGAAGATCTAACTCAAGGTTGTGAACACTTTTACAGACTCTGACTAGGCAGGCTGCTAAGATGACCACAGGTCTACAAGTGGCTTTGTAGTTTACTTTGGCACTAATCTCATTTCATGGAGCTCACACAAGCAACAAACTGTGTCCAGGTCTAGTACTGAATCCGAGTATAAAAGTATTGCAAATGCAATGGCAGAAGTTATCTGGGTTCAGTCACTTCTAAAAGAATTGGGTGTTTTTCTAGAGAGACCACCGTCTCTGTGGTGTGATAATTTGGGGGCGATGTATATATCAGCAAATCCATTTTTATGCTCACACCAAACATGCCGAGGTGGATTTTCAATTTGTAAGAGAACGGGTTGCAAAGAAGCTACTGGACGTTCAGTTCATCGCGTCTTAAGACCAAACAGCAGACATTTTTACCAAGCCTCTTTCGCTGCAGTGTTTTCAAAACTTCAGGAACAATCTTAACTTGTACTAGCAGGTTAAGATTGAGGGAAGGTGTTAAAGTAAATGTATATATGTTGTAATTATTGAGTTTTGTTGTCATTCTTTAATAATCGAATCCCAGTACTTAGGATCCGATGGAGAAGCAGGAAATGCAGGGAGAGGAATCCCTGTTGCCAAACTCTATGCCTTACTCACGTTGTCGTTTATGAAACAACATAAATGAAAGACAGACTGCAGTGCCAGGGTGCATTTGATTGCTCCCAAAAAGAATATGCCATTTCAATACAAAATAAAAAATGGAATAAAATTACAAGAGACAATGCAAAATTTTCATAAATTTAAAAAAAAAATCCAAAGCTTCAAAGAGATGCAACAATTTGATGCTAGGAAAGAGCGGCGTCACCCAAAGTAGGCATGGGATTCACGATGGCACGCATCGATCCAGTAGCACGGGAGAGCATCCCAACTCCTGTTGGCTTATTGCGCCGTCAGCTCACTGTGTCACCAGCCCCGCGTCGTTGCAAGCCACCCCAACCATGCCTGCAATAACCATTGCTCCCAAACATTGTCCTCCCTGCTCCTGCACAACGAACGGTTGTCACTGCTCCCCCTGCATGTGGTGCCCCTTGTTGCTCTCCTGCGCAGCTTACTACACCCACACGACGGCCGTCTTACTCTAGATCAAGCTCTCAGGCACTTGGATGGAAGGAGGGAGAGAGAGAGAGAGATTGAGACGAGATACAATAGGGTGATGGCCTCACGGGAACTAGTGGTGGGAGTATGGCCATATCATGAGCTTATATCTGCTTACCACTACAACTCCTTGGTTGTGGTCGTCGCCATTGTCGAGCTTGCTCGCTCGTTCGCTTGCTATCACAGATGGGGGAGCATCAGGAGAGAAATGGAGAGAATAATGGATGTATGAATGTGGATGAGTTGGATAGATAAGGACTACATGTGAGCTATACCATTGATTGGGGAAGTGACGGTATACTATTTTCTAGCTTTTCCGTATTTCTTATTATGACTTGTTTTGCAATCTGCAACAATGTTTGATTCATCATTGATCCATCATTGTCATAGTGTTATGGATTCAGTACATGAAAGATTTTTTTATGTATTGAATAAGCCGTGCATGCAAGGTTCATGTGTAACATGCATATGCTAGGTGCCACAATTTTGACACCTAGAGGGGGAGCAATTTAAAAGGAAACATCAAGTGATGCACTTATGCAGATCTATATAAATAAATGCATGCAGGGTTCATGTGTAACATGCATGTGCTAGGTGCCACAATTTTGACACCTAGAGGGGGAGCAATTTAAAAGGGAACATCAAGTGATGCACTTAAGCAAATCTATATAAATAAATAACCGGTGATATTCAAGGCACCTCTTTTATTTTTATAATAAGAAAATTCTACCATAATCCTAAAAAGAAAAAATTCTAGAAATTATCATATTAATCGAAAGAAAAAAAGAAGGATCTATACCACTTATTTTGGTGGGTCTAGATTATAACGATGCAGATTAATCATGTATAAATATTAGAGTTATATAATGAATACAGTGTATTTCAATTATAGCAATTATAGTTGTATATCAAAAATAACTCTATCATAATATCTAACTATAGTTACGCAAGTAAATATGCTAGTTAACTAAGAATTGGGAAAACTTTGATGTGCAATTAGTATATGAGCTAGGCTTCGCGGAAACTACACTATGATAATGGGATACCATATTCACGTGGCAGCCTAATTTTAAATTTTTAGGTGGAAATCGGTGTTTGGCTTTTGTATAGAGATTCTTGTGCCATGTAAAATTAAAGGCGTAGGTTTCGATAGGCAAGCGAATATGTTTATAGTACATATATCAAAAGTTATGGCTTTCTTCTTTTCATTTATAACTTATTATTTATAATTTATACTATATTAACTAGTTTTTTAATACGGAGTTAACAGAAAGATTGTAGTAAAAAGTATATTAAATCTAGTTGTATCAAGCAAAATTATATGTGACTATTTTTTTCTATATACTGTTTCTCGCAAACAGCTAGAATTTAAAATTTTAAGTCATAAGTCACAACCCAAAAGAACCCACTCTATAATAATAAAGAGAATATTTTAAAGATAGCACATATGGCGCATCCTTGTTGGTTAAACACATATATTGTGACGCAGAAACCACTACCAGAATTTGCAAGTTCCCCTAGTGCTTAGTATTTCCCCTAGTGCTTTTTTGTTGACACCGGAGAAACTTCCCGGTGCCAAGCCAAACACTCGTGCGACGAACGAACACTAGGGAACCCTGAGCTGGAACATTTACACGATGGTGGTTAATTAATACTCAAGGATCGATGTGGCATATACACAATATATATGATCCTTTCCTATTGTTTTCACTTCAAATTCAAGGATGCATGTCACAAATCGGTCTACTATATATATGAAGCAGTGATCTGAATGTACATTGCTGTAAAATTAAATCAGGCCCTTACCGACATACACATTATGATTTTTGGACAACCATAGAGAAGAGACAACTGGAGTACCAAGGAATATCATTGTTCAGATTTCCACTCGGCCATATATTAAGGGCAAACATTCCAAGAGCGTTTGGCTGACAGAAATAGCGTTACATCACGATAACAAACCAACGGAGTACAAACGTGCATCCAGCTAGCTGAAAAGAATGACTGTCGAGGGCATGCATGCACACGCATATTCTCGTAAAGGAAATGATAAGAGAAGATAACCATTGTAATCCGTAATCTAATGAGAAATTCGACCGCCCACGCTTTCGTAAAGTTTTAAGGGCATATAAGTACGCAGTACTTGACTGATGGTGCAATACATATATTAATTACTTGTCCTACCTAGCCTGCAGCTTGCTTCTCGATGGACGATTGGTATGGTATACGATTTGCATGCAAATAACATCAGATGTATCTATCTACGACGGGCGGTTTTAAGTTGTCCTCGTGACCTGTGGATCAGGAACAAAACAATGTAAGATGATCGTACGTAAGAATCACTACTACAAAAAAGATTATACTGGACGCTTACATCACAGACGATTCTCTTATCACAGACGGTTCATACAAATAACCTTCTGTGATATTTTTATAGACGGTTATTTATACGAACCATCTGTGATAATGCAAGACATCACAAACGGAACGAATAACCGTCTGTCACACTTCACAGATGGTTTGTATTACAAACCGTTTATGGTAATAAAGTTATCATATACGGTTTGTATTAAAAACCGTCTGTGATATATTTCTCGAAAACAAGTTTGAACTTGTCCGAGAGCGAGTTCGGACTGGTCTGATCCTACTTACGCACCCACAAATGAAATCCACGCTATTGGAGCTGGTTGAGTGAAGTCGCTGAAATATTGTCTTCTCTGCCGGTTTCATTGGCTTCAGAAACTTCAGAAAACAGAAAAGCTCCAATACTTTATAATGGCCTAACAATACCCTCTCCTTAATAGAACCTTGTCCTCAAGGTTTAAAATCTAGAAAAACCTTTTGAATAAAAGAAGCATCTTCTCAAGTTATCACATACAGTTTGTATTAAAAACTGTTTGTGATATGTTTTCCGCCTCGCAATCCTCCAAAATTTCATAATCTCCCGCCTGTTTATGTATCACAGATGGTTTGTGGTTCAAACCGTCTGTAATAATTATGTTTCACAGACGGTTTATGGTTCAAACCGTCTGTGATAATTATATTTCACAGACGGTTTGTGGTTCAAACTATCTGTGATAATTTGGTCCCTGAGCACTGGGCCTGTCGATCCTCCCCAACCCAATCCCAGCCAATAGAAACTCACCAACCCCTACTCCACAGATCATAGCTCCACCTCTCTATCCCCGTGCTAAAAATTTTCCAACTCCCGCCTCTTCCTCCCCTATAAATACTCACCCGAACTCACCCCTACCTACTGCATACGCTCAAAATCTCGTTAGCCTCCTCACCGTCCTCCTCCTCGACCCTAACCCCGATGGCCCTTACGAAGTAGATGGCATGCAAGTCTACGAACAACAAGACACTGCGAAAGCAGCTAGCTACCAAGATGGTGCTCGGCTCCTACGATAGTGGACATCAAGGACATCCAACTTGTGCGCTGCATCATGGGCGAGAGGGCCTAGGCATAGAGGCTTCGTCGGCGCGGTTGAACTTTCACTGACTATTAGGATCTCTGCTTCTTCTATGTTTTTGCTATATCTTGTGATCTTGTGATGTTGTAATGGTGGATTATAATCTTAATGAAAATGGAATGTGCTTATGCATTTATTGTTATATTTGCTTGTTTTCAAAGTGCATAGTTAACATTTACTGAGACTAACTGAAAAATAGAAAAAAATTTATGTATAGAATACAATAAACTGTATGTGAAGGACTATCACAGATGACTCGAACTAAAAATTGTCTATGATACTCACACATCATAGACGGTTCTATCTACCAATCGTCTGTGATACTTGCCCATCACAGACGATTGGTAGCTAGAACCGTTTGTGATATGTGAGTATCATAGACGGTTTTTTATTTGAGCCGTCTGTGATAGTTGCCCATCGTAAACGGTTGCAGTTACAAACCGTTTGTGATAACCTCCAATTATCACTGATCCATAAATTCAGACGGTTCAAAAAACTGTCTGTGATGATAGTTCTGAACCGTCTGTGATGACTCTTTTTGTAATAGTGAATATAGAGAAATTAAGCAGAGATCGAACAAATATTACATTTCAGACATATGCATGCATGAGTGCAATGTGTAGAGTGCATTCATGAAGAAATCAAATTGTTGCATGGGCTATTGGGGATGATGAGAAAGATCGATGAGAGGTGGTCTGGATGGTTACCAAAATATAGCTTTCTCCCATTTGCAGGCTCTGCATTAGAATTCCAAAGTCGTTGACTGGGAGGAGGGTCCCGGTGGAGTGGACGAGCATCACATCCTGGCCGAACATGGCTCGCAAGTCTATTGGACCCCTCGGGACCTCCATTGGGACTCCATTGATGAACACCGTGATCGTCGCTGGAATTAGCAGGCAATCAGCCAATCAGTCATCAGCGAACATATAGTCCACTCAAGAAAAAATATCAACAGCTAGCTAGATCATTTGACGACAAAATTAACAAACAGATGCAAAAGCCAAACAAAATTCTTTGGTGAGATTATAAATGTCCTGGGGTCGGTACAACAGTTTACTCACGGTTGGGACCTCTCTATCATATGGCCGGGCATATATACCAAGTCATTTTGATTCCAAGTACTTCTGCCGTAAGAGGAGCAAATGTTATCTGCTAGCATGCATGGACATGATATATATCTGCATGCATGCAAATGCGAGCTGCACGAATTAGCCCCATTCTTTTGGGTCATGCCTCATGGTTTTTGGTTGCGGCTGGTAGATCTGACGAATAGTAGCAATTGATAGAAGCCGAAGCTAAAAAAACAGCTGAAAAACAAAAAAGAACGGCTGATATATAGCCCCATTAATTAGCTTGTCCAGCGTATCACTCCTTGCTTTAATTTAGAAGTAGTTCTCACAAATGGGTTACTAGTTGATGGGCTCATTTTCCGTTATATTTGTCCATAACCCATCATACGTACAAACCAAAAAAGCACTAAATCTAAGAAATACTTAATAAGAAATTACCATACATATCCCTATATACTGACATACAATAGCACTTAACCTCTTTCAAAGCTTTTAAGTATAATGGAAAACTCTAGATTCCCTCAATGGATAAATATATTAAAACAGATGCTTCCGAGTCTATAGATAAACATAGCGAGATGGAGGAAATAGTAGAAAAGGAAAAATCATATTACACGCATTTACATGGGCATGCATGCATGATTTTTAGAGAGTACATATGCAAGAAATTTTAAGGTAACCAAAGTTCATCGGTAAATTTGCTATTTAACACAGTGGGCATCAAATTAATAGTCGGATCATGCGTAAACATGTGTTAATTCCATTCCATGCATGTGTCAAATGGAGGCTTAAGTGGGATAGACAAAACGAGAGAGACACCCACAAGAAGTGAAGATGCATGCATGCATGTCCAGAATCTATGAGAAATAACTAAATGTGTTCATTTCGTCATGTAATTTTCATGTCTAGTTACTGTTTGAAATTTGATCAAGTCTCTACAGAAAGTTAAGAACAGACACATATCATGGTGGAGAGGACGACATATGTATCATGTAGTATGATCTTATGCGCCGGTAGACTAGCTAGCTAGGAGGTGTAACCGAACTATATTGAAGAACTAAAGAACAAGAATCGACGTAATTAAGTAAGGAAGACCAAATAAAGTATGCATCCAGAAGATCCAAGCTAGATCTCCTTGAATTCTGCATCACTTGAATACAAACAAACAAAATTGTAGGGGTGAAATTAGCATTTGCATCGTCAAAAGTTCCTTCAGTTGTTTGGTGCATATGCAATAGCAAAAACCGCATAAGAACTTGTCAAAAGTTTACAAATTAGAATCTTTTCGATGAAAATAAAGCAATAACCTAACAATTATTCTCCGTAAGAAACATGGGAAACACATGCATGAGATCGATGAACCAACACCAATATAATTGAAGGGAACAATCACGTACTTAACCAAGATCGATGTGCGGTACTCAACTCACCTGCCGGCAATTGGCACGAGTAGTACTGCTGCTGCGCGGCGGTGCTCGGCATCGCCGAGGACGAGCCGCGGGGGCTCTCCACATACCCCATCTGCCGCGAGATGGCGAAGAGATCATCGCTGCCGCCGCTGTCCACGTCCCCCATCAGCCCCGACGCCAGCGCCGACGACGCGCCACACGACGCCTGCAAGTACCCACCGCCGACGGGGCCCGACACCCCCACGCCGTGCGCGAAGAGCCCCAGCGACGACCCTCCCGTGCTTCCCGACGACGAGGAGGAGCTGGCCTGCTGCTCATACTGGCACGCGCTCCCACCCATGGCCATGGGATGGACCGCGACGGACGGAAGGCCCACGTTGGCGCTAGCAGCTGGAGAGCTATTGGCGGCGGGGGAGGAGGCGGCCGCTGCCGCCGCGGCCTGCATCTGGCGCTGGCGGCGGCGCGAGCGGGAGCGGCGGTTCTGAAACCAGTAGAAGACGTTGGCGTCGCCGACGGCGCCGAAGCGCTCGAGCAGCTTGCGGATGCGGACAGTCTCCTCCTTGGGCGGGTTGACCATGCCGCTGTTGAAGATGGACTCGAGGATCAGTATCTGCTCCGGCTTGGGCGTCCACCGCGACCGCACCGGCTCCCCCGCCCCCCGCCCTCCTCCGCCGCCGCCACGCTCCTCCGGGCTGCCGCCCGACGACTGCCTGTCCGGGCTGTTGCTGCTCCCCTCCATCGATCAATCGAATTGGATAGGGTAAAGACGGAGCGTTGGCTGAGTGAAATCTTGCTTAAGCCGGAGCAGGGTGTGTGTGTGTGTGTGTGTGTGGCACACGACTAGACTACACACTACGTGTGAAGTGTAGTAGGTTAATTTGTGCTTGGATCGAGAGATGAGGAGAGTAGCTAGCTCTAGCTTGAGGAGAGTCGAGGCACCAAATTTAAGGGCACAACATAATTGCACACTCATGTCTTTGCTGAGGGGCATGTACTTATAGGAGGGGCTAGCTAGGGAAGAGGAAGAATGTCCTGGAGAAGCTCTGCTAATGGTGCTTATCTAAGTGGAGTGGATGAATCGTATATTGCGCTTGCGCATGATTATCTGCTGCTCGGCTCAGCTTCGGTTGAAAAAAAGGCATTAGTTTAGGAAGACCTTTTAATCGGAGGTGATTGTGTGTTAAATCAGCATTTTGTATATGTGAAGCTAACTTCTTGCTGATTGGGTATATATGAAAATTCTTACTTTTGTAGGGTTACGTACGTACGTACCCAGTGGCCTTTCTGCAGAGATATATTCAGAACGTCACACATACCTAGCCAGCTTGATGGAAGTGCTAATTTTGCTGTTAGCTATAACTAGTACTAGTAATTGTGTGGCGAGATTATAATTAGGACTTAGTTTAGGAAGACCGGGAAAGAGTAGGTGGCATGATGACTAATTAAGATGCCCATTGATTACTATTGGCTGGTTTTATGGGACAGTGTAATGTTTCTAGTGATAGCAACGTTGTCAGGATGACTAAATAGCAGAAAGAATCTTTACCTTGTGCTTTGCATCTAACCATCACCTGCTGACTAGCTAGTAGTACTTGATTATCCTCCTTTCGAAATTATTTTTTTGGATGTAAATTCATGCATGGTTATTACTAGCTGCCTTGGTACCCCTATGCATTTCATTCCTTTTATTGTACGTGCATCGATCCCTCAATTAGGCAAAGTGGATGATTTTATCTCTGGTGATTCGCTTCAACCGTTACTAAGGTATATGTCATTTGGGATAGAAACGGATGGAATACGATAGATTAGTCTCATATATGAATACGAATTTATATTTATAAAATAAATACGAATATAAATTTAAATTTTCTCAAATATGAATACGAATTAAATGTCGTAACGAATATGAATTCGAATCGAATGTGTACTTAATTTAATCGAATACGAATATCCTCCTACAACTTCTGTAACAAATCTTAGTAAAATAAATTTATATAACTGGCCGCTGGGCCGACCGGCCAACATAGGAAACAGATCAAATACGAATCGAATAGTCTCAAATACGAATGTGAATATGAATATTCTCAAATACGAATACGAATATGAATATTTTTAAATACAAATTTTGCTTACCACATTCGTATTTTCTCAGATACGAATATCAGATAAAATAGATTATCCGATACATTTTCCCACCCATGTCGTATAACTAACGCTCTTCCTGGCTTGAGAAAAGAATACTAGTATATGCTTGCAACTAACCAAACGCCTCCCGTCTTAAATACTTCTTTCGTTTTGTATATGCACACACGGCATATAGTTTTACAGCTAACGTCCATGGTCAATGGCCATGGCAGATTAGGTCTTTCTCCAATCAAATGGTGAGTTGCATCGATCAACATCACCAAAAGGGCTCAGTTCGTGGCCATCAAATCACACAGCTAATACGTAAACAAATAAGAAGAGACATCCGTGATTGCATTTCTCGTTCAACGATGGAAAAAGAAGCGCCTCAGTTCCCACTATCACCACCAAATTTTCTTATCCTAATTTGTGGGCAAACGAATCATTAACGACTATACTAGTAATAGTCATCCAACAACCACCTGTTTTAAGTGTTAAACATCGCTGCTATCAGCATTATAACTTTACCAAACCTAGCTTTACTGTGTTGCATGTACAAAGTCCACAAAGCTCCCCCGCGAAAAAAATAGTCCACAAAAGCTGATAAGAGGGTGTGGGATCCTCTACATGGTGCTAATCTAGCATACTGACGAAAGCAGAGACGGGCATAAAATTCACCTTATCTGTTGACATCATTACGCATGTAACAAATTGAAAATTTGTAAAATTTTGAATTTTCTTAAATTTTTGACCAAACTTGAAAACTTGCCCAATTCGAAAGTTCTTCAACCATTTGACCACCGCCGCTTGCAATCCACTAACGCCAAGGGGAGCTTTGAGCTCAAGGTGCCACCGCAATGCCGACCGCGCCTTTAGAGACCCTTGAATTCTCTTGACCGCCACCGCTTCGGCCATGCGCCACCACCGCCAAGCTCCCTTCACTACTCCCACCACCAATCCCTGGCTTATAAAGCTGCACCAAACAATCTTTGAGACTCACACTGACCCTAATTGCTCAACAGAAGCCACCCCACCTCCAGAACCAAACCACATCACTACCGCCAACCTCCCCTGCGTTGGTAAGCCCTTTTGGCCAATTTTCTGCCTCAGTTGATAGCCAACCAATTCCACGCAACCGTAGCACCCCTGAGCCTTCACGGTCACATAGCCAAACACACTGACCCTTCCCCTGGCCTCATCTTCACTGACGCCGTTCACCACCAACGAGCGAACTAACCGCACTAGGGCAGCCTGCCTGGAGCTGCTTGAGCCTAGCCAGCCACTGCCCTTAGCCTCCTAGTCACCTCTAGATGCTCAAACCCTCTTTAGCCTCACCGAAGAACCGTCCTAACCTCACCGTGCCAGGAGAAAGCATCAACGAGCTTCTCTCACTACCGACCACCACTACTGACTCCCAAGCCATGCAAAGCCCCAAAATGGAACCCCCTAGCTACACAGGACCCAACCATGTGCTCCATTACCATCAGCGACCTTCACCAGCGCCGCAATTACTCGTAGCCGTTTTTGTTCTATTCGGGCGTACTGTAGCAACCCGAGGAAGGAGATGACCGATCAGATTTGGGCCAGGCCATTTCAGTCCAGTGAACCCAAAACCGAAAATGGGTTAGCCCATCACTGTATCAAACACTATTTACAACCCGACCCCATTACTGTTGAAACCCGAACCCAAATACTGTTTCAGACCCATTACTGTTCCAAACCCGACCCATCATGAATGGTATTAACCCGATACTGTTCACCCAAAACTCATTAAGCAACTTTATACCCATTTTGATAGTTTTGACCCCGTGAAGCCCATTCTCAACTCCATTTAGCATAAATAGACTCCGATAAAATCATAACCAACCCAAATACTATTTTGAACCCAGACCAAGTACTGTTTAGATCTGTTACTATTCACAAAAACCCATTTAACATAAATATACTCATTTCAACCATCATGAGCTCCTCTAACCCATTTTTAACTCTATTCAACCAAACTAAGCACCGCATGAACCCTATCCGCCCAAACCTATTTTCTTTATATCTTTTCTAGTTAATTTATTGTACTTTGTTCCCAGTTTGTATTTTGTAAAACAGGAACTTATTTAAATTTGTTCTTTCACATTTGCATCCGGATTTGACTAATCAACCAACAGAGAACCTACTAGAGCAATTAAAGTGGACAGTGTGAACATGAAGCTTGCAGTTAAATAATCAGATACTGGATAAGGAGGCAAGTCTTTATAACTGATCATATTGAACCTAGTTTTCAAATATAATATTTTACTTTCAAATACAAGTGCACGTTTGCCGCTACTGTTTATGTAGATTGCCTAGTTACACCATACAATTGATACCTATTATTTTCCTTCTTTAATAATACCTTTGATCACCATAGGATACTCGTGGTAGTAATATTACCAGATTATGGTTGTGCTTAGATGTGCTCTAATGGTAAAGTGAAATAAAATATGATTATTGCCAAAGAATCTTGGAACATGACAATGGTAGTGGTAATGTGGGTTACCACTAGAAACAGAGAATGTTTTATAAAATGGTGGAGACTCGAACAAGTGGTTAGTATGAGACTGGTGTAGGGATAACACTAGATTTGGATATGTTAGTTTCTCACCTGAGTCGATTAAGGACCGAATATATGTGCGCTCATTTCTACACTGGACCATGCAACCATAAGTCTAGTATATGATGGACCCAGCCAACATTATGGTTTTGGTGTGGACTCCTGCGCCAATATAACAAAGTTGGGGATGGCCCGCGGGGTCATTGCCTGAGTAAAAGTGATTGGAGTGAACATATAGGGATCACTACCTAGAAGGGACCCAAAAGGTCCTTGCCCTTGGAGAGTGCACTCGACTGATAAGCTAACAATAAGGGTTCTTCAGCATTGAGGGTTAAACCTTCGAAGTAGGGGAAAGTATCAGAACTAAGTATTGTAAAGGCCTTGTTATGATTTCTCAACCATACGTCTACGAAAGTGTGTAATGGCTGATATTATGAGATAACCATATTTTATAGGTAAAGTTGTACACCTTTACAAAGTATTATAATCTATTTGAATAGCCATACTCTCGATCACGGGCAAAGTGTGGAAATACCACAATGTGTAGTTTTCATAAAGTGGTTACTGGTTAATGGTGCTTATAGACATGGAATGTTGGTCTGGAAAAATGATATGGAATGATATCCATGGATTGGACATGGTAAATAACTGTGAGGAGAGTTGCTCCCAAAGTTAATTGAATTTGGATATTTTTATTTTAATTAAAAATAGCTAAGTCATAAGTTTGGAAACTAGCTATGATATGATATTTGACTAATTGGCTTCACACTAAAGAAACATAATGCCCTCCTTTGGTTAAGCCTTGCATATAGATAATGGCCCTATAAATGCATTCTGCTATAGGGGCTTGCTAAGTAAATAGTGTACTTAATCTTATTTATTTTCATCAGAATAGATATTTGAAGAAGAAAGAATGCTTCAACTTTCATGTTAGAGTTACGACCACACTCAAACGTTCTTATGGGGATTTCTTCGATTCTTCTAAATATAAATTAAAGTTTTGGGCTTAGATGCCCATAAAGTTGTTAAAGTTGATGTTATGTCATATTTTAATTAATCAAATCATTTTAAAAAAATTGTGAGCAGGCATGATACTCTTTCTGTCCATAACTGAACTCCTGAGTTGTTACAGAAAGTACAATGATCATATTCCCAAAAATAGGGTCATTACAATGCATGCCTTAATTAGATTGTAATGTACTGAACTAAGATACTCCCTAATATTATGAACATAGGTTGTCTGTACTTTTCTTTTTAGATTTTTCAATAATATATATGCTCCCTCCATTTCACTATATTTATCCATAACTCACCATATGCACAGACCAAGGAATCACTAAATCTGATAAATACTTAATGAGAAATAACCATATATACCCCTACTAAATAACATATCACAACCACTTATCCTTTTCCAAAGCATTTAAGTAGGAGTGGAGAGAGGAAAAATTACAATAACTACACTCTAGATTCCCTTTAATGGATAAATGTATTGAAACGGATACTCCTAAGGCCATGAACAAATATAACGAAACGGAGGGAGTAATTAGGGCACTCCTAATGCTCCTACATTAGAAATGCCTATAGCATGCCAACAAGGATGGAAGATGTGGTGGAGGAGAAACTAAAGAAGAGAGATATGGAAGTTGCATCTTGCATGAGATATAGCATGGGCACACAAACCAACAATGAAGAAACAACAAAAATATGCATTAGGTAGAAGGGTTGTATCCACATCATTAATTGAGTAGAGAGGTGGGGAGAAGAGGGAGGAGAGATGGGATATAACAGAAAATTATGGTATTAGTTGAGTAGGCCAGCTATTAGAAAAAAAAATTCATTGGAGAGGTTATGTACATTGTTGTGCTATCTAGATGATGTGGAGAGCATTAGACATAGCTTGATTGTATCTGCATTGGGAATGCCTTAGAGAACTATCCTAGCTTCTTCTTTTTTTACAAATCTCCTAAGTGTCCCTAGTGGGAATTGAACTTATGACTTCTCACATAACACTATGACATCCAACGTGTACATCACATAAACTAGAAGGATACTCCACGCATTGCAGCAAAAATTTATAGAAATCAATTTGTTGGTTGTAATGTTTGAACAAATCAAAGTGAAACAAGGTAGAGCCTAAAAATATTGTAAGACAATGCAAATGAAGTATATCTATGACACTCAATTTTTATTCAATGGTTGTGAACAGTAGGGTGATGTTGCAAATTGCTTACTAACCATACTTCTATATTGAATATTTAGCTAGTTTTACATTGAATTCACACCTAGGAATTCAATTAAATGTATGTATTGCATATGTTTTGTTTAGTCTAATTAACTTGAATTTACTTATAAACTTGAATAGAAACCCTTAGGCACTCTAGAAGCTAAGCAATGTTGTTACCCTTGAAATTCTAGCATTTTGTTAAACTATATTTGTAACAGCCCCATTTTTGGGAACTGCGCCGTCGTAAATCCCACAACAGCCCAGGAGTTTAGTTGCAGACAGAAAGAGTATCATGCCTGCTTACGAACATTTAAAAGGGGATTAACTTGATTAAAATAAGACCTAACAATCAACTTTAGCAACAACAAGCCCATAATTCAACTTACATTCAGAAGAAACGAAGAAATCTCCATAGGAATGCTTGAGTGTGGTCATAACCTTAACACGAAAGCTTGAAGTATCCTTTCCTCTTTCGGTATTTGTTCTGATAAAATTAAGCAAGATTAAGTACACTAAGTACTCAGCAAGTCACATGAAAAAAATGCTATTTAACTAATTACCAGTATTTCAGGAGATGGAATGAGTTGGGTTCATTATTATTATATTTGTGGATGCAAGTTTATTGGTAAAAAACTTTATATTTTTTAAATGGTAAAATAGTGTTTAATTAACAAAAAGAGGGTTCGTTAACCATCCTTTCCATTACTATATACTTAAAATCTACTTATGTCTTGTTATTGGAATTATGAAACACAGCTCCATTAACCAGGAACACGGCATATTCGAATATCATTTATTATACTCTATAGAGTTACCTAGTTTTATTCACAAAATTTCTCAAACGCTCAATGTCATGTAATAGACATGTGACAGGTGGCGTGCGACTGAGTTGAGAAAAGAAGGTCTTTTGCTGCTCTCCTATTTTTTAGTCTCTACTCAGTAGGGCTGAGGCCACATGGAAACCGGAATTCTACTAGCTAACACCGAAAACACTTCCCAATTTTGTATGCTTCTATCGTTGTTAAGTATGGTTTTACCGCTCTCATACCACTCCCTTTACACGAAGGCCATTCCACTTCTGGAACACCAACACCATGTAGATTTTCAATTGATTTGAGCAACTATTAGATCAGGTTTGATAAGTGAACACTTGTGGTTGAGTGATTTATGTGTTCTTTACTCAGCATAAGGTTCTAGTCCTTACTTTTCACTGCGAGGTAGCCATCTATAAACCAACTCCCTATTGAGCTATGGCACTGCTACCATTCCAATCCAAAGCCTCAACCCTAGGGTAAGGTTGTGGACTCCAACCATCTAGTGGTTTTCTATGATTCATTCTCAAACCTAGTACAATTTTACAAATCTATCGGCAAAATGGTGAAATACTTAGTAGTGTAAAACATTTGAAATCCTAATCTACCACGATAAGTTTTATAGTAGTTACAATTACTAAGATCTGTCAAGGTAAATACGATCATCAAGTAAAATAGGGCCTTTCCAGT
The DNA here is from genome assembly GCA_036346265.1 of Melocanna baccifera. Taxonomy (NCBI): domain Eukaryota; kingdom Viridiplantae; phylum Streptophyta; class Magnoliopsida; order Poales; family Poaceae; genus Melocanna; species Melocanna baccifera. The sequence continues at coordinate 14,936,558 of CM070693.1, forward strand.
GTTAGAACATAACTAATCATCACGTCATTCTAAATAATTATTTTTAAATAAATAACATTACATAAATAAAGAATACTAAAAATACTAATAATTAAATGACGTAGGTTCAATATGATCAAAAACATGTGACTTACCTCTGTATCTATAGTCTTTGATTATTTTACTCTAGTTTCCAGGCTTATGCCAACTACTTGATGGCTCCTGTAGCACTTCTGTTGACCAGCTAGCTAAATCCAGATGCTAATGTAAAAGAATGACTTAAAATAAGTTTCTGCTTTGCAAAATATAAGCTGGGAATAAAATACAATAAAATAATGAGAAAAGACATAAAAGAAAATGGGTTTAGGTGGTTGGAGTTTAAGCAGTGTTTGGGTTGGCTGAACGGAATTGGAAATGAGCTAGATGGGTTCAAAACGGTTAAAATGGCTATAAATATGTTGGATAGATTTTGGGATAAATAGTAATTGGCTGATATACAGTGGTGGATTAGTTTTGGAACAGTGTGGAGTTGGTTTTTGTCGAGATATGGGTTGGCAGAAAAGAGCTTAGAATGGCTTTAACGGGCTCAAAATGGTTAAAATGGACATATCTTGTTTTTCAGATTTCTATGAATAGTAAATTGCTACAGTTAAGAACAGTGATGGGCCGTCCTGATAGGAACAGTGCTACTCGGCTGCTACAGCATCGGGTTTGGCCCACATGAACAGTCTCACATAGTAACTAAACGGCCTGGCTAGGCTTAACAAGAAATAGCCTCTTGGGCTGGCAATTCCAGCCCAGAGCGCACGGCCGCATCAGCCTACTGCACGCAGCACGCATGGTCCGAGCCCTGATGCGCGACATGTGAATAGCCAGTGGCCCGACGCTTCACTCCCCTTACCTTTCTTCAACCTCCGACTCTCCTCTCTCTGGCACAAGAACAGGGCACAATGAGCTCTCCAATATGGCATCGACAAAGCTCATTGGTGGCAGAGGTTGGTATGAAGAGGCTCTACAAGCTTGGTGACTCCATTTTTGATCTTGGATGGACTCAGGGGTGGACGCTAATGGCCAGCGGCAAAGGAAAATGCCACGAGCTCCACCATGGCACAGGGGCTCTCCGGCAGGTCTTCAGCGAAAACAGGGGTGGTTTAACCATCTACAAAACACAAGAAATGCCATGGTGGCGGCGGTTTAGGCTCTAGTGGCTTTACTTGGATTGTCCATAGAGAGGGGTTCATGACCAGTGATGGTTCTCGGTGTTGGCATGAATGGGTTTAGGAGATGGTTCGATGAGCAAAGCTATGTATTCATGATGGTCTCAAGAAGCTATAACAGACTTTAATTGGATAGAAGATGGTTGGACTACGAGATTGGCCAAGGAGGCTCACCGTCTCAAGGGAGCTCACCAACGCCGATATGGTGCAATAAAGTCCACGATAAAGCTTTGGTTGGGTGATTAAGGTTTGTGCAAAGTGAATTGAATGGTCGATTGAGCTTTATGGCTTGGCTAAGGTGGTGGGAGCAGGGATTCGAGTTGAGCGGCGCCGACGCAAGGAGGGGAGAGGGGGTTCCAGGCTTGATCAGCGAAGCGAGGCAGCAGGCGAGGTGGCGCATCATGTACTACAGCTTCTGACGAGCTTGTGAAGGGTGACAAAGGCAGTATGACATGTGCGCTCGCATCGGCCAAGCAGGGAAGCAAAATGTGGCGGAGCTAGGAGGCCAGCGTGTTGCACGTGGAGCGAGACGAGGTGATGTCAACTAGAGGTGGCAGAGGTTGAATGCATGGTCCGTGCTAGCAAAACCGAGGCTCAAGTGTGAACACCGAGGCACTATGGCTGGGAGTTGCAGTGCAGGGAAGTGGCTGGATTAGCTCGGCACATAGCAGAAACGTGGGGAGGAAGAAAGGCTCTAGCAAAGGGAGGAAGGGAAGTGTCTGAAATGGGAAAGCGGAAACTCGGGTAGAATGCCAAATTGGGAAGGGAACTGAATTCAAATGAAATTCAAAAAAGTTCAAAAATTTGCAAATTTTTGGGTTGTTTCAATATTAATCTTCAAAGTTACTATAGATTAATTTTCATCAACCTACATGAGGACCAATTGTCATCTTGTCATGAGAATTTCTGTTGCACTATTACTTGAACAGCTAGTAGTTCCCAATATGAAAAGATGTTAAAAAAATTAGTAGCAATTTTTATGCACCCAACTTTCAAGTATTTGTCTACAAAAAACAGTATATTTTAAGACAATTCAAACTAATTGCTAGATGTGAATCCATCAAAGCAAAAAATCTAGGTGCTGAATCACCATGTATATAATACATTCGCATCAAGGACGGGTGCTCTTCCCCTCTCTACATTCTTTAGCTAGGGTATATGCTCCTCCGAGTCACCCCCAAAGAGAGTCCAAATCACGTGCTGTTAGAAGGCAGGAGGGGACAGTTGGGTCCCACGATTTGGCTTGCCTTGACCTTATTAGCAAGGTGGTGCTGGGCCCGGCCGCTGCAAGCTCTTCTTTCTTAGGTGTTCATCCGCACTTCCATAGCGGATGTTCATAATAGTGACGGCTTATAATTTTTTTATTGTAACTGACTTATTTTTTATTATAGCTAAGTTAATTTATTTGGTATAATTAAAATTAAAAAAATAAAATAGAAAAAATATGTTAGCACATCACGGACAATGCATAGAAATACGAGAAAAAAAACAAAAAAAAGAAAACGACAAAAAAATGAATAGTGAAAAAAGCCGAACGTTGGCGTCGACAGCAAACGCCGAACGCTGAGCGCGACCGAAGTATAGTTTGCCTTCCATGGTCATGGGCAGAATAAAGATTTAGGAATAGGATCGTGCAAGTGTTGGGTTTGGCGGCAACTTCGGATCCAAAGAAGGGTGAGTGGGGGTCTAGGCCCCACTCAAATTTCAGTTTTCCATGGAGCAATCAAATGTCTAACTCTTTGTATTCTCACTCAATCATCAATAACTATATATAAACATTTAAAACGATATTTGCTAATATCTGTTTGTTATTTTCTTATACATAGGTGTGTCTATTTATTTTTTATCCGCCCTGTTCAGAGGCATCCAACTCCGGCCGGAAGCCTCACGGGGCGCATCGGAACGTGGGTGGCCAACGCGATACTATTCGAGACGGTGGATTCTTTGTTTGAGCACATCCCAAGCTAACTAGCATCACCATTGTGACATCTGGTACAATCATTGCTTAATAGCATACTTCATGTGCGCCATCGATTAAAAAAGATTGCAGCGGTTGACATGAGTGCATACTATATTAACGAGGAACATAAAAAAAAACATTTTCGAATAGAATTTTATCTTGAAAGGAGGTATGCATGTATGTCGGCTCAGATCACCAATGGTGCACGCAAGCATATTGTCGCTAACCAGCTCGTTTCAGCTTCAATTTTTTAGACTTTTGGTCAAAGCGGATTCATAATCAAAGCTAATTTGTTATGCTAGAACTAGTGAAGACATAATCCAACCGTTTCTAGCAACTTTATGATATTATAGATTTAGTAGGAACTCTATAACGTCACATATTTATTCTCGAATTCTGTATTAATTTCAAGATGTGTAGTAAGGAGACATACTGTGTGGTGTGTGCATGCGTGGTGGCTAACACATATCAACCAATTGCCCTGCATGTCCACACACAGCGCACGCTCGCCCCATGGGTGCGGAGAATTCACGTACGGATCACAGGCACAGAGGATCCGTGCCCCGTGGTCCCACCGTCAGAGTGACTAGGGCTGACGTGGTGTGGACCCTGACCGACCCTGGGCAGCAGCAGGCGGAAGGGTCAGTTGCAGGCTTGCAGCAGCGGGGGAATACAAGCCGGTCGATAAAAATCCCCTGCTCCGCGCGCCTCGCTCTCACGCGGCGCGCGTAAAGTTAGAAGAAACGGCTCTCCGCGATGGACCGCGCGCGAGTTAGAAAAGGAAAAGGGCAGAGGAGGCGACAGGGGAGGGGTGGGGGGGAGGGGGAGAGGACAACGGGGAGCGGCATGCGGTTGGCCCATGGGTCGGTCGTGCCCGGCCGTGTTCGCTCCGCGCGCAGCAAGAGAGAGGAGTTGCAAGTAAACAAGGGAGGGAAAGCGACAGTAGCGAGGCCAGAAATGCTGTGCCGGTCGGGGCGACGACGACGCGGGCGGGGGGCACTGCGCCACGCCTGTCGCCGTGCCCTGGCTTTTCCTTGCCGCTAGCTGCTGCATCATGCTTGCGCTGGTTGGACCGGAGCTTTTCGCGCGCTATCGACCCCTCGTCGTCGCCTTCGAATCCGATCGAGGCGCCGGCCGGCTGTGGACGTGCCCATTGGTCGCGCGCCAATAATGCGCGAGGCGTCTCTGCGTGCATGATCAAAAGTTACTGCCGCCGCGCGCTAGAATTTGACCTTTCAGTGTTTCACTGCAGAGAGCCTGAAACATGGGGTCGTTTGCGTCGTTGGCTCGGATTCTCATGTAGATCTATGTGCGTGGTTGGGGATCCCATTGCATGCATCAATCATGCACTCGCCCCGTCCCAGTGCGTGCAGCCTTTGCTAGAGTTTTTGTTTGAAGTAGCAAATTTTGAAATGTGTTTAGCAAAAAAAATGGTACCATTATAGTCGTAATTGTAAAATGGCGCTTTTCACTGTACAATCATCGTGCAGCATTAACTTCAAAGCGACACATGGTGGAGCACGATACGATCAATGTGCGGCGTTGGCCACGGACCAACACGGCCACCACATGTTGACCCATGGCTAATGCTGCAAGATGACCATGCAGCGCTCCGCCACGTGTCGACCCGTGGCTAATGCCGCACAGTAACCATACGGTGGACAGCGCTATTTTTGCAATTTCGGCTACAAGGGTGTCATTTTTGCTAATAGCATGTCAAAATTTGCTATTTTGGCCAAAGGCTCCTCTTTGCTAGCTTTGGACTGCATAAATTGCATGTTATTGTTGCATTGATATAAGCAATATCTATAGCATGTTAAATAAACAAAAGGATGATGTGGGAGAGTAATCAAGGAAGAGAGCGATGGTAGTAGTGTCTCATGCAAGATATTGTATATTTGAGAGGACCAAAAAAATTAGAGGATGTGGATTGGTAAAAAAAAAGGATAGAGAGGAGGTGAGAAAAGAAATTAATTGAATTGGGTGGTTACTAGATATCATGCATTAGAAAGATTATTTCTAGTATTATGTCTATATAAAGTGGTACACTATAGATATTGCTACGCAGTTTATTCATTTGGAGTGTCCTAACAAAGTAGATTCGCGTTGCTGCAGTACTAGTAGGGGGACTGGTTCCCTGAGAATCTGCACCGTCGCTTCCCAATATGATGGTTTTGATGCACGCTGCTGTGTAGTGCAATGTACTTCCTCGCATCAAAGGAACATCCGTTCCTTGAAGTTGGCACGTACGTATCCTTTCCGTTCTTGCTTTGACTTTACTCCTAGCTTGATTCACACCGTTTTTTGTTTTTTGTTTTTTTTTTTGTAAGATTGCTTCACAGAATCACAGTATTTAGGTACACAAGATTTTAACATACACTCTGTCACAGCTGGCCGTGCTATACTGAGGTACCGTTTGGAACGCGGGGTTTGTTCTCCGCTGTTCCTACGGCAATTGAACTGTTTTTCTTATGAAAATTCCTTCGAAGTTCACGTGTTCCAAAGGAGGCATAAAAGTAGTACCAAGGAGCATTAATCACTTAGCCCTGTGTAGAAATTGGGAAATTTTCTGATTCCTACGGAAATTTAACTCTTTCCTACCTGTTTTCCTAATGAGTGATGCTGGCCAACACTATACGTTGGAAATGCACGGTATAACAGTTGGAGAATAAATGCGCTGGAGAATTGAGCAACGTAAGTTGAAAAACATTTTGTTATTTGAACTTGACCTCATACCAAAGGAAGTATGGAAAACCTAGTTTTGATAGTTCAAAGTAACTATAGGTACAGTAGTACAAACCTATGCAGTGCTAAATAAAATCATGAATTCATGACAGTCTCTTGGATTGAATACTACGGTAATCGTTAGGGATCTTTCTTCACTCGAGTGAAAAGTGGAATTTTCGAGAGTTAAAAGATTGAGATTTAGTTCGATAACACTATTTTTGAGAAGAAAAATCTAGAAACTTTAATAACCCAAGAAGAGAGGCATGCAATGTATTTTGCTATTATAATGTTTACTGAGTACTTCAGTAATTACCCTTGCTATTATTTCCTTGGTTAGACCCTGCTCTAATCGGAGAATATTCTGAGTCGGATGAAAGGGCAGCAGGCACTGTCGAGCTCACCGGGGAGGAGAATGATGGTTGCGAGAAGCCAAGAGAGATAGACCCTCTATACGGTAGTTGGGACGAGTAGGTGACCGGCGAAACCGAGAAGGGGAATCATAGGGTATCAGTTTGTACCTTTTGCCTCTATGCATTTGTAATTAAGACTATAACTCTCGTGGCACATGCTATAATAATAGTATAGTTTTTACATTATTATTTTGTAGCATGATTTTGATAAAAAAAAGTTTATTATTTATCATAATAGTGTTCTACTAATTAGATAAATAATAATCCGTTACTTAAGAATAATTATTCTTGAGATAATTACACGGGGCGTCAGAAAGGAGACCGTTCGGGTGAGGCAATCGGACTGCGGATCGCAATCTCGTTGGTTTTGGAAGAAACGCTATAGCGTTGCTTACTTTTGCTCTATCCAAACAGTCCTACACTAAACTAACTAATCCTTACTGCAGTAAAGCAGTGCAAGGTCAATCGGTAATGTACGTTAGTTTCTTGGCGTTCCAAATTCTCCGCCACATGCATGGCCGACGGCCCAAAAATTCGGCAGCGCCGGGTGGACAAACCGACCGCGACCAGGACTACAGGAACTCCATCGCGTGTGCTACTTGCTACTGCTCACAACTCACTGTCCTAACCAAACCACAAAGATGCAAACATGCCTAACACCACACTTGGCCTCCCTGGCTGGGTTCCTAAAGTTGCTGCCGGATGCAAAGCTGATAGAATCTTGCGTGAAAAGTTGGATAGGGATAAGCTAATGCAATGATCGATTCACCAACATAACCCTAGAAACGAGGGCACGGGGTAGGCTTGAATCATCGGTGCACGCCATCCATTTGCCTGTGAAGTCAACATTGGTAAAGGTATTCAATTGGTAGAACAGTACTAGTAGTATATGAGTTTTTCTTCTTTTTTGTTTTGAAAGTTTCTGTTGCTACAAAAATTCACCTTCCGGTGGCTGATAATGTCGGTATATTAGGCGTCGTTTGGCATGATGGTGACTCTTTAAAAGTTCTTCTATTTTAATGTCAGGACATATTAATTGATCAACAACCTCATTTCTGAAGTCGTAATGGAAATATTTTTAATATACTAATGAGTAAATGTTCTCTATAAATAACTATATTTATGTTGATTCTACTTTCGCAGCGCATATATCAATGACAAAGTTATATGATTAATCTGTATTGTTATAATCTGGCTCCACCAAAATAAGTGGTGGAGATCATTCTCTTTTTCTTTCTATTAATGTGATAATTTCTAAAAAAATTCTTTTTAGGATTATTGTGAGATTTTTTGCCTAAAAAACAAAAGAGGTGCCTAGTATATCACCGGTTGTTTTTTATTTATATAGATGCGCATATGTGATTCCTCGATGGCATTGCTACATCAATGCAAATGCTAACAGCTAACAAGTCAAACCTAACTAGAATTATTCAAACTAAAATCATGTATTTTCATGCAAAGATACTGATATTACAAGTAGAATAAGAGAGAGAAAAGGTACGCCACTAACAGAAAGAACTTATTGTCCATAATTATGATGCACACACTGACCAAAAAGACTTGATTAAATTTACCGAACATTTTCTTTATCAAAGGAGCTTCATGTGTCGACGCGACAGGTGCATTAGCCGTGGACTTTCCGCGAGCAGATATGGCCGAGATAAAATCAAGTAGAACAATGGAGCATGAGTCAGCGTAAGTTTTCGGCTCCGTGTCGGAGTTAGCCTTTTTACATTCCTAATGATTGTGCGTGCATCCAAATGCCTTTAGAACCCGTGTGCATGCAGCTATGTCAGCATTTACAGGCATTGTTTATGCGGTTGCAAATGTTAGGGAATTTTACAAATAGACCATTTACTTGACCATCATCAGACTCGTGGACCTGATCATAGCTAGCATAGCAAATAATTAGCCAAATGGAGTAGTGTTTAATTAGATCGCTGTTTAAATTGGCAATGATTGCCTTTCTTTCTTTTGTCGTTAACCGGAGTGCATTGACAAGTTGTGCATGGTGTGGTCTTGACGTGTTTTTATGGTCTGCGATTAGCTTTACTAAGCACTAAGCTAGCAAAGTGTTTCTCTACTCGTTACCCAACAAGGCCTAAGACCAAAAGAAGTCTAGATACAAAGAGCACAGAACAAAGAACATGCATAAATGTGTACTTGCATATAGGAGCTTTTCAACCATGAGTCATCGTCGTTTTCCCGCTGGAAACATGCAAGTACAAAAGTACTCAATGATTCTACTAATCGATGGCACATCATTTGTGTGGCGTAAACGGCCATGCATATATATATATATATATATATATATATATATATATATATATATATATATATATATATATATATATATATATATATATAGGTTTTGCTTCAGTACTCTTCTTAACAACAAAACTTTACGAATTAAAGCAAATAAAGGTGAAGAGCAATCCTAGCTACTCTGGACGCATACTCCACTCATACTAATCCGTACGTAGTACTGGATTAAACACGTCACAGAGTGATCGAGGTAAAAATTAAATCTTAGTAACAAGCGAAACACTTGCAGGGTATTCTTGGGGTAAAGAAATCATGCGAGTGAAGAGGCGCATGATGAGATGATCGATCGATGCCACGTCCGACACACGACAAATCACTCTCTGCAGCGTGGGGGACCAATGAACAGCGTGATTCGCCAAGGAAAGGAAGCCCCTAAAAAGTAAAAGAGCTAAAGCGGCCAAAGTGCGCCGCGCTCTCTAAAAACTCCCTCGTCCCTGCTCACCGGTAACCTCATCTAGCTGTGTCCCGAAAGCCAAACCAGCGGCTGCATGTGCAATGTATATAGTAGTAATCTCTGACGACCTGCTGGTTTCTTCCGGGGACTGACGACTTCACGAAGAAGCTAATCAAGTGGGCAGCTTTACCTTTGAGAGACAATCATATATGTCACTCGTATGCTTGTCTACTGTTGAAGATATCCTCAGCTTCTAACGTCTTTAGTTAATCAAACCGAAGGATGAAGCTGAAGTTCTTAGAAAAAGAGAGCAAGGAAGGGGGAAGGAGAAAGCGAGACGACGACCGGATCACCTAGAGCTAAGAGAAAGGTGTCGAGCTTAAGAAAGCCAAAACCATGCATGAGAGGTTTGGTGGTCGGGTCAGTGTCCCTCTCATTTCTCAAGACCGATCTGTTCCCTAGAAGCAGCGTATGTGCAGACATTGCTCTCGAATTGCACTAAGCAGTGTTAGCTAGCTAGATTGGTTTATGCCGGTGCGGTCAGCAATATCTGCTTGGCATGTGCACCCATGCTCGCCAAATTGTGTGGAACCCTGGGCTGTTCTTTTCAGCTTCTCAAAACAATTTTTGTTTTTTGCTACAGTATCTAACTTTTAAATAGGGTATTTTTTTTTAAGATGGAGTCTACAAGTTAATTATAGTACACGCTAAAAGCTCAACATATGTACTATCCAAAATCGCAAGCGAGTATCTCTCTCCGTAATCTCTGTAGCAATCAGCTAAAATTCAAAAATTTCAGCTACCAACCATAAGACGCAGCAAAAAAGAACAAACTCCCTTTTGGCCGCGGTTTTGCAACTGGATGCTATCTCCTTGTCAGTAGTTCAGCACCGCCGGCCGGCTCTTCGCTCGTGGGCTGTAGGGTTCTATGTAGCTTGTTACGACGTCAGAATTATGGGCATGCGGAAATCCTTGCCGGCTGCATGAAGTGTACTAGATGACGATGCCAGAAGATGAGCGCTTATCGATATGTCGTTAACGTTGAAGGTGGTCAAACCAAGAAGAATACTCATGGAAAGGGTGTGCTAGCTACACCTCATTGCCTTCAAATTGGAAAGAGATAAGGTGAATTTGAGACAGAGTTAGTATCAACTGTTTTGGTTGTACTACTCAGGAGCAAATAAATTGGTGTGATCCAAAGCTTTTCATGTAATCCATGGACACTCGGTGTTGTCTTTGTTCGAATTAAACTGGTCGAAACTAGCATTTGCAATCGCACGTTCTAGCATACATGCATTGACTCTGAATAAGTTCACTTTGTGATGCGGAAACGAATCCCACGTTGTCTGTGCATCGATCCTGAGCAACCTTAACTGGCCAACTCGCCCCCAGCATAAGATAGCTGTCCTAATTCCCATGTGACCAGGTGCTTTGTTAGCCGTCGGTGCTCTCATATATGCACACGAACTCGTTGGTTACTTCATGAATCGAGTAATGTTTTTGTAGCAGTTCCACATATGCTTTGTTTTTTTTTTTTGAACGGGAGATTCCACATATGCTTTGTTAAACTAAGCTATCTGTAATCCAAATGAAACAGGCTAGCTAGGTGCCACGCACATTTGGGTCACCCTGTTTGCAGATTCTATCCTGAGCTAACCAGTACTCACACAGACAACGCAAGCATGTCAAGATCTGTCAAGAGCTAAAGATCACTGGAGCAGACCAGACACACACAAGAAACCATCACATCTCGGCTTGTGACCCAGCAGTGCAAGTGTGCAACCTGCACAAAACAGCATGTGTGCTCCATGCAACCGAATAATGCAGCGGCGCGCGGGCCAGCGCTGCCGGCGTCTTCTGCCTCGGCGAGCGACCAACAGAAGGACCGAAGTATATGTGCACGCACCCGCAGATCCAGCTGAAACACCAAGCGAAGGACCGATCCTGTCGCGCGGCGGCAGGTTCGTGGCATTGGCATGCCAAGTTGCCGATGGAGCAGAGCAGCACGCAGGCCGGCTTGGTTGCGGTTGGCATGCGACGCGAGACGAGACGAGACGAGACGGCTGCCGCGGCGGGACATGGGCAGGAGGGCATGCCGTCGACCGTCGCAGACGGTCACCGTCCCGTGCTGTCCAGGTAGCATCGGGATCTGGGTGTGTCTCCACGGCGCGGGACACCGCGACACGAGTTCCTTTTCGGCCGTGGCTTCCACCGCTGGCCTCGTGGGGGTCTCTCGTTCTTGCTCCGTTCGCTTACGCATCTTTCTTTGCGGGTGTATGGATCTGTCTCCGGAGTCAATCCCTGTTGCAGGCTTTCGAAGGTAGCGGCCGGGCTTTTTTCTGGTCGTGTTCCACCATGCGTTCTACTAGTACTACAAACGAACTGAAAACTGGTAACAAAGTTTGGAAGCTTGGGTACCGGCCGGCTGCCCATGCTTTGAACTTTCGACATGAACGTGGAACTATTCTTTTTTGCTGCGGGTAGCAGATAATAGCTACCGCTGACGGTTTCTGCTCCTATAGCCATCATCTGTCCGAACAAATCAAATGTCAATAAGTTACTTCAAAAATACTGTTTCGATAAGCTTCTTACGATAAGGTGGTAGAGAAATTGTTCCGTTTATTTATTCGAAAAAAACCGTAAATCATAAATCATAAACTGAAAAGAATAGAGACACAGTTCGTAGGAGACAAATCAGCATTTAGCCAGGAAAGGTAACAAATGCACCAAAATGAACTGTAAATGGCACAAATTTTAGAGCTGCAGCGGCCAAGCTTGATATTTTTGCTTGCTTAGTAAACGCAGCCACCGCGTTGCAGAAGAAGTTAAGCGCGCACGAAAGCAAGGGAGGTTGGTGCGGCAGCGTCGGCGTAGCAACAGCACTCCCCCCCGGACGGCATGGCGCGGGCCATGGGTCCTCGGCCTCCTCGCCACGCGCGAATGCCCCAAACCACAGCACGCGCGGCACATTCGCCGGCCCACGGTCGACAATGGCGCGCGCGCGGGCAGCGCGCCGGCACATTCGGTGCTCTCGTTTGCTACGGCGCGGCTACGGGGCGACGGGCTGGTTGGCCCGTCCTGGGGCCAATTTGACACCCAGGTCGCCCTCCGATCTAATTGGCCGGGCCGACCCCTCGGCAAACTATGCGCCCTGGGCTTCGTGAAATTTTGTTTCTTTTGTGTGTTTGTGTGTGAAACTGGGAATTTTTTTCGTCCTGTGCCATCTCGTGATAGGCTGGCATAATGGTTCCAAATTCAACACCGAAAAGACGAATTCGAACCATATTTTCCGAGTAGAAGCATTAAGGACGAGATGGTGTTAGACCACATGGTCATGTTAGACTATAAGTGAGACAAAACCGAGTTTTGTTAAAATTTCAAAATCTTGATTTCTTGCTTTTCTTGGATCTTTGCCAATCCTTGGCCCTTCCCAGCTCAAAGCCGCACCTGGCCCAACCCAACCCAGCCCGGAACTACAACCGCCTTCGCTGTTGCTGTCGTTTTCGCGCGGAGTACTGTAGCTCGTTCGAAAACGTGGGCGCCGCTGATTTTCTGCCCGGTCACGCCTTCCCGCGCCTTCCACCTCTTTCCAGCCGCTGCCACGCCTCAGCTCCGAGTCAAGGACCGTACAAATAGCCTGCTAGGCCCCTACCAAACCCCTAGACCCTCCCCTGCCAAGCGTCACACCACCCCGCCGAAACCGGCTCGCCGTCGCCGTTTCTTCCTCCTCACGGCCAACCCTTCTCTCTCAGCCGACTTGACCGGCCCTGACACACTTGACCACCGCAAGTCCAGCCTCTGAACCATCAGCCCACCTCACCGCCGCAGGTCACATCAATTAATCAAAATTCGGCGGTCGTCGCCCGATTCTTCCCTCCCAAGCCGACAGCCTCTCTCACAGCCGACCCGACCACTCTGACACTCTTGACTGCCGCCAAATCTCAAATCTCATCTGACACCGCTCGTAACTCGCCCCTGCCAGCTGACCCACCTACCCGCGCCAGACTGACCCCTCCCGCAAGCCGTCGGGACCAAGACAAGCTCGAACCGCCATAACTCGCCTATTTAAAGCCACGAACTCCCTCCATTCGAGAGCACGCCTCCATAGCAAGCCTTCAACGCCACCAATTGCCCCCAAGTTCCCTCTGTCGCCGAGGAACCCGAAAGAGCCCGAGGTATGTTCAAATCCTCAATCCTTTGATCCAGTCGATTAGAGTTCGATTCCACTTGTGAGTAGCATCACTAGGCCTTTAGGAACCTCCCCGAAGCACTCTCTTGAGCTCCCATCGCCTCCCCTGCCCTGTCCACGTGCGCCGCCGTCATGCCATGGAGGCCCACCGTGGATGGACCGAAAACCAAGCTTTCCCCGACCGATCCGATGCTTCAGTGAGCTCTCCCTAGTTCCGTAGATGCTTAAAAGCGAACCTGCTGGTCTCGAAAACCCTCGGATCATCCCCATGCCATTAGACACCCGAAAGCATTCATGGCGCCGCCGCCAGCGATCGCCGGAGTTGCCGTCGGTGACAAGCCCAAAAATGGAACCCTGGATGTCCCAGCTACCCATTCCTGCTCTCCGATTGCGTCGCAAAATCCCGAGAACCCTTCGATCACCGCCCCTCTTTCTATCTGCTTCACGCGAGCGCGTTCAATGAGGAAGATGACATCAGAGCGCACGGGTTCGGCCGTGAACGATCGCAACCCGCGCGGTGAACGATAAACCCTACCGTTCGCTCACCCAAACCCGATAAGCAAGTTTATACTCATTTGAACCGTTTCGAGCCCCCGAACCCATTTCCGATATTCATTTTCCCATACCAAGCCCTCCTAGCCCAAAACCTTTATTTTAAATTTTTGTCCGATTTTATTTTCGTTTTTCCGGTCCAATTTCACTCCTTCGAAAATAGACCTAACTTTGTTTTTTTTACGCTAGTTTCCGACGCCGCCGACCCGCCGACACAGGAGGAGGAGATTCCAGTCTCATCTCAAGATTCTACCGAGTACGAGTTAGTTGAAATCCCGGAGTCGCAAGGCAAGTCACATTATTTTTGATCATGTTAAACCTATGCCCTTTAATTATTTAAATACGCAATATTTTTATTACATTACTTTTGCACTGTTATTTTATGTACAATTATATTTAGAATATCATGTTTTAGTTATAACCTACCATCGATAAAGAAACCAACTTTCACTTTGTTGGCCATACTCATTTGGCAAACCCTAGTACATAAAATATAGAATTACTTGTACCACATGGTAGTATAGGAACTCATATTCAACACTGTTAAGTGATCCGACACTTGTCGGTAGGATTTGTAAAAAATGAAAATGGAGGATAAGGAGTAATTCACGGGAAGCCATTAATTGGCCGGGTCCCCCGACCTTACCCTGGAAGGAGAAGGCATGAAAATAAAAGGGTGCGGTACAGTGGTACTGGCTAGTGTCAGGAGATACTAGCGGTGATGCCTCGGCAAGATTTTAAGGACGAGACCCTTATGCCTAATAAAGGACATAGTACCTGCTCAACCACAAGCGTTGATTCGTTAAACCTGGATTAGTAGCCACTCAATTCGGTTGAACCTCTACTAGTGAAAAAGAAGGAATAACGAGAGTGGTACAGTCGGACTACAACGATAGATCCTTACAAAACGGGTCCCTCTTTCTGACGTTGGCCAGTCGGATCCCCGGGTTTGTGTTGGTGCCTAATCTATCGGGTAGAGGCTATAAACAGAACTGGGTGAGCGAAAATATTTGTTTTCTTAGGGCCTGTTTGGTACAACTCCTGCTCTCAGCTTTTCAATAGATTCTCATGGAGCTGTGCCAAACACCCAGATTCTCAAAATGAGTAGATTCTGCTTCTCGCGAGAAGCAGACTCTAAAATGAACTAGAAAGGAGAAGCAGTCTTTTGGTGGATTCTCGTAGGAAGTTGTTCACCCTACATCAAATCAGCCCATTGAAGTTAAAAGAAATTACCCGCGATTGCCATCCAACTACCCACCCGAGCGCCCCCCTCCCTCTCCCCAGTCGGCGCCTCCCTCGCGCTCCCCACCCGAGCGACCCCTTCCCCTACCCCTCTTGCGGTGCCGCCCCCCTCGCGCTCCCCACCCGAGTGCCCCTTCCCCTACCCCTCTCGCGCCGCCGCCTCCCCCTTGCCCTCTCGCGTCGCCGCCGCCTTCCCCTCGCCCCTTCCCCTCTTGCGCCGCCGCCTCCCCCTTCCCTTCTCGCGCCGTCGCCTCCCCCCTTCCCCTCTCGCGCCGCCGCCTCCCCTTTCCCCTCTCGCGCCGCCGCCTCCCTCCAGATCTCGCCCGACGCCGCCTCCAGCCCCGGCACCGCCCCGGCCTCCCCCGGCACCGCCCCTTCCTCTCGAGCTCCGGCGCCGCCCCGGCCTCCCTCCTCCTGGACTCCCTCCGACTGCTCTAGATTTGGTAATTTGGGATCAAGATTTGGTAACAAAATTTCAGATATGATATTTCTTCTTTTTCATGTGCATATGATAGATGCTAGTGGCCACAAAACATTACCCTTTAATTTGTGAACAAATAACTCAAGTCAGCGCCTTTATAATTTCCATTTCAAATATGCTTACACTGGGGGTTGAAATCAAAGTAGTTTTGGATGGTCCTAGTTGATCTAACAGAGTCATCGTTAGAAGTTCTTGTTTTCATGAAAGAACAAATGCACAGCTGCTACCTGTAACTTCTTGGATGGTGGATGCTAGAACTTTCCCCTTTAATAATTTCATGCTATACAACCAATTCATGGTACATAAAGGGTCAAACAATAGTTTAGGTGAAGACAAGAAATTTTTTGTTAATTCAATTAATTTGAGGATTCTATT
Source organism: Melocanna baccifera (assembly GCA_036346265.1). NCBI lineage: Eukaryota > Viridiplantae > Streptophyta > Magnoliopsida > Poales > Poaceae > Melocanna > Melocanna baccifera. Next base: position 14,952,409 of record CM070693.1, read on the forward strand.
TAAAAACTTGCAGCAGTAAATTTGAAACAAAATACACCATTTGCAATTTCCTTTAAAAAAAACAATTGCAGAAGTGTGGCTCTTATACAAGCACAGGTGATGGATTAATGACAGTACTCAAACTAGTAAATATTACAGTTTCTCATCGTTTTGCATGTATAGTAATAGGTTATACCATTTATGACCAACCAATTTGCATATACAAGCATATGACCAACAAATTGGATATCACTTTGATTATGTTTTATTCTTCAGGGATGCTTGCTCTAGAGACGAGGAAAGAACTTGCTCAAACATTAAAGGACACTAAAGATTTAGATTTGACGAAGCATAAGACACAATGCTGACAGAAGAGAGAGCATACTTGTAAATGTCTTGTGAAGCGGCAACAGAAGAGAGAGCAGCAACAGGGAACGGATTGTGCTCATTTTGGATCATAGACAAGCGTCAGCAGCAGCAACAAGTTTAATTTAGTTGCAGTTTTATTTTGGTATTGTATGTTAAATTGTAATTCAGAACGATGAGATAAATTTTTACTTGTGATTGTTAGAGAGAAATTGTACTTCTGAATGGATGTGTCTTTGTTCTTGTGAATGCTAAATTATGACGTCCCTTGGAATAGGAGCAACAGCAAGCAAGTTTTGTTCAAGTGCAAAATTATGTTGTATGCACATACACTTTCAATTGCAATGTCAATGCATCTTACAAGTCCTTTTTTGGTCATTTTGATATTATAGCTGGGAGCAGCATCAAGCATGTCTTCATGTCTAGTAATATGCACAAGCATGTCTTCATGCCTAGTGATATGCACAAGCAATAGTCACTACTAGAAAACAGATCATCCCTCACGGTTCAAAACCGTCAGATTAAATATCCCTGACGGGTTCCCGTCAGGAAAATCCCGTCAGGGCTGGCTGGTCAGGGAAATTTAATTTGGCTGACGGTTACCCGTCAGGGAATATTAACCTGACGGTGTTACCCGTCAGGAAAATTTAACCTGACGGTCGGTTAACGACCGTGAGGAAAATTGATTTAACCTGACGGGTATTAACCGCCCGTGAGGAAAATTGATTTAACCTGACGGGTACTAACCGACCGTGAGGAAAATTGATTTAACCTGACGGTACTAACCGTGAGGAAAATTGGCACAAACTAACAAAAAAAACACATTAGAACCCGCTTGAATAGGGCTGATCACTCATTCAGTTAGATACATTCAGTTAGATATTAGAATTTACATCTATAAGTCCTTTGTTATGATGAAAAACACACCGCTTGTACTGGAAAGTACTCTGTCCCGACTTAGTAGTTAAAAAACTAAGCTACAAATATGAAATATGTACTCACACAAAGCCAATTATTCATAAATTCAAACAATCTTGAATAACTAAATATGTTCACAATATTATAGGCATCATACCGTGTGAAATGGCACATTATCTTTACCCATGAATTGAAACAATTCTACATTATCAGGATCCTTCCACCACTTCTCCCAATCAGGTGTATAGGATGCTGTGATAGATATGTAGCCAATCGGTGCATCAAACCAAACATAGAACACCTGAAAATAATCAAAAGGGGAAAATAAGATAAATGCATAACAGAAGAATATATTCATATCTGATATCCCCATTTAAGATCTCTGGTGATACAGCGTGGCTTTAACCCTTCCTTCAGCCATGCGTTTGTTGCTTGATTCATATCCGAAGTATTGTTGATATAGTTTTCCAACTTATCTCTCAATAGAGTAAGCTCCAAGAATAAGTGATACAGCAAAATAACAAACGCACAGTATCGGAAATGCTTACCTTACACTTGGGATCAATTAGCTCAGTTGGATTCAACAATTTGCTGCACTTTTCACACTGATCACCTCGTGCCGCTTCATAATTACAGCTTTCTGTTGGGCATTTTCCCTCGACAAGCCTATCGGCTAAGAATCGTTGGCATGTATCACGAGAAAGTCGCAGCAAAGCGATAAATTGTGTATCCCGAAACAACATGCAAAGATGAATAAACAAGTACAAGACCAAGAATTAGCTGTACCTGCTGCATGGTATTTTCTGTGAGCCAATTGTTTCCCATCAATGAAATCCATTCGGTAAGTGACAAAATTCACCTTTGGCATCACATTCCCCTTTGACTTGCATTCTGACAGCTGTATACATTAATAATGAAGACATTTGATCTTTGCTAACCTCTATACAAGCAAACTACTCAAAGCAAAACCATTTCAAACAAGGTGAACTAGATTTTACAAAACACTACAGGAATAACCAAAGGAAATTCCTAAAATAAGTCTAAATAAAATGCTTATGCAGCACACATGCGTCGCAAGCATCCCCAAAGTAAACAATCTTGCACAGCCCGTGCACACATGCAGCACAGGCCGAATGTGACGACGGTGGTGGTGACTGGCGCGCGCGCGGCGGCGAGGCGCGCGCGGCGGTCGGGAGGCGGCGCCGTGAGCGCGGCGGCCGGGAGGTGGCGGCGGCTCAAGACGCGACGACCGGATCTAGCCGGATCCGGCACGGGCCGAGGTGGATCCGGAGAGGGGCGAGCAGATCCGGCGGCGGGGAGGCCGGATCTGGCGCGGGTCGGCGGCGGGAGCCGGATCCGCCGGTGAGGGGTTGGGAGGAGAGGCGCCGAGGCCGGGATGGGAGGAGGAGGCGGGCACGCGAGGGGATGGGGTGGAGGAGGCGGGCGCGGGGATGGGGCGGAGGAGGCGCGGCGAGGGGATGGGGAGGAGGAGGTGGGCGCGCGAGGATGGGGCGAGGAGGCGCGGCGAGGGATGGGGCGGAGGAGGCGCGGCGGGCGAGGATGGGGCGGGAGGCGCGGCGAGGCGAGGATGGGGCGGAGGAGGCGCGGGGCGGAGGAGGCGCGGGCGAGGGGATGGAGGCGCGGGCGAGGGGCGAGGGGATGGGGCGGAGGAGGCGCGGGCGAGGGGCCAGGGGATGGGGCGGAGGAGGCGCGGGCGAGGGGATGGGGGCGGATGGAGGCGTGGGCGAGGGGATGGGGGCGCGAGGGGAAAAGGTGGGGTGTTAGGGTTTCTAATTAACCTCACGGGGATACGTGGGCCCGTGAGGAAAATGTATTTTTGTGATGGTGATATGTGGGTCTGTCACAAAAATTGATATCCCTCACGGTCTATGCGGGCCCGTCAGAAAAATTAAAACCCGTGAGGGATGATCCGTTTTCTAGTAGTGAGTATTAGATGGTGCCGACAATAATCACCATGTGCATGTCGGTATGTCTGGAGCGAACCATGGCATCCAATCATAAATGCATTTGTATACTACATTCCATTTTACTTGGTCTTGAGAAATCTATGTACAGATAGAACTAAAGTGTTACAGTCAAGGAATCATAATCTATTTGTCTCCAATCCTCACTTTGATGGATTTATAGAAATAGCAAGTAGATTATCAGAGACAACTAGGGGTGACATGGTTTATTTCCCTCAAATCTCATCTTTTATGAATCTGTAGTCAACCCACTAGCCAAACATTTTTCAGAGATAGCTCCAGATTCTCAGAAAAATGGATTCTTACAGAATATGGAACAGAAGCTGAAAAATGAGAATCTGAAGCTCTACCAAACAGGCCCTTAATTCAGTCATGAGGATTAAGAAATCTTGTGGGTAAAGCTGAGCAGCTCTGCAGAGTGAAATATAAATAGTATTTGAATACGCCGTGCTTCCGGTTAACGAAGCTATGTTTATTTGGGTGACCCCATTAATGAAGCATAAGTAGATTTGAAATGGTTTTGGTAATATGGGAAAGCTAATGAACAAGTTTAACACCCCAAATTATTAAGAAGTCTTCATTTGTTTCGTTTTAAACTTAAGACGTTTTATAAAGGCAAAACTGCATCCACATAAAATAATAGAATCGTTATTTCATGTCCGTTGAAATCCCCCTGCATGTAATTATTCAGTAATTTCCCGTGCGACTTGTTGAGTACGGTGGTTGTACTCATACTTGCTAAACAACATAAGCAGAAATCGATCCGCAAGAAATCAAGGTTTTTGAAGAGCCCGAAGGAGACGGAAGTGCTTTCGACGAGATCGACGTTTGGTTTTAGATGTTGTTCTTCGCTCAGGCTTGCCTGTGGCACCTTTTGGTTTTATGTATTGTAAGGGCCGCCGCCCACCACAAGACTTGGCTGTTAAAGCCTCTATATTGTAATAAAGCTGGTTTGTACCCTTTTTAAGTATGTGTTTGCAATGATGACACTCACTTACAGTACCTCGCAGTTGAACAGTTCTGAGCTGCTGTGAGATGAACAGTAAAGTACCGCTCCTGGAAATAGGGGTGTTACAATAAGTGAATTCTTTTTGACTATGACTAATAATTTATGGTTGCGATTGATGACTTTTAATCTTGATACTACTATTTGTGCGAACGAACCAAATATTGATAAGCCGTTTTGAAAATAATGTCTCATTAAGCCGCTTTAAGAGAACAGTAGAGAAATCATTTTATTTATTTATTCATAAAAGCTATAAGCTAAGAAGTGACTTATGTGAAGATCTCCCCGTGGATGCATACGTGGAGGATTCGGCAATCAGAGGTGTCCAGCTGAAGATCGGCATGCAATCTTCTTGAGAGCATGCGACTCAATAAAGATGGTACGTTTCCCATGCCTTGAGAAGATGAGCCGTTGCGACGTCAATTTATTCCAGAAGTTCGAACGACATGCCATGGTTAGCTACCGTTCCAGCTTCCAAGGGAGTATAAAAAGCCCGGCCCAAAGCTTAATTTTTGTTCGAAACCGTAAGCGCACCACCGCATTTGACTGGACGAGCCATGTCTTACGCGTTCAGGATACACTGCCGCGCGTCCGACGACCACAGCCTCGCACTCGTCAACGGCGAGGCCGTCCTCGCCAAGGCCGACCCGAGCGACGAACGTCAGGCAAGGGCTTCCCGTTGCTTCTTAATCGCGTCCGTTTCCACCTCGTCTCGGTCATGCACGCACCACAAGTCGTCTGCGTTCTTGTCGCGTGCGATCTGTGCATTCACCCCTGTGTAAACTGTAATGCAGCTCTGGTACAAGGACGTGAGGTACGGCTCTGGCCTCAAGGACGAGGCAGGCAGCCCAGCGTTTGCCATCGTGAACAAAGCCACCGGAGATGCACTGAAGCACTCCTTCGGTTACCATTGCCCAGTAAGCCATTTTCTTTGAGATCTCGGCCGTCGTTTCTCTGTACAAGAATAATGTCAGTACGATGGCTTCGTTCAGGTCCGAGCCATCAAGTTCGACCCGGGGTATCTGGACGAGTCGGTCCTGTGGGCCGAGAGCGAGGACCTTGCCGACGGTTTCCGGCGCGTCCACATGATCAACAACACGGACTACATCTTCGACGCGGACCACGCCATCCCTTTGTACGGCGGCGCGCGGGACGGCACGCGGCTCATCCTTTTCCGGTGGAACGGCGGCAACAACCAGCTTTGGCGGATCGACCCGCACAGTGCCGCGCCGGAGCACGCGCCGCCCGTCCGAATCGTGTGCCAGAGCGACCAGAACCTGTGCCTCACTGTTCGTGACGGCACCGCCGTCCTCGCCCCCGCGGTTCTCAAGGACGAGAAGCAAGTCAGCTGCTGTTCGCTTCCTAGCTATTTAGCTGCAGAGATCGTCAGCATTTTGCACGGCGTTCTTCACATGCTGTTGCATTTTTGTGTAGTTCTGGATCCGTAGCTTTCGGAACACTGGACGCGTGACTGACAAGGAGGGGCACCGGTCGTTCGCTCTCGTGAACAGGGCGACCGGGAAGGCTCTGAGGCACTCTCGTGGCGACCGGTCGCTATGCACGCAGCTTCAACTCGTCGGAGACAGCCCGGACTCGGTGGAAGTGGAGCTGCTGTGGACGCGGAGCGCCGACCTCGGCGAGGGATTCCATGTCCTCCGGACCGTGAGCAACGTTGGTCTAGTCCTTGATGCGGCGGACGGCGTGACTGAAGCCGGCGGGGCGCAGGACGGCACTGCCATCATCGTGTTCCCGTGGAACAGCGGCCCCAATCAGAAATGGAAGATGCTCCCGTGTTATTGATTAGTTTGCTGTAGTGTTTGCTCTCCTCTGGTCTATTTGAAAGTTGAGTAGTTGTATGCTCGGTATGGCCAGTCTCATGGAACCTAAGTTGTTTACAAGGTCTTTTAACCTTTTAAGGTCCATATCATCCTGCAGAAAATTAGCTGGGAATTTGCCCATGATCCAAATTTTAAAAAAAATTAAGACGATGGCGCTTGGTGTGAACCGCTTTAGTATCAATTTTGCTGTGGAAATGAGACGCATTTTAAACATTTTTGCCTCTTGCTGCACAAACTGCTGGAGTCGACATCAAGATGCTGCTGGGGTTGACAGCCATACTTGTTTTGAACTAACGCTTATGTTTACCTTGCTTTGGTGTAATTCGGTTCATCTCAGTGGAAGTTTTGCATGAGAACTAAATATTGTAGTATTACGCCTTTGCTTTGAATCCTCATCATGATAAATAAGATTCATATATTCAGTTGGACACATTTGTTTCCCGCCAGCTGATCCTTTGTGATAATGAGGGCTGACACAAGAACCCTTCAGATTGTCAACTTGATGACTGATCGAGAAATATTCTTTTTTGGAACACACTACTGTTACAGATACTATATCGATGCAGAATCTCTGAGATTACATTGCTTTTTAGACTTGAATGCTATTGCTAGGCATTTTTGCTTATCAAATGTTTTTGTTGATATCGATGCATTTGGAAGAGTACCATCGTGGAGGTTGACTCTTTCCGTTGCTTAGGGCATCTCCAATGGTTCTAGCTAAATACTATCTATAAGGATTTCATATCATCTATAGAGTATACATTAAAAACTAGCATTCCAAAGAACTATCTATAAGGGTAGCTATTTGATGTTTACATGCACACACAGTCATTTATAGATGCTGCCTCGTTTTGCGTTATAGACTAGAGACAAAATAGTAGCTAACTATTTGTGTTTTGCATACTCTCTTTCCTCCACATAAGATATATGCTGATGTGTACATGCAAATAGTCAGCTGACTCAGCACCATTGGAGATACCCTTAAACAAACTTGAGTGTACCTGTTACTGCAAGTCTGCAACGTATGTGATGGATTAACGTGGCAATAGACTTAGCCGCATTATTATACATAGTAAAATACTCATACCGCACTACTCAACTGCATCTAGTGACAATGGCCGAGGAGAATTTCTAAGCTTTCCTTTCCATGTATCCAGGCATTTGTTTCCAAGTCTCTCTAGTGGCCATACTGAATTTTTTTTCACTGAAGTACTAATTCACAAGCCCTACTGAAAGTTTGAAACCATAAAAACAGTGGCACAAAATGCTGTATGATTTCTGAAATGGTAAACTCTTATTGTGAGTCGTACGGTCAACCATCACAACGCAAGTGGGTTAGCTCTTATTGTCGATCAGTAGGATCAGTTTCTGAATTTGTACAGTTAACTCCTATGATCGTTCTTATCATTTGTACAGTTAACCATCATAAGGGTTGTACGTTAGCTCTTGTTGGGAATCAATACGATCAGTTTCGAAATCTGTACGGTTAACTCCTGTATGATTTCCGTTTCATATAAATCAACTAAATTTGGCGGGCGGATACACAGCATGGGTACAAGAAACCTATCCTTTGGATAGTTGACAATGCAGCAACCAGCAATAAACCTGTTCACTGCAGAAAGAATTGCCTAATATACACTCAACAAAAAGAACCAAAGAAAGGTGTAAAGCTATCCTATCAGAATGAACAAAAGATCACTGTGTGACCCCCCTAACCCTGAGCTCGAGCCAATGTACTCATCTGAACTTCTGGATGAGTGGCATCTTGAGAATCTTGCGACTTCTCCATTTCTCTTGCAATCTGAATGTCACTGGGGAAGAAATGCTCCCTGATGGCCTTTGCGGTAAAATGAGGGATCATTCCGACGACAATCACTGCAAGCAGCAATGCCCAAAACAATCCAGTTCCCATCACCTTATAGATTGCCCTGTCATACAATTATAGAATCAGCAACCGGGTAGTTTTTTTCTCCTATTAAGCATGCAAGCAAATGGTAAGAATGAGCACGTACCAGAAACCAGGCAAGAAAGGTACGGAGTCTATGACCATGACGCAAATCAGTGTTGCAACAATGCTGCCCCATATTGCTGCGTGTGTGATCCAATTCCACCTGATGACATCCATTGCAAGGTGAATGTTGACAAGAATGACAACAGAAAGTGTCCAGAGGTCTCCCAGGCTAGCGCCGTCAATTGTACTCTTTCTGTATGCGAGGTAAGGGATGAAGAAAACTGCAAGGCTCTGCCAAATGGAGTCCATCATGATAAAAATGAATAGCCTTAGGTTGTAATTCTCCTCGCGCTGCCCAGGGCCATAGAGTTGGGGATATTTCAACAATGTCCTCCGACTAAGATCCTTATCGAGAATGGCAACAACGATAGTCGGGACAGCAGTATATATCACAGAATATAACACACTGCTCCACTCAGTTATTGCTGTTGTCAGGGTGAAACCAGTGTAAAGTACATACCTGCAATGGTTAACGAGTTTATGTTTAACTCTTAATGCAAATTTAACAAACTAAGTAACAAAGGGAGTGCACTTACCAGAAAAGCACAAAGACAAAAGTAGCATTTCTGTAAAAGTTATATAGGATCATGTAGCCCATCCTCTGGTAGTTCCAGTGGCCATGGACCAACAACAGGGGAACCAAAAATCTGAATTGCCCCATGGCAAAATCTGAGGCCATAACAGCTTGCCTCCCCTCTTGCCCACTGATGCCAACGCCAACATCGGCCATTTGAATCATGGATACATCATTTGCACCTGAAAAAATACTTCTTTTCAGATTGATGAAAAAATCCAGTAATTACAAAGTGATAGCTGAAGTGCTGAGCTAGTTTAAAACAAAAAACCGTACCATCTCCAATAGCTAGAGTCATGTCGCTTGTTCGCTTCTTTATTAGATTAACAATGCCAGCCTTCTGTAGGGGAGCCACCCGACAGCATAGAACAACATCACAAGCTATTGCGACTTCAAAAAGCTGCAAAATTGGTATTCCATGAGTTATTCTTAACAGAATTCACTCACATGATACAGATACTAGGATGATTGCATACCTTCTGCTCCCGTTCTGTATGAAAAATGTTCTCCTCCCGTTCTGTATCAAAAATGTAGACGAGGCTGTTGCCATCGATGATCAAAGCGAGGGGCACTCTAGCTTGAGAGTCTGTCGATAGTGACCGAAGTTTGTTAACCATGGAGGCTGCATCATCTAGACTCTTTCTACATGACTCTCTTGAGTGACTATTGATTACAATCTGTGTCATTTCCCTTGTCAAAAGCTTGCAGGAATAGCCTATGGAGATGGCGGTTTCTTGCTTGTCACCTGTTAGTACCCAAACCTTAATCCCTGCTTGCCTCAGTTTTTCAATTGCTTCAGGTACTCCATCTTGCAGCTTGTCTTCAATACCAGAGGCTCCCAGTAGGCACAGGTTCCGTTCAATATTGGCAGCCACGCCACGGAGTTGGTTCCCTCTTCCTAGTAGTGCGGTGCTAGCCTTCTCATAAGCCATTTGCCACTCCTGAAACTCTGCCTGGCTAAGTTCCCGCATACCAATAACAAGTGTCCGCAGGCCTAACGACGAATATGAGTGGAGATGCTCCGCAGTTGCTTGAACAACATCTGGATTCAGTACATTGTCAATGACTCCAAACATCGAATTATCTGCACCTTTTACAAAAAGCTTGACAGTCTTGTCAGGGCAACCAATTATAACAGACATCCTCTTGCGATCGCTGTCAAACTCATGAAGACCAAGAACATCAAACCTGCACATGAAATCAGGCAACAAAACAAGTCATTAACGATGTTTAACAGGACAAAAAGGTCACGAGATCCAGATGCACAATAAACTGAAGTAAAACGAAGCATTGCACTAACAAACACTAGTCTTCTACATGTGCAAAAAGCAGTAGGGAAATCTACTCAACCAGTTGCATTCATCAATCGATGCTAATTCAAGTGAAGCAGCTCCTACAGTTTTTCAGCTGCCCTACTACCACAAATAGCATCAATTTTATGTACTACGAGAAAAAGAGGATGCAAGCAACAGCCACAAACCAACAAAGTTTCAGCTACGAAAAGATACAAACGGCAAACTGTACTACCATGAGAGTAAAAAACCGCACGTCTCTTTGTCCCTATTCCTAATGCTAATCTATCAGTGGCGCTCCACCGAAAGCGCCAACTAGTGCCTACATTTTTAATCGCAAAGAAGGATGTCTCGATCTGTACCTCTGCTTCTCACCAAGGACGTCAATTACAATGTACCCGGAGGTTCGTTCGACAAGCACAAACCCGTACGCCGCCGCGGCAGAAACCAACGCCTGCTCGTCCGGCGACTCGCCTTGGTAATCGATCACCTTCTTCTTTGGGTCCGGGCCATCAAGAGTCATAGGAACAATGGTGTTGCACGTTGCCAGGGCAAGGAAGAACTCTCGGGCGTACCTCCCTTGCTCGGTATCACCCCCATCCCTCAGCAACTCCACCAGCTCTCTGTCCGCGTTAACCGGCATCTTTGGCGCCCAAATCCGATCACTTTCTGCTGTGAATCAGATGCTATCAATTCCAAACCCTGACTCCCCTAATCAAAAGAATTCATTCAGGATAAGAGAGAAACTAGCCCTACCAACAGGTTGCTGCCGTGTGATGTCACTGTAATCGACGCCCTCAATGCTAGCACACCGGAACTCCATCTTGTTCTGCGTGAGCGTGCCGGTCTTATCGGAGAAGACGCACTTAACCTGGCCTAGGTCCTCGTTGATGTTGAGAGACCTGCACTGGAACCTCGAGTTGGACGACGCGTCGTACATCCTCGTGTCCCGGATCATGAAGTAGGCCTGCCCGAGCCTGACGAGCTCCATGGAGATGTAGAGCGAGATGGGTATCATGATCTGGAACACGATGACCGCCATGAGGAAGATGAACACGATCTGAGCCGCTATACCGTAGTAGTTGTAGTTGTTGTTCTTGTCGTGGCTCAGGTAGTCTTTCTTGTGGAAGAACTGCGCGAGCTCGAGCTCGGTCTCGTGGGTACGAAGCCACACGCCCGAGAGCGCGGCCACGAGCGCGCAGAGCACGATGAGGATCGCGGAGAGGAAGAGCGTCTCGCGGTTCATGCGCGTCTCGAGGCGGCTGCGCTTGGTCGGGGCGCCCGCGTTGTTCAGCATCGCCTTGGTCTCGCGCCCCGCATACACCACCACGCCGACGGCCCAGGACGTGTTCTTGAGCTCGCAGCCGCGGAGCACGATGTTGGACGGGCCAAGCGGTATCCGGCGGCTCTCCCCCTCGAGCTCGAGGTTGGCCTGGAAGCCGTAGATGTTGCGATTTGGGCGCTCGCAGCGGATGACGGCGCCGGTGAGCTGCTTGGGCGGCGTGGTGAGCGTTTCTTGCTTTGAGTAGCGAGTCTTGAGGTTGGACTCGCCGTCAAGGTTTAGCGTCTGCACATAGGCGACGCCGGTGGGGTCGCTGGTAGCGAGGAGGACCATGTCCGCCGGGAGCGATTCGTCGGCGGTGACCCGCACGACGTCGCCGACGCGGACGTGCTTCCACTCGGTCTGGGTGAATTGGGTGCCCGCGCCGGGGGATAGGACGACGGCGAGGCGATTATTCTCGGCGCGGTCGGACCGGTGCCGGCGCCAGTCCTCGTACGCGTCCTTGACGGCGGTGACGATGAGGACGAAGGCGAGCGGCATGACGGAGGCCCCGCGCCCAAAGACAGCGAGCTGGGGGAGCTGGTTGAGGACGGCGATGACGAGGAAGTAGACGTAGGCGAGGCGGTGGAACTGCTCGAACAGGTTGCGCGGCAGGAACGTGAGCGGCGAGTACTTGGCCGTGCGCACGGCGTTCCCCGCGAACTCGAGCCGCTCGTTGGTGCGCGCCGGGTCGCCCACGCGGACCACCCGCGCGTCCTCGTCGCCCAGCTCCTTCTGCGACGCCGACATGTGCCGCGACGACCCGTGGTCCTCGGCCATGGCGGGCGCGCTGACCGGCCAAACTCGCCGCGTCAGATAATCAACCTCGAATCCCCGCCGGTGTTCCCGGCCATGGCGCTCCCGGCGCACGCGTCAAGGTCGGATTTTGACCCGTGGATTGGCGGACACAGCGAGCCCGGTCGGGTTCAAGAAACAGGGGAGCACCGGAGCATAGCAGAACACGAGTTGGGATTTGGAACCGAGGGCTAGGTTGGGTTGAAGTGGATGCCTGGGAGTAACTACGGCGAGTGCTGCATTAAAGATCGGCTGCTGCTGCGCGCAGAGGAATTTTTAGGAGGAGAAGAGGAGGAAGAAAGCAAAGGGAGAAAATACACACTCGTCGCGGAGTTGAAATGGTTTGGTCGTGGCGCTTAATATCTGGCAGGGGGAATTGGTGAGGACAAAGGCACCGTTTGTATGAGAGAGCGAGAGAGACTTGTGGACTTTTATGTGTGCTCCTGTGTTGGGCTCTCTATCTTTGCTTGTGTTTGTTCTGTGTTCTCTAAGTCTAACAAGGAATCTAAATTAGCTGTTAGTCGAGGCATCAAAGGCTAGATAATATTGGATTAGGGGCAGGAGATGTGATAATGCTCCGTCCTCCTAGAAGCTTCTTAGCCTACGAAGGGTAGTTTATTTTGACTTGAGTTTCTAGTTTTTGATTTATTTTTTTATTATTATTAAATTTTATTTTTATATTTTTTGTATTTTTTTTATTTGTTTGTATTGTTTGTGATAGGCTAATCTATTTTTTATTTTTAAATTTTTTTAAAAAATTAATTATGCTAGATATGTCATTATTAACGACAGTATAATTTTAACTAGTTACAGTATAATTTTAATTATAAATTAATTTATTTTAGTCGAACCGAACTGCTCCTTAGGCTAACAGAGCTTTTGTCTTTTAGTTTTTCCCTAGTTAATTTTAGGCGGCTTAATTAGTAAGTAAAGAAATCAATCAAGCTGTCGTACATAGACTCGGAATAGTACATGCATGTCGCTGGTCAAGAATGGATGGAACCGGGCTCCACAAAGTGGAGAGCCGGTGAGGGCTACGCGTCAACTAAGCAATCTTTTTTGGGGCGGTTTAGTACTTGGTGTTGGTGGGGTGCCGGCCGCCTCTGCTTTGTGGCGGAGATCCTGAAGCTTCCAAAAGGCCAAAGGGCTCGGAGATGAGACGATGGTTCTTTGGTGGGCCATTGAGGGGGTGGGTCCCAAAACGGTTAAACCAAATTTTATCTGTGCTGATGCATGGGACCGGTTTCTAATCTTATCATCTTCAAAAGCTTTGCCTCCTATTTTAGGGTAACTTGAGCTTTCTAAAAGAGTCTTTCTTACTGCATCCTAGTGTTTGCGAGAGCTTTAATCTGCGTCCATTGTTTAAACACCTACTCTCTAGTCACAAAAAAATATTGTTTTGGACGTTGATATTATTCTCAAGACATAACTTTAGTCACTAACTTCTACTATCATCGATTAAGAAACATGTATTTTTTGTGACCGGAACGAGTGCTATCTTGAAGGATGGCTCTGAACTTAGAACTGCCGCGTTTGCAGGGATTAAAATGTGTTCCAAACTGCTCTTTAAGTCTAGACTGCGGTAGCGTCGATTTCTAGCAATAATTATTAAGCCAAAATTTGGCAACAAAATCAAACGAACCGATATCTTATGCCCAACATACAAGAAATTAGAAAGGCATTTTGCATTACTTGCACAGCAATCACAAATACCATATCTGACTTGTTGACTTTTGCTATGCCAAGACTACTGCTAGTCTGCTACTTCAGCATTTGAATTCGAATCAAGTCAAGGTTTGCAATTATGTTAAACTAACAAGTGGAATCAAGGTTCTGCTCCTAGAGTTCATAAGCCATAAATCTTCTTTAAGCCGCCGGTCAACGTCCGCACAAGCTAACACCCACTAACTTTCCATAAAAAAAACTACGGTCATGTGCTGTAAACTTCGTGACGAGTCATCCATGGCTTCGTTCTAGAAGCTCATGCCTGACGACAGTGCATGCGCCATCGGAGCCCCCTGTCCAGTCTCACGACCAAATGCACAAGCTAGCTAGGTTGCACTAAATTATGCCGCTACTACTGTTCTTGGCTCTGCGTTTGTGTTCCTAATGGTTTCTAAATTCTGCCTAGATTTGTTTTATTTTACAGCAACTTTCAAATTTTTTAATAATTATTATTTATTAGATTAATAAATTACAGTTTAAAAAGAAAGATGATCTAACGGATGACACAACATTGTGAAAAGTAAGTTTGAGACGTTGGAGTGTACCCATCGATCAATCAGAGCATGGCAGCGATCGATGAGGTGAAATATTTTAGGCGTTGCGATGAAATCATGAATTTGGCGATGCTAGTAGGAGTATGGTGCAGCATCAATTGTGCACAGTGCTGCTTCCCAGAAAATGGACGTGCACTGTGCAGACTTCAATTCCAGAAAAGATGTCGAACCGGAGGCGTTGTCCTAAAATTCAGAACTCGTCGCAGTACATGGATGGATGGGTGACCATATGAACTGGCCACGCCACATCGTTCGCACACTGATTTGACCAGAAAAATAATACATTTCTCTAAAGGAGTATTTTATGCTTGGATTTGATCTGTCCTTGCAAGGTGGGAAGAGTACTCGTAGGAGCTAGCAGGACAGGACAAAATGTGCCCTTTCTTTTCCCTTTTTATTTCCCACCTTTTTTCTACCGAACCAGATTGGGTCAATTCTACTGTTTAAATTTTAATATTTTTTTAAGAAAAAAGGTAAAGGACTTCAGAATAACGATGATGTATAACTTTTTTATTGTAACTGATTTATTTTTTACTGTAGCTAAGATAAGTTATCTAGCATGATTAAATTTTAAAAAAAATAAAAATAAAAAACAGATTAACTCATCATGGGCAATGTAAAGGAATACGAAAAAAAGAAAGAAAAGACAAAAAAAGCCTTTAAAAGCTAAAAAATAGAAAAAGATAAAATTAAGAAACAGTGAAATAAAAATAGAACCAAGAAGTAATAGTCAAAATAAGAGGAGCCAAAGAAACTAACCCGAAAATAACAGTTTGACCATGAAGAAATTATTAATATGGCTTCGGCGAAATGAACTTTGATCACTATTTTGGAGAAGCTCGGGATTTTTCGTTAAGTATAGATGAGATTTCTTGCCATGAAGCCCAGGCATGTTGACGAAAAGGAGGCTTAGGAATATCTTCCCCTGTTAAGTTGTCCAAAATTGACCAATCAGAGCTGAGATGATCGAGGAAGGATCTATTGCAATCATGTGTGCTCCAAGATTCATTAGATCGAGTCAAACCCGTTAAACTATTGGCTGCCAGACTAACGAACCAAGGTGTGGGAAAACGTTACTTATGTCTACGCGTGCTTACATGCTAGCGCATGTTGTTCGGAGCTACCACTTATAATTTTTGGTCGAAAGAAGTCAAGAGTTGTTAAAAAAAACTAAAAAGAACATAGCCCTAAAGCACACCATAGTCTCAAATTAAATCTGCAAAATTGTGATTACTAAGTACGGTGTACGAGCACACTATGTTTGTTCTTTTCGACTATAGCTGATGATTTATAGCTTCAACTGATGTTTTTTGCCCTCGAAACGAGCGTTTATGTGAATAAACTGAATGCTGATAAACCACTTTAAAAAAGATTGTCCCGATAAATCATAAAAAGATAATGGAAAAGATAAACCATAAAAAGATGATGAAAAAGCTGTCCTATTTATTTATATAAAAAATCATAAATTGTAAACTATAAACTATAAGTTGAAAAAAATATAACTAGCCTAGTCATAAACAAGAAGGTTCATTGGATATTGACATGAAGAGACCACACAAGTCCTAAATCATGCAAGTGGTAACATACCGGACAAATAGAGCCGCTAAAATTCTAAGATTTCTCCCTTGCAAATGTACGAGCGTCCCCTAGACACAGGTAAAAAGCCTAATCAACCGGCCCAATGTCCGGTATACCAAGGCATGGAAACTGCAAGGAAATACGCACCGAAACCCACGCGCTCCGTTCTACACGGCGCATTATTGCCACAGGAGGCGGCGGAAAAAGTCTTGCCCGCCGTCGCGTCGACCGTCTCAACACGTCGCGCGCACGGTTGAAGTGCCCCGCGCGCGCCCGGCCGGCGGCGACGCACCGGCCGGCCTTGCACGTCCGTCCGCGTACAGCACGCCCGCCGCCGTGCAGGTGGCCCTAGCTGGCTACTAGAGCTTAGATTGGCTCCCGTCCAGGGGCTGGAATTTTGGAAGCCTCGTAGTCCAGTTTGGCCTGTTCGGGAGAGGCACGGGCCCACATGGCTTCTGGAGCACGGGAGGATCTCGGCCGTCCGGCCACTGCTGAGAGCCAGCACGGGTCAAATCCCGGCCGCCTTTTTTTATTGAGCGTGCTGGTGCGAAGCATGTGCAGGCAGCCTTCGCAAAGTGTGGCGTGATCGGCTTGTGGGCCCGCCTCCGTGCTAGATTGGTGGCTTCGTTTAAGTCTTCTGGTTTTTTAATTTTATTTTTTTTCATTTATTATATGATAATATAATATTTTTAAATTTAATTATTAAAAAACTAACAATCACTACAACACATTTTCAGTCACTATAATAAAAAAAATCAAAAAACCACAACTTATAAACCATAACGATTCTGATTGGTGCTGGAGCCGGAGCGTGATTTGTGGCATGATGAGTAAAGACTCATTTTAAAAACAAAGTTACGTGTTATGACTTTTGCTGGTACCATCAGCAATCTTCCAAGAAAAACGAAATCCTTTTGTTTTTGACTTTGTGCAAGAGCTGCGAGATAATCGAGCAAGCAATATGGGAAGGTGCAAGGCTACACGGTGCACATGTGAAATGCCACATGAATTCCTTGTGTGTTTAGTTGGGCGGGCCCGCATCTAAGCGGGTATGGACCCAAGAAGCTTCTCAACTAATAGAGCTGTTCTTTTTAGTTTTTTTTGTGATTTTCTGTTTTAACTTCTCTAGAAGTCAAAATAAATAGAATTATTTCTCTAAACATCTTCTCGAAACCAGTTTTTAAATGGTTTCCCAAACTCAAAAACATATGTGTTATTTATCGTTGCCTCAAAAAACACAGATAAAAACCATCAATCACAATAAAAAAATAATCAACCACAACCCAAAAAAACAAGACCAATATATCCATACCTTGACACGTACATGTTGATGGCTTATATTAGGAGATTTTCGTATTGGCTGTATCTGATAGATTTTAGCTATGATTAATGGTTTTTTGACTAAAAATAAATAATAATAACTAAAAAATTGATTTTTTTTAAATAAGTGAATGGTAAAAAAGTAGAAGAGAGAAGTGTGCATAAGACATGAGCCAGAAAAGTAACGTGTGTCATATATTCGTGACCTAGAAGTAAAGAAACTGATCTGAAAAGTCAGACATTTAGAAGTCAATAGGAGCAACCTATTAATTTGTACCGGCCCAATGATGTGCTTGTCCCTCCAGATCTCCAGATAGGTTGAACAATTTCATATTCATTCATATTCCGTCGGAATTAATTGTTAAAGTTGGCCTACTACGAGACCTGTCAAATCAATCGCATTTTTTTTTTGCTCACCTAAATGCGCGGGTCTGCTTGCCCCAACGTGTGGTACATGCAAAACTATATGCCCACGACTTCAAAAGGCTCGTGAATTGTACCACAAAACTATGCCCAAAATCATCTTCCAACAAAGAAACAAGGCAGATTCGGAATTCCTTGGTCTACGGATCTTTTTTCCAGGAGGCCAAAAGAAAGAAAGATCAACTTGAAATTGAGATCCAATTTGTCCCTGACCACAACAACTATATTATTAGCACTGATTTTGTGCGTAACCGTGCTAAAAATATAATTTCAGCACAAGAGCATCCTGGGCCCAAAAAATGTTGTGCCCGTTCATATATATCCAGGGTATAAGTACTAACTATCATGATTGATCAATCGAGCGTTGTACTACAGTAGTAAGTAGCATCACTTGCTCGACGGGATAGCACACTTAACCTGAAAAGGCTAACGACTAAATAACGTGTATTATCAGCAGCCACACACCTATTTGCCTGGTAGCGAAGTGGAGCAGTTGGCTGTCTGCTTTTGCTGATCACAGGATCGGAGCAACGTATCAGCGCGGCCGCCGGGCCCAAGGTTTGGTGACTCCAGCGGAAACTTTTTATCCCGATATGTTATTTTTCCCTTATCTCACTACCATCTATCTGACATCTACCTATAAAGGTATCTCTAATGATCCTAACTAGCAACTAATTAAAAGACTTCTACATCATTCATATAGTACACACTAAAAGCTAGCATTCCAAAGGACTATCTATAAGGATAGCTATTTGATACTTACATGCACACACAGTCATTTATAGAGACTGCTTTGTTTTGCGTTATAGACTAAAGATGAAATAGTAGATAGCTGTTTGTGTTTTGTATACTCTTTTTCCTCCACATAGGATATATGCTGATGTGTACATGCAAATAACTAGCTGACTCAGCATCATTAGAGATGCCCTAAATGTCGCGGTCGATCCCATCACAACCCCCCACAGATTTGCCCAGTTAGCTACTTTGTTATCCCAAGCAACAAACGAACCGCGATTTCACCAACAAGGAGGCAATCAAATCGCAAGCAATTTCACCGGCAGCAGCGCAATCAGAAGCAAGAATTTGCAGATGATGTGTAGGGGTGATCGGTCCATACCTTTGCCTGGTGCCGAACACGTCTACGACGATGTGCCCGGAGGTGCGCTCCACGAGCGTGTACCCGTACGCCGCGGCGGCGTAGACCAGAGCCTGCTCGTCGGGCGACTCGCCCTGGTACTCCACCAGCTTCGCCGCCGTGTCGGCCGTGTCGACGACGATGGGCACGATGGTGTTGCAGGTAGCCAGCGTGAGGAAGAAGTCGCGGGCGCGGCCGGCCTTGGTGCCCGCCCCGTCCTTGAGCAGGGCCATCAGCTTCGGGTCCGTCTTGACCGCCGTCTTCGGTCTCAGGAGCACGCCGTCCACTGCATCAGACAGGACGACACTTGATTCAGAAAATTTTCACATGAGCCACGGTAGAATTAATAGCAGCATTGCTGCGTGCCTGAGACTGAGAGCTCAACTGTCATGTCTTTTTTTAATGAAACGAGATGGTCCATGCTTGGGTTAACACAGTAATCACTGGTGCACTGCTACATTTTGCCTGGTAATTGCTCTGTCGTGTCAGGCTTTGAAACCAGGGAAATGATGACACGATTCATCGTTACCGATACATTGAAATTCCTAAAGAACGCAAGCTGTTGGATTAGTTGAGGATGTCTGGTGATTCTATTCTTATCCGAAGAAAATGTTGGTTATCCCCGAGCAGTGATCCTAGGTTGCGCCGTTGGCGAGGGTGCTGCCATCACGTCGTGAGGTACAAACAAGACAGTGGCAATAAAAGCTGCAGCATTTTCAGGTTCACATAGTTTATCGTTCTGTTCTTTTTGATTTTTTTAGCCAACTTTTAATTTCAATTTTTTTCAATAATTATTATTTATTATACTAATAAATTCAGTCAATAGTATTAAGTTGCATGAACCAACCAATTCACCTAAAAGTTTAAGCTGATAAACAAAGATGGACAATTCACTTATACTTCAACACTCTCCCTCACGCATAGGCTCTCTCAGGTCTAAAACATGGAATAGAAGTGGGCTGTAATTATTTTATTTAATTGCACCAACCGGGTCTCGAACTCAAGACCTCTTGGCTCTGATACCATATTGAGTTGCATGCACTAACCAGTTCACCCAAAAGCTTAAGCTGATAAGAAAAGGTGGACAATTCACTTATACTTCAACACTCCCCCTCATGTGTAGGCTCTCTCAGGCCTAAGACGTGAAATAAAGTGGGCTGCAATTATTTTTTAATTGCACCAACCGGATCTCGAACTCAAGACCTCTTGGTTCTGATACCATATTAAGTTGCATACACCAGCAAATTCACCCAAAAGCTTAAACTGATAAGGAAAGATAGACAATTCACTTATACTTCAACAAATAGTCATAGACTACAATCGAAAAAACGACTAAGTCCTGCGTCCCAAAGTGCCGAAAGAGCCAGCTTTTTCCTTGTGGGATCAAAAATGGAACGAAAAGTTCATTGAAAAGTTTGACTTCATCAGTTCCATAGTAGTAATAACCAATCAGTGATGAACAGTAGTGCACATTTACTTCTCGTCCTTGTCTTATAACCATGGAAGTTTTTCTTTTCACGGGTAGGGGCGTTCGAAATAGCGATAGCTTCTAGTTTCTGACTGAAATTTCACTGTAGTTGGTTTTTTTACTGTAGTTGAGTTGTCTTTTTAGGCATAATTAAATTTAAAAAAATATAAAAATAGAAGAAAAATATGTTAGCCCATCACGGACAATGCAAAGGAACAGGGGCGAAGCTAAGGGGGGCTTAGTGAGGCTGAAGCCTCACCTCCCCCGGTAGAGAACCGCCCCCGAGCGAAGGCTGGGTGGAGGCGTGGAGCGGAGGGGGAGGGCCAGGAGGCGGGGAGCAGAGGGGCTGAGGGGGGAGGTCAGAGGCGGGGTTGTGGGGAGTCGGGAGTGGAGGGAGGACCCGGAGGGGGGAGGCTGAGAGGCGCTGAGTTGGGGAATGGGGAGCTGCAGCTTGCGGGAGCGCGGGGCAAGGAGTAAGAGGCGGGGACGCTGGGGAGTTGGGGATCTACAGGACAGCGGGAGGCCCGGGACCGGGAGGCGTGGAGAACTGGAGAGGCCGACTGGTCAAGAGGAGTCGGTCGGGTGAAAAAAAGGCCGATCGGTCGAGCTCAGTATTAGTAAGTATGTATAATGTATATAGAAATGTACTAATATAGAATCATAGATAGTTAATAGTTTAAATAGTTTAGATCGACAGTAATTAATTTGTTTAAATAGCATAATTAATTTAGAGTTTAGATTTTTAGATAGTTTAGATAGCACAATAAATAATTTTTTCACTTATAATCTTTCTTATCAATGTAATATGTAAATAGTTTTGTAAATAGCACAATTAATTTGTTTAGATAGCACAATTAAGTTCGTTTCTTATCAATGTAATTTGTTCACTTATAGATATATGTAGATAGTTTAGTCTTTATTAATGTAATTTTTATAGCTTTGTACTAATAGAAATTAATACTTTATTTATAGATTTAGCAATAATGGAGAAATGAACTTTGTGTAACTATTTTGCAAGCAATTCAAGTAGTTCTCGTCCAACCGATGAGAGTACAATTCAACAAAAGAAGCTTCGACTAGAATTTAATCTAAATAAAATTATTGCCAATTCGACGCTTCGCATACCAATTAAAGATTATGCTAACGAAATTAGAGATCAATTTAGTCTTTTTATTGCCATTCACAATTTCCTATTATATCACTAATTTTGATATGTTTTATATATAGGTTATCGCTACTCTGTACTCACGGCAGAATAATTATATATTTTTGGATATACGCTTTCTATTATCGAGGTACATACTTTGTATTTCTCTGTTTTTTATTTTTTTTCCATCCAATTGTGTACTTTCTGTGTGCGTTTGAAATTCCATATGAGTAAAAGACTACATTTATATCAACTTAGTTTAAATCTATAAATAGTTCAGCCCCCCTCAATTTCATTCCTAGTTTCGCCACTGCAAAGGAATACGGAAAAAAAAGAAAATATAAAAAGCCTAAAATATCTAAAAAATAAAAAAAATGAATTACTGAATAGTGAAAAAAAAATAAAACTAGAAGTTGAAGCTGAAAAAAAGCTGAGTTGAGCATATGGCGCTGAAAGGACACTAGTACCTACTAACCAAGTGTGTCAGTGTTTGAATTTTGCATTCTTGCAGACTCGTGTGCCCATTTCCGGGTCACCATCGAGAGAAATTTCAAATTTCTGCAGAATTCTGTGTCTATGTGCTCGAAATAGGCATAGTGACAATTCTAGCATGCAACCGACAAGTGTCACCCCTACTACTAGTTTTGGGTGGGTTTTTTACATGTGATTTTAGTTGATAGACTCATCTTAAAAAATAAATCGTTTAAAAACGAGACGTACAAAAAAACCAAAAAGCCTGTGCCCTTTATCTGTCAGATGCCACTCTCGATCGGTGAGTAGTCAATCAGGCTTAACGTTAATTTACAACCGAATAACTGAAACTTGCTTACCTGTCACGGCATGCCCGTCCTCCTCGCCGCCGACGGTCTCGCTGAAGTCCCCGCCGTGCACGCTGGCGCACCGGAACTCCATCCGGTTCTCCGTGAGCGTTCCGGTCTTGTCGGAGAAGACGTACTTGATCTGTCCCAGGTCCTCGTTGATGTTGAGCGCCCGGCATTGGAACCTGGCCTGACTCTTGCCGTCGAACATGTGCTTGTCCTGCACCATGAAGTAGGCCTGCCCCACCCTGACGAGCTCCATGGATATGAACAGCGCGATGGGGATCATCACCTGGAACTGTATCACAGCACTCATGAACGTGAACGCCACCTGCGCGCCCGTCCCGTACCAATTGTAGTTCTCGTCATCGTTGGACGAGTAGTCCTTCTTGCGGAAGAACGGGATGACGCCGAGCTTGTCTCCGTGGTCGCCGAGCCAGATGCCGGCGAGGAGCGACACGACGGAGCAGAGGAGGGCCAGGGCGACGGCGAGCACGATGGTCTCGCGGTTCATGCGCGTCTCCAGGCGGCTCCGCTTGGATGGCGCCCCCGAGCTGTTGAGCATGACCTTAGTGTCCCGGCCGGTGTACACGGCCACGCCGATGGCCCAGGCCGTGTTCTTGAGCTCACAGCCGCGGAGCATGATGTTGGAGGTGCCGAGGGAGACGGCGCGGCGGCCGTCGAGGTCGACAGTGGCGAGGAAGCCGTAGATGTTGCGGTTGGGATTCTCGCACTTGATGACCCCCGTGAGCGCCTCTGGCGGCGTGGGCATGGTCTCCTGCTTGGCGTAGCGCGTCTTGAGATTGGACTCGCCGTCAAGGTTGATGGTCTGGACGTAAGCCACGCCGGTGGGGTCGCTCGTGGACACAAGCACCATGTCGCACGGCAGCGTCTCGTTGGCCACCACGCGCACCACCTCGCCCACCTGTATCTCCTTCCACCGCTTCGGCCGGAACACGCCGCCCACGAGCACCGACGCCGTGCGGTTGTTCTCGTTCTTGTCCGACCGGTGCCGCCTCCAGTCCTCGTACGCGTCCTTAACCGCCGTCACGCCGAGCACGAACGCCAGCGGCAGGATGGACGCGACCGGCGAGAACACGTCGAGCTGCGGCACCTGGTTCAGCGCCGCCAGGATGAGGAAGTACACGTAGGCCACCCGGTGGAACTGCTCGTAGAGGTTGCGCGGGATGAAGGTGAGGATGGAGTACTTGGTCGTCCGGACGGAGTTGTCCGGGAAACTGGCCGGCGGCGCGTTCGTGCGCTCCGCGTCGTTGATGTACACGAACCGCGCGTCCTCGTCGCGGAGGTCGCGCTGTGAGCCGGCACGCTCGGACGCGGAGCGCCTCGTCGGCACCCGCGCGACGCCGGGCCTCGACCCGGAGAGCTGGAAGCTCTCGAACGACGGAGCGGCGGACTCGGCCTTGGAGCCCGACCGGATGACGTCGGCCGCGAACGTAACCGAAGACGTGTCGGCCACAGACCGCAGCGACCGCGACCTCGTCGAGCTCGACGGCGAGTACTTCAGTATCGGCGACAGCACCGGGTCCGGCAACCTGGCGGGCACATCCATACCAGCTCCCGTCGCTTCCTGTGGCTGTTGCGGCGGCGATGAAGATGTGGACAGCAATGGCCGTTCGGGTCGCATGCTTCTGTACTCGTAATTTGTACTAACTAAGCACCTAGTGACTACTTAGGCGCAGACAAGACTGGATTTAGCGAGGCGGGGAACAAGAAGGGGCCATTACTAAATTTGTCTGCACTGGAGTTTACTAGACGAGAGGCCAAGTTTTTGGAAGGGTCGCTCGGTGGTTTGCGCGAGATGGACGGGGAGTTCGAAGGAGCTGAAGCGCGCCGCTGTGTTGTTCGCGGGGAAGGGGGAGGAGAAGCGCAGGTGCTCCGATTGTGAGGAGGACGTGGATGTTTTGTCAGATCAGAGGGGCGTGAGTTACTGAGATGCCATGGAATGGCTGGCGTACAAAAAAGAAAGTCAGTGGACGGCGGGTGCACGAATTGGACCGGAAGGTGTCAGCGTTTGATTTTAAGACAGCAGCGCCGTCGCATTTTAAGACCATTTTTTAAGGGAGCACCAAATAATATGTCTTTTATTTTAAATTTTCGTGGGAATCCCGTGGGTGGGGTCCTTACAGGGCCAAGTATCAAGACTCAAATATGTAAATTTAGACTCTCTGTATATGCTACACTGGTCTAAAATCACGCTAGTACACACAAAATAACATAGATAAAATATTGATCATATGCGCGATAAATAAAAGAAAAACACAAATATTAATAATTAACAGAGTACGACCTTATGACCAAACTTATAATTAATAACCTGAATAGCTTAAAAAACTAGTAGCGAAAAACAAAATTAAGCGCAGTAGTCTTTCGATATGCCCACTTAACTTTGTATGCTATTGATCTGAGTCTTATCGTGCAAACTATACATCTAATATGAGATATACTTGGCTGATTAGTTTGTGATATTTCAATTCTAATTTCACCATTGAGTTGAATATGGTTGCTGATTGTTATGAGACGCAAGAGAGGGTAATTATCGACTAGGCGGTTAACCTACTTGATGACGAAATCTTAATGGACAGAATTAAGTTGAGGTGGAACATTGTCAAGGCTTTATTGTGATTTTCTTTAACGTGATAATAATCACATCGTGTGGGTACATTTGTGCAACCTCTGTAGAATGTAAATTAAGTTGAGGTGGAACATTGTCAAGGCTTTATTGTGATTTTCTTTAACGTGATAATGATCACATCGTGTGGGTACATTTGTGCAACCTCTGTAGAGTGTAAAACTATTCGAATAACTATGTCCCAGGTTATGGACATTGCTCGGTGGTTTCATACGAATGGTAGTTATTTCAAAAACTTGAGTTGGATAATTTTACGAAATGGATAGGTAGTTTTTTTGGGTTGAAAAAGGCACAATAATACATAAAAGAGATAGCTTTGCTTCACCAGCTTGCACAGTCGATTTCAAGTCTCACCTAAGGATGACAATGAGGTAGAGGATCGTGGGGGAAGCCTCCGCCGCCCCACCCCGCCCCCTGCTAGTCGGCCCCCACCCGGCTCCACTAAGCCTTCCATGGGGAGATAGGCCCCGCCCCTAGTCCCCACGGGGATAAAAAAGACTAAATTTATTTTTTTTAAAAAATAATAATTTAACTTTATTTATTAATCTATAATTACTAAAATATATTTTAAAAATATATATAGCTTCAAAATATATATTCTAACATATAAATTTAAGTTTTAGTTTAAATATACAAGAAAAAATACAATCTTTTATATAAAAACTATAATCTATTATCAAAATATTTATTTTTATTTTTATCGGGTCTTCGTAGGTCTTGTGAGAAGGATAATCCTATTCCCATCCCACTAGTATAACGGGCCTCACCCCATTCCCTCTAGGAGGGAGGAGATCATCCCCGCTTCCATCCCACATAAAGATATTTCTAGCGGGATTACGTCTTTATAAGAGGAATTGCCATTCCTAATCTCACCAGAGCCAACTGAAATAGGTTCTGATAGTTCCCGTTGCCGATTGCTTTATAGTCTGAGTAATCTTTGCACTTTAACCACTTCAATATCTCGGCCAATGCTCGTTTCCTCAATAAGAGCACTGACATCTGAAGGACTTATCAGCACAGTTTCAGTAATTTCTCGCTGTTAATTAACTAGAGAGTCACAACAAAGATGGGATTTTTTTCTTTAATAAATATTTCTTAGTGAATCAAATGTGCGTGCAAGAGATTGCGAAGGATTGCTATCTTTCCTTTGGTTTTTAAATTACCAATGAACAATACATCTTTAAATATCACGTGAAGATTTCTTATTGAATCAAACGCGTTGATGTGCAAGAGATTATGAATGATCTAGTTTTTTTAGTTTATAATTTATAGATTTTCTTAAATAAACAATCAGGATGACTTCTTTACCATCATTTCGAAGTGTTTATCGTGATAGCCGTTTCGAAGTGGTTTATCGGCATTCAGTTCATTCGTAGGCTCTCATTAAGGCCAAAAGCCATCAGCCACTGTTGAAAAGAACCCACCAGTTATTTTCTTGTTTAGTTTTTAATTTACTAACTAGCTAGCAATATGTCATTAAGTAATAGCATCTAATGCCTGATTAGCTATAGTTCAGTCATAATTAGGGCCCCAGTGGATTCATGGCAATATCTTTCTTAGATTTTCTAGCACATTTTTTCTTGCATATTTTAAAACTTTTGACAACTAATATATACAAAAGTATTTACATATATCACATTGAAATGATATTAGCGGATTTATCTAAAATGTACTCCCATACAATTACATTTTGAATAATTATTGCTACTATATATTAAAAGGTGATAATCAAACATGTGTATTAAAAAATATGCTGATGTCCTAAACAAGTAAAACAGGGAGTAAATGGTACAAATAACCTGCTCCCTCAGCTTGTTGTATTTGTCGGCCACAGGAGTATCGGTTTTAATATATTTATCCCTTAATAGAATCTAGAGTATAGTTATTATAATTTTTCTCTCTACATTTACTTAAATAATTTGAAAAAAGTTAAGTGGTTATGGTATATTATTTAATAGATATATATGTTTATTTTTTATAAATATTTTTAGATTTAGTGTTTTTTTATTTTATAAACATGGTGGACAATGAATAAATATAGCGACGAGGACGTATAAGGCTGTGCTCATGACCGCTGCACGTTCGGCTGTAGCAGTCGGCGTCAGCGTTTTGAGTACTGTGCTTTTTTTGTGTTTTGTTTTTTTTTCGTATTCCTTTGTATTGTTCATGATATGTTAGCATACCGTTTTTATTTTTATATCTTCTAAATTTAATTATATCTAATAAGTCAATTTAATTACAGTAAAAAATCAGCTAATTATAATACAATTTCAATAAAAAAATCAGAAGCAATATGTTCTGAATGCCCCTGGTATAACCGAGTCGTTTTCAGTTCGATGGCCACATAAAGTACAAATGGTGCGTAGACCCTTTCTATGACGCGGTGGACTCCTGATGGGCTTCTTGACGCAAGCATTCTTCTCGTCGGGGTCAGCAAAAACGCTAGAAGCAGTAGCAGTACGTGTCTCGGTGTCTGGACTATATAGCTTATTTTTTTACTCACTCAATGTAACTATTTTATTTTATACTATAACTGCTAAATTTTTTTAATATAATTAAATTTTTTAAAAAAATAAAAAATAAATTAATTCATCATAAATAATACAAAAGAATAAAGAAAAAAAACCAAAAATAAAAAAAATAGAAAAACGAAAAACTAGAAGTGAAAAGGTGCACCTCAAACGAGCAGCCCTCTGCTCGTCGGGGTCAACCGTGGTCACGCTTCAACGCTTGTAGAGAACGGGTCATTCTAGACGGCTCCGTCCGTCCTTGTTTCCCTTCCGTTTCCTGGAGCGGTCATTCTCTGAGGAGCGGCTTAACGTGAAAGTTTCAAAATTAAGCTGAAAAACGAGTCACGTGTACCTCTAGCTAGCTCTACTCTCAGGCCCCGCTCACGGGCACTGTAGCGGGCACTCGACGATAGGCCTCCTGGTATTTTTCACACTGCTCTCCGTGGTAGCTGAAAACGGGACGAATACGATGCCGAAAATGGTTAAATCATATTTACATCTATTTTTTCTAGATTTAAATACAAATTCAACAAACGTTGAATACGAATATAAATCAGGCAAATATTAGATACAAATTTAGATCAAATTCAAATATTTTTTGGATTTCAATAATTATTGGTGACCCCTTTTATTTAAAACATGATACTAGATTATTTTTAATATTTTTAATTGATAAATAGATGACTCTAACATGCAACTACATATTAAATATTAATAATAACAAATAAATCATTCATCTCACGTAATTATAATAATACAGCTTCTGAGAGTAACTTCAGATCTATATAAACAGCCAAATGAAAGAATGTACAGTGGATGTGAATATTATCCGAATGTTCAATTTTGAATCTGTTTCATATCATACCGAATCCACAACTTTTGCTAGTCAAACATCCTAATCCGATGGGTTCGAATATTTACGCATCCGAAAAATCCAAATTTGGTATCCGGACCATTTAACCGAATCCAGATCCGTTTTTATCCCTACTGCTCGGGAATCAATCAAAGCTAATTCAGCCATTTCACTGGCGACCACCTGTTGCAAACTTTGCAATGGCTGTATTACTCCGTGCGTTCGGCATCGTGCAGCCGAGTGGACGTCGGAAGAACCCATCGATAAGCTTGGGATTGGGTTGGGCCTGAGCTTGCCAGCCGAATCTCCAAAAGGGCATGGTTGGAAGCTTGGTTTTGGGCTAAAAACCAGTGTAGAATTTCGACACCAAAACTTTTTTTGGGCTGCACTGTTCAAATCTGTTTAGACGGGCTGGTAACTAATAAAATTACATCCGGCTTGGCCATTTGCAATAGGATAAAAAAATATCTGCTGAGGAGGCAACATTTTTTAACGAGGATAAAAAATATCAGATTTTTTTAAAAAAATCTATTTTTATTCAAAAATATAAAATTATACACATATTTTTAATTTTTTTTTTCACAAAAGTAACTATCTGTAATCCAACCGTTGGACGACTGGACTCTATCGCCCAACGGCCAAGCGACACGAAGACCAATAGCCCAATTGTTGAGTGATAGGATCTAATAGCCCAACGATTGCGCTACAAGTTCCAATAGCCCAATGGTTGGGCTACTGGACTGCTGTCACCTAACCGTAGGGCAACTGAAGTACATTTATATTACTTTTAAAAAATTTGAGTATCAAGTAGATTTTTTAAATAATCTATTTTTATTCAGAAATACAAAATAATACCCATATTTTTTTACAAAGCAACCCTTGTAATCGAATTGTTAGGCGATTGGACTTTGTCAACCAATGGCCGAGCGACACACAGATTGAAGGACATCATCATTTTCAGCCGTACTAACATATGCAATAAAATTGTAGCTGAGAGTGTCACATTTTGCTTTTTGCAGAATCAATTAAATTTGATACATATGCAAGTGTTAATTCGTATACAATTCCAGGATGGCCACACTAAATCAACCTCCTAACCGATCTGAGGTTGAACAATGGCTGTTCTTGATGTTGATAGACTACAAATTAGTGTTATATGACTAATAGAAATATTTTAGGTAGTCAATTACTTTTGTAAAACATAAAAATATGGGTATAATTTTATATTTTTTGAATAAGAAAAGATTATTTAAAAAACTCTACTTGATACTTGAATTTTTTTAAAAATAATTTATATGTCTTATAGTTTGGTAAGTCCAGTAGCCTAACTGTTGGGTGACAGCAATATATAGCCTAACCGTTGGGCTATTGGACTATTGAACCCTTATGTGGGTACAGTTTTGTATTTTTGAATAAAAATTAAATTATTTAAGAAAATTCAAAAAAATCTGCTGAGGAGGCAACAGTTTTTTACGACAAACATCGGGCTCTCAAGTCGATCTCTCAAGTCGATCGACTCGAGTCGCATGATCGCCTCCTCGACTCTAGGTGAGGAACCCTAGACGCGAGCTCGAGCTCATTGGCCGCAGCGGCGAGATCCCCAGCGCCTTGTCGTCCTCTCTTCGACGAGACCTCATAAGATTTTCCTTGCGACGAGCACCCGCAATCGCCTCGCGTCGCCGCCCTCCAGTCGGCTCCAAGTGACGTTTCTTGTGCGGGGCTCTCTCTCACTGCTTCTTCTCTAGAGCAGAGGTAATCCCTCTCCCCAGTTGTGATTCGTGTGTTTCAATAGATTGGAGTTGGATTTGGGGCTCTATTCCATTGCTCGCGCTGTGGCTGCTCTACCTTGATCTAATCTGTTCACACCTCTGGTAATGAAGGATTTGGGGAATGAGGGTTCGGGTTCTGTGTTATCAGTGAGAAAGGGATTAGATTGATGTCTCATAAACTGCTTCTCTAAGCCGATTGTTGATTTATTTCCAGTAATCAATAGCATCTGTGATATATGCATGCCAATTTTTACGAGGACTACTACCTCACCGGAGACAACGCTGATAAAATTCTACCAAATTCTGATATGACGTAAGCAAAGATGCAATGGTTGGTCTGCACCCTTGATTCTTTGTGTTAGTCTGTATCCTTGATTGGTAAAATTTCCTTCTTATCAGGCATGGCAACAACCACCTATGCACAGATCTACCCATTTTTGAAGACTAGGCTATCTTGATTGCTTGTTTGGAGCACACGCATAATGAGTTCGTTATGTGTCTATGTTGCAGGTTAGCATGTTGGCGGCAACCTGTGGAACTTGCAAAATTCATTTGTTTATCACTCTGGAGCTCAAGTCACTGTCGGTGCTTCATTTGAGCTCTGACCTTATGCTTCAGATTTTGTTTTGTAGTTCATCTCAGGCCACTGTTGGTGCAAACATGTAGTCGAGTAGAAGATTTTGTTTTGTAGCTCTTGACTTTATGCTTACGAAAAACGCATCGAAGTTTGCCCTGACCTTGTGCTTCAGTTTAACCAGCTCATTGTTGTATTGTTAATGAGCTACACCTAAGAACATCGATTCATCTCATTAAAGGTTGCTTCAAGGGTTCGAATGTTGTCTTCTGATTTTCTGAGCAACGACAGAACCTATAACTACCAGTTGAGGCCGATAAATTCAGATTTAAGTATCGAATGTTATGTATTCTAGCTGTCACATTTGAAGGTGCGCTATATACGTTACAATTTAGAGCGCAGATATAGTATTGAATGTTGTGTGTTTTGGTTGTCACGTTGGTTTCCTGTTTACTATCCAAACACCAAATACTAGCTATTACAAGGGTAAGTTAACACAATGAAATCCGACGGGATTTCTTGTGACCAACAACAAATTACATGCTTTTCAATTCCAAACGGATGAAAATGGCAAAGCTCCCAAGCAGGCCCATTAGGATTTCTTGTGTTCCCGGTCTGCGTCCGACGCCGCATGGGCTTAAAATCCCATTAGGTCGCGCCATGAGCCCGGTTGGTCTTCGCTTCCGCAGTTGGGTCACGCGACGCGACCCGTGCAGATTTCTCCCTGCAGATTCCACGTCTACCTCCGCTCTCCAAAGGCCGAAGCCATCAGGGCCTTGATGGCCTGCATGGAGGTCCGAAACGGCATCGCACATTAGTTCTTTCGACACTTGCTGATGCGTTGTCCGGTCTGATGCGTTGCAGGAGAACGGGGAACAAAACAACCCCAACATGGTGAAGGAGTTTGCTTCGATAGTCATGTAGTCAGGCGGCGCAAGGAGAATCTAGCAGCGAATATGGTGGTAACCTGGAGCAGGGTTCATCATCAGTCGACTCTCCACTGGCCCGAACAAGTTCCGGCTTCTGTACTGGAGTGGACTGGGTCGCTCGTGAGCCTACAGCTCGATGGAAGTTCCCTTCTATCTTTAAAAACTGAAAACGTTTTTTCCAACTGGAAGGAAGGAAATCGCATGACCGTGCACGTACAGTTTGACGCTGGGACACGCTGCCAGAGCGTACTGAACCGCAAATCCTTCGAAATGAAGGGAACAGACGGCACAAATTGCGCCCGTAGCAGGCGTATCGAAGCAAGCAAACCGTATGCGCTACGCGGACACGCAGCATATATATACAACGAATAACAATAACAGCTCTCGGCTGTCCAGAGTGCCCATTGCTCGATACAACATAAATAGATTAAGGCATAAGCAAATTAGAGATAGACGTCGAGCAGGTTAGTTCTTGGTGCCACATGCAAGGCAAGCTCCCGTCTCGAAACAAAACATCTCGAAACAAAACAGACACAGGCATGGTACATCGAGCCCACGGGCCGTGCTATACCGGACTGGCCCATTTAGCCTGACGGAGCAAGATGTCTAGCCCATTTCGGTCTAAAATTTTTGAAAAATTGTAATAGTTTCAAAAAATGTGTAGAATTTGAAAATACAAAATAAATTATAGAAATATAAAAATAAGCTCTATTAATGCTTAAATGGCGATCTCGTTAAAAATTTTGCTAAGTAAAATTTTTGACTTGAGAAAATTTTGACAAAGAAAAAAGAGTACAACCTATAAATATACAGTACACGTAAAAAAAAGAAAAGGTATAATGTATGTCGATGCTCCAAGTGTCATCGTCTAGATATAGATTGTTGAACGTATCTGCCAACTCTGTATTCTCCACAGAGTGTTGAGCTCATGAATCACCTTGCTCCCAATCTTTCACTGTTAGATGTACTTCCACAATCTCACTCGTCAGACTTGTTCTTTTCTCCTCTAATATTCTTCTATAAAGACTAAAAGCGGAGTCGAAAGAAATTGTCGAGACAGAAACAATTAACATATCATGTGCTAATATGAATAGCACCAAATATATTATCTTATGCCCGTGCCACAGTTCCAAAATATTGAAATCCTCTTCGCGGTGATCTACAGGATCGCTGTCCACAAAAGCAGATAGTTCGCCACTGCTACGAGGGCTATGTATTGCTCCAGTACTTGACGTTATAAGGAACCTAGTGCATCAAAGATTTTGCCCCACATAGTTTTCTTCTTATCTGTGGTTGTTGTTGGAGGTCGTTGCAAGCGAACTTCATAAAAGTTTAGTTTGTACTTTTGATAAATATTGAATAATTTAGTACAAACATCTGAAAAATAGCTAGAGTAATCTATTCCTGCAACATCACTCAGATGTGCAATAACATTGGTGATTCCTTAAATTTTAACTCTAAGATCTAAAATAAATGCAAATGCGTATAAATATGAAATCTCTTTCCAATATTTAGTTGTCCTAGCATAGATAGCCTCTCGTAACACTATCGTAGTCGCAAGAATATGATGCACAATTAAAGGAGATGCTAGATAATACACTCCGAATACAACAATAGTAGAATCATAAAAGATTTCTAAAAATGATAGTAACTTTTCAACAACATACCAATGCTACTCAGTCAAAAGTGTGTTGCTGTCATGGCTGTAATAGTGTGTGTGAATAAAAACAAAAAATATGCTCTTTTAGGTAAAAGGCTCTGTAGCATCATAGAAGTAGAGTTCCATCTTACTGGCATATCCAAACCAAATTTTCTTGGACATACATTCATCGCAATGCAAAAATTCTTACATGCTTCTATTCGTTGTTTAGAATATATGGATCCAACATCTTTAAACCACATTTAACTATTAGATTAGTAATATGACAGACGTATTCCTGATGTAGCAAGAAGGATTCAATGTATGTACTAAGTAACATAGTGAAAATATCCATAACCCTAGAGTTTGTTGCGGCATTGTCTAAATTAATTATAAAATTTTATCTATAAGACCAAAATCTTTCATAACTTTGATAATACATTCTATAATATTCTCACCCTTATGTGCTACATCAATTAGTTTAGTCTATAATTATTTTCTATTACCTAATCATTGTTAACATAATGAACACTTACACTAAGATAATCCTCTTTAGTCCGACCACTCTATATGTATACGTCAAGGCCACTGAAAATGTATAGGTCTCAAAGAGTTCTTTTAGTTTAGCACGATCATTGTTATAGTATTTAACTAAATCTTGAGTTGTTGTATGTCTAGAAATTGTATAAAATTTAGGATTATGCACAGTCTTAATGTAGTTTTCAAATGCTTTAGACTTGCCAAAATGTAAAGATAGGTCCTATGAGGCAATTAAATGATAAAGAGATTCTTGAGCTACCTTAGGACTAGAATCCTAGCTACTTACCGTACCATCATGGTTGTACTACAGCCACATCTGCCTCATGGTTCTCTTGTTTTTTTTACATTTTTGGGCATGCCTAATTAAGTGCCCCGTTTCACCTATAGACGTTGCAGATAATTCATGATGACAAATTTTATAAATAACATATCTTACTCGTGCTTTGTTTTCATCTCGCTTCATTATCTTATCGAAATCTACCCATACCTCAGATGTATTTGATCCAGTGAAATTCCGAAATCACTAACAGGAAAATTATTAAAAAGCACCATTATCTATTTTACATCATAACAAAGAAAAGTAAGGAAAACAAAAATATATGAAAATTGTTATTGTTATATCTTTTCTTGTCCGTAGTCGAATTTCAAAATTTTGGATTTCTAGCAAAAATATTTTAAATTTTATCAAATTATCACAAAGTAGATCGAAATTTTCACAAAAAATTCAGAGAAGAGAGTGTAGGTTGGATGGTGTCTAAATTGGGGGGGGGGGGTTGCTGCCTATTTATAGAAAATAATTTGAGATTTTTTTATTTTTTTTTCATATTTTATAACTCCCAAACGGCTATAAATAGCTAGAAAATTCAAAAATTCGATAATTGTCATGCTTAATGGGCTAAAATCATGCAAAACAAGTCGAGCCTCCTGTGTCTAATGGGCCAAATGTGCCTAACGGACTAACCGTGACTAACAGGCTAAATAGTCCATCGTGTCTAACGGGCTGTGTTTGGTCATCACTATTCGTGCTGTGCCGGGCCAACATGCTGGGCTAGGGTGACGGCCAAGCACGACCTACGCTATCATGCCTTGCATACCCAGTTCATTGCTATCATGGGCTATGTGGTCCAGTTCATTGCTGTCATGAGCCGTACTTTGTCTAGACCGGACCAACAATATCGGTCTTCGAGTCGGCTCGACAAAGATGACCGATTTGGTTAGCTCTAACCCCCAGCCTATGACCACAGACCTAGCCATGGGTTGTCAAACGTTCAGTAGAGACTCGATTCGATGTAATAAGAGGTCAAACTGACGAACCGCTCAGCACTAGGCCCGTGCGTGTGACCATCGTATGTACACGCGCCTCAGCTCTACGTATGCACGCTCCAAGCCTCGACGAACAAAGTGTTGTGATAATTGACGCACGCGGGGTACGTGGCAATGGGGTTCGGCGCGTGGTGCCCTTTCCTTTTCAGCCGATCTCCTGCATACGGACAGGGGTGCTAATGTGTTGGGTTCAAACGGGTTAGACACGGGTGGGTCCTTAATTGGTTGGCTTTGGATGGGTGGAAATGGGTTGGAAGAGTGCATGGGTTGGATTGGGTTACCTCATAAAAAGGGTTGGGGCGGGCGGGGTGGGTTTAGAAATTTTGGGTTGAGATTGGGTTGCAAATGGGTTCAACCTATGGCATGTCCTAATGGAGTGGAACTTGGATTATGCATGGGCTTGAACGACCATACTTAGTTATACCTGCTTATAAAAGCATGTGAGAGCCATCTGTATACGTGTGCTTGTCAATTTGCACAGAGTAGCTCCCCTACAAGCATAATTAGTTGTAACAAATTTCAATTGATTTCATAAAAACTTTTGTAGTGTGAACACTAGATTGAAATTTCAAATACCGAAGTTTTATGAAAACTTCCTATAAAAGCATGTGGGGCGCACATGTGCGTCTAGCCCTACTAATTTGCATAGAGTAGCTCCTCTACACGCAGAATCATCTTCATTAAATTTTAATTAATTTCGTATAACTTTTGTGGTGCAAATGCAATGTTGAAATTTCAAATACCGAAGTTTTATGAAAACTTCCTATAAAAGCATGTGGGGCCCATGTGTACGCTTAACCCTGTCAATTTTTATAGAGTAGCTTTCCTACACGTAGAATCATCTCTAATAAATTTTAATTATTTTTTAAAATACTTTTATAATATGAATATGAGATTGAAATTTCAAATACCAAAGTTTTATGAAATTTTTTTATAAAAGCGTATGGGGCCCACGTGTGCGTCTAACCCTACCAATTTGCTAGAGTAGCTCTCTTACGCGCAGAATCATCTTTAATAAATTTTAATTGATTTCATAAAACTTTTATGGTGTGAACGATGGGTTGAAATACTAAAGTTTTACAAATAAGTGATAGGTTAGTAAATGGGTTGGGAAGTGGGTTGAACCCAGGGGTTCGGGTTGGGTTGGGTTTAAGTGGAAGGTGGTTTGGGTTGGGTTGGATTTAAGTAGAAAGTGATTTGGGTTGGGTGGGGTTATGAAATTTTTTTTATGGGTTGGATTAGGGTGGGAAGTTGACTTTGTTTCATATGGGTTGGGTTGGCTTTGGGTTGGATTTTAACCCATTAGAAGGCCTACATATAGACGCATGGGTGGGTCTGACGTGCAAGTCCGCATGCTTGTTGCGTTGTTGATTTTGACAGGATGGCCGCGATCGAGTTGCAGCGACCACGCCACCGGCTGGGTCTTCCCCGCTCCATGGCATCGAGCCTCTGTGAGTGCTGATTAGGTGTTTTGCGCTATCTAGGTGGTCCTTGTTTGGATGCTCCATTCTGTGCAACCACTTCTTCTTGCTCGCAGCACGCAGAGGAGCTAGTCATGTCAAAATGGCCTCTCACCATCATTTGTCACTCGAGGCACGTGGATCGTCGCTTGATTTTCTATATACAGATGTCAAGAGTTAATGCAAGATGACTACGTACTACTGCTACTTATCTTTTCCCTTCTGCCTATCCATCATGGCTAGGGATGGCAATGGCCTGGACACCCGGTAACCTGTGCAGAATTTTTCTATTAAAGAATAGATATGGAAGAGATTTTATCCCTACTAGAAATCGAAGTGGGCGGCGCATCCGAGCGAAGCTTGTGGAGTCAAAGTCATCGACGCAGGACCACTCCACTGAGGCTCTGCCTTCAAGGTAGGCAGTTCATCTAAGCGGCGCCTATCGAGGCGCAATAAAAGATGCGAAGCCACCCTGTCGAGGCATAGCCTTCGAGGCGGGTGGCGTGTCAAAGTGAGACCGATGAAGGCAAAGAGACAGAGGGATACAAAACAAGTTAAGAGACATCGAAAATAAGTTGCAAGCTACTAAAAAGAAATTAAGATTCATTAAGAAAAAACCGAATGTCCTCAAGGAAAAGGCAAGAATAATCCACCAAGTGAACGTGAGCTCGGAGATATTGTTAGATAATGACCAGCACTCGAGCTAGAGATGCCGCAGAGGTAGATAATGTGAGATTGGAAGTTAGAGAGAAAATGATCAATATTCGTTTCTCGTATCAAGATAGTATTCGTTCGACATGATAGACGATCGAAGTCCTTGCTGTGGGACAAGTAGAGTCCTATTACTTTAGATACTGAGATCTCTGAGGTGATGGCCTTATGTAGGCATGACCGTTGTTAATTGATATTTGAGCCAGATCGAGACTAAATCACAAGGCACCTTAGAGGTGCATTCATGATACTGAGCCAATGACATACCAGAGGGGTGCCCATGAGACTAGGTCATGAGACATCGAATGACC
Source organism: Melocanna baccifera (assembly GCA_036346265.1). NCBI lineage: Eukaryota > Viridiplantae > Streptophyta > Magnoliopsida > Poales > Poaceae > Melocanna > Melocanna baccifera. Next base: position 14,989,931 of record CM070693.1, read on the forward strand.
ACTTGAGGTGGTAGCCCCCGAGCAAACTTGGAGGACCCATGAGGCTAACACATGGGCATCTTGGAGGTGTGTCCATGACACTAAGTCATGAGCACACTGGAGAGGTGTCCATAAGACTAAGTTATGGTGCACAAAAGGACCACTAGGGGTGGTAGCCCCTGGTAGACTTGGAGGCGTCCATGAGGCTAACTCATGGGCACTTTGGAGGTGTGCCCACGATACTAAGTCAAGGACACACCAGAGAGGTGGTCACGATGCTATGTTGTGGCGTACCAAAGGGCCATTAGGGGTGATAGCTCCCTAGTGAAATTAGGGGCGCCCATAAGGCTTACTCATGGGCACCTTGGAAGCCTGCCCACAACACTAAGTCATAGGCACACCGACGGGATGCCCACGACGCTAAGTCGTGGTATACCGAATGAACACTATGGGTGGAATGTATGAGAATGCTTAACCCTTACCAAGCAACAGAGCGAGAAATAATGTCAGATATCATTCGGTTTGTGGCCTAGAGTCTAAGGAGGACAAGTCCTCAGCACATCTATCAACTTGGGCACTCAACCAAAGTTGTCGCTCATGCCCTGGGTCTAGTAGGACACGAGCCACTATGGTGGAGATGACGGACGCCCAGGTCACCTTGGGCTTTTGCTAGGGGAGACCACGGAGGTCGTACGTCCTATGCATCGCGGGGGTGAAATCCAATGTGTGAAAAATGTCTCGAGAGCCTAAGCGAGGGCATGAGATTTGTAGATCAGGATTGTCCCCCTAATAGTAACGCGTTAGGGGGCAGCTCTCGTAGCTGGCCTTCATTGCCTTGTAGTTAGCAATGTCAAGGGTCCTAGGGCAGTGGTTAGCCCTAGCACCCCTATCCCTCTATTGGCGAGGGTGTTTTGAGTTTCCCACCCTTGGCTGGAGCCTGCATTGACCAGCACATGGGAGGACGTGCTTGGTAGCCATGGGCACGTAGGACGTTGTCCATCCCAGAGTGGAGGGCCCTGATCCCCGACGATGGTGCGTGCTCAGGGCTCCTCCGGAAAGTGGACTTATCATCCACGAGCTCATTGCACTCCAGAGTTGGAGGAGGTTTCGTGGACTTAGAGTATTTATTAGTAGGATCTATAGCCTTTCATCAATTAGCTACAGTCCCCATGGATGAAGCCAATGTTGTAGGTGTGAAAACCAAACACAAGTGAGGGGGTAAACATCGGCTGTTACGGGCCATCGTCCATAAGAGTAAAAATGACATGGGTATTTATACATGTTCGGAGGTTTGAAAGGACCACTCTACTCCTGTCGGTGAGCTAACAGGGGGTTACCTCCAGGGAGAGAGATCTCAAGGACTTCCCAATTTAAATATGCTTCTTTATTGCTCATGTGGGCTCAAGAGAGCTCTCCCTCAAATGAGGGATACATGGGGTATTTATAGACTCTTAGGTATGTACAAATGACCAAAATGTCCCTTAGGAGATAGCTACCCTATGGTTACAAATAAGGGTATAATCATCCTTTTGAGTATAACTGCATTTCTCGATCTACATGTGTGTGTCTTCTGTAGAGTAGACCCCGCAGCGAGGGAGTAATTTTATTCCTCCAACAGGATCGTACCCCGATTTACTTATCGGTAGCTATTTTTCAGAGAGGTCCAGTACGAGGTGCGGGGGGTGCGGTAGTACTAACTTATGGTGAGTGGTAGTACCGGTCCAAAGGGAAATTATTGTATTTTGGAAAATTGAGTCACGGATTAAGTTGGATTGACCGAGTTTAGTGCATTAATATTGTATAAAGCATGTTTTAACTAACGTGAGTCAAGTTGTGAAGAACTTATGTCTGAAAATAACTTCTTTGTCTTTGGATGTGCGGGGTTGTTTGAAGTCAACAATGGTCAATAGTGAGGATCGGGGCTACGCTAAGGAGTCAAGGACTAGAATGATCGAGAATGTCAAGTGAGATGGTAAGCTCAAGTATCGCACGAGAAAGATCGAAAATGTTGAATGTAAGTTCAAACGGTGGGTTGCACCATGTGTCTTGGTCGGTCTAAGTGAGGTGTGGTCCAGTGGAACCGAAACGGAAAAGATTTACCGATGCGTGGTAAGCTAATGATATGCACCTATACATAGCAAGCATGATGATTGATTACAATGGAATATAAAGATCAAGTTAAGAAAGGGTATTTGAGTAGTTTGGCCAAAATACCGGAAACTACATTAGATCAAAACTGCAGCGCTTGGGAGAGTGGTTTATGTCAAAAAGAAGTTGAGAGATCAAGTTGGATCAGGGCTAAGGACTTAGTGAAATCGGGCTTATACGCTTTGAAAAGTATGTATAAGTGTAGTGTGTGAGTTAAAATCTATATGTGTGGGGTTATCAAATTTTTTTCATTGTACTAAGTAGATAATATCAACTAAGTGTTAGATGTGGAGTTGCTATAAAACTTTTCTTTTCAAGTAGCAATACATTAATCTTTGTTCATCTCATGGATCTTTTATGTTTTGATTGATTCATTCTTGATTTAGTTGGTTTTGATTTCCTCTCTTTTCTTCTTGATCTTGTTGTTCTAAGGACATATGAGAGATGAAGATAATATCTGAAAATCAATCTCCACCTATCTAGACATTTTGATAGTAAGTTCATGAAGAAACCTAGTTTTACTTGATTTTGACTTCAACGAGTGATTTCGTGATCAAGAAGTTTTTGGCTTGATTTCTTCAGCATTATAGCTTGTTGTGATATATGAGAATATATTTAGAACTATCTTAGCCACCATCCACCTATGAGCAAATCATATTTAGCATTTTCGGGTTTTACTAGGTTTTGGTGCAATTTTTCTTCAAACAAAAAAATATCAAAACTTTGGCAATGATTCTTTTAATCATTTATTGAAATATGTTTCTAATATCCTAGAGAAGGTGCATGCTAAGTTTTGAGTCATTTGGGTCTACGGATCAAAAGTTACAAAGATTCTTGAATTTGAAATCGCGTTGTTTTCACTGTTTGTTGGGCTGAATTCACTGTAGCGTGGTACCACCGGTACTGTTGTGGTACTCCCGCAGTATTGAAGTGGTACTCCCGATTTGCTGTTCATTCCACGGATTTTCAGCTTCCTGTTTTGCTGAGTTGTGTGTTGACTTTCTATCCTAATCTTCATACCATTGTAGTTATTAAAGTGAAAGATTGATGAATACTTAGAGAAAAATTTTTAGGCTCCATTCATCTCTCCTTTATTGCCATATTCGATCCTAAATTTTACCGTCTCATATATTAATAAATTTAATTATTTCTATACAATTATACAATAAATATATAAAATTACCTTTAATGTAATTGAAATTTAGATTCTTGATCATAGGCCTGTTCCCCGTTAAAACTCTGATAGAGATAGGGATGAAAGAAAAATAGCTCTTGATATCTAAATAGGGAATGGGGATGGGAGGGTATTCCACGCGGGGATAGCCCCTTGCCATCCCTAATCACGGCTGTTGAGGTCCCGTTTAGAACCGTACGTTCATCAACACACAGCCCATATGCATCATGGTACAGTCGTGCTCCAGTCCAGTTTAGAATTTAAATATGTTCTTGAAAATAAAGAGCCACACAAAAAGCAAATGCCATGCATAAACTGAATATTTACATTAGAGTTGGACGCTGCTTCAATATTTGCTTTCGGTTGGGGTAGCTGTTCGCGTTCATTATGATTTTACAAACACCCGTAAATACCCGTAAATGCCCTTTGTTTCTAAAAAAAATTCCACGAGGGCATTAGTTTGTTCAAACCAAGTTTCAGCGTCAGAGCATTGTTCACAATCTGGCACATATAACAATTATAGAGCTTTTACATGCTGTTTTAAGGCCGCGCTCAGTAATACCAACAACTCTGTTCGGCGTCAGTCGCCAGCTTTTTTTTTATTGTGCAAATGTTTGTTTTTTTCCCTGTTTTTCTATTTTATTTTAGGTTTTTTGTTTTTTCTGTATTCTTTTGTATTATCCATGATGCACTAACATGTTTTTTCTATTTTTTATTTTTTAAAATTTTAATTATGTAAAATAAATTAATTTAATTACAGTAAAAAATAAACTAACTACAATAAAAAAATCATAAACTATCGTTATTCTGAACACCTTGCAGCAATCCGGCCACACCGGCCTTGCCCTGCTCCTGATATTCTATCCTATTACATTTTTCCTTCGCACTTCAACCCCTCGTGGAATCAGAAGGGAAATGGGGGCGAAAGTGCCACTAGAGTCGACGAACGATTGGAGAGCTTGACCTGATCGACCGGCAGGTTTGGAATTCAAAGACACGGCCGAAAGGGTCCAATCCTAAACTATTCTAATCCCTGAAGTTTCTATGCAAAACGCGTCAGAATCCCTTTGTTCCTATCAGCCACCGCCATACTCCACAAGCAGCGTTCAGATTGTCCTCTCAACGACCACCGTCGGAATTATGTGCGCCATACTGGTACTACCTTCTTATCGTTTTGTTGTTGGAGCGGGATCGCTTGCAGCGGCAGCCGTCGATCATTCAATCAACAGCATATATAGCCTGGCTAAATACCTCGATGAATGAAAAATAATCCTTCTTTCACCGTGCATGCTCAGTGTACTGTAGACCATCGGCAGACGTGATGGACTGTAGCCGATACAAATTTGTGAAAAGGACACGGGGCGAAAAGGAGACCTTGATACGTATCGTATACCTCTGTACATTTCAAGGTCGCAAAAAAAAAAAAATAAGAACGAAACGATAGAGACGAAAAGGAGTAGCACCACTTGCGACTAGACAGTTTCACCTCAGAAAGCTATAGAGCATAGACACATACGTGCACAAACTACAAATTCAAGATATTTTCCTGGCAATTTATCGAGGTTTCTGATTCCTCGGAGGGGGTAATATTCCATTTCATACTCGAAGTATACTGTCGCGACATAAAAACGACTACGGGGGTGATGTTTTAGCGATGGTTTCTAATTTTTGATTGAAATTTTATTGTAGTTGACTTTTTTTTACTATATCTGATTTAGCTTTTTCGACATAATTAAATTTAAATAAAATGTAAAAATAGAAAAAATTTGTTAGCCCATCACAGACAATGCAAAGGAACACAGAAAAAAAATGTAAAAAATTTTAAAAATTTTAAAAAAATTTAGAAAAAGACGAATTACTAAATAGTGAAAAAAAAGCTGAAGCTAAAAGTTAAAGTTAAAAAAAAACTGAAATGAACGGAGCAGATAACGATGGCGTCAAATATCAATTCAAGTGGATCAGAATATGGACGTTGCAATTGGAATCCAGCAGCGCGGCACGTAGTGTCGGCCGTGCAGATATTTTCGATGAGCCTGGCCGAAGTCTCCAGAATCACTATTATTAGCTGAATCTCTGGAGAAACCAGAGGCACACATCTGTTTTAACGGACAAGAGTGTGCTGGACAGAGAAATTCCAGGCTTCCAGCCAGATCCAGATATCGTGTTCTTGTTTTCGTCAGTTCTAATTCATATTAAAAAAAAACAGAAGCCACACCGTGTGGACAAGAATGCTTACGCTGAATGATGCCAATGCAATAAGCTTCTCGATTGTATGCCATACTCCTAGCTTTCAATTCATGTCCTTTCATTAGATATGCCATACACCCGACATAGAGAACCTTCGTCAAATATCTTTCTCACTGAATATATATAGAAGCAGCAATCTAAATGTAATATCCATCCATTAGAAGTACCTGACTGACACGTTCGAATTATCTTTTGCTACTGCTACTGAGCATGCACCATTTATTTGTTCAAACTCGGACAGTCTTTTATCACGTATCTTCCTCATTACATAGATAGCATACACTTGTACTCTTGCTCTTGCTTTTGTTCTTCCTGTGACTTTTGTTTCTGCCTGCAATACCTACTGTAGCCGATAATCACCTGAGGATGAAAATTCTGATGACTTTTTCAAGAACTCCGCCTCCAATAGATATGCAACTGACAATGGTTTTTCTAAGAATATTAATCATCAATTGCTCTTATGATGGTGGTAGAAATGAAGTCAATATGATAACAGTATTGTTCTCCTCAATTTTCTTATCTACACTAATTGGCTATGCGATAAGCTTATTGAAGACTTTAAGATGGTCAATGAATCGTGTACCTTCATCTATGTGTAACTAATATAGTTGTCGCTTCAACATCCACTGATTTATCAATGACTTTGCCGTATGCAATTCTTCTAAGCTCTCCCATAATTTTTCGGTGAATTTTACATTACCTCATTGGAGACATAGACATATTGTACTAGCAGCGTTCGCTCCATCACATTACAGCCTTCTTCCGACGTCTCTTTTAATTTGTCCCTTCCAAGAGCATCGATTTGTTCCTATTAGACAAGGACATCATTCATCATGTATTACCACACGCTAAAATTTTCTCCGTTGTCAATTTTCTTCACTTGATTCCATATCGCCGACATTGATCTTGATTTTATGACACCTTACATTTTACTTTCTCATAAATCAAATTAATCCGATCTTGATTCTCATACCACTTGTTACACTTTAATACATATTCTTATGTGCAGCTATTCTCGGATCAGATTAAAATTTATAAGATATAGTATGCTCTAATAAAAAACAAAAAAAATTATAGAAAGAACAAAAATAACATCTTTGAAGTAACCATGACGAGAGAAGAATTGACAAAGCTAACTATAAATTCTAAGCACCTCAAAATAGTATAAGAAATTGTTACTCTTACAACTCTATAATCTTTTTAGAACTTCTTTAGTTGTCTTTTTTTCTGTTACTTGATCGCCTATGTTCACTATAACCATCCCTTTTATATACTCCTTTCTAACCCTCCTCTAAAGTGAGTAGAAATCCTAGCCCTCCTCTAAAGTGAGTAGAAATCCTGCTAAAAGTGGACAATTGATGAATCCACACCCTTCCAGGCGTCAGGACCACCTTTTCCAAACTTCAAGCAAGAGCAACCACGAAGCCCACTGTTTCCTGACCCCCCTCCCAACGAGTTTAGGCCACAAACTCAGTTCAACTTCCTGAACTAAATATCACAGCACCAACGTTGGACGACAAACCATCCTTAAGCACCACAAAATTTCACCACACATACTAGGACCAGAATTAAGATTTGCAAAGTACTAGACCGAAGATATCTCGAATAAGAGGGGCAAAACTAAATGGTGTAGCAAAAGAGCAACACATCCACGATAATTCATAAAGGGTACCTAGCAAAATAGCATACAGCAAACTAGCTGAGGCTCCATGCCCACAACACTGGCTGGCACTACTACGACTAACACTTCTAGCGGACAGGCGGCCAGGCTTCACAAGCAAAAAAAAACTTTTTAAGCCTGCACTCTACAACCTTGAGAAGGTACAAACTGGTACTCAAGAACAATCAAGAAACTGTACAGAATCGAGGGATATGATCATCTAGACCATCATCACATCTCATCTCATCTTCCTGATGAGACCAAGGACCTCTCCCCAGACCCCTGCTTGACCAACGTTTTCGCGGGTGGAGGAAGCCTTGGGCTCTCAGGAGCAATGACCTCCGCAGCGACGGCGACATCACCGCTCGGAATCAGTTCTGGCTGCTTGGTATAGGTGAACTGCAGGTCCTTGTTCGCGGCCAAGGTCAACAGCTCCGACTCCTCAAGCCCCCTAGTTGGGCCAATGCTACATCTGTCTGGTTTGTGCTTTGCAAGCGCATCCTTGAACTTCTTAATCTGCATAAAGAAATTGCCACTATAATAAGTACCTCATCAAATAGTAACAGTAATAGTTAATGACACTATACCACATTTAATCTAAGCTTATACATGTGTCGAATTAGGCAACAAAATCCCGGTTGGAAACACAACTATACATCAATAAGAGGTAAACAACGTGATCATCATTATATTCGGTCAGATTCAGTAACAAGATTCGAATTTTTTTCACTAAGCTCGTAGTAACCCTATATGGAGAAACTTCTAACTTCTAAGGCCTTGATCGGTGAAGTTTGGGAGAACCTTTTCAACACACGCACACAAAAATTCCGACCCCCATCGTTTGGCTTCACATGGGGGTCTAATTCTACGATGTCCAAACAAGACAGCTGGAGCATTTGGTTTATGATTCCTTTTGTGTTCCATGACAATTCCAAGAAGCAACATAAGCAATAGCGCACAGAGAGCACAAGGTCAGATCAGGATCTTACTGTTGCGTTAGTGCAGCTGAAGCTGCAGAGTCGGCCCTGAGCTCCCCTGTAGAACCTGAAGAACGGGAGGACATGAACATGAAGGCTGTAGCACATAGACTTGTGCTCCTCATAGTTCACCTGCAAGAACAGCACATCGGGGTTCTGCTCCGCAAACTGGCAAATCTACATAAGAGAATAAATTTTCAGAACATCGCAATTTTTTCAACATAGAACGCTGAACTTGAGTTATTTGTTTCTTTTTTTTTTACCTTGGGGTGAAGGGCACGGCAGCCGCCGCAGCCAGGGGAGAAGAAGTCGACGACGACGAGTCTGTCGCCGGCGTTGGTTAAGGAGTCGACGAGGTCTTGGGCTGACTCGATCTCCCGCATGTTGGGCTGCAGTCCCTTCTCCCACCACTTCGTGGCTTTCCCAATCGTAAGGTTCATCTGCCGCAAACAAACCAGAAAACCATATTAGCACACACCCGAAAAACAATTTTTTCAGAGAAGTCGATATTTCAAAAAAGTTAGGAGAACGAAAACAGCGGTTAAATATAGGAATTAAAGCGTATGAGATTCGAAAAGTAGAATAATTCAACAATTTTATCACGGAAAAGGGGTAAAAGAACCGGAAAAACAAAGGAAAAAAAACCCCAGGCAACCGCAAAAAAAAAAAAAAAAAACGGAGAAGTCAATCCACCTGCACCGGCGACGCGACGAGATTCCGGGGCACGGGCCTCGATCTCCTGGGCCCAACCGCCAGCCTGCCGCCAAGGAACGGGCTCTTCCTGCCGATCCGCACCGCCGGCGGCGCGCACGACGCCATGCGCGCCGCCACGGCGCCCCTCCGCCGACCGAGGAGCCCCGCCGGCCGGTTGCCGCACGGCGACACCACGCTCCCCTTCGCTACCGCCTGCGCCGTAGCCATGGCCGCCCGCCGCCCCCACAGATCCAACACGCCCGACGAGGAGAGAGAGGGGGATAGCACGAGAGGAGGAGGAAGAAAACCAACACGAGAGGCGAGGGGATTGGGGGAGCGGCAAAGAAAAGTAGCGCCTTTTAAAAAGGAAGCCCACGGATAAAAAGCAAGGCGAAGTAAAATGCCGCGTTTTTCTTTTACAGGTACTGTAGTTTCCTCTCCCTCTCCACGCACTCAGATCCGTCCGATTTATGCATAGGACGTCGGATGGTCCCCACGTGTGCGAAAGCTTCTGGTATTTCTCTTTTCGCCGGTGGTATGATTTCCGGGGAATGGATATGTATTGGATAAGAATAAAAACTTGGGGCTCACAAGCCCGCAGGGGTAGCCGGGTTGGTAGGAAGGGAAGGTGCCACGTGTGGGCGGTGGGAGCTCGGTGCAACCCGGGGGGGCTCGTGGCAGATGCGCTTTTGGTCAAGCATGAGGTGTGGGGCCCAATACAGCCAGGTGGAGGTAACTGTCAAATGGGTGACCCATGACCGGCCGGTTTTCTTTGGTGGCGTGGCGCCTATCTCCATGCCCGGGCTTTGAACTGTGGGTTGGCCATAGGCCGACCACTCATGCGAATTTTTAACTTAATCTTTTTAATTTTTTTTCTATAGTCTAATATCTGGTACTGCCATTTTTGTGATGTAAATATTAAGTTCACCAGCTAGTAATTTCAACTTATATGTGAAGTAAAATAACCCTTTGTATACTTCATGCTTGTTTTGGTTGGAAAACCAATCAAGCTTTAATAGATAAAAAAAATTAGCTGGTAAATTCATGGATGTGTTTCATTTCGCCTTTTCAGCCCTCTGCTTATCTTCTTCCTTGGCGTCTTCTATGTTTAGTAGTGTTACGGCCTTACAGGTGTTAATAATGTGCACTTTTTTTATAAAAAAAATACATGAAGTGAACTAACAGCTAGGCCACTAACCTATTGATAGTAAACTGATTGGATAGAGATGATATTATGTGGTGAGTTTTCAGCGCGTGGTAGTAGCTTCTATTCATAGTAACCGAATATGGATAATGGGAGGGATGATATATGTGGTGAATGATAGCTCACTCACACCAGTAGCGCTCTATTGATAGCAACTAAATATGGTCATGGATGATATGAGTTATCTATTTTAAGGCCCAACTACGCTTTGATTGTATGGAGTAACATATGTCACTAAAACCAAAGGCAACCATTAGCGCTATTTCAATATCAGAAGACATTTGCCCGTGTTCGCACACGAAGGGGGAGAAAAGACATTTCATGTGCAGCCTTCAAGATTTCAGGTGTAAAAATAGCAGAGGTAGCAACCTTAATTCAGCAGTCACGTTCACCGTTACTACTGTCACGGGAATTACGAGCATCTGATGGCAAGTAAGGGCAGAGCATTAGTGATATACACACAGTTAGCTTGGCTAACCGATCAATTAGTTCAGGAAAACAAAATGTACTTTCCGGCAGGGCTCCCCCACCACTATCAAGTGTAAACCACCGACAGGAGTAACTGATTGTTATAGAGCACATATTTTACACCCGGAGAGGACAATCATCTGCTAGTGCAATTGTATGTGTTTTTTTCCGACTATGGATGGTGGATTTTGACTCTAACATAAGCACTTAACCGAGCAGCCAAATACCAATAAGTCGCTTTGAAAATGTTAATTCGAAAAGATGATGAAAAAAGTTATATTTTTTTGTTCGAGGGAAATACTAAGCTGAAAAAAACATAATTGTCTTCCAATCCAGCATATTTCAGACCGCAGAACAGAACCACTGCGAAGCCTGTATCTGCCTCGTATCTAAATAAAAAGCAGCTTATAGCATTCTTTCCAGAAACTTTACCAGTTCGTGGTGAGCAGTATACAGTTACTGTAGAACAGTACTTGCATTTGGTTTCCTGGAGAGGACACTATAGATTGAACAACACAGAAGAAAGTACGATGTTAAAGGTCAGTGGATTGAAACAACCAATGTTCTTCCTTACCAAACATCTAGCAACACCGTAAAGCAATTACATTCCATATGGAATCAATAAAAAAACCCAACTGCGATATTCACATTTCAGGGTGTCGATACCTGCAAAAATACCGGCAGTCTTGGTTGCCACTTGCCAATCTCTACCAACTATAAAGTGCATCAGAATCTGAAAGAGTGCACACCATCCTAGGCAGCTTTGTTAGCAGCAGGGTTTCTACCAAATTGTATGATCATCGGCTTGCCTTTGAACACATAACCATGTACTAGATTCTGCAAAACCATAAATGAAACCATTCTTTAGCGCTCATGCTTCTCATGGACTCAATAAAGAAAAATCTAGGGTCAAACAAAACACTCAGGAACTACAGCTGATGCACGTTCTTCCTAGACAACTAATGTACTTCACCAATTTCCCTTTTTAACTCATTCAGCTGAGCCAATGCAACTTCAAACAAAGTCTGTCCGTGGTGAGTCCGGTGAGCAACTTTGGATTTTCGAGTATGCAGATGGCTTTGCCACTGGTATTTGGTAAATTAGCTATGTGTCTTATTGTGCAACATTACAAACTAATGGATCATATTGATAGTCACTAACCAGCGCTCGTTGAGCAAGTTCAACAGATGGAAATGTCACAAAGGCTTGGCCCCGCATCCGTCCCTCCTGAAACAAGATCAGAACAATTCAAAAAACAGAATAATGCACAAGCAAAATGAAGCAACATGGTGCAGGAAAGCCGAAAAGTGATATGGTCACAATCAGCAGCTTTTGTAACGATTTACACCATGAATAAACAATGGATGCAGACCAAGGAACATCCTTTGGAGATTTCTATGAAGAAATTCTTTTTGGATAATGATCAGGGCACAAGCGAAAGATATCCGCATCTAACCTGCATTAACTTGATACTTAAACCACATTTTGCAGTGTCCAAGCTTTCGAAAAGTGATCCTGTAGGGACAAGTTAGAGACAGAACTTAAGTGAGAAATTGAGGAAGTACTACAGTGATCTAAGAATTCTTACATCAATATTTGAACAAATACTGTATTGTCTCCATCAGTCTTACCAAAGACATAGTAGAAGTCATCATGAATGACATCCTTTGCCAAGTTCTTAATGTATAACACGCTGGCAGGATTCCCTGGAGTATAATTCTGCAAAAAAAAAAAAAGATGAGGCATCAAATCGAATTTAGACAGCTTGCTATTTCAAAAAACAAAGGGACATTTCACAACTGTTAGAATCGCAAAAAAAGGGGGCTGATGTTTCATGCCTATTTTGATGAATAGCAATAAAAGAACAAACAAGGAAAGTGGCCATAGTGGCCTATGTGACATAATAGACCTCATTGTGTAACAACTAGCAACACCAGCTTATGACACTAGATTCAAAATCTGAGTGTGCTCCACTCTCGGGGGCAGCCACCTCTTCCGGCAGCCGCTCGACTCCACCACGCCGCTACCCAGACGCGCCAACGCCAGGCCGTCTCCGCTCCAAGCTCTCTGCGCCACCACCTCCCCTGTATAGAGTGGTCTTTGACATTCCCCTGCCTAGATCCAGCTGCCTCAAACTGGTCGGCCGCCATGGATGTCTTCATCGCCACCCCGAGGTCACCGCCCGGATCTGGGCTCCTCGATGCCGCTGGATCTCACTGCCGTCTCACTAGATCTAGACCTGCAGCGCCCCACTCAGATCTAGCCACCTCCACGCTAGATCCAACGTGTCTGCCTCTTCTAGCCGCCGGCCTTCTTCGCCCCGAATCCAGCGGCTCTCAGATTTGGTGCTCCTCCATCTGCGTTACCGCCCCCAATCTGGTCGCCGCTGGCCTAGATCCGACCTCCTCCGGCCCTCTTTGCTGTTGGCTCTACCGGATCCGGCCCGCATCGGCAACCGCTGCCGTCACGCTCATCTCCGCACACGACCAATGGGCCAAGGTCTTTCACGTGCCAGCCTTCTCCAAGCCGCCTTTGGGTCACCTCTTCAGCCGCTGCCTTGGAGAATGGAGGGGAGGAGACGATGGAGGCTTCGCTTTTCACGTCGTGGCTTTTTGATGCACATGAGGGTTTTTTCACTCCGTTGGCTTCGAATTTGACCGATTGATCTTCACTGTGGTTGTTGGGATTGCTTTGCTAGAATCTTTAGCCCTTTTATATCCATCAAGTCCATCCAAGTCTGTTGCATCTCTCTTCCAGTATGTCAAAGCCATGCTAGTCCATCAAATTCTTTGTCGGTCAGCTAATTGCTTCTATTTTGGGTTGCCGTGGTCCGTCCAATTGGATCGATTGTAGTCGCCCACATCATCGCCGTTGTTGATGCGACCTTTGCCCTCTTGGTTCTCTCGTAGCCATCTTGCTACACATCTTCGCATTCATTGCGACTCTTGACCAATCGCCTTCTTTGTTGTCGTCACATGTCTTTCTCTATCTTGCACTCTTGTGGGCGTGATTTGATCTATCTCTCTCTTCATCGGTTTGATTCGACACATCTCAATATTCCTATTGGTACATCTCTTTTCCAAGACTCGATGTGCAGTGAACCATTTGAGCATGTGATGAGCCAAAGAACAGTTTGCGAAGGCTTTGAGGTACCACTTCGTCAAGGAGGAGATTGTTTGCTACCACACAGATTTTTGTTCAAGAGTTGCATGCTTTGATGACATCTTCAAGCTCGGACTTCGTATTTATTTATTTTAGTGTTGTCCCTTTTCAAACTCAATGCTATTGCATATGCATTGAGTTTGAGGGGTGTTAAGGATAGTAATGTAATATGTCAAGGGTAGAAGTGTAATAGTCATGTGAGTGCTAGGGGTAGTTAAGGAATTAGGGTTTTACTCATGTACACTATATATTAGCCCCTTGGGCTCTTACAATACAACTAACTATTCAGCCCCAATTTCTCTTCTCCACTAAACTTAATAAAAACAACTCAACACCTGATGACGATTATATTCATAATAATTAGGAATAAGTCTACTTTACCCCCAAACTCTGCGATAGTCTAAGTTTCAACCTCCAACTGCAAAACTAAACGTTTTACCCCCCCCCCTCTCCTCTGGTGTCAAAACCAAACAACATACCCCCTCAAGCCACTCCACCTTGGTTTTAATCCTATGTGGCATCAACGTGGCGAAGGTTTTGACATGTAAGATGGTTTTAAGATGACATGGCAACCCAGTTAGCAGGTAAGCAAATAAAACCGCATGACAACATGGCGGTGCCTTCTGCGGCATGGCGACCACACTCTTGTGGGTTTCTGCAAGACATATCAAGGATTTGAGCAATTTCATGGGAGAACATGGTGGTTCAAAATCAAATTATGCAAAAATCTCAAAGCTTTCGATGATATGTACCTTTTGGGACTTGCCGTTGTTGCTATTGTTGTGGTGGTGGTTGTTGAAGAGAGTGTTCTCGTCGAGCTCCACCATGGGGTTGCGATGGTACGACGATTGGTCGACCTTCCTCGACGAGCTCTGGCTCAACGATGGTCTGTGCGTTGGCTCGCCCCAACATTTTCATTCCCCACGGCCAACACCCTCACTGGGGAGTTCGACCTTGGCGACGGATACCTCTTCCTGAACGTAGCCGCCACCGGCGACGGCGCGTGTCCCTTCTCCCTAGCCGGGACAAAAAACATCTTCCCTACTATCGCACAGCCCACTTGCCATCGTGGGGCGTCGTCCCGCCAGCTGCCCTAGAGACTAGCTCACTCTCCTGCTCCTGCTTCCGCCGCCAATGCTCCTCCCGTGGCACCTTGACAGCTTCCGTCGCGGCGTCCTCTGGCACGAGAAGGACCTCAACATAGCGGCCCCTACCTCTCCCAATCACAACCATCGTCCACGCCTCCGCCACTCCTCTCCCAGTCGAAGTCGTAGCTCCTCTTGGATAAAGAGTACCTGCGTTGGTGCCCACCGCCATTCTCACCCGACGCCGTTGCCTTCCCCAACGACGAGCCCCAGCTGAGCCGGCCACGCTGGATGAGGACACGTCCACCTCTTCCTTGGTGCAACTCGGGTCCGCACCGGCACCCTGCTCACAACGACGGCATTGCCTCCTCTTCCAGCGTAGCCCTCTTCACCCGCTCCTCCTCCTTGCCGCTCGCCGCCGTGGCCATCCCGGTAGCCTTGACAAACACCATCCTCGTGTCGGCCGTTGACTGCTCTGACTTGGGTGGAGCCTTCTTGGACGGCGCTGGCTTTGCCTGCAACGGCGCCTTCTTGGCCTCCAAGACCAGCACGGTGTCAAAGCAGGCGATGTTGTGGGGAGGGCAGAGAGGAGCCAACGGGAGAGAAGAAATAGAGGAAGAAAGTTTTGAACTCCCACCATCTTATTTATTTGCCTACCCGCTGACTAGGCTGCCATGCCATCTTAAAACCATTTTACGTGTCAAAACCACCACCATATCGATGCCACGTAGGATTAAAACAAGGGTGGAGTGGCTTAAGGGGGTATGTTGTCTGGTTTTGACACTTGAGGAGGGTAAAACATTCAATTTTGTAGTTTTGAGGCTGAAACTTTTGACTATCGCAAAAGTTCTGGAGGGTGAAGTGGACTTATTCCTAATAATCATCTTGAAGTTACATGATAATATCACTAGAGAATTACATCACCAAGATGTCCAGGCCGACCAACATGTCCTTGAAATGTTTGTGCAAATGACATAATAAGACTCGATAAGCAAATTTCATGTACCTTGAACATAGGAAGGGACAAAATCTCCTCTGGTGGTAATTTCTCTTTCTCTATTTCCTGTGGTGTGAGAAAATGTTTTTCTTCAAGTTGTTCATCTCTTAATGCCAATTCCTTCTCAGTACTTTGATCAGTAAGTTCCTTCTGTGCAACTTTAGGGGTGACTTTTATCTGCACAGAACCATTTCATTAGAAAATGAAAAGGCACTCAGCTTGAGTTATGAGAAAGAATGGTTCACCTGCAGTACTGGATTTTTCTTTTTTATCACTGGAAGCTCACTAGAAACTAATGCAGCTGGTTTCACCCCGACCGCTTCATGAGCAACACTTTTATCAACTGCAGGACCAACAATAGCTTCATGCTTTGCACGCTTGATTTTCCTTTTATCAACATCTTCCTGCAATAAATAAAGTGTGCATAAATAATATGGCAAAGACATTCAAAGCAAACACTAGAAATGTATTGTGTTAAAAAACACTAGAAATGTAGAAGTAGCAATTACATCAGAAGATTCCAACTCAGACTCATCACTAGACAAATCAGCCAAATGAAGTTTCTCCATTGTAGAAGGCTGCGGTGGAGGGGGAGGAGGAGCAGGCACTTGTGATGGTAAAGGTGGAGTAGGCAATGCCATCCGAAATGGAGCTGGAAGGTTCATCTTGTTCATCAAATGCAGCACCTGTGAAAAAAACAATACATCAATCTAAATACATCTGCTCATGCTGAATTAACAAAATCATGCCTTGCAACAGTAGTGCCTGAGGTTGAAATCCTAATAAACCTGTGTGTAAAATCGGGGAACAGCAATGAGAGCATTGACTATATTTGTCAATATGTTTCCATCTGGTGGTGGATATGCATACCTACAAAAAAATAAAGCGCACTCAGATGAAGCTCGAGCAACTATGGTGGATTAGAACCACCAGCAATGAATAACAGAAAGTTCTTCTGCAGAGAAGAATTGGTTGACCTCGCTGGAAACTATAAGACATTATGGAACTATGGTGTATCAGAATTGCATTCATTTTAAGCCAGAAAACAATTCGAACTTAATAGCTTGGAATTGATATGCTAGCTTGATTTTGGTTACTTCCAAATGGATAATATCAGGAAATGGGCCACATATACTTTACATTGACAGCTCACTAGCCTTTAGACTAAGCAAGCCGGTAGCAGTAAATTAAACTACTTCGCAATCTGACATAGATAAACCAGCTCATATTTCTCGTGAATCCAAGCATTGCGTAACTAACAGGAGAAAAAAGAGACAACTTTGCAGTTAGGGTCCTTAGGGGAACAATGTGCTGTGTAATTAATACAGGTGAACTTAAGCTATTGGATTCTTAATTCGTGCAGATAGCAACTAAACATCTTAAGTTACTAAATGAGTGTTTGCTGACAACGTTGTAGATATAT
Organism: Melocanna baccifera; assembly: GCA_036346265.1. Classification (NCBI taxonomy): domain Eukaryota; kingdom Viridiplantae; phylum Streptophyta; class Magnoliopsida; order Poales; family Poaceae; genus Melocanna; species Melocanna baccifera. The sequence continues at coordinate 15,007,148 of CM070693.1, forward strand.
AATTCAGAAAACAGAATATATTCATTAGCTCCATGAAATGGCTTGACTGCGTTCCCAGGAAAATGAACATGTTGGAAGATAATGCATTAAATAATGATGACAGTAATAACATACTCAAGGTGAGGAGGAAATGGATAGTCCACGCCAAGCCTAGGAGCAATCGGTTCAGCAGCAGATGTAGGATTCTTCTGATTTAGGGGATTCATACTTGGCACTTGAGGCATCCCGTGTGCTGATTGCTCCTGATGCTTCTCGTTCGCGTTTTTTGTATTTGGCTGGTTCGCTCTCTCGACTATCAATACTTTCCCGAGGAACCTCAGCCTGCCAACACCATCCTTTAGCAAACACAAGATAATAAAGGACAGGAGATGGATCCAAAAAATCAAGATAAGAAATCACGCCATTTTGCACAGGTAGTTGGAACTTGGAACAAAATTTGAACAAGCGATTGAGCAGAGCATGTACTTGACGAAAGGAACCTGTTCAACAGAGACTGTGCATGGTTGGCCGCCATCTCGTCCCTAAAATCCACAAATGCACAGTTCCTCAACCTGTTACATAATAGCGAAAATTGTTTTTAGGAATCACAAAACCTCATCGTCTACGCACGCATTGTAGTAACTTATGGAGTGAGGAGACAAATCGCCGGGAACATATCCAATCACTAACAAAGTACGCCATCTCAGTATCACCAAAGGACTTCTACCAGCTAAATCGAACTACCAGAAAATAATATAACACGCGAAACGCCAGAAAAAGCACGAGTGGGCAGGTAGGTGACGAGGAGGGGAGTACTTTCCGCCGGCGCAGGGGCGGACGGACGTGGCGCCGTAGTGGGAGAAGAGGCGGGAGAGCATCTCCTGCGGGATCGCCTCCGGAAGGTGCCGCACCAGGAGCGTCGCCGCCGGACCAGACCCAGGCTGCTGCTGTGGCGGCGGCGGCGGCGGTGCGGGGGAGGGATTCGCGGACGCTGGAGGAGGAGGAGGCGGGAACGACGACATCAGAGCCTGTGGCTTCGCGAGTCGCGACGGATTTGGGACTTGGGAGGAGTAGGGTTTCGCTTCCCGGCGGGAAGCGCTCTGGCTGTGGAGAAGTCGCGAGAAATCGGCGTCGGAGTCTCAGAGAAGGCGAGGAGCAAAGCACTCTTTACGAGAGTCTAATTGTTGCGTGAATGTGACGGGCCGGAACTGCCTGGCCTGAGCAAGTTTGAGAATCAGCCCGTAAAGAGCCTTTTTTATGGGCCAGCAAACGACGCTGGCCATAGATAAACAAACGCTCTTTCTGTTTCTTTTTTCTTTTGTTTTGGGAGGAGGATCAACTGCTCCGTGTCCGTCCGCCCAATGTTCTGGTCTGTTATTTTTAGTTTATATCTTATATCTTCTTTTGAATAAATAAATAAGATAGTTTTTTCATCATTATTTTGAAGCAGATGATCAAAATAGCCTTTCCGAAATGGCTTATCGACTTATCGACATTTGGTTCGTTCGTATGAGCGCTCGTGTTAGGTGTTAATGATATACCTTAGAGACGGTCATAGAGATAATTATATCATCTCTATGTTTATGATCTTTTGAATAATATATTATTTTGTCCCTTTAATAAATATCTTTCATATTGATTAATAAGTATGTGACTTATTCGTGGAATTCTTTATTTATGTTTTAGTGTTATTTTTAAATTATATCTGATCTTATATCATTATGTCAAACAATTATATTTTATATATCAGTACATGTATTGATTGGTGATCATATTTCACAGATCATGTATATGAATATATCAAATCAATAATATAGACGCATGTTAGAGAACATGGTGTTGAATTGATCTACCATGAGATATATAGGATTTATTATATTCTTAAATGTCATCAGTAAGTCTCATACATAGTGTATGCAAGATCTTTAGACCTGATATTGTCATAATTTTTTTTTGTGTAATAGTTTACTTAGGGGTTGTCAAACACTACTCTATAACTGGGTGATTATAAAAATAGCTTTTGAGTTTACTTTGAAATATACGGAAGAATATGAGCGATCAAAATAAAAGTTACCTCTATTATATAATGGGAGAGATACCTTTACGTTCCTCGATGTAGTTCGATTAAGAAAGTGCATGGTCAAACCAAATATGGTTGATGAGTTAATCACAATTGAGTAATCTATTATAGGTTCAGGTAAAAATTCGAGCTATCATAGGATAGCACCTTCTCGTCTTAAGTTTGATCTGATATCATGAGACAGAAGAATCAGTATATAAGCACTATATAGGTTCGTCCGATATGATCTTTATGCATATTTGGGAGTTGCTATGTCTTATTGTGGACTACTACCGACTTATGGACCGAAAAGGAGTTTGCAGGTTATAGCCAATTATATATGAACCTACAAGGTCATATACTTCACGTAGAACGATAAGGGTCTAGATGATAAACTTCGAATAGAATATGATCTCTACTTGTGTTGGATAAGGATTCAATTGGAGTCTCTTCGAGTGGGATACAATCTATATTCGTATTGAATAAGGATTCAGTCATAAGCTCTCTGGGTTTGATACAATATCTAATTGTTTTGGATAAGGATATGATTGGATGCTATATACTAAGATAGGTGTGAGGCTGCGGGAGGTATCCTAAGAGATATTCATCAAAACCCTAGTTGTCACCTCTCAAAATCCCTACTATGCACGCTGATGCTTGCACACTAGCGCACGATATTCTATCTTTAGATGTGTGGACTTCGATAAAGACATTGCTGTGACTGCGCCGCTGATCGGGACTATCGCGAGGAGAAGATGATTGACCAGAGGATGATCAACTATTTTCACTACACTGACGTGCTACGTTAAACCAGCTGCTTCAACTCGTCTTCTGCTGTACTGCGCGTCTAGTGGTAATGATATATGATCTCGTACTCGTATGGCTTCCAAGTTTATGCAATAGAAAATTTTAATCTGTGCTAGTAGAGTCTACCTGTACCCCAACAGTGATATCAAAGTCATCTTATGTAGTATTTGATCTAGATTGGTCGCATATAGTCGATATGTGTTGCTAGTATATTGGATCTATTACTGGTATGATATGATAGCTTAAATCGATTCATATTAATGGATTGGTTAAAGCATTAGTTAATGAGATCAATCGGTTTCAATGATACTAGATGGGTTCACGGGAGGTATAAATTGATAGCACCGAGTTATTGTTCTTTTTAAAAAGCTGCCTCGCTGATCAACATGATTGATCGATGGAAAATCGGGCCAATCAGATTGGTTCAGAATTGAGTTAATATGATTAATACAAAAAATTTTAAGGGCAATTTCATGAATAGGACTGACATGCTAGGGAATCTTACCCCGCATTATAGTTATTATGTGTTCCTATTGTGTGATAGAATTGGATTTTATGCATAACTCATTTTTATAAGGGTTAATGTGAATAGTATAGCTCATTGTATATGTGATGCATGTATGAGTCTTTCATGGCCTGCGCGTCATGCTGATTTATAGCCATAGGCTATATATTATTGTATAATAGCCTTTGTGTCGACTTGATGTTTGATATTTTTATATATAATTCATTGGTAGTTGTTAGATGTAATAGCTATATAGATGAATGTAGTAATCTCAAGCATTGATGACTCGGTAAACACAAAGTGTGGTGATAGAGATTGAGATGCTAAAAACCATATTATTTCACAATTTAATGTGATTATCTGTGTATATTTTTTATGTTCTTGTTATAATATTGTTCATATTATAATTATCTTGGGTATTTTAACATGGTAGAATAGTACCCCTTTAAAAAAAATGAAGTAAAACTTGATGTCATTTCAATTGGTACACCAATCAAGATTTCGATTATTAACTGGTAGGTCTACCAAAATAGGGTGCCATTAATTTTCTCAATAATATAGAGTAAGTGTTTGACACTTCATGTGTAAGATAGAGTAAGTGTTGGACACTTCATATGTAATATTGATCTAACTTGATTGGGCTATCAAAATAATTTTGGGCCTAGGGACATAGTGTCGAGTTCAGGACATATGGATATCACTCAATAAACAAGAGTTACATATGATGTACTTAGTAAGAAATTGCTTACCTATATCGCTAGATTTCTAGTAGTGATACCAAAACTCACTAGAACTTGATGAAATATAGATCTTGACTCACCATATGTAGTTAGTTGGAACATAGTTTTAACATATAGTTGGAGTATCTTTTGTTAAATTGCTTAATGGAAAATTTTACATAAACATAGTACTAAATTTTTTCATATACTTTTTATGTTGTAGACTATGCCACCATCTACTTCCTTCACACCTAGTTTTAACTTGTGATTTATTCTTGAGAAAGAAAAACTAAGTAGAATAAACTTCATTGACTATTATCATAACTTAAGAATTGTTCTTAAGTAAGAAAAGAAAGAATATGTTCAAGAGGTTCCATATCCTGATGAACCAACTAAAAATGTTACTCATGTTGAAAAGAATGAGTTTGAAAAATATAACAATGATTCACTTGAAATTAGTTGTCTCATGATTGCCACCATGAACTACGAGCTTCAGAAGCAATATAAACATAGATGCCTACACTATGATTATGGGTCTTAAAGGCATATTTGTGAACCAAGTAAGGGCTAAAAGGTATAACACCGCTAAATCATTGTTTGCGTATAAGTTAGCTGAAGGAATTCAGTCAGTCCTCATGTAAACAAAATGATTGGTTACACTAAAAGCTTGAAAAACTTGATTTTCCCCTTAGCCAAGAGTTGGCTACTGATGTAATTCTTCAATCGCTCCCTCCGAGCTTTGAACTAGTTAGTTTAAACTTTCATATGAATGGTGTGGAGAAGTCAATGACCGAATTGTATGGATGCTCAAGTTAGCTGACGAGAGCATTATGAAAAGCTCTAATCATATGACAATGGTTTAAAAAACTATCAACTTCAAATAGAAGAAGTTTAAGGATTCGGGCAAAAGAAAGGGCACCAAAACTCAAGATGAGATCTCGAGTATCAAATCTAAGCTTTAAAAGCTCAAGATTGACACTACACCTGACACTATTTGCGACCATTGCCATAGGACTAGATATTAGAAGAGGAACCACAAGAAGAACTTAGCAAAAATGATAAAAAGGAAGGGAAATAAGACTTTTATATTAGGTATAAATGTTACAGAAATAAATCTTGCTACTTCTCATATTTATTCTTGGATATTTTATATCAGATCGGTAATTCATATTTGCAATTCAATGCAGGGGCTGCTAAGGAGTAGAAGTTTAGCAAAAGGTGAAGTTGATCTTCGCGTGGGCAATGGAGAAAGAGTTGTTGCGTTGGCTATTAGCACTTTACCATTATATTAACCCTCAGGATTAGTTTTTTAATTGAATAGTTATTATTACGTTATTACCTTAAGAAAAAATATTATTTCTATTTCATGTTTGGGAGTAGAATGCTATGAATTCAGAATAAAAAATTGTTGTTCAATTTATTTTAATGATATGCTTTATAGTCAAGCTTCATTGGTGAATGAACTATATGTTTTAAATATTGAGGGTGTGTCAAATTATAACAATAATACTAAGAGTCTTTAGCCTAATAATATGAATTCCATTTATATTTAATATTATCGTTTGGGTCACATAAATGAGAAGCGCATGGTAAAACTCCATAAAGATACTATTCTAAACTCACTGACTTTGAATTATTTGAAACATATGATTCTTGTTTATTTGGCAAAATAACTAAAGCATCTTTCACTGGTTTAGGTGAGAGGTCAAATGACTTGTTGGTCTGAGTACATTCGGATGTATGTGGACCAATGAGCTCAACGGTTAGAGGTGATTTTTAGTACTTTGTAACTTTTGCTGATAAATTTAGTAGATATGGTTATATCTACTTAATGATTCATAAGTTTGAATCATTTGAAAAGTTTAAGTAATTTCATAATGAGATACAGAATCAACTTGACAAAATAATTAAAACCTTGCAATCAGTTCATGGAGGTAAATATTTGAACCATGAGTTTGATGATCATCTAAAGTAATGTGGAATTATTCCACAACTAACTACGCCGAAAATGCCTACATGGAATGTGGTGTCTAATTGACGGAACCAGACCTTGTTAAACATGGTTCGGTCCATAATGAGTCAATCTGATCTACCATTATCTTTTTGGAGGTATGCTTTAGAAATAGTTATGTCCACATTAAATAGGGTTCTAACAAAAACCGTAGAGAATATAACATATGAGAAATGGACTGGAAAGCATTCCATGTTATCTTTTCTTAAAATATGAGGATGTGAGGTATATGTAAAATGTTTGACGTCTGACAATTTCACAACTAAATCTAATAAATGCTTCTTTGTGAGGTATCATAAGAAAACTAAAGGATATTACTTTTGTAAAAGGGATGGAAACAAAATGTTTATTGTTTAAAATGATGTCTTTTTGTATAAAGAGTTTCTGTTGAGATCTGAATATGCAAATGCAAAATCTCTGTGTATACCGCACTAGCCCAGGATCACGCTAGTGCATACAGTGTAAACATAGATGAAATGTTGACCATAAACACGATTACAAATATTAGTCTGAAGAGCTTAAAAAACTAGAAGCAAAAAATAGAAATAAGTATGGTAGCGATTTAACATACCCACAGGCAATCAACTAGGAAGCGAAGTTCTAAACTGTGAAGTCGTCGAAGTATCCTCCTTCAGATACCTCCTACAGATATGTTTCTTCTTCTTCAGCTGAACAACAGTAGGTATAAAGCCGTGAGTACATTGGTACTCAGCAAGTCGGATGTAACATGCAAGGCTTACCAATGGATGGCTGAAAGGTTATTTTGCAACAAGCAATATTTTAAAGTAAATACACTAAATAGATCGAAAGTGTACTTTAAAGAAAATGATAATAAACAACTAATCAAACGAACTGAATGAATCATAAGTGAACTAATTGTCCACCTAATGAACCACACGTGAACTAACCATTCACGTAATGAACCATTAGTGAACTAACTATTCACTTTTCAATTTATCCCAACTAAGTTTTATGAAATATCTACTCTTCATATGAAATCACCGAGCATTGTTCATAACCGGGAACACGACTATTCGAATAGTTTTACACTCTGCAGAGGTTACACAACTGTACCCACTCGATACGATCATCTTGTAATGCCACCAGTATAACATGCTTTCTTTCGTATACCGACCAAGAAGATCACAACAAGACTTTTACAATGCTCAATCACAACTCAATTTCGCCCACTAAGGTTTCGCCATCGGGTTGTTTAACCGTCTAGTCGATAATTGCCCCGTCAGGCGCCTCATAAAAATTAGCAACTATGTTCAACTCAATAGCACAATTGAAATTAAATTATCATAAATTAATTAGTCAGGTCTATCCCATACTAGATATGTGGTTTTCACGGTATAGCTTAGATCAATTGTGCATAAAGTGAAGTCCGTAAACATTATTTAGACGAGACTTCCCTATCCCTCGAAGTGAATTCACACTTCCCCCTTTACTGCATGATCACTCACCCAAGTAAAAACTAATTTTATATAACCAACATCAATGATACACCAATGTCATGGATACGCTTAAGAGCTTCTACTTGACCAATAACTGCTGGAGATATCACTGTTGTACTATAACAACAACACATCAAATCAATTATAAATGACCCTTTTAACATTGCAAGTAGCATGCTGTTTCACTTCACACTATGGAACTTTTTATTTCATAGGTTGTTTTACTTAATGACTCACTATGAATCCACTGCCAAATGATACTCCAAATATGCCGAAGTGCACAGCTAGAACTTGCAGGTAAAACTTTGAAATGCTTTTGTTCATCATTACGCCATTGGCTAAAGGGTGACATGTTCTGTGCTTAATAGTCGGCATTGTTGTGTATGTTTGTTGTAACTATGGTTCAATGTATGTTCCATTTTGTATATCTGTGCTATCCGCCTATATTATCTGTTTTCGATCCGAAACCGTTATGTATCCGTTCTGATGATACCGTATTCGAAACTTGAAATACTCTGAATTTGTATTTATATTTGGCCTTACCATATTTGACTCAGAATCCGAGAAAAAAATATGGGTTAGGATACGGTACAAGCATATCTGTCCGAATCTGACCCGATTACACCCCTACCGTAATCAACTTGCCTTTCGCACAGTCCTCACACACAAAATGTGTTAGATCAGGGATGTCTTTGGACTTTAAGTTGTGGTCACCAGAATACTGTAATATCCCGCACATCATATTATCTCCAGGATGACACGTACATTCGTGCCATGTTCTAGATAGTTATGAGGTCTTTCACCTAGACATTAATCGCAACATATGCTTCATCATGTTTAATAAGGGCCTGTTTGGTAGAGCTTCAGATTCTCATTTTCAGTTTCTGCTCCAGATTCTATAAGAATATACTTCTATGAGAATCTGAAGCTATCTCTGAAAAGTGTTTGGCTAGTGGGTTGGCTCTAGATTCATAAAAGAGGAGATTTGAGGGGAAAAGATCATGTTACCCTTAGTTTTAGCACTTGAAGTTTTTTTGTTTATTACTCATTTCTATGTGTACACAAATTTATGAAATTTATCTACAAATTTCTCAGAGCCGAGTCGATTTAAATGTGATATCACATGATATTGTCGCTGCAATGACAACAAAACAGAGCACTCCATTATTCCAACGTGAGTCAACAAGCAATTCAACAACTATAATTACTAGATACTCGTGCATTCATCCTTTCATAAGAAGCAATCCATACGTCGATGCATACATAATTAACATCACTTCTGACCAGTTTAGAATAATTGCCAATATATACATCATTGCTGTTAAAATGAACCAAACAAAATTGAATTAACTACCATGAATGCTACATCAAGCTACTAACTAGCACGAAAGCTAGAACCACCGCAGCATCCATGGACATAGCCATCTTGACATTCTTCTCTTCAGTTTTGCCTTCAAAACCTCCATCCAGTCAGCTGCAGTCTCACCTTTTCCTCCTCTTTTTTGTTCTGCAAATACGCAAGATCACTATGCAAAGGAACATGAAATCAAAACTATGCCAAATGTATATCAATTGTAAATGATAACTGCAGTTACTCGTATTGTCCCTTCTATTGTCTATGCACTAATTTTCAAAATAACAAACCACTGTTTCACAAGAGATAATATCAAAAAATCAGAAGAACTATCAAAATATTGCACCCTCCCAAACTACATGTTAAACCAAATATATATTTGCCACAACATCTTAGCTTGACCAAATAACATACAAAATGCTTATCGAAATTCAGCTTTGCCCGATTTCAAATAGAACCAGATAGCCATACTTACTTGCAAAACAACCAACACATCACCACATTTCCCTATTATTACATTTGCCTTTTGGGTTAGAGTTGCAACAATTCTGACCTATTGACATCACTTGGTGCTAGTGCAGATTATGTTTCAAGAGAAAACTAGTAGAATTGGCATATCAAGTAACACAATGGATAGTTAAAACTAATCAAAGTACTGCTGCGATCAAAATTAATCAAATGAATGCCCTACATCGAGCACTGCAATTCAGAAGTAATCATCCACATCAAAAGTACCAACTAGTTGATCTCAATTAGTACTCAAAAGACAAGAACTACTAGTAGTCACAAGGAAGACCTGAATCTTGCAAACAACAATGGTGACAGCCATTGTTCTAACCTGCTCTGAATCTTGCCAACAGGCCATCAGAACGAAACACCTATTGCGACGACGGTACTGGGGACTGGAGGGAGGCGGCGGCGGCGGTGTTGTGGACCAGACGGAGGTGGCGGCGGGCGAGATCTGGAGGGAGGCGGCGGGGCGAGAGAAGGAGGGAGGCGGCGGTGCGAGAGAAGGAGGGAGGTGGTGCGATGTCGTCGAGGGAATGGGACGGGGGTGGGGCGTGCCCGGAGGGACGGGGCAGGCTGACCGGGATCCGACGTGGCGGGGGCGACGAGAGGGAAAGGGGAGAGGGGAAGGCAGCGGCTGAGCGGGGACGGGGGGAGGTGGCGGCGCGAGAGGGGAAGGGGGAGGCGGCGGCCCGAGAGGGGTAGGGGAAGGGGGAGGCGACAGCGCGAGAGGGGAAGGGGGATGCGGCAGGGCAAGAGGGCGAGAGGAAGGAGGGCGACGGTCGGGGCGAGAGGAAGGGGGCATGACAGAATAGGGGGAGGCGGACTGCACAAGAGGGGAGCGGACGGGGTATATCAGTGGCAAATTGCGGGTAATTTGTTTTAACTTCAATGGGCAGATTTGATGTAGGGTGAACAGCTCCCCACGAGAATCCATCAAAAGGTTGCTTCTCATTTCTAGTTCATTTTAGAGTCTGCTTCTCGCGAGAAGCAGAATCTACTCATTTTGGGAATCTGGGTGTTTGGCACAGCTCCATGAGAATCTATTGAGAAGCTAGGAGCAGGAGCTGTACCAAACAGAGCCTAAATATGTAGGACAATCCAGAGGAAAAGGTGGGAAGCATTTCTATAGTTTCTTTTTGATATTATTCTTTCTTAGTGATGAGAATGTACTCAAAACTATTCTCTTCCTCTGTTTTCACATGCTCACCATTATTACATATATATACTTTAAACTTAATAGGTTCATGTAGATTCTGGGAATAATAATGTATTCTCAACTATTATTTTCATTCCCATCAGTAACACCACCATAGCTCTTCTAAACCCTACAATATTACCACAGTTACTACTTACCAGCTATGATCATAATATTGACAATCTTTGAACTGGAAATCTAGAATTACTTCGTATTCATAAGGATTGAATTTGTGGTACAACTGTCTATAAGACAAAATTCATGTTCTCACTCCATTGATCGTACTTCAACAATTCTATATGCACGAGATAAATTGTTTATATGAATTAAAAACATTCCATATGCATAAATGCAAATATAAAATATGCACACAAACTGGAAATACTTTATTCAACTCATGAACTAAAGATTACAATGAGTAACTTTAATTTGTAACAATAATATTGCTGGCTAATTTAGGATCGAACAAAATTTGGCGTTATGCAATAACACCATCCTAAACACACTATAAGTTCACTTCTAAATTTAAGGGGATAATGGAGATTAATTTTTAGGACTCTCCTTATCCTCATTTGGATAAATATCCAGTAGCCCATCTTCTAGTAATGGAGTTTAATCATCATCGTGTAGGGCATTACCATCCCTACATCCTACTCCATCAAATGAGTGTTTTCCTCCAACTGCTCCTCTTCCTCTGGTGCTTCTAGAAAGTGAGCTTCTAATTTAGCAGTCTGGCCCTTCCTCTTTTGTGACTCCTAATAGATTTCCACCAAATGCTTAGGCGTCTTACATCCCTCTCCGTAGTGACCCTTGATTCCACACTTGAAGCAAGGTCTATTATCACTGGGTGCCTTCATTGGAGACTTTCCCTTTCCTCCTATATTTCCTTTTATTTTAAAGGTAAATGGCTTACTCTTATTTCCTCCAAGTCCCTTTCCTTTTCTACCATTATTAGTCCTCTTTTGAACAATATGTGCCTCAAGGGCACCTTGTATTCTAGTAGGACATACATTACAATTCTTCATGCTAAGCTCATTATGTTTTTTCGCAACTAAAAGTATGACAAAAAGTTTAGAGTGGGTTTCATACCCTCTCTCTCTCTCTCTCTGTGTATACTGTTGTGCAGGCACTAGATTTGTAGCATGGAAAGTGGAATTGCTTTTCTCGATCATTTGTGCATCTGTGATCTTCCTACCGCAGCATGAAGTGAGAAATTATCCTATGGAGAGCTGAGTTGTAAGAAACCATGGATTTGAAATCCTGGAAGCGTAAACATGCACAGTCATGTTTCGCCTGTGAAAGCATCATCAACCTTTGTTGATTGTATCTCTTCTGAAGAGAATTCCATAGGACTAAAGGATCTTTTTCTGTCAAATACTTGTTCTTGATATCATGTTTTCAGAAGGTGATGTAAAAAAGAATATGGCTTTAGCTCTATCTTCATCTAGATGACCACTAATTTTACGAGGGACAATAGTTGCACTTAGCCATTCAGAGGCAAAGTAAAACTCGACATCAATGGCCCAAGTTAGGTAGTTGCTTCCATCGACTATCAATTCATCAATTCCCTCTTTGTGACATTAGTCATATTGCCTATACATCATATAGCAACACATACAAAATTACCATAAGGTAATCAATAGATACAACATGTACCACATAAGCCAAAACATGTGTTACAACAATAAAACAATTTACCATAGCAGTAAATAACAATCCATGAATTTCTATTAATTTGTTTGTAAATTTCTACTAATTTTCTAGGCAAAGATTGAATTTTTATACACTAAAATAATAGAAAACAATTTATGTTAATTAAATAAAGCCTAAAGGACTTAATATTGATCACTAGGAAACTTTCGATGTTTATTATGCAATTTTCCACCGAATAGAAGCCCTACAACATTAACTCAAAATTATCAGGGTTTAAATCATAAAGTTTTCATCTAGAAGGACCTATTTTTAATAACCAACGAATTTCTCATAATTATACAAAACCCTGAGGGCTTTTCAATAAAAACACCAAGGCCAATTGGATCCCATCTTGATCGACCCTTTTAGGCCAGCTTTCATGGTCCAATGGGCCCATGGCACATCTACCGGTCGACTAGGGTTTTTGAAAAACCTAGCCAGTCCGGCCTACGTCACACACACGCGTAGAGGCAAATGAAGGCAACATTAATGTTTCTTTCTTGCTCGACCACAATGCAAGTAGTGGTGCCCCACACGCACGCTCAGTCCTGAACCGAGACTGTTAGTGATATGCCCTAGAGGCAATATGGAGATGTTGTATATATCACATACTATGTTTATGATACATTACTTTGTTCCTTGAAATAGACATCATCATTATTGATCAATGAGTATGTGACTTATTCATGAGACTCTTAAATACTAAAATGTTGCTATTTCTAAATGATCCCTGATCATATATCATATGAGGAACAAATATGATTCAAATACAAAGATCAGCATATGTATTGATTGATGATCATGTCTCATGGATCATGGTATGGTGATACCAAATCAATAATATGGACATGTGTTAGTGAACATATGTTGGATAGACCTACCATGAGACACTGTAGAGATTCCATGTGTCATCAGTTGGTCTCGAGTAGTGTTTATGTAGAATCCTTAGACTTGAGATCATCATGGTTCCCAACATGAGTAGTAACTTATTTTGGGACTACTAAACACTACTCCGTGAATCGGGTAGTCATAAAAGTAGTCTTCGGGTTTGCCATGAAACATGTAGTGGGATGTGAATGATCAAGATAGAATTTGCCCTCCTTATGGGAGAGATATCTCTGGCCCTCGATGTAATGGATTATGAAAGTGCATGGTCATGCCAAGGTGATTGAGGAGTCAATCACAAGTTTATAATCCATCACGGAATCGAGAGAGTGATTGAGCTATTAAGAGGATGACACGAGTTTCGCCTTGAGCTCAATCTATATCGTGAGGCAAAGGGATTCGTACATGAGAGAACATTACAGTTCAAATGATATGATCTTTACATATACTTTGGGGTTAATATGTCTTACTAGAGGCCGCTATTAACAAGGTGACCGGAAGGCGTTTCGGTCACGACCAAGTATACGTGAACCTCTGTGGTCGCACGCTTAACGGGTTGGAACACCGATTCGAATATGATTCGGATATGGGCTCAATTCGGATAAAGATCCGAATAGACTCCTAATGGGCCTCGGTCCGCAAGGCCCACGTGAGGAGGTCTATATATGGAGGCGAGGGGCTGAGGGATTTGTCCCTGTTAACATCTAGCAAAACCCTAGCCGCCACCTCCCGAGCCAAACCCTAACTGCTCACGAGTGCTAGTACACTCACGATCGGCGTTCCAGCCCCGGACGTGTGGATACTGGTGGAGGCGCTGCTCGTTGCAGCGTTGATCGGTGTGCGTGGAGGAGACGATCTGTTCGGGACGATCGGCTACTTCCACTACTACCTCGACGCGCGTGATTGGATCGGTTTCCAACTCTTCTTCCACTGCGCTGCGCGTCTAAGTGGTAACGATCCATGATCCTTCCTTAGCATGATGTTCTTGGGTGCGCGGTAGAAAAGTTTTGTTTTCTGCTTCCGTAGCCTACGCGTATTCCTTTAGAGACATCGTGGCGTGCAATCGGTGCCCTACCTCATCTTCACAGATAATGATGGTGGCAGTGGCAGTAGCTTCCATTCCGTTCTTTGCTAGGGATGGAGCAGGAGGCTATGGCTTCTCCCGTCAGTGGAATGGGCGCTAGGCAATTGTGGTAGTGACTCATCCCATTTGGCCCTAGTGATCCAACGCGGAGGAGTTAGCAATGGCGGAGAAGGGCGGCGGCAACCGTCGCAACACCAAGGTGCTGGGGTGGTCAATGATGACAACACGGAGACATCAGCGATGCTCCTCATGGAATCGAGGCTGTGTGATCGGCAGGCTTCGATGGCAGGGCAGAGGCGACAATGTCGAACCCTAGCCCGACGATGGACAATGCGGAGACAACAACCGACGATGGTGGCGAAACAACAATGGCATTGACACACGCGGTGGTGGCCAACAGCACGTGCGCAAAGGCACATGTCTGATCAGCCCATTAGCCAGGGCGACACGTGCACGAAGATGCATGACCGTAGGTCTAGGGCGATCCATGGCGCATGCAGAGGCGTGCTTGTTTCAATCATGGCAACAACCGATGTCACGTACGTGGAGGCGTACAACTATTCGGCTTGCTTGGCTAGCGGCGTGTTGCGAAGGTGGCATAAGTTTCGGTAGGGCGATCAAGGGGTGCGTATGCGGAGGTGTACGACTATTTGTAGAATCAAGGATAATCAACTAGAAAGGGGTGAGTAGCAGGTTTTAAATTGTTATTGTCTAAATCACTATTTTTAGCAAGTATGAGTTTAAACAAAAAAAACTTTTGCATAATTAAAGCCTAAATCTTCTAGTTTTACTGAGACATCACAAGCAACATCAGTACTAGATACACTTCTAGCTACACAATTTAACTCAATCAAACTGCTACAAATGTAAATACGAAAAGTAAAGAGAAGAGAGTAAACCACAATGGGACACATGATGTTTTTTTCGTGGTATAGAAGACTTGTTGGTCTTCACTAGTCCACATTGAGGAAAGTTCAAATGGATTGGATTAGCTCCACAAATTAAGTCTCAAGACATCAAGTCTAGTAAGGTTGCTCTTCTCCACTCTGAAGATGGCAAACACCGCACCACTCACAAACGATATCGGGACTCTTCATGAGCTTCTTAAAGAGATCACTACACAACTTCCTCTAAGTCGTCTAAGTGTCAGCAACCACCAAGAGTAATTAATCACAGCACTTGCTTGAAGATTTTTAAGTATCACAAAGATCAACTAATAATGCAATGCACTTCAATGCTCTCAACTACATCAAAAAATGAAATTAGAGCAAATGGGTAGTAGAGAGTACACATAGGGCTCAAGAATATTCAATGAGGTCAAGAAGCCTTTTGTTGTTGGTGAGAAGGTATTTATAGTCTTCACCCATCAGGATTACCGTTGGGGTTAAAATCCCTAAAAGTCAGCAAATGCGGACTATCGCAATATAGTAGCAGGTACTATTGCACCCACTATTCAACGACTATTTGAGATTCATTAAATACATAGAAACTAGTCGTTACTTCAAATATCGGTAGTGTCATCCTCACAAGGTCCAGTAGTACTGATCATGTAGTAGTACCGCAACCTAGTTACGGTAGATCCGATTTTCAGTGGAGAGAAAATGCTCCAAAATACACCTATCTGAAAATTAGCTACTGCCAACTAGATTTTAGTACTACTAAATTTCAGTAGTACCGCCAACAGCATGCGGTCATACAACTCTGCAGTACCACCGCACAACACATACGGTAGTACCGTTTCAAAGAATGTCAAAAGGAAACATCTCTAGAAATTAGTTATCGACATGTATCGGTTGGTAGTACTGATCAACGGTACTATCGTTCAAAGACCTGTGATCATACCAGTTTTTCAAAGGAAATTCAGAGAAGGTTTCAAATAAAATTCAAATGCAAGCATGAACACTTAATTGATCATAGTAGTACAAGTTAAGTTTCAAACTATTAGCCACGACCCCTCTTTATAGTACTACACTATTCTAAAAATTCGTTTTTTTATCCAAACACCAAGACTGGCAAAAGACTATAATATACATTTGCCTTGAGCTTTTATCTTGATCCATATTGATCTTTGACCACTTTTGCATGTTTTTTCCATGACGTCATCAAACTCCGGGATTAAACCTTTAGATCATCTCAATAAACAAGTTATTCCCTTTAATCATCATTATCATTCATTACCAAAATCATTTTAAGGAGTCTAGATGCTTTCATCAGTCAGCCGAGGAAATGACACGGTCGACATGTACGTGACGTGCGCCCAACTGGCCGGTGATGGGAGAGGAACAACAACGATAGGGTAGGACGTTACCAATCTACAATAAAAAAACATCACCGCAAAACTTGAGTTGACAAAACTAGATCAAAGACAACATACCCGGTAGCCTTACTGAGAGCATTGTTATGGTGATAACGTGTTTTATATTCGGGGTCACGTTGCCGACAATCAAGCACTCAACTTATAGGAAGATAAAAGTAGAATAAAAGACACACGATGTAGTCATAAGCTTTCTCTCAATTGTATTGCACTTTTGCCCATAAATTTATGTGTGCAATGTGCAACCCTATCCCTCCTTATATAGGGCCCTAGTAAACAGTTTGATAAGGATATGCCATCTAATAACGGTTAGATGGAAACACCATAGCGCCATAATTTGGGTTTTGTCCCTCTCTTTTTCTGAGAAGCACGTTTCACCAAAATCATATTGGGTCAATTCTTTTCTGTTTTGGTTTATGGCTATGGATTATGGTTTTTTGCCGTTTATAAGTGCCATGTACGGAGTAAAAGAAACTCACGTACGATTTTGATCGATATAAATAAAATTATTATAGTGTGTACTACAATAAATTTGTAGACCTCGTTTTAAAAAAATATTTCGTTTGAAAAGATATTTCATTTTAAAACTAGTTATGATGGAAAAATAAAAAACAAATTTAAAAACTGAAAAGAAAAGAGACTAGCGCAGGGCGGGTGCATGCAATGATACAGTGCGACAGCCTTGCAATTTTAAGATCGTTTGACGATGCTCCGGTGTTACTTACGACACCTAGATCACCACCTGAGACGGCCTTCGAATTTACTGCACTGAGGCAGCAACAACTGTGATACGTACTCCATGATCTAAAACTTTGCACACAAAAAATTACTTGCCATTGTCATTAAGACTGCATTGCATACATTATTACTAGAAATATTACAATCTGAGAAACACTTTTTGTGGTTTTCAAATCTTGATGTCTATTTTTACTCGAACGTGAGTCCGTCTTAAATAGTAGGTTCTTTATGAGATCATGGATTTATTTTTGACTCTAAGGATCTGTTTGTTTTAGTTTCTGGCAGCTGCAGTTACTCTGAGAATTTGCAGCTCCCCCAAACAGTTCAGATTTTCATCCAGATTCTAAGTAGTCAGAAGCTACAGAATCCAGAAAATAAACTAGTAGCCAGAAGATAGGGTTATCCAACTTCTCCAGATTCTGACTAGCTAGATACTCACCAGCTGCTTCTCAGAATCTACAGCTGAAACAAACAGGCCCTAATATTTCTAGATATATATTAAGTGGACGTAATTACATGGGTGCGTCTATCTTGGTATCGAAAAAAAACAGAGAGAAACGGTACAGTCCATTACACGATCGTTCTCCTCTTTGGGCGGCGTCGCAACTTGCAAGAAGCCAACCGAACTCAAGACGGTCAGAGAGTCAGGCCAAACTAACTCCAAGAAAGAATGTGTCAAGAAAAATAAACGTGTATTTTAGGAAACGTTGTTTCCTTTTAGGCTTTACTTCAGCTATCTTTTAACTTAAGTTTCTAGTTATAAATTTTAGCTAAAATTATACTGTAGCAACTATTAGCATTTTCTAAGAAAAATATGTAAAAAAATAAAAAAACTGTTATATCTTCATGCAGACAATACAAAGGAATAATAGAAAAAAACCAAAAAATATTAAAAAGATAAAGTAAGTCAAAATTAGAAATCAATATACTTTAAGTGATTTTTGATTTAAATAAACTAAAAAATAAAAAAATTAGAAGTTAAAATCGTTTGAAATGGGCCGTCAATAGATGGCCGAACGGAATAAACGAATGCGCAGTAAATAAGCAGCAGTGACGCCGCGCGCAAATTTGACAACATTGCACGGCACCGTCCGCACGGGCCTACGCCAGTGCGACGCGCGTGGGGGCCCGGAAAGATTTGCCGTCCACCCAGCCCAAGTGGCCCAGCGGAACGCCACACCCGTGTTCTACGTACTACCGGTTGTGTGAAGTTTCGAGCTCAGCTTGATGGCGCCCTGGCTCCGCGTTGCGTCCACTACGACCCAACGGCGGATCGAACGACGTCGCTGGGATGCAATGGCCGACCATCACATCAGGCGCACACGGAGGAAGAGTAGTACGTCAGTTCGAGGCGCCAAAACTAGCTCCATCCGCACGGCAAACGTCGAACGGCGCGGCACGTTCCGAAACAGTTTGGCACTGTTATTTTCAACATATAAGTTATATGACTTTTTTAAACAAATAAAAGAATAGTTTCTTCTTTTCCGTTTTAAAGTATTTTATTAAAATATTTTATCAATTTATTGGTATCAATTTGTTCACACAAACAGTAACATTAGTACCAAAAACTATTAATCGCAACTCAAAAAACACAGTTTGCTTTCGTTTTTTAAAGCTGGGACGTACGGTGTTGGAAGCGTACGTTCTGTGGCACCCTCGTAAACTCAAAAGAATCCGTGCACGCACGCGTGAATCCCGTTCAACAATTCTGCGCTTTGAAAATTTGACAGCCCTAGCTAGCTAGTGCAGTTTTGTTCAACAACAACTATGCTCGCCTGCACGGTTTCGAGCGTAGGCCATCCTATGTTAATTGTACGTACATGCATGCATGTCAGCCCTCCAACTTATTAGTTATTACAGATTGAACGCAACAGTTTTCGTTAGATAAGTACGGGTTTGCTTCCAGGTCCAGCGGTGCCTCCTGTCTTCTCCGCGAATTAGATTAGTGAGGGTGCCCATTCCATTTCGGGAAGGCACCGTTCGAGGAGGCAAGCGAGCAGAGCAACTCTTTGAGTGGCTTCTCCAAACACCTCTTCGTTCGCAGCCATCACCGGAGGCGCTAGATCGCTGGGTGTACGTCTAAATTCTAATATTATTATACTAGCTAGCCATTTTTACACACTACTGTTCGATGACAACAGAATGAATTCTCTGGAGCACAAACATGTCAATAAACAACCGTTAATTTAGGCCCATTCACACGAGTTCCTTTTGAATTCTATACCCTAGCTGTTTGAAAATATCTAGCCCTTGCTTCTAAAACTCTCAAAAGGGCTACAGTCACAAACATGTTCTGATCATGGCAGAGAAGGAAAATACAATAAGAGAGCCTCATGTGAGACTCCTCCATCGACCGTTGGATCAAATCTCCCTTCCCATGGTGGGCATCTAAGTGACACCTGTTAGCCATGAGGCTAGGAAATGTAGCTATCAGAGTTCCCAAGTGCCACACTCAAGGCAGCACACCTGGCAACTCAGCAAAGCAACCACACGCCCAGCAAGGTTCTTGGACGAGCACGAAAAAGGAAGAAAAGATCATAGCCTGGAGATTTTCTTGCATGCATGCATACATACATACATACAAATATACATGCATGTATGTATATATGTAGCGTCATGACGATTCTTTTTGTGTTGTTCGCTATTTGAGTGGACTAAAACTACTCTCGATAAGGGGCTGTTCAGTTCAACTGTAATAAGTTGGTTTATGATTAAAATTATATTATAATTGGTTAAAATTATACTATAACTGATGATATCTTATTTGACATATTTAAATTAAAAATAAAAAATATATTAGCCTATTATATACAATACAAATGAATAAAAAAGAAAAGATAAAATACTTTAAAAAACCAATAAATTAGAAAAAGATAAAATTAAAAAAATAATAAATTAGAAATCAAAAGTTACAAACTAAAACCGAAACGTGCGGTGCACATATGGGTTAGCTTCAGATCGATCGATCGATCGAGGTGTGGAAGTTGGAGTGGCAAAACGGCAAACATCCTTCGGATGGTTCCAAAATAGCCTCCTTTGTTCGGTTCCCCGCACATTTATGGCGTTTGAGGCCTCTAAAACTCTCTCATGGTGGTGTACGCGAAGTTGAACTACCAACACGACAATTTGCGAGGCTAATGGTCGCGATACGTATCATGAGGGACGCGACTCCTGTGTGATACGTGCAGGTTTTTTCCAAGCGTGCAGTTGAGACGCCGGTACGGGGTACAGCAGTATCACCCTACACTACACATGCATGAACCTTCCTGCGTTCCGCCGGCCTAGCTCCCTGTCTCCGTCTCTCGCGCACACAGTGTCACAAACACAGACATCAATTGCTTTCATGACGTTTTACTGTGCGCAATATTGGAACCGAACATGACACGAGAGCTAAAAGCTTAATGGCGTGTCGACCTTAATCCATCCATTTGTTTATGGCATTGGGCCACGGGCAAAAGTATCACTTGATTATAGGGTGTTCGTTTTAACGATGATTTCTGATTTTTAGTTAAAATTTTATTATAGCTGATTTTTTTATACTGTAACTGATTTGATTTTTAGGTATAATTAAATTTTAAAAATGTAAAAATAGAAAAAAAATATGTTAGCCAATCACAAATAACACAAAGGAACACGAAAAAAAAGAAAAATATAAAAAAGTCTAAAAAATTAAAAAAATTGGAAAAAGATGAATCACTAAATAGTAGGGAAAAAAACTGAAGCTAACAAAAGGTAAAAAGCGGTTTTGTTCGCTTGTACTACTGACAAGGGCGTACCAACCACAGGAAAAACAGGGGAGATCCGGACAAGAGTGAAGCCTCGAATTACCAAACCTTATCTACTCGACCGCGTCGGTCGTGCAGCTGAGCTCATGCCCGTCGGTTCGTACTACTACAGTAAAAGTTGGTATATCATCATAGTTATGCATCGCACTATTATCAACAAATCCGGATACTCTTGGTTGAAAGTCCATGTACCAGATTATTAATAGAGACGTACTATACTATTGTCCGTCGCTAACAAATTCTATTAAGTGGTCGTCAATGGTTACCTCGTTTCAGTGGTAAATCGCGGAACAGTCGGATACTATCCCAACAAGTGCTGAGCAACCATCCGATTAGTTTTGGAACCCTACTGTGACCTAGCTTTAGCTCGGATGGCAAAGCGTCCGATGGAGTGCTAGCCTGCTTGGTTTTGAGCCTGAGATGTGAATTTTCGGAGGGTGTGCTGTTTATATTAACAATGTCTCTAGTACTGTTTATATAAATAATGTCCTCTAAATATACTTGCACATATAAATGCGTTCGATAGTTAAAACATATGCCTACGTTCTTGGAGATCTTAGATCTCTAACTCTAGTCTCTAGCATGTGCTCTAAACGTACCTACATAAGTATGTAGATATATATGGTATTAAATATGTATAAGTATGTTTTTATTGTACTCGTAAGCTTAAAAAGTTTTGTAATCCTCTTTACTTCAACGCAGTACTGGTTCAATCCTCGTTCGATGCGCCGCCGTCGAGGCTTGCTCTACCGCGTCAGCTTACGGTGAGCCACTGGAGAGCCAAAGGGGCGGCGTGGTCGTGGCTCGTGTGGCCCTGGAGGCGTCACCGCATCTCGAATTTGGCCACGGGGGCTGCACCTGCATCGGGCCAGGTACGGTGGAGGCAGCGCAGCGGCGGACAGTCCAAGGCGGCGCGGACACGTGGTCTAGGCAGGCTGAGCAAAAGAGGGCCGGCTGCAGCGCATCTGGTAGCAGATGCCTAGGTTATGTACGGTATACCTCTGCTGTCCTGCTCTATGCCAATCATTCATTTGTTAGAGGCAAAGATCTTGATTCCTTCCCGTCGAGCAAATTACGTGCTAAAAATAATGTGATTTCGTGCTAGAAGTTGGGATTGCAAAAATAGTTGGAAATTAGAACAGCAAATGTAGATGTGTTTGCTTGTATGCACAAATGAGGGGGTGATCGGAATAGCGATGGTTTTTTGTTTTTCTGAAAAAACACTGTAGCTGGTTGAAAAAATATTGTAGCTGAGTTGATTTATTGAGTATAATTATATATATATATATATATAAACCGAAAATAAAAAATGAAAAAAAGTATAAGTAAATTTTAAACAAACGAAAAAATAAAATTTACTGTAGCAGGTACTGTAGCTACAGTACCTGTTACAGTAAAAAAATCGCCACCGCTAGCAATCACAGAAGCTGTATTGAGCGTCCCCTGAATGGATTCTTTGTTTTCTAACTGATATCTGCTTTTGCAAATGACAACATAATTGCTTTCACATTATGTTCACACTAGAACTTGTTTATCTTCTGCGGATATAAAGGAAAGAGAAAGACAAAGGAAAAGTGCAGTAAAATGCAACCACACATGCGTTCTGTTTAGGATTTTATTGCTTTATCAGTTTCTCTAAACATCCATATTTTTAATTCTTGCCCTTCAGATGTTCATGCATACCGAACTAATACCATGTATGTATGTATGTATGTATGTATGTATGTATGTATGTATGTATGTATGTATGTATGTAGTGTGCGTGTGTGTGTATATATTAACAGGTGTAAACCTTGTTCTTTTTGTAGGGCTTCCAATGAAGTAGAGTACATGCAACGAGGCAATAATTTGATGAAGGGATGTTTTGCATTCACTCACAAGAATAATGTTACAGTTCGGCTCTTCGTCGAACCTGTTGTAGCTTTGCTGTTCAATTAGGTTAGCCATTATAATGATGTATTGAATGATTTTTTTTTATGAATGTCACCGGATTTGTATTACATTTTTAATATTGGATGCAAAGAACGAGTCCAGATTATTTGGTTTCAATAAATGAAAAGTGGTTCCTACTGACATGTTATTAATTGTTTATATTATTAATTACATATTGCAATTATTTCCACAATAGCAAAAGATGGTCGTAAATATAAAACTTGTGATCATTAATATCATGAAAGGGCCACGGAAACGTTAGCGACGACCAAAAAAATGATCGTTAATACTAAAAATATGGTCATTGTACTATTAACAACGACTAACAACCATAATTTTGTAGTTATTAATGACTTTTAATCACATCTAGACTTTTAAGGATCCTCGCCGATAATAATCTTTTTTCTAGCAGCGTCGGGTGCCAGCCGGCCATGTCGGACGTGGACCTGGGGTGCATACACTAGATCTTTAGATTAGACCTAATGGTTTGGTTTCTTTCGTCCACTCTTTTTCTGGTACAGACACTTTAATGCTAAGGATAAACCAACGGGGGTGCGGGGGTGGTGACTCGTCAAGGTCAGAGAGGCGCCCTGCTTAAGATGAGGCAAAATAAACCATGTGAAACATGCCGTGTATGCTACAAAGATGCGTGACAGTAGCAAAGCCAGCTGCGGCGGTTTGGACTGTTTGGTGATTCCAAGCCATGGAGTAGCTAGATTAGTACTACTAGTGTATCTCTTCTACTCCAGTACTGTAGAGTATGAAGATCTTTTGCCCATCAAGGTTAGGCAATTTTTGTTGCGTTTGTTACAGACAGATATAAGGGCTTTGCAGTCCGTAGTAGGATGGTTTGTTTTCATTAACAAAGCTAGGCATGGGGGGAAAATTGATGCATTAACTGTGATCCATTCCTTTGGCAGGAGAGAAACGCTTGCAGTAGCGGAAACGGCGTGGTCTGTGGTGTACAAAACTTGCATCTAGAACAGGGGAGAATGAGGTGGATGGCTGGGTCCCGGAGCATTGGCTTGTGGTTTTTTTCTTGGACACCAAGACTAGACCAACCAATGGGTGGAGACCGGTGGGCCATGATGGGCGGGCATGGCCGTTGCGCTCGCACGCGCCGAAGCGCGCAAGACGTCGCGGGTGGGAGGGCGACGTGGGTGGGAGCGGATCAAACGAGCCCATCGTCACGTGGACTGACGCCACCGCCAGAAACCATTGCAAACGTAGATGTTTTACAGACTGGAGTACTGGAAATTTTAGACACATCTAACACTTTTGTAATCCAAAATCTCAGTTCTGGTTCTCTGCGCACGAGAATTTCGATTCTAACCCCCGTCCAACCGTGCGACTCACCGGCGTCGACACCTGTCTGGTCATGCGGTCCAGGACCGCACGACCGCACAACCCAACTGTTCATCGCAAAAAAAAATAGATATTGGCTTATACACCGTGGTCGTGTAGCGGTGAATAGTTGGGTCGTGCAGTCCCGGACCGCACGACCTAGTTACAGTGCGTCGTGTGGTCTCAGACCGCACGACCGGACAGGTGTCGGCGTCGGCGAGTCGCGCGGTCGGACGAGGGGGCTAGAAACAGAATTCTCGTGCGAAGGGGGTCAGAATTGGGATTTTGGATTGCAAGAATGTTAGATGTGTCTAAAATTCGAGTACTAGAAGGTTGATTTAGAACGCATGAATTTTTTTATAAAAATTTTCTAAAATATCGGTGCAATATATGTAAAAATAATAATAAAATTCGTGTACCCCAAATGAGCATACAAGTGACTCTGCAAAAGATTTCAATAACGTATAAGTTTTTTTTTTTGAATGCAAGGAATACGCATACTCACACACCACCAGGCACGCACATCACAATGCGCACATGTGTCTCTATCTTCTTAGCACATATCTAAAAAAAATAGAGATTGAGAATCTTACAAAATACCTACTAAAAACATATTTTTGTAACTATACATGCTATTATTATGATTTTTTATGTAAAAGTAGCATTACACGTACCACTGATCGACAAGCACGTCAAATGCAGAATCATAGAGCGTGTGCGGAATACCTCGTCAGGGAGGATTACTAACTTTTTTAAAAAAAGGTACTGGGTCTCATTCAAAAAGTATATGGACGGTCCATATCAGTCATTACTCAAGGATCTCATTTAACATGGTAAATCTTTCTATTGCTAAAAGAGCAAACATTTGCTCAACTGGATGTTGCATACCTGCCAATAATCTGGGAAGATGTAGGGTGGGTTCGAATAAGCTTAAGGGATGTTCGGAATAGCGATGATTTCTGATTAAAATTTTACTGTGATTGACTTTTTTTACTGTAGCTGAGTTGGTTTATTGGACATAATTAAATTTAAAAAAATGTAAAAATAAAAAACATGTTAGCCTATCACGGACAATGCAAAAGAATACGGGAAAAAAAGAAAATACAAAAAATCCCAAAATATCTAAAAAAATCAGAAAAAATTGAATTACTGAATAGTGAAAAAAAAAGTTAAAGCTGAAAAAAGCCGAAACAAACAAGGATAATCACTTTTTACTGCAGTAATTAGTTTTTAAAGGTACATCTTTTTAAAACGAAATCTACATTTAAATTTAGTAAACACTATATCGAGTTTAATTATACTGACCAAAATTACATACAACTATTTCTCTTTATATACTATCTCTCATATATTCTCATATATAGTTAAAATTCAAAAACCCAAAATCAAATCTACGTATCGAAAGACCCCACTAGTTTTGGTCCCAGTTCAGTGCGGACTTCTAAAAGAGCACGCGTGTCGCCGTCTGACATCGGAGAGAGGGAGAGAAAGCGGAAAACCGACCACGGGCAGGCGCCTCCTCAGTGGACAGTGGACGCCAGCAACTTCTGATGCGTATGAACTGTACATACTACATATACTCACCGGAGCTTTTAGCTTCAGTATATGTACGTAATATCACGGGCAACATGTTGCTTTATCTACGGGGATATCAGGTGAGATTTATGACTTTCGGTTCCGAGCGAACCGTGCTTGTTGGACTTTGGTGAAGCATGCATATTCTTCTCACAAAATTATCACGTGGCTCGGATCGATTGCGTATTTTCAAGTGGTACGCGATATTGAGTTCGTACATGCATGATATTGTCGTACCCTGTTCCGATTTGGCCAATGCTTTCGGTTGGGTTACTGCTCGATCACCAGGTGGACCTTGGTGCCAGATAGATAACGATTTATGATCTATATACACAAAGCCGTGGAATTGTCCTGCTCCGATCCGATCATTCATCTGCGAGGGGGCCCCTAATCCTCACGTCCAAACCACATACGTCCAAACCACATCAAACGAAAGCGAATCAGGGTGAGCATGGAAAATGCTCTTCCGATGCAAACTTTTGGGAATACTCTTGTGGCCTAGCTATGGTAAAAGGGTGATCGTTTTAGCGATGATTTTTGGCTTTTAATTGAAATTTTACTGTAACTGACTTTTTTTACTGTAACTGAGTTAGTAGATAATGTAGTGAATAGTGAAAAAAAAAGCTGAAACTAAAAGCTGAGACTTTTAAAAGCCAAAATGAGCACCCTCTTGGTACTTAGTGGTCACTTCCCCTAACGATCCCTGTCCCACTCATTTAAACTTAAGTTTTTAATTTTTAGTTTATTTTTCACGATTCATAATTTTTATCTTTTTCCGACTTTTCGGTATTTTTAAAACTTTTTTACCAATTCTTTTCCCCTATTTATTTGTATTATGTGTGATGGGCTAACTTGTTTTCTATTTTTAGATTGTTTTAAATTAATTATACTAAATAAGTCATCATCAGCTTAGTATAATTTTATCTAACTACAATATAATTTAAATTATAAACCACTAAATTCAATCTAGCCGAGCGGGTTCCTAATCTGACACAAAAAGAAAGCTTAGAGAAAACCTTTCAAAAACATCAAGTATTCCTATTCTTGGAGGGGGGAGAAAGAACCCATTATCTAACGGACCGTAGGCCCATAGACCCCACGTCAACCGCCACGGGCTATGGCTTGTCTTATCGATCACCGGATGAAATCCCCAACAAAATCTGCACCCTAATCAACAGAATGAAAGCAACCTGCATCTGGACATCTACATCGGATTAATTAACCAAATCCGCAGGGAAATTAATTAACACAAGCCTAGGGGCAAGGAGCAACATGCATCCCCCGGGAGAACAATTAGTGCCCTGCCAATTAGTACTCCCTGTGATCATTGACGACGAGTTATATTAGTACTAAACAGCATCGCTAACCTGTCCATCCCCCGAGAGGATAGAAGTATAAAACAATGGAAATGTAACAGTGTAAGTGCCATGGTGCCATCGGATGGGGGCCTAAAGTTCTGACGTCACGGCGCGACAGGGACAGCTAATCCAATCCGAATCCCCAGGGCCAGGCAAGGCTCTAGGTATCAGGATATGGGAGTAGTTTTAGAGGGTGATCGGAATAGCGATGGTTTTTGATTTTTGTTGAAAAAACACTGTAGTTGACTGAAAAAATACTGTAGCTGAGTTGGTTTATTGAGTATAATTAAATGTAAAATTTTTTTTAAAAAAATCGAAAACAAAAATCGAAAAAAAAGTATAAGTAAATTTTAAAAAAAGGGAAAACGAAAAAAATAAATTTTACTGTAGCAGCTACTGTTGCTACAGTGGAAAAATCGCCACAGCTAGCGATAGCCGAAGCCCAGTTGAGCGGGGCGTTAGCCATGAGGTGAGGGAAAGGGAGAATGGTCCCCTTTTTTTTGGTTTTTATTTTTTGAAAGTAGAAATAAAGAAACGATTTTTCAAATTACTTTTTTTTAAAAAAAGATTTTTTAAATTTAAAATCATATATATCGTTTATGTCGATACTTTTATCCTCCGTATCCATCTCAAAATATATATAAAAAAACATCAACTATAGCCTACAAGAATATGGCTAATATCCGCGCAAACTCCTGTGGGAGAAGTATGTTTGCTCTCTTCGTGTGCCTGAATGAAAGGGAATGAATATTGCTGATCCTTGCATCCTTTTCCTTGCTGGACTGCTCCCGCCGGGTTTTGATGCACGAAGCGAGCGCGTGGAGATAGCAGATAGATCGCCGCGAAACCCGGCTCCCTCGCCTCCCCCGCGCGAGCGCCACAAGCCTCTTGCGTCGAATGGAAAGCAAGCGATTTCGACCGCCTCCTGCGCCGTGCGCGCAAGCAAAAAAACGCACGAAATAGCAGCAGCAGCAACGTGCACCAAGCGTAGGTTGATCCGTCCTGCTCGCGGCCGTCGGTCGGCGTGTGTGTGTGAGCGACAAGTCCCTTCGAGTCGGGGGGTTGGTTGGTTAGGATGCGCCCGTTTCGTCTCGTTTTCCTGCCTCGGCCGTTGGCTTTCACCCGCTTGGAGAAACGAGAGGAGTTGTTTCCGAAAGGAGATAAGGCAGAGAAGCTTGTAGCCTCCCTGGGCGCGTAGCACACAAGTGCCTAAGCTACGAGTCCAAGCGGTTCACCAATTGGGTGGATCCCAACAAGAGCGAACCCATCGCGTGCGGTGACCGAGAGGGCCCCATCCATGGGCTCTCTCCTCTTGCTAGATTTCGGAAGGCGTTGATGAGCAACGGTACTGCTACTACATCTCTCGTCACGTCGAGTTGCACCAAGAAAAGGAGTAAATGAGCGATTAATCAACAAGTGGAAAGCGGTACAGAAAGACAAGCAGGAAAAAGTCAACTACAGAGGCATCAATTCACATATACAATGAGATGTCTAACTTAAGCAATTAATGGTACATGTACATACAAAGCTAGCGCTAGCTGGCTCATCAAACGCCCAAATTAATCAAGTCGCCCCACTCCTAATCTGCATCCATTAATTGTATAATCATCATGCTACTAAACACAATCAGAATAGTACTAGTGGTATGTACAGGGATCAAGACATGAACCTAGGATTAATTAACAAGGATCGAGGCCTAGCTAATTCCCGAAGGTCTGGACGGATAATAATCTGATCCGACCCAATCAAGAGGCCTTCGCAACGGAGAAGATGAAGATGCATCAACAAACTGCCACTAATTAACCCAAGCATGAAACACCAAGTTAATCAATCAAATTAAGTAGTTAGTTAATCAACCAGCCAGAAGAGAATCCTGTGGTGTGAGGTAGAGGTGGTAGGCAGCTCCGGATCATTCAGGCTCGATTGCTTCAGTACTTCCAAATGTCGGCGAGGTCCAGGGCGTGGTCATCGAGGTGGTCCAGGAACTGCTGGGACGACGGCGTCACCGCCGACGAGATGTCCGAGCACCCGGCGGCGTTGGGGTCGGTGCTGAGCCCGATCTCGCGGGACGGGCTGGGCACCGACGTCTGACCCGAGACCTGCTCCGCCTTGCAGTACCTCCGGATCGCTGGCGGCAGGTCGCCGGAGTTCACCGTCGGGAGCGAGAAGTAGGGGCTCGAGTACAGCATGTGCGGTTGCTGATGACGATTGTACTGCAGCGGCACGGGCTCTTCCATCTTGACCTGCTGCTGGTAGCTCATGCCCGGCGCGGCATGGGCACCGGCGACTCCCGCGGCGTGGCCGGAGGTGGACGCTGGGCCCTTGAAGTCTATCACCTCGTCGATGTCGGCGCCGAAGGGAGGGTCCATGAGCGGCGGCAGCTCCGCGGAGTAGATGAAGTCGCTGATGAAGCCGAACGAGCTGACGCGTTCGAGCCCCGCGCCGGCCGCCGCCACTGGCCCGTTCCTAGCCGCCAGGTCCTTGTTGAACACCTTGCACACGGCCCACTCGTCCTGGACGTGACAAGGCATCAAGAAAAGAAGATGATTTAACTCATCAACCCTCAAAAGGAAGAAAATTAACAAACTTGGAGAAGAGAACATGACAAGACGAGACGCGCCGGCCGGACCTTGGCGGAGCGCGGGAGCGGGTTGGGGAGCTTGCCCTCGAGGCGGAACTCGTGCATGACCCAGCCGGTCTTCTCGCCGCGGGGGGCGCGGCCGCCGTAGAAGACGAGCGTCTTCTTCATGCCGACAAGGATGCCTCTCCCGCGGAAGATCTCCTTGTCCTTGCCAGTGGCCTTCCAGTAGCCGCTCTCCGTCGCGCGGTTCGTCCTCGTCCCCGTCGGGTACTTGCGGTCCTTGTGGCAGAAGAAGTACCACTCCTTCTCCCCCATCTTGGCCTTGGCTGCAAAATCAACGCACGGAACTAAGCCAAGAAAATTCTTACGGAGAAATTATGAAGGGGAAAAGAAAAGGAGCGGCTTTGGCTGTGGGTGTGCAAACCTGGGAGGTCCCATGGCTCGCACTTGTTGAGGTCGACCTCGCCGATGACGCCGGAGGAGAAGCGGTGGTCGAGGGCCTTGGGGGTGAGGTAGTGCGAGATGATCTCCTCGTCGGTGGGGTGGAACCGGAACCCTGGCGGCAGCTCCAGCCCGGCCGCGGCCTCCTCCACCTCCACCTGATTTATCACCGACACCTCAGACATCTCCGCCGGCCGCGACCAAACTCCCTTCCTCCCGCACCAAGCCGGCCGCCACAAGCTAGAAGGAGAGGAAACGAATGCCTCGCAGAGAGAGAGAGAGAGAGAGGCGTGTGAAAGAGGAAGTGGTGGATTTAGGAACAAGGGTAGGGGCTGGGGAGAGGAACCGAGGGGCATTATATACGGGCGGAGGCACACTGGCACGCAGAGAGAGAGAGAGAGAGACGTGCGGAGGCGGCTTGAGGACGAAGCATCTACCGTCCGCCTGCGCCTGCGACCTGGTGGGGGGTTCACGTCTTTCACTTCTTACCGTGCAGCTGTGGCCTCTAAGCAACTGTTAATACCTGCCTAATTCATGTTCACTCGCTATTGGTGTGTGCTTTTCAGTTATAACCAATAGTTTATAACTATAATTAATATTTTTTAGTTTTAATATAAATATTTATATGAACGAATCAAATATATATAAGTTATTTTTAAAAATTAACCTACTAAATTGTTTTAAAACAACAATAAACAAATCACTCTATTTGTTTATTTCATAAATAACCATATACAGACTGAAAAGAAGCGGCCTATTCTTCGCCACCGCCCGGGGTGCCCTACGCCAGTGGAATATTCATTCACAGCTAACGTGGCAACGGCGCATCGGACTAAAACCAGGCTTCTTCTCTCGCTTCATTAAAACACACACACAATACTTGTAGCTCATGTATATTCGATTTGGTAATCTCATTTCTCTGACTTTGACGACGAGTAGGCTGGCTAGGCCAATCCCCACGTGCAGCAAGAAGAATTAAACCCATCGACCCTCTGTACACAGGAGGCAACCATTCTTCATGCCAGTTTCTTAACTTCAACGAGACGGCGATCGGAAACTGAAAATACATCGCAGCTGTTTTTTTAACCTCGCAGAAGGTTAATATCGATCGATTCATGTCAAATCTCGCTTTGCGGTTGCGGTTGCGGCGTTCCCTTCCCCCCCTTTTTCTTTCCCCCGCCTCCCTTGGGGAACTCTTTCCAGTTGGTGCCGTTCGTTGTCCATAGGAGGGACGCGCGACGAGCCCACGACCACGACAATTTTCTGCAAAGATACCGCGGGCTTTACCCTCTGTATGGGCGCAGCCGAGCCAAAAGCGCTGCGAATCGAACAGTTTTCCCTTTCCGAAGTGAACACACACGGTGCCATCAGGGAACGGTCCCGGAGTTTCCCTTAGCCGTTCTCTCATGGAGAGAGTACCCTGCTCTAATAGGAAGAGGCGAAATGTCAAGGCGACGACGTGCTTCCGTTCAGGCCTAGTTCCCGCCGGAAAGAAGCGGTGATTTTTTTCTCTCTCTCCCCTCCCTGCCTTAACGGGCTTGCGGCGGTAACGTCCCGGCGGCAGCGGTCCTAGCGCATGACGTCGCAGGAATCTAGTTTTGGTTGGTTTTGTTAGTGTCTTGCTACTTATTTAGCACTGGATATCAGAACCAGAATGAAAGGAGTTGGCCTAACGTGAACAACTTATTGACATTGAAAGTAATGCTCCCAGAAGACTGAATTGTTTGTTCCAATATTTTGTCGGATGTATGTATCCATGTCATCCACAAGAGGCTGCTAAGAAATTGGGATGTCGATTTCTACCAATGAATCGAACCTGGTGGTAGTGTTTTCAAAACACAAAATATACACCAATTCTTTAAGGGAAGGCATGGTGACATGAATACCCATCATAATATATATTTGTGTTTTAGAGCAATTAATTAGTACAAGATAATCGCAACATTCTTTAATATGCGACATGTGCTTTCCTTGCCGGTAGACGTGTTCAAAGGCAGCTGCATTAAGCTCCAATTTATAATCATCTATGGGTAAATTAACAAGCCCTTTCAAATAGTTAGCTCACTGATTTTTTTTAACTTCTTTATTAATTATTGCTATTATATTGGCCGGTAGCTGCAACTGAGAATCTCAGTGGTGAACCTAACCTGAGTCCTTAGCCACATTGTAAATTGGAAACAGAGAAATCTTCATCATCATTCCCCCGATAGCTACAGTATACCTGCAATTGGTTTCCAAGACATTATTTAGGAGGAATGATGAATTCAAATGTAAGTGTCAAACTCTGAAACACGAGTATGACATTTTAATTTTTAATAGATGGTTTTCACAAACATCGTCTTAGTTCAAGCCACAACATGTTCCATTGTTGCTTTGCATGTAAGAAGGCGTTACCTATTTCCATCTTGTTCAAAACCATGTTAAATATACAATGTTTCATTATTTTCTTAACTATCTAGTGCAAAAAGAAGAAACTAAAAACAGCGACATTGTTGTCCGAATGTCCATGACATCGTTAGTTTTCTGGGGGTGTAATGTACTGGTAGAGCACAATGTTGTGATGGTTAAGATCACAGGTTTAAGCCTCCACTATATTTCTTAAAAATCGTAGACATACATAGTTCCTTACACATATTCCTTTTCTTGTCAAATCCGTTGGAGTTTTATTAGTGGTAGTGAAATTTACTCCCAAGTCCTAGCGAAACAGGAAGTTTGAAGCGGTCACAATTTTTGGGCAATTTGAAGCTTAAAGGAGAAGGCAGGAGGTAGAGATCGCACCGAAGAAGCGGTGACAAGTTGGGTCTTCCCCTCCCATGCATGCCGCGACGGATGGCACGCCAGAATTCCGGCGCAGGTGTGTAAAGCCTGCAACGTCAGTGGCGAGATTCCTCCGCCTGCGTGATCTTCCAGCTCACACAGGCGTGTTATTTTTGCTTCGCCTTCGGCTTCGTTCCGACCGAATTAGCTAGCTAGCTAACCCGGCAGAACTGCCGTCCGATTGGATAAAAAGTGTGCTTGCGCTATTGAGTACCCTAGTGATTTAGCATGAACTGTTCAAACTCTACCCCCCAGTGTCGCGTCGTCAGTCACGCGTCGCAAGAAGGCCAGTTGATAAGCTCAAGCTGTACCGGCTCCAACGAGCTTCTGCCTTCTAGATTTTTAATTTCATCTTCTTTAAATTTTTGGTTTTTTGTTATTTTTTTGTATTATCTATGATGTTATAAATTTTTATTTTTCTAATTTTTTACATTTAATTATACTAAAAAAGCTAATGGCATTTATAATATATTTTTAGCTACAATAATAAAAAATTAGAAATCTAGATCTGTAAGTCTAAATAAACACTACCGAAGATAGAGGTTTCTATTTTCGTTTGGTGATGAGAAGATTCCTTCGTTCCTTGGAGATAAGTATGCCAATAAAATCCTAATATGCAGAATTGTACCAGATCCATATTCCAGAATTGTACCACTCTCTACCAGTCAATGTGCCGCTTTGTAAGTGACTGAAAAGACGGTGTAGAGGTTTGTATTGGTTGATTGTTTTATGGAGCTTAACGAAGTAGTATTTAATCTGTGTTCTTGCGTGTTTGACACTCCACTTGCTGGTAAGTACATCTGATACGTACATTGTACCATGCATCAGTTGGACGGACGGTGTAGAATGCTGCGGGAGACGAGAGGGTCAAGTGACTCAAGTGGCAATATAAGTTAATGGGCAATTGAGGACAGGCGGATGGGTTGTTGGATTGTAATACTTGAGGTAAATTGGGATTTGAGGTAAGTTGGAGGGGGAGGTGTTAGAGTGATCTAAAATCAATTTGGTACATATATAAAGTTTTTATTTAATTATCACTATATACCATAGAAAATCTGCCACTAGTCTTCTCCACTGGCGGAGCTTCATGAAGGCTAGGGTGGGTCCTAGCCCCCCTTCTCCATAAAAACTCCTTAATAATGTGCACATGTTTTAGTTACTTAGATACTTATTTACCCTTCCTAACAAAGAATTCATAATTTCTGCTGAAGCTCCATCACTGGTCCCCTCGTGTGCCGTCCCATTACGCGCGGGGGTGGGGGGCGTTCTCATTATCTTTTGCAGATATCTTTTGACTGTAGCTTTTAATTTTTTGGATGAAAATAAATAGTAATAATTGAAAGAAATAATTTTTAGAAGAAGAGGACGAGCAGTGAAAAAGTAAGAGAGAGAGATACGTGTACATGATAGTAGAGAGAGGAATAGGGTGCGCGATGTACCCATGGCCCCTTGTTTTATCCTTCAAGCGAGACGGTAGCAAGAGGAGTGAAGAAACCGCTTCGAAAAGTCGAATGTTCGTATTGTCTTTTGGCTTTTCTAAGCAGAAGCCAGTACGAACGTGACCCAAATGGATCCAAGGAGGTCATTTTTACAACGCTCAAGCTGGCAGTGGCTGTGTGGCACGCTTAAGTGAATGACAGGATGTCGACACTTGAAGGACTATGTGAGAAGGTTCAGGATAATATTGTGATGAATCATTGTAAGTTTTTTATGAAATGGTTATTCGATTTTGTAAAAATTATATTTTGTCTAAATCATTTTCTGAATATTTCAGGGAAACTGGTATGATCGTCAACATGATGTCGGTCAGACCACTGGGCAACAGTCTAACCACAACAGTCATACCAGCTACGGTCTTACCGCTAAGTAGTAATACAGTTTACTTGGCAGTAGTTATTGTCTCAAGAGATCTAGTTGTGAGGTGCGGGGGTGCAGTAGTACCAGCATGTGGTGGACGGTAGTATCAACCTAAGTAAAAATTCTTGGATTTTGAAAAATTGAGTCATGGTTCAATTTGTTTGACCTATGTTAGCACATTAATGTTGCATAAAGTATGTTTTAACGAACGCGGGTTAAGTTATAAAGAACTTATGTCAAAAAATAATTTTTTGATCTTTAAATATGTAGGGACATTGGAGTCAACTATAGTCAATGGTGAGGATCGAAGCTAAACTCATAGAGGAGCTAAGGCTCAGAACGATCGAAAATGCCATGTGAGATGGTTGAGCTCATGTATGGCACGAGGAAGGCAAAAAATATTAAAGAGAAGTTGAAGCGGGGATTGCACCATATGATTTTGTCGGTCTAATTGAGGTGTGATCCTATAGAACTGGATTGGGAAAGACTTATCGATACGTGGTAAACCAGTGGTGTACTTACATATGGCAAGCATGGTGATTGGTTGCAAATTGAAGATGAAAATCAGGTCAAAAAAGGATATTTTGGTAGTTTAGTCAAAATATCAAAAACTATTTTGGATCAAACCGCGGTGTTTGAGAGAGCTGTTTAGATCAACAAGAAGCTAAGAAGATCAAGTTAAATCAAGGTTAAGGACATAGTGGATTCGGACTTATGCCATTTGAAAAATGCGTATAAGTATAGTGTGTGAGTTAAAATATGTGTACATGCGTTTATCAGGTTTTTCTATTGTGCTAAGTGGATAGCATCCATTAAGATTAGATGGGGCTAGTTGACTTGTTTATTTAATGGATTGAGATAGAGACTTGTTAGTTAACCATTCAACTATTTTCTCATCGAGATCAAGTGTTCTAAGGTTAGGGTTTCAGATAAGTTGAGTGTTGTGGTGTACTCTATTATCCTCTAGGTAGACTGCCTATAAAGCATTCATTCTCAAGTGGCAATATATTTACTTTATTCATCTTTCATAAATATTTCTTGTTTTGGTTGATTTGCTTGGTTTTAATATCTTCCCTCTCCAAGAGATTTCTTGATTCAGCTTTTTTGCTTGATTTCTTGGATGTTCTAGCTTACTACGACACGTAAAAATACATGTAAAGTCATATTGGTCATCATTCACCCCATATTGGCTATCATTCACTTATAAGTAAGTCGTATTTATTATTTTTTGTTTTTGCCTGGTTTTAATGCAACCTTTTTTAAACGAAAAAAGGTAAGAATTAGCAACGATTCTCTTGATCGTTGATTAGAATAGATTTATGACATTTTACCGAATGTATATGCCAAGTTTTAAGTCATTTAAATCTATAAATTAAATGTTACATGTATTCTTAATTTTCAAACACATCTAGTTGAATTTACTGTAGCAGAGTTATGATAGTACAATGGTACTACTATGATTACTGATCATTCCTCAGTTTTTAGCTTCTTGATTTGTTGAATTTTGTGTTGGTTTTTTATTCATAATTTTCATAGCTTTGTATCTATTGGAGTAAAGGTTTGGTAAATAATTAAAGAAAAATTTTAGGACATCATTCATCTCCTCTATTACTATATTGATCTAAAACGATGTATACAATTTTAGGTTTAAAGACTGTTTAAAGAGTTTACTTTAAAAAATTATATTATTTATTTCAATATTTAAATAAACTAAAAGCCATTAGGTGCCATAAAGAACAGGTTCGAAACCAAGCGTGACGAGACGACGTCAGGCTTACCTGCCGACCCCACGCGGCCGGCAGCGGAAGCAGCCTAGGACAGCTACAAGCCTATCTCGAGCAGTCGGTGGTGATACGCGCTCACGTCACCCTACGGCCCCGGCCGGGCCATCGGCAAACGAGCCCTTTTGGAATGCGGCGCGTGCGCACCGAACCGGCCTCACCCTGACCCACGAACCGCACAGCGAGCGCGGCCGGCCGGTGCGACGTCAAGTCACCGCAGCTTTGCGTTTGACTGCAACGCGACGGCGGTGCCCGTGCTGCGCTCGCCTCTCCGGTGCCGTGTGCCGTATCGGTTAGTCGGTTTCAGTTCCGTTCGGGCGTACCGCGCGCTGCGCCGTGCAATGTTCGGCATTTAACGATTGATCTTTTCCGCCCTTCCGTTCCGCTGAGGTGAAGAAGTACGGCGAGGATGGATTTGACTGCACGAGAGTTGGCATCCGTTTGGTGTTTTGGTGAAGGGGATAAGAGTTTACGGACGTACAAATTGCTCCGTTTTTTTTATCGTTGCTACTTGGCGTACTCCTCCTCGCTACGATTTTTTTTTTATTTTGCTCCTATCGTGCTACCCAATCACGGCAGCTCCCCAGCGCAGCACACTGTGGCCAGGTGTGGCAGGTGGCTAGGCCTAGGGAGATGTTAAACAAGGTTTAGGGGGTGATCGGAATAGCGATGGCTTTTGGTTTTGGTGAAAAACACAGAGTCATGAAAAAACATCAGTGGTGAGTTAGTGGATAGTGTAGTGAATAGTGAAAAAAAAGCTGAAGCTAGAAGCTGAAGCCGAAAAAAAGCCAAACCGATCACCCCCTTAGAGCTGTAAAAAAAAGCTCAAAGCTTGTGAACTGATTTGTTTTAGACTCGATTCGAACTCCAAACGAGCTGAACTCGAGTCTGATATTAAACAGATACCGAGTTTTGTCCGAGCTGAGCTCGAATGAGCTTAAAATTGTCAAACTCGTTCGAGCTCGGCTCGAGTTTCTATCGAGCTCGAGCCGAGCCAGGTCAAGTTCGCTTGAGCTCGGCTCATTTACAACCCTAGCAAGGCCCATGGAAATATTGAGCAAGAGAGCTCCCCGCTAGGGGGCTGGGGCAGCAAGGGTAGATTTAGACCAATAGCGAGAAGGGTATTAGTCTGAGGCATGAAAATATTAGTAATGTATAGTCCAATATACATTCAGCTCAGCATTCAGCTCAACCCAGGATAGTATTGCTGAGATCCAAGCCTAGGTAGCCAAGCTAGCTTAGGTAGATAGCCAATGTGAGCATGTGGCCACACTGCCTACTGTTGCCACAGTCGGCCCACTCCTTCTCGGCCTATTCGTAGAAGGCAGCCCACCGACGACGTGGCACGTTGACTCGTCATCAACCTTGCGCGGTGACACGGTCCATACTCTCGTGAGGCCGTGACCGACTTCCAGTCTTTCCCTAGCAATTTACAAACCATCAAACGCTCAAACGCCAAACACTACCTCTGTGTCGCCCCCTCCCGACCAGCATCGCTCGCCCGCCCTCTCCTTGTGTCGCACCCCTCCCGACCGGTGCCGCCTCCCTCCCTGCGCAGGCCACCTCCCAGGCAACGCCAATGATTTGCAGTTTTACACTAAAGGTTTTGCCTAGACTTGAAGTCTTTGAACTTTAATATGTTTTGTTATACATACAAAGGAGTGAAACTACATACAAAGTTTTTCTCTCACTGAGTCACTGGCATGCACTTGACTTGAGTATCTTTTGTTGCTTGTTTATTGTTTCCCAATAGTTGAATACTTGTTTTTCTAAGTGAATGGTATGATTGGATTTGGACAGCTCAACGGCATGATTGGAGTAGGGCTCTCAGTTGACACAATAGAGTAATATATGAACTGTTTGAAGCTCGGGCAAGTAGTATACTCTATAAAGATGGTATGTGTTTCAGACATAGCCAATTGTTTAGTATTACATTGGCTTTGAGCCTTTGGTTAGTGAATTTGTCATACAAGATATTGAATTAGAACTATTTATTTCTTTGTCCTAGCACGAATCATCATATGAAGGTAGGCTTTCTGTTACTTGGCGATTACTTGGTCTAGTATTTTCGCATTTATCATCTTTGCAGCTGCTAGAGTACTAGACAAGCAAAGGGCCTGCATAATACATATCATGCTCATCTTCTGGTTTTTTTTAGTATTTCTCTTCCTAAACAAGTGGACTGGGTGACTGGCAACATAGGATGTGTCAATAAAACCGTATGGACAATTTTCAAATTATATATGGCATTCTGATAAATTAGGACTACAATGGTACATAAAGGTAAATACTATCTTGCTTAGTTGGAAATTAAGTCTGGATGATGCCATATTTTCTTTATTGTATTTTATGTTTTAGCATTAAAATTAAATTTCATATCAGTGATATATTTGTGATAACATCATAGTATAAATATAGATTGTCATTAATTTTAGATCGTTAGAATTTAGTTTGAGATATAATCAAGTCCTAATTCTACCACTGCGCACACATGGACTCAGCTATGCTAATTGCCTAGCTACCTACTACCACTCTATGTATCCATAATGCAAATAAAATCGAAGCTAGCACAGTCCATCTAGACACAACACTGCAATCATTATGAGCTCTGTTCGTGCGCATGCGCAAATGCGTATGTCGCTACTCGGAACAAGATAGATATCATATAGGTAATTAGCTAGGCATAGCTGAGTCCATGCAATCAGCAATTAGCACTGCTGCCGCGGCTCCCTAGCGCGGGAGCTCTGCGCGCCTTGCTCCGTGTTAGGGTGCTGTCATGTAGGGGTCATATGTTGATTATCGGTTTTTTTTACTCTCGAGAAGGTAGATTTGTAATTTTATATCAAATTAATCTAATTTTAAACTTAAGGTGACATAAAGCCAAATAAAAAAACGGTAGTTACCTTTTTTTACCACTTAAGGCTATGCTTATTTGGATTTTTTATGGTTTGTTACTGTAGCTGGCTTATTTGTATTGTAGCTGTTAGTGGTTTTTTTGGCATAATTAAATTTTAAAAAAAATAAAAATAGTTTAGTCTATCACGGACAATATAAAGGAATATAGAAAAAAAGAAAAGACAAAAAAAGTCTAAAAACACTATAAACCAGAAAAAAAATAAAATTAACAAACTAGATGTTAGAAATCAAAAACCCACTAGAGAAGTAACCACATATGCTAGCTGGCTAGATGAAGTGGATGGATAGACATAGCTGATGATTGTAACTAGTCACATAGTAGACGTGGCGTGAACCGAAGTAAAAGAGGTGAAAATTCGCTACCATGTGGACCGAAGTAAAAGAGACGAAAATTCGTATAGAAACGACGTGCCAGTGGCCTCTCCGAAAAAACCCAAGGACCCGCGCGTAATTTCAAAGAAACTGCGGGACGTTATTCAATAAAAGAGGAACGGATGGGTTTTTTTCGTAAAAATCGATGGTCTTTTCGAAAGAACCAAGGGTCTATACGTAATTACGAAAAACCGCAGGGCGTTATCCAGTAAAAGGAGAGCGAATGGAGTTTTTCGTAAAAAATTAGAGACCTTTTTACAAGAACCGAGAGTCTATACATAATTACAAAAATTTAGAGAGCTTTTTTATAAAGTCAACACGTGATCATAGTCTCCGATCGAGGAGTCTCCGCTAATAATATACGGAGTATGTATCTATTTACAGAGGAAGAGTGCAAGCCATAATTCTCCAGGGTAGCAGTACTAGCTACTCGCGTCCAAAGTGTTTGGTGGACAGCCTCTTCCAAAGACACGTAGTACAAATGTTGTAGTTAGTAGCTAACCTGCCAAAAAGGCGAAGACATCTCGTTGGCCGCAATTTGTAGGCAACTTTTCCATAAAATGGGCTCTATTGAGTAATACTTGAGTTGCGGCATCAAGGTTACCTTTCGACGGCTCCTTAATGTACGTGCCAGAAAGTTTCTACGAAAGGCGTTATATATTTTTTTTTTGAGATACAACTAATAGTTTTTATTTATAATTTTTAAGATAACAATGAACGGTAAAAACTTTGATATAGACAGCACATAGTTTTAAACTCAAGAAGTCGTTTAGAGAAGTAACTTCATAAAACTATTTGAAGAAGCCCTCTCGTTTATTGTAGCTTCTAGAGAAACCAAAGCCATAAAAGACTAAAAAGAACAAGGCCGTTATCTCCTTGACACCTTGTGGCTCAATCATATACACTGACCATTGGAGCACTATAACTTGGAACTATTTTAAATAGTCTCATATTAGTTGTGGAATTTCAAAAAAACTAACTTAAAAGTGAGGATGCGTAAACTAGTTTTTGGGATAAGAAATCCTTTAAATCTAATAAGTGGTACTAGTACCCGTTTCTAACACCTCTAGACTAAAAAGAGACTATCATTGTACAGTGAATGGCTGAGACACACCGATGTGTGAAAAAGAAGATTGTTATAATAGTCTTATATTAATTGTGAAAGAGTAAGAGATCTAACTAAAAAGTAATGTGAGGATGAATAGCTGAAAAACACTAATATATGAAGAGAGGTTATTGAAATAGTCCTTCATATTATTATAATTACAAGAGAGAAAAAATATAACTTAAAAGTAAAGCGACTCACAACATATCATTTAGCATAAGAAATCACTTACGATCCA
The DNA here is from genome assembly GCA_036346265.1 of Melocanna baccifera. Classification (NCBI taxonomy): domain Eukaryota; kingdom Viridiplantae; phylum Streptophyta; class Magnoliopsida; order Poales; family Poaceae; genus Melocanna; species Melocanna baccifera. The sequence goes on from CM070693.1 coordinate 15,048,559, forward strand.
GCATTAACCATCGACGTTAACTCCAATAATAGACTAGTAGAAGCAGCAGGATCAATAATGGATCCGTGCATAGTTAATCCGCACGCGTGGCTTCAGTTACTTCTCGAGATCCCAGCCCGCCGAACAGGCCGGCCGGTGCGGCGGTCTCGCGATGCCCGGCGCGTCGCCGCTGCCGTACGTACGAGCGGACTAACTAGGCCCAGACCAAAAAAATGCGCACATGCATGCATGCTACTCCATCCGCTAGCTCCACGTACGTGCACGGATTAACTCTGAACTTTTGTCCTGGAGATGATGTGTCAAAAAAGACTCATGAGTAGGTTCAAAGCCATTTGCATGCGTGCATGGATCTCCTTAATATATTAGGGCGTCTTTAGGTTATAATTTATTAATTTAATAAATAGTGGTTGTTGAAAGGTGTTGAAATCAACTTAAAAGCAAAAAAAAAAAAGAGAAAAAACCGGGCAAATGATTTGGAGGTAGGAGTATGATACTATCTACGCGTCCATGCAAAGTATGACTTGGAACTTGTGTGCTAACTCTTCACCGCCCTTTTTCTTCTTGTTTGGTCCTGTTTTCTGAACAGAAACGCAAGCACCTCCGCTTACAAAATTATTACACCGATGATTCTTCAATCTTGGGGCACTGTCAGAACTCAGAACCAATCCGCGAGCAGTATGCGAAAACGTCGCTCGCCGCGCGCACGTGGGCGGCTGCCAGCTGAACCCTAGTCGCTGAAGTCACAACGAACGAGTTGTTTACTTCAGAAAAAAAAATGCTACGTATCAGCTCGATCGTCATTCTACCATGCCAAATTGCCAATGGACACATTTTCTTTCCCCTTCAAACGAAATCCTTAATGATACGTGCTAAAACTCGTGGCTTTTGCTTTTATAAAATCGGATGACTGACTTGGCAGCTCCAGGGTACTGACACAGCCAGACCGAGTCGCGTGGGGATCAACACAACTGCGCCGAGGTCGTCGTCGTCCGTGCACTTGTGCGAGGACGTATGCGAGCGTCTACGTTGGTGCACCCGCACGCCAAGCGCCAGCCAGCCTCGATCCCCAGCCACATATGCCTGGGCTGGGCCTAGTTAGCACGGCTAACACGCCGATGCATAGTCGGTCGGCGTGGTGAATCCCGGTTGCGCACACGTGCTAGTTGTGCGCACGCGATTGATTCTGCATGGAATTACTGGGATGATTCGTATCCTGCTTGTGCTAGCTCGGTAACGGAGGCATACACGGAAGCAGCTGACAGCTAGCACGTTGGAGATCGAAGAGGAATTTTCTGTGGGCTTGCATGCACGGCTGACTGTCGGTCCACGATTGGCACGAGGAGTTAAAACCGGTGCGATCGAATAGACGTGGCACTGATCTGCGTCAACCTTTTTTATGCTCTTTTTTGTGTACACCTGTTGGTCGTTTTAGTTAGGTTGGTTGTTCTATCGGAAGTTACACATCCAAATCATCGTCACAGGAAAGGTCCTTAATTACAAATGTGTATGGAGTTCGCGTGGCACTCATATTGCGCTTTTCAAAATATGTCATTGTCACAAGGTATACTCTGCTGCTTTTCTTATTTAGGGGCGCTCAGAACGGTTTCTGAGCGGTGGACGATAAAAACACTGTAGCAGGTATTGTATCTACAGTACCTGCTACAGTAAAAAAGGTTTTCGTTTTTTGTTTTTTTAAAAAAATTACTTGCACTTTTTTTGTTTTTTGTTTTCGGTTTTTGTTTTATATTTTTTATATTTAATTATACTCAATAAACCAACTCAGCTACAGTGTTTTTTCAGCCAGCTACAGACTACAGTGTTTTTTCAGCAAAAGTCAAAAGCCATCGCTATTCCAATCACCCCTTAACGTGGAACGAAAAGTACCGATATACTGTGGGGCATTTTTTATAAAACGAAAATTTCTTTTTTAGAGAAGTGTTTTTTTCTTCGTGGTGCAACAGTTTTGTCCATTGACTTTGTGCTGCTCGGATGTGGGTGGATTTTTTGAATCGTAGCTTACGGCTTTTCACTTAAAATTTTTGAATTTGGCTGTTTGTAAAAAAGAGTATAGAGAGATATCTACGTGTGATTTTGATTAATATAGATGAAGTCAGAACAGTGTCAAGTAAATTGACTTATAGACATCGTTTTGAAAAGACAATCTGTTTGAAAGATATTTACTGTATAAAGTAGGGCATGTTCTTTTCAGTTTCTCAAAACGGCTTTTGACTTTTGTTACAGTACCTAACTTTCAAACAAAGTATTTTTTTTAAGATAAAGTCTATAAGTTAATTATAGTACATGTTAAAAGCTCAATATCTGTACCATCCAAAATCGCAAGCGAGTATCTCTCTCTGTAATATCTGTCACAAACAGCTAAAATTCAAAAATTTCAGTCATAAATCATAAGCCGCAGCTAAAAAGAACATGTCCAAGCTATAAATCCAAGAACTCGCCTTGCGTTTATCTGTACCTGTGCAGTTAAATTAGTTTTAGTTGGTGACCGACCTTATATTAGGATCGATCAAATCCCTCCCGGGATTATATGGTTGTAATTTACCAACAGAGCGAATAATGAGGATTCCATGGTAAATCTGTCGCCTCAGCGTACGTCTCTGTATCGTGTCATATGAAGTTGTGAAGTGATACAGGAACGGTTGGTATGGTTTACTAGTTACTGCTACCTAGTTTTTTCTTTGATAGTCTCGGACTCTTGGTCAGCTAACTATGCGGTGCAATGCCGTTGCTTTAGTTGCTGTATCCAATTGAATGAACTGAAGTAGACAGCAAGCAAGTATAGTTACTTACAAAAACTAGTCAGAAATTTGCAAATCTGTAGATCGGTATAGCATAGGAGCAGCCCGTTCAACATTTCGTTTTCTGTCATATTTTAGCTGGTTTGGCAGCAACGCCTCTTCATGAACCTACTATACTGACATAGACCGAACAAATGTCAAAATGTAAGTTTATTTTTTTTTATTATTTAGCTGAGTTAAAAGCTGGAGGAATAGAAAGCCAAGGCATAGGATGCTTGTACTCTCTGTTTCCTGATCAGCACAAAATACCGGTCCATGGAATCTGCAGAGGCCAAATCGCCCGCGCGCGCACGAGGAGGTCTCGGGATCCCGATCGTCCAAATATCCTGGATTCCGCCCTTGACCGTGAAATCTTGCCGGTTGGGTCGCGCGGTCCAGACTGATCCCTCCGTATTTTGATGCCGTCTGCGGATGAAAGCGGCACGGGATCTTGGCCGCATTGCCGGCAAGACGCTTGATTCATGGGCGAGAGTCTGGCTCGCGACAAGCTACCATTCACCGGCTTGTAGCGAGGTCTGTTGCGCTGTACTGGGTGGTGGGCTGATCACTCGAACCTGGCAGGTACACGACGCCGGTGCGCGTGTGCTGTCTTCGCCGTCGTGTTCGTGCAAAGCTTCGCGTGGGTGGCTTTCTGGAGGCCCATGCTCCATGGTGTTGCGACGAGCTTTCAAGCCCAAGAAGCATCACGGCCCCCCTCATCGGAAAACATTTCGTTTTTTTTCCCTTCTGGAAACACCTGTAAACTAGTTGGGCTGGAACGGGCTCCGCCATTCTTGTGGCCGACTGATAGCATTGATACGCCTTCATGTTAAACAGGTTGGGGAATGCATGGATCAGGTTAACAAAAAGCTTAGTTTCATGCGGTACCATATAAATTAGAAATTATTTTTCCAAGCAACTTATTGTGTAATGTTACACTAACTTAATTGTTCTCTGTACCAACACTAGCAAAAAATTCTTTTGCAGGCCCAGGTGCTTATGGTATAACAGCTCTCGTTGTTGGAGCTATTGGCTATCTATACATAAGATGGAAGGTAAATATTTGTCTTTTAACTTGGCACAAGCAGCTAGTTTTTCTTTCTTTCTTGCAATTTTAGATTTTTTGTGCAATGGCCATAAATTGCAAACTCAAGCAAACCTATTCCTACTGTGTCATTTCAAGTTTCACCATTATCACTTCAATCAATGCTAACTTCGGTGATTTACAGGGGTGGAAACTCTCTGATATGATGTTTATGATGAAGCATGGCTTATCTGATGCTTGCAGGATAGTCAGCAAACAATTGGATCAGGTTTCAGAAAATGTTAATGTAAGTTTCTCCGTCCATTGTTCACTGGAATATTATTATCAAATTGTGACATGTTTTTAGATGCACGTTGCAAGGATGCCATATTGCTATCTGATATTCTGATGTATATTTTAGACAATATCTATGGTAAAATCGCATCATTAAATGCACTTAAAAACTGAACTGTCAAGATGACCATTGACCAGTAGCATTCAATGGCTTGCCTGTAGAGCTCTGACTCCGCCCTAGCTGCATTTTATTCCTGGGTCCGCCACTGCTAACAGGAATGTGCAACTGCTTTGCCATTGTGCAGTGTAGTATTTTTTATGAGATAATTCATTATATGCCATTGAATAGTGTCCACTTCATTATTTTTAATTATTTTTTGTCTTTTCTTTCCCCTTATTACTTTATATTGTCTTAAAAGATATAAATGTTTTTCAATTTTCTCTCTTTTTTTACTATTTTTCTTTTTTTATTTAGAAAAAATTAATAACCGCTAAGGTGCAGAAAAAGTGAAAAAAAAATCATTTTTAAAGCCGTTTGGAGCAAGCCACTAAGAAAAAGAAAAGTTGGTCCGTTTAGGGTTGTATTTGGCTGCTATAATTATTAGGGTTGTATTTGGCTGCTATAGTTACGTATATATAATCAATCTCCCCACATGTACCAAAAAAATGACTGTGTACATTTTTTTTCACATTAATTAATATGATAATTTTTAGTTTTGTAGAGCGAATATAATTTTTTTTGTTTTAATACGATAACAGACAGTTACGTGAATATGTTAACAGACAGTTACATGTAGCTATAATGTTTTTTTTTTGTTTTAATACGATAACAGACAGTTACTTGTAGCTATAGTTAGCCATAGACGTGTTGTCTACGATTGTGGCCCCGCTTGTTTCAGCTTTTTTTTTCAGTTTCAGCTTTTAGCTTCAGCTTTTTTTTTCACTATTCAGTAATTCGTTTTTTTCTGAATTTTTTTAGATTTTTTAGGCTTTTTTATTTTTTTTCTTTTTTTTCCGTGTTCCTTTGTATTGTCCGTGATGGGCTAACAAATTTTTTCTATTTTTATATTTTTTAAAATTTAATTATACCGAAAAAGTCAAATCAGCTATAGTAAAAAAAATCAGCTACAGTAAAATTTCAGTTAAAATCAGAAGCCATCGCTAAAACGATCACCCCTCTGTGTATTAGCTGTAACCAAGCAGTAAAATGTTCTGCCATGCTGTACATACATTTGCCAGATGTGCAATACTCGAGAGGAGTCTCTAACCCGGCAGGCGGTCGTTGGTGGTGTAACGTACTAGTGTACTAGAGCGAGTTCGATTGTTGATCCGCATCCGGTGCAACGCTGAGCACATTCCGAAGGATCCTCTATTACCGAGGGGCCGACCAGCACGCGAGAAACATGGATTGGAGAAAAAGAAACCAGCTTTGCGCAGACCTGCCTGCCTGCCACTATGGCGCTATATAACACACACACACACATATAGAATACACATATATAGAGAAACTAAGAAAAAGGTTCGGCCGGCCACTGCTCCCTCCATGCAAGGCACGTGCAAAAGATGAGTGCTGGCCAAATGGCCGGCACAGTCAACACGGTATGCCCCGTTACGGTTCGGCTTACTTGCCCTTCAGCTTAAACAGATCATATGTATCGACCCATGGACTGAGCCATAGACCTAAAGATAGCCTACCGAGTTGATGAGCCATGTCGAAGGCCCATTTAGCACGATGGACCAAGAAAGATTGTCTAGCCCATTTCATCCCAAAAATTATGAACAAATATAATAATTTCAGAAAATATGTAGAATAAAAAATATAAAATAAATTACAGAATTGTAATAATGGGTTTTATTAATATTTAAATGGCCACTTCGTTAAAAACTTTACCAAGTAAAAACCAAACTTGAGAAAATTTTGGTAAAAAAAGAGGATATCCTATAGCTCTACAATACATGTAAAAAAAAAATAAGAAAAGGTACAATGCACATTGATACTCTAAGTATCCTCATCTAGATAAAGATCGTTAAACATGGTTGCCAACTATGTATTCTCTACAGAGTGTTGCTTGCGAATCAGTTTGTTCCCAATCTTTTATTATTAGAAGAACTTCTACCATTTCACTCGACTTGTTTTTCTCTCCTCCAATATTTTTCCAAAAAGACTAAAAGTAGACTCGAAAGAAACCGTTGAGACAGAAACAGTTAACACATCACGTGCTAATATAGATAGTATCAGATATGTTATTGTTGGTGTTCTAATACCGATCTTACGTATGATTATTTGGATTCAGGGTCTCTTAAAGACCTGACCACACACAAAAAGACACATGGATTTTATATAAGTTCGGGCCTTCTCCAAAGAGAATAACCCTACTCCTATGTGACTATATTGAGCGTACTGATTGCAATCAAGAGAAATGACTAATGTGCTTCTTGATCTCTATCTCCTCTCCCATTGTCTTCTTGATGTCAGCCATTATATAGTGCACGAAGAGGTAGCGGTTGCTCCATGCGAAGAGATAATGTTTTGAGATAATAACCGCCTTATGGAAGTTATTGTGAGAGATGTGGTATCCCTTTGTCAGCTGGCGGTTATCACTAAAACAGAAGGAAAGGTTATGTGCAGTTATTCTATAGAACAACTGTGTATATTAACTGTCTTGTCAGACAGACTCACAACGTGCCAGCTTGTCGTAGACAAGCTGGTCAAAGCCAGGCTAGTCGTAGAAGAGTTCGTGACTACAGGGTGATCGTAGAATGACGTATGATTATATCATGCTCGTAGAAAGGCTCATGACCATAGGATGATCATGAAAAGGCTCATGATCATAGGGTGGTCATGAAACAATGAAAAGATTCTCAAGCTACCTTAGGACTATAATCCTAGTTATATACTGTACCATCGGGGTTATACTATAGCTGCATTTACCTTAAGGTGATCTCTTATTTTTCTTTACATATTTGAACGTGTCTGTCAAGTATCTAGTTCCTCCTATAGACTTTGCAGACAATCCATAATAACAAATTTTACCAACAACATATCTTATCTGAGATCTGATTTCATTTTGCTTCATTACCTTATCGAAATCTACCTATACCTTCTATTTGCTCGATCTGGATCCCTTTGCTCCGATGCTTGCACACGCAGCGACATTCCCAGACAACTATAATCAGCAAGAAAATTAGAACGTTATTTGGTTTAAAGGGTTGAAATCTACTAAACAGGTCGTGCTCATGTCAGACGTGCTTGGCCCAGCACTATTTATGTGTGACGCTTGGCCCGGCTCTATTTGTGTGTGCCGTGGGCCGTGCTTGGGGTAGTGTTGTGCTTTGGGGACGGTTCATTTGGCCGGTACTAATCTATCACCAGATACGTATCAAGGATAATATGTTTTACGTCTCTATTTTTTGCACGGTATTTGGTATTGGGTGGATTTTTTTAGACTGAAACTTATGACTTATGGTTGTGGTTTTTGAATTCTGATTTATTTGTGAGAGGCAGTATACAGAGGAAAATAGTTGTATGTGATTTTGGCGGGTACAGCTGAACTCAGTTCAGTTTATACTATAATTTAACTATAGACTCCTGTCTTAAAAAAAACCGTTTAATAGCAAGTTACTATAAAAATAAAAGGCAAAACTCTAAGCATAAAACAAAAAAACTGGACCATTGTGTCCCCGAATCCGACGGGGCACTCGTAACGCATGCATTGCCAATTTGCCACAGACGCCCGGGCTCTGAATCCATGGTTTTCTTTGACGAAGGTCTTCAGGCTTCATCCCTAAAAAATTTGCTCCATGAACGCCGGAATGGATACGGGACTCTACTGTGATGTCGTCTGCTCGATTGCTCGAGTTACAGGTAGCACCTTTGATCAGTAAGAACCACTAATCCACTATAACAAGTTTTGTCGAAATGAACCCCGCCGTTCACACAAAGCAACCATGCTAATGGAAGAAGAAATAGTTCCACTTGGATCATTTCATATCCTCCATGTTCGAAAGATCCACGATTTCCACAAGCGCACTAAATCACGATGCATTTGGCCTAGCAAGCCTAACCACATTGCTCGACCATATGACAACCGGAGCTGCTCTGATCTTGATTCATTAGAGAGCGAATAACGAGCATCAAAGAAATCGGCCACAGCATTTGATCTGAGGTATCCTGTTTGCTATTCCACAAAGGGTGCACAATAGCTATAGCCACTGGTAATAACACAGATGCAGAGCAAGCATAGGTATGGATGCTAAAGCCCACTTGGATAGAAGGATGCCACTGCAGTACAGAGCAGCTCATGTCTGAACTACGAAGAACACGCACAGATGCTCACGTCACACAGCTGCCCCTCTCACAGAGGCAGCACGACTCAAAAACAGGACTGAAACTAAACACACATCCGGACACATCATCACCACATCTCAACACAACTTTTATTCTAGGGACACGGCAGCAGACCACAGGCTGATCTCTCCAACTCCAGATCATGGTGATGACAAATGCAGCTCCAGCTCAACAGATTTCTGCAAACACAAGCAACCATTAGATATTGGAGAGCACATTAATCTTTTTTTGACAAAATAGAACACACTAACTGACTGAAAAGATGGCAGATAAGCTATCAGTTCCAACCGACCACCACTTTATGACGTTCTTGTGCAAGATATTTCTTGTGCTGGCAGTATGTAAAGATGTGCAAAATTTTCTAGTAGGCATCAAGAAAATGTAGTAGCAAGTAGCAGCTAGAACTAATAGCGAGTGTGTGGTGACACTTACACCAGGGGACGATCTTCCAGCGCTGGTTGTCGCCCTCGCACCACTTCCAGAGCACGACGGTGGTGCCGTCTCGCACGCCGCCGTGGTCCTTGTCGCCGTGGAGAGCGTCGAAGTTGAGGTATATGTTGTTCACCATGCGGATGCACCGGAAGCCGTGCCCCACGTCGCGACTCTCCGTCCACAGCACCGACTCGTCCTGGTAGTTGGGGTTATACGGCACCAGCTTCACCTATTGAAACAAAAATTTCTAATTCAGTTGAAGTCTCAGATCGAGATATGATCGAGATGTCATGTATCGAGAACGATTGGAGAAGGCATTAGGATGGTTGCTTACAGCGTGGCCCTCGCCCAGGGAGTGCTTGATGGCCTCGCCCGTGACCTTGTTGACGAGGGCGAAGGCGGGGTAGCCTTCCTCGTCCTTGATGCGGTTGCTGTGTCTCATGTCCTTGATCCAGTGCTGGTACTCGTCGCGGGGGTTGGTGGGCGCGAGGCAGACGGTGCCGTTGCGGACGGTGACGCTGAAGCCCTCGTCGGCCTTGCAGAAGATGCGGACGGTGGGCTCGGAGGGTCCGCGCGCGGTGTTGGCGCTGCCGCCGGCGTAGGCCTCGTCGCCCCAGGGGAGGATCTTCCAGCTCTGGTTGTCACCCTTGGCCCACTCCCAGAGGACGACAGTGGTGCCGTCGTGCACGCCTCCGTGGTCCTTGTCGCCGTGGAAGGCGTCGAAGTTGAGGCGGATGTTGTTCACCATGCGGATGCAGCGGAAGCCCTTGCCGACGTCGCCGCTCTCCGTCCACAGCACCGACTCGTCAAGGTACCCCGGGTTGAACGGCACAAGCTTCACCTGCACGCCGCCCCAAACACATCATTCTGATCTCCATCTCCAGACACTCAAGGACCAATATTCAAGAACCGCACGGACAAATCATCGAATCTAACAGAAATGAAGGATATGGGAGAAGGAGGAAGCGGAGAGATCACGAACCGGGTGGCCCTGGCCGAGGGAGTGCTTGATGGCGAGGCCGGTGGCCTTGTTGACGAGCGCGAAGGCGGGGTTGCCCTCCTCGTCCTTGACCTGGGTGCTGAAACGCATGTCCTTGAACCAGTGCTGGTGCTCGTCGCGCGGGTTGGCGGGGGCGAGGACGGCGTTGCCGTCGCGCACGGTAAGGCAGAAGTTCTCCTCGGCGCGGCTGAAGATCTTGAAGGTGGGCTGTTGGACGCCGCCGGCGCCGGCCGGGGGGTGGGCTGGAGGGTTCTGGCCGTGGTGGCCGTGGTGCCCGAAGCCGAACATCTTGTGCTCTCTACTCTCTTGGGAGTGTTTGGGGAGGGTTGGTTCGTGTGATCAAATCGGGAGCTTACGGGGCGAGGAGAAGCTGCTCCTCTTGGTCGCCATTTATCGAAGGAGATCGCCAATTACAACCTAGTAAAAATAATCTGAGGTAAATGCGTCAATGTTGGTGTACTGGCGTGGACGGTGTAATCTCATTTTATGACACGTGGGCCCCCAACGCTCTACTGTGTGTCTACTCATTTGGACTTATACTTTTAACTTCTTAATTTTTTCTATTTTTGTTTTTTGAGAAGATGTTCAAAATTATGATTTCTAACTAAAATTTTACTGTGCCAGCTTATTATTTACTGTAGCTGAGTTGACTTATTAGGTATAATTAAATTTAAAAAAATATAAAAAAAGCGACATGCTAATCTATAATGGACAATACAAAGGAATACAGAAAAAAATAAAACACAAAAATTCCAAAAAAACAAAAAAGGAAAACGACAAAAATATGAATAGTAACCCAAACGCTAAACAGTCCGCGCGGTCGTCGAACGCAGACACCGACCGCTGTTTGGGGCGACACATTCATATTCCTTCACATTATCCGAGAGTGGAGAATTTGTTTTGTTTAATTTTTTTAAATTTAATTACATAAAAAATTTACAACAGCTACAGTGAAAAAGGTCATGAACAATATTAAACAGTGCCAAATAAACTCAAAAGCATAACCCTTTCAATAAAGTAGAACCAATCTGTACGAGTTCATACTTCACACACGAGTGGTAGTAGTATGAAACAGGATTAGCCCTTTCAAAAAAAGTAGAACAGAACTGGCTGTCTAATGCACAACTGTTAATACTACCTTTGCCCCTGGAACCAGCAAATATCATGGTACATTGTTGTTTAGCTTGTTCTGTTCGGCCAAGGGCAACGAAGAAACAACGTAGGAGTAGCTTCTTTTTCTTCAAAGAAAATGTTGCTTTTTCATAGCAAGAAGATGCTGTTCTGTTAAGGGTTTTTTTTTCAAAGGAAAGTAGGAGCTCTGGTTTGCATTCATTGAATATTAGGGGAGAACAAACAAAGTTGTTTTGTTAAGTAATCTTGTTCTGGGTACGTCACGCTCCCATCGAGACCATGGCGCCCCGTGCTGTGCATGCGCGTACGTGGCCACGCAACCTCACCGAGGGTGTGGCACCTCCCTTACGCGTGCATGCTGGCCTCTTCGCCACATGTCTATGGCCCCAATGGTTAGCGTACATAAAGAAAGAGAGAAAATCAGGGGAAAGGCTGATTTGCTTTGATATTTCTTTGTTTTAAACAAAGTTTCCGTATCTGAAGATGTGCATGCTTGATCAGTGACCTCTGTCTGATGCGTGCACCCGAAGACGCATGATTCGTACACAGTGGTCGACTTAGAATCAAAATTTAGAAGGAATTAATAGAAATTTTCATACTGCTCTCCCTCCTTTTCTGCTTGGTTGTTACATCCTTTGCTTGTTGAATTAGTTAAGAAAGCATATTTTCAAATAATATAGCAAAGAAGTAAGTTTGTGCAAGCATACTATATAGATCATAATACTCATACATGAAACAAAATTGTGATCTGCCCTCAAGGGTGTAGAAGCACGCATCTGCATACATTCAAGCATTTTCCTAACTTTGCATATTTTGGTTGTGTGATGCGGAACAGCAATCAAAGGGCTCATGGCATGCCCTCACTCCTCACGCATAACGTTGAACACCTCAAGTGCAGACTAGACAAGGGCAGAAAAGGCGGTAAATCGAGATACTTACGCACAAATAGGAGCATTCTACGGAGGTAGCCACTACATGGAAGAATATAGAGATGGGGGAGCGGGAAGTTACATGTGGGCCGGCAGTCGTGGAAGGAGCGGCCGTCGGGCGGGGCCAGTCGGCGTCCTCGGCGAGGTGGTGCCGCAGCTCCTCCCTCCTCTCCCGCCGCTTGTCACCAGCAGCCCCCGCCAAAGAGTACGTTCCTGTCGCCGCCGCCGACATCGCCGGAAACTATGTGCGCGTCGCCGGCCAACTGCTCGATGTTGTCAACCCAGATCAGGCTCAACCGTGCCGCCATCCGCACCAATCCTCTCGCCGGATAGGCCAAGCCAAGGCTCCTATACGGGGGGCCAGGGGGAGCGGCCGGCGTAGGGGGGCGCCAGCCCCACCTGACCCCCCCGGTGGGTCCGCCACTATTCGCACACTAGTAAAGGCACGATTCCGATCCGAATGGGACCGTCCGTCCGTTCGGCTAGAACACGCCATACTGTTTAGTTACCCTCCAATGCTATAGGATCTAACTGTTGAATCCTATTATACTATTTGAACACATTTGACTTACATGCAACGACTCCTCGTACTCAGTCACCACTCGCAAGCTTCTTGCCACTTTTGTTCCTACGTGTGGGAGCACGCACATCAGTCCCCGTTAGAGATAGCAATGGATATCCGAAACCCGATACCCGTTGGGTTTTTACTCTATTAGGACATGAGTTTGGATCAATTTTCTAACCTATGGGTCTCTTAATAGGCAAAAAGCCTAACCCATCGGGCCTGCCGGGTTCGGGTACGTTCCTATAGTACCCGAACCCGTAAACTTATGGGTAATATAAACCCAGCCATCCCAGCAAATCAGCCCATACCTCGGCCCACAATTACCCTAAAACTTCTTTAGCCAGCCTGGCCCAACTAGTGCGTATAAAAGACGATGGCCCTCAAGCCCTAACCCTAGCTCACTCACTCCTCTCCACCCCGATTCAACAGCCACTGCAACATTGTGGATTTGTCGTTGCTTGTTTCATGCATATTACTATATTAGCATATAAATTGAACTTATTGTTGATTTGCTAAGCACTGCATTGTCTACAATCTGCACAGCTGTTGTTGAGCACGGGCGACCCATGGGTACCCGTTACCTGAGTGGGCATGGGTCTGGGCAAATATCTGCACTCGTCAATGGGCATGGGTTTTTTAGCGGGCGCGTCCAACTTTCACGGGTACGGGTTTGGGATGGCAAAACCCAGCGGATTTGTGCCCGTTGCCATCTCTAGTCCCCGTCCTCCGTGAGGAACACGCGAACCCTCGCCGACTTCCTCTGTTGTGTGCGTGGGAGTGCGTTTGAACCCTTGTCGCCAGCCTTCTCTACAGCATGCTCATTATCGACCTCCCTCACATGCACAAGGATCCAAACAAAACTCACCTCCATCTCCTCTAAGTGCATTTGAGCCTCTCGGAATTCTCAAGCCAGTTTCATTTTTGGCCTCCTTGTGATTCATGGTTGTTGCTTGTTATGTGTTTGACGAAACGACTAGCTAGATTTGCTTTGAAAAATGTCTTAATCTGATCATTTTCAAACAAATTAAATGCAACAATACTGAGAAGCCTATGTGTTGTTGCTCAGATGGATCAAACTTTGTGGTTGAAATACCTGACAGAGGAGCTTGTGTCCATTTTCTACATGTATATGCAATCTTTGAGAAGTTTTAGGAGGAGCAGCTGAGAAACACTACGAAAGCTATTGCTAAAACATAGAGTTTTTAAACATTTCAAGATTCATGTACTCACTTAATCATTTCAAGTTTCATGTACTCACTTAATAGAATCTTGATAATAATAAGAGTGTGACTAGCACACGGTATACCATAGACAGGCATCTCGACAGGATAGACCTCGATCATCCGATTCATTCTAATCAGACGATCTCGCATGTGCTCTTACGCACTAATGTGCGAGAGCCTATTGTCATCAGCGAGCATGAGGCCCCATCATCATATGCAAATGTGATGCCCCATCGTTGTCGTTCTCTGCGCATGGGAACCTGTCGTCATCCATGAGCATAAGACTTATTAACGTCCTCTTTTGCACGTCAAGGAGCTAATCGTACTCTTGCCCTTTAGCCTATTAAAAGTTCTAGAACCTGAAACATATCAAAGTTTCATATTTAAGAAAGAAGTTGAAACATGTATAAATTGAAACATATCAAAGTTTTATATTACATAGAAGTTTCCAACTATATAGCACCTTAGCAAGATTGAGCCTAGTTTCAAGTTTCGCCTAAAGTTTACCCAAGAAAATTCATAAAACTTGGTCATAAAACATTATAAAACTTTGTCATCAAACCGCATAAAACTTGATGAAACTTCTTGAATCTTAATCATGAGACTTGGACGTAGAACTTCATGAAAACTTTATAAAATTTAGCCATGAAATATTATGAAACTTAGTTAATTTAGACATAAAACCTCTTGAAACTTTATAAAATCTTATAAAACACCGTGAAATTTATACATAGAACTTAGTCAATTTAGACATGAAACCTTCAAAAACTTTATAAAGACTCATAAAACATTATAAAACTTAGTCAAATTGGTATAAAACCTCCTAAAACTTTATGAAGTCTCATAAATACTATGAAACTTAAACATGAACACTAGTTAATTTAGACATAAAATATCATAAAATTTGATGAAACATCATGAAACACCATAAAACTTAATCATGAAACCTAGTTAACTTAGGCATCAAACCCCTTGAAATTTCATGAAGCCTCATAAAACTTAATTATAAAATCTAGTGAACTTAGACATGAAACCGCCTAAAATTTTATGAAACCTTATAAAACACCATGAAACTTAATCATAATGCCTAGTCAATTTAGACATAAAACCCCCTGAAACTTTATGAAACCTAATAAAATACCATGAAACTAGTTACGAAACTTAGTCAACTAAGACATGAAACCTCTTGAAACAACATGAAACTTAATCATGAAATCACCTGAAACTTTATGAAATATGATGAAACACAATGAAACTAGTCATGAAACCTCCTGATATTTTATGAAATCTCATGAAACTTATAGTCCAACATCATAGATCCGCTACCAAAATCGAGGCTGCTATGGGATGGTATCCCGTTGCAGAGTTTCAGAGTAGTTTCGTGAAGTTTCAGAACTAAAACTTGAAGTTTCATGAGGTTTCATAACTAAATCTTGTAGTTTCAAAAGTTTCATAAGGTACTAAAAGTAAAACTCGATGTTTTATGTGGTTTCAAAATGAGACTTGTAGTTTTAACAAGTCTTATGAAGTTTCAAAATTGAAACTCGAAAAGAAGTTTCATGAATTTTCAAGACTGAAACTTGTAGTTTCAATATTTTCAAGCAGGTTTTATCGTGTTTCAAAGATTTTCAAAAATTGGAAGCATCATGTTTCAGAGAGTTTCATAGGTTTCAAAAATTAAAACTTCGAGTTTCAAAGGTGAGTTTTAGATTTTAGAAACTAAAATTTTGAGCTTAAAGTAAGTTTTAAATATGAAACTTAATGTTTCGCTGAGTTTCAAATCTAAAACATCAATTTTAAGCCGAAACATCAAGTTTCACATCAGTATGAAGCTTCTTTAAAACTTCAAGGTTCATGTGTGCTTCAATTTTCAGAAAACTAAAACTTCATGTTTTAATACTCCTCCATCGATATCCCGCTTCTGTTCGCGCAGCCACACCCTGCCTCCGCTCGCTATTGTGCCTGTCGTTCAGCCCTGGGCTCGCATACAGGCCATGCCCATTGCCATGTCTCATGATCTGTTGTAGAAGATGGTGCCACCGCACTTGCTAGCCATGCTCCTATGTGGTCAGCGCTGGTCTTCTTGCACACTGTTGAGCTCCCTTGCAGCCTCTACTCCCCCATTGTCTCTGCCTTCCTGCACACTACCGAGCTTTTCTCGTTGTGGCCACTACCTCTTGCAAGGGAGATCGTGTTAGAGCAGATAAGATTTGTGCAGTTAACGATAGAAGTCATGGCACAGAGGGTGTGAATTTGGAGCATTCAACCGGCTAGATCGAACGAACCAAACCTATACCGTTGTTTCTACCTAAAATGATATACCGTACAACAGTTTTTCTCTTAGGCTTTTATCCTTGTGCATAGCCTCGGTAAAAGTAACGAAACGACGAGATGCATAGAACACTCCCACTTGTGTTTCATGTTTGTCCCCACTATACTACACCGATTGATATATTCACTGTTTCGTTGGAGCTTGATTAGGAATGACAATTTCTCTAGTAGGGCGAGACCCCACAAAGATAATCTCCATAGGAGTAGGGGTGGAGGCAAATCACCCCCACGGGGTCACGGGGCAGGCCCGTTAGTTGACAGGGTCTCCAGGAACCCACAGGAAGTTGATAGAAAAATATTATTTTATTTGTATAATCTAGAATTTTAATATGAAATGTGTATTCTTTTTACATATATTTTGATAAAATATGTATTTATATATTATGGTTTATATTTTAAAGCTATATTTTTTTAATGAAAATGTATACATAAAAAACAAATAAAGTAATTAATAAAGCCACTTTAATATTTATTAATATATATAAACATTGTTTTTCAATCCCGCAGAGATTTTCACATGGAGCGAGGCCATCCCTAAGCCTGATTTTACCTCAGCACTTGAAGGAGCCTGATAAATGTGTATGCGCGAAAGTCTTGCTCTAGTTCTTTTCCCTTTTTTATATCCTTGAAAAAGATTGGTTCTCTTGCGGTGGCCACATCTCGCATCCGGACGGGACCGATCACCTCGCCGACCGGCGACCGGGCGGACGGTGAAGTAAAAAAAGGTTGCCAGTGGATAAGATCGTGAGATTCTCATCTCACCCACGCGGCTGTACTGCCATCACGCGGCGTGTCTCTAGAGCCCAGAACATTCGTACTGCGCCCATCCCTCGATTCCCCCTTTTTCTTTTGTCGTCTCTCCACACGTTGAAGAGGGATCGTTGTTCGCCACACCGAAGGTCCAACTGCTGCGATCAGCGAAGACAAGCAGGCCCAACACCATGATTGTATCTGAGCTCTGGACAACGAATCAACGGCTAATAAACTTCAACATCCCATGGTACGTGTTCGGTGTTCCAGATGGAGAGCGCCGTGTTGAGAAATCTGAATTTGGATCTACAGGCCTTATTTATTAATAGATATTATTTATTTAATCTATTAGTCTATAAATAGATGTCTTAATTATTGTAAAATGTACATGATATAAAAAAAATAAAGAAAGAGAAGTTTCACATCTATTGTGTTCAATCTATTATTTTATTGCATTGCATTATTCTGTGATTGATCCATCTCTCTTACATAGGAGAAATCGCTCAAACTGAACTTACCAGCGACGGTTCCTTAATACGTTATCAACACGAATCGCTTCGTGGATCAAACGGTAATCATCAAAGTGCGACACTTGTAAATTGAATCGCTATCTAGATTGCACTTATTACGTACAATCTTGCATTCTAGATTGATTTGTTTTTCACAGTGCGAATTTTCTCTAATCTCCGCGAGCTGACTTGGAGTCGCTGGCACAATGCCGATCGGATGATTGGAAAAAGAGGGATTGTTAATTGCATAGTGCAAAAAAAAAGGAAAGCCCGCACGGTGCCCGCACACAGCATGGCACGGCCGCCGCCAGCCCCGCACGTGGCATGACATGACCGCCGCCGCTCGCCGTGCTTCAACCACCACCATGCGCGCCATGTGCGTCATGCGCCGCTATCGCCCGCATGCACCACCAGGAAGCCGTGCGCTGTGACGCCTGCATGCGCCGCAAAGCCGCCGGCCGACCTCCGCATGGCCGCCATCGTGTGAGCCATCAGCGCACGACCGGCCTTCATGCAAACTACCCTACATGGCCACACACCATGCCGCTCGGCCACTCTGGCTCCGCCCTGCTGGCCGCCCATGCATGGTCACCGCCGCCTAGCGTTGAGCACCGTCGTCGTCCCCGCATGGCCGCCGCCGCCCAATGTGAGAGCCGCACCAACCCTCGACCGCATCGGTGCCACCTCTCCTCGCTAGGGCTGTGCAATCGGGTTTTTCGGTTTAATCGGTTCAGTATATACGATATATACGGTAAATACGGTGTTAGTAGTTCGGTTATATACAGTATTTTTAGAAGTATGGTTCGGTTTCGGTAAATCCAAATTTATTTCGGCATGGTATCGGTTAATACCATATTTACCAAAATTAACGTGAATTGCTAACGATATAGTGACTAGCGAGATGAGCTAGCAAATAAAATTCAAAAGCCTACAACGGGAGCTAGCAAATAAAATTCGGCTCTAGGCTATCAGCTCAAGGGCTTGTATTAATTGGGCCACGCAAGTCTGGGATTGGGAATAACATCCCAGATGCAATCGGGTTGGCTCATGGGCCGTGGCTGGCCTAGCCTGACATCAACTCAACTGAGCCAACCTGACCATACATACTTTCGAGTTTCGACTCGTTTTCCCCCTGTTCGATATTTTTCGGTTTTTAGACGGTTTTTTTCAAAAAACTAAACACAAAAAAACCTCAAAATCTGATAACCGAACCGAATACCAAAAATTGGTCAAACCGAGTTGACCGGTTCGGTTCGGCTTTTTCAGCCTGGTTTTTCGGTTCGGCTGAAAAGTGCACAGGCCTACTCGCACAGGCTGTCGCCGCCACCACGTTGCGCCACCGTCGGCCGCACCGGCGTCGCCACCCGCCTCCGCGTGTGAGTCGCCATCGCCGCACGACCGGCCTCCACGTGCATAAGCCGTCCACCCGCCGTGCCACGGCCGTCAGCCTTCTCCCGCATGCACTGCCATGAATTGAGTTGGTGAAGGGTTTCCCTACCCCTCTCTATTTGAATCGGTCGAGAGAAATCTGGATCATCCGATCAGCCATAGGAAGATGGACCAATCCGAACGGTCAAGAGAAATCTAGACCGTCCGATCGGTCATGTACCGTCCAATCGGCTATGGGATAATTGGACCAGTCCAAACGATCATGAGAAATCTGGATCGTCCGATCGACCATGAGAAGATTGAACTAGTCCGAACGGTCATGAGTAATCTGGATCGTCCGATCGGCCATATGAGGTTCAGACCAATCCAATTGGTCAAGAGAAGTTCGGACTATCCGATCGTCTGGGGGCGCGGGGAAAGGGGGAAGGGCGCTTGGAATTTTGCAAAAGGGCCCTTAGAAAATTGGAAAATAACCCAAAAATTTTCTCAGAATTAAAAATTAGCAGAGAAGCCTTTGAAAATTACAAAATTAACTGAAAATAAATATTCTAGCATAAAAGGGCCTTAGGAATTCAAATTTTGAGTTATTTTTCGCATTTGAAACTTGTTTAGTACTATTGTTATTATTTTCTTTTTTTTCTATACTTACTATTTTTGATTAATCATAATTATTTAAATTGCGTTTAATCACTAAAATTGATAGTAAAATTATAGAAAAAGCGCAAAAATTCTGAAATATCTTGAGAATATTTTGTGTCATTATCCAATTTATTTCATACATATTTATCTGCAGTAAATTTATATATTCCTATTATGCATATGTGGATGACACGCATCATGAACCGGGAGTTCGAGGAGCTGGCCCAGCATGGCTATAACTATTTGACTTGGGCTTCTGATGTCGAGATCGTATTTGATGCCAAGAAGCTATGCGCTGTCATGGGGATTGGTGCACCGCAGGATGCCAAACCCACACCTGAGAAAATTGATCAGGCATTTCACTTCCTTAGGCACCACTTCTGTCTCATTGTTAAAAATGAGTACATGGTAGAGAAAAACACGCTAGCATTATGGATTACACTCAAGACGCGATTCGAGCAGCTAAAGTGCACCACTCTTACTTAGGCAAAGCAGAAATAGATTCAACTCAGATTTGCTGATTTTAAGATGGTTGGGGAGTACAACTCTGCTCTGCATAGAATTTGTATCAATTTTCAATTTTTTGGCAGGCATATCACAGATGAGCAGAAGATTGAGAAGACCCTCTCCACCTTCCACCCTAGTGCAGTGTAGTCTGCGTGTAACTATCATCAAAATGGCTACAAAAAATATGTTGAATTGATCAATATCATGTAGGTTGTAGAGACTCAACATGAACTTTTCTGTAAGAACTTTATCGTACAACCACTTGGGAGCTCCGTTGGTTGTAAGGCCAACGCTAGGAACTACATGGTGCGGAATCCTATAATGAGAAAAAGGGGAAGGAATGGTAAAACCGCAGCCCAGAAAGGCAAGTCAAATGCTCCACCAAAGAATAAGGCTGGTAAACTAAAGTGCGATGATAAGCTCTATAATCATCAAGACCAAACCTGCTATAAGTGTGGCAAGTGGGGGTACTAGTCGCAGATTTGCAAAGAGCCGCAATACGTCGTTGATGCCTTCAATGCCAAAAAGAAGAATGGTGGCAAAGGGTAGCATGAAACCCACTTTGCCTTCGTCGAGTGGGAGAATTCTAAGCAGCAGCCTGCACCAATAGAGGTGGACTCCACTTTTGCAGTCGCACCCCCTCTTGACATTGCAGCCGCCGCCACTATGATTTCTCAGGAAGAGCATCTCACCCCTGAGAAGATAACAAAGCCTGAAAACGCATGCTCTATCCCCCACCCTTCGAATAGGCATCGACGAAGGCAACAGGACCTTCGGATGAATGTCAATGAAGTCAGCGGTGGGACGAAGTCTGGAAACGCGCACTCTATCCCCCATCCTTCGGACGGGCGTCGACAAAGGAGGCGGGGCCTTCAGACAGGCGTAAACGAAGTCGACGGAGGGACGAAGTCTGGAAATATGCACTCTATCCCCCACCCTTTAGACGGGTGTCAACGAAGATGGTGGCTGGACAAAATCTGGAAA
Source organism: Melocanna baccifera (assembly GCA_036346265.1). NCBI lineage: Eukaryota > Viridiplantae > Streptophyta > Magnoliopsida > Poales > Poaceae > Melocanna > Melocanna baccifera. Next base: position 15,069,409 of record CM070693.1, read on the forward strand.
CACACACTCCGTCCCCCACCCTTCGGATAGGCGTCAATGAAGTCGGTGGCGGAAGAAAGTCTAGAAACACGCACTTCATCCCCCACCCTCCGGACGGACATCGACGAAGTCAGTGATGGGACGAAGTCTAGAAATACGCGCTCTGTGCGCTTATTTCTTTATATACTCTACAGAGTTTGCATAGGCCTTAGGCTTCATGCGACTTTTTTATACTCCGTAGAGTGGCCTAGGACGACTAAGTTCTTGGTGCTTCATACTTCATAGAGTACACGCAGAGGCCTTAGGCTCCGCACGTCTTTTTTATACTCTGTAGAGTGGCCTGGAACAACTAATTTTTCAGCGCTTTATACTCTAAAAAGTGTGTATAGAGGCCTTAGGCTCCGCGTGTCTTTTTTATACTCCGTAGAGTTGCCCGAGATGGCTAAATTTACAGCGTTTTATACTCCGCAAAGTGGCGCGCGGAGACCTTATGCTCCACACATCTTTTTTATACTCTGTAGAGTGGACTAGGATGGTTAAGTTTCCAACGCTTTATATTCTGTAGAGTGCACGCGCAGACCTTAGCCTCTACGTGTCTTTTTATACTCTGTTGAGTTGCCCAGTATTACTAAGTTTTCGACGTTTTATACTCCACAGAGCGCACAAAGGCCTTAGGCTCTATGCATCTTGAGTTTCCTAGGATGGCTAAGTTTCTGGCGCTTTTATACTCTGCAGAGTGCGCGCAGAGGCCTTAAGCTCCGCACGTCTTTTTATACTCCGTAGAGTTGCCCGGAACGACTAAGTTCCTAGTGCTTTATACTCCGCAGAGTGTGCGCGGAGGCCTTAGGCTCCGCACATATTTTTTTATACTCCGTAGAGTTGACACACAGTGACGAGGCAACCGCTTACCACCGAAAGTGAAGCTTTATTTATAAGTTCCCTTTTGCAGGGTGAAGCTATTACATGCATGCGTGTGCATGGTACGCATGTAGACTCTAAAACCGTACTACGCATAGTATCGATGCAAACAGTCCGAGTTTCAGGTATGCTTGAGGTCTTGCCCTTCAAAGGTCACCAGACGATAAGCCCCCGGTCGGAGGGCTACCATTACGATGTAGAGACCCTCCCACTTGGACTCAAGTTTGCCGATAGTCGTAGATGTCCCCTACTTGGAAATCGCACTGGTAGACATGTTTATTGTAAGACTGCATCATCGCCCACATGTAATTGGAGATATTCTCTGTTACGCTAACCCATGCACTGTGCAGGAGGTCTATCGTGTAGGTCACATTTGGAACGCATGAATTTTATAGGAATTTTGCTGAAATTTTATATAAAATAGTTCAATTCTGGCACAAGTCAAAAAAAATTATTGTGTTTCAAAAAGTCAGAAAAATTATTGTGTTTCGAACATGGTATTAACTTTTTTTTGTTAGACATAACTCAAAATGATAAGTTTGGTCTACCTGAATATAATTTAAATAGCTAGACATAATGTGGGTTCTTATGGGCCTATGGGTTGGATCCTCATTTTAGCCATGATGTTTGTTAGTCGGGCCGTACCTGCATCATGGCCTAACCCTGGAATCCATCTAACTTTCGAACTACCCAAAAGTTTAACCAAGTGGATCCACAAATCTATCCATCCGGGCCGGTTACAACAGCCCGCATTTCCTGTCGCACGACCACATATTGAAGTACAAAAGATAGCAGCCTTCTCCACTCACTCTAGGCCCAATCATACTAGTAGTGAAAACATAAATTGGATGCAAAAAGTTTTCCAGCCCAAGATCACCACGAAGCGAAATTTACTTATAAATCGGACCCAATTGCTTTCCATGTTTCGATCTCTCTTCTTCTTCTCTTGGTTTTGAGAAGTGCGTGCTCCACTTAGAGACCGACAAATGTTTTGGCCATGCATGATAAAACAATTGCTAACGCATATGCCCCTGAGTTTGATCTATTCTTTTCAGCTACAACTTATAGTGGCGGATCTAAAATTTCGTTACATCTTAGACTATGGAAGACTAAATATCACTACTGCCTATGCCAGAAAAAGATTGTGTCACAAGCTTATCTAGGCTTTGCACTGGTAAAAACCCCACACTCCAGACTGCAGTTAGCCTAGGCTGCCATAGGTTTGAATCTGCTCCTAACTGATGGTTTTTTGTTCTAGTGCCAGCGCTTATGTAAACAAACTGAATGTCGATAAGTCGTTTAAAAAAGATTATCCCTATAAGTAGCTTCAAAATAGCGACAAAGAAACTGTATTGTTTGTTTGTTTGAAGAAAATCATAAGTTATAAGTTAAAAAGAATCAGATCTTTCCATCTTTATGAATCACATCCTCTAAAACTGGATAATATATGTTAAATAGGGAACATATCCTATCCATGTCCTCGTTGGAAGCAAATAAGTTTAACACCCTAAGATAATTGTCCTTTTGATCTTTTTCTCTGTTTTCTTGCCTAGCTACGGTCTATTCTTTTTAGTTTTTAAAAACTTCCTTTTAAATTTTTTTATAGTAACAATTTTCAAACGAGATGTCTTTTTAAGGTGAAGTGTACAAGTTGATTGTAGTACATACAGCAATGACTTCATTTATATCGACTAAAACTGTATGTAAGTTTCTGTTACTCTGTACTCTCTCATAAATAATCTAAAAAGCATACGTTACAACTAAAAGTCATAAGTTAAAGTAAAAAAAGAATGATTCCTATATGTAGTGACTCTTCCCGCCTTTTGGGGCCAGAATCGCAGTGTGCTGGACCAATTCTAGCAGCCGGTAGAACTGCATGGCAGTGCTGCATACTTGCATCATTCTAATAGCTCTTCAATTGTGAAATATTAGCATCTGGTCTAAATGGAATAGTGGTTCCTAATTAATGGAGCACCATGACAGACAATTGAGATCAGCGAGCTCTCAGGTGGCCCAGTTCTGATTAACCAGCATTCATGTCCCACAAGTAGATAAACACCCTCCCTGTATTCGTTATTTAGCTAGAGACAATGATATCTTTTTTTAGTTTCATCCTCATCACTTCTTTGTAAAGGATTAAGCTTCGAGGAGTCTCCTTTTACACGGTAGATGTGAGAATGATCTTTATCCCGTCTCTCCAGATAGTGTCATTCTGTCCAAGACGGCATTGCTTGCTGCTACCAAACCACAGTGGAACAATGGCATGGGCAACTTGGTCATCCTTCGGTTGCTGTCATTCGTCAAGTTTTGGAGTCCAATAAATTGTCTTTCTCTCAAAATAAAACTACTTTATCGGTTTGTGATGCATGTCAAATGGCTAAGAGCCGTCAGTTACCTCTTCCTAGTTCATCAAGTCAATGTTCTTTTCCTTTAGAGCTTATGCACTCTGACGTGTGGGGGGCAGCTATCAAAACTGTTAATGGTTATCAATACTATTAATGGTTATCAATACTATGTGGGTACACACATCGTTGAGGCTTGGATGACCGTTGAGGCGGAGCCCCCGGGCGGGAGACGCGGCGATCACCGGCGTCTCACCCTCGCTCCCAGGCCCTCCCCCTGGGTCGACGTCTCTTCGTGTGTCGTCGACGGCGCTCCCACAACGGATCCGATTGAGGCGAATCGACATCCCAGCGAGGTTAGCGATTTGCATTCTTTTTTCCCCCTAACATTGCTCTCTTGCCGGATGGTCTACAGGAGGATGATCGAGTTCTTTCACACGCAGCCGCGGCTGCTGGGACGTCTCCGGTGGTCAAGTGCCAACGTCAACAGCGTTCAGAACAGGAATTGTCGGAGGATTTTTGGACATCAATTGGCTTTCCCAAAGGATCCCGTTGGTGGGAACAAAGAGACTTAGTGCAGAAATTGGATTGTCAGGCAAAAGCGGACGAACAGCATGCGGCCAGTCGGAATCTTGCAGCGCAATCCCGAGCAAGGGGGAATGGACGGGACCTTCCACGACGTGGATGCGTCATTCGTCCTTGGAAGGGTCCTCTTCCTCGGCCACCACCGACGATCAGGAATCTGGAGGCGTTCCTGCCACCAGAACGATTCCCCGAGAAATTTGGCTGTGCTCCCCGGGTTGTTCAAATTTTGAACAATGTCGCTGGCACGGATCGGATGGAGTTGATTGCGGATCGAACGCCCTGATTGCGCGAGCCAGAATTCACGGACGCTCCCGATTGAATCTGACACGTAGACCGACTGGGCTTTCCTTGCAGTTATCTTGGCCCACATCGTTTACCACCAATACCCTACCACACGAGCAGAGTTCTGCTACGCCAATCCAAGCCACCGCCAGACCCACATACGCGGAGATGGCCGCTCGACCGCCGCCACCACCACAACGTCACTCGTCGCCGCCTCTGCAGCGCTGCTCGCCTCCATAACGCCGCTCCTCGCCACCACTGCAACACCGTCCGCCTCTGCGCAGACAAGATCATGGGCACAATCCTCCACACAATCCTACTAGCCGTGGAATCGGGCTAGGTTGGGGAGGAAAAGGGAAGGCCGGTGCTAGCTTTGGTGCTGGGCGTAATTTAGCCAGCGGCCGTGGCGGATATGGAGGTCGGGGTCGTGGAGGGCACCAGCAACGCCATCAATCTCTTGAGTCCCAATTTGGTCGGGAACCTGTTTCGGCCGAAGTAGCAGCACCTCAGCGTGATATGGCGTCCATACTGGTCGAACCACATCATTCAACGGCTGATCAGGAAGAGGCAAAAGCCAAAAAAACCCAGACCCCCCTTCTGCTGGAGATGCAAAATCAGTGGGCATGTTGTGGAAAGTTGCAAGGCAGATTTGGATTGCTACGTTTGCAATAAGAAGAATGCCCATTTAGCATTCAAATGTCCGATACTCAAAATGTCGAAGCCCAATGCCAGCCTTCTCGGATATGGCACAAATGACATGTGTTTTCTGCGGATGCCCGATTTTGAGTACAAGTTGGAGGTTCCTGACTCTGCGCCTACAGCCTTGGTTATGGTGACGGATGGTGTCCTCTCGGCTGAGGTAGTGCAGGCAGAGCTTGGTAAACTCACAAGGGCGGACTGGAATTGGGAGGCATTACCACATGGGAAGGATTCATTCCTAGTTGCCTTTCCTTCGGTGGAAGAGCTTAAGCGGATGGCTGATATTGAATTTCGATTAAGGAATCATGGGGTCACATTGACAATTTCTGAATGGCAGAATACAACAGACGTCACACCGGTTTATCAGCTGGATGAGGTGTGGGTACATATCACAGGAGTACCGCACGCTTGGAGACACTATCTAGCTTTCTGGGCTTTGGGTTCCGTAATTGGAGCTACTTCTGAGGTGGATATGTTGACCTACAGAAAGAAAGGAATCATCCGTGTTTTGGTTGGTATGTTAAATCGAGATTTATTGCCCTATACCACACACATGGTGTTTCGTTTGGAGGGATATAATATCACCTTCACTCTGGAGAGCAGTGATTTTGTTCCTGCGATGCCACCATCTACTGATAATGACCCCATGGATCATGATGGCGAGGGGGCCGGCAAGGATGATTCTGATGGTTCTCATGATTTTGGGCAGGCGGCAAAAAAGTCTAAAAGTGTTGGTTCTTCCAACAGTGCAGCGCCGACCCATAACTCTTCGGAACCAATTCCTATGCATACGACACTCTGTGTGACCCCGCTCGGAAACAAAAGGCCAGTACCTTCACCACGGTCACTAGTTTTTGATGGCATGCCAGCTAAGCTTATTGCCATCACTCCTGGATCACAACCAGCCTGTACCAAGGAAGGTTCGGACTCATTGTCTGTATCAACACCAGCACTATCGTATCATGTTGCACAGAAGGGAGTTCTCACCTTAGAGGATGCATCGGCTGCATGTGACATGCGGCAAGTGTACAGGCGGGTCCAAGGTGCTGCTCCATGCTCTGGCACAAAGAGGGCAGAGCAGCAGTCTGCACCCATCATGACAGGAGAGCCCAACCGGATTGATGATCCAAGCTCTGGCACAAGGACAACAAAACACATATCTGTACTCGCCATGATGGAAGAGCAGCAGGATGCACAAGACTTAACCGGCCGGAATGATGAGGTGCGGCAATCAGTTTCGGCCCCGATGACGGAGCCGACTGTGGCAAACACCTCTCTGTCGGATGCAAGTAGTACCAGCCTGGGGATCCCTTCTTCTTCAGGTATTGCTACTATTGAGACATTAGGTGGGTCTATATATCTTGAGGGTAAGAGACGAAACTTACGAGCTAATACTCTTCTTTCTCTACAAGGCATTACGCCAGCAGATGAAGATATTCTAAAGAGAGTAATGACCTGTACGGCATCCCGCAACTTGGACGGACCTATGGAGCACAAGACGGTGGTAGACCATAGATCGTCACCACTTTCGCCTTCCACTCCACACAACATGAGGATCGGTACGTCAAACATTTCCTCAGACATCTCAATTTCTACTATACCTAATGATCAATGTGCCTCGAAATTGAAAATTTTGGGGTTCGTGCTGGGTAGCTGTAGTAAAGCTGTTAATATTTCCATTAATGCTCTCAAACGGGTTGAAATTGATCGTACAGTTGTGTCACCTAGTTTGAAAGGAAAACGTAAAAATAATAACATTAACATCGATGATCCTTTTGAGGCTAGTGATACGGAGGATAATGAAACAGATGGTAATATCCTCAATTATTTACTAAAGGATATCTCAGATATTGGTTATGATGATGCGGACCTCGACACACGAATCTGTGATCTGATGGTTATCGAGCGCAAATCCAAATCTATTACTAAAAAGAATAGAGCTCGGAAGAAGGGCGCTACACTCCAAAAACAGAGTTGTTTAAGAAAGGTTTCTTTTGGAATAGCAGAGGTCTTTTAGACTTGGCTAAATATCACTATATAGCGGACGCAATCAAAGATCACAATTTAGATTTTGTTGCTATCATGGAGACAGGGAAACAAGACATGTCAAGGCTGAATCTGGCTAGACTCTCGGGTGGATTAGATTTCACTTGGCACTATCTTCCACCACGGGGCCGATAAGGTGGTATTCTCTTAGGAATAAATGCTAACGTGTTCGACTTATCGTTGATTGTACAAGGGGAATTTTATATTAAATTCCATCTCTGCAATAAGTCGGATAACTTCAACTGGATACTTATGGCGGTCTATGGTCCAACCCAAAATGACTTCAAATCACATTTTCTAGCTGAACTGGTTAGGGCTTGCCAGCATAATCCTTTACCCGCTCTCATAGGTGGTGATTTTAATATTATAAGACATAGTAATGAAAAGAACAAGGATAATTTTAATCTCCGCTGGCCATTTCTGTTCAATGCTGTCATTGATAGCTTTGATCTTCGGGAAATTGATTTAGCGGGACGACAATTTACCTGGGCAAATTCACGCTCTGACCCTACCTATGAGAAATTGGATCGAGTATTAATGTCGACGGAATGGGAGTTCAAGTTTCCTTTGGTGACCGTCCAAGCCCTGGATAGAGGACTATCGGATCATACACCATTACTATTGGATACAGGTTTACCGGCTTACACAGGCATAACTCGACAATTCAAAATGGAACTTAGCTGGTTTTCCTGAGACGATTTCTATGACAGGGTCGTAGATGTTTGGAACAAGCCAGTACCTGGACGGAATTCGATCCAGCGATGGAATAACAAGTTGAGTGCTTTACGCAAGCATCTGCGAGGATGGGCGAAGCATAATAATGGGGCTTATAAACAACAAAAAGCTAAACTTCAGGCTACCATTAATAGTATAGATGTTGCCGTTGAAACTAGAGAACTAACGGGAGTTGAGCGAGATCAACTTGCCCAGGCAAGGGATCATTTGACTCAGCTCCTCCGGGAGGAGGAAATCAAATATTACCAGCGTGCAAAAGCTAATGCTATTCTACTAGGGGATAATAATACTCGTTATTTCCAACTGATTGCCAATGGCAAACATAGGAAAAAACGAATAATTTCCCTGGAACATGAGACCGAAAAGATCAAAGGACAAGCTTATCTAATCTAAAAACTTACATTACTCGATTTTACAAAGATTTGTTTGGGGCACCTGAGGAAAATTCCTTTACACTGATGAGTCTAGAAAAGAAGATATTCCCTAGGTCACACAGGCAGAAAATGATCTCCTAACGACTCCCTTCGTTGAAAAGGAGATTAGGGACGCAATTTTTGATATGGAGCATAACAAAGCACCTGGTCCGGATGGCTTCTCTACAGAATTCTACCAGAAATTCTGGGAAGTCATTAAAGGTGATTTGTTGCAAATGTTCTATGATCTCTATACTGGAAGCATTCCTTTATTTAGCCTGAACTTTGGAGTCATTACGTTAATCCCGAAATTTCAAGATGCCAACCAAATTCAGCAACACAGACCTATTTGTCTTTTAAATGTCAGTTTCAAAATCTTCACCAAAGTAGCTACCACCAGATTAAATTTAGTAACAGATCATATCATTGGCCCAACTCAAACTGCTTTTATGCGAGGACGTAACATACTAGAGGGTGTCGTCATCTTGCATGAGACCATCCATGAGTTGCATCGCAAAAAACAAAGTGTGGTTATTTTCAAGATCGACTTTGAAAAGGCTTATGATAAAGTTCGATGGCCTTTTTTACTGCAGACATTGTGGATGAAGGGTTTCTCACCTAAGTGGATATCTTGGGTGCAGACTTTCATCTCGGGTGGTTCTGTTGCGGTTAACGTAAACAATGATGCCGGGTCTTACTTCCAAACAAAAAAGGGCCTTAGACAGGGTGACCCGCTATCTCCACTACTCTTCAATATTGTTGTTGATATGCTTTCCATCTTGCTCAAACGAGCAAAAGTCGATGGTCAAGTCAGTGGAGTGGTACCACATCTGGTAGAGGACGGTTTATCCATACTACAGTATGCTGACGATACAATCCTCTTTATGGACCATGATTTGGAGAAGACTCGTAACATGAAGTTATTATTTTGTGCCTTCGAGCAACTATCGGGTCTATAAATCAATTTCCATAAGAGTGAATTATTCTGCTTTGGTGAGGCGCAGGAAGCGGTCCATCAATATACAGAACTGTTTGGTTGCAAACAAGGGGATTTTCCATTGAAGTATTTAGGGATTCCTATACACTATAGGAAACTATCAAATGCCGATTGGAAACGAGTTGAAGAACGATTCGAGAAGCGTCTCAGTAGTTGGAAGGGTAAATACCTTTTGACGGGTGGTAGATTAACGCTAATTAACTCTGTCCTCAGTAGTGTGCCCATGTACATGTTGTCTTTCTTCGCGATTCCAAAAGGGGTACTTCGGAAACTAGATTATTTCCGCTCCCGGTTTTTTTGGCAGAGTGATGATCAGAAACGAAAGTATTGTCTCACTAAATGGAATATACTGTGCCAACCTAAAGATCAAGGGGGTCTAGGAATTCATGATTTGAATATCAAGAATACGGTCCTCCTTAGTAAATGGCTCTTCAAATTGTTGACAACTGATGGCACCTGGCAACAGATTCTCCGGAATAAATACCTTCATTCTAAATCACTTTCACAAGCACAGTGGAGAATTGGAGATTCCCACTTTTGGGCAAGTCTGATGAAGGTGAAGGGAGAGTTTCTCCGCTTTGGCTCTTTCATAGTTAAAGATGGATCACAAATTAGGTTCTAGGAGGATAAGTGGCTAAGTCAGACAACCCTGCGAGATCAGTATCCTAGCCTATATAACATAGCTCGTCACAAGCAGGTTACTATAGCAGAAGTCCTTAACACCTCGCCCCCCAATCTCACTTGGAGAAGAGACCTCATTGGTCATAAGTTAGTAGCATGGAATAATTTACTTTCGCGCATTGCTAACATAGTATTGAGCCAGGAACCTGATGAATTTCGCTGAAACCTTCACAAAAACGGACAGTTCTCGGTAAAATCACATTAATTGGCTATGATCCATGCCGATGTCCCCAACTTGACTAAGCGGATTTGGAAGTTAAGAGCTCCTCTGAAAACCAAAATTTTTCTTTGGTTTTTACGTAGAAGGGTAGTGATGACGAAAGATAATCTAGCCAAACGCAACTGGCAAGGTGACATGTCGTGTTGCTTTTGTCCTAAGGACGAAACAATAAAACATTTGTTCTTTGAGTGCAGTTTTGCTCATGCTATTTGGTCTATTATACGAGTAGCTTTCGGACTTTCTCAACCTCGTAGTGTGGATCACTTGTTTGGTTCTTGGCTAGGGGGTGTTAGGAAAGAATTGAAGTCTCTGACTCTGTTAGGGGCGACTGCTACTTGTTGGTCACTTTGGCTTTACAGGAATGATCTGATATCTGAAAAAAAATATTTTGTTTCCCCGTTACAGGTTATCTACTCAGTCATCCATTGGCTTCGTACCTGGGTTATACTACAGAAGCCATCTTCGCAAGATTTGGTTGCAGTGGCGTCTCAACAATTGGCGCGTGTGGTCAAGGAGTTTTTTACCCCGGCACATGGGTGGCGGTGTAGTCTGCGGATTAATTGTCATTAGCGTGCTTGTACTTTTATTGTCTTTTTGGTTGTGTGTATCCTGGTTATGCAGAGGCCGGGAATTATTTTCAGGGTTTTGTATCATCTTGATGTTAAACCTTGAGATTTAATAAAATTTCCCTTATCGAAAAAAAATCAATACTATGTCAGCTTTGTTGATTCCCATAATCGATACACTTGGGTCTATCTTCTGAAAAAGAAATCTGATGTTGCTACTATCTTTCTTCAATTTCAATCCCAAGTAGGACGAATTCTCAATAGGAAATTCAGTGTGTTCAAACCGATTGGGGAGGGGGAGGGGAGAATATAGAAAACTCCATACCTTCTTCAACCAAATATGAATTTACCATCGTGGGTCATGTCCACACACACATCAACAAAACAACAATATAGAACGGAAACATCGACACATTGTTGAGGTTGGCGTAGCTCTCTTGGCACACTCCTCTGTTCCTCCCAGATTTTGGGGAGATGCTTTCCTTTCAGCATGCCACCTAATCAATCGTCTTCCAAGTATGGTCATTGGTGGTCTCAGTCTGTTTGAGCATATTTTCAACATAAGACCATCTTACACTTCTCTTAGAGTATTTGGCTATGCATGTTGGCCACATCTCAGGCCGTATAATGCACAAAAGTTGCAACGCCGCTCACAACAGCGTGTGTTCATTGGGTATAGCAACCTTCATAAGGAGTACACGTGTCTCCATGTTGCCACTGGACGTGTTTGCATTTCACAAGATGTGACTTTTGATGAGTGTGTGTTTCCCTTTGATAATTTTTCTATACTCTCTCTAGTCAATGTGCAAAACTCTGTCTATCCTGAATCAATGCCAATTTTGTTACCAAACTCAATGATTTCTGTAGCTACTTCTTCTACCAATGGCCAGCAAGGAGATAGCCATATTTATATTGTCAATGATGCATATATACCCAATCCTACTGATGGTGTTTTGTCTACTGAGCTTACTAGTGTGTAGGAGCAGTCACAGCCCCAAGTGTTCGCACTAGGCTCCAAAACAACACTTAGGTGCCTAAAGTTCGCACTGATGGAACGGTGCCTTACTCTGGGAGACAGCGAGCTATATCTGCTGCTGTTGTGTATCCAACACAAGCTTCATCTAGCACAGTTGAACCTGCTACGCATGAGGATGCTTTGGCTCGACCAGTTTGGAAAAAGGCCATGGATGAAGAATTTGATGCACTTAGTAGAATGGAACCTGGAAGCTTGTTGAGCCACGACCTGGCATCAATCTCATCGATTGCAAATGGGTCTATCAACTGAAGAAGAAAGCATATGGCACTGTTGAAAGGCACAAAGCATGACAGTTCACGAAGGGATTCAAGCAAAGATATGGTGTTGACTATGAGGATGCATTTAGTCCTGCGGTAAAACCGGCCACGATCCGTCTTATTTTGTCTCTTGTTGTCTCTCGTGGGTGGATGCTACGACAAGTGACGTTAAACATGCTTTTCTGCATGGAGAGTTAGAGGAAGTTTATATGCGACAGGCACTGGATATGAAATCTGAGAGTTTCCTTGGCACATATGCAAGCTGTACAAAGCAATCTACGGATTGAAGCAAGCACCAAGGGCTTGGTACTCAAAACTGAGCACATAATTACAAGAGCTTGGGTTTGTACCTTCAAAATTGGACTTCATTTTCAATCATCAAGGGGCAACTATGTTTGTTCTTATATATGTGGATGATCTGGTTATAGCAAGTTCTTCAGCTCAAGCATCAAACTGGTTGCTGCAGCAGATAAAAAATGAGTTGCAATCAAAGATTTAGGTCCTCTGCATTATTTTCTCAGCATTGAATTAGTTGATGACAAGAAGGGAGTTCGTTTGGCACAGAAGAAGTATATCACCGAGCTACTGCAGAGAGCTAACATCACTACATGCAGGCAATATCAACTGAACTTCAGAGAAATTATCCAATGAAGTCGGAACTACTTTGTCAGCACCTGAAGCGATAAAGTATAGAAGCGTGGTGGGCGCTTTGCAGTACTTGACGATCACTAGGCCAGGCATTTCTTTTGCGGTCAAAGTGTGTCGGTGTTTGCACATGCCGATGGACAGCCACTGGATAACAGTAAAACACATCTTGTGTTATCTGAAGTTTTCACGAGATTTGGGTCTTGGATTGCAGAGGTCTGGTTCTAATCTTCTCAGTGCATTCACTGATTTTGACTGGGCAGGATGTGTAGATGATCGACGTTCTACAAATGCTTTTGCTATTTGCTTTGGATCCAATTTGATATCATGGAGTTCAAGAAAGCAGGCCACTGTCTCTCGGTCCAGCACGGAATCTGAATACAAGGCATTGGCAGATGCAGCAGCAGAACTAGTCTAGACTTGGTGTGTATCAGTCACGTCCTCCTGTTTTGTGGTGTGAAAACTTGGGTGCTACTTACATTTCGTCTAACCTCGTTCCATGCAAGGACAAAGCGCATTGAGGTAGATTACCATTTTGTCAGAGAGAAGGTTGCTCAGCATGCGTTGGAAATTAAGTTTGTTGCTTCACATGATCAGCTTGCAGATGTGCTCACGAAGCCACTTTCAGAAAGACAGTTCAGGATTCTCAGAAATAATCTTAACGTGTGGCCAAGTTAAGATTAAGGGAGAGTGTTATAGTATCCGAACTTATTTAGCTGTAATCTATCTGTGAATCTTATCTCTAACTCAAGTAGTTAGTTGATATCAGGATCACAATTATATACGCTGTAATCGCTATGGTTGTTTGGCTCTGTTGCATATCCGGCAATCACTAGGTAATACATGTAGCGCCAATCTGCCAAACATCTTTACTCCAACCTCTCTGCTTCACAAATTGGACCTGGGATACTCTGAATCTGTGGTGAAAATGGTTAAACTGTAGAGTTCCTTTGTCTTCTTACCGAGAGATTCGATGAGTTTCAGGAATGTCCTACTTTTCAAAGCTTATCTGCATGGGAAATGAAGCACAAGTCGAAATGGTTATTTTCACTCTTGTTTTTAGTCAGAGAATGAGAAGTTAATTAGTTGTGGTTGCGCGTGCCTCATGGAAAGTTTTATCACTGGATAAGCATCTTCATATAAAAAAAATTAACATCGCACTTGTAGATCGTGTCATGGAAACTACCGGGTAAAAGATGAGTATTCTACACACAAGATATGACGCGGGGAATGTTTTTCGTTTTCTTACGTACGTATTTGCTCATTTTCTCCGTCACATGCTTCAGTAGAACACTCGATTTACATTTCAAAGCAGAATAGTAATAAGTAAAAAAAAAAAAACTACAGAGCGGCAGAGAATTTGGAGTCCTCGACACCCAGTTCAATTCAGCTGAGCTCAACAACGGCTGCATGAAGTCCAATGATTTGACTCTTCGGAAGCTAAGCCACATGGAATCATCTTTCCTATCTTGATTCTTGACGGAGAATCTGATACAGTAGATCTAATTATTTCTCCCTGTAGCTCCAGGGGACCTGCACAGCACTGCTGCACATCCTCCACTGCGTCCACACAGAGCCGCCAAACGGACTGGGTTTTTGTTTGTTCCGTTACAGCGATGTCCCTGGACTTGTTGATGCGTATGGCAATATTCCGATGCTCTGGTGACCGGACAGGATTCTACAAAGACAAGCCTCTTCGCCAATCTGAAGAAAGCTTGAGCGGAATGAAAAGGCTCACTAGTCACTACTCATCCACCACCTGAACTGAAAACTACGTGCCATCCGCAACTTGCCTGCTTTGGCCAATTATTAAATTGTCCAGGTTCCATATCCTTTCTTCCTCACTTCCTCTTCTTTTTTTTTGGGGGTGGCCTTCCTTCTTCTGGATGGCTAGTGTTCGCTGTGGTGATTCTCTCGTCTCTCTTTGAAACGTGTGCGCGGTTGTTCGTTTGCGCTGTAATACTGAAACAGTAACACTGTGAGTAAACATGACATAATGAATGGCTCCTTAAAGAATCCTTAATTTTTCATTGTTTTACATGAGTATAAGCAAAGCCGGTTCGATCTTAACATCATTCTCCGGTTCTAGACTTCCGGTACGTCGATCTCAGAGTCTTTATCAAGCCATGTCTAGCTTGGTAAAGCTTGAGGTACATAATAGTACTACATTGGAGAAAAAATGTCTACACACCACAGACCAAATCAACTACGATGGACCTAGCTAGTCGATCGACACTAGACGCAAATACAAGCATAATTACTTTCCCTATACCTTAACGAATAATTTATCTATTTTGGACCATTTCGACATTTATAATTCAGATCACTGCATTAGAGATATCTATCAGATCAACCCCATGTAGGAATGGAGCAGCATCTGATGGCCCAGGCCTAGTGACCCCTGCAAGCCGTTGCCTATTTGGAACGTTGCACCGAAGCAAGAACCGTTCGGCTTCTTGGCTGCCGCAGCCGGCTGGCTTGTTAGCCCAGTGTTGCCACCGTCTTCCGATCTCTTGCGCTTCCCGGTGGTGCCATCTCCTGACGCCGACATCGAGGCCGACGAGCCCATCTGCGCGAGCTGCGACATGCTGTTGCCACTGCTGTTCACATGAAATTGGTTCATGACGGGGTGGCCGAGGAGGGCGGCGTGCGGGTCGTGCCATGCCATCTCGGCCGGGGTGCCGTCGTCGAAGAGCTGCGTCAGCGAGTAGTCGTTGAGCAGCTCGGATATGGACGGGATCCTCGGCAACCTCTGCGTGGCGGCGCCTGCCTGCAGCGGGAAAACGCCGGCGTCGCCTTGCGCGACCATGCCAGCAGTGGATGTCCCGTACAGCTGGTTCTCGTCGAAGGCGCACGGCTCGTCCTGCTCGTGGTCGAACAGCGGCGGCACCGCCATCGGCGACACGTTGCTGATCTTCTTGTAGATTCGGCACAGCACCCAGTCGTCCAACTGCATGCCCCGATTGATCACACAAATTATACTTGAATTAACAGGATAAAAAAAATAAATTGCAGCTACAACGAGATGCAGATGAATCAGTCATTAACACGTATGCATCATGCCTATCATTGTCGGATCTATTGACTTGGCGCAACCATGCCAAATTTGCCTAAAGTAAAGAACATTTCTTTAAAACAACACATTAAAGCAGCTCTAGCTTGCGTCCATTGGCAAGCTAGCCACAAACCGATGCGATTATACTGAGACGTGCCGACGAACCCGTATCAGAGACACGCCCAAAAAAATCACGGTGCCAGTGCGCGAGCAGGTGCAACTAGCATGCATGACACCAACATATAGATCTACATAGTAAAAGCTAGGGTTTTTTCTTTCAATTTTGTTCATATGTTTTCTTAGACTATGGTTCGTACATATGTTTGTCGTGCTAGTAGCCAGCTTACCCTCATGGAGGCGTTGCGGAACTTCATGGGGCGGTAGGTGTTGCCGGCGTGCGCGTCGGCGGAGGCGAGGCGGTACTCGTGCATGATCCAGTTGGTCTTGGTGCCCTTGGGCGGGCGGCCCTTGTAGAAGACGAGGGCCTTCTTGACGCCGACGCTCTCGCCGGTGGCGCTGCTGTGGATGGGCTTGTCGGTGCCGGTGGCCTTCCAGTAGCCGGACCCCGCTGCGCGGTTCGGCCGGATCCCGTTCGGGTACTTGCGGTCCCTCGGGCTGAAGAAGTACCACTCCTTGTCCCCGTACGCAGCCTTGGCTGAGACCCAAAAGAACACGAGAGAGACGATATGTTGGGTAATTGTTTCGAAGAATATATATCCGGTTATCAACACCCTTACTAATTAACATACTATGGATCTGCATGCATGAATCTTGAGATCGATCGTGAGTGTAGGGGGGCGGGTATACTAACATGGGAGGTCCCATGGGTCGAACTTGTAGATGTCGACGTCGGCGATGATGGCGACGGGGCACAGCGAGGAGGCGGCGCGGTTGCGGAGGTAGTGGAGGATCAGCTCCTCGTCGGTCGGGTGGAACCGGAAGCCGGGCGGCAGCATCTCCGGGTTCGACATGATCATCGGCGCGTACCAGCTATACGCGCTACACCTCGGCTCGATCGACCGAGCAACCTCTGCAGAAACCCCAGCTAGCTCCGACTGCTAATCAGATCTCGTAATCGTATATATATATATATAGTCTCCTGTGCGCGCTATGCTATGCTGAGGGGGCGATCGGGAGCTAAAGCTTGCAGCTAGGAAATGATGGACTGGAATTTTTGGGGACGGGAGGGAAGGGGCTGCTTTTATGATTGCAGATTTTTGTCCGCTTGTGTACGTGTGTGTGTGTGACACTAGCTTGCACAGGCCAGGCAGGGGCTGAGAGAAGATACACTCGCTTGGCAAGCTCTGCTGTTGTGCGAGCTATTCACCAGTGTTTGAACATTTGTATTCGACACTGGTGCTCACTTTTCTCTTGGCTGTAGTCCCGGGCAGAATACATATGAAGGTATATTTAGTAATTAAAGTATGTATCTGTATTTTATAAGGTTCTGATTTCTACTCTAAATTAGTCGTGTGTTAGAAATACACCTATGCATGCGTGAGTGTGTGTGCATGTGTGTCCTTATACTTAAAAAAAAGGCCTGGCAAGAGTTTTTTTATTGTTTTGGGGGATTCTGAGGGGTAAAATGTGGTCGGGGTATGGGAGATTTTAATTTCTGGTTATTGTTGATTTGTTGTTCCTCCTCATGTCTGGCGTGAGGGCACCGGGGATGAGTTCTTTTTAGCGTCTTTAATTTATCATCTCCTGTTATGGTAATAGTTTTTAAATTGTGCATCTTTTTAAATGGATCAATAGATAGATTATAGTAAATATTGTATCAAATTCAGCTATATCAGCTAAAATTATATGTAGTTATTTTTTAATACGTACTGTCTCTAATAAATAACTAAAATTTAAAAATCATAAATAAAATCAAAATCTAAAAAACCCACCCGGGGAGTGGACAGGGACCGGGCAGGCTCGTGATGTCGGCTGGTGGAACTCGCTGCCACCGGCACGTGTTGGCAGCCGATGCTTCGAGCAAGCTAATTGGGCTGATTTTAATTCTGTACAAGTGGAAAAGAACACCATTTTTCCGACTGGAAGTCTAGAACACAGATTTTTTATTAGGAGGAGAACAGCGGTAGAATCAGAACAAAAATAACCGGGGTTCACTGTCTCACCATATATATAATTACAACTATAATTTTGCCTCTGATTTGCAACGAAGTTGATGGCTGTTCCAATTTCTAAAAACCCAAATTGAAACTCTAATTTCGAACCCTACAATTTAACAAAAAACCAAAAATCATAACATTCAAGCCATAACTCATAAATTCAGTCCATTTACTTAAAGAAATCGAAAGAATCGGGAGAAATTTAACAATACTCTATGTCGATTCAGGACTTAATCTATGCCACCAAGTGCTCAACGAAACGTGGTGATGATGTAGCCTAGGCCTCTGGGCTCCAGCAACTGGCGGCTGTGAGCCTGCGACCAAGCGAGAGGGTGGATTTTGCTTTCGTGCGAGGTGGGATAGAGGGAGGGAGGGAACAAGACGTGAGTGACTAGGGCAATGCGATATACGTGCGGTGTGGCCTCTTCCTGCTATCTTTGCTTCTAGAGTAGCTTGGCTGGCCGAGCGCCTTGGGCTATGCTTGTGTCAGTTAGGCTACACTTGCGTACGCTAGGCTGTGTGTTCTGGGTCTCGATTGGTGTTGTCTTGGGCCCAGCTGCGAGAGCGTCAAGTGGAGTAACGGGAGCCGGGAGGCCGAGAGCTTCAATCTTTGGGCTGGCCAAGTGTCCTTCGATTTGGGATGAGGGTTCACAATTAAATTTACATGGGCTATACAATAGAAAAACGAAATTAGACCCGGTGTCCTGTGCATCCTTATGGGCCTATGTGGATCCGCCTATGGAGGAGAAGGGTTGGTTAGATCTATTTTTTTCAGTTTATAATTTATAACTTATAACTTATGTCTTTCCTCGAATAAATAAATGGGATAGTTTTTTCACCATCAATTCGAAATAGTTTATCGGGACAACATTTTGAAAGCGACTTATCGATTTATCAGCATTTAGTTCATTCATACAAACGTTCATATTAGGATAAAAAATATCAACTATAGCTATAAATTACAAGACATAGTCGAAAAAAACGCACTTATGAAGACCGGTAACTGAGTCTCTTGGGTACAAACTAGGCTTCATGACATATCATATGGAATATGCAGTATATTGGCAGCTTGATAGTTGAAAACGTAAGGTATTCTTTTAGAAAATCTGATTAATAAAGATTGACAAAGAGACCAAAAGCTCAAACATGCAGCATGCTGACAAATTTGTGGGTCTGGTCGCCAGGCCATGGTCTTAAATATAGTTCGACACAAGGAGATGCCGTGAAAACAAGCTAGCGAGAGCATGATGTGTTTGTTCGGGCTTTTTGGGTAAAGAGGCGCATAGAGACAATTAATTGGACCAGTTGGTTAGTCTGGCAAAAACAAAGAAACAGTAGTAGTTTTTTTCTAAATTTTTTAGATATTTTAGGCTTTTTTGTATTTTCTTTTTTCCTGTTTTACTTTGTATTATCTCTAATGGGTTAACATGTTTTTTCTATTTTTATATTTTTTAAATTAATTATACCTAAAAAGCCAAATCAGATACAGTAAAAAAAAAGCCAGCTACAGTAAAATTTCAACCAAAAGTCAGAAGCCATCGCTAAAACGAGCGCCCCCGCAGTCTTAATTTGTCTTAATTTTGTCTCCTATATAAATTATGCGTGGTACTATTCTCATGCATGCATATTAAGTATAATATTTTGATGCTTCTTTTTTTAAAATAAAAAACTACAACTTTGATGCCCCAGACGCATTTTTGGTAAAACACGTATGCTGTGAAAATTTGCCATCATCAAGTAATTTTAAACTTTCTGAAGTGAAATGCGACAAAAAAAATAATTAAGCTAGGTGTGAACTCAATTACTTGTTATTTTTTTCATCGAGTAATCACTCCTATCACTGTCATCTTATACACATATCTCTCTCTCACTTTCCACATCATATATGTCCTTCTTTTAAAAGTTATTTCTTTCTATTAGTACTATTTATTTTTAGTTAAAAATCATTCGCTACGGCCAATATAAACACTCCTAATTTGTCATGTATTGACTCTTGATCCTTAACCGAATTGATGAGCTCAGCGACTTGACATGTCAAGTCTTTATCCATCGAAAGGCCGAATCCCAGGTGCACAAGCTTATCTCCGGAGAACAAACTCATCTTGCATGCAGCTTCATGTGGACACTTCACTGCTCCACGTATTAAGAGAGAATTTAAAGATATTTTAAGCATTTTCTTTCGTAAATATTCGATGTGTCAACTTCTCATAGTTGTATGGTGTTAGATTTTTCGCCACTAAATTAAAAAGAAACACCCCATACCATCGCCAAAACATTAGTACAATTCACAACGGTCAAGCCCTAGGGTTTTTAAAGCGAAGCAGACACGTGTACAAGCAGCTGGGATTAGCTAAGGTCATCGCAACACCAAACACCTGCATGGTTGCATGCACACAAAGTCACAAAACTAAGGTCATGCTCAATTTGGATTAAAACCAAATTTTGTTTGACTCCTATTTTTTTATTCAGTAATTTTATTTTTTAGGTTTTTTAATATTTTTAGGCTTTGTTGCTATTTCTTTTTTTCCATATTCTTTTGTATTGTTCGTAATGAGCTAATATGTTTTTTATATTTTTATATTTTTTAAAAAATTTAATTATACCAAATAAATCAACTTAGTTACAGTAAAATAATAAATTAACTACAGTAAAAAAGTCATAAACATAAACTAAACTAAATGCTACCTAATCTCATTCCCAGGGATTATATATATTAGGCTACTAAGCAAAGTGATTAAAAAAGCTTATCTTTATCCTAACACGACCGATCGATGATGGAGACCCGGCACATCCGATCGATCGATTTGCATTTGCGCTAGAGAGGCATCGAAGGCCCACTAATCGCACGTTTCTGGCAATCCGTGTCCTAACGGCGTAATTATCTTGCCGACAACGGCAGCATTGGTAGCTTTCCATGGACAGAATTAGCAGCTAGGTGTGTGGCTGGCTTTATTTACGGGCGTAATTATCCTAATCATAATCAGAAAGACTGGTTGGGGTCGCATCTGTCCATCAATCTGTCTGTATATATGGGCTGTTCTTTCTGGTTACGGTTGATGGCTTTTGACTGTGGCTGATGGCTTTTTAACTGTTTACAACAGAGAATGCGGAAAGAGAGATACTCGTTTGCGATTTTTGATGATACAGATATTAGTTTTTTAACGTGTACTATAATTAACTTGTAGACCCTATCTTAAAAAAATACTTCGTTTAAAAGTTAGTTACTGTAGCAAAAGCCAAAAGCGGCTTTTAGAAGCCACAAAGAACATGCCCTATATCACTAGCACTACTATTATAGCTGTAGCCAATCCAATGACACGAGTAGATGTGTAGACTGGTGCAGTGATGTGCTGTGTTGCGTACGTTGTACGGGTTGAGGTCGCATCTATCCATCAATCTATCTGCTATTAGTGGTTTTTTAGGGTTTTATAATTTTTAGCTTAATTTTTTTAAATTTTACCTATCACAAGAAAGAGTATAGAAAGAGAGACACTCATATATGATTTTAACCGATATAGATAAAGTCAGTATAAAATCTACTACAATCAATTCATAGACCCCACCTTAAAAAGATACATCATTTAAAAACTAGTTGCTGTAACATAAGTCAAAATTCATAAGCAACAAGCCGTAAAGAACCCATCCTATATATCACTAGCACTACTATTATAGCTATAGCTAATCCAATGACATAAGTAGATGTGTAGATTGTGCAGTGATATGTTGTGTTGTGTACATTGTACTAGCCAATGAGAGGCGAGAGCTAGGGTCTAAACAAGGGCGAATCCAGCAATCAGCAAAGGTTGGGCGACTGACAAGGCAGCCAGCTCCGTTGGTACCCCCTCTCCCCTAGCCCCTGCTTCCTTCTCCTTTTTGTCCGCTAGGCTTCCACCATTGGTCATGGCATTTGGCCATTTGCGACGAGTGGCTTAGAGGACGAAGCTGGATGGCTAGGCCTTCACGGGCCACGCGTGTGTGAGGAGGCAGGAGGCTAGAGGCCCACTACTAACCCATAGTCATCTGTCACCGCTTCATCTTAGACTCTCAGTCAGTGCTCGCCTGCTCAATCACTCCCAACTCCTAAGCCAACTCTAGCGTAAGGCTGAGGTGGCAGCGCGACACATTGCAGGTCGGCAAGCTGTAGCATCGCAACACGGAGCTACATAGGGGCTAGCAGGCGGGAGGCGATCAGGCACGCCACCACACGAGAAGCGCGAGGACGTGGCCCACGGGCAGGCACTAGGCACGCCGCCAGAGGATGAGTGTCGTGCAGGTGCCAGACGCGACCATGTGGCTGTCAACGAGTGAGCTGAGGGCCGACCATGGTGGAGAGGTGGGCTGTGGGGTGCGCACAAACATGGGTCCTCCTCAATCTCAAAACAAGAAGTCTAGATCCAAAGGTAAGAAGTGTAATGAGGAAATCAGTTGAAAATTGAGTGAACTGTAAATCTATAATTGGTTTTCATGTTTGATTAATTGATTTGCTAGATTTAAAGAGATATTTTAGCACTACATCAAGCGGCAATGGCTCGAGACTAACTACCCATGCAAAAAAAAACTTTGTGGTGACCGAAGAAGCGCAAGTTAACGTTAATCATGTTCAAGCTGTGGTAGCCGACTTGCGCGTTGATATTGAAGGTGCACAAACACAAGTTGATGTTGATGTATTGACTGAGAAGTATTGGAAAAAAATATTTTCGATAGGTTGGAGAGTGGTGAGGTTTTTAGAGGAAGAGGGAAGCATCAAGACATTGTCTTGGTTAGATCTAGAGATACTAGATGCGGCTCTTATTACATAATATTACTTCACATTGAGTCAATGTGGGATGCAGTGGTGGAGGTGTTGAAATTTTTACATGAAGATAGGCTTCAACCAAGTCCGGCGGTAGGTTTGTTGCAATTAATGGAGAGTTTTAACTTTGTGTATATTTTGAAGATGATGTTAACAATGTTTTGTATTACAAATGAGTTATCTCTCGTCTTATAAAGAAAGAAAACTTTGTGCAGACCTTATCATTGCTTGTTAATATGAAAGTACGTTTGATCAATTTGCGAGACTATGGTTAGGAGCCATTATTTGCAGAATTCAATGTATTTTGCGATGCAAACAAGATTTTGGTACCAAATTTGGACAAAGCCATACCAAGATAGGACCGATCAAGGTTAAATGGGATCAAGGTCACTCAAGACCATCATTATCTTGTTGACACTTTCTTTGTTGTTGTTGATGCTATTAATATAGAGATGGATCACTGCTTCAACGAGGTATCTTTCGAGTTGCTTGTATGCTTTTCTTGCCTTGACCTAAGAGACTCATTTTCGAAGTTTGATATGGATAAGCTTGCTCGACTTATGGAGATATATGATGAAGATTTCTCTATTGTTGATCGTGTATCTATAACGGATGAAGTTAAAACCTTCATTCTCCATATGCGAAAAATTGATGACTTTGTTGTTTGTCATGATTTTGGAAATTTGATCATGAAAATGGTTGAAATTGAGGGCCTGTTAATATTGGCTTCTGCTTCTAGAAACTAAAGCAAATACGAACGTCCCAGTTTCTATAAACTATTTCTATCAGCCATTACTATTCATTAGCTACTACAATATATGCTTTCACATATTGTAACATACTTTGTATTTTAATATATCATAATTTCGTAAACCATATGGCGGTCCGAATGTTGTAGTGCCTTTCATTACTCCGTCTTTCTTACATAATGCACTATTATTCATCAGTCACACTATTCATCATCCACTTCTATCAGTCATTACTATTTATCAGCCGTATGCAAAAGCCATTAGTAGAAGACAATATGAACAAGCCTTGGAAGACATGTTATTTTCCATTGGTCTACTGCCTCATTGAGTTAGTATTGCTATTATTGGTGGAAATAACTTCAGTTGAAAGAATCTTTTCAGCCATGAATATTATTAATACTCATTTGCACAATAAATTATCTGATAAGTGGCTAAATAATTTGATGGTATGATACATTGAGTGAAAGATATTTAGATGACTTGATCGTGATAGAATTAAGAAATGATTTCAAGGGATAAAACATTGGAGAATGAAATTGTCTCAGCCTCCTTGACATGGTTAGTGTTTTAATGGTATGTTTTTTGTTTGACAATGTTCAATAAACTTTTATTGACCAATTAATCTTAACACTCATTAATCCATATACTTTTGACAATTTGTTACCTTTTCTTTTGTTCAAACTAGTGTATTCAGTGATTTAGTAATTTGGTGAAAAATTATTATATAAACTTCATTAACGAGGTAGCATTTTCTACCTCTACCTTTACATGTTTGCATGTGGATTGTAGTTTTGGGTTTAATTAATGTCATATGCTCTCACTACTACAGACAACCTAATACTAAACGCAATATCATACACGGTTTCACAAAACTGTCTGTGATATATACTATTACAGACGATTTTAGTTTAGAGACCGTCTGTGTTGTTGCTAGTGCTAAAAATCATCTGCGAAGATTTAATATCACAAACTGTTCATGGTAAAAACCATCTATGAAGAATCATAAACAGTTTTTACCAGAACCATCTGTGATATTACCAAATATCATAGACAATTTTTAATTTGAATCATCTGTAAATTATTACAAACGGTTTATAATACAAACCATCTATGATAATTAAGTCATTGCAGACGATTTGTATTAAAAGTCATATATGATAAATTCACTATATTAATTACGCGTAGAACCATAGACCCTCTATCTTGAATTACAGATCTAGGCTGCTACTTTGAGCTGGAGGCGAGGTTTTCGGGCTGTTTTGTGAAAGAAGACTATTTAGCAAGAGTGATTAAAGATTCATAAAGTTCTTGACTACGTATGGTTAGTAATGTAACTTGTTTCTCGCTGCATTAAAATGTAGATCTAACTTTTGGTGACTGGAATTAAAGATGATTTAGATCTACTTGGCCATGCATAATCAATTCCCATCATGTGGGCAGACCAAATTAGTCAAAATTGTTAGTTATAATTGGTTTATGGGAAAATGGTTTTTGTGTTAAGCTAGCAAAGCCTCAATGCATGTGGTATATATCTAGTATACTAATTAATTAATTTAATATTTAATACTAAATTGTTATATACATGCGTAACATAGAACCAAAATTGGATGTATACAGCGAACCGTGTAAGTAAAGAGTACATTAATAGCATGTCTGCTCTTACAAAAACTGTCGATGAGGATATGTTGAATATGGGGTGGAATATATGTACTGTCCATGCATTGACTGCGAGAATATAAAGATGTTTAAGAACCGAGCGCATATTGAAGCGCACTTGATTCGAAGGGGTTTCAAAAGGGGGTACGCGCGTTGGACCAGTCATGGCGAAGACGAGATTACACAGAAAGATAGTAATAATGACATCATCGGTGAAGTCAATTATATGCCGCCGGATGATGTTGATTGCGGTTCGGATTCGGATAGGTTGCACGATAACAATTCTGATCAGATGCTTCGCGATGTAGAAGCAAACTATGATGACAGAGAGTATGTTAAATTCCGGGGCTTAATGGAGGACTCGAAGAAACCTTTGTTCATGTGTTGTAAGTCAAAGTATATGAGGTTGTCAGTCGTGCTTGAATTGTTGAAATTGAAGGTAAGCAACGGTTAGTCCGACAATAGTTTCACGTCGCTGCTAGGTCTTTTAGCGGACATGCTTCCGGAGAGAAATAAGTTGCCTAAAATCACATATAAAGCTAAGAAGGTTTTTTATCCATTAGGAATAGAAGTTGAAAGAATACATGCATGTTCGAACGACTGTATCCTCTATAGTAAAGAGTGTGTAAATATGCATGTATGTCCGGTGTACAACGCATCCCAATACAAGCGTAAGAAATCAATTAGATGATGGCGAGGGAATAGAGGTGAAGAAAGAACCTCCTGCTAAGGTAGTATAGTATCTTCCCATAATTTTCCGTTTGAAGCGGTTTTTTGTAAATCTAAAGAAGGTAAAACTGTTGTGTTGGCACTCAGAGAAGCATAAGAAGAATAGAATGCTAAGACACCTTGCTAATTTCGTCCAATGGAGAAACATCGATAGGAAGTTTACGGGATTCGTTGTAGAATTGAGGAATATAAGGTTTGAATTGAGTATAAATAAATGTCATATATAACTCGTTGCTTTTGTGTGTGTGTGTATATATATATATAGTGACTGAAACCAGATTATCGAAATCACCTATTGGCTTCCTCGACTCACGCTTGGTAGCCATAAATACTATCGAAGAGGATGCTTCCTTCGTCGAGAATTATATTACAACGACATTGGTAGCTCACCGCAACAAGAAATTTATATTTATGCCCTACAACCAGGGGTAAGTGCTACACTAGTGGATATACTTGTTGATTTCTACTTTATAAGCAACACGAGATTATGTTTAATAACCATGACGACATACCTATGTAGATTCCACCAGATTCTAATTATAATTATACTAAAATAGAACAAGTAATATATCTTGATTTTATAAAGAAGAACAAATCAACTTCACAGTTGTCGGACGATTAATCGATTGGTAAATACATTTTCTCAATACGTAACTGTATTATAGTATTTCTTTCCTTCCCAATGATTAAAGCTAATTTTTTGGAATCACATAGGTCGTTTGCCACATACATTACAGATGTACGGAAATCGAAGGGAGGGACTAACGAACTGCAACATGTTCAAAATTTTTCAGTATTCGCTAGTATACATTAATCATATATAATACTTCGTAGTAATGCCGCTCAAATTAACAAATTATATTTTTGCAGTGCCACCAGCATTCACCAGGCAACATCTATAGATTCTATGTTTGCCGCAATATGCAACTACTCCTCTATTCCTCGAAGATCAATGATCCTCAGGTCTGTCAATCTTGCAATAATTATTTTATACTTATCAAGTTATATATGTACGTACGATATTGATATTCCTATCGACAGGCTGCGTCCATCGCTACAACTGCGTTGGAACAGGTCGAACTCACACAAATTCGAGGAGAGTGTGCGTACTTTTTGATATCTAAAGCTATAAAATCATATGAAGAGTTCCACAATGTAGAATGAATTTGATTAGGATAAAATTGACATTAATTGTATATGTGTATATTTGTTAATGGATAATTTATTTTATTTCAATTAATTGATTTATGAAATGGATGTTTTTATTTATGCTGTGTTAATCTGCTTGTTTCAGAGGGTATGGCTAGTAATTCATAAGGCTAGCCAATAAACAGAAATAGATTTAGAAAAAAAATAATATCACAGACGGTTTTAACTACAAACCGTCTGTGATATTTCAATATCACAGACGGTTTGTAGTTGGAACCGTCTGTGGTTTTGACCTATCATAGACAGTTTGTAGTTAAAATTGTCTGTAATAGTTACATCACAGATGGTTCGAAAGTCGTCTGTGATGATCTCATTTTATTACTGATCTATAAATTCAGATGGCTCACAAAACTATTTGTGATGATATTTTTGAACCGTTTATGATAGCGTTTACTACAATAATATCTTATTATTGCGATTGCAATATGGATAACTTATGTTTTGCTTTAGTTTTGATATTACTATTTGTCCATCCTGTTTAACCTAAAATTTGATCGCCACTGGGTCTAAAAATGGCAGTAAATGGAAGGGCGCACCGGTCACGGCCGCGCCTGCGGCCGGGCAACAGCGACGTCGTGCGGATCAGGGGATGCGCGCGCGCGGCCGTCGCCATCGGCGAATGGAGAAAGGAATTCCATAACGAGCAACTTTACGGTTGTCGTCGCGCGATTCGCCTTGGTCGCTGTCGAGGCACGTGTCGAGCGCCTGGCGGGCGCGCTGGCGAGCCAGAGAGATGACGACGATATCGACGCGCGGCCGAGGCCGCGGCCGCGCGCGCATGCAGTGCAGGGCCGCGAGCGCTCTGGCTGGCTACGTGCCGCGCACCACACGTTCGAAGAAGAGGTTTGGGACTTTCGAGAAAAATACTGATCTAGGGAAATTATGTGCAAGTATTTCTAAATAAAGGAATGTGGCGTGAATTTGCGAACAAGTACACGTCGAAAGTCGCCTGAGGGCGACGCGTATCTACCGGGTTCTTGCACTCTCCTCTGGACCGTATCGTCTTTGTGCGAGCCACTGCTACACGTACTGAAAAGATCAGCTGGCCGCTAAGTTAACGATTGCAATTTCGACAAGACTTGATTGAATCGATATAGGTTATCTTGAGCGTCAGCTCAGAATATTTAGGTTAATTAATTTCACTCCAAAATAATCTTGGTCATGAAAATTTCAGCACCAATATCCACCATGATTTGTTCCCTATGAAAACCAGGATTACTTATCTTGTCAGTCCTTGTAGCACTTCTACTCTGGATAATCTTCACCGCAAGAAACGTGGTCTGCCACATTTTTGCCATAATTAAATGTTGCATACCGTTGTAGCCAACTATTAAATAAGCCTGTAGATATTGCAGTCAGGGGTAGACCCATCGTAGAAGCATTGGAGTCGACCCTAATGACTTCTTACAAATCCTATTAAGGTATTAATATTATCGTAGAAATAATATGTCACACTTTATAAATGAGTAATGATGCCGGTGTTCCAGTAAAGTGTGACCAAATAACATTTATTCTAGATCCACCTCTGATTGTGGTTGGTGATTCCACGGAGCCAATACAAATTCAAAAGACAAAGGCCTTATTATTTTTGTTTTTTTGTGTGTTTTTTTGTTTTAAATAGAACGACTCTTCTAAATGGCTTTTTAAGTTTAAAATTATGCATATTATCTACATCGATGTCTCTATTATCTATCATCATCTTAAATAATACAAACAAAAATCATTAGTTATACCTAAAAGACATCAATGTCCAAAGAACAAAACCAAATCAGTACTATTAGTATGCCCCTGTTTTCCGATGCGTGTTCACGAAGATGTTAGGGTCGGATAGTGAGGTTGGACCGGGCTTTGTAGCTGGAGGTAGAGAAGTTACACTACAAGACAAAAAGCTTAGGATGGGGACATGCATGTCTTATAACTTTTACGCTGTTCGTGAGCAAGAGAAAATTATATATGATTTTAACTGATATAAATAAAATTATTATAGTATGTATTACAATTAATTTATAGATTTTATTTTAAAATACACTTTATTTAAAAACTAGTTATTATAAAAAAATAAGCAGTATTTTTTAGAAGCTGTAAAGAAATGTCTATCTTGAAGAGTTTGTTGGAGGAGTGCAAACTGTTAAAAGGCGCACAGAAGTCCGGCTATGATTATCCGAATGTGCAACCAGTATTCCCCCACGTGCGTGCATATTAAATGGCCCGGCATATCCCACGGGACAACCCCTTCGATGCACCGCGCACCACACGTCTCCTAGAGAGCAAGATAGAAAGAGAACGTACGTGAGGTGTACACACACGGGTGACGTAGGAGAACGGCGTCAAAGCGAGGGAAAAGGAGCCGAGGCGATCAGGTGATCAGGTCCAATTTCGGTTGGAATAGGATCAGAACGCAAGCTCACTGCGTGAACCGCTTGATTGATGAGGCAAATTACACGTCGTCGCATATAAATGCTAGGCAAGTGAGAGGTTCTTCCATACGGATGAGGTGAGACTTGGTAAATGATTCTTGTGTGCGTGAAAATGCTAAGCACTTCAGTTGTGGAAAAATGCAAAGAAATGGGTTTCCCCGGCCTGCATGCCCAGTGGATCGGGTCGTCCGTTGCTTTTGACTAGTCGTGGCTTCACAGGCTCGAAGTGTTGTTGCACTCAGCAAAAAGATGCTGATAGCACCCGCTCCCGGGCCCCCCCAGAGTTTTCAGTCATGATCTAGATAAGGGAACGATCTGGCCTTCGGTTGCTTTCTTTCCTTTAGATAAAAATTGATGGGTTTGGACTCTGCTCTCGATCACCGGTAGAATTTCTCCTTTTTCTCGAATTGGCTTGCCTTTTTGATTGATTTCATATTGTGATTACGCCAGCATATGTATAAGGGGCTACTCGGTTAGACTGATATAAGCTGGGTTATGACTGAAATTATACTATAACTAATTGAAATTACATTGTAACTGATGGTGGTTTATTTAGCATAATTAAAATTTAAAAAGAAAAAACAGCTTAGTCTATCACAAACAATGTAAACGAACACTGAAAAAAAGAAAAGACAAAAAACCTCTAAAAGGCCAAAAAAGATTATAAAAAAGATGAAATTTAAAAATAGTAAAAAATAAACCAGAAGCTATAAGGTGAAACTGAAATAAGTGGCGTCATAGTTTTGTGTTTGTGTTTTATATATCTTTTACTAAGATCCCACTCGTTCGTGATGTGACTTCAGGAACACTCTTGCCCTCAGTACAGGATTAAGCCTATGAACTACTGGATAATAATACAAAAGCTAACACCTCGGTTGGAACGAAGAATTTCACCACAAACAATTCAACTCCCACAAAAATTTTAAAAAAATTAAGATGTTCCAAATGGGTCCTAAGTTCTTAACCATTGATTCATCCTTTTGACAAAGCAAGCATATCCAATTCAATCTTACGATCATTGATGTGCGGATAGTACCTAAGAGTGTCTTCCATGCCACAATAAGATACCACATCTATTTCAATTTTAGATATGAAACGCCCACAGATAAGTCACGGAACAATGAATTTGGAATGTTCTTGAAACACCCCAAAATTTCAATCTTTTTTCAAATTTCTTTTGGATTTTGCTTGAATTCCTAAATCCTTCCCCAATTTGGTAACCCACCTTGTTTCTTGCTTTCTCTCCATTCCAGCCCATCTTCCTTACCCGGTGGCGCCCTTTGGAAGCCCGCCACCCCCACCGCCTTCCTATTCCTTCGCCTCCATGCGGCTGCACCCCGACGCCCTAAATTGCGGCCGCAACCTCTCCGGTGTTCACACTTGCCCTTACCATTTGCTGATGTCACGGCCCCACTAGCCAACTGCATGTCCTCTGCTAACCTCATCCACTCCTTCCTTGCATTGCGCGTCGGTTTGACCCGAGCGCTCTCCCCTCCACCGCGGTTCAGTCTCCCTGGCCGACGCACAAGAACCTCCCAACCAGCAGCCGTGTTTCACTCGCCAAACTCTGCAGAGACCGTAGCGCAGCTCGCCTGCTCGCCCACTCCCCTGGTAAAAGCTTCTACCATCTTCCTTTTCCACGTGCCAGCGTCGTCTGAGCCACCTACATCTCCCACCGCCACATCTCGCTCTTAAAGCCCAATTGCATTCGCAAGAAGCCACACTCCACTCTCAATTACTCACTAGAGCCACTCAATTGAATTCACTCGCCCCTCTCCTCCGCCGCCATCCTCCTTTAAGCCCGGTGAGCCCTAGATGCCATCTCCTCCCTCTCTCAATAAAAATCTAATTGCATTCGGCCATAGCATCTTTAAAGCATCATAGACAATTAGCCGAAGTCAACTTTTTGGGAGCATTTCTCTCTTGATCTGGCGCCATGAGCACCCGTCGGCCAGATCATCACTCCGTGGACAACTCACCTAATTTTTCCTAACCTAAACCAGCACTGCCACTGTGAAACTCATTCCCCGTGAATGGTTAAAACACTCCCAATCTCACTGAAAACCTACCGGAGTGACTCTAAGCTGTCGTGGAAGTCACCACCCTCTCTCTTACCGCCGGCCACCACCATTCATGCTTCCGCCTCCCAAAGCCCCAACATGGACTCTCCATATTCTGAGGAACCCAGTCGTGCCACTCTTTCCTACTGAAGTTCGCCGTCGGCACTAAATCTTGACTGGGATTACTCCCCTTTTTTCCTGTCACTGAGGCCAACCAGAGGTTGAAGACAACCTCTCCGTGTGTCGTGGCTTGCCCACAACCGTCCGTGCACCGCGGATGGGAGGCCAAGTGCGGGCGCATGTTCAGAGAGTCCGAACAGCCGCATGTTTGGCCGATCCGAACAGCCACACTCACCCTCAGCCATATAAGCGCCATGGATTGACGGTCCAGATGGACGCGCGTTCAGACGGTCCGAACGGCCAAGCATAGATGTGCATTCGATTGGTCCGAACGACCATGCCTAATTTGGGCTGAACAAACCGACTCACCTGGCCGATTCGTTTAAAATTAATCCCACATGTACATTGTTCATTTCAGGCCAGCCCACTATTGTTCATTGTTGTTCATCATTGTTCAACCGAATCCAAAATACAAAAATACCTCATTTTCACTATCTCGACACCCTGAACCTATTTTTGGCCTCCGTTCCACCATTTTAAGCTCCAATAAAATATAAACCAACACCATTTGGTTTTTATTATATTTTACTCCTTTTTATTTTATTTATTTACCTAGCTTAATTAGACTCAAGCACGAGTTTATGTTATTTTATGTGTTTGCGCTGGTTCCCAAGTACTTCGATGCGATAGTTCAAGGACCTAACCCCAGCGTTGAAGTTTTTGAAACAATTGAGTTCGTCGAACAGTAAGGCAAGTTATAAGTTTTTGATCATATTAAATCTTATGAAAATTCATACTATTTAATTATAGTATTTGCATTAATGTTATTTATGCAATGTTATTTAATTAAAATAAATATTTAAAATGACTTGTTAATTAGTTAAGTCCCACCACTGAAAAATACCACGTTTAATTTGAAGCTATATTCACCTTGACAATCTTAGTAACATGTAAATATTGTATAAATAATTATATATATGTTTATTTAAAATTTTGTACTATTAAGTAACTTGGTGGTTCGTCGGTAGAATTATTTAAAAGGTTATAGGGTAAGGGTGGTCCGTGGAAAGCCACTAGATGATTGGAGTTCATGGCCTTACCCTAGGGTGGAGGCTTGAGCAGATGTGTGGCAGTGCCGTCGAGCACTGTGGTTCTGGGTGTGGTTGACAGCCTCTGTGAAAAGTAAGGACTAAACTCTTATGCTGAGTAAAGGACACAGTAACTGCTCGACCATAAGTGTTGACTTGTCAACCCTGTTCTAGTAGCTACTCAACTCGATTGAATCTCTACAAGTGATAGGAGTGCTAATGAAGTGGCATTGGTATGAGAACGGTAAAACCATACTGAATAACAGTGGAATCCACTCAAGACGGGCACAAGTGTTTTGGTCTGGCTAGTAGATACAGGGCTGAGTGGAGATCTACCAGGTAGAGCCTACATAAAGAATTGGGCAATGAAAAACCTTATTTTCTCGACTTAGTCGCACGCTAGCTGAAGCGTGTCTATAGTTTGACATTAAGAGTTTGAGAAATCTTATGGATAAATCTGAGCAACTCTGTAGAGTGAAACAAATGGTATTCAATTACGTTGTGCTCCCGATTAATGGAGCTGTGTTTAATGGGTTATTCCAGCAGTAAAGCATAAGCAGATTTTCTTATGTTTTAAAATTGGTGTAATATGAGAAAGCAGTTGTTAAAACCTCCCTTTTTATTTTGGCAAATAGTTAAAATTAGGGTTTACTCTTATGACTTGCTGGGTACGGTTGTATTCATTATTTACTGAACATCAAATATTAGAGCAATGGGACTACAATGAACAAGTTGTTGGTGGGGAGCTAGAAGAGCCACTCTACATCGATAATCCGTAGTTTTAAATCTTAGCCTCGCTCGAGTTTTGCCTGTGGTGTTTCATGTAATATAAGATAACTTTGGACTTATCGCCCGCTGCGTTCAAAACTAGACTCTTAAGTCTTATCTTGTAATAAAGTCTGGATCTTGTTTGTAAGCTTATGTTGTACTAATGCTCATTCTCGTGTGGTACTCCGTAACTGTACAATCCTATGACAGTTGCGGGAATTACTAGCACCTTAAGAAATGAAGGCGTTACAGCTCTGCAATGTAAAGACAAAAAAGGAACCATTTCAACACCACCACCACCAAATTAAAGTGATATATCTCGCCAAATCTAATAGGAACAACGTTAGGAATATAAGCGTAAGATCAGCGGATTGAACAAGTATTTCTTATTTATCCCTTCGGGCTAGGTCCAAAAACGAAGAGTACACATATAGGTATGTTTAGGAGTTAAGGTATATGTCCGTGCTTTATAAAATATAGGTCTCTATCTTAGTTAGATGTATACTAGTGAATTAAGATATACGTATAGAGTACTTTAAAAAAGAACAGCGTTTAACCTTGACAAAAACAAAAAGGAAAGGAGTGCCAAACAGAGGGAATAGGACTCGGAACACAACCTAGACAGCAACGTGATGCTTATCCTTGGAAAGTTCAAACTAGAACGCACCGCGGTCTATTCCGCGTTAACTCCAGTGCATCTGACCACGCACGGACCATTCTGCCACGTCCCGCATCTGCCAACTATTCAGCAAAGAGCCATGCACTTGGACCAATTCGTTGCGTTGAAGCATCCGCTGCGTACGTGCAGCTAGCGATGCGGCGAGCGCGCGCGGTTGCGGTTCGCGGGGTGAAGAAGACAGCGGCGGCAGGTGACCGGCTGGTTGACCCGCCTGCACATGGTACTACTCGTTGTCACATGAAGCGACGTCGATTCATATAGCTTATAGTTGCGATTAATAATTTATAGTCTTAATATGAGTGTTTATATAAATAAATCAAATATTAATAAGTTATTTTAAAATTATTGTTTGATAGGCTGTTTTAAAAAATAATGAATAAATTGTTTCATTTATTTATTTAAAATAACTATAGATTATAAGTTAAAAATGACCTGATTTCTTAGTTTCTGGGTTGTGCTCTTGTCATATTGTCGTGTGCTGTGTTCACGTGCCCGAAAGCGCCGCGGTTTTGGTTAGGCGCGCCGCGCGCGGGCTGCTTGCCTGCTTGGCTGGGCTTCGTCGGACGCGACGCGAATCCGATTGGCACGTCGAGGGTAAAATATCCAGCGTTCCGTGCGCGTCCTGGCCGCCAAGTGTCCGCGCTGGCGTGGAGTAGATTACGTTGTATCGTAGACACGAGGAATACTCGTGTATGTACGTAGTAACTAGTCGTGTCGTGTGCGTTGATGATTAGGGGCCTGACGTGGACCTGCTCCACCCATACGGGATTTTTTTATTTAGTCATATTACGCCACTTTAATTTTGAAATTAACTTTATACCATAATTGTTTTTTACATCTAGCTCTTTTGACGAGCGCAAAAGAACTCACAACTAACACATAGCTTCTACTAAGTCACCTGATCATGGCAACACCGTAGCACGGCACAATTCGACTGAGCACGACAGATGATGGGGCCCACGAAGATGCCGTGGCAAGGAGCACATGCATATGATTAATTAGCACTTAATTAGTGATTAGTGCCATAAATGTATGTATGGATGTTACCGTACTCAGCTACTACGGTAGCTTCCTACCACGGTCCTCGAGTACAGTAGGTAAGTATGGTGCTATATTTGTAAATTTATGCATATGAGTGTTAGATTTGCAAAAAAAAAGGTTAGCTACAGTACTATTTGTGCGCTTACATCATATACGGTGCAAATACGGTTGGATTCGTCTTGGCAAGAGTTTAATTTAGTTCGGATGAGCACGTGCCGTCGTTTCTGTTGGCCAAGAACTCAAGTGTATTTTGTTAATAAATCAAGAGCTCTTTATTAATGAAAAGGAAATCAATCATGCTACAATATTTTAAATCTAAACTCGATCTACACATCGACAAACAAAAAAAAAATACAAATTCCGTTGAAAAGGAAATCTGAAGTAAAAAAAAAGGAAAGACATAGTACTGTTCATTGAACTTTGTCTCTTTTTTTCCCTCTTGATATACAACATGTTTCCAATTAAAATTTTGTAGAATGCTCTATTTTAGAATTTTTCATGATCATTTGAACTATTTTTTGGAAGTAGAAACATGGGCAGCACGGACCACAGGATATTTCTCGCGGTAGCCCTCTCCGTCTAATGAGAGTTCCGTAATTCCTCAAACTAGCATTACCGAGTAACGACTCTGGCTGTCGTGACTCGTGCACTTTCCATGAGCCGTACCCATTGTTTGCAGTCCCAACTCTTCAGCCCAAAATGATGCGGCCCACTCTGTAGTTTTATGGGCTGAATTCACTGCTTCACTAGAATGATAGGCCTCACCGTTCAAGGCTCAAGCGGCGGCGGTGGGACGGCGGTGGAACTGCGTCTCTGCCGCGGCTGCGTCTTCGCTGTCCGCGTCGTCGAACGGCCACGCCATCTTCGGGGAACCCCGCTGCTTCTGCTTTGCCATTTGCCAAGTCCCTCCCGCGCCCTCACCGTCAGCGCCCGTCACTCGCAGGTGCTTCTGCTAGTGCTAGTGCATACTTTCCTTCGGAAAACCATCAGTATCATGATTCATCCAGCGTTCTGAGTGAGGCTTCCCTGTCCTGTTTCCGTGTCCCTCTCCGTGTTTTCTCGATCTGAACCACTCGTTGATCGTAACAAACGATCCAGATCGAGAGAACACGGAGGGGGACATAAAAACAGGAACAGGGAAGCCATTTTCCTCCCAGTGAACCGTCACGATGTTGGCTCTTTATCCATCCCATGATGTTCGAGGACCGGAATTGATTCTGCCCAGTCTATGTTTTTGGGTCCGATCTTCTTGTTCTTATGTCATAAAGGAGAAAAGGCAAACGCGGTCACAAGGTTATTGCCGCACCCCAACAGGCTGGAGCCATGAGGAGGTTAGTACGACCCTGTCTTTCTGGGTTGCCAAACTGGATGTTCTCGAATACTAATAAAACTATCCGAAGGTAAGGTTCTAATCATGCCTGGCGTGATGGGTGTTTGGTATAGTAGCAAACGATGGCATAAAATTTGGTGAAGTTACACGCTGAAAAACTGACCTAAATATTCAGCTTTCATCTGTTTAAAAGCTTACAGAGGTTGCATGTTCCTGGCAAGGACAGTTGAGTGCCTGCTGAGCGGCGTTAATACGATCCTGTGCTCGTCTTCTCGTTCATCAGTGAGCAATGGCAGTGGAGCAGACAGAGAACGCCCTTTCCTTGGGACAAGTTTCCAAGTGGAGTAGTATCAGTTAATCATTATTTGCCGTGTCCTTCCAATAAAAAAGGTCCAAATCCCACTGGCTCCACGCATGCATTACGGTATAGGTAAGAGTGTGACATCCAATACCGGACAAAGGCGTTGGCTGTCCATGTAGCGCCTAGACATCTCATCTCTCACTCTGCATCTACCCTCTTTTGTCCGGGAAACGATCTACATTTACGTCGCAATTTAATCACGAGAGAGACGAACAGATACGACGCGACGGCCAGATGGCAATCTGTGTGTACGAATCCCTCGTCGCAACGCCGACTTAATCATCTGAAGAAATTCGGCCGATTACAGCGGCGTTCTAATGATGATACCCCGCAGGATTAGCGAGCTCGGCCGAGGCATGCAGGATTCGCATGATGGATACAGCCAGTGTTTGGACGTGAAGTTCTGAGTTTTTTTAAACAGGAGCGTTTTGTAAAGAAACTCTGCTCCGGACTTGAGACCTTTGAAGGTTGGTGGCCGGAGAACAAGGTGGCGTTCAGCATGACGATACCTTATGACTTTTTTTACTGTATCTAGTTTATTTTTTACTGTAACTGAATTGATTTATTTGATATAATTAAATTTTAAAAAAATAAAAAATATGTTAGCTCACAATAAATAATACAAAAATTTAAAAAAAACAACAAAACAACAAAATAATGAATAGTAAAAAAACGCCAAACCTGAGCGCGACCTAATCTGGCAACCAACCGAATCTAGACCACCGTAACTAACGGCCAAACAAAACAAATTCGCGGGCTTGACCCGGTGCAACTCTGCCATCCTACCAGCCAAGTGTCAGCGTCCGATTTGATTTGGCAACTTACAGAGAGACCACCGAAAATACAGTTCAGACGCCGGACTAGGCGCAATTGGCCGTACCAGCCACACATCACAAAGTAATCTTCGAAGGAGGCTGTAAAGGTTAGAAAAGAAGCAAGAACATATGAAAAGGCACACAGTTTTCTCGGATGCTATGCATAACTGGAGCCGGGTAGAGATGGAGAGTAGCGGATGCACGATGGTTTTTTGCGGGGTTTCGAAGGGATCACGGGGGCAGTGGAGCGGAGCGGCGTGGGGCACATGAGCTGAGGAGAAAGACGACGGCGATGTCGCCCACACATCAATTAGAAAAAAAAGCTTGTCTAACACAGCACAGGTTCCTTTGGTTTCACGTATGCGTAATTTTGTAACCCTGTTGGTTGTACCAGTGTAGTCCGGTCCAGGCAACACCGAGCACAGCGCCGCGCAAGTGGATGATGCTATTTTTATGAAATTCGTAGGTCCACCCATATGACTGTACTATCATGGCTGGTCTGATGCATGCAACACACGCATAGTAGACAAGGTCCTGTTTCAAAATGTTCTCTCTCTCTCTTAGAAATGGCACTGGAGTGATCGTTAGCTTTTTAAGTATTTAATAAAAAATAAAGAGAAAATAGGAAAAAAAAATAAAAAAAACACTGTTATATTTCCACGGACAATACAAAGAAAAAGAGAGACAGAAAGAAAAAAGTCATGCTAAGAAACTAACATGTTCCAAACGGTATTTGGCTCCTGACTTCCAAAAGTTATTTAGAACAGCCTCAAGCGTGAAAGAAAAAGCCGTGGTATTTTCTTCTAGAATTGTTCTCTTTTAAAACCTATTTGCCAATATTTTAATATCGATCTTATGTATGATTTTTTGAATTCGGAGGAAAGCGCTCAAGGTCTCTGTATCATCATGCAGAACGAACACACAAGAATTTTATCTAGATTTGAGCTTTCTTCTGAGAGAATAATAACTCTACGTCCTGTGCTATTATTGCTGTGGAAAGGCTTACAAATATGAACAGTGCCAGGAATTACACGGATTACCGATCTGATCACTCCCTACTGGGACCTATCTCTCGCTTTTACCCCCTCTCTTCTCAAAACGTGTCCCTTGTATTGTTGGCGAATCGGTGGCGGTCACATCTTGCCAGGAGGCGTCTTGACACTTCGGGAGTTAGCCGCTGTACAGTGGTTATTGTCATGGAGACGATGAAAGCATTTAGGCCACTAAAAATGGTTTTGGTAATTAATGACAATGTGTGAATATGGGACTAATAAGTTTGTTGAGTATCGCATAGATTAAGTCCCTAATTGAGTATGTCAAAAGTAAGGTGTATGCTAAAGAACAAAATAAGGATCAAGATGGCTCAAGAAAAGGGTACAAGGAGTATAGAATCCTTTTTAAATATTACCGATCTTAGGAGAAAGGTTGGAAGACCGGATTATAGGATAGCTGCCGCACTATTAAGAGAGATCATAGAAAATAACTTGATAGCATGTTCTTGTGCCATTTGGATTAATCTAGGATCATGCATGCACTTAAAGTTAAGTTTGAAAATCAATTGTGCTCTGTCAAGAAAAATCAAAAATATCGGAGTATATTTTGTGGAAGTACCGACGTGTTAACTGCGGTACTACCGGAACTCGGTAGCATCGGCATCCTGAGCGGTATGTTTTTTTTCAAAGAGCACCCTCTTTGAGACTTAGACTTATCGATATCAGTAGTACTGAAAATTGAACGGTAGAACTACCGCAGAGCGGTATGACTGCACTCCAAATCAAAACTACTGGATTTTGGAAGTACCAGAAAAATCCAATAGTACGTTTTTCCAAAAAAGGGTAGATTTTTGGCCCTAAGGCAAATGGTAGTACTGTGTCAGAAATCGGAACTACTATGGTTTCAACGGCAGTAGTATCACGCCAACTTTCAAATAGCTAGTTCTGACGTTCTGACATAACCGTTATTGTGTGCTACAATGCACTATGGTAGTACCACAGTTTACACAGCGGAACTACTGTTTTCCCTGATTTTTTAGAATTATTTTTTACAACGGCTAGTTTTGATTAATGAGGGTATAAATACACCCCACTTGCTCAAGGACAGATAGAAGAACTTACATTGAACATATTTGAGTCTCGAGCATTCACTCCACACCTTATTTCTCATTGTGCATTCATCTTGAGGTGATTAAGCCACATCAAGTGCATTTCTATTTTAGATTAATCATTGGCACTTGATTGCCATCAAATGAAGCTGCGATTCATTACTTTTGGTGCTTACCGACACCTAGACGGTTTGGCAGAAGATCAGAAGGTGATCTCTTCAAGAAATTTGCGAAGAGACCCGACGTCTATTTGTAAGTGGTTCGATGTCCAGCATCTCCAGAGTGGAGAAATGACAACCACTAGTGGATTTGAGGTGGAAGGTTTAATTCGTGGAGCTGGTCCAATTTGTTTGGATTTACCTCAACGTGGATTATGGAAAATCGACAAGTTTTCGATCACCACGGTAAAACATCATGTGTCACTTTGATATTATTTTTGTCTCTCTTTAACTCTTATATATATTCAGTTTATTACGCAAATTAATTATGTTAGAGTCATTTGTAGTTATTGTTCTTAAGGTGCCTTAGGCTTACTAGAATTGTGTAGGTTTAAATTGTACTTCAAAATTGTTAAATTTTCATTACTTTGCAAAAATTTTATTACCTCATATATTCATCCCCCTTTAGTCGGTCATCCTTGATCTTATAGATGGGGCCAGCAGTACGCCATAGGACAGTTGTTATCAAAGAAATGTAGGTAAGATTGTGTGCAGTTATGAAGTATAAACGCACACTTCAAAGTGCCTTGCCAGACTACTCCACTGCAGGAGTAGGTTAGTCATTAATGGAAAAACAATTAGTTCATAGTAATAGGACTTACGATCAAGTAGTTGCAGCAAGTTTTACGACTAGGAGGTCGTAGCAAAAACTACGAGTAGGTAGTCGTAGCAGAACTTATGAATAGTATGTTGTAGCAAAAGCTACGAGTAGGTAGTTGTAGCAGAACTTAAGATTATATGATCGTAGAAGAGCTTATATAGTAGTCGCAGTGAAACCTGCGTCTACTCTACGAAATCTTTCCCTTATCATGAAGGGGTATAGTTGAAAAATGTGATGACGTAATTAATAAGAGGATTATTATATCCTCGTCACTGTTGATACTTCTTAACCACAAACAAAGTGAGTTGGATTCATGGGACACGAGGGGTTGGGCTTTTTCTTTGAAATACTAATGCTTAATTTGAATAGTTGTAAAGTTCTCGGTGTGAAGCGGACCCTTTCAAAGTCTAAGTCTGAATTGGACCTACTTTATATGTTCCTTTTT
This sequence comes from Melocanna baccifera, assembly GCA_036346265.1. Lineage (NCBI taxonomy): Eukaryota > Viridiplantae > Streptophyta > Magnoliopsida > Poales > Poaceae > Melocanna > Melocanna baccifera. The sequence continues at coordinate 15,110,161 of CM070693.1, forward strand.
ATTTGACTTTCTAGAATCTATACTAACCACCAATATGTTTAAAACTATCTAGACTGACTAAAGAGAAAATAGGAAAAATAAAAAACACTACTATATCTCCACAGATAATACAGAGAAAATAGGAAAAATAAAAAACACTACTATATCTCCACGGATAATACAAAGAAAAAAGAGGAAAAGGAAAAAAGAGAGAGAGTGAAAAAAGGAAAAAGCTATGCTAAGAAATTAACGTGTTTCAAATGATATTTGACTCCTGACCTCCAGAAGCCATTTATGTTTAGAACGACCCCAAGAATAAAAGAAAAAGCTGTTTGCATTTTTTTGCTGGAAATTGTTCTCTTTTAAAACCTGTTGATGCCTCTTAACCACAAACAAGGTTAGTTGGATTCATAGGACATGAGGGGTTGCGCCTTTTCTTTTTCTTTTGAAAGATTAATGCTTAATTTGAATAGTTGTAAATTTCTAGGTGTAAAGCACCCTTTCAAAGTCAAGTCCGAATTGGACCTACTCTATATGTTTCTTTTTATTTGACTTCCTAGAATTCGTACTGACCACCAATATGTTTAAAACTATCTAGACTGATTATATGTAAGTTATATTATTAGATTTATCATTAAAAATACTTGCATAATATTATAATTTATTGATATATCTTAGTGTAAAGTTACAAAAATTGCGGTCAAAGTTGTATCTTGAAAACCGTGAAAAATAAAAAAGTCAAGTAAAAAAGGAAGGGGAGAGTAACATTAAAATTGATATATGGGACTTGCCATATTAAAATAATTGATTCGGCCCAACCCAATTGTTTAATAATTGGTTAGAATAGCACTAAGTTATCAGGAATTATACATGCTGAAATTGTCTCACAGATTATGCGAGTTGAAATGGCTCGTCGACTGTGATCTAATATACTTATACTATATTAAGTGTAAACCCATTCAAGAGTCGACCATATAAATCAGAAATGTTGGGTGAAATTAAATATGCGTATTTTAAATTAAAATGAACTTCGACCAGACACCATGCGCTGTTGAAAATTATTGAAGATCCTAACCTACAAAACGCAACGCAGAATTACAAATATGCTTGTTACCGATTTACGTGCATTTGTACATTGATTAGGACATCGAAACAACATCTGCAATGTACACACGGATTTGAGCCAAGGCACCTTCCTTATTAGGCTTATAGGTCCACTACGCAATCAAGAGTGGATACTCAGGAAATTTCAAATAGTGCCACTCGGCTATCTTTTAATTATATCATACCAGTAAATTTCTATATAAAAAAGAAAAAAAAATAAAAATATACTATCTCTTATACAAGAAGTAATCTAAGCACATAAACCAACATAAGTAATAATGAAGCGTGAGGAAACAATACGATGAAAATAATATAAAATATTTAGAGAAATTAATTTTAGAGATAAACTATTGAAGATGTTATATCTAGTATTATTTTTAGATAAAATAGAAACCTTACAAACAAATTTAAGAGATAAACCATTGTTCATTTTCTTACATCCTAACAAGCCGTATTACAATGTAATCCCTTGTCGGGCGGTCGTTTCCTTGACCACCAGCCTGACTACACAGCTGAACAGCAAGTCTGCAGTAAGAAAAGTCGCATTTGTGATTTGTCAAACCATTTGCGCTGCATTTTTGAGAGAAAAACAACTCCACAGTAACAAAACTTTTCCTTACGGGTACAACCCCCGATGTGCCCCATCACAGACACAACAGTCCGCAGTTGTCTTCCAGCCTCTCGACAGCGAAGCATTCAATGCGTGCGAGTGCGAGCGCAGCCGCTGCACAGGCACAGGCATGCGTTTCAAAAGATTTTAAAAAAACCGCAGTTAAAACTTTTAAAAAACAGCACCGGTAGAAGCCAAACCAAATCTTTGTTTTTTTTTTAACATTTCGCTTTTCCCCTCCCTTTCCACCGAGAAAACACTCGGCCCTCCCAACTCCACCTGCTGCTCCCTTCGCTTCCTCTCCACTTCACCAAACCCTCGGGTCGGGGAGCGCGGAGTAGGAGGTGGCGAGCGCAAGCAATGGCCAACGAGTGGCGGTAGCGTCGTTTTTTCTGCCCCCGCTTTTGCCCTCTAGCTAGTAGTGCCTCGGGTTGGTTGCAGTGGGTGGGAGGAGAGGATTCGTTCGCGCGGCGTCGCTTCTTGGCCACCCTTCCCTCGCCCGGATCTGGGCCGCAGTCGCGAGATCCTGAGCTCAAATTCGCGAGCTCCCTCCCTCCGGTACGGCGTTTGGTCGGGGGTTTTTTTTTGGGTCGGTCGATGATGCTTGTTGTTGGTTAGTGCTGCTTTATGCTGCGGTGCGCGGATTTGTGCTTAATTGGTTTGGTTTGGTGGAATGGCGGCTCAGGTGGCGGCGATGGATCCCGTGGCGGCGGGGGAAGGGCAGCGGTTCAAGCGGATTTCGCGGCTGTCGTGTGCGGGGAACTTGGGGCTGGATCCACTGGTACGTACCACTCCCTACTCGTGCTTGTGGCCGTCATTGCTGATTTGGTTGTGCGAATGCGGCTGTGGTGTTTATTGAGCTTTTAGGAGTGGTGTGGTAGTGCAGGCAATATGGTGCATGGGAAGCCCGAGATGTTTGAAATGTAGTGAAAGGGATGCTGGAGATCTCAATGTCTCGGCGTCAGTCCGTTGCTTAGGGTTTTGGACTTTCTTAATGCGCTTATGCTTTGGTGAGAGCTGAGGAGTGTAAACTGATGGTGGTATTGCCTTGTGGTGAAATGCTGCTAGCTTTGTGCTGTTGAGGTGAAACCTGCATTGTTGGATGCGGTTGTTTAATGTCTTTATCGCTAGGATGCTTGTGTATGGGGTTTCCGTGTTTAGCAGGAGCAGCCCTTTATGGTTGGCCTTGCAAATGCTAGATTAGTTTTGGATTCACCGCTATGGGCAACGAGTTCATTGAATTGTTCATTTTTGATTTGCTGTTATTTGGCCAATTATTTATTGAATTGCTCATTGTATTAATATAGACCATTAAGAATGGAACCACACCACTGTGGCCTATGTCTAAATATTTTTCGTCTTTGTCATGTGTATGGCATTCCATGATAGAATTATTCCCTGTGTATTAGTGTCACACATCCTTAGTTGCTAATAATTCATTTTGCTCCTTTTGATTACAATCGCCGAAAATATTTAGGGCTGCATAGTTTTAAGAGTTAAGGGTGAAAAGAGCTAAGTGCCTTTTTTTTGGTTTCAGCTTAATGAAAATTTAGATCAGTGGCCACATCTAAATGAGCTGGTACAGTGCTATAAGGCTGATTTTGTCAAAGATGACTGCAAATATGGACGATATGAGAGTGTTGCACCACCATCCTTTCAAAATCAAATTTTCGAGGGACCTGATACCGACATAGAAACAGGTAATCCACCATCCTTGTGGCTGAGTTAGTTTCACATACATTTGTGTACGAATAATTTTAAGTTCTTGCTTTGTCATAGAGTTGCAGCTTTGCAACGCTAGGTATTCCAAGCCTGAGGAAACTGCTGAAGATGATATGCCAAGCACCTCAGGGCGGAAAATATATGAAACTGAACCGTCTGCTTCATCTTCGAAAAAAGTAAGTGAATGCTCACTAGATTTCTATTTTAGGTGGATGTATATCATGTGTTTTGCCTGCTTACTGTGCACCTTTACTGGCATACTACTCTCTAAGCTACCTCCTCTGCAATTAATCCGAGTGCCTGTGTTGGATAAAAAAAAATTTCATGCTTAATTCTTTGTACAGTTTATTTATCTGCTTGTCCTTTGTTTCACCTACTATAATACTTCCTTGTTGAACTTTTTGTTCATTTGATTCACTTGTCTGAATCCTTTTATGCATTCAATCAACTAGTAATTTTCCAGTGTTTTCTGATTTATTACTTCCTGTGCAAACAAGTTACATCACATACAATATTTATTGGTCGTGTGGACATTTCTAGCAGAAGTAGTTTAAGCTTTTGAACCACCAAACTGTGAATTTTCTTTGCTTAATGCTCACATAGTCGTCTCGAATTTCTTGTTCTCCTTTTGTCTCTCAGTCTCTTATTTGTAATGTCTATATTTTACCAATCTGCCATCTATTTGACATTAGCATATGCAGTAGCAATTGCTATCTTTCTATAGGGCATTAACAACATGTTATCTGCTTGTTTTTCCAGCACTGTAGTCTGTCACCTTTACCTGCGTACGAACCTGCATTTGATTGGGAGAATGAGAGATCTTTGATATTTGGCCAACGGGTGCCAGAGAGTCTCCCTGCAATACACAGCAGGTTGCTTCAAGCTGCACACTCAAGCATTACATATGTCTTTGCTATCTTTTCCCTTCTTGCTCTGAACAATGCTTGTTAGCAGTCCCATGTTATAACTTATTCTCCACCGATTACAGTGGATTGAAGATAACAGTCAAGGTATTATCTTTGTCATTCCAAGCTGGATTAGTTGGTGAGCAAAAATAAACAGTTTATCTTTTGTGTTTCAAAACTGCTAAACTGTGCTGTATCTTCATTTATACTTGACAGCGTAATGCTAACCTGCCTTTTGCCCATGTATCATGTGCAGAGCCTTTTAGCGGTACCATCTGCTTGTACAACAGAGATAGAAGAGAAAAACTTTCGGAAGACTTCTATGTTCACATTCTTCCATCAGAAATGCAAGATGTAAGGAGCAATGGAAATTACTTCCTTCTGGGCCCTTATTTCAATCCTCTAAATTTTTGCTAATATTTACAAAAAGAAACAGTTGTAGCTCATTAATTATGCTGAAATTCCACATTGATCTAATCTGTATTCTTAATGACCATTTTCATTTCATTCGTTTTTAATTAGGCTCAGGTTTCTTTGGACCGTCGGGGTGTTTTTTCGTTGGATGCCCCTTCACCATCAGTCTGCCTTCTGATTCAGCTAGAGAAGGCTGCTACTGAAGAAGGGGGTGTAACACCTTCTGTTTATTCTCGTAAAGAACCGGTAAGAAAAAAATCTCCCTGGGTAAATTGTGTGTGTTGTCATTACTCTTATGCTCATTTTTGTGATAGGTGCACTTGGCTGAGAAAGAGAAGCAGAAGCTGCAAGTTTGGTCTCGAATCATACCATATAGAGAGTCATTTGCATGGGCTATGATTCCGCTGTTTGAGAACAATCATGCTGGTGGTGTTGGTGATGCTGCCTCTCCTAGCAGCCCTTTGGCACCAAGTATGTCAGGCTCAAGTTCTCAAGATAGCATCATGGAGCCTATTTCCAAGCTCACTTTAGATGGAAAACTCAACCATTATTCAAGTGGAAGCTCAGTTATTGTAGAAATATCAAACTTAAACAAAGTGAAGGAAAGCTATATAGAAGACTCCCTCCAAGTAAGAACGAGCAGCCGGGCACAATAAGTTAACATTGTTAATAAAGTGATAATTAACTAAATAATTATGTTAATTCTTCTGTCACCTGTAGGATCCGAAACGGAAAGTACACAAACCAGTGAAAGGTGTACTAAGGTTAGAGGTGGAAAAACTTCATAATGGCCATAATGACATGGATAACATTTCTGAAGGTGGGAGCATGGCTAATGATTTAAATGATGCTGGTGAGCTCAGTAATGGCAGATACAACAGGAATTACTTTGATGGGTTCCGCAGTTATCTGAATTCTAGTGCCTTTGTCCAGAAAGATGCACATCAGAATGGTCAAATTTCTAATGCGGAGAATGGTGACAATGTAACTAGGAGTTCCTCATCTGTCTCCTTTTGTGTTGGAGTATTCAATTTTGGAACTTGTGCCTTAGGGTAATGCTTGCTTTTCTGTTTATTTGCAGTTTCACGCTTTTGACTTTCGGATGATGACCCGAAGCGAACCATTTTCACAACTTTTCCATTGCCTCTATGTGTACCCATTGACTGTTAGCTTGAGCCGCAAAAGAAATCTATTTGTAAGAGTGGAATTGAGAAAGGATGATTCTGACATCCGTAAACCTCCACTAGAGGTTTGTTTACACGGTCATTTTACCCTTCCTTGTTTTGTTGTTGCTGTCTGTTCAATATTCTTAGGCACTAGATGTATGGGGTTTCAGGCTGTCCATCCAAGGGATCGGAATACAACACTACAGAAGTGGGTTCATACCCAGATTGCTGTTGGCACGAGAATGGCTTGCTACCATGATGAAGTTAAGATCAGTCTGCCTGCTCTTTTGACACCCCAACATCATCTTCTGTTCACATTTTTCCATGTAGATCTCCAAATGAAACTTGAAGCCCCCAAACCAGTATGCGTTCTGCTCCTTATCAATAAGGGCACACTATTATGCTTGGTTCGTGTTTATTTTGCTGGTGTCTAACATGTTCTTACTCCTTCAGGTGGTTGTGGGATATGCTGTACTTCCACTGTCGACACACATACAGTATGCATTCTTTTATCATTTTTTTACTTGAAATGCTTATATTGAACTAGTCTTGGTCAGTTTCTTCATATGTGGGATCACATCCAAGTCAATGCTTTATTGTCATGCTAACTTATTCATTTATGTGATCCAAAGCTAATTTATGAAGAGCCAAGCTTTATTGCTAAAACTTGGGAACAGTCTTTACATGGTTATATCATCAAGCTACATTTGCTTCATGGTTTGAATCAAGCAAATAAATAAATCTTAGTAAATTTTTGATCAGTAATTTTGTCACTTTGTTGTGTAACTAAGAAGCACTGTGGTACTCATTCACTAGCAAGAATGCATACTGCTTACCATACTTATAATTAAAGGCCAGTAGCTGAGTGCTTTTTACGATAGTGTATATGCTGAATTTTGCATAAATGCTACGATAGTGTGTATGCAGAATTTTGCATAAATGCTTTTCCTTTTCTGTGCAACGTCCAAGGGCCATCTAGACAATTAGATCACATACCGTCTCAATTGCTACCACAAAATTGATGAACTCAAAAGTGCTTGTAATATCTTAAAATAAGTTGTGAACTGATGAGAATGGAGTTGAATTTGATGTGCAACAATTTTCTGAATCTAATAGGTTACTTTCGGACATATCTTTGCCAATTTTAAGAGAGCTTGTTCCGCATTACCTTCAGGAAAGTGGAAAGGTTTGTTACCTGTCTTTTTTTGCTGTTTCTTCCACCTCAATTGGAATTGATCTTCAAATACATTTGCGGTGGTAGATTTTACTATAAATTTTCAATTCTTGTACAGGAGAGAATGGACTACCTGGAGGATGGAAAAATTGTTTTCAGACTGCGGTTAAGACTCTGCTCTTCACTATTTCCAGTTAATGAAAGGATAAGAGACTTTTTTGTTGAGTATGATCGCCACACACTACATACAAGTCCACCTTGGGGCTCTGAGCTTCTTGAGGTATCTCTTTTGCTGTTGTATGACTTAGGTTGGAGCTTATGCTGTTAATTTCTTCAGAATCCTTGCCCTGCCGATGTTTTTGCTTTTGTGATAAACACACAAGCAAGATATGCTGCTTCTGCTTTATTCTGGATAAACACACTAGCACTGATTTTGTCCTTTTTTTTATTTCTCTCACTCTGGATTCTGGAAAGTGTTAAGACATGGAATATGGTCAAGTTCTAGAACATTTCAAACATTATGTTCACTATTTATTTCAAATATTTTTTTGGTATTTTGCAGAATTTTACATCGTGAAGGTACTTTGCACTAGATACAAATGGTATATATCATTGACCTTGGTTTTTTTTTGTGTAGGCCATAAATAGTTTGAAGAATGTTGAATCTACCGCATTGTTGCAATTTCTTCAACCAATACTTAATATGCTGCTTCATCTTATTGGTGATGGTGGTGAAACCCTTCAGGTTGGTGGTTTGTTTATGTTTCTATTATGCAGAATTATTTTGCTCCTTTTCTAACTAGCAGTACAGCACATCTACCTTTTTTTTTACTGAACTATATTTCTTGCTTAGTGTTAATCTTGATAACTTTTCACACTACATTTGATGCTACAGATATTTTTTTTTTGCAGGTTGCTGCATTTCGAGCCATGGTTAATATTCTAACGCGGTAATATTCGGCTTTCTTGTTTGTTTTATGTGCATTCCTCTCATATTTGTCTGTGCTAGTTTCTTTCTAGAGCTCAAGCATTCCATGTTCATCCAACTTCTCAAATCCTATTATTCTAACCTTTAGAAGGCCAAATATTTGCTGGAGAAAAAAAAAATCAATGCTTTGGATGCCATTGTATACACGGGTGTCACAAAGCCTGATTCTCTTCTCATTGCTTCTGCTCACTAAAGAAGTGAATCATTCTGAGTAAATATAAACTGTTGAGTGTTACCTTATGCGAGCACTGGCTGAGTCCAGTTGCATGTTACAACATAACAAACACGGATGTGGGAAGGTTGTTAATAGCATCTTGCCATACTTGTCTTTAGAGGCCCTATCCCACAAGAAGATCTTAGCAGTGTCCTCTTATCTTTAGCAAGATCTGTGAATAGTTGGGCTTTAATTCTCTAAGAATACTGTTTTATGAATTTTTCAATAGAATTATCCATCGTTAACGTAACACCTTCTTTTACCTTACCATTGTCTTCGTTTCTCCAATATTGATGCTACAATAGATTTGGTTTATAACAGTTCAGCACTCAGACCATACACGTACCTCAAATTGAGTTACAGATGATGCATTTCTCTCACAGGGTGCAGCAGGAATCATCTGATGGGGCTGAGAGAAATAGGTTTCTTGTTAATTATGTTGATTATGCTTTCGATGACTTTGGTGATCGGCAAGCACCTGTATATCCTGGTTTATCCACTGTTTGGGGTAGCCTAGCTCGGAGTAAGGTTAGTATGCATTTATTCTCTCTGTTTTGAGCAATCGATTATTCAGTTTGTTCTACTTGATCGCTTGTCATGTTTATTTTATTTGTGAGCTATAATGTATGAATCATATTGCCGCACAGAGGACATTGCCAAGTGTCATTGCCACTGAAATATCTGAATTCCCGAATAATGCCCTTGTTGCCACTAGCACTGTTTAATGTCCAAGTGCCCACAGGTGTCAAAAACCTGGCCCTTATTGCCACTAACACTGTTTAATGCCCCAGTGTCCACAGGTGTCGAAAACTTGGCCTTTATTGCTACTAGCACTGTTTAATGCCCCAGTGCCCACAGGTGTCAAAAACTTGATATCATGCAAACACCCATTAACTTAGCATTAGTTTGATTGTCCAAAAGAGATGCAAGCCATATTCTACTGGTATAAGTGTTAAATTGTCGATGATGCATACCACTTGCACTAATGAAAAGCATTTGCACCAAGGGCATGCTAACACAATCTGATTTGGTTTTTATCTTTCTACTTCTGTTGTTCTTGCATGCATATATCCTCTGTTAATGATTGTTTTTGTTATATTTTTCGGTTTATTTTGAATCCTCAAGTGGTGACTGTTTCATTCAATCAGCTTCTTTTTAACATGTTTCTGCTGCTCTGCTTCATCATATACTCTTTTTGGCTTTTAGGCTAAAGGTTATAGAGTTGGGCCCGTCTATGATGATGTGTTGGCAATGGCTTGGTTTTTTCTGGAGCTCACTGTAAAATCAATGGGATTGGAACAAAGCCGTCTCTTCTACCACAATCTTCCACTAGGTAGCACCAAGCGTTCGTACTTGGGAGTTATTAATATAGTAGTATCAGTACATGAATATTTATTATACAACAAAGTATGGTTCTGATTGTTTGTTGCCATGCTCTAGGTGAAGATGTCCCACCGCTACAGTTGAAAGAAGGTGTTTTTAGATGTATCATGCAGCTGTTTGATTGCCTTCTAACTGAGGTTCATGAACGCTGTAAAAAGGGTTTAAGCTTGGCGAAGCGCTTGAACAGCACACTTGCTTTCTTTTGTTATGATCTTTTATCAATCATTGAGCCACGGCAAGTTTTTGAGCTGGTAATATTGGAAGTCACATTTAAGTTTGTCCCTCTCCCCTTGGTTCTTTGTTATTTACGCTTTTGAATTCTGGGTGTTTTCCGACAAAGGAAGTTCTGCTTTGCCTCAACATTGAAGTGTTCTGTTTCAAGTGCTACCATTTGATCTCTTGTTGGTGTTCCTCTTAACATACCTACTCTTTTTTTTCCTGTTGATGTGGATATTACTTTAAGTTAATTTTTATGAAGTTGCCAATAAACTGGAGTAAAGCTAGTGAGGAGCTTTGTCCCAAGTATATATGCATAAATATCTTTTATATGCTGCTGAATAAATACATCTCTGTTCTTCAGGTTTCGTTGTATATGGACAAGTTTGCTGGAGTTTGCCAGTCAATTCTCCATGATTGCAAATTGACATTCCTTCAGATAATATGTGATCACGATCTTTTTGTTGAGATGCCTGGTCGAGATCCCTCTGATAGGTAGGTTGCCCCTTTTCTTACTCGTTGAATTTTTGCTTTTCCAAATGATGTTGACATATCTCTTTTCAGTTGTTCTTTTGTGAGTTCTCAAGCTAGCGAAGTATTAAAACTCCAGTTTCCAAAAATGTTTTAATTGGCCAGCAATGTTATTCAGAGCCTTTAGTCTTCCCGCTCAAGTTTTCTTTACTGCTCAATAGAAAGGTGTTCTGTTTCCTGTTGTCCATAAATATATTGGCATAGGGACTTCTATTTTTTAAATCCTCATAATGTTTATGCTTGTGTTACTTATACATTACCCAATCAAGAAACCAGTGAATATCTCATGCACTAACATGCTGCTGATCATTTTTAGCCTTATATTTTTGGGTGAGTGTGTTTTTGAGTTACATATCTCCTTGTTTACAGAAATTATCTCTCGTCGGTTCTTATTCAAGAGATCTTCCTCAGCCTTGACCATGATGATTTATCTCAGCGAGCGAAAGTAAGCATCTCAATTGCAAGAAAAATGTTTTGGGTTGCCCCTCAATGCATTCTCCCCAACAATTTTAACATCGCAAATTATTCTTACTTGGTTATGTGAAAATGTACTGTGTTGCAATTATTGTAGGCAGCTCGTATTTTGGTTGTTCTTATATGCAAGCATGAATTTGATGAACGCTATCAAAAAAGTGAAGACAAGCTGTACATTGCTCAGCTGTATTTTCCTCTTATAGGGCAGGTACATGCACATTCACGTCACAGCTAAATAGCTTGTAATGAATATCAATAATTAATGGTTTGTTTCTCTCTGCACGATTTAGTGTACACAAGGTTATGGTTACAAATTTCTTTGCTTGTGAAAAACACTCCTTGTTGCAGATTCTAGATGAGATGCCTGTGTTCTACAACCTAAATGCTGTTGAAAAGCGTGAAGTGCTAGTAGTGATTTTGCAAATCATAAGGAACTTGGACGACGCAACTCTTATAAAAGCATGGCTACAGAGCATTGCTAGAACCAGATTATTCTTCAAGCTACTTGAAGAATGTATAGTCCATTTTGAGGTTTGTACAATGATCTTGTTGATACTTTAGAATGTTGAAGTATTTATCAGTATTGCCAACATCTGTAAGTGTAATGTACGAAACTTTCTGATATTATCATCCCCACCCATAAACCTCTGCGCACAAAGGACCCATTGCTGTGGGGTCCCATTTGAATGCACCCCGATTGATGGGCCTACACAAAGAGAGTAAAGGGGTGTGTCCAACGATTTTGTATGAAATGTTTTGTACATATAGGCTATAGCACTTCTCCTATACCCACATTTGTTATTTGATGGGCTTTGCCTCCAGTGCTAATCTCTGATCATTCTAGTCTGTTGTATTGCATCGGTTTGATGTGCAAAAAAACTCTTCCAGGTTACTGATTCAAGTATATCCGAATCCAACTTTTTCTTCATTGTGTTCCTGTTGTTTTTTTATGTTTGGACATTTCAACTGAAATTTACTGACTTATTTCAAAATACACAAGTGCATACATCTTTTAATTGGCAGCATTACATGATAACCATATCCAATCCATCTAACCTCAGAAATTTGGTCAGATGTGTTAAGGATATAGAGTATAGTTGTATTAGGTATAAAGTTTGTATTTTATTCCATATATACCTTATCTCTATATGGCATATCTCCTTGTACTCTCCTATATATATAGCCATTTGAGTCTCATATCAATACACAATAGTCATAACATGGTATCAGAGCTAAGGTTCATACCTCTCTAACCCTAGCCTCCGCACGTCTTCTGTTGCTGCTGCTGCCCCCGGGAGGATCGATCTCTACTCCTGGGGGCGGCCACCTCATATCGGGCCGGATCGGGCCTGGCTCGGCCGCGTCGCCGGCCAACTTCGTCAGATCGGTCTCCCTGCCAACGGATCCGGCGGTCACGCTCGTGCCGCCGCCCTTGGAGCCCCCGCCGCTCCTCATCCGCTTGATCGTCGCTCGATCCCGCTCGCCGTGCGGCCGTGGTGTAGACCGCTCCTCCTGCTCGGCGAGCCCTCATCCGGCGTGGCTGCTCTATCTCGGCGGCGTCGCCGAGGTTGCCGCTGCCCCGTCGCGCCCCTCCTCTTCAATTGCCGCGGTCGCCCGCTCCTCCGATGCCGGCGCCAGTGGGGAGGCGTTGGGTCTTCGTGCGACGCGCCGGCGCCACACCGATCCGATCCGATCGGCAAACCCGGTTGTGGCCTGGGGACTCTTTTGGATGGCGTTGCCGCTAGTCTCCGTGGCTGTTGCTGGCGCTGTGACTTTGTGGGCTTCCGACTCCATTGGTTTCTTCGATTGGGTTCAGGGGAAGATGACGGAGGATTTGGTGGATTTGCTAGTGCTCACACTTCTGGGGTCTTTAAGTGAACCGGAGTAAATTGCGAAGGATCATACTGGAACGGCCGTTCACAACACGCCATCAATCTTTGCTCTTGCTGAGCTGCGGGACCACCTCCAATATAAGGCTTTTGGGTTTGCTGATACATCCACAGGAGGCTGCACTGATTCTTTTGTGTTTGCTTGTCATTTTTTAGGATTTTTTTTTGAGTTTTCCTTTGCATCCATTCAAATCCATAGTCTTTATCTTCAGTTCGTCTAAGTCATGCGAGTCCACAAATTTTTTTTTGTGTCATTTAGTCAATTGCCTTGCTAGCTGCAGTTCATCCTTTAGGATTTAGTGTGGTCTTTCGTATGACAGCAAACACCGCTCTTCTCTCTGAGTCGCGTGCAGGTCGTAGAAGTCGTTTTAAGCCGCCGTTTCTTTTTGAGCCACTGCCCCGAGCTTTTAAGGCCGCCGCGCTTTTTCTGTACTGCGTTTCTATTGTGTTTCTTGTGCACTGCACCGCCGCCGTCTCGGGTTTTTGATTTGCCGCCGCTTCTTTTTAAGCTGTTGCCTCGAGCTTTTAAGGCCGTTGCGCTTTTTCTGCACTGCGTTTCTATTGCGCTTCTGTGCACTGCGCCGCTATCGTCTCGGGCTTCGATCTGCTTTATAAGCTGCCACCATACTTTATAGGCTACTGTACGACCTCGGATGAAGATCTTGTATTTTCGACACAATTCTCAAGAGCCGCATGCTACGACGACGTTTACAAGGCTTGGATTTTGGATTTTACTATTTTAATGTCAACTCTTTCAAATGCAATGCTATTGTATACGCCTTGCATTTGAGGGGGGTGTTAAGGATATAGAGTAGAGTTGTATTAGGATATAGAGTTTGTATTCTATTCCATATATACCTTATCTCTATATGGCATATCTCTTTGTACTCTCCTATATATATGACCCCTTGGGTCTTATATCAATACACACAATATTCATAACAAGATGGAATCTGCGCATTGATTTATTATTAGTTATGATCCTGCTTTGTTGCCATTGAAACAGGTTAATTCTTATAGTTTTTTGAAGCTAAATCTCTTCAATGCTTTCTGCAGCACAACAAAACAGGAGACAGCTTGCTACTAGGCTCTAGTTCTCGGAGCCCTGATGCTGAGCACCCTGCGTCCCCAAAGTACTCTGATCGACTGTCCCCATCCGTTAATGTGTATTTGTCTGAGGCTTCACGCCATGAAATAAGGGTATGTTGGCACATTATTTTTCTGAGCCTAATCCTCCAGTACAAGAATTTTTATCTGTAGTTGTTATTTTCACAGCGTGAGCAGTTTGCATATTAGATAAGCTCCCATCATCCCATGTGAAATACTTGGCCTCATTGGAACTTGAATCATGTTGGCTTTCTGGGAGTATCCTGGTTTAGGGTAGGTTGGGTACATCTTGAGTAGAGTTTGTAAAACATGTACTGGAACTGGACCAGGTACCAATAGCTTGTCACCATTGTTTCTTAGTAGTTATTGGTGGCAAACAATCTGGTATCAGTTAAGATGCTATTGAGTATTGACTGATTAGATTTGGCTGGTCCATGGTGAATCCCCAGGAGTTCAGGACTTTGCATTTTTTTATTTCCACCATTTTATTCTGAAGAATACATTAAATATAGTTGATGTATATGGTACACACTATGTGCACCATCACACAACATTCTAAATGTTATGGCTGTTGGTTGGGTGTGAGTCCGAGGACCGAGGGTATGACGCTCGCCCTTATCTAACCGCTGGCAGGGCTCTTCCTTATCGTGGTAGATAGTCCCTGAGACCTGATATTAGAAGAGAAGGGAAACTAGAGAGCTTTAATTATTTCTTTGCTTCATGCCAACGATTACATTAGGCCTCCTTGTATAGAGATCTTTCATAACAATTATAGATAAGATCAATCTAAATGATAACCTTCCTAATTAATAGATAACTTTTCTAACTTATAGATAAGATATCAATTAACTAATCTTTATGTTAGGAAAATTAATTATTTAGGAAAATAGATATTCTAATTAAGGAAGGTAAATCCTTCCTAATCCCAATGCTATAGTACATAGGTACTGTTCATACATTCTACCGGCCACCATAACACTAAACTAATTGTAATTAACGAGTAAAAACTGTTTTATTAAACGGGACGACAGCTGATTAATCGTTCAGCGATGTTATCAGCCCTCCGATTGTAGTAATCGTGATGGTACGGCTGGCGACACTGACTAACCAGCGGATTAATGAGCCGAGTTGGCTGTTTTTCGCAATACTGGTGCCACACACTTCACAATACTGGTGCCACACTTTCTACTTTTGCCATTACTTTTTTGGCTTATTGATTTCATGCCATTGGAATCATAAAATTCTTCAGAAAAAGCCCACTAACAAGGTTAAAGGGCTTTGATCAAGTGGAAATGACTTTTATGCCCCTTCTGATATGAAAAATATTCCATCTAATGCGATTAAAACTAGAAAGCCAACCATCCTTGCCTAGTCACTGAAAAAACCTGGTTTTCAGAGGAACATTTCAGGTGGTAACACTGGCAATTGATTGGGCACTAATTCTCTGAATCTTGCCTGCAAATATTATTTATGGTCCAAGGTGCACAAAATTGATGCTTGACTAGATTATTTAAGACAAAATTGCTGCTTGACTAGATTATTTAAGGAACAGTTCTAAGGGAATGTGTTTACTTTGAGGGGCTCAAAATAGGGCTTGACATTCACTAATATCTTGTGAGCCTGCAATGGAACTGAGCCCATGTCATTCTAGAAAGTGTTTTTCTGTACATATTATATGTGCACATACTTTGTAGGTGATGTGGCGAAAAAAACTCCTTGATTATGGCCAACTTTTTAGTTATTTGTTTTCTAATGATCACTGCTATTTAATGCAGCCTCAGGGAACACAAGAAAATGGATACATGTGGAACAGGGTTAGTCCTCAACTAAGCTCCCCTAATCAACCCTATTCATTGAGGGAAGCACTTGCTCAAGCACAATCTTCAAGAATTGGATCAACAGCCAGGGCATTGAGAGAGTCTCTACATCCAGTACTGAGACAAAAGTTGGTACGTATAACAATCCTATGTGGATCTTAATTATTTAAACTCAATCTGACATAAAATTCCTACAGGAACTCTGGGAAGAAAATCTTTGTACCGCTGTAAGCCTCGAAGTGTTGGGAATAATTGAGAAGTTTTCGGTTGCTGCAGCTTCTCGTAGCATCACTACTGATTACACGAAGCTAGATTGTGTGACATCTGTCTTAATGGGTCTTCTATCTAGGAGCCAACCCTTAGCTTTTTGGAAAGCTTTCCTTCCTGTGGTCTATAATATATTTAATCTCCATGGTGCAACACTGATGGCAAGGGAGAACGATCGCTTCTTGAAGCAAATTGCTTTTCATCTTTTGCGGCTTGCTGTATTCCGAAATGATTCTATTAGAAAAAGGGCTGTTGTCGGGTTGCAAATTCTTGTTAGGGTAAGCTGCTTGCAGAATTTCAGTTTTATACAATCATGAATTGAATGATCCTGATACAGATATTCTTTTGCTTCTAGAACTCATTCAACTATTTCAAGAACACCACAAGGTTGAGGGTCATGCTGACTATTACTTTGTCAGAGTTGATGTCTGATGTGCAAGTAACTCAGATGAAATCCGATGGCTCTCTTGAAGAAAGTGGTGAAGCTCGGCGCCTTAGGAAATCACTAGAGGAAATGGCTGATGTACGGGGTAAGGATCTGTTGGAAGATTGTGGCCTCCCTGTTACTGCACTGGAGTTTGCTCCTGAAGGTTCCATGCATAATAGGTGGTCCTGGGTAGAGGTTAAACATCTGTCTAAATGTCTAGTCCAGGCCCTTGATGCTGGTCTTGAACATGCCCTCTTGGTAAGCAAGTTTTGTGAATGTATCCTACTGTGCCATCCATATGTGCAAGTGTCATTACATACACTATGCTAATATGGAATTGGCAATCTGAAAGGAAATTTACCTTTTTGTTTATGTCATCTGCACACTTGAAACACCAATGTGTGGTTCTACATTTTAGCTGTGCCATTTTTCTCCATTTGAATTTTCTTGAATAAGCACTGAGTACTGAACCTGTAAATTTCAATGTTCTTTTTAGGGTTCTGTAATGACTCTGGACAGGTGTGCGGCTGCTGAGGGTTTCTATAAACTAGCAATGGCCTATGCGCCTGTTCCAGATCTTCACATTATGTGGTTACTGCATCTATGTGATGCGCACCAGGAGATGCAATCATGGGCTGAAGCTGCGCAATGTGCAGTTGCTGTAGCTGGTGTGATCATGCAGGTTGTAATTTTTGCTCCATTTCTTCCTTTTATTCCAGCAATCCTGCAATTCCTGTATGGCGTTTTCTGACCATTGAACCTTTCTTATAGGCACTAGTTGGAAGGAATGATACTGTGTGGAGCAGGGAGCATGTTGCTTCCCTGTGTAAGATTTGCCCTATTGTGAGCACTGATGTGAGCGCCGAAGCATCTGCAGCAGAAGTTGAGGGATATGGTGCGTCCAAGCTTACCGTGGATTCAGCTGTCAAGTATCTTCAACTTGCAAACAAACTCTTTGCACAGGCTGAACTCTACCACTTTTGCGCTAGCATTCAGGAACTCATCATTCCTGTGTACAAAAGCCGAAGGTCTTATGGGCAGCTGGCTAAATGTCACACATCACTCACGAACATCTATGAGTCAATTCTTGAACAGGAGGCTAGTCCTATACCATTCATTGATGCTACCTACTACAGAGTCGGATTTTATGGGGAGCGATTTGGCAAACTCAATAAAAAGGAGTATGTGTTTAGAGAGCCACGGGATGTTCGTCTCGGTGACATTATGGAGAAGCTTAGTCATATCTATGAGGCTAAGATGGATGGAAATCACACCTTACACATCATTCCAGACTCGAGACAAGTCAATGCTGATGAGCTGCAACCTGATGTCTGCTATCTACAGATAACTGCTGTTGATCCTGTAATGGAGGATGAGGACTTGGGGAGCAGGAGGGAAAGGATTTTCTCTTTATCTACTGGTACTGTTCGTGCACGTGTGTTTGACCGTTTCCTTTTTGATACACCATTCACAAAGAATGGAAAAACACAAGGTGGCCTAGAAGATCAGTGGAAGAGACGCACAGTGCTCCAGACAGAGGGTTCCTTCCCTGCTTTGGTGAATCGCCTGCTAGTGATCAAATCTGAATCTCTGGAGTTTTCTCCTGTTGAGAATGCGATTGGAATGATTGAAACAAGGACAGCTGCATTGAGGAATGAACTAGAAGAACCACGGAGTTCTGAAGGTGATCAACTACCAAGACTTCAAAGCCTGCAAAGGATACTCCAAGGAAGTGTGGCTGTTCAGGTAAGGCTGTAAGCCTGTAACTCTCTCTGCAGAATATGAAACATTTTTAAGTATATCACTACTGCTTGCTCCTCTATTTTCTTTGTTTTGCTAATTTTTTTTTATAATGTTGTGATGCAGGTCAACAGTGGTGTATTAAGTGTGTGCACTGCTTTCTTATCCGGTGAGCCTGCAACCAGGCTCCGATCACAAGAACTGCAGCAGCTCATAGCTGCATTGCTTGAATTCATGGCTGTCTGCAAGCGTGCGATCCGTGTGCATTTTAGATTGATAGGCGAAGAAGACCAGGAATTCCACACACAACTTGTCAACGGGTTTCAGTCACTTACCGCTGAGCTTTCTCACTATATTCCTGCTATACTTTCGGAGCTATGACTGTATTGTAGCAAGCAGGCAATTAGGTAGCATGTGAATGGTTGTTCATTCTTTCAGTTGGGGCTTCCTTCCAAATGTCCATATTTCCATTAGCTTTTTTGTATAGTTGTGGAAAACCAACTAGTCTTTGCAATTCTGTTCTGTTTGTGATACCGTGTCATTTTGGAGTGTAAAGTAGGTGTAATCTTTAGTGTGATGTATTTGTATCACCGTGTTGTTTGTTTGCAGTTTGCCGACGGTACTAGCAAGCTAGCAAGTAGTTACTCTTCGAACAGACATTCTGTATCATTCTGGAGTGATATATAGTGCCGACTGGTTCTGGGTGTTTTTTCACACTTATTTTTTTTTGGCTTTTGTAAATTAGCCGCTAACGAGCACATGTTTCTTTAGGATTTATTCGAAGATGGTACAATTAAATAAAATAAGCTATTCATATCGTTCATTTTGACAAATGTATTTGTGGTTACATAACTTGGATCCATGTATTATGTAAACGGTTCACTAGTGTCTCATTGTAACACGGCCTGAATGGTTAAAACGGACCATGGCTAGGACAGGCAGGATGTTTTGCCTCGTGTGGTCACTTCATCGTCTTATTTAACACTGCGACATGGAAGTTATTGCTTTCAAGACATGGGTTGCCAGGTGATACGGCAAAAATCCATCGAAAGTATCAGTGATAGATCGGCTCGCTCATGTGCGAGTGTACGACAACAGGGCAGGTATGCTATAGTACCAGACTGACAGATCGATGTCTAATACACCAGGTCCAATAATACCCTCCATTTCTGCATTTACATTGCATTTTCCATTCGAGGAATTTGTCTGTACATTAACAACAAATGCAACAACCTAATACAACATAGCATCTGCCACCGGCTCAATAGAAAGTTCAGTAGAATACTACATCTACAGTTAATTCAGACCACACCATCAGCAAACCTCAAGAACAGGGGAAAATAAAAGAGAATTGGCAAATTCTGAATTTAACAACCAGTGATGCCCATCAAGTTTATGGATGACATAAGATCCTGCACCTCCCGCGTGGATCATTAAATCCAGAAGAACCATGCTTCGATTCGCAGCAGAGTGATCACTTCCACAGGCAGAGTAGCGTTACAGCTTTATTCACACAATGGCACTTCATGGGGTGAGCCTCGGCAAAAATATAGAGCACATGTCAGCTATCTGAGGAAGCTGAAGGTTATTTTGCCATTGCCGCGGCCAGCTAATCAGATTATTATAATGGCATTTGAATGAAACTGCCTTACCGCTTTTCACTTGGCCTTCTATGTACGCAACTAATTTCCCAGCCCCTCGGGACCTAGATGCCCCAAAACGGCATCGACGGAGGGCGAGTGCCGTGGTCCGAAGAGAGCGATAACACATGCGGAGATAGGGAGGTCAAACCGTTATGTTTCTACCTTAAAAAATAACATCCATGGAGAACAAGCGACATGACCTGAGGAGGACGCTAACACCCGTGGAGGTAGTGCGGCCGAACCGTTGTTCCCCTAACTTGAAGGACAGTGAATATGGAGAGCTCTAACGCACGCAAAGGCAGGGAGACCGAATTGTCATTCCTCTAGCTTAAAAAATAGCACCCACGGAGAGCAAAGTGCGTAGCTCGAGGAGGGCACCGCTTCGCCCGAGGAGGGCGCTAACACATGCGGAGGTATGGAGGTTGAAACACCATTTCCCTACCTTTAAAAAATATTGCATACAAAGGGCTATTAGCACACACGGAGACAGTGAGACTGAACTGCCGTTCCCCTACCTTAGAAGACAGCGTCCGCGAAGGGTGAAGCGGTGTGGCCCGAGAAGGGCGCTAACGCACGCGGAGACAGAGAGACTAAACCACTATTCCCATACCTTAAAAAATAACGCCCACAGAGGGCGAAACGGTGTGATCCGAGGAGGGCGCTAATACATGCGAAGGCAGGGAGATCGAGCTTTCGTTCCCCTACCTTAAAAAAGAGCGTCCACAGAGGGTGAGTGGCATGACCTAAGGAGGGCGCTAATGCACGTGGAGGCCAGGAGGCCGAACTGCCGTTCCGCTACCTTTAAAAAAATAGCGCCCATAGAGGGTGAGTGGCGTGGCCCGAGAAGGACGCTAACGCACACGGAGGCAGGGAGGACAAACTGCCATTCCCCAACCTTTAAAAGACAACGCCCACAGAGGGCGAGTGGCGTAGCTTGAGGAGGGCGTTCATGCACGTAGAGGCAGGGAGGGTGAATCACCGTTCTACTATCTTTAAAAAACAGCGCCCACAGAGGATGAGCGGTGTGGCCTGAAGAGGGCGCTAATGCACGCGGAGCCTAGGGTTCCAAACCGTTGTTTTCTTACCTTTAAAAAATTGGGCCCACGGAGGGCGAGCAGCGTGGCCTGAGAAGGGTGCTAACGCATGTGGAGGCTGAGAGGCCGAACTGTCGTTCCCCTACCTTTAAAAAATAGCGCCCATAGAGGACGAGCAACGTGGCCTAAGGAGAGTGCTAACACACACGGAGGCAGGGAGGTCGAACTGCCATTCTCCTACCTTTAAAAAATAACGCCCACGAAGGGTGAGCGATGTGGCCCCAAGACGACGCTAACGCATGCGGAGGCAAGGAGGCTAAATCGTCGTTTCTCTACCTTTAAAAAATAGCGTCCATGGAGGGCAAGCACTGTGGCTCGAGGAGGACGCTAATGCACGTGGAGACAGAGAGACCGAACCACCATTCCCCTACCTTTAAAAAACAACGCCCACGAAGGGCGAGCGACCTGGCCCGAGGAGGGTGCTAATAAATATAGAGGCAGAATGGCCAAACCGTTGTTCCCCTACATTTAAAATACAGTGCCTATAGAGGGTGAGCAGTATGGCCTGAAGAGGGAGCTAATGCATGTGCATGCATGGAGGTTGAATTGTCATTCCTCTACCTTCAAAAAGGAGCCCATAGAGTCTGAACAGTGTGGTCTGAGGAGGGTGCTAGCGCACGTGGAGACAGAGAGGCCGAACTGTTGTTTCTATACCTTTAACAAATAGTTTTCATGGATCGTGAAGCGGCGTGGCCCAAGAAAGACACTAACGTATACGAAGGCAGAGAAACCGAACCGTCGTTGTAGACTTTGTAAAAATGACGCAATTCCTGGTGGGACACGTGCATAGATGTGTTACGCGCTAGGGACACAAGTAAAATAGGAAACTTCTTGGTGTGCTGCATGCGAAGGCGTGATATGCACCGCGAACACTGCTAAAGGGTTCACGTGCTACCCGTTGGTGTTTGGTTTGAGTAGAAAATAGACCAAGACAGTGACACAAAAAGGAATGGCAAGATCGATCCATGTGCTAGAGAGCGTGGTGGCTAATAGAGCTGGGAGTTAAGCTGTGTTGTGCTTGCATGGCTTAGGCCTATCGTGTTTTGAACCACTTCGTGCCATGCCGGCTCGGCCTAGTCATTTTGTTGTGCCGTGCCGTACCGGCCCGCCTTGTCTCTAGTCAGGCCCAAGCATGGCCCAAAGCTTGTCGTGCCAACGTTCATACCGTACCACCTCAAGCCTAGCCCAAAGTAAACTATATACGATGAAGGCGACGTCAATGATAGTGGCGGTGGCCGCCATCTTCCTTTCTCTCATACTCACCTCGTTCAAAACTAGTTAAAATTGAATTAGTTGTATAAAAATATGGGTACACAATAACATAAATATTTCAGATAAAAGTGAAAGTTTCTTGATATTTTAGAAATACAATTTTATTACCTCGTTAAAAACCTTACGCCTCAGAGTGGGGTTTTCCAAGTAAGAAAAAGAGTATAGCAACAATATATGTACATAATAACTATAACAACATGCGTATATAGTATCTACTCATCAATATTTAGGTTGTTCATACGTTCGAGATCAGCGTATGTCTGCATAATTTCAGGATGCTCCAATTGATGTTGTTGCCGCTCTTTAGCTAATTCCTAATCTTTGGCATATGTGATTGCCTCCACCATCCTAGGTGTGAGGGATGATCTCCTTTATTCGATTATTCTTTCTACCATGCTAAACATCACTTCTGAAGAGATGGTGGGCACCGACATCAGAAGAGTATCCCATGTGAAATGTGACAGCACATGAAATATTTGCTTGTTATTCTTCCACCACTCGAGTAAATCTATCTTGTCTCCACCAGTAAGATCATGATCAATATTTGCAAAATCATGCATTAAGTAGTGGTTCAGCTCCAAAACATAATTTCACTTGGAGGTCGCCTGAGGCTAAGAGAACGAAGAAGTAGACTTGCCCTTTAGCTTCTTCCATAAGTGTGATATCAAGCTTGTCTTTCCTTGTCGCGTCTGCTGTGAGGCCTCCGATCTTGCACTACTGCCAAATTTGTCATGATACATATGGAAAATATGAAAAAGCTCCTCTTTGACATGTGCGAAAGCTTTCGAATAATCAAGATCAAGACATTTACCTATTCCTTTCATGCCAACCTGTAAACCTGTCAACTTTTTTGTAGGATAAAAAATGATAGCAAAGCAATACAAATATGAAATAGAATCAAAATATTTAATAAATTTTTCCTCCATTGCTATGACGGTATGACCTAAAAGGGGATCCTCCCTAGATTTGGCAATTTTGTCAGTAATTAGCCAAATAAATTTTATAACTAAGAGGTAGAATAATAAACACTAGATAGAACTTTTATTGCTTTATAAAAAGGTCTTAAAAACTCTAAAAAAAGACTACAATCTGTTAATCAGAATTAGTAGCTACCAATTCATTATTTTGAGAGTTAGCATTGACAAAAACGGATATAATATGTTCATACCCTTATAACTTCTTTAACAAGATAATTGTTGAGTTCCACCTTATCTTCATGTTAAGACCGAATATTTTTGGCTCTTTCCCATTGGTTACGCAGTACTCCGTGAACCTGGCTACCACTTTGTGGAGAACTTGTGAGTTAACGAATGGCATCACAGATACTATTAAAATATGCGTCAATTGCTTACATACCGTCTTGAATAATAAGATTCAAGATGTAGCATACATATCTCTGGTGGAGGACATAACCAACAATATATGTTTGCAATCTTGGGATGAAGATGTTCATAGCCATTGTGTTTACCGATACGTTATCAAGAGTTATATAAATAATTTTATTATCTATCTTAAAATCATCAAGTACGTGTAGAATACACTTGGCAATGGCCTCTCCCATGTGTGATTAATTTATTAATTTAAATCCTATGACTCTCTTGTTTAGGTTATAATTATTGTCTAAATAATGGGCTACAACACTGAGGTAGACACTTCTCTGGTGTGATGATGTTCAAATATCTAAAGTTATAGCAAAAAACTAAACTTGTTAGAATAGTTCTTTCAGTTCTGCTAGTTCCTTTTGATATATTCGTAAAATATCAGATGTAATAGTTCTCCTACTAACATATTGGTACTGTGGACAAAAGTCATGTTGGATCATTCTTTCGAACGCTCGACTTTCACTCATCCTAATTGGTTGATCTTTTGAAATAATATATCTAGCAATTTTCTCATAGGTAGAAAGTGGGTTGTATATCCAAGTACTTAAAAATCATCGACCTTGAAGTTTAGTTGCATTTGTATTCCTCCTCCTCCCCATCGGCCTTGTGCCGCCATCTTGCGTAAGCATGCTTCGTAGTGCTGGTTCAAGTGCTCTGTCCCTATATTTGTACGAGCAATTAATTTAGCATTACAATAATTACAAGTTGTGATTTCTATCATTTCGTCATCTTGGATGTTCTAGCTCTAGGTCATGTGTTTTCAGCAATTCGCCCTTTATCCAGACCCACCAATATTGTCATCCGCGAGCTGGCGAGGGAATTCTGGACTCCGCATTGGCTCTGGACCACCTTGGTGCTCTTCGTAGCCCTCTGTACCGTCCATATGACGGTTATCCATACTGTAGTATCTCATGCTTGGCGAGAGCCGACGAGCATCAATGTGAGTCGGGGCTGGAGGAGGACTAGATGCTCAACACTTTACTACCGGCCTAGACGCCTAGTGACCTACTACTCCCCCTACCCCTCCTCTCTCGGCCTACTTTTTCTTTGGTTTTCCCGACTTTCCCCCACCACACAGCCCCCTCCCTCCTCCGGTGATCGGTCCTCTCGACCTCCCCCCATTCCCCGGTCGCCTCCCTCCTCCTCCTACCTTCTTCCTCTCCGGCCACAGCCCCCTCCCTCCTCCCCCCGTCCGCCGGTCCCCTCCCCCCCACCTTCTTCCTCCCCTGGCCCCCTCCCTTCTCCCCAGTCCCCTGGTGACCCCTCGCCTCCCTCCTTCCCCGACCACCTGGATCGTCGCCTCTTCCCTTACCTCCCTGGCCCCCTCCCTCCTCTCCCCGCCCTCTGCGGCGCCCCCTTGCCTCCCTCCTCCCCTGACCCCCTACCGCTGCCTTTTCCCCTAACCCCCCAACCACCACCTCTTCCCCCGACCCCCAACTGCCGCCTCCTCCCCCGACCCTCCCGAGGCCCTGATCGCCACCAACCCTTCCCCAATCTCTGTTCTTTCTTCCTCTTCCTCTGGAGTCCTCCTCGGCTACTCACCAGATCAGATGCCGCCATCCTCTTCAACCCTCATCCCCTCCGCCTCCCCTTCCCTCAGATCCCACCTCCTAAGCTCCCCTTCCCTCTCTCCTTTGCCTCCGCTTACCCCTCCCCTCTACTCCACCTCCCCTCCACCTTAGCCTCCGCCTCTCCCTCCCCCGCCAGAATCCCTACAGTTGTGCCTGGTGAGGATGTCCGAGACCACCTTCGAGGTGAGGACGACGTGCATCTTAGCATCGGAGGGGCCGAAGAATGCGACGATTTGGTCGCCGGTGGCACCCGAGGCGCAGGCGGTGAGGAGGGAGAGGACGTCGTGGAGGGAGACACGTGATGGTGGTGGCAGTGCACGTGCCGCAGCAGTAGCGGCGCCCTCCCTACCGGCGGCCTCAATGTTGCCACCTCAACTCGCTGCAGCTGCGAGGCCACCGAGCGCAACGAGCTCCTCTCCGTGCGGCAGCCAGAGGAGGCGGAGGAGGTTTAGCAGTAGAAGCAGGCGGTGGCGGCCGCCGCCATGCCCATCGTGCCTTCCGTCCTAGCTGTGCCGGGTCGGTGCAGATGGCGCTCAAGCAAGGTGGTCATCTCCGCCGTCATGGGCTCTAACTCCAGGCGCCTCCCCTTCCCCAGCAAGGCGTTTGACCTCGTCCACTACGCGTGTTACCGCTGCTGGTTGTGCACGTCGGTGATCTGGTATACTCCTTCCCTTCTACTCCCTCTCTCTACTCTATACTCTGTGATGTCTTGTGAGGATTGAGGAATCCGTGGGAATTAGGATGGCAACAGGAGGCGGGAGGTTGAGGCAACCGCGGGCACTGGCGTGCCGGCCGTGTCCCCTCGGTGCTCGTTGGGCCGGGCCGGCCAAGCACGGTACGATATACTGTACCGTATCGCTTAACAGACTAGCTTTCTAGACCCAGCGCGCCACATGGTGTACCCTGCTGTGCCGGATCAGCCAAGCGTCGAGATGACATAAATAAATCCGGCCAAACCCCAGCTCTACTGACAAAGAGGCGAGAAAGGTCACCGCCAACCAAGCACACAAGCTATCTGGCCAACAAATGGTGGCATTAATTGTGGAACAGTGCGCTTGCTCATTCATTCCTGCACGGTGTGGCCGTGTCATGCTGCCTACTTTTTTGGTTTCCTAGGCAAGCAATGAATGTGCTAGAAGGCGACTTGTACAGGCGCCACCCTTACTCACGTGAGAAGTGGCTCACAAATACACGCATGCTTCCTTGATGCAAAATCATCAATCTAGCGTACACGCATGTCTGCACAGGTTATCTGAATTAAAATGAAATGATTTTCCATTCTCGACTTCAGTCCAGAGTTGAGCTTAACTGAGCATAGTCAACGCAGCAACTGCACTTGCCATTTGCTCACAGTGCCTGATGTAATCGCATTTAGGCAGGGGTAGTGTCAGCCATGCAGGTCACCATCGCAAGCAGATTTGGCCGGGACTCGTAAGGGTTGCAACATTTATTTTATACTTTACAGAGTGTACTGGTGCATGAGAGTCTTAACACTTATTTATACTTCATAGAGTGAGTATGAAATACACAAGGATCCTGACATTTATTTATACTCTGTAGAGTGGGCGTAAGACACGTGAGGGTTCCGACATTTATTTATACTCTCTAGAGTTTTTATACTCCATAAAGCGGGTACGGGACACACAAGGTAAAGGGCAGTGGGTGCTCCATGACCTTTCCCATTGGCATCATCGGCACGTATGAGGACATGAGTAGCCACTGTATGGCCTTTATGATCACCGAGAGCAAGAACTTCACATCATCACTGCTGGTGCTGTTCATGGGCCTCGTCGACTCTACCAACAATGGCAATGCCACCAATCACCTCGTCGCGATGGAGTTCAACACCATCCTCGAAGGGCCGCTCAAAGACATGAACGGCCTCAGCTCTGGGGTGAACATCAATACCCAGACCATGCAGGTCAATATCACCGACAACAGTAAGGACGAAAAGCACGTCAGCGTTGACAACATGAAGTCCATTGGAAACCACTCCACCGGTCATGGGCGGCCAGGTTTCGCGTGGCCATGACCTCCGCTTGCCCTCCTAGGCGCGTCGAGCCTCCGCCGGCCTCCGGGCTTCGCGTTGCCTCGCCTCGCCTCCGCTGGCCTCCGCATGGGCTCTGCCAGACTCCACACGCCGACTGTCGAAGTCGCCCCCGTGGGCTCCGCTGGCCTCTGTAGGGGCTTTGCCAAGCTCCGCGCGTTGACTGTTGAAGTTGCCCCCATGGGCTTCGCCAGCCTCTGCATGGGCTCCGCTAGACTACGCGTGCTGACTGTCGAAGTCACCCCCGTAGGCTCCGCTGGCCTCTGCATGGGTTCTGCCAGGCTCCGCTGGCCTCCGCGCGCTGACTGCCAAAGTCGCCCCCTGTAGGCTACGCTTGCCCTCCCACGGGCTCCGCTGGCCTCCACACAGGCTCTGCCAGGCTCCACACGTCAACTGTTTGACGGAGCCTATAGTGCTTCGGGGGCAGACGTCGACGTGGTCGTCACTACACCCGAGGGCCACCGCCTCCTCTATTCCATGCGGCTGGAATTCCCAGCGGCGAACATTGTCGCTGGATACGAAGCCCTCTTATTTGGCCTCGAAAAACTCAAACCTCTTGAGGCCCAAAGGGTCCTCACAAACACTGACCCACGGCTGCTCGCAGGACACATCAACAAGTCCTACCAAGCCATAGACGTGGACCTCGCTTAGTATCTAGCCGCTGTTCGCGTGCGCGAGCGCCACTTTTTGGGCTTCATGGTCAGGGCCCTCTCGAGGGCGGATAACAAGGACATTGACACCCTCGCCAAGGCGGTGAGCTTGTGACATCAGCTGCCGGTGGGGTGTTCTCCGAGACCCTCGCCGTCTCGGCTGTCCAGCAGGACCAGCACGTCGCTGGCCTAGTTCACTAGATCACGCTCGGCGACGATTGGCAGGAGTTAATTTGTGCATTCTTGCAATGGATGCATGAGCTCGATGACCTCGTGGTTGAAGACGCTCGTCCGACCACCTTGTGGTCGTGACTCTGTCTGACCACCTAGTGGTTGTAGACACTCCGTCCGATGTGGTCGAAGATGCTCGATCCGATCACCTCGTGGTTGAAGACGCTTATCCGATCGCTTTGTGGTCGTCACTCGTCTGACCACCTTGTGGTCATGACTTCGTCCCACCACCTTATGGTCATGACTTCATCGTACGACCCCCTTGTGGTCATGATTCTGTCCAACCACTTTAGGGTTGTGACTTCGTCCGACCGCCTCGTGTTCGTAGACTTTGTGCGACCGCTTCGTGGTCCTAGGCTTTGGACGACCACCTCATGGTCGCGACTGCGGCTTTGTCCCACCACCATCTTCGTCAACTCCAAGTCCGAAGGATGGGGGACAAGCCACGCGCGCCGACGCTTTGTCTCGCCGTCGTCTTCGTAGACTCCAGGTCCAAAGGGCTTCGCGCGCGCTAACGCTTTGTCTCGCCGCTGTCTTCAGTGACTCCAGGTCCGAAGGGTGGGGGACGGCATGCATGTGCCAAGGTGTCATCCTGTAGCCACCTTCATTGACGCCCGCCTTGGAGGTATCACCTCGGCACACATCGCTGGCGCTCGCCCTAGCGGGTACTCCTTTTGAAGGTAGGGGAATGACGGCGTGGCTTCGCCTCCTTGCCTCTGTGTGCATAGCGCTTGTCTTAGCGGCGTGGCTCTGCCTCCTTGCCTCCATGTGTGTTCACCTTCACCGGCATGACTTTGGCATGGGACTTCATTGTCCGCCTCGTAGGCATCGCCTCGATGTACGTTGCTCACGCTCGCCCCTCTTGGGCCCTCCTTTTTAGGGAAGGCACGTTTTCGCCATTTGCCTCATAGGCATCACCTCGATAGGACAGCACGTCTTCGCTGGGAGACCTTGTCGCCCGCCTTGTAGGCATCGCCTCGGCAGGGCGGACTATGCCCAGAGGCACTGCCTCGACGGAGTGACTGTGACGTCATCGCTCATTTGGCTTCACTGAGAGACTTCAACGCCTGCCTCGGAGGCATCGCCTCAGCGAGGCGGCATGGCTTCGGTGTGGGACCTCCGTGCTTACTGTTGAGAGAGTACTGTTTTGGGGATGATCCACCCCCTCTAACTAGGCCTTGAAATAGGCCAAATATGTAATAGACCCAATAATATAGATGAATGTACTAATGTATCCTCATCTTTTGTAATTATTAAGGAGTAGAATAGAGATTTCTTATTATACCATATTCATATATATAAACTTCTAAGGGGGTATGAGAGAACCAAATCCACTCATTTAACATACAAGTTCTCTTTCTCCTGTAGTTGGCTCTTTTTATAGTTCTTACCTCCTCCCATGAAGAAGGATATCCTATACCCCTGTTGTGTTGATACCACAATAATGGGCTTCGCTCATGAGGCACCCCTTGTTCACGTGAACCACAAGCTTTGATCGGGCAGTCCCATTGTGGGAACCAAGTTTTGCTAAGCTCGCCTGAGGGGGAGGACCTTCATGGAAAACACCTCGCAGTTCATACGCCCATACATGGTTGTGCATGCAGCCCGGGTTCGCACTAGAAGGCAGTAGCAAATGTGGAGGCCAGCATAAAGACGGACGCTGCGAAGGCCGGTGGCACAGAGTTGGTCGGTGTGCTCGATGCGGAGCCATGCCAACACGC
Source organism: Melocanna baccifera (assembly GCA_036346265.1). Taxonomy (NCBI): domain Eukaryota; kingdom Viridiplantae; phylum Streptophyta; class Magnoliopsida; order Poales; family Poaceae; genus Melocanna; species Melocanna baccifera. Next base: position 15,139,899 of record CM070693.1, read on the forward strand.
GCGGGGGGGGAGGGCGGAAATGATCCCCAGGAAAATAAGCAAGCTCATGTGCTAACTCAAGCAATCAATACAGGACTAGAGATAATTGTTACGTGTAATGTATAAACAGGGGAGCCAGTAGACAACCTGCCTTCCATTGGTAGTTTAATCAACATCATACTGGGCGCTCGTTTTAGCGATGGTTTCTGATTTTTGGCTGAAATTTCACTGTAGCTGGCTTTTTTTTACTGTAGATGATTTGGCTTTTTGGGTATAATTAATTTAAAAAAAAAAGTAAAAATAGAAAAAAACATGTTAACCCATTAGGGACAATACAAAGGAACATGGGAAAAAAAGAAAATACAAAAAAGCTTAAAATATCTAAAAAAATTCAGAAAAAGACGAAATACTGAATAGTAAAAAGAAAGCAGAAGCTAGAAATAGAAGCCGAAAAAAAACCGAAATGAGCGGGGCCTAAAGTGGTGGGCGTACCGGTAGCAGCGCTGGGTTTCTGCTAACACAAAGCAAATTTTTTGGTGGTGGCCATCCATAACTTCCTTGCATAGCTTCTTACAAGATTCTTACAGTCAATGCTAACTGTTGTGGTATTGGACACGATAGTGAATAGATTTTACTCTTTTCCTCATGAGGATATGAAATCAAGAGAGCTAGAGAAAGTCCGTAGTGGGAGAGAGACCTGATGAGTAGAAAATAAGTGAATCTTCTCTACCTCATACATTCTTAGGGCTTCATAGACATGAATAGGACATGATGAGAATTTTCTATCTTATCTCTCAATGATTGCAGATGGTGGTAAATGGTAAAAATACATTGGTATATTCTTTTAGACATTATATTGTGCTATTGGATTTGTTCTAAAGTCCACTAGCTAATCCTAACGGCTCCAAGGACTGGGCACCCCACAACATACACCAAGAATGACTCGATTTAATTGGGCACATTCTCTCGCTTATTGGTAAACAATTTGATCCAACGCACGAATGCTCTAGATCTACCACATTTTGACTGCAGCTACTGAGATAGTGAGAAGGGCCTCATCCAACCAAGACCAGAGCAAGTAGGACTACTTTCCAAGAACCCAACCCAAGAATCAAGAATCGACGAAGGGTGAGATAAATAAGACAAGAACCACTCACTCCTGGGAGGCAGAGTTGGGGGCGCAAGGCATCCGGCTTCTGCGGCGACAACAGAGGCTGCAGTAGAGGCGATGGTGGAGTTGTTGCGGCCGCCTAGGCAGGAGGGACGGGAGGTGGGGAGCGGGGGAGGCCTAGGAAAGGGGAGAGGTGGAGAAGCAATGTCCAGACAAGGATGCTCAACGCGACCCGCACAACCCGTCGGAGCAACCTGACGCTACCTATGCGGTGGCGAATCGACGGCATTAAGGCCCTCTACTTGGCCATAGTAGCTTCGTAGTTCCTACTACTACGATGTACAGGGTTTGCCACCGCTCGTGGCCGTGGATAAGCGAAGAATTTTTACTTTTTTAGTTTAAAATTTGAAAATTTTTTATATATAGATCTTTGGAGAAAAGATATGCAAAAATGGACCCTTAACACGATACCAAAGTATATAGCGCCAAGGGTACATAGCATGGTGCCATGTGATTTGGCGCCGTGCTATGACATGAAGGAGCTACGGTGGCATAGTACGGCGCTAAAGCACATGGCGTCGTGCTATGTACATACGGTGCTAAAGGCCATGGTGTCGTTCTCTGGGACTTAGCTGTTTTTGCAGGCTCACCTAGCACGGCGACAAAGGTTCTAACGCCGTACGTACATATCTTGACGCCCATATCAGCGTTAACTTCTGGAATTACTTGTCTTGGTACCACAGTACCTTAGGATGACTTGTCACGCCAGCCAGCTAAACACTCCTTTGCTCCTCAACCTCCCTATACAACTCAACACCTGTGAAATGATCCTTTCGCTACTCCCATCTTAAACAAAACCTGATCAAATGTGATTCGGTCAAACAAACTCGCGTCAAAACCGTTGACCAAAAGAAAAGAAGTGATCGCACCCCCAGCGCGAGGAGCGAGGGTTCCAACATCACTCCAAGGGGGAGGGAACCCAAGTGCTCAAGGGGCATGGATATGGGCGTATAAATTATAAGACATGTTGCTAAGGTTACTGTTACTAGAAATCACATCTTGTGTCCACGTGGATCGCCATGCTTGCAGAGGTCCTTCTTTGGCCTAAAATGGAAATCTTTAAGGACCAGGTGTGAAAGGTCAGGACCAAAGTGAGCTTCTGTGGAAACTTCAAAGGGCCAAATAGTCCATTCACCATTTTTTTTATAATTATCGTAAGGGAGCGACCAGTGCTCGGACGTACGAGGGAGAGTTCCCATCGTCGCTTTCCCCAGTCGTCAGATCTCATTTAGATGAATTTTGGCCGTTCGATTTGGCATAAACAAAAATAAAAAATAAAAACTTCGTCTCAAGCAACGATCTTTGGTTCTCGCTAGCTTGCCAGAGGAGGAGGAGGAGGCTGCGCTTGACAACCTCCCTCTAGCATGAGCGGCGATGACCTTGGACCAGCGACTGGTATTGGAGCTTAGGACAATGTGGTCACAATCTGCTTCCAAGGCTTTGGAGGCGTGGGGTGGGAGAGAAGTTTGCACTTACATTCAACAAGTTGGCACCAATCTGCTCTCCACTAAGTTTGCACTCACCAATTGCATTCAAACATTTCACATTGAAGTAGCTACATTCTACAAAGCCAAAATACAACTATACGAGTGCAAGAAAACTAGCCCAAACAAGCACCGCGCCACATCGCAGGAGGACGGTACATCTTGCCGACGTCGTCATTGCCATCGTCGCCGCCCTTTGTGTTAAATTCAAGAAAGGACTAGTTTAAGCTGAAGGAAAGAAAATCATTAGTCTTCTTAGCACCTTAGCGGTTCGCATCATTTTAGTGGAATCTTCATAGCAGTTCCAAGGCAGTCTTGTAAGATTGTTTTGAAATGTCTTTCCTAGTCCATCGTTGGAGAGTTGGAAGCAATTGGAGGATCCCGCTCGCCTCATTGAAGAGATGCTTTCTCTACGTGAGAGGTAAGACTAGGGCTGGAAACGAGCCGAGCCGAGCCGGCTCGAGCCAGGCTTGGTCGAGCTCGTTGTGGAGTGTGGCTCAGCTCGGCTCGGCTCGTTTCTGAAACAAGCCAGAAGGGTGGCTCGGCTCGGCTCGAAATTTGGCTCGAGCCGGCTCGGACGGCTCGTGAGCTCGGTTCTGAAATTCAGCAGTAGCGGCAGATTGAGCACATTCAGCAGAACATTAGCAGCAGCAGCAAGATTCAGCAGAGTAGCAAGATTCAGCATAACATTAGCAGCACAAGATCATTCACAGAACAACAGCATAAGATCATTCACAGAATAGCAAAACAGCAGCACAAGATCAGCACAACATTAGCAGCACAAGGTAACAGCAGAACAAGATCCGACCCTTCTCCGCAGCACAACATTAGCAGCACAAGGTAACATCAGAACAAGGTAACAGCAGCACAAGATCAGCACAACATTAGCAGTACAAGGTAACAGCAGCACAAAATCCGACCCTTCTCCACCCGGATCCGACCTCGTCTCGTCGCCATGCCGCGGATCCGCCGCCGCCGGGGGAGTAGGCCCTACGGGGGAGGGAGGAGGCGGCAGGGGCGGGGAGAGACGAGGCGGCGGGGGGTGGGGAGGGAGGCGGGGGGAGGGAGGAGGTGAGGGGGAGCGGGGAGGGAGGCGGCGGCGGGGGGCGGGGAGGGAGGCGACGGCGGCAGGGGGGCGGGGAGGGAGGAGGGAGGAGGCGGCGGGGGGCGGGGAGGGAGGCGGCGGCGGTGGAGCGGTAAGGGAGGGAGGGAGGCGGGCGGGGAGGGGCGAGCGGGGTGCGTGCGATGGTGCGAGGCGTGCGACAGTGCGAGCGAGTGAGCTGCGAGTGCGACCTGCGAGCGGTTAAGTGCGGTGGACCGAGCTCGCACGAGCCAACAAGCGGCTCGCGAGCCGGCTCGAACTTAGCTCGTTTTTTTTTCACGAGCTAAATACTGGACTCGGCTTGGCTTGAATAATAACGAGCTCGAGCCGAGCCGGCTGGCAAGCCTCAAGCCAATTGTCCACCCTTAGGTAAGACTCTCGAGCTACGTGAGAGGTAAGACTCTCGAGCACCATTCAAGTTATTTTCTCTCCAATCTGAGATTGTATTTGCATGTTCACTGATTTCATACATTTTTGCCAGCGAGGGCGAGATGCAGAGGCTCAATGAAGAGACAACCATAAGAATGCACTCGTTTACCCTGTTGTCTCTAGTGGTTTGCGCCGGAGTTGCAGGGTTGCAGCTGTGGCATCTGAAGACTTTCTTTCAGAAAAGACATATACTTTAGAACTTAGAAGAGAATGAGGATACTGCCTTACTGATCAATTGATCCAGTAGATCGTACATAATCTCGCCTTTTATGAGGTCAAGGCTATACCATTGTTCATCAATTCTTTTAGGAGAAAGGACTGTGTATGTAAATTGGCACCGGTTTATTGGTTGTTCTGTTGAGCAATGTGATCCCACAACGTGGATGCCCTTGTTTCAGTATTAGTTTACAGGAAAGCTATTGTGAAGTTTAACGTTGTGAAGTGTGATACATGAAGCTTAAGAGCATCTTTTGTGTATCATGCCTGCAGTGAGCTAAGCTGTTTGCGTTCCCTTCACGGCTTTACCAGTTCACCTGGTTGTTACTATACATTCTGTCACTGACCGGGAAAGCGCAAGCTGGTAGGAACCAACCAGCTTCTGCCGGTTTTGGGACCCTGATTGTACTTATTCAGGTCCCATTTGGAACATAGAAATTAACACCCTATGAAATTACAGCGTTGCGTTTCAAACAGGGCCTCAACGGGAGTGGAAATTTTGCACACCAGCCAAACAAAAAGGCAACGGGCGTGGTTTCTTTCTCGGTAAACTAACCGAGTTGGCATAAGGGAACAAAAGATGACATGGAATTAAATAACCCACAATGCAGAGTTAGTCTGTAGATTTATGAATCAGCACCGAAGTCCAAAAGAATTACAAACTACAAAGGCTCTGATCTGGCCTTCATTAGTACAAAATGAATAGACCTTAGAATGGCCCGCACAGAACAACTCCAAGCTATATTTCTCATGTATACGTTAATGTATATAAGGCTAAACAAATAGAATGGACGATGGATAACAAATGGTGAATCAAGGCAAAATCCTAACATCAAACTTAGGATCTAAACTCACTACTCCATTGGTAAACTAAGCCAAAACTATATGCTGAGAGATCCTTTTTAGATAAGTTACTGCCAAGCTGTTTCTTCCTATGATGAAGATGCAACCTCAATGGCACTGCCAAGGGGCCATGCTGCTTCCACAAAGGAATTGCTATAAGGCACCTTCTTTACCAAGGTAATATCTTGATAGGGATCCACACCTGAAAGAATGCAGACAAGAAGAATAAGATATATGTAGGAAGCTTATAAAGGTATTGTGAATTTTCGTCCTTTGCATTATGCCATACCGAATCCATCCACAAGTAATGTGTACTGGTAGACAAGATCCATGCAAAGGTATGGAATGTTCTCCTCCGAGACATCAGGGTAGGTGGCCTGTGCATCCTTCACATCCAATTTACAAACACGCCGTGCAGCTTCTTCGAAGTCTGATGCTTTAACCTTAGCAACTGCAGCCTTCGGGTTTACAAAACCAGACTGAGCAGAGAATGAGAGACAATTAGATGTATATCATGACAAGGGCTAGCAAGCCAACAGCAACCAGCTTCAGCAACCAGCTTCAGATGGAACCGAAAGTTTAGTTGTCAAAAGAATTACCTCAGCAGCCCTGTCAAAGAAAAATGATGCTACAAAAAGATTCTTCTGTCCATCTCCACCACCACCGTTCCACACACCACCAAATGTGCATTTCATGTGAGTGCATGCTGGTTCATCAACTTTAAGAGCTCTCACTGCAACAGCCCTGCACTTGGAATAACTAGCACCAGACGACAAACCTGATGCTTCAAATGTATCATCACCATAACTGTATCTCCCTGCAATACAAGAACAGTTAAAATACGATACTGTGGTAGGTAATCAAAAGAAAAGAGCAATTGGCACAGTACATTCAACGAAAATTCTCATCTATGGGAAAACTGGGACATGTATATATAATACATGAAAATTTTACATTGCAAGCATAATCTGCCCCTTTATCAAGGCCTCCATTGTACGGAACACTGCAAATTCTCTATTTAATACTTGATGGCATGCAAAATTCTCCAGAAAAGCCAATAAGATGTTGCTTATTTTGGAATAGGGTACTAACCCCACATAGGGTAGAACAAAAGTTGAGGAAAAGCATCTCTGTGTAAGCTTAGCTTTGTTTTAAAATGAGTGTTTACCCTTTCAATGCTGACATAATCTCACTAAATTCACAGGAAGTTCATTTAAAATTCTAGACAGGCAACAAGGAAAAGACATATCGGTTTTAAATGTTTGGCTTAGAAGAGTAAGCAGAAGCAAGCAACCATACCATGATGTCCCTTCAACATACAGTTGCTGTAATCATTGCCTTCACTGGCTTTTAAGATCTCTGCTCTAGCCGCCAGCAAACCATAATGCAAATAACTGTGGAAAACAATATTTGCAGTTATATGTATGGTCTTTACTCATCTTATTTAGATAGAAGCAATCTTGTGATGTCAGTTCCAACAGTAGTTCATCACAACGTGGTAAATAATATTGTTCCATGCCAGAGTTAAAAGTAGAGAGAGAGAGAGAGAATGGGTTGAAGAACGCATGTAGTGACCTCCCCGACAGTTCACTTAGAACATAACAGATATGATAATACGATTAGCCTATTCTATATTATAAGTGTAAGTTTAGTATGAAACTTGACTATTACAATAGCCCATGGAGCATATAAATAGTATAAGGATTACAACGACCCAAACTCTAGACATATAGGAAATAACACTTATACCCTTAACACCCCTTTAAATGCAAAATATATACAATAGCATTGCATTTAAAAGGGTTGATACTAAAAAAGTGAAAATCCAAAGTCTGAGTCTTGAAGATGTCATAGCGTGCAGCTCTTGGAAAATTTGTGTCGGAAATATCGCCTCTCATCCGAAATCGTGCGGCAACCCATAAAGCACAAAGTGCAGGGGTTGAGAATGTAGAGGTAAGTAGGAGTAAAGTCGACCGTGGTAATACGACGAAGAGGATGTAGAAGGTGACACAAGTAGAGAGCTGTCAAATCAAGCTGAAGAGTGAAATAGAAGCATAGCGGCACAAATCGAAACTCAAGACGGCGGCGGCGCTGTGCATAAGAAGCGCAACGGAGGCATAGTGCAGAAAAAGCGGAGCGGCCTTAGAAGCTCAGAGCGACGGCTCAAAGAGAAGCGGCTGCATCATAAAGACTTCTACGATCTACAGCGGCTCAAGGAGAAAAGCGGCGATTGTGGCTGTGCAAAAGGAAGGAGATGATCACATTCATCTCAGAGGATGGATCATGGCTAGCAAAACAACCGACTAACTGACAAAGATTTTGTGGACTCGCATGGCTTTGACAATCTGAAAGATAAATACTTCGAACTTAGATGAACATAATAGAAGACTCAAAGAAAAAGACTCAATCTAGTATATTATAGCAGCAGCAAAATCCTTCCACAGCTTCGCTATCACACCATCAGCTCATAGTTACAAAACCCTCTTCTATCAAAAGTCTTCAATCTTTAAGGCCTCTGCCTTCATCTCCATTCCTCTCCCGTGGAATACCACGTCACCCCATGGCTCAAGGGAAAACAAAACGAGAGGAGCCGGTTGAGGCTAGCGGCACTCCGGCGACTCCTCCCCATCCTCGCCCCTCCTCCCCTCCCCCACTTCCTCGGGCCGTGTTGATGAGCCGACGGGAGGAAGCGGAGCGGGAGGGGGCCGGAGCGGGGGGTAGCGACAGCCGAAGCTAGCCAAGGAAGGTAGTGGCGTTGTTAGGATTCATTGCCGGCAGCGCGCGTGCTAGTGCGAGGTGACGCGGCACAGTAGCGGCCAAGGGCAGCACAAGAGGAGGTCTGGAGGCGTCAAGCCAGATCTGGGGCGGCATCGGGAGGAAGTGAGTCGGGCGGCGGCGGCCAGAGGCGCAAAGCTGTGCAGGTGGCCCGGAAGCGGCAGCACGTGCGCAAGGAAGCGGGAGCACAGACGTGTAGGGACGCGGCGGCTGGGAGAAGGCGAGCGGTCAGTGGCCATCGGCCGGGTCGCGCAGCCGATGGTCGGATCCGAGTGTCGGCGACGGCGACCAAGGAGCCATCGGATTCGGCAGTGGTGGAGATGGGAGGGAGCCAGATCCGGCCGAATCTGGCTGGAGGAGGTGGCCGAAGAGGGTGATGGCGTCGGATCCGCGCGAGGAGGCGGCCGGAGCGGTGGAGAGATCGGCGGTCGCCAGATCGAGCGGCGCTGCTTTGGATTTGAGACACGCGGTCGAATCAAGCGAGTCGGCACGAGTGCGTCTTGCGAGCATGTCTGGGCGCCAGCGCGCGGATAGGCGACGGCGAGAAGCGGAAGGAGGTGGCCGCCCTCTGGAGTGGAGCACACTCCTCCTAGGGGCGGGGGCGGCGGCCGACGGTGATCGACGGCAGCGGCGGAGGAGCTAGGTTGAGAACCTAAGCTCTAATACCATATAAGTTTAATATGAAGCTTGACTATTGCAATAGCCCATGAGGCATATAAATAGTACAAGAATTATACGAACCCAAACTCTAGACATATAGGAAATGACACTTATATCTTTAACAATAAGTAAACCATTTTAAAGTAACACCACAAGTTCTTAACCTTTTTTTCCTTTATGCTATCTTTGGAAAGGTCAACATCTGGTAGCAACTTCCAAAATAACGGCAGGCTTCCTCTATTTACAGTTTTATATGACCTAGGAATCCAAATACAGGATATTTGTAGGTCATTCCCACTATAAGGAGCATAACTAAGTTGTGAGGACTGTAATGATATGTTCTACCAATATTGTCACACTAACCACTGGTTTTAGGCATAATTGCTAAGTATCTCGGCAGGAAAAATAACAGCACAAAAAGGTCAATAATCTTGGGACAGTTGGGACTGCAATGATCCATTTGATGCAGACCTGTGAACATAAAGGTAATACATTGTTCTCTTAAGTAGCAGCTTCTGCACATATGAATCTTCACCATCTGACACTTGAAGGGCCTTTGCTGCATCCTTCTCTGAGATAGCATAAGCCATTTGGACAGAACCACCACCTAGATCAATCACTCCAACTGTGTGTGAGTAAGGCTTTCCCAATTTTCCCAACAGATAATTGATGGTAACCTACAAAAACAAAGAAGCATTCATGTTGCTTCTTAATGGAATGAAGGTTACAAAAGGGCAGCATATGGACATCTCTTCCAACTTAAAAAGGTTCTCTTGGGCTGCGGCTTATACTTTTGGCTTATGACTTATGAATTCTGGCTGTTCGCGGAAGAGATTACGGAGAGAGATAATCGCATACGATTTTGGCTGCTACAGATAAAGTTAGCACAATGTGTACTACAATTTACCTTTAGACCCCGTCTTGAAAAAACACATCGATTTTGAATTAGTTACTGTTCATCCGTACATAAGCTGGGAGCCAAAACAAACCCAGCCCTTCAAGTTGTGATTATGAACATTAGCAATTCAAAACTTATACAGGAACAAATGAACCTTGTTCAGATTTTTTTTTTAAAAAAAACAAAGGAACAAAATAAAGCTATGGAGCATCAGCATATGTATAAATTAGGACAAAATCATACCCACTGGAATGCACCTTCCTGGGATCCATCTAGAACGGTGACCCAATCTGGTTGGGATTTGAAAGAACTCTTGTCACGAAGAAGATCCCTAACCTGCAGAATCCGTATTCAATAATAACCAAAAGAATGTCATAATCAGGTAATACAAATTAAAAGATAGTAAGAGGCATATCTAAAAAAATATCAAAATGAGACTACAATGAAAAAAAATGGCATGACCCAATCTTGACAGGAACAAGACATGCTACTGCTGGATTATCACAAGGAGAACATTTACCGCTTGTAAAATTTCTTCAGACCTTTCAGTTCCTAACGCTCTGAGACCTGCAGTGGCCTGTGTAAGGGTTTGAAGATTAAAATTCACCGGAAAACACTATTGTGAAAACTCGAACTGTCTCAGCTTCCAATTCTGTAGAATGCAACAGAGGAAACCACCACTCACCCCAACCCTTACAGGTGTTTGTTCACGCAATTCTACAGGAACTACTTTTTCAGCTTCCTGTAGAAGAGAAACAAGTGACTCAGCAGCCTCATGTGGATCTTTGGCATAAGCACTCAAGCCTGGTTTTTTCTGAAAGGATAATAGGGTGAAAATTAGATAAATTGTATTTTCCCTCTCCTCTACATGAAAAATTGTTCGTTTATATTCAAATATATGACAAGGCGACATGAGTATTTACAGATCATTGGGTTATTGAGTGTCTAGGAAAAACAAACATCTTACAGCTGCAAGATCCTTGGAACTCCTCAAAAACTTTAGGCATACATTCTTTTGAGAAGTGAGGACAAGCCTCACCAGTGTATCAAGCTAGCGATGCAAAATAATTACGTTTTAAGTAAGTTTTTTTCAGCATTCATGATGCAATATTTCAATGTGGCGGCAAAATAGCAACTTTTGGAGCATCAAACAGCTTAGATTGACTTCCCGACCTGGATCCCGTAACTGATAAAAGGGCCAGTTACTGCTGGCAGTTCATAGCAGTTCTATAACTGATTCAGTTCAGCACTGAATAGTTCTAAAATTCAAACAAATTCAGATATGTTGTTTCCAGATTAGCATTTGTACAAAATGCAGGTAGAACCTTCATTTTTTTAAACTTTTTGAAAAGACCAGCTAGTTCTGCAGTCATATATATAAAAACATTCCACACTTCAACAATGTGCCTGGTTGCAGGAATAATTATAAACCAAACTTAAATAGCTGTGATCATCCAGTTTATATGAACAGCCCAAAATTATTAGGACCAGGTCCTTACTTGATGACTTAGTTGGGCAGATATCAACCATAGAGGGCCAGTATGTGCCGGTTTTTACAGCCCTGCTCCCAAAAGGCTTGAGTGAATCATAAGTCATAGGGATAAAGTAATACTTCAGGTTTCATTTACAAGTTACACGACAAGAGCAAAATAGGGGAAAGCAAATGAACGGTTGTCAACTTTCCATGAACTGATTTGTGCTACTGCTACCTTAGAAGGCCAAATGCATTCATACAAATAGCACCAAAGGCATTATTTATCCTAAACATCCTAAAAAACCACCAACTTACAATCCACCTAGTGCACATGCTCCGCGCAAAATTCCATCATTCAATATGCTTCTAATTGTGGAAGTCCATAGATGGTAGGTTCATGGTTCCAATGATTTACTCAAGTGTTACCAAATAACGATATCTGCATCAAATGCGGCAATTCGGTTTCACCATTCCATAATATGCACTAGTTATTCTATGTACGGTAGGTAGGACGATACAGTATTTCGGTTTGCCTTGCCTGTACATGTTTTGCGCATATGAAATCATCTCATTTCAAATGCCAATCCAGGATCAACCATCCCTACGAGCACCCTAGCATCAGATCATAGCACGAATAGATCCACCCGACAACGCCCCCACATTTCGTAATTAAAGATATATAAACAAAATGAAGCCCAACCAATTCACCTGCTTGAACAGCTCGATCTCTTTCCCTATAGGCACGAGATCCAGGTTCCCGTCGAAGCAGTACACGTGCACGCGGCTCCCGGAGCTCCCGGCGTCAAATATCACCGCATACTTGTTCGATCGGTCTCCAACTCCGACCACGACCCGGGGGCCCCACCTCCGGCCGCCAGCGGCGAGAAGCCCACCACCGGAGCCCCCTACGGTGGCGGAGGCGGGCGCGCGCCGCATGAGGAGGAGCACGAACGAGATGAGGAGCACCGGCGCGAGCACCACCATCAGCACCCCGCGGCAGCGGTGGACGCGGTCGGCCACGGCCTCCCCCTGCTGCTGCCGCGCGCCGGCGGCCGAGTAACGCCGCATCCTGGCGGCCGCCGCCGTGGCCGCGGCAGCGTCCGCGGCGGAGGGGGCGACGGCGAGGTCGTCGGCGGGGAGCAGATCGGCCGCCGAGGGCGTGCGGTAGCGGATGCAGCCGTTGGTCGGGGACGGCTTGATCGCCTCCTGCTGCGCCGGCTCCAGGGCGTCGGGGCGGGGGAAGCCGCGCGCGGCCTTATCGGGCGCGTGGTGGGGTGTGCGGCGCAATTGGCGTGCGAGATCTCTCCGTCGCGGCTCACGGCGAACGTTGGGTTTGAGCCCGGGACGGCATTGCGATCGGACAGAGTCGCGAACTGGTGGAGTGGGTGGCGAATTGGTTTCGTTTGATTGGGTTGGGGGGGGGGGGGGTGCTGTGGTGGACTCGCCGGGCGCGAGCGAGGAGAGGGTGGGAACCGGCTCGGGACGGGGATGAGGTGGCGTGCAGCGCTGGTAAAATTTTTGTTTCCGGTGACGGGTGACGGGAAATGCTGGGGTCACGGCGCGTGGAGCGCTGCTGCATGGGTCGGACTGCGGCCGCCACTTGGCTGCAGCCATTCCTCTCCGGTGGTTTTTCTTAGGTTAAGGTCGCGCTCAATTGAGCTTCGGTCACGACGATGAGCGTTTATTTTACTGTAGTAGGTACTGTAGCTACAGTACCTGCTACAGTAAAATTTATTTTTTCGTTTTTTTAGAATTGCTTACACTTTTTTTGTTTTTTATTTTCGTTTTTTTATATTTTTTTATATTTAATTATACTCAATAAACCAACTCAATTCTGATGTTTTTAGTAGATTCTGATGTTTTTTCAGCAAAAGCCAAAAGCCATCGCTATTCCGATCACCCCCTAAGTGGTGTGTCTATGCATGTTATTTTATATTTGATGTAATCTATGATAAAAAAATAAGATTTATTTAAGGTATTTCGTATATAGTATTATTGTGAATTTATTACTGTAACATTAGATTGATTTGTATGTCTATGATATATCATTCAATGTTTGCAAATACTACAAATTAGCACTTAAAAGGCTACAAGTGTTATATTTGATTTTATCCTAGACAGTTTAAAGGATAAGCCCTTTGAGTAAAATATGCTTTTTTTTCATTGAAAAGGGCTCATGTTAGCACATAACGCTAAGGGAGGATATAACACGGTAGGATTTGTAATGCTAGATGAACCGGGATCTTTGTTAGTCAACATTTAGGAAAAAGAGCTACTAGCACCATAGGAATACTCTAGTGTTAAAAACTAATATTGTAGTGAGTTCTCTGTTAATAATGACTAGCCAGTGACTTGCGACACATGTATGGTCTTAAGATAAGTTAGATAATATATTCTCAAATAGATATGACACTTAGGATTTATGATTATAGGTAAACCAATTTACATAGTTTGTTACATATCTATATATCATAGGAGTGCAATCTTAGATATGAAAAAAAAGGTTTTACTAGGTTTAAAGTATGTTTGGAACGCATGAGCCCTTAAATTAGAAGCGGCCTCTGGAGGAAGTGCATGAAGGGGTTGGTATACCTGTTCGGATACTTGGATGAGTACGGGGAGCAGCGGATTAGGTTAGACAGGCATGGGGTTCCGGTTTACGCGATCAGGGAGGGAGGCGGGGAGGATGCCTTGGGCGTGGAGGTGGAAGTGGCGCCACCGGCGATCGCTAGGGTGGAGCATCACAATGCTGATTCAGGGCTGGTCCGGAGCAATATGGGTAACTGTTTTCTAAATGCAAAGCTGTTGTTCATAGTCAAACACTAGTTTAATGTTGCTGTACCGGCGTCACGTCACGTATCATGTGAATGGAAATGCACCTTAGATGTGATTTTGCCAACATACAAGTGACAAAATATCAATAAAGTGTGTGTCATTTATCGACTTGATGGGAAATTGGGAATTTTTCAGAATTTTGTGTATGTAAAGAACACAAACGTTTTCTTTCCCCTGAAAAAAAATTAGTAGATCAGCTTGAACTCGTGTGCTGTTAGTGCTTCTAGCTTTATTGATTTAGAAACTTCGAAATTCTAAAAGTTAGTTGACAAAGAGAATAGTTCTGATACTTCGATGCATATTGCTGGGTGTGCTTGTATCTAAATAGTGATCAACACCTGTGTGATTGTACTGCAGACATGTGATCCTAGGAGCTCTTGCTGAATACTGTTTTTTATGTAGTGGGATCAGGAGGTTCTAGTGATGTGTGATGCCTATTTGTACCCTAGCCTTGTGACCAGATAATTTCTATGATTGGCCCGCATAAAAATGCACTCCATACTTTGCTTCTCATGATCCTGCAACTGACTTGGGGAACATCTCATGATATGAGATTTGATTGGCTTCAAAAGGAGAAATGCAAAATCTCTTATTAACTGTACATGGCTCTTTTTTTTTACTTGCAGTACCCATAAGACCATAAATATTGAGACTGTTGTCTTGTGATTCTGACTGCTGATTGTGTTTGTTTTGGAAATAGAACTTGTGCTGGCATGGTAGTGAAAGAGAGCAGAGCTATACTTACAGCCAGCCCATGTGCAATTCGTATGGTAGCTCCTCTTTGGAGCAATATTATGGTCTTCATGGTGTTTTGGACAGCGGCGGGTTTAGGAATTTCAAGATAAGTATTTAAAGTTACAAAAATATCATTCAATAGAAAACATAAAGGTTCACAATAGTGAAAATTAAAGTACAATTACTTATACTAGAGACAACATTTCAAATAATGTAAAGAAATTAAAAATAATTAAAAATTAACGCGATGATGCTTTATACCTTAGAAGCGAGATATAATGTTATACAAACAAGCACACAAAATGAAGCAACTTTAGCAATGAGTGAAGAACAGAACTGAAAGTCTAATAGTTTTAACCATAATGGCTGGAATTAGAAATGAATTATTTCGTTAGAACTACTAATCTGAGTCAAAGTTCAAATCTAAATAATTCTGCATTAGAGTTGTACAATCATAATAAGATGCTTTAATCAAGTGAAAATGTAATTCTCTTTATCAAATTTTTTATATTCTGTAAGCAGAAATTCAAAAGTGATTTTATCATAAGCATACTTTGTTGAACGATTTCTAACTAAGCAATTTAAGCAGTATTACCTAAATTGCTAAATAAAGTGTGAATCGAACGCCCAGACACCAAAGGGGATCAAATTAGCCAAGTGACCAACATATCAAATTACAAGAAAGACTTACAATACTTGCATAGTTTCTAAATAATTGATATATTAGTCATCACAATATAATCAAATACTATGCAAAAACTTTAGAATCATTATAGATGTCTCACTTCTTTAAGCAAAATACAACCCATGTCTTTATTTAGACATATAATTTTACTTCAAATCGGAGATCACCAGGAGGGAAGGAGATGGAAGGATTACTAAATTAGGAATATAGGGCCATGCCGCCATGGAGGTCGCTAGGTCGGGGAGGACGAACCTGCGTGGCTGTGCCATGCCGACAAGCGACAACGGTGAGACTTGTGACTTGCGAGATGGCCGCTCCAGCGCTTCTACGTAGCCTCCTAAGTCTTGTCTCTAGAAATCCAGAGTCCAAAAGACCAGAAGCCTCCTGCGCCGTCAGACGAAGAGAGCCAGAGAGGAGATACTCAAATAAGAAGAGAGACTGAGTGAGACTTAGAATTTCTACCACGTGCCGTGTGAATTATGACAGTGGGCTTGGGCTAGTGTCTGGTGCCAATTTGAGCCTAAGAGAGAGAAATAGGTCAAAAGGATCCGGCACTAATTTAGACTAACTGAGTATGAACAGGACAAATTTGACTCAATTATTAGTATATATATGTATTATACCTTGTATATAGTGGATATTTTGCTAAACATTTTGGGTATTCAACTGAATACCCATGAATTTAGATAGGACCACCACTAGTTTCGGACAAGCCTACTTGGTTTTCAAATTTTAGCTTCGAGGAGTTTCATCAAGTAGAGAACTCATGGCCGCCCCACCAAGACATAGCTTTTCAGATGGGTGGCACATCAGAGTGAAGCTTGTGGACGATGAAGACTGAGGGCTACAGAGGAGAGGAGAAGCTGAGAGACACCAAAGAGAAATTAAGAGTTACTAAAAAAAGGTTGAAGGCTTCCGAGGAGAAGGTGGGGATCATTCGCTAAGTGGACGTGATCTTAGAAATGTTGAGGGACAATGATCAACACTGAGTTAGAAACGTCGTGGGGATATGTGGATAACATGAGTTTGGAAGTCAAAGAGAACATGATCAACACTTGTTTCTCGTAGCAAGATAACATTCGTCCGACATGATAGATGATCAAAGTCATTGTTGCAGGATAGGTAGAGCCCTATTATTTTAGATAGTGGAATTTTCAAGGTGACAACCTTTTGTAAGCACGATAGCCCATGACCGAGGTTCGAGCTAGGTTGATGGCATATGATCTGAGTTGCCTGGAAAAAGAGGTGTACATGAGTTGTTGAAGATAACACAAGGCTAATAGGGGTCGCATTCCTCGATAGGCTTAGCGTTCATGAGACTAAGTCACATGGCACCTTGGAGGGTGCCCATGATACTAAGTCATGGGCCACCAAATGGCCATTAGTAGTGGTAGTTCTCAATGGACTTGGACACCTGTGAGACTAGATCACAGGGCACCTTGGAGGTGTACCGATGAGACTGAGTCATGGGCATATAGGAGGGGTGCCCACGGGACTAAGTCATGGGGCACATGGGAAGTGTGCCCACGAGACCAAGTTAGGGGGCACCTTGGAGTGTGCCTGTCATGTGCCAAATTATTGTTAACGTGTACTATTCACATACATGAACAACACTCGCATACTATAGCAGACACGTATAACAGGGTCAGATTACATAGGATAGAGATAAGAATAGTTAGTTTCCTTATTAGATATGTTTACTACCTTATAAATATATTCCATCTATTAGAGATAGGTTTCTCTTAAAAATAGAGATTATTTTTTAGAGTTCAAATTAAGTTATCCCTATAAAAGGGACAACATGTATCATTATGAGGGAGCCATGAATAATAAAAAGTGTTTCCAAGTCTCCGATTTCTAGCTCTGGTCTTTTCCCTAGACCGGATACTCTAGTTCCGTTCTTCTCCCTCAATCGGTACCCTTTTTCACCTAGCACCATTTTATCTCAAGTCGTCATCATCCGACCTCTCTCTGATAGATTTTATCCTGTTATGAACTAAACTTTATGACAATTGGTATGAGAGCAGTCGATCCATTCTCACGACTTCTGCTACCATGGTTTCTACCGCCGAGTCGTTGGCCACGATAAAGGCTAACGCTAACAAGATGGTCAACATCGACAAGAAGATGGGCATCTTTCTCAACATGCATACCATTTTGGAGAAGATCGTGAATCAGAAGACGGCGCAACAAGAGGCGGCAGTGGCGCTATTCCTAGCAGCTATCACGGCACCATCAGAACATGCCTTGGTAGCCGCGGTTTTGTCGATGCCTGCCGCAATTGTGCCACACCCTGTCGCAGCAACCGTGTTGCTACCGAAGCCTGTCGCGGCAACCATGTCACTGCAGCGATCTGCTGTAGTACTATCGACGCCTATCGCGACTGTGCCTTATCCTATCACGGTGTTGCTGAAGGCCACCGTGATCCTACCAAAACCTGTCACGGCAACCGCATCGTGAAAGCCTACTACAAAACTGCCATGGTTGCCACCGCGTCTGTCGTGGCGATCACAAATGTCATCAATGTTGTTGCACCTGTACATGGAGGCCACGGTCTTCAAAGTCACTAGTAAACGTCACAGTATCTCATCAACTTGGGGTCTCCTAGGGCTGCAACTATGGCCACCACCATAGCTCGAGGATGAACTTCACCGAAGGGGGGAGAAGCTGTCATGTACCAAATTACTATTCACATGCACTATTCACACATGTGAATAGTACCCGCGTATTATACCAGACATATGGGTACTATAGCAAACGCGTATAGAAGGGTTACATTAGTTAGGATAGAGATAAGAATAGTTAGTTTCTTTATTAGATGGGTTTACTACCTTATAAATATACTTCATCTATTAGAGATATGTTTCTTTAAAAATATAGATTATTTCTTAAAGGTCAAATCGAGTTATCCCTATAAAAGGGATAACATGTATCATTATCAGGAATCAATAAACAATGAAGAAGTGTTCCCAAATCCCTGATTCCTAGCTCTGGTCCCTCTCCTAGACTGGCTACTCTAGATCCATTCCTCTCTCCCAATCGGTGCCCTCTTTCGTCTAGTGATGTTATACCTTGTCGTCCGACCTCCCTCTGACAAATATTTATCCTGTTATGAACTAAGATTCATGACAATGCCCATGAGACTAAGTCACAGAAACATTAGAGGGGTGACCATGAGACTAAGTTAGGGGGCACCTTGGAGGTGTGCCCACGACATCGGAGGAACACTCACAAGACTAAGTCGTGGGGGGGCCAAATGGACACTAGGGGTGGTAGCCCCCTGTGGACTTGGAGGCATTCATAAGACTAAATCACGGGCACCTTGCAGGCGTGCCCACAACATTGGGTCACAGGCACACCTGAGGTGTTCCTAAGAGATTAAGTTGTATGGCATCAAATAGCCACTAGGGGTGGTAGCCCCCCATGGACTTGAAGGCACTCATGAGACTAACTTACGGGCATCTTAGGGGTGTGCCCACGACTAGGTCATATGCACACCGGAGGGGTGCTCATAAGACTAAGTCACGGGGCACCGAATGGCCACTAGGGGTGGTAGCCCCCAGTGAATTTGGAGACGCCCATGAGGTTGACTCATGGACACCTTGGAGGTGTGTCTACAACACTAAGTAACAGACACACCAAAGAGGTGCCCACGGGACTAAGTCATGGGACATCGAATTACCACTAGGGGTGGTAGCCCCCATTGGACTTGGAGATGCCCGTGAGGTTGCTCACTAGCACCTTAAAGGTGTGCCCATGACACTAGGTCACAGGCACCTTGGGCGTGTGCCCACGATACTAGATCATGGGCACACTGGATGGATGCCTATAAGACTAAGTCATGAGGCATCGAATAACTATTAGAGGTGGTAGTCCTAGTGGATTTGGAGGCACCCATGAGGCTAATTATGGGCACTGTCGAGGTGTGCCAATGATACTAAGTCACCGCACACTAAAAGGGTGCCCATGAGACTAAATTGTGGAGTATCGAATGGCCATTAGGGGTGATAGCTCTCAATGGACTTAGAGGTGCCCATGAGGCTGACTCACAGACATCTTAAAGGTGTGCCCATGATACTAAGCTATGGGCACACCGGAAGGGTGCCCACGAGACTAAGTCGTGGGGCATTGAGTGGACACTAGGGATGATAGCCCCTAGTGGACTTAGAAGTGAGATTGACCCACGGGCACCTTAGAGGTGTGCCCATAACACTAAGTCATGAGCATACCGAAGGGGTGCCCACGAGACTAAGTCATGAGGCACCAAATGGCTAGTAGGGGGTGGTAGCCTGAGTGGACTTAGAGGCGCCCATGAGGCTAATTCACGAGCACCTTGGAGGTGTTCCCATGACACTAAATCATGGGCACATCGGAGGAGTACTCAGAGACTAAGTTGTAAGGTATCAAATGGCCACTAGGGATGGTAACTCCCAGTGGACTTAGAGACACCCATGAGGCTAACTCACGGGTACCTTGGAAGGGCTCCAAAGAGGGACAATCTTTTTCTTTTTGAGTACCCAAAGCCATCGAAAGGTAAACTTCCTGCATGCCCTTCCAGGGTGTGGCAAGGGTTCTTCCTTAGTCACCTCATGGGTGCACAGGCATGCAACTTGGTCGGGGGCATGCTAGGCGTTGCACAACAGCTTCCCTTTGTGAAGGCTATAGCTATTTTACAACATAAAAGCGGTTAAGGGTGAAAAGTGGATACAAATTATTCGTATTATCTGGTTACCGTATTCGATATGATGCGAATATAGTATAGATTTTCTCATCTGATTAACAATATCTATCATATTCGTATTCAAATTCATATAAAAAATATTGGATGCGAATATGGTATGGACTTTTACCATTCAAAATATTATTTTATCCAGACTATCCGTATCCATATTCGCATTCGACGAAGTAATATGCATATTTTATTACAATAAAACTAATTAGTTAGACAAGTTTTTTTATTGAATGTGAATTCATGTTTTTTTAGGTGAAGTAAATGAATTAGAATGATTAAGCATGATTGTACGAGGATAAAATATCATTAATGCCGTCATATTACGTAAGTCATGAGTATATCCGAATCTGACTAAATTGAGTAGATATTTGATTTGAATTCGTATTTGTTATAATATTCGATTCGTATTTGTATTTGAGAATATTTGGATTCATATTCGTTTACAAATATGAATACAAATATGGTTTGTGCATTATTCGATCCGTTTTCATCCCTAAAAGCGGTAAGGGACAATGCCCAAGCCCCCGGGAAGAGGGTGTCTCTCGGTATGTAGCATCCTATTTTTCAAAACTTTTTGAAGCTTTCAAAATAAAATTCATCACTTGAATTTTTCTAGAATTAATTAAAGCTTAATTTGAATCTTTGCAAATTAAAATTAAGGTCAAATTTCACCAGTTAAACTTCAATTATGGTTAAAATTATTTTATTTGGATTTCTTGTGTTGTAAGGAATTTCTTTTATTTTTTGGAATTTTTTTGAGTTTATTAGCTGTTTTCTAGAGCTCAGTTGAATTTATGAGAATTTCTGAAATTAACGAAATTCCTAAAATCTCCTAAAGCCTTTGGCCCAGCCCACCTCCTCTTCGGCCCAACCTAGCCGCGCGCCAACCCAGCCGGTACATGCCTCGCCACGAGTCAGCCATCACCATATTGCTGCGTGCATCGGCGTTGTCCAGACTGCCTCGCTCGCTAGCTGTCCGATTTTCCCTACCATCGCGTGTCACCTATCGGGATGGCTAGGTACTATTCATCATCTTCATCCCGGTCTCTACGCGCGCCATCTTCGACGCGGTCTCTTGGTGTCTGTGCTATCGCCACCTCGTACTCGATGTCCATGCTCGAGCGGGACTTGTCAGCGTCCATGAATAAAAGCTATGCACCTTCTCGTTTATTCCACATTCCAAGCCATTCGAGTCCTTACCTTCGCCTCGATGTCCATGCCGAAGTCGTCGTTGTCCCTACCATTGTCGTCGTCGTTTCCATCGTCATCTTCTCCGGTGGCATTTGCTGCCATCAATCTCGCTGATGGTGAGTCGCTCGCCCGCACCGCCTGACCCGTCGTTCACTCTTCCCACCGGTCGGTCACCGCCACCTCGCCGTTCGCCCACCTCTCAGTTTATTCCGCGCACCAGCTGACATCAACACATGCGCAAACCACACCAACGTCTCTTCGGCTTCTCCGTAGACCTAGCCTACCATAAGCCGAGTCGCTAACATAGCGGTCCCACATGTCGGTAGGTACTGTGCCATAAACCCATGAGCTAAGCCACATCAGCCATCCACGTCACTGAGCCACATCAGCAGCCATCTCAGCCCTAGTCCCACATGTCCACCACCTCAACTCAACGGTGCCACAATATGTGCCACGTCACCTTCCACGTGGACTGCCACAACATTGCCACCTAGCCACCCATGCCACGTGTCGTGCAATGTCACCGCCACGTTAGCCCTAAGTGCCACGTTAGCGAGCCTCGCTAGCATGCGCACTGTTTCGTGAGCTAAGTTCACCATAGACTAGTACTATTCCATAGATCACGTATACAACACAGTAGCTTTTCTCAATTTTCTAGGAATTTATTTTCTGAAAAATATTTGAAGAGTTCGTTCTTTTCCGTCCTAGCTCCGATTGACACGATTCTTTTTTTTAAATTCATCTAAAATTGAACTCTATCTTTTAGTTCTAGTTTTAAAGTTTTTAGAGTTTATTTAAATTTTATTTATGTTTCATTCGCTTTTTCTTTTGTTAGATAACATCTTCGAAGGAGTTGAAGCAGTATCTGAAGACCAAGATTTGGTAACTGAGCAAGACCAAGGCAACTCGTGATCTTTGATCATATTGAACCTAGTTTTTAAATCTATTTATTTATTATTTTATTTTAAATTATTTTGCATTGTTAATTTAATATAAACCTTTGTACCTAGTTGTTGTTGTTCAATTTGATTAATCTCTTAATTGATAATTCGAATGCCATAATTTCATTGTCATCATTAGATGGGTATTTATCTAGTGATGCAATACTAGTTGTCACATATGTTGTACATTTAATATGCTTAGTCATGCTTGTAGTACGTTGGGCTCATCATCACATGTTGATTAATTAATTAATTTTGACTTAATAAAATACTGAATCGTGGTGGTCCTCCACAGTTATAAAATTTGAGTACCATGACATGGGTAGTATTATTGGTGTTAGTTATACAAAATTGCTTTCATTTGGATGAGTGATCGTGCAGTAAAGGGGGAACTGCGGCTAACACTTTTGGAATGTGGATGTTTTGTCTAAGTAATATCTAAGGTCTTAACTTTATGCACCATTGATCTAAGTTTTACCGTGCAACCATATGTCTAGTATGTGATAGATCTGGCTGATTAACTTGTAAAATTTCAACCACGATTATGTCATTGAGATGTTATGTTGGCTCAAGAGGGGGCTTTTTCGATTAGGTGGTTAGTCTACTCAACAGCGAAACCTTAGCAGGCAAGATCAGTTTGAGATTGAACATTGCAAAGGCCATGTTATAAACTTCTTAGTCAACATGCCCAAGGAAGCATGTTGCTCTAGTGTCACTATGAGATGATCATATCATATGGGTAAAATTGTGCAATCTCTGCAGAGTGTAAAATTATTTGAATAGTCATTTCCACGGATATATACAATGCTCAGTGATTTCACACGAGGGGTAGATATTTCATAAAACTTGGTTGGATTAAGCCTAGGAAATGAATGGTTAGTTCACTAGTGTTTCATTACGTGAATGATTATTTTCACAGGTGATTCTTTGGGTGAATGGTTAGTTCACTTATGGTCTATTCAATTTCTTTAATTATTTGCTTATTAGTCATTTTTCAAGTTTGCTTTCAATTTATTTATTGTGTTTACTTTAAATTGTTGCTTTCTGTAAAACAACCACTCAGCTATTATTTGATAAGCCTTGTTGTATAATTATGTTGCATTCTTGTTACAAATGACTTACTGAGTACTCTATGTACTCACCGCTATATCCATATTTTCTCAGTTAAAAAAGAATAACCATATCAATTGGTGTTACTTAGAGGAGGATGCTTTGACGACTTCTCGGACTAGGGTCTCGTTTCCTAGTCGATTGCCTATGGGCATGTTGAATGGCCGCTTCATTTTCATTGTTTTCCATTGCTAATTTTGTTAAGCTCTTTCGGCTGTTAAAGTGTAAATTTAGCCCTAAGGTCGCAACTTAGACAATTAATAATATTTGAGTCTTTTTCTCAGTTAATGGTGAATATGGTCGATATTTCATCTATATTTTAATTGTGTGCACTAGCTTGAACCTGAACTGGTGCAGAATACACAGAGAGTCCGGATTTGTATATTCGTGTCTCAACACGGTCCCCCCCCCCCCCAAAGTATGAGGGATGTGGAGCCCTTTTACCCTAGAAGTGGGGGTTTTTTCCGTAGTAGTTGGGGATGCATGAAAATGGTTAACCTTTGCCAAGCAATGAGGCGAGGCGTGTGATGACTCGGAGATCGTTCGGCGCATGGCCTCGAATCTAAGAGGGACGAGTCCTTAGCACATCAATCAACTTGGGCACTAGGCTCAAGTTGTCGCTCATGCCCTAGGTCCAGCAAGACACAAACTGCTATGGTGGAGGCGACGGACGCTTAAGCCACCTTGAACTTTTGCTAAGGGAGACCACGAAGGTTGTATTCCCTATGCACCATGAGAGAGAAATACCATGTAGAAAAAGTGTCTTAAGATCCCAAATGAGAGCAATGAGATTTGCATGTCAGTATTGTTCCCCTAATAGTAGCGCGTTAGGGGGCAGCTCTCATAGCTAGCCCTCATCGCCTTGTAGTTAGTGACATCAAGTGTTCCGGGAGTGATGGTTGGCCTTAGAACCCCTAATCCTCCATCTGTGAGGGCACGCATCGACTAGTGAAAGGAAGGAGGACGCGCTTAGGAGCCCCGAGGCACGTTGGGCGTCATCCATCCCAGGGGTGGATGGCCCTGATCTTCGACAATGGTGCATGTCTACGGCTCCTCTAGAGGGCGGATAAGTTGTCCACAAGCTTATTGCACTCCGGAGTCAGAGGAGGCTTCATGGACTTAGAGTGTTTCTTAGTAGGTGCTATAGCCGTTCATTAATTAGCTACGGTCCCACGAACGGCGCCAACATTATAGGTGTGAAACCCAAACACAAAGTGAGAGGGTGGACATCGGCCGTCTGACAAGTCATCGTCCATAAGAGTAAAAATAACACGGGGACTTGTATAATTTTGGGGGCTTGAGAGGACCACCCTACTCCTATCGATGAGCCAACGAAGATTACCTCTAAGGAGTGGGTCCCCGAGGGCTCACCAGTTTGAATATACTTATTTATTGCTCAAGAGAGCTCTCCTTATAAATAAGGGGTACATATGGTATTTTTAGGCTTTTGTACTTGTACAAATGACTGAAATACTCCTTAGTAATATAGCTAGCTTATAAGTACAAGCGAGGGGCATTGTTGTCCTTTCTAAACATGACTGCAATTCTTCCATCTGTTTGTACGTATCTTTTGCATAGTGGATCCGTTAGTGGGAGAGCAAAATTATTCCTCCAACACGAGTCACCTTACGTGTATGCTAAACTGATTTAAAAATAAGGTAAATTGATTATTTATGGTTTCCTGTTTCAAGTAGCTTCTCCTTGATTGTTTCCCCAGCTTGGATGTGCTGCAAAACAAGATGTGGACCCACCCTACCCAACATATCATATCAAAGAATCTGGCATATCTAATGAACAGTTCTAACTTATCATATCAAAGACCGTCTGGCATATCTAATGAACAGTTTCGTCTTACTGCATCCAACACAAACTGTTGCAAAAGGTCCCAGAATCACCCTGTTTCAGGTTATCGAACTTACCCCAAAGGCTCATTCCAGAAGGGAAGGAAGCTTGAAACTTTATCAAATATCTCTCTCTCTCTCTTCTCAGAACACATTTTCATGCTAGGTAAGCTTTGAATTTTGCTCTGTATCTTACGTCTATGGCCTATGGGTTACTGCTGCTCAACAGCTAGCAAAATATGTATTGGACAAATCATCGCGTCTTTCTGGGCTTGTTTTCCTGGCCTAATGGAACTTCTGAGTGGGCCTTTGATTGGAAACCGAAGAGAGTAAGGCCCAAAAAAAAAAGCAGCAACTCTAGGTCTGCATGTGGGAGCTCACTGAAAGTTTCCCTTTGATTGACAAAGCTATTACTTTTCAAGGAACCACATCTCAATACTCAAAAAACATGTCTGAAATAACTTTGCTGTGTCATTTCACTGATAGATGGAGGTGATTTTTTTTGTCATGGGAGCCAACTTCCAAGTTCCAATAGAGTTGCAAAATGAAACCTAGTTTTCACTTAGGTGTTTCAACCATCTTTTAAATATTGGCGGAAGCCTATTCCTCAGGTATGCTTACCTCTTCCCTGTCACTTTTTGACACCCGTGTGGCCGTGCCCTGTGTCTTTTTTTTTTTTTTGCCAAACCGGGCACCGAATCCGAGTAGGGCGATGGATTACCCGTGTCCATTTCCAAGTAACACTGTCCGTGTCCTTTTTTTTTTGCTGAGTCGGATTTTGACCCTGTATCCGTATCCGTATCCGAGTAACACTACACAAAATACAATCTGAATAGAAATTTTTTGCTTGATAACACCAAAGGTGATCACTGACTAATCCACAAGGCCCAGTGTTGCGCACACTTTAGTTTCCCTTTTCCGGTGGATGGTGATCAATCGAACTGTCAAGCCAACAATAGTGTTTGCTGCAACAATCTCCTTTTGTATCTTTCTGCTTTGTTTTTCTTATATAATTCCTGCCCTTTTGCATCCACATTCCCAGCTACTGTAAAAAGGCTCATCTTGCTCCTGCGGGGAGGAGAGTAGAACAAGCTCATTGCCCTGCTATTAGTATCATGAAGTGTTACACCTGGACGGTTTCAGAAAAAAAAAGTGATACACTTGGACAGTGTTTTTCCTTTGCCATGGTATGCCCGTATGAGAATGTGGGACTAGATTACTAGAATGGGTGATCTACTCATTTGGGGGTGGATTTATGCTTTATGTCCTTTCTTTATTGAAGTCATGATCCTATATGATCGTCCAATGTTACCCAGCCGTGTTAGCTTTCGCTTTTTACCGTAGGGTGCCTTGTTGATTATATGTAGACACGTAGCAGTCACTAGTCACTGCATTCGTATTATAATTCTTGGTAAAAGAAATAGCTTGGCATTTCTTCGTATTATAGGTTGCTAAGTACCCAGCGGGCACTATTCTTCTGACTGTTCAGTACCGCAATCAAAGGCCAGCTGACAAACCTGAAGTGTATCAAGAGCTCAGGACGCTCGGGTGGTTGTTCAGCGCATCATAGCTGCATGTAGGTGTGATTTTGAGTTCTTTTTTTGTATAGAAAGAATTATCACCTTTCGTTGTGCATATCCACTTGCAATGGCATCTCATTAAGGATCTTGGACTTTGGTAAAGGGCCACAAAACACGTACCTGCACATCAACCTGAAACTAAACTAGGACCAAGGGAATGCAATGCCATATGCAATCCAATACTTCATCTTAGTGGTTTGAGTTTGTCATTTGCCATCCTAGGGGGGCTTTCCTATTATTTTAAGGCTGTCGTACTAAGGCAAAGACGATGGGCATTATTGTGAAACACGTAGGGCCGTATGATCTGATGACTCCCATCGGATACACTAATTAATCAGTTCAATTATTTAAAATGGAAGCGCAGAGATAGATGCGGATTATACAGACAAAGCCATTAGGGTCATTTGAATTGTTTTAGAGAGTACAAGGCAGACCAACACACAAGTCTAATAAATAATTATTACTAAAAAAAGCCAAAATCAAAAGCCAAAAAGAATAAAACCTATACCTAGTCATCTGGCCTCGTGCCAACTTCCAAGGTCATTTGAACTGACAGGAGGCAAAAATGGTCATATTCTTTTAGGATACGACTAATGATTTTTGTCTACTTTTTTAAAGATGGTAACAAACGGCAGAGATGCTGGTATGGACGGTGTACACGGTTTTAAGCTCAGAAAGCTATTTAGAGAATCCGCTTTAAGAAACCGCCTCTGTTTGTTTCGACTTTCAGAGAAACAAAAAAAAACAGAGCCAATAATCTCTGTTAAGTTAATGGGAAACAAATGCAACGAGGCATGGTCACATCCTACCTGAAAGTCTCCATGGCCGTCATGCAAAGACTTGTCTGCCTTTAGAAAAAGGGCTTTCTTAAAGATTGAAACGGAAAAGTAAAAAAAAAACACGACGCGTTGCAGCCTGCTCATGATTCGTGAAATGCGATAGATGCTTGCTTGTGACAGTGCAGTGCCACTACGGCATCAGGCAGCCGCACGCAAAAACGAAGCGATTATAAATAATCTCGTAAACAAACTACTCGATCCAGTTGATTACACGGTATCCTTTTATCGGGGAAAGCTAGAGCCTTTGCTCAACTTGCTTCCGCTTTGTCTGGTTAATCAGCTTCCCGTAAGAACAACCGTCTGAGATTGTTTATTTCACTACGATTCGTGGAATTCTTGACAGCTTCCAATTAGCGTCCTTGGTGCACTGAGATGGAGCTAAAAGAGGCCATCAGCGATCTCTGCCCGAAAATTTCGGCCGCGAAGAAGAAGAAGAGTCCAGCTGGAGGCCACATGGGACGGGAAGGGTGGTTGCCAGTTTCGCTCCATTGCTGCCTAGTGACCCACAGGCGAGAAGAAAAAGGACCGCTTGCTTGGAGGCACATAGCACCGCGTCTGGCATACTTGAATCGCCCCTCGTCAGGAGGCGCCGTGAATCAGATGAAAAAGAGAGGAGCCACACGACAAACGAAGGCATCATTCCACCGTCCTTTCCCATCCCGTGCATGGGGCAACAGTCCCCTGCTCCGCCTTTCCCCTGTCTCTGTTGGATTCGCTTGCGACAGCCCCGCTCTGCTGCCTGGAATGCAGCTTTGACTAGCAAATAGCAAGGAGCCAAGCCGGGGGTCACCGGGCCGGTGGGTGGGTGGGTGGTGCATGCTCAGGGTAGTCACCATGTGGGTCTTGCAACCTTGTTCCCTTCGGATGCCTAATCCACTGCTTCCCCTCCACGGACGTACTGTTGTTGGTGGTGGCGGTGGAACTAGAGAAAAAAAAATGCTACGAGCTCTTATGCGTTGTGCTCTTTATTATAAAGGCGCTAGTCCAATAGAACGCTGCCACATGCGTAAAGTAGTTGGAGATTGACGCAGCATGCTACTATTTGGATGGCGTTTAGTTTGACGTTAGCTTATAAAATTTTTTACTATAGTTGATTTATTTTTTTACTGTAGATGAGTTGATTTATTTGATATAATTAAATTTAAAAAATATAAAAATAAAAAACATATTAGCTCATCATGGACAATGCAAAGGAATACAAGAAAAAAAAAGATAAACCAAAAAAGCCAAAAAATCTAAAAAAACAGAAAAAGCGAAATACTAAATAGTGAAAAAAAAGAAAAAAAATTAAAAGCAGAAACTAACTTAAAAGCTAAAAATGAACAAGACACCATGCAGTAAACCTGCGCCTAGCGTCCAGGTTTTGGTCCCTCGTCAAGACTAACGCACAATCGGGTTGCATCGGAATATTTTCAGGGTTTGCCACTGAGTTGCTACTTAAATTTTATGTGGACGTTATCAATGATCAAATCACTAGCGTAAAACCTTAGCGTGCCATTCCATGAAGAGGAAAAAGGCACCAAGGACAGCATTACTCGAAATAAATGCTGTATCGCCAGCTTGGAATGGATTAACAACAGCTAGTACAATGTTGCAGTAGGTGTGCTCCATGGATCGAACCAAGTGGGAAGTGAAGCACAATAGTGAACCGTTGTTCCTGATCCCTTGATGTTATATAGTCCATCATGAATGCTCAAGGTGACAAGTTGAATTAGCATCGTACCATCATATTCAATCAGCAACTACTCAAATTTTACTCCAGCATAACAGCACCTCCCACTACCAGCATGTTA
The DNA here is from genome assembly GCA_036346265.1 of Melocanna baccifera. Taxonomy (NCBI): domain Eukaryota; kingdom Viridiplantae; phylum Streptophyta; class Magnoliopsida; order Poales; family Poaceae; genus Melocanna; species Melocanna baccifera. The sequence goes on from CM070693.1 coordinate 15,169,212, forward strand.
CTATATGTTGGTACCAAGTGATGCCCTACGTCTGCAGACAAGGTATATATATATGAGACAGCCAGTGAACACCGATGATACGAGTTCGGACCCAGTAGCATGTACAACAAGCGACTCGATCTCTACGCCTCACATTACAGAAACTGGGAACAAGGAAGCAGATCTCTAGCTCACGCTCATCGCAAACCTCGAGCGGCTGCGGCTCGATGCAATCTCTAGCTCCTTGGATTCTGAATCTTTTCGTGCGTGCACATGACATGCTTTCCCCATGCCTGCCCCAACCAGAGCGCCCAAAAGTCGGATGGATGCATGTGTAAAAATCGTTGCCCCGTGAGAGCAGAGCACTGACTGCGCTGGTTTCGCTTTTATGATTGCCATCTAGATGTGCAAGGACAGGCACTGACCGGCACGAGCACATGGTGCTGAATCAGTCGTGACTGACGACGACGAGAGGCGGCCATGTTGAGGCAGGAGGAGCAGGGGGCCCTCGCGCCCGGCCTGAGGCTGAACTCCTTCGGACCAAAACTCGATCCCCTTTAAAGGACTCTCGGCGTACGCACACGCGCCCCACCGCGCTCGCGTGCTCTTCGTCGGTTTGACGTGACGTAAAAGGAGGCGAAAACGACGGTGAAATGCTGCGCCTTTCGACTTCGAGCCGTCGGCGAGACGCCGGGCAGGCAGCCGCCGCTTTGGGATCGTTCTCGGCGCGGCACGTCGTTGGAGGTTAACCATTCGAAAACGCTTGCATCGTCAAATTCAGAACAGGAGATCCCGATCGAAAACCACTGTGGGACATGTTAGAGTCGGTAGCCCTCGTAGGATCTCCGTATCCCTGCCCTAGCTCACCAGTCCTGACCAAGACACTGTCTACGCCAAGTGACAAATCGGACAGCTTCCTTAGTAGTGCATAGCAATGGCATCGCAATAACTCTTTATACCCACCTTTTTTTTTGTAACTCGTAATGCTTTATACTTACAGCAGATGACGAGGCCTCTCCATGTGTCGCATTCCGGTTTTCCATCTGGTGACACTAGCGGAAAGCTAGTAAAGTTGCTCATTGTTTACTCCGATGATCCCACCATTTTCCTTCACAAAAGATGACAGTGATTCCCAGCCCTACCATTAGTAGTAGACTAGTAGTAGAATCTGGTATACGTACGAGAGAATGTTTAGCTGTCAACAAAAGCAAGAGACTTTGAGGAAATAATTGCGCCTAACGAGAGCATAGCCAATTATGGATGGTCCTGTTGCGACGGCTTTCATCAGTGCGAGAGGTAGGTGCGTGCTGATTTTGTCCTAGCTAGTTGCAAGCTTAATCGGCATCATGGACTCAATGGCGCAAGAAGGGTCGGCTTAATACATGCATGCGTTGCCATAAGTGTGCAAGGACATGTCCATCAACGCAAACAAAACCGAAAGTGCTCTCGTATACTTAAGAACTTGCACAAAGTTTGTGTAGACAAATCACTCACTCAAATCATAGAAGAAAGCCGTTTTATATTCGTACAGTCAAATATTCTAAATTTTTGTTGTTAATGTCTCTATGAGTGTTTGATTGGATACATAAAAATTGTACATGTAAACTTTCATAACAATACACATTTATTAGGTTTTATTAATATATTTTAATACAAATGAGAGGTCAAAGCCGTATCTTGGGATCTTGGGGATCATATCATATCCTAAACGATTTTCTTTTGTGACTGACCCGAGGGAGTATCTTAAAACTTTAATAATTTTCCTTATTTAATCTTACATGACTTTTTATTAAAAAAAACGGTTTTTATCCTTGACCTACACCTTCTTCTCTAATCAATTTTTTTATGGAGAATTTGAATTGGTACGTGCAGCAAACACTTGAACTACTGCGAATATTAGAATGGCCACTTCAAGCGGCAAATTTGCATTTGCTGCAACCAGAGCCCTCATAATATTACAGATCGATTTGCCAAATTTAAAATCTTGCGCTATGACTGACCAATCCAAAGATGCATGGTACAAATATCAAAAGCCATTGAGCACCAAAGGGTCTTGGCACTATGAGAATCATCATTGAAAGCCCCAAGGCCCCATGCCATGTCGGATAAGAGCGTGTCATTATATACACACCGCTGTAGAAAACCTCTTGCGAGGGACCGGTACGGACGATTACTACGCGAGCCGAGCCCTGAGTGGCCCGGCCCGCAGCGGGAGCCCTGTACTTGGGCCCATATGGGCCCATCAGTGCACGTATGGATCTGGTCCACATGGATCATGCGCGGCGCGACTCGCGGCACGGGGGCGGGGCGTCACTTATCAATTGACACCCCATGAAACGGTGGTAATTAATTAGCAGTACACCGGTCGGTGGCTCCGGGGCCGACAACTCGTTGAGTCTTCCAATCGTACAGGAGCAGATGGCTGATGTAGCGGCAAAAAAAACTGTTTGACTAGAAAGAAATCGTACGGTCAATGCACCTTGCGATCGTAATCCAACGAGCATGGTTTTGCTTCCAAGCTCAAGTCGCAGATGCATGTCGTCCGTATCACTAGTAAACCCACAGGTGTATGTATCGGACGCCCATGAGATGCTAAATCGGACGCAGGTGTATGTCGCAGATGCTAAATCGTATCACTAGAGTCGCAGATAGACTTTCAGACCGTCAGATCAAGGTTAGACATCACTCGGGCCATTGGATTGAAATCCACACCACTACATGGCTATCCGTGACTTATTCCTCAAACCAGCAAAGAGGATGTTCGAAATGACGGTGGTTTATGGTTTTTTTACTGTAACTGACTATTTATTTATGTAACTGAGCTGACTTATTTGGTATAATTAATTTTTTAAAAAAAGTTAAAAATAGAAAAAACATGTTAGTCTAACACAAACAATATAAAGAAACACGGAAAAAAAATGAAAAAATAAAAAAAAACCAAAAAAAGAAAAAAATGCAACAGTAAAAAAGAAGCCATCACGACGCCAGAAGCCAACTGAGCACGATGAAAGTGTCGCAAACTTCACGAGCTCCACTTTCACGCTCCAGTCCTACCACCGGTGCTCGCACCCCGCCGCCAACACATGCCGTCATGCAAGCCACCCAAACCGTTGTGTCATTTCCCCTTCCATGAACGCAAATGTGGCCTATTGCAAAACCCTAAGTTTTTCTCCCTCGGTCGTCACGATGCCATGTGAGTCGCTGCTCGCCAAAGCCATTACCGGAGACACCAGCGAGGTCACCTCCACTCTTGGGGCTGGTGACCCCCTCGGCATCCCCACCTACAATTTTTTTAAAAAATAATCAATTTTTAATTCTGAATTACAATATTTTACTCGCGTTCATGTGGAGGATCGAACCAACAGACAAAGTCGCATTTCACCATCTACTGAAAAGGAGAGTTAACATGAAAGTTCTATTTACAGTAATAAAAAATAAACTATCGGTTAATTGTACCTCAGAATGTGGGCATCAAAAGAAACGTCGTCCACCGTCGAATGGGACGTCCAAGACCTGCATGACCGCATCCTCCTTATGTCTGCATTTCGGCAACTGGTTGAGCACACTTGCTTGGCATCAACCGATCGTTAGGGCCAAAGTCCTCCCTCCTTTTCAAGGGAAGGTTTTGCTTTAGCGACCCGGGTTGGACTGGCCCCTCGACATATGCCATGGTATGGTACTGTAGGATGAAGAATGTAGTTCTTCCTACAGTTGACAGGATCGAGTGCTCCTATTTTCAAAAAGTGGGACGTGCATTTTATAGCATGTGGGGGGAGGTAACATGCCTTTCTAATAAAACGGGTCATGTGTTAGCTTTGTGCAACTTTGCGCGTTGAGTAGACTAGATAGGACAGCTTTGTGCAATGTGTAGACTGAATGAGACAACTTTGTGAAGTGACAAGACCAAAGTGGACAACTTTACGCAGTGACAAAATCAAACGGGGTAGCTTTGAGCAGTGATAAGTCCAAATGAGATAGCTTTACGCTGTAACAAGATAAAACAAAGTAGTTTTACGCAGTGACAAGACCAAACGAGGGCAACTTTACGTAGTGACAGGGTGGCTTTGTACAATAACAAGACTAAAGAAGACAGCCTTGCGCAATGACAAGACCAAACAGGTCAGCTTGCACAGTGATAAGACCAAACCACACAGCCTTGCGCAATGACAACACCACACAGGGTAGCTTTACGTAGTGACAAGATCAAAAGGGATAGCTTGTGCAGCGACGTGATACTATACTGATCCACGAATCGTCCAGTGCGCCGCTGCCTCACGGACACGAATTTGCCCAAATTGAATTGGACTCGCAAAGCGTAAGCAGTGTCGGCTAAGCCTATAAATACTACCCTTTCCACAGCGTGTTTTTCTGCACCACGACTACAAGACTACATCGCTAGTATGGAGAAGAAATATGAGGAGATTACCCCACTCGCAAGGGCTGCTACATCCTGGGAAGAACAAGCGGAGCACGCTAGGAGGCCACCTTCCTGAAGCGAAGCTCTCCGTACCTCCAATCCTAACCCATACCTTAGTATTCCTACCGAGCGTTCGTTACAAGACCTGCCCATGGGGGACACACCTCTCTTCTATTGCAGGGACACATGCAAATTCTTTAAATCCAAGTAGCAGTTGAGCTTGGGCATGCGTTATAGGAGTTGCGGTAACTACGCCTAGGAGTATCCTAACCGGTGTTGGGACACGACCCACTATCGGCAGCCAATAAGAACGGATTACAATACATTTTCTTACCAGTTGTCTTGTATAGCACACACTAACAAGCTCTTCCCTCTTTCTGTAGTCTCCAGATCCGTTATGCGCCTACCACAAATGGATCAATCAAGAGATTCACTCACACGACCATTGGACTTTGGACTGCGAGGAGTGGGATGCCCAAACGGGATGTGAGGGGATAGAGGAGCGGTGCCGCAGCGAAGAATGAAGTGAGCATATCTGGCGGGAGACGCAAGCTCACTTGTAAGCGTGCAAGCGTAGGGAGTGAGAGGCTCGTGTGGAGGAACGCTAGAGAAAGCACGAACTGACGGTCAAGGCCATGATTGACGACGAGGATTATAACGCCAAGCTGGGCCGCTAGAGCAAATGGCCACATTCCATGCAGTAGTTCGACGCTCTTCGTCCATATGTCCCATGTATTTCTAATTCTCTAAAAGCATGTGTATACCATTCTTGGTTCGTTGGCCTGCGTGTCATATAACCCTCCTTGTTCGATAAATGGTCGTGTTGTTTTCCTTACATCATTTATCTGAAGTTCTTCTCCGTGTATGAATTCCTGATTGCATTGCAATATCACTTACCAGGTTAGACGACTAGGGTTTTGTCGCCAACCATTAGGCGACTTGGCCTCATGTCACCTAACAGTTGGGCGACTTACTCATATCGCCCAACTGTACGGCGATAGATAGCTATTTCTGTAAAATTTAAAAACACAAGTATAAAACTAAAATTTGGAATTAAAATTTAATTATTTAAAAAATTCTTCACCTGCAAGCTCAAATCTTTAGTTGAAAGGAAAAGGTTTCAATTGAAATTTTTGAATCATTTGAAAGTTTTTTGAATCAAATTTTTTTGGATCGTTTGAAAGTTTTCAAGTCATTTTTTAATCATTTCAAATTTCAAATCAGAAGTCTTTAGATCATTTGAAAGTTTCTAATCAAAAGTTTTCCTGAATCATTTGAAAGTTTTTCGAGATGCTTTGGGGAAGGGGTGTCCGTGAGTTACCCTTCTCATGAACGCCCCTAGGATAGTCTCACCTTATTTTCAGTTACGCATGCACCGTCCTGTTTGTTGCTCAGACAACTATCTACAGAACTACGAATTGATAACGAGCGGTAGGGGGCTTACGACAACATATTTCACCTAGCAGTTCTACTTTGTTCTGGACTTTCAGTCCAATCCTCCATTTAGCATCGCAGTGGCTTATTAAAATCATTTGTATATTTTAACTTTTGGATATAACAGTTAGTTAAAACTATGAATTAGAAAAAATTCCTGCTATAAAGGATTCTAGATATAAAAGATAAGAACACCTAGGAGGAACTAAGGTTTTTTTTTTCATTAAAAAGAAAATAGGCACTCAAATTCACGTCGAAAAGGACTTAAGCTTAATGGTGGAGGTGCACACCCACACGTCCTATCAACTAAGCTAGGCTCAGTTCCTATAAAAGGAATACAGACATCAAAATATTAGTGTAATTAGTCAAAATTTCGCTCATTTTAACTTTTTTTTCAGCTTCAGTTTTTAATTTTAGCTTTTTTTATTATTCAGTAATTTATCTTTTTCTGAATTTTTTTAGATTTTTTGGGCTTTTTTGCATTTTTGTTTTTTCTCATGTTCCTTTGCATTGTTCGTGATGGGCAAACATATTTTTTTTTCTATTTTTACATTTTTTTTAAATTTAATTATGCCCAAAAAGTCAAATCAGCTATAGTAAAAAAAATCAGCTACAGTAAAATTTCAACCAAGAGTCATCGCTAAAACGAACATCCCCTTATATTCCATAGCTCAAAACTACCCATCACTGCAACTGTAAACTGACCCTAGCTATAAAGGAATCTAGACCACTAATCCATCCTTCTAATGAATCACCAAAATTGCAGCATCCATGCATGTGCCGTGTCAAGTCACTATCTGCTGTATCAACTCAAGATATATCTCATGTCCTGGCATCTCTTTAGTTCTTATGTGTCCTTCCGTTCATATTGATTTTTCATGTTTGGCTTTTAACTTTATCTTATAAATAGTAATAGCTTATAGAATAAAAGATACATGCATATGATTTTGATCGATATAAATAAAGTTACTATACTATTTACTACAATCGAATAGTTGACTCTAATTTAAAAAAACACTTCGTTTGTAAGTTAGATAAAGTAAAAAAGTTATTTACAGTAGAAAATCAGCTTTTAATCGCAGTGCAGATAGACCGGAGAAAATTTAACGAAGCTTATGATTGAAGTTATAAAAATTATTAATCACCACATTGCATGGCGAGATGTCGCACTCGCGCTAAAAAAAATAGCGACAGTTTGGTTTTATTTTGGACTTGCGACCATCTGCATCGTTGCTTCTCCTATTCCAACTCCCAGGAGAGGGAGAGGCCGGGAGTTATTTTTCTATCAAAGAGATCTGTTTGATCCATCCCCTGTCTATGAATAGTCGTGGCACTAGTGGCAGAAAGCGACGCTAGTTTTTCTATCTGGAGATTTTCGAATCAAAGCACCGTATTGCTCCGCTCGTTTCGGTTTTTTTTGGTTTCTGCTTTTAACTTCTGCTTTTTTTTACTATTCAGTATTTCGTCTTTTTCTGAATTTTTTTAGATATTTTAGGCTTTTTGTATTTTCTTTTTTTTCGTGTTCCTTTGTATTGTCCCTAATGGGTTAATATATTTTTTTTCTATTTTTACATTTTTTAAAAAATAATTATGCCCAAAAAGCCAAATCAACTACAGTAAAAAAAGCTAACTACAGTAAAATTTTAACTAAAAACCAAAATCTATTATTAAAACAAGCGCCCCTCGAATGATGGGGACCAGGGTGCAGGATGATTTCGTATTGGTCGACACAGTTCATGTGAGTACGTACGTCTCTTAGTATGTCCCTTTTTTCAGAGAGGGAGAGCTTCGATCTATGATGCAATGGTAATGTTCTATCAAGAGTTCATGATCTCTAGACCTATAACCTGCAGATGCTGCGGCCTTTAAGTTTATATGACAAGCCATTTTACCCTTTCTTTGTACTTGTTTCAGTCATGCATGCTCAAAATAAGTTCTTTTGCCTTAAGCGCAGGTCGATCATTTGGATCTCCTGGATTAGATATAAGTTTTTAGAATAAAAAAGTCAGCCTTAAAGAGCGCTCGTTATAGCGATCAGAAGCCGCGATGAGCGATAGAATCACTATAGCAGCGTTGGGGTGACACTATAGCACTTTTGTCCTTATTCATTTTTTTGTGTTTTTTAGTATTTTTGTGTTTTGTTTTTTTCCCGTATTCCTTTGCATCGTCCGCTCTAGATTAGTGTGCCGCTTTTATTTTTACATTTTTTAGATTTAATTATGTCTAATAAGTCAACTTAGTTACAGTAAAAAATTAGCCGAATACAGTAAAATTTCAATAAAAATCAAAAACCATCGCTATTCCAAACGTCCTATAAGCATGCGACCAAATGATCGTGATATTCACGCTACTAAATGATAATTCCGAATCATGGGCAGGTGAAAAAGGAGAGGGGAAAAAAATCAGGGGCAGGAGGGGACAGCCGGCCTGGGGCCTGCGCTACGGTCCCTCCCTTTCATCAACGGCTGCTCTCCTCGCCGGTGGTGTGGTGTCAATTGCCAACGTGTTCCTTGAAAGAGAAGGCTCTCCCTCTGCTGTGAATTCCCAGCCCAATCCTGCATGAAAATGAAGGCAGTGGTGTGTGCTGCTTCATCAGCAAGGATCCGTGCAACCAAACTAGGAGCATTACGGATGGGGTAACAACAAAGTGTCACCTCACCATAAACTTCTTTCGCCATCACCATACATATGACAAAAAGTGTGCGAGGAGAATCCCACACGACCATGCACGCTATCATACGTACGTAGCAGAGGCCATCGCATGGCGAAGTTTGCTTGCTCCCATATAAGTGCGAAGACCTGGGACTTTTATGCCGGCTCGACACGGTACGACACAGCACGGTGGGTCATAGGTTAGAACTGTGCCCACTGGCCCTGCACGTCTAGCCCACCGTGCCCCACCTCACCTCCAACAAGCCCAAACACAGTCCATTGGCACACCAGGATGCTGCCTTGTCGTGCCAACCCAGGCCCGACCCTTTTGCACTGTGGTGGGGTGGCAGCTAAGGTTAGAGGGAGTGGGGTGGTGGGCACCTAGGTTGGGTCTCCGTTGTCATGTAGAAGCACCGTCGTCACCGAGGGCCTCGCCGTGGCTACCACCGTCATGGAGGACCGTCATCGTGGCCGCTATCGTCGCCGTGGAGGAGCGCCGGCATCGCCGTGGCTGCCAACATCACTGACAACCATCGCTGTGGAGGACTCCTCAAGATCCAAACCATGGCCACTTGGACGGCCGGACACCTTCATGGCTGCTGGAAGAGGTTGGGGTAGTAGTGGAGGCGAGTAAGGTGGAGGTGGTGTGTGGGTGCAGTGGAGGAGAGCGGCGACAGTGAGGTAGGGCCATGGACAGTGGGGGGTGATGCTTCGTGGCGGCCATGGAGGAGCAGTGCACACCGGCAGCATGAGTTAGGGGCTTGGAGGAGATGAAGGTGGGGAGCAAGGGGTGACGGGCCGACGACCATGGAGGACTTTTTGTATTTTTGGTGTCGAAGGAGGAAAGGGAAGGGGGGAAAGCTGAAAAGGTAAAAAAGAAGGAAAAGGAAAGAAGTGGGGGAGAGACAATGAGAGGGAAAATAAAAATGAAAGAAGCAGAGGAAATAAGAAAAACAAAAAACAGAGAAAAGAAAAGGTAGGAAAAGAAAAGATGGTATAGAAAAAAAATAAAATTAATTATGTATAATTGTAATTACATTAGACACAAATATTTGGAGGAAAAGAAACTAAATATTATTAATTGTTGGGTACAAATACAAAGTTACTAACCCTTTAAAAATCTTACACCTTAGTGTAGGTATCCTAGGTAAGAAAAAGAGTACAGTAACTACATACACATACTGACATACATAGACTAGTTGATGTTGAGATTCTCTATGTCGTCTATCGCCTCTGCGATTTCCGAATCCTCAAGTTGATGTTGTGTCCGTTCATCTACACTCTCCCAGCCTTTGAGGTATGTGAGTACCTCAATTATTTTAGGTATGAGGGACTATCTCCTTGGCTCGAGTATCCACCCCATCGTACTAAAAGTGGCTTCCAATGAGACAATCAACACTAGAACCACAAGTACATATCATGAAAAATATGGTAGCACATGATAAATATGCTGGTGATTCTTCCACCACAATAGGAGGTTGACATCATTGCCCTCCGCGAGATCAATCTTGGTGTTTGCATAAGATGTGCCGAGGTAGTGGTTGATCTCTATTATTAGATTCCATGGTGACTTGCTCGATGGTGAGGATGGCGTGCATGTGGCTTTGTCAGTGGCGAGATGGCTGTGTACTACCCCCGGTGCTATAGGGCATGATAGCACACTTCAGCTCAACACGGTCGTGAGAAGCTGACATCCTGTACGGAGTCTAGGACGATGGTGTCACCCACGAGGCCAAGGACCATAAGTGCGAGTGTGATGGGCGACGACCATGCCGCGCCATTGAGGACACCACACATCTGCATATAGGTGCGCTCTAGTCAACCATCTTTGTGGCTGTGACTGTTGGAAATGTATGCAATATTTTAATTCTAAGTTTTAGCAGGAGACAAATACAATATAAAACTAGCGACGCAAAACTCATAACTAACAGCAGGTTACTCATTATACTTCAGAAAATACGCAAGGGAAATATAGTATAAAGTCGGTCGAACACACGAACAACTTACTGTTGGACTTGATTGTCGGATCCTAGAGCAGTAACTCCTGGATCCTCTATGTAAATCGCACTAGTCCAGAATTAGCTAATGCACACAGTGGATAACAAAGATTCATATTATACCCAATAACATTTATTTATTAACTAAATATGGACCTGATGATCAAAGTTTACATCAATGGTTTATAAACCAAAATTAAATATCAGCAGCGGAAGAAGAACAATAAAGTAGTAGCCTATTCGAGCCAGCCCATAGGAGAATGATTGTAAGACGTGGTCTACTCGTCACTATCGTTACCAAAGTTGATGAAGTTCTTCTCTGAAAATAGTGAATGAACCAATATGAGTACATAAAGTACTTTACAAGTTACACTAGGAGGTTTAATAGAGTCAATGCATGTATAAGGATTGATAAAGAAAGGCGTAGTAAGGTTAATTGAGTGCAAAGCGACATTGAAGTAAATACTGTAAATAGATTCAAAAACTGAATTTGATATAATAGATAGAAATAGTAATTTAATAAAATAATATCATTAGTGCAGGCTCCGATCACACACTAACCTATCCAAAGATATCTCACCTGATCCATCTTTCTCCAAAAAGATTCTAACCATTTCCATAAAAACTAGTTTTTGAAAACAGAATGTCTAATCCGTGAAAAACTTTACTCAGTTTGCTCATAACCATAGGCACGACTATCCATGATAGTTTTACACTCTGCAGAAGTGGTATAACTTTACCCAAAGACATGATCATCCTATATTGCTACCGGATAAGCATGGTTCCTTTTGTGTGCGGTAGAGAGATCTTGACAAGGCTATTATATTGCTAAGCTGTCAATCTGGTCATGCCACTACTAAGATTTAACCATAACATAAATTCACAAGTTGGGGCTCCCTCTTGAGCCGTGTAAGACTTCTCATAGTCTACGACATGCTCACATTCAATCTATAGCGAGACCAAAGTTGGGGTCTCACAAATTAATCAGTCAGAACTGTCCCATACTAGCCTTATGGTAGTCTGATGTGGCTTTGTAGCAGTAGCTCACAGACCAGTTCTTAATTTGACTTAGACTCAAACCACATATCCCTTGTACCTGACAATCAATATTGTGTCACCGAACAACAATGCATGCTAAGCATCCACCACCTAATAATTAGCATAGGTCCAAACCAAATTTTATATTTTATTTTGAAACATTTCATATACTCTCTTGACTCACCGAAGTTAAGAATAGATTTCAAAACTTTATCACTTTAAGTGGAAAAGGTATCTCAACTTATGATTATTCTAAGCATGGCTAAGTTTTGCTACAAAAATATATAGTTAATACTAATGTATTAACTAGGTTTTTCTCCATGTTAATAAGGCATAGAAAGTTCAATGCCAAATTTGGCTATAAACAAAGGATTTTGATATAATTAGAATTTAAATCAAATTTAAATTAGGTTTGAATAAAAATACATATACATAATAATTTAAAAATAATTTAAATAATTTAAATTACTAAAAGTAATATGATCAAAAGTGTAACTTACCTTACTTCGCGAATTGGTGAGAATTGCAATCGAAACTGCACTCCTCTGAAACGTCGCAGTCTACACGTGAAATGCGACTAAAATAAAATAAATACAAATAAAATCCAAAAAAGTCCAAAAGTTATAAAATAAATACCGAAAGATAGATTATGAATTTAGATAAATTTATAATCTTGAATCACTTGATTCATAATTCGGACGGAGGAGAACGAGCGATTAAAAAATTGAAAGGAATGGAAATTCCAAAAAATACCAAATAAGTAATCACACTTATTATTATTATTATTATTATTATTATTATTATAAATAAAAATCTTAACTATGACATTGATGAAAAACAGAAAGCAACGCAGGCATGATGCAATACAGAATGTAGATGACACAATGCAGTGAACGGTCACGTAGATGTGTACTACCCAGAAATCTTATTGCCACCACCGTGCAGATCTTCATGGCAACAACAGCTCGGAGATACCACTCCCCTTCTTCACAATGTACGTTGGGAAGAAGAGTCGATGAGGTTCAGCAACGCAGCACAACAGCATAAATTCACAGGAGGAAGAGAATGGAGGTAGTGAAATTTTTGACAATATACTTTAAACGTCTTCAGGCATATATATATAGACAAACTAATAACTGAAATGATTAAATAGTCATTTACCTATTGGTAATTGATATATTTAACCAGCCATTTATCTACTAGTAACTAGATGTCATCAAACCCAATAAAGCCCTAAATTCAAATGTTTGAATCTCATTCAAACAGATAGAAATAGTGGTACATGGTTTAGCAAAAATGAAGGTAGACTTGGTCTGTCAAGTAGCTCGCCATGTCACGGCACGGTCGTGCGTCATAAGTCACACGATTTTCTTGCGAAAATACGTAAAAACGCGCACGCGTGTGTGATTAGCTCAAGCCCTCTTCATGCCATACCCATCCATAATTCAAGGAGTGGCATGGACTCCACCTTATAAATTGATCTTCCCCACTTTACCTTAGCAATATAGTACTAAACCATGTATGCTTTGAAATTAAGAAAATGGATCTTACTCATAGGCCTATTTTTAATAGTGACTATGTCCGCTTTCTCTCTCCGTGATGATCGTGACGATGCCAATCGCAAGGCAAGGCATAACACACCGCACTACCGAAATACCGCCGTGATATGCCATTGTAGGGCACGTGTCTTGTTGCTGCCTGTTGTGCCCTGCCACGTGCCATGCCTATTTCATGTCTAGCGCATGATGTGCCTACTTCGGGCCTGTCGGATCTGTTTCATGCCATACTAGTTCAAGCATGACCTATGCAGATGTGACGTGCCACCCATCGTGCCTAGACACTAGGCCCAGCACGGCTCAATGATAGGGCCATGCTGGTCTGACCCGTGTTGTACAGTACCTTTTGGGCCATGGGTCGGCCCAGAAAAGTCCAACCTAGTGCCCTAGTCTGTACGCGTGTCGCCAATTGAGTGCTCAGTTGAACAAAGACCATGCAAAACTGAAGCAGAACATCGCATTTTGGAACTAAACATATCTTTTACTCTAGAATTTTTGTTATGCTGAATCAGGTGGTACCTATATGCACAATTTTGCGAAATTCTGCAGTCCGCGGCTGGCTACTTGCAGACAATCGAACAACGGTCAGGCTATCGATGAATTCGCTTGGACAACGGTCGAGACGGCTGTTTTCCATAGCACTTGCTTGCTTCATTAATGGACGATCTTTCCATGGCCAGAGCAAGTCAACTTAAAATCACTGCAATCACTAAAGAATACCGTAACTGCAAATGTCCTATGCTCTATCGCAGAACAGGGTAGACACTCCTTGATGGCGCCTAAAGGCGTTGAGGTATTTTCATGGCAAAAGATTGAGTACCTTCCAGTGCATGCCTACACACTGAGTGCAATTGCTTTTTGTTCTTTTGTCTTTTGCTTCTCCAAAACTCAAAATAAATAGGGTGGTTTTTAGAAGTGAATTCTCTAGACTGCAGGTTCCTAAGTCTAAAACCATATGTATTATCCGCATCGATATCTCCGTTATCCACTACGGTCTCAAAAAGTACAGATAAAACTATTAACCGTAATTAAAAACCATCAATCACAACCTAAAAGAAACAAGGCCTTATTTACTCATTAGCTTGGGAAATAACAATCCATTTCAGGAAAGGAAGGAGACTTTACTTGCATTTTCTCCCTTGTTCCTTCACTCCTTGATCCTTCGCTCACAATCCCAACTCTCATCTAAGGCTGCGCTCATTCCGGCTTCCCATCATCGCGATGGGCGACAAATTTACTGTAGCAGCAATTCTAGGCATTGTAACACTTTCGTCCTTATTCAATTTATTTTTGCGTTTTTTAGTATTTTTGTGTTTTATTTTTTTCCCGTATTCTTTTGCATTGTCCGCTCTAGATTAGCGTGCTGATTTTATTTTTACATTTTTTAGATTTAATTATGCCCAATAAGCTAACTCAGCTACAGTAAAAAAATCAGACAGCTACAGTAAAATTTTAGCAAAAATCAAAAACCATCTATTCCGAAGGCTACCTAAAATCTCACAACCCTCACACGTGCGATGTAGGACATACACCTTTTTGATATACTTATGGAGCTTATCTGTTGCCATTACTACTCGTTAGCAACTACAAGTTTGAATTTGTATGGCTACCCCCAAGTATTTTTGTGAGAAGGAAAGAGAACCAATTGTTCAAGAAGTACGGTGACAATTGCACTATGGGTTTCCAACATTGAATACATCTATTATTATACATTAAAAAGCTCGTGACAACCATTTTATGTGTACTTAAAAAAGAGAAAAATGCTAGAAATTCTCATAAAAAGATAAAACATCCGGACCTTGATTGGGTGGCCCTAATTAATGCTACACTATAGCAATTATTGAATGTTATTAGAGAAAATAGAAATATACCATAGATTCTCACGAAAAGGTAAAATATTTACCTCTTAATTTAGCGGGCCCTAATTAAAGTCGAACTATTGTGGCTATAGAATGCTAATACGGATAGATATGTGTTACTTGGTAATTTAAAACTAAAATAGAAGATAATCCTTAAAGGAAAAAACCGCTATGGAAAAAGTTAAAAAAAAAGTGACCTGGTATCTATGGCCCCCGCTCCAACTGGTTTATAAGCCGTGGCTTCTAGATTTTTTTGCACTGTAGTGGCTGAAAATACACTATAACGACTGTTGACTTTTTCTGTGTAATTAAATTAAAAAAAATAAAAAAGGTATATCATCACGAACAGTACAAAGAAATAAGGGAAAAGAAGAGGAAGAAGCAAAAAAACTAAAAAATTAAAACAAAGACAAAATTAAAAAAATCACAAACTGAAATCGTTGAACGAGATCATACTAGTGCATGAGAAGTACATGTAGATACCGCTAGCCTTTTTGTGTTCAAGCGCCTTTTCTTTTTTAATTTTCCTATGACTTTCAATTATGTTGGGCTTTTTCCAAATGGGTGCTATGTGATTTAATTTGTCATATCAATTGATAGAACCAATTATAGCAAGCCATACGAAATTATGAATGATTTGAGTGTCATGATAATAATCAGTGAGGTTGAATCTTTTTCCTTAGGTTTTCCTACGTAGAGATGGCATGGAACACAAAGAGATATAGAAAAAGAAGACGTGCATAGTGTCTCAATGCATCGGGCTAGCGGTGCATAACATCGAAGAACCAATAAAACTACTAGGTGCACGTGCACATTGAACATAAATACTAACTCCGTTCTTTTTTAATTACTTTTCATCCTAGAATATGTGCAGTTAACATTTGAAAACTTTGATCACCATTATACATAAAACTGTTTTGATTTTTCAGCAAAAGTACTTCGGTACCATTATATTTTTAATAGAAAAGTTATAGTCAAACACATATATTAGAGAATGTATCAATGTCCAAAATGATAAATAAAAATAACAGAGGGGGTATTCAAAGAGATATTATTTGTCAAAAACAAAAAAAAAGGTTTGACTTCACTCCTCCTAAGAAGAATTTGTGGCCGAAAAAAGAAATAATATTCTTTAAACAATGCGCTTACATATAATCTGTCTGTCATGTAAAATACATCTCGGTTAAAACATGAACACCCAAATTTAAACCATAATCAGAAAGGTACAGAAATATAAATAAAAGTGCAATAGGACAAGCGCGCAATTGTGTGAGCCACTCACCACAATGAAAGATATTTATATTTATATACTTGAAACACTTCCCTTCTGAAACAAAGATTGTCATAGGAACATTTACAAAACTAGCCGATTGGTTTGCAATATAAATTTGAATTCGGGATATATAATTTTATATTTAATTAGCAAAATTTATTTTGATACTCTCTCCTTATGTATGAAAGAGAGGATTGAGAGGTGGGTCCATCCAGTAAATTTACACTCTCAACCTTTTAATTAAATGTAATATTTTTAAACCAATTATTAAATCTAAGACACTAAAATTATGTAATGTTCTCTCCTTATGTATGGAAGAGAGGATTGAAAGGATTACAGGATTGGCCTCACGCGTGTGCCCGTGCCAGACAACCAACCGACCGTAGAAAAAACAGCAGGTAAGGGGGTGATGTTTTAGCGATAGCTTCTGACTTTTGGTTGAAATTTTATTGTAGTTGATTTTTTTTACTGTAGCTGATTTAGTTTTTTAGGCATAATTAAATTTAAAAAATATAAAAATAAAAAAAATATGTTAGCCCATCACGGATAATACAAAGGAACACGGAAAAAAAAGAAAAATGCAAAAAAGCTCAAAAAAATCTAAAAAATTCAAAAAAAAGATAAATTACTGAATAGTAAAAAAAACTGAAACTAAACGCGAAAAAAAGTTGAAAGCGGGTTTAGAGAAAAAGAAGGAACGAAGTCGAAGAGGAAACAAACAAACTCGGTCCAAAAGGCACCCCATGTGCGTGCGACTGTGCATGGGTTACCTCTGCCGTCCAATGTACCGGAGCATCTGCTACGGACGTACATCCAAAGCCAGTGATGAGCAGCAGGGAGAGCACATGAATTTTCACGGTACCTCGCATACTGCCAAGAGGTCGCGTCCGAACGGGAACCGTTGGTGAGTTACGAGATGCATGACAATGATAGACTTTGATCCTGGTCATCGCGTCGGATTTGGACGGATCAGATTAACCAGTAGATGCCACTCAAATTCGGTATTCACATCTACACCCTTCTCGTTGTTTCACCCTTCTAGCCGCAAGCACGATGCATTCTGTCTACGCCAGTGACAAGGCCAATAAACATAGAGGAGGCTCATAGGCCAAAGCCTCCCTAGATGCTTGCGTCGACACCATAGATCGAAAAACGTGTGATCGATGCCATCATGGCATGCACTGGCACCGTCAGCCTCGCACAAGCTCATGATCTATACCTACTGGCAATGACAGACGCAGTACAAAATTTTATTTGGGACAAGTCTAAATATGGCTAATTCGTCACAAACAAGTTGATTTATGCATCATGCATGTAAAGTTCGCAATCATAGTAGTTTTGGACTAAAATCAATCCAAAAAGAGATAGACAAAGGAAGTAAATTTATTCTCTCAATTAGACTCATCATGCATGTAAAGTTCGCAATCATAGTAGTTTTGGACTAAAATCAATCCAAAAAGAGATAGACAACGGAAGTAAATTTATTCTCTCAATTAGACTCACCATTAGTTTCTTGGTCAGATAGTCCTCCCATTGAGATATTCATCCTCACATAATCAAATTTAGTATGTAGATATGCCATTTCACAATGAAAAATGACATACAAAATTTCGCAATGTCAATGGGTGGGTTATTTTCAGCTGGGGCTAATAGCTTTTGGTCTTAGTACGAACGCTTATGTGAACAAACTGAATACCGATAAGTCGCTTCAAAAAAGTTGTTCCGATAAACCACTTTAAAACAGTGGTGAAGAAGCCGTCCCATTTATTTATTCGGGGAAAGTCATAAGTTGAAAAGAACTAGCCTAATATCTAAGTTAACATATAACTTTCATTCTCTCTCACACAATATGACCTCATACATAAGATTGAAATTATATTTACAAGGACTAGTGGAAGAGTAGGGTGCTACTGACACTCAAGGGTGGGCTCGAGCCCCATTCAAGCCCACTTAGTTGAGCATAGTTTCTAGTTGAAGGACTATATGAAAAGGTCATGTTTAGTGTTGTGATGAACCATTGCAATATTTTTGAAATAGTTATTTGATTTTGTAAAAGATCGCATTTTGTCAGAATTGGTTTGGATAGAAATTGAGGATTTTGGGATTTAAGTCATGGATTGAGTTGAGGTGACCTAAGTCATTACATTAATATTACATGATGCTTGCTTTGGCTAATGTGGGTTAAGTTATGAAGAATTTATGTCCGAAAATAATTTCTTTGTCTTTAGATGTGTATAGCCACTTAGAGTCAACTATGGTCAACGGCGAGGATCAGGGCTAGTCTTATAGAGGAGTTAAGGTTTAGAATGATCGAGAATGTCGGGTGAGACGGTGAGCTTAAGCATGGCACGAGAAAAGTAAAAAATATTGAAGGAGAGTTCGAATGGTGGGATTGCACCATAGGACTTGGATGGTCTAAGTAATCTGTGGTTCGCTGGAATCAGAACGGTGGAGACTTAGCGACACGTGGCAAGCTAGTAGTGCACCTATACGTGGTAATCATGGTGATTGTTTGCAAAGGATGGTAATGACCGGGTCAACGAAGGGTATTTTGATAGTTTGGTCAAAATATCGGAAACAACCTTGGTTCAAAACCGCGATACGTGGGCAACGCATTGCGGTTTAGGTTAAGGTGGAGCTGGTTTAATCGAGACGGATCGAGGCTAAGGATTTAGTGGATACAGACTTATACACTTTAAAAAGCGTTCATAAGCGAACATGTGTGAGTAAAACCCGTGTGTAGAGGGTTAACGGGTTTCTCCTATTGTGCTGTGGATATTATGCACTAAAAGATAGATGGGGCTAGCTAGTCTATCTATAAAATGAGCTTGGGATAGAGACATGCGGTTAACTATCCAATCCATCTCTCTTGTGCCTTCATGTTTTAGGGTTAAGGTTTGGAGTGCATGGTGTGCTCTCTGTCCTCCAAGGTGGAGTAACTGTAAAATCTACCTATTCAAGTAGTAATACATCAATTTTTGATGATCTCTATGTCTATTTTGTATTTTGATTGATTTACTCTTATTTTGGTTGGTTTGAATCTTTTATATTCCCTCTTTTTGATCTTGTTGTGCCAAGGACGTGATTGAGATGGATATAACATCTGAAAATCAATATCCAATCATATAGACACTTTGATAACAAGTTCATAAAGAAATATGTTTTTGCTTGATTTTAGTCATTTCGAGTGATTTCTTATTTCAAGAGTTTTTAAATCGAATTCTTCTGTGTTCTAGCTTGTTGTGATATGTGAAAATATATCTAGAGTCATCTTGACCATTATCTATTCACAAGCAATTTGTATTCATAGTTTGAGGTTTTGGCTCAGTTTCGATGCAACTTTCTAATAAACTGAAAAAGGTCTCAACTTTGGCTATATTTTTATGATCGTTTGTTGGAATATATTCTTAATAACCTAAAAAAGGTCTATGCAAAATTTTATATCATTCGGATCTATGAATCAAAAGTTCCATTCATATTCAGATTTGAAATCGAGCTAAAAATACTATTCATCCCTCTGATTTTACTGTAGCAATTGCCAAACCTCCCTTATACTAGCGGTCAAACTGCCTGGGCTGATTAGACCGTCATTTGGAGGCCGGTCATATCACCGGGAAGGGTTAGGTTCCAAGTTTTGTTGAATTGAGCAAGTTGGTTTGATTTTTAGCTGATGATTCTGTGTTCTAAATATCTGTAGGTGTTTGAGGATAGAATCTTGAATACTTAGAAAAAAATTCTGAGTTGATACCATTCACTCTACACTATTACCATATTCGATTTTTCAAGTTTCTACTAAACAAGTTCTATAGAATATTAAGTTATGTTTGGTATGCGTGAATTACGTTGCTTCGTGTAACATGTGAAAATCATGTGAATAGGTATATGCAAGGTCCAAGAGGCAAGAACCACGTGCCATACATCATACATGGGCACCCTAAAAGTATTCCCTGTTTGTATTATTGGAAATAATCTATGCCATATTGGAGTAGTATGTGTTTCCATTGTCATTGACAAAGCATGTCACAAATGTTTTTTAAGTGGATCATGCGTCAAAGATTGAAGCAAAGCACATACAAAAATCAAACATATAAGCATAGAACCTCTCGTCTTTTGTGTCGCCTCTACCCTACTTTCGAAACTGTACAGAACAATGTGAGACATTCTGGTGTATCCCTCACAAAATAAATCCTGGTGTATGAAATGTTGAGAGTTGATAACCATCACATTTTCCCCAGAGGTAAACCAATGGAACAGCAAAATGGTTATTTGATGTCAAAAGCACCGCCAGTTACCAGCTTACTGCTGACAAATTGCATGGTCGAAATGCTAGCTAATCATCAGTATTGAGGTATGTAGTAGACTAAATTCCTTAGAAATAGTTTGAAAGACACTAAAACACTATGGTTTTGCGTCGATCCGTGTCATTATTGTTTCCTTTTTTATTTTTGATCCGTGATGTGCTATCGGATAACAGCATCAGTGACAACACTAAAAAGAACACAAGGGTAATAAAATGCCAAAGAAGTAAGTGGGTGTACAACTTAGCAACACCCAAAATCATGTTTTCTTTTGTGAAAAGAAAACAAGGCCAAATGAACTATTTGGGTATAAAATTGTTGAGCATTGCCCTGTCTGAGGTTATCATCGGCTCATAATTTGCATCAGACATTGATTCGAAAATAATAGGTATCAGATACAATCGATGATTTGAATATGATGACGAAAGCAGTATCGTGTTTCATTTATGTTACTATTTTAGTTTATCCCATCACAATCAAGATATCTTCTCCTCAGAAATGTGACTGGATCCATCACTTGGCACAGCTAGAAAAGCGACTGTTTGCTTGCTACATTTTGCAAGTTAATGTACTAAAGTCTATCGGATATTTGTAAGGTGAAGTATATTCTTTTTATCTACTAGCTGAGTGTTCATACGTTGCAACAGAACAATTTATACATATATTTCTCAAACAATATTGTATATATCACATAACTATAGATATAATGCTTAATCTCACAACAGAGTAGTGAGATATTGCTCAATAAACATTGAAACCCATAGACACATGTGGTGATATTTTTATCAACAACTTTTTTGTTTAATTGTTAGATATCTCTATTCAGGTGTAATATCTATTCCCATTTGCAGTAGAACAATAAAAGATGAGAAACCAACAATGTTCCTTTCGGTCCACTGGTCACTCTCAAAGAGTATCAAGAAAGCAAGAAAGTTTAGAAGATTGGACAAACCTGAAGCAAACTAATATAACGAAGCAAACTAATAATGGAATAAATATTTCATTAATCCGGTCAAGTGGTGATGGAAACAGAGTATGCAATTATATACTGCAGTATTCACTAATCTGAAGTCATTTACTTCGCCAAGTACATTGCACTCCATTTTCTCCAATAACTCAACTAAACTATATAGGGACGGCAGTAAACACACTCCAAGCAGTTCATGATCATGCGACAATGACCTAGCTAACCTTATAATTTGATGGGAGCTAAAAGAACTATATTACTCTCTAAACCAATCAGCGAGCACACTACACAAAAAGGAAATAAAGTGAATTCTATATGAAGAACCTAAAGTAAATGCGTCAATCAAAGGATGCCAACTGAAAACTTTTGTATGCGTGCTAACCTTAATCTGCTTAGCAAAATCGTTTGACTAGAAGCAAATGTGCCATGAAGAGACATACATGCGACCATGATACAGAAAAGACCTCTCAAGTGCACATGAATAACTGTCTTCAGCAACCTGAAAAAATGAAGCAATGACACATTAACTCTTGCAAGTTGGGACTGTTGGTTTTAGATCTATGCACGAAACCGAGCAAATAGTTGTAGTAGTACTTGCCTCGTCTGGAGAAAGTCTAAAAACTGTCTGCAAATGACCTGGCTTTTGATGAACTACAGTGGGACCTTGTTTATCCAAGGAAACCCTTTTACGAGCATCAACCTCAGCAGAGTTATTTAGAGCCCTAAATCACATAAATGTTTACTATGCCAGAAAAATCTTAACATTGCTTATCAATTTTATACTATGAGTAAAAAAACAAAAGAATTGGGAAGCACAAGATACTGCATCGGGGCCTAGTATATTGGAATCTTAAATGATAGCTAGCAGCAGTTCAAAGAAGAACTACCAGCTAACCAGCATAATGAACGTAACACAAAGGCACTACTGTAGTTTCTCTTATGTTGTCCAAAAGGACAAAGTAAAATAATGAAGCAAGTGGCTGAAACAAGAAAAGATTGTTCCAACATTCTAATTTGCACAAGTAACACAATAAAAATTTCACACTTTGCAGTATTAATAATAAGACCAAGGTTGTAGAGAAGCCAAAAAAAGTAATTAATAAAGAAATAGAGCGAGATTTTGACCCGGAGGAACTCTCGTGAACCTTGATTGCCTTAATATGGAGACACACGTGACAATACAAAAGGCATAACAAGATAATTGAAAATAAAATTAATTTCAGAAATCAAGTGCTTTGTAGAAATCACTTACCTGGCCTGATGTGCTGTCAAGCGTATACCAAATTGGTCCACTCCGCCCTTCAGAGTCAACTGGAACAATAATAGAACCAATAACTGTGTTTTTCCATATAATTTCACTTTATAGTAGTTCCAGCTAAGCACAATATCTGTTATGAATTCTTGAGAACAGAAAAAGGGGAAAATATTAGTAAAGTGCAAGAGCACACTGTTGATGTAATCAGCATAGTTGCTCCTAACTTTTTTTTCCACAACATAAAGTGCTTTCTATGCAATCCATGATAATTTCAAAAGATCCAAGATTTCCTTATGTTCCAAGGCATTATGTGCTATTGACCAAGAGGTCCAGACTATTAACATACATGCAATATGGTGAAAGTACCTAAGAAAGATAACCTACATCTGGAATATCTTACCAGCATTATAGATGTAGATTTTATTGGGAAAATATTATGCATACCAAAAAGATTTCTTCCGCTTCAGATGTAATCTAAGTTGACCTGCATGAACAAAAAGATAGGTTGCCTACTACACACAATGGCAAATTATATAGCCAAAAAGAAAAATTAAATTTTGCATAGCTGTGTTGAACTCTACAATTCTACCTAAACAACCCAACATTGAGCGGCCATCTGGATCTAAAAGATCAGAACTTCGCTTCTTTAGTCTTCCATCAAAAATTCTAGATGGATTTAATGAAAGTGATAAGATTAATCAGGAGAACTATTAACAATATAACATAACACAAAAGGAACTCAAGGAAAATTATTCAGCAAGGCTATGCATATGAGCATCACATCCACGTATATGGATTGGGAGGTCTGCCACTTTGGTGAGCAATCAGTAAGCATAAAATTGACCAATGGCCAGCCAAGCAGAGGCAAGAGTCAATCGACACCCCTGCTGAGAGAGAGAGAGACCTAGATGGGCGAACCCCATGGAGCCCACTGCAGGGCGCAGGCTGCCTGGCTCGCCACCCGCACCAAGCCACAATCCAGCATGCTACTACTGTGTGATCTCCTCGTACTACTCCACCCTATAAACTTCAAATGATCATGCATGTCAACAAAATCTAGGTGGATTGCTTGTTCATGAGATGGAGAATTCATGAAGTATGCATGCAAGGGTGGATTTCAAATCATTCCAATGTGTTTATTTGGGTGAGGAATTGGTAGAACTCACTCTTCTAAATCATGGAGAGGCAGCCAAATCAGTGGGGGCACGACGAGGGACGAGTACGCTGCCTCTGGATCCACCCATCTTCATGCTACTCGATCCAACCGTCCCTAGCCACAACCCCACCAGATACATTGGTTCCTGTCGGCTAAAGTTAAGGAAGACATAAATCCAAAGTGGTAGGAACCGACGTGGTGGGAGACGTGTCACACTTGCCATCAATTGCAGTCTGTAGAGAGGAAAGTTCTCCAAGGCGATGGGCTCGATGCCCGTGAGTTGCCGTTGCTTCTCGTGCTCGATGAGTGAGGTCAGCCCCCAGTGGGCCATGGCGTCCAACACGGCAGCGGAGATGGCTGAGGCAGCATCAATAGAGACCACGGCCATGAAGGAGAGGTAGACCACGGAGGGGATGGTGTTGTCGTGAGACTGGGAGAAGGGGCGACAGAAGCGGCAATGCGAGATGCTGGGGGAGGTGGTTGTAGGATCAAGGATAAATGACTAGAGGTGGGTGAATAGGAGGTTCTAAAAATTCTTGCCTTCTAAAACTAATTAGCACAAATAATAACTAGGCAAGTTTTTTATACAATTTAAACCTACACAATTTTAGTAGCTAAGACACTACTAGCACAAGTCTCCACAATAATATCACTAGCACAAATTAATATGACAATCACAATATGTTAGAAATATAAGTGCGAAAAGAAGAGACAAAGAATCAAACACTTGACACACGATGTTTTTACCATGGTATTCGAAAACTAATCGGTTTCTTCTAATCTACGTTTAGGAAAACACAAACACCTTAGATCAGCTCCACGAATTAAAATCACTCCTCGGTCACTAGTAGTTGTCCTTCCTCCACTCTGGAGGTGGTAGACGCCAAACCACTCACAAGATGATGCCGGACTTCTTCACAAGCTTCTTGAAGAAGTCACCTCAAAACTCCAGTCAAAGCCGTCTAGGTACTAACAAGCACCAAGAGTAACAAACCACAGCTTCGCTTGACGACCATCAAGTGCCAAAAATCAATCTAGGTTGAATATGCACTTGAATTGGCTCAACTACCTCAAATAAATGCACAAGTAAAATTGAGGTATAGAAAATATGCTCTATTACTCAAAGATGTTTAATGAAATATCTAGTCTATTCCTTGAGCTGGTGGGGAAGTATTTATAGCTCCCACCAACCAAAATTAGCGTTGCATAAAAGAATACTAGAAAATCAGGCAAAACGGTAGTATTGTTGTGTAGTTTGTGGAACTACTGCGTCTCTACTGTAGCAACAATAATGGCTATGTTTGAGCATTAGAACTAGCCGTTGAAATAAAATGTAGTACTATCGCTGTTGAAATCACGATAGTTTTAAAATTTTACGCGGTACTTCCATTTGCTTCGAGGCCAAAATTTGGTCCTTTCTGAAAAAATATACCACCCAATTCTCGGAGCTTCTGAGATCCAGTAATTTCGTTTCAAGAGTACAATCATACCGCTTTGCGGTAAGTTTCACCATTTAAATCTAGATACTACCGTTTTCAAAGAGACTAAGTCTATCAAAGGGGTGTTCTCTGAAAAAAAACGTATCGCTCAAAGTGTTGGTACTTCTGGGTTCCAGTAGTACCATTGAACACACCAGTACTTTCGGATTCTGGTAGTACCGCTAAATATACACCATAGTTTTGATTTTCCTGACAGAGCACAACTGATTTTCAATTTTAATTCTAAGTGCATGTATGATCCTAAATTTGCTATGATCCCTCTTAATAGTACGACATTTAACCTATAATCCGATCTTTCAACCTTTTTCTTAAGATCGGTAAAATAAAAAAGGATCATACACTACTTGTACCTTTCTCTCGAACTATCTTGAGCCTCTTATTGACCCTTAGCATGCATTTCAACTTGTCATATTCACCGTTAGGTACTAACCTTTTAAATACTCAATAAATAAATTAGTCCCATATTTATAGGCTGTCATTGCTTACTAAAACTATTTTTAGATGTCTAGATGCTTTTAGTGGTGTCGACGGTAGCACGGTGGAGGGGGCAACAACAGCGTGAGAGGCTAGGGGAGTGAGTGGTGACAGCGCAATATTTGGGGAGGGAGTAGTGGAGGCAACGTGTGGGGAGGGGGGAGGGGCAGCGATGTCGTGAGATTTGAAAAAGGTGTGATGGCGGTTTATGAGGAGGATGTGCGGGACAGAAGTAGGATGCGGTGACCATGACTAGTTTGCTAGGGATTTTAATTTGGGAAAAATGAGAGACACGGAAGGGGAAGCGCAAGATGGGTCCACACATTGGCACGCTACTTTTTGAGAAAGAGGAGGAGAGAGATAAAACACTGGTGTTGAATCATCACTGCCAACTTCTCTTTTTAAATAATAAAAATTAGATCAATATTTCGCTAATCCAGTACATCAACCTGACAACCGCATAGGCGCCTACACAAATTTTACACACCGCCCCACTGAGCCACTCGCAACGCAGCCCCAACGAGAGAAAATGCCATAATACAATTTATACAGGGAGCGTGAGGGGTGCACCAACCCTTTGGGAATGGAGCTAGTCAGTGCCGCAGCTCCGAGAAGCGGAGGCTACCGAGCAACCAACCGTACCAGGCCAAGCACTGGTCACCTCCTGTGTACTTAAGGCCGGCCGTAAGTGAACGCTACCAACAGAAAGCGCTGGGTAAAGGTGACTGTGAGGTGAAGGCGAGAAGCCCGTGAGCTGCTGCTGCGGTGGGAGGGAGGAGAGAGTTTGGGCGTTTCTTGGGTGCGGCCATGGACGCCTACGAGGCGACCAAGGTGGTGTTCTCCCGGATCCAGGCGCTGGACCCGGACCACGCCGCCAAGATCATGGGGCTGTTGCTCATCCAGGACCACGGCGAGAAGGAGATGATACGCCTGGCCTTCGGCCCCGAGGCACTGCTCCAGAGCGTCATGGCCAAGGCGCGCAAGGAGCTCGCCGTGGGAGTGCCCCTGGCGTCCGGCCCCGGGACGCCGACCGCCGTGGCGGCCGGGCACCCGCCGTTCATGCTATCGCGGCAGAACTCCGGCCGCGGCGCCGCGTCATCGCCGTCGCCGCTGTCGGTGTCCTCGCCGTCGTCGTGGGCTCAGGCGCCGGTGTTCTCGAGGAGCAACAGCATGAGCAATGGCGTCGCGGCGGAGGAGATGGTGGGGACTGGGGAGGAGCTGGTTAGCCCGGTGAACAGCGCGGCTACCGCGGCGCCCTTCTTTTCCCAGGCCGGGGATGCGCTCCTGGACGACTTCCAGCTGCAGGAGCAGCTCGCGTTCCTCAACGACGGGGGCATGAACCCGGCGCACCAGCTCCCGGCGTTCGACGGCGGGGAGTGCCGGAGCCCCGGTCCAGGCGACGGCGGCGGGATGTTCCCGTACGGCCTCAGCTGGGCCAACGGCGGCCCCGGGCACCGCCGGAGCGCGTCGGTGAACGAGCTCTGCCTCGGCGGTCTGGGCGGCGACGGCTTCGGGTGGAAGCCATGCCTCTACTACGCGCGCGGGTTCTGCAAGAACGGCAGCAGCTGCAGGTTCGTCCACGGCGGCCTCCCCGACGACGCCGCCACGCTCGCCGGTGCCAAGATGGATGCCACCGCCGCTGAGCAGCAGCAGTGCCAGGACTTCCTCCTCCGCTCCAAGAGCCAGCGCCTCGGCCCCGCCGCCTTCCCATATTCCCCCACCGGCTCCCTCCCCGGCTCGCCCTCCGCCGCCAGCAAGTGCCTCAGCTTCCTGCTGCAGCAACAGCACAACGACAACCAAAGGTACTACCGCCCTTTTCGAGCCCCCAACTCCAACAAGCTTGAAGCATACGCTCCAAAGTTCCATCCTTTTTTACCCTGCGCGCGTGCAGAGCTGCGGCCGCGGCCGCGCTAATGCTGGGCGGCGGCGACGAGGCGCACAAGTTCATGGGCCGGCCGCGCCTGGACCGCGCCGATTTCGCCAGCATGATTAACCCGGGGTCGCGGCAGATTTACCTCACCTTCCCGGCCGACAGCACGTTCCGCGAGGAGGACGTCTCCAACTACTTCAGGTGTGTGTACGCACATGCTAATGTGATGCTTCTTTCATGGCGGAATAGCTGGAACGCGATCTGATGGACGCTTGTTGTTCTTGGCAATGCGCTGCAGCATCTACGGGCCAGTGCACGACGTGCGCATCCCGTACCAGCAGAAGCGCATGTTCGGGTTCGTCACCTTCGTGTACCCGGAGACGGTGAAGCTGATCCTGGCCAAGGGCAACCCGCATTTCATCTGCGACGCCCGTGTGCTCGTCAAGCCCTACAAGGAGAAAGGCAAGGTCCCCGACAAGTACAGGCAAGCATGCATATTAACCTGGTTGCTTAACTTGTTTCTTGCCTTTTGCTTCTTGCAACAGCAACAGCATCCGTTCATGCAATTAACCAGGTTGCTCCTCGCTTGGCAGGAAGCAGCAGCAAGGTGACTTCTCCGGCTGCCCGACGCCCACCGGGCTAGACGCCAGGGACCCATTCGATCTGCACCAACTCGGTAAAAATAGGTGGTCTGTAGGAGCACTCAGATTTTTTAATTTTAGGGATTCGGAGCACTTATAATTTTTTTTTTTTGGTATGGGGATCCATTGCATAAGATAAACGTCCCATATTCATTTTTTTGGAGGGTACAGGGATCTAACGTCCCAGATTCATTTTTTTGAGGGGTACAGGGGTATTCAACGTTCTAAAATCTGAGTGTTTCCAACAAATAAAAAACACTCGTGCTCCTTAGCACTTCCCGTAAAAATATTCCATCTTTACCTGCATGAAAGTCTACAATGATATTTGCTTGATCTGTGACGTGGTGCGTTAGAACGAACTAGCGCTGATGATGTTTTTTGCGTGGTGCTTGTCAGGTGCGAGGATGCTGCAGCACTCCAATAGCGCGAACGAGCTGCTGCTGCGGCGGAAGCTGGAGGAGGAGCAGCAGGCCGCCGAGGTGCAGCAGGCTGTCGAGTTCCAGAGCCGCCGCCTGATGGGCCTCCAGCTGCTCGACCTCAAGTCTCGTGCCGCAGCCGCAGCTGCAGCCACAACAGCAATGACGTTGCCAACGCCCATCGCCAATGCCTTCGCCACCAGCCAGCCCATCGCTACCACCGTGGTCGAGTCGCCACCTGAGTCTGGTATGCATTACCGTGATCGAACTGCCCAATTATCTGTCAGTAAAACAAGTTCTTGCAGATGCCACTGATCGTGGTAATATCTCGGGCCTTAGCAGGTGAGCAACTGAAGGGGAGCGCTGGCTTCGCTGCGGAGAGCAAGGCGGTCAACGGAGGAGGCGATAAGGAGGAATCTGCTGGCGAGGCAAGCCCGAACGCCGATAGCGACCAAAGGTAGATTTAACTGCACTAAACACAACGTCATCATCATTCTGCCTGATTTTTATTCTCAGACTTAGCTTTCATGATCTGATATACGAAGTTGAAAGGTTGCAGCTGCTTCAGTGGCTCAAAGCTTCATTATTGTTTCTGCCATGCATATTGTGCAGTGCGGAGCACAATTTGCCGGACAGCCCGTTCGCTTCCCCAACCAAGTCGGCTGCATTTGCTCACGACGGTTTCAGCGATACTGAGACGGAGATCGCTGCAAGTGGCTGCAGTGCATCCCATGTTGGTGTCAGCACCGGCACTAACCATCTCCTGCCCTCTGCATTGGACATCCCTTCTCCGAGACCCTACTTCTTCCCCATGTCCAGGTACGATGATATTCTACTACTTTTCGCGGTGTTGATTAAATTGGACATTTTGTGTTCTATATATGAGTGAAATGATTCGGTGAATGCAATGAGCAGGCTGTCCTCCGATCACGGAGCGATCGGGATGTAAAGTTCTCCGCGATGGGAGTGATACCCCCAGCCTAATCATAGTAAGCACTTAGACCTTCCTTTATTCCCACTATGCTTCACAAATATTAAGCCTTTCACCTATCTAATTATGCTGTCCTTTCTTTTTTGTTTTCTTTCAACTCCTTTTGCTATTTGTTGTTGTGACAGGAAAGAAAGTGAAATGTGTCAGCATAGTGTTAGCTCCCTTTTCTTTTTTTGTTGCCCCTTTTTCGTGGATAGCTCTATTAAACCACAAGAGAAGAAGATGCCATTAGCCTCGACTGAGAAAAGCAGCAGCAGCAGCAGCAGCAGATGCAGTGTTGTGAGATATATAAATATATACAAGTAATCTAGTGTTACTCTAATTATATTAGATAGTACTTAGCAGTTACTACTACTACCACCATCAACACAATTGATGCTACCAAGTTCTTTCATGTGCTACTGCAACCACCAGCTCTAGGTTTACTAAACGTGAGGTTAATCCAGAAGGCTAGTACCAGCCACAGATCACACGTTACACTAGTACCACCTGCAAGCTGCAAGGAGATGCATATATTGTAGTGGACAAGGGCAGCCCAGAGGCTCGAGAAGAGCACATGGCCATGGCAGTGGTCTCTGAAGTAATTTACATGTGCAAGATCGCATGCTCCTACTTGGCCATGTTGTCTTATCAAGAGAACAGTCTGATCTTACCTCAGCCAGTGTGGTATCCCCCCCCCCCCCCCAGCAGTAGCAGGTCACCGGTACAAAGGATGCCATTTCTTGTTCTCTTTTTATTTTCATCTTGTTGAATCAATCTACTGTAGTAGTGTTAGTCCACAGCTCTATAGAAAGAAAGAAAATTATCCAAGTAATTTGCCCCTCAATTACTCTGCTTCCATGGATGCTCTTCCAGCTTTCTACTGTGTTTAGTTGTAGAGAATACGAAGTTACATGGCATTTCTGAATCATTGCACAACAAATGTGATCGATCTTGGGACTTGTTTTAATTAAGCATCGTGTAATGTGCTCTCTCTGTGGTGCACCTTGACGCCAACTTGTTGCATGGTCCATGTGCCGCAAATCTTGAAAGCAAAGCTGACATGAATCACGCGAGGCATGCACCGTAGGACAAGATAGAATGATTATTGCCAGATTTGTCTTATATTTGCCTTATGAGTAACACTGGGTCGATTCTTCAAGCGTGCACATTGGTATCTGATGATCGCGATGTCTATCAAGTTTTGGACTCCTTGGCTCGTTTCAGTACAGGAAGTACTAATACGTGAGTGTTTTTTGGACCGGCTCGAAGAAGTGAAATAATCACATACTACTAGTAAAACTTGTACTGGAAAGTACAAACACGCTCTGTGTAAATCATTGCCCGTATCAACGGCAGGGAGACACGTCCTATACCTATACATACACGCACTGGAGTTGACATGCACTATCTTCTCATGCCCGTATGTTTCACGCAGGGAAGCTTTACTACAACTACGTAATGTACGTATGGTAGATCAAGGAGTTTTTGGTGGATTTGGTGGTTTTTATACCTGTATTTGCAAGAATAGCGGTCATTGCGCGCAAATTGTAGAAATGTCCTATTCACCACCGCGCGCCAACGCCTTGGGTGACCTATGCGCTCGGCCGCACGTCCAACATGCGGCAGCGCCCTCAATCGCATGGCCACCGTGCGGCGGCCAATTAGTTAGGATAATTAGGGTTTAGGTAATTGTAATTAGGGATTTTATTTACATATACTGCTTATTCGATTTTTTATATTTCTGATATACGATTTTTTTTTGAAGGATCCTTGTATAGTGAACCTGATTGTGTAATTTTTTTCAAAGTTATACATGTTTCAAAATTGTCTAAAAAATAAAGGGTTTATGTCTTAGAAAATCAGATATCAGGTTTTCGAAAATAGGATTTTATGATTTCATATGACTTGAAATGTGGGAAGTTTAATACAGCATGAGTAGTGTAGGTGAGAGACAGTATCTAGGTACCGATGTGACCCAACGAGGAAGTTTTGCGCAGTGACATGATTCAATGAGGCAGCTTTGCGCGGCAACATGACCCAACGAGGCAACTTTGTAGATCGACGTGACCCGACGAGGTAGCCTTACATAGCGACGTGACGCACACTACAGCAAGATTCATCCTCAAGGCCACTGCCTTATGGACGCGAATTTACATCAACCTAATTGGACTTCTGTCGCGTTCGCCCCTTTGGCTTGACGTATAAGTACTACCCCTTCTGTAGTGACCTTTCATGCAATACCTATCACCATCATATGGCAAAGCAAAAATGGAGGAGATCAGCCAACTAACAAGAGTTGCTATAGCCCGCAATGAGCAAAGCACCTGTGCCAGGAGATCACCTCCCCGCATGATGTCCCTCCCCCCACATAGCTCCAACCCTTACCATGACACTCCCATCGAGTATTCCCCGCAAGGCCTGCTTGAGGGGGAGACGTAGACCCTCTGCTGGTGTAGGGACACATACAAGTTCTTCAAGTCGAAGCAGCGACTGAGTCTGGACATGTGTTATTGGGTTACCCTAACTGGTTACCCTAACTATGCTTGGGATTACCCTGACCGGCATTAGGACACTGGGTGGTACTGCCAGCCGGTAAAGACCGGTTACATTATATTCCTCTTACATTTCTCTTCGGAAGCACGAACTAACTATCTCTCCAATCTACCTGTAGTCTCCAGATCCGCTATGCGTGTTATGCAAACGGATCGACCGATAGATCCATCCACACAACTAGTGGCGTCTTGCCACGCAACGAAGAGCATAGCGAAGTGCGAAAGGACGGCTAAGGCCAGGGCTATTGGTGAGAACTACAACGCCGAACTTGAAAGGAAAGGTAAATGGTTCCGATCCACACAGTAGATTAGGTAATTCCATAGTAGCTGCCTCAGCAGGTCACGTTGGTTTGTAAAGCTGTCTCATTGGGTCATGTTGTTACGCAAAGCTGTCTTGTTGGGTCATGTCGGTACCCAGATAGTATCTCTCACCTATAGTACTAATGTCATATTAAACTTTACACATTCTAAGTCATATGAAATCACGAAAACCTAAAATTTGATTTTCGAAGACATAAACCTTTATTTTTTAGACAATTTTGAAACATGTAAAACTTTAAAAAAAATTAGACAGTCGAATCTACAATACAATAATTCTTAAAAAATCGTAATTTTTAAAACTCATTTACTATAAAAAAAATTCCTACAAACGTCTACTTAAATGATCCGCCGAAAACTCGTACATCGATCATGGTCTGACCCGGGTACTCTTGGGTGGAAAGGTGGCACGAGAGGTGGGCCCACGGAAGGGGACCCACCCTGTCAGGCTTAGTCACACCCATGTGGCCTGTGCCAGTGCGCCCCAGCCTTCATCAAATCTAACAGCGACGGTACGTGCCTTGGCCCGGTCCGCTGCCCCCAACTCGTACCGATTTTTCGCAGGCCAGCATGTGCATGCTCCACACACAAGCAGCGTGGCATTGTAAGTTGTTGTGGTACTACGACGAGTAGACTAGCTAGTACTACATGTTTTTTCACCTTTATTTTCCATTTTTCTTCGCGCTTTTGAAGGCAAAATGCTGTAACGTTTAGGTTGTGTTACTGTCTGTCTGATGCTGCCACGTGAGGGCCATCGTCCATGCGCAGCATCTGTTCTTGAAATTTGTCAGTGTGATTTATCACTGTACAAGTCAAACGCCACATTTGTAATTGTACAGTTGCGCTACTACTACGAATTGCTTTATTTAGCAGTGTTCAGTCGCCGTTTTTAAGCTGGTTTATAATTTATTTTATACTATAGTAGTTTAAAATGTACTATAGGTGCTATTAGTTTTTTCAACGTGATTAAATTTAAAAAAATTAAATATATATATTATCACAGATAATAATAAGGATAAATACAAAACCTAAAAAATCAAAAATAAAATAAAATTAAAAAGTTACAAGCGAAAAGACAGAAGTTGAAACTCCAATAACGGGGGCTAAGCTGCCAAAATGTCCGCAAAAAGAACTTTTGAAACGTGAGGGCTCGGTCCCAAAACTTTCCTGACAGAGCTTTACACTGTAGACTGCCGAGGCTCATAAACTAAAGCCTGTAAAGTTGTCTGAAGCCTGAACATGCACAGACAATTGTTAACCAATGAACAAAAGGTGGGACACAGCACGTAAAGCAGGGCTCAAACACCAAGATGCTAGGGAATAAACAAACGCACCGAATGATTAAACAAGCAGGAAACCTCACGGCATAACACAAAGGGGCTCGATGCAATTTGGTCGACGATCACCTCCTGCACGCGGTGGTGCAGTCAAATCCGAAGCGAAGACCAATAGATCTCGTAGCCACAGCCGACTGCTAATCTGTAGTGATGGAGCATAGAACTATAGATCGGCATTGCCCAGTAGTAGTACTGCTAGTAGCATCTCACTAACTCATAGCTGTGTCTTGCACAGTGACAAGACACAGCCTGCTACTAGCAATAATAACCTATCCACCCATTATGCGAGTGCATGCTCTTGTTTCAGGACAAGCAGGACGAGAAGGACGCTAGCTCCCACGGACACCGGGGCCCCACGCCTCGGCCCGGGCCCACGTGTGACCCTCCGTCCCGCACCTGTGCCCACAGTTTTTGCGCCAACCATGCTGCTGGACAAAGCCGGCACTGGTTAGAAATAGTCTAAAAAAAGAAGCATAATTTATAAACACCATGAAGACCTTAGCGGAGCGTGTTCAGAATAATGATAGTTTCTGATTTTTAATTAAAATTTTATTATAATTTACTTTTTTTATTATAGCTGAGTTAGTTTTTTAGGTATAATTAAATTTAAAAAATAGAAAAATAGAAAAAACATGTTAGCCTATCATGGACAATGCAAAGGAATACGGAAAAAAAGAAAATACAAAAAAAAGCCTAAAATATCTTTAAAAATAGAAAAAAGATAAATTACTGAATAGTGAAAAAAAAAATGAAGCTGAAAAAAAAACCAAGTTGAACAGGGCCTAATCTTTTGAAAAAAAAAGATCCAATAATATTTATAAGTCTGTTGCTCTGTAGGTTTAGTTATGTTTAACCTGTTTGGATATATGACCCGGGGAATAAACCTGATTGAATCTAGGCATGCGAACAGAGTCCGATCTAACAATTGATATCAAAGCTCAGGCACCTAACATCTCATTGGACCTCATGGTTGTAGAAGTGTCCAACCAATATGAGAGGGGGGAAATTTTTAGGAATAGATCCACGTTGGTTGTAGAAAAGAAAGAAACCCAACTTATAAGTGTGTGAGAGACCTTACCAATTGAACTAATCTAAGGAAGAAACATAATTTATAAGTGTGAGAGAAATCTTACTTATTAGACTAGTCTTTTAAAAAAAGAAGACCTAGTATTACTTATAGGCTTAATTGTGTTTAGCTAATTTAGACTTACAATCTAAAAAATAAATAGTTAGATCTAAACATATCATCAAGTTCTGATCTAACAGGCACTCTTGAGTTTTGTTTTGTTTTCCCGGGCAAAGCAAGGAGACCATGCAACTCACAGATGCACGCTATGCAAGAGTGCATGATAGTGGGGTAAGATAAGCAAGGTGACGACTAGTCTAGTTGGCGTGGCTGCGGCAGCGGGTGCATGTGCCCATCTCCCGTTTGCCTCCCCAGATTGCCCCCGCAGCATTTGTCATACTGGCACGTGGATTGATCCGATTTATATTAACTTCTAAAACTTATTTTTCTATAGTATCTTAAAAACTATATGTCTTTTTAAGATAATATCTACTAGTCGATTGAAGTATATATTATGATTTCATTTATATCAACTGAAATCGTACACGTGTTTCTCTTTCCGTACGGCTTTCTACAGGATGTTATTATTTATAAGCTAAAGCAAAAAGTTATTACCGAAAGTTAATATGAACGGACCCTAAGATTATATTAGGATGAACCATCCATCACCTCGCCTTGCACTGAGTTATTTAAACTTGGCTGGGTTCTTTTTTCTGCGGCTGATGGTTTATAGCTGTAGCTGATGACTTTTGGTCTTAATAATGTTTGTGTAAATGTATTGAATATCGATAAGCCAATAACACGTTTCAAAAAATTTGTTCTGATAAATCAATTCGAAAGACATAAAAAAATTTTATTTATTTGTTACGGGTAAAAACCATAATCTCAGTTCACTGCAGCTAATCTTGTGCGTGCATGCCCAGCCTGCCGCTCTGCGCCATCGCTGTGCACAGCACTGCCGCCTCCTCTCACGCGCAAGCGGGAGATCGATACACGCACGCGTGCCGCGACAGCGTGAGAATTTTCGTGTGAGCACAGCGCGCCGAGCGAGGGAACAGCCGCGTCGCACCCGACCCAATCGGACGGCGGGAGGGAGGCTACGTATTTACGGAGTACGACCGATGGTACGGAACACCATGCATGCGTAGCTGTTCTCAAAGCGTCGCGCACGTGTCCGTGTCCTACTCGTTCAGGAGTACTTTTTGGTCCGATCTCGTATGTGCGCGTGTATAGAACACGAGTCTCTTGCTGATCTTGTTATTGGCAAGCTGACGCTCGTACTTCTATTGGATGGATTATAATTCACATAATCAAAATTGAGGGCATCTATTTTTTCGGTCCTTCGACTGTGCCATCCATCACCTCCACAGTTTGAGCTTTCAATTAGAAAATCCAAAACTTTCTACTTAATAAATTCAAACTTTCAACCGAATCTATAAGCTTTTAGCTCGAAGTAGAGATGCGTAGCAATAAGGAATAGACTTAGAGTCACTCAAGAGAGTGTGACTGGTGTCTTTGGCAGGGATCAGTGACATTTTGCATGTGTATGCATATTTAATGTTACAATAATCAGCGTTAAGCAATAATTAAGATAAGTAGAATATAACTATGTGGTAGAGTATTGTATTTAATAGGTAATAGCTAAGAGATTGTATTAAAATGGGTAACAGCTAAGTGGGATCGATCAAGAATTGAGTATGTTGTTAGAGGTTGAATTTGAAAAGTTATAATGGTGAGAAGAGATAGAAAACACATGGTTCGGTGGGCAGCCGATGTGTACTAAATTATAAGTTCGAGGTAGGTCGACCATAGTGCATCGGTGTATACGTGAGCAATATACTTTAATATCATATAAGTTAATAAGATTGTCGCACATATAATCAACATATTGTTTTAAGATTAAATAGAGATACGTATGTATACATATATTTTGAAAAATGATAACTATTGGAGGGATGATATGGATATATAGCTACATGATACATGTATTACAGAGAGTGTTTATGCTTTTAAGGGGGTATTCGGAATGACATTGGCTTATGATTTTTTACTGTAGCTGACTTATTTTTTACTGTAGTTGAGTTGACTTATTTGACATAATTAAATTTAAAAAATTTAAAAATAGAAAAAATATATTAGCCCATCACGGACAATACAAAGGAATACGAAAAAAATAGAAAAGGCAAAAAAGCCCAAAAATCAAAAAACCAGAAAAAGACAAAATTACTTAATAGTGAAGAAAACATAATCCAGAATCAGAAGCTGGCTTTAAATTGTAATGAGCGGTGCCTAAGAATATCAATTCGTCTAGCTCATACTTCAATACATTTCTCAAATTGTATTTTCCTTCAAGTTTCTGTTGTTATTTTCAATATTTACAATATAGTAAAATCCTAAATAGGTTATAAGATATGTAAACATATTTTTAAACATATAAGTATATTATTTTAAATTAAATTTTTTAAATAAATCTAACTGTGTAAGGGGATGATTGGAATAGCGATAGATTTTGGCTTTTGCTGAAAAAACACTGTAGCTGACTGAAAAAACACTGTAACTGAATTGGTTTATTAAGTATAATTAAATGTAAAAAATTTAAAAAAAACCGAAAACAAAAAACGGAAAAAAGTGTAAGTAAATTTTTTAAAAAAATAAAAAAACTAAAAAAATAATTTTACTGTAGTAGGTACTGTAGCTACAGTACCTACTACAGTGTTTTAATCGCCCCCATTCAACAATAAGAAGCTCTTCTGAGTGGGGCCTAAATATAAGGGCCACCCCTCTAGTTATACAGCAACTCAGCCTTGGATAGCAGTATTTCACCCGGGTGTGTCGAATTTTGTTACGACGGTGGATTCACGTGTAAATATCATTGGTTATAGGGTCTCAGTGGTACACGTAGCAGCAGCACAAAGAAAATGGAATCAAAATGTTTCTGCAGGACGTACCGACAGGAGATCCCCATGGCGCCGACCAAATTCGAATGGTTATCCGGAAGTAGTAGCAGTGGAGTGGACCAGGTTGGATTAGGCCCGCGGGAAACCATTAATTACGGGGCTACTTGCTCACTCAGCATCCCGGGTCGGTCCGTCATTAAAAGAAACCGAAACCGGAAGGTGTCGGTAATAAATCTGTCCACCGACCCAACGTCGTATCCGATGTTTGCTCGCTTGTTTTGTGAAGCGTTGCAGGCAGGTCTCAGGTTTCGAGGCAGCATTGAAGATGATTTTGGGTGAAATTAAATTTTTATTTTTGCTTGGTTCGGTTTGGTTCGTAAACTCGATTCTAAAAATAATTTTAAACTATCAATAAAATAATATCAAATTAAATTATATTAATTTTTAAAAAAACTTGATAAAACAAAGAGCTCCTCGGTATCAACCTCTATACGAGACCGTGCCCCGCTCGCGCGCCTGTCTGCTTCTACGCCTGCGCGCACGACGGCGGATTCCTTCCGCGGCACGGTGGTTTCTCTCTCGCCGGTTCCAAGCGGCAGCGGCAGCGGAGCGGAGTGGACTAAACTGTTGTTGTTTTCTTTTTCACTTTCCTCGGGGCGGGGTTTCGTGTGGCAGTGCCCTGGCCATTTTGGCGTGGTCTCTGGTGTCGTGTACGTGAATGCACTCGTAGTAGCAGCGTTGTGACGGCTCGCACGACTGCAATGTTTGGAACTGCTCGTAAAAAGGACACTTTATCCTGGTTTTTTTTAACTCGGTCCCTGGGTCAGCAAATCCTGTCGAGATGTACCGAGCCGGCTGACCGCATCAACGATTTAATTAGCGTTAATCATACTTCAACTAGTGCTAATCATAACTAATAAGTGCTAATGATGCTTAAGTAGTAGTAATAATAGTGCCTAAGCTAATCATGCAATAACGGCACCTTGTCCTACCGAGTCGGGGATCCTCGGCAGATCCTCCTCCTATCGAGTCGGAATTGCTCGGAAGGTGGTGTTGAGCTGTGGTGATTCAATAGAATCTATGGAGTTACTATAGCGTGATAAACGACATATGTTACATGCTACGGCCGATGAGAGGGTTAGATTTACAAAAACAGACATGTAAAGGTTAAATTTGAAAAAAAAATATTTACAGTGCCATTCATATAAATAGTTTCAATGTTTGCCGTCGTTCCATCTATGTGCTCCACTAACCGCTTGGGTTGCGTAGGACCGTCACTAGGACCATGCCCTATGTACATTTTAGTGTCCCACGATGTAAAATTGAAGCACATGTCTAGAGAACTCTTTGCATGTTTTGTACTGTAAGTATTTGTTTTTCAAATTTGCCCATTTGATGTCTCTTTTTGCAATTCTAGCTTCATTCCTAAGCTCGGCAGACACAGCAGTCAACACGTGTTTTTTGCTGCTCCCTAGACGAGGCAGGTGACACATGGTTTTTGTCACTCCACCACTATGCTTCGGTTGCTGGAGTGCGATTCCCCGCAATACATAAAAGGATGTGTCAGTATCTATACGAAATTTAAAGTAAAAGAATGTCTCAATGTCTGTATAAAATATACATTAAAAGTTATGTAAAAGAACGTGGTAGCATTATGACTAAATTTAATTTAAATCACACAAAAATTTGTATTACAGAACATTATTTCATTGAGAGATACATTGCACGACATGTCGGTCTTACAAAGCATAAACGAGCACACAAGTGAAGGTACCACGAATCGCCACATCTACGGGGCAACCAATGTAGTGAACCTATTCAAGCAGTTCCTCATATAATGCCCTTATTTTGCATAGCCTGCACTTTTATGGTCTCACTTGTTGGCCACGTTAACTGTCACCCATATTATTGTGAATTCGGAAGGATTGGTGTCTTCTGCGCTTGGGTTGCTTCAGTGCGTCGTTCAACACCCATTTCACTTCCTCGTCCAAAAATTCCTGTAATGCATGTCCACCTCATAGGAGTTGATAACCAAAGGTGTCCACCTCATAAAAGTTGAACTAAGCGCTTCAAGTTCCACACAAACGATGGATATTGTAGCAC
This sequence comes from Melocanna baccifera, assembly GCA_036346265.1. Taxonomy (NCBI): domain Eukaryota; kingdom Viridiplantae; phylum Streptophyta; class Magnoliopsida; order Poales; family Poaceae; genus Melocanna; species Melocanna baccifera. The sequence continues at coordinate 15,209,239 of CM070693.1, forward strand.
TCCGAAACGTACTACGTACCATTGGTCTCTTATATATCACCGCACCAGGATTGCTTGCAATCTCTATGTACTGCCCCAAGCGACGTTGTCAACCACCTTTTTCAACGCCAAGAAACACTCCCCAAAGCTCCAGTAATCGTGGCTGGTATCGTCTTGATGACAAGTTTCTTTCTGCTTATCTCCTTGTCAAATGCATCCCGTACGCATCTCCTGAACTCAGGAAGTCCCGTCTCCTTCAGCCCCATAACCCGAATTATGGTCCATTCACAATTTTGAATGTCCGCCTTGTACAACCCGTCCCATACGACACCCTCCACGTACAACAAGAACAAATGTTCTATATCCGATATCACATACCTAACACCAATGCAGAAGAAATCCACTTATTTCAAACAATACTAAATACAACTAAACAAAATACAAAATAATCATGCATATGTACATAGCTAAGCTACTAATTATACCTACGACTATTTGCTTATAATACAAGTATACACATTATTGCATGTACACATTGCGCAATTCTACAATATTAAAATTATTTTCTGCATTATTTACAATGCTATCAGAGCAATACATATATATATGTGTATGCGTGCATACATCATTCCTAATTGTGAAGGCAACGAGAACAATACAAATAACAGTGTGTATTTCTTCAGCTATTTACAAAGATTCATCATTATCACCACTAATACATCATTAATATGGCTAATTACAAAAATATCGTTCACTCGAACTAAGTATATATGTCAACTAAATATAGTTATCAAATGCATTATATACTACCAAATCATTGTTATGCTAATGATATATTAAGCACATTACTCGCAAGTGAATGAAACATGCTCTTCTTGAAGGTCTTCACCAGATTTATACTAATTCTAATTGTGAAATCTCCTAAATTACAGCAAAATCACCTTGAAAAATTAATTTAAACTCTTTATTTATTACTTCTCCCTCGGCTCTTTCTTGCTCAGAAGGGAAAAAACTCAACTGTGTGGCTTCAGATGAGAGGGCAGAGAGTGACACAAACCATTTTATACATGTAAGGAGCTGTTAGTGACCGATAGAGCCACGTGGACGCAAGGGCCAGCACCAAGCCCAACTAAAGGCCACGAGAATCACTGCTGAGCACGTCTCGTTGTGCCCAGTCGGTCGGCCATCGAGCCACCTATTGAGTGAGGGCGACTTAACAGTAGCTGTTGAGCAAGGGGAGCTCGCCAGCCATGTGGGCCCTATCGGCTCTCATGTGCCATCCTCGCCTATCACACTCACCCGGGCTGCTGTTGTTGCATCGTCCTACGGACCTCCGGTGGCATGGCTGCAGACACGCGTCGCCTGTCACGCCTATCGAGCTCGGGGACGATGCTAGAATTGCAAAAATGGACGTTCGGGGCTAAATATTGAAAAAATGTGCTAATGTGCCAAACATGCAAACAGTTCACTTCTTGACTCTAGGTGCTTTGTTTTTGGCTCCAGCTGATGTCTTTTGGCCCTGACGTAAGTGCTGGTGCAAATGAATTAAATACCGATAAGCTGATAAATCGTTTAAAAAGGATTCCAATAAACAGCTTCAAAACAACAGCGGCAAAATTGTCCTATTTTTTATTTAAAAGAAAGTTATAAATTATAAGGCATAAGTTGAAACGGATGGGAGGCATTTGAGATACGGAAACCGACGTGTGCACAGGTATTCATACTTCATTTTTCTTTTTGAGAGAGAGAGTGTGTGTTTTTCCTTTTTTTGATACCGAGAGAGAGAGAGAGAGAGAGAGAGAGAGAGAGTTCATTTTGCTATCGTTTCGATAGTTCCCGAAAGCTCAAGCCTTGGAAACGTTCGTGGTGTGCAGATGGGCTGTCTGTGGGCTCGTAAGATTATTGGACTAAAGTCATGGTCTGGAAAAATTAGTCGGCCCGGATCTGGACGGCTATTCGGCAACTTCAGATATTTCTCACATTTTGGCCCAATGCCAATTCATCTGTCCGAAACACCATACGACCCAAGTCTTGGCCGAATTATGATGCTCCTCCTTGTCCCGCTTGCCTATTTTTCTTTCTTAGTTTTTGGTTGTTACCCCATTTCTACAACTCCAGCCCCGGTTGACCGCGCAAGTTGTTTCATATGAAATTCTAAATTCTTCGTTCCAAACATTCCCTCAACTGGCAAAATACATCCAAGTTATTTTTTTTGCGAGCGAAACGATGGATGCTAGGTAAGTACAAATCAAGGAGGAAAAATAAACATTCATATCCTCGTCAGATGAATCCTCACAATACATCAAGAAAATGCAGTCAGATCTCGAGAGTTCCCACAAATCCACGAGGGAAGCTATTACTGACTTGGAACACAATGTTTCATACAACAACAGCATAGTATTACATAGCACGGCGATTATACAACACTGGGGAAAAAATGGGGGAAAAAAAAGGCGATGCGGTCTTTTTCACTGTTAGATCTCCACAGCAGTATGAGAACAAGAAAAAAGAACTAATCTAAATACGTAGTACACTAAACGAATCAGATACTCGCAGCCATTATGGTTTCCATGGTGCTGGAGGCGGCGGGGGTGAAGGGAACATTGGTGGCACAGCGGAGAACATAGTGTTCTTGTCCACCCCATGGCCTTCACCCGACAAAGCTACCAATGCTGCGACTAGACCAGCATTGCCCACTAGGGTTGCTTCCGTGTAGTTGTAGTTCTTGCGGACATCTTTAAAGACGTCATGGCGATCAGGGCCAGCAACCATAGCTCCGACGATGATGTTAGGGTTTGGCTTCTTGGTGTCCCTCCACTTCCACCCTCCTTTGCAACCGTAGTGGACACCATTCTTGGGGATTGAGGCACCACGGTGATGAACACGCTTAGGGTAATGGTTTCCATACCCAACCACATAACTCATCTTCAAAGGATTTTTGCCTAAGATGTACTCAATCTGACAGAAGTAGTAAATTAGTACCAGGAGTTGCAACTAATGGAAACACAACATTCTGATATTTGGACGCCGGAAACCTACCTGAGTCCTTGCAAAACTGCGAAGAACCTCAATCGAGTAGAAATGGGGGCCACAATACCACCCAGGGGTATCTGCAGCCTCAAGATAGTCACTGAACACAGAAGCAAGGAATGCAGCATTGACCACATACTGGAGAGGTTGCGGCTTCCCATGATTCAACTGTATCAAACCACCTGTAATGCAAGAATATTTAGTAAACTGTTCCTATGAAATCAACAGCTGATAAGAGTGATTTTGTGAGTTGGAAGTTCAAACCTTTTGTTCTGTTGAAAGATTTAAAAATTGGAAGGTAAGAGCACATGACAATGCTTGTTTGATTGTGGAATGTCCTCAAGATCTCTTCATATGGATACCCAGGACTCAAGAAGAGCCTTAACCGGCTCAGAAGAACCTAGAATGCCAGAACAATACACAATAAGAAGAGAAAGATAAGACGTGTTAAAACCATTTAGTTATTCAATGTATCTTTTTTATCAACTACTGCTACGCTGCAAAGAACACATTTTGGTTTGACTTTTACCCATGCATCATTTAGCCCTTGAGGTTAGGAATTGTCCTCCTACACAAAAAGTTACCATGGCCTCTTTTTTCAGCTTATAGAAGCTATTTTTTGGCTTTTCTACGGTAACTAACTTTCAAACGAAATGTCTTTTTAAAACAGGATCTATAAGTTGATGGTAGTACACACTGTAGCGACTTTATTTATATCAGCTAAAACCACACGCAAGTTTCTATTACTCCATATTCACTCTCACGAACAACCCAAAAGCCATAAGCTGCAGCCTAAAGCCAAAACAAAAGGCCATATTGTATAGCTTCTTTTTTTTAATGGAATCCTACTGTATAGCTAATGGAGAGTGATTTGCTTCTACTGTCACATGGCTCAAAGCCTCAAACAAACAGATTGGGCAAAGAAAACTAATCCATGTCAGACAGCTGGAAGTACATAATAGTATTTTTGTAAGTTGCAGGCACATGCATCTATCTGACAATAACGAAGTGAGTTTCTCAACCATTTGATCCAAAATGCAGGTTTCATGATGAAGACTGTTCTTGTTATGACAGTCCTGTTTTAAGGTCAAGAAACTCCTAAGATAAAAAAAAACAGGACAACACTGAAAGTGTACTATCAGGACCCTTAGTATATCAACCAAGCAGTGAACCTCTTGCTCTATAATCGCCAATGCCCTATAGTTCAACAATAATTAATACTCAACATACGGCAGAGCAAGTTGACTCCACACTTAATTATTACTGCAGCTAAGCAAGTTGATGTATTATATAGAAAATAGGTGATTCAACAGATAGTCCTATATTCTAACGGTCAGCATGTTAGATACGGAATCTGCTTGACAAGTATAGACCAAACTAAATGCCAATGGGTCAACGTGGGGAATGTCCCTAACATTTAACTAAGCAAAGCAAAACTAAAACACTTGCCTGTGCACCAGTAAGCTTATTGTCCCAGCTGAACACCCCATAGTCTGGACCACCCCAGAAAGCACCAGCATGCTTTGCAAGCTTGGGGTGTGTTGCCAGATGCAGGTATGATGAATTGCCTGTTGCAAGGTACATCCACGAACCACCCCACACAAACTCATCCCAGTAGCTGGTTGAATTGTAGAACTTTGCAGCATCTGAACCGCCTGCAGAATATCTTCCACGATTATCCCTTGCGAACTTGAAGAGGGCGGTAGCACCATGTACCAGCTTCTGTGAGTAAGCCTTATTGTCCTTGAATACAATGGATGCTGCGGCCAATGCAGCAGCCATCTCAGCAGCAAGATCCGAACAAGCTTGGCATTCGACCACTGGACGTGGGTAGTCGATGTCCTCTGGCCTCATCCAACAATAATGGTCATTCGGCTGAGTTGAACCGGGCGACGTTGTGCCAATACCCACCTGCTCCCTCCAAAAAATTCCCATTAGCAATGGCCCGGTGAAAACAACAGTACTCCCTTTGCATCCATGTTTGCATAGTTATTTTACCTGTGCAACCACACGATCGATGGTATCAGCCGTGGAGTTGAAGGTCTTCAAGAAGTAGTCGGCCCCCCACTTGATGGTGTCACGGACATGGCTAAGTTCCCCAACAGCTTCGTACTTAGCACTGTACTCGATGACGCTCCAGCTGAGGAGGGTCATGGAGAAGGCAGCTGGGAAGTTGAACTTTACAGCGTCGCCGGCGTCATAGTATCCACCAACGAGGCTTTGCCGGACTGCTGGATCCGAGAGTCCGTCCTTCATGCACGAGTTACCACGCCATGGTACATTGTTATGCTTCGGAAGCTTTCCGGCTGCAGCAAATTTGCACAACGAATAGATCATCAAAATGAGGTCTTCAACATGGGAGATCACACTTCAAAATGCGATCGTGCCATCTTTACGGATGGATCTGAAGGATAGAAAGGGTTTAAAGGCAAATAGCCTCTCCCATTGCAGGTATGGAACACAGAAAAACTAGTTAATAACGCATAAAATGCAATCTTTCGAGCTGACGTTCCAAGCCATCAGAAGAAACACCCCAAATGCTGAAACTTTGCATCCACAAAACCACCAGAAACACCACGAAAAATCCGATCTTTCCAATTATACCAAGAAAAAGGCTGTCAAAAATCGAATCGCGAGAGTTTGGCATAGCTCTAGCGCACAATAATCCCAAATCGAAACCTAAACTTCCTGAATAGTAACATCGAAAAACGCCTCAAAATCCAGCATTTCTAAGTTCAAACCCAGCACCATCGACAACAAATCAAAATCTAATCTTCCCGACACAGCCACATCTAAAACCAAAAACAAAAAGGGGGAAACCACCCAAAGATAGCAAGGCACTCACATCTCTGGGCATTGAAGAACATGAGCGCCTTGCGCAGCGCGACGGTGAAGTCGTCGGGGGGCGGCGGCGGGCGGCGGTGCCTGGGGATGGCCTTGGCGATCCCGGCGACGAGCCCCGCGAGCACCGCGGCGGCGACGAGCACCCCGACCGTCCAGACGAAGAGCTTACGGCTGACGACGAGGCACCCGAGGTCGACGTACCTCTTCTTCTTGCGGCCCTGGTCCCCGGGCCCCGCCAGAAGCCAGCTCTGCTGCGTCTCGTCGAGCGTCCGCGACAACGCCGCCCTGTCCAGGTCCAGGTTCCGGCTTCGGTCGTCGTCCGTCGCCGAGTCGTTGCATACCTCCAGCGGCCCGCCCCACGGGTCCCTCCCGTACATGCTCATCTTGCCCCCCGCCGCCGCCCACCTGGTGATCCCACCGCTCTCCCCTCCCACAAATACCTACCGATTCTTGCAATGGCACAGGAGCACCGCACCGCGCCGATGGTTCTTCGAATGGAGGAGGAGGAGGACGGAGGAGGCTTTTGGTGTGTGCGGCGGTGTGGGGGACGCGAGCTGAGGAAGTGGGATTTGTTAGAGTGGGGGAGTGGGATATTAGGGATGGTTGCGTGTCTGGTTCTTTGGCTGTTTGCTTGTTTGGTAACAGGGTAGAGTAGTGCCGCTGCTGTTGTAGTGTGGTGTCGGGTCGGGGATAGCAATGGACGCTTACCAGACTATCGCTGTCGAGTGCAGTTCCATAATTTTTATCATTCAAAAAGTTATATTAAAGATAGAATATTATAAACTATAAATTAAATACAGAGATGAGAAAAGAACTTCTTTCTTTATTTCTTTCTTCGTTCATATTCAACTTTACAGTACTTAGGACTTCTATTTATAGACCAAGTAAAAAATGTCCATCAATAGTCTAGGCTTACAAGTTTAGATCTAGATTTCTTAACACTCCCCTTAACAGTTCGAATTTCCCTCGATCGAGGTAGGGTTTCCCCTACCCCTATTCACTTCGTGGCAGCGCACGCGGGAGAAGGCCGGTGGCCGTGGCGTGGTGGGTGGTCGGCCGAGTTTGCAGGAGGGGCACAGCGGCCGGAGCTCGTGCCGGAGCGCGGTGGTGAGGTGGCTGAGGTGTGTGATGAGGTGGGACCGACAGCCGAGGGTGCGCGACGTGGTGGGAGCTCGTGGTCTTCGATCCATCAGAGTAATTCGTGCTAATAACGTATTGAGGAACCATCGTTGGTGAATCCAGTCCGATCGACTCCTCATATGCAAAAGAGTTGGATCAAACACAGAATATTACAAATAATAAATTGAACACAAAGAAATGAGAGAGGAACTTTTTCTTTTATTTTTTTCTCTGTTCATATCTAACTTTACAGTAATTAGGATATCTATTTATAAACTAAGTGAAAATATTGAAGACCGCAGACCCAGATTTTTAACAGAGATAGGATTTGTTTGTTTGTTTGAAACAGTCGTTTCGCTTTAGGAACATGAACAGTTTTAGTTGCGTCGTGGGATGTTTCGTACTCAAGTCACAGACGAAACCAAGTTCGGCTGGTTCGTCGTTGTTTAGTCACAGGTGTTTTGTTTCTAGTAACAGGTGTATATATTTTTTAAGTATTCTTGATTATTTTTTAGCATTTGCATTGTTAGCGTAGTTCTGCAACAAATTGGTTCCAGAACATTTCAGAGCCAGGGAATCCATGGAAAAAGAAATTGGCACTACTGCGTCTCAGTATAATTGAAATGCACTACTACGTTGTAGCCTTGTAGGTGTGCACGCGTGCGTATTTATTATTTGAGGGAATGGAGCAGGAATGGGTTTGGTGAAGCATTCTCGGCACCACCAGCAGGACACCTTGCTCCAGCCTCCATCAGTTGGTCTCTCGCTAGTGCCCAAGTCGGCTAATCTGGAAGCACCTGGATTCGGTTAGGTGACTCACTGTGCTGGAAAAGGAGCTGCGCACAGCTATAAAGGCGATGGAGACGACGCACGACTGCACGGACCCTTCTCTATGTTTATGTCTAAGGTAGTGTTAGAAATAGTTATAATTTTTTATTTTTGCTGAAATTTTATTATAACTGATTTTTTACTGTAACTGAGTTAGCTTATTAAACATAATTAAATTTAAAAAAATATAAAAATAAAAACGGCATGTTAATCTAGAACGGATAATACAAAAGAATACGGAAAAAAACAAAATACAAAAAATGGAAAAACAAAAAAAACAGAAACGGACGAAACTGCTACAGTCCTGCTACAGGTAATCCATCGTCCATCGCCAACGCCATCGCGCGGAAGAAGCTCTGATGAGCGCGGCCTAAGGAAGGGCAATTGGCAGTAGATCGTTGCTTCGATGCCACAGGAGGCTCGACACGAGGAGGACTCTCTTGCAAGGCAAGGCAACGGGAGCCCGACGGGACTAGGCAACCGTCCCAACTTTTGTCGTTGGGAGTCGAAAGCTAGCACTTTCTACTTTCTGGCCACTCGCTGCTTTGCCATGCAGTTGGTATGTGGAGCAGTGGAGCAACCTTCTTGTCGAAGCTAATCGAGTCTCACTTTGATTAATTACTCGATCCCGACCGTACGATCGTGATCCGACGGTCCGCGAGCGCTAACACGTCTGAGGCTCATGAGAGCTCGCCAGTTCCTTCCACTCTACGATAGTTAAGATTGCCTCCTTTTTCTCTAACAAGTTGTAGCTTTTTCTTTCGTAGTTCAGACACAACGATGTGATTTTGGGGTGCGTTGTAATCATGTTTGTTTAATACTAGTAAGATGCCCGTACGTTGTAACGAAAAATCAAATAAAAGTGATGCATACGAATCATTGTCTACAAATCATTGTGATTATTGTTTGTGAGTATAGGCAGGTATGTCTACAAATCATTGTGATTATTGTTTGTCCTGAAAAGAAGACTTGGTAATCTAGAGGGAGCCCCATTTTTGTGTGTGTATTCCAAAAACTAACCTTCAAGCTGCTCAAGGAGCCATAGCTTTTTAAAACGCTAGCTTCTTTTCCATCAACTGTGAATGGTTTCTCAGATGAGGACACAAAAAAGCTTCCTTTTCGGACCATTCCATAGAGTTTACCCATCTTGAGTTCCCTGCTCAAATCAAGAAAATATTATGTGACAATACACAGCTAGAATCAGGAAAACCAATAATGGAAAGCATCTTGAACAAAATATTGTCTTATTTATCCACTGTTCAAATATTTTGCCATTATATACAACAAACACGTCATGAAAAGCAAGACCGTTACTACTTTCTAACCATTGCCTGCGATGTCTTATTTACGTGTTACAACATATTTCCAAATTGTGTTTTCACTACAATTTTGGTATTACAGACCAAATAAAGATTCATGTTCTATTATACAAATTAAAGCCTGTTAAATTTCCTAATGGATCTCATGCACAAAACCAAATCACAAAGGAGCATAGCACAACTCTCATATCACAAAAGGTGCCATCATGATTCTTAGTGTAAAGTGTGATTACTTGTGTGATGGACTAACAAAACAGAGACAAGCTGGTTCTATACCACAACGATAATCTCGTATAACGCAAAACAACATAGATGCTTCCGGAAAGAGAAAACAAACACCTTCAAATTGATGTGAATGCCTTCATTGTTTTTGTTCCCCTGGTACACACGACTTGCAAAGGCAGGAATGTAGAGCCCAGCATATGATCCCCCAGTTATATAGAAATCATTGTTAGCATACTTTGGGCACCCAGCGAAGAAGGCCTGTCAATATCCCACAGAGTAACCTACAAGGAACAGAGTTTATCATAAAAATACAAAAGGACACTTTTGCATCTAGATTGTCAAGTATTGTCACTCTAGTTTACCTAAACTCCTTGGCTAATTAACTTTGGCAATACAATAAATGGAACCCTTTTTTTGTTTAGACACGTAAAATATCGAAAAGCTACTGTTGTGTTCATATCATCAATGTCATACTACAAATTTGCAACTTGGATAACATAACTAAGCAACGATGTTAACTCTGAGCATCAAGACAGTATATGAAGCGGCGGTGCGGAGGAGCGGGGAAGGAGGCGAGGGCAGACCGGAGGAGCAGGGGGAGGAGGCGGCGGCGTGGGGTGAGGAGGAGGAGGAGGTGGCGGCGGCAGCAGGGGTGGGGGAGGAGGCGGCGGCGGAGCGGAGGGGGGGAGGGGAGGCGACGGCGGCAGAGCGGAGGGTGGGGAGGAGGTGGTGGCGGCGCGGAGGGATGGGGAGGAGGAGGCGGCGCGCGGGGTGGGGAGGAGGAGGCGGCGGCAGAGGGGAGGCGGCGCGGGCGGGGGGGGAAGAGGCGCGGGGGAGAGCGAGGGGAGGCGGGGTAGCGGGGAGAGCGAGGAAGCGGATCGGGCAGCGGGGAGAGCGAGGGGGAGGCGGATCGGGGCGGCGGGGGGAGCGAGGGGGAGGCGGACCGGGCGGCGGGGGGAGAGCGAGGGGGAGCGAGGGGGAGGCGGACCGGGCGACGGAGGGAGAGCGAGGGGGAGGCAGATCGGGGGGAGGCGGAGGCGGAGTGGAGAGGAGTGGGAGGGAGGGGAGGAGGCGGCGCACGGGGTGGGAGGGAGGCGGAGCGGAGCGGGAGGGAGGGGAGGAAGCGGCGCGGGGGGAGGGGAGGCGGAGCGGAGTAATTTTTATGGTTAGGATTTTATCTTGTAATTAGATCGAAGGGCTAAGAGAAGAGGAGGGAGGACGGACCAACTACCAATTGGTTCTTTTATAATAGTAAAGATAAGCAGGGATATCCCTAAGGTCAGGACCAGAAGGATTGACCCATGACCAAATGAGCTGAGTTTGGCCGAATTATTCGAGCTCGGCTCGATTAGGTTCGCAAACTTACAACGGGACTTAAAGCTCGGTTCGTTGTAAACTTGAGACGAGTATGAATCGAGTTTAGACCGAGCCAAGTTCGAGCAGTTCATTAGCCTTGACTTTTTTTTACAGCCCTCTTTGTATTTAGAAATTGATTTTTCATAAAAACTTGCAAATGTTCAATATACATTAGATGAGTTGTATGTTTTATATGAAAGTGAGTACAGCAAAACCATGAACAATGATTCTTCTTCTCAATGCTAGTACACCTGCTAGTATTTCGAGTAGTGCTTTCTCAACTGCTTGCCAATTCCAAGATTTTATGAAAGCCCAACATGCTACTTATCTGTCAAAGTCAAATTTAAGGAAGTACTTGGATGATCCGGTTGAAGTTGTTCCAATGAACAATTTTGATATACTTCAGTGGTGGAGGATGAATGAATTGAAGTATCCAGCAGTGGCTAGGATGACCAAAGATGTTCTCACTATTCCTATTACCACAGTCTCATAGCTCTTTACTCCCATCAATAGTGTAAGCTTTGGTGTGTGCATCTAGTTAGATTAGAGAAGGCCACCACAAACCAGCGGATTTGGTAAGTTTACAGATGTTGCTATTTTTTAAACCAAATAATTGAAGTCTTGATCTAATTCTTGTTTACATTACATTCTTACATAGGAGGATGATGCTAATTCTATTCTGTTGTCATCAATCAAACCTTCAAATGGACTTTCGATTGTGGGTAGCACTTAGTGATTATGTCTTCTTTAGCACGTATGCTTTTTTTATCTGTTAGCTTAATGAGTTAATGACTTCTACTTATCTATTAAATTGAAACATTGCAAAAGCATACACAAAGACGAAAAAAATTTGAGGATCTACATAAAGAAATGAATGTTATTCTGTTTCTTCTATTGCCATGTATTCAGTGTCATCATGTTATAATGAAGTTGACTTAATATGCTCCTTGTGAAACAGTATTCTATGATATATAATTTGGCATTCCATTTTTATATTATCAAGAGGTTTTGATAAACATGTTACTCTACACTACTATCATGATACACCTCTTTTAACCGTAGCATGTGCTTATGGCTTGAGCTGATGCATTCAGCTATATATGGTTATGACATTCCATTGGTGCTTACAATGTACTTACACATTCTCATACTGCCCAAGACATGCAAATTGGTATCCTTTCTGCAAAATTGTGGTGAAACTTCTATTTTAAAAGCTGCATGTACTTGATGCTAGTAAGCTATTTAAGTTGTAAATTGGTATCCTTTCAATACTCTAGTCTGCAAAGCGTTGTAATTTTACATGTGCTTGCTGCCCAAGACATTCTCATACCTCCCAAGACATGCAAATTGGTATCCTTACAATACTCTAGTCTACAGAGTGTTGTAATTTTACAATACATAAATATCACCTTTGTATATATGTATGTGTGGGTTAAATTGAAACATTGCAAAAGCATACACAAAGATGAAAAAAATTGGGGATCTAGATACATTACACAAATTGAGGTGAAGCTAGCTATTCTACTTCTTCTACTATTGTTTGTCAGTGTAGCAATGTTCTTTTTTATGGTGTTTGCATAGAGACATGAGCAAAATTTTAAGGATCAATTTTTCTATCTTATTATGTCTTACATTATTTTTTTATGGTGTTTACATAAAAGACACAAGCCGATCTTCAAGGATCAATTCTTACATTTTTATTCTCTCATAGATTAATGATTTCTCCCCTTTTCATTCATATACTTGCTGGACACTAACAATGCTAAGTGCTAAATCTGAATAACAGAACATCAACATCGATTTCTCAATGTATTTGGTCAGTTGATTGTAAGGTATACTAGTTTGTTACAGATATAAGTAATATATACATTCAATTTTCTGAATTCTCAAATTTTTATGCACCATTAACTATATTTCTTTCATTGCCAATAGTGAAAACATTTTGTGGCTATTGGAAGAAGATGAAGCACCTTTTGGCTGACTGGTAGTTAGTAGAATGTATAAGTGAATCTATGTGATGTCTCATGTCATGTCTTTTGTCTACCTGTTTAAGGCATGCTTGCCTTCATTAAAAAAATTTAGGATGTCATGGACTGATGGTTATTATGTTGTGTACTGATGGTTATTATGTTGTGAATTTTATATCTGTCATGTGTGTACTCCTATTATATACTTTCTGATATATTGATCCTACGAAATAAGCTAAACCTGTTATGTTATTTCCGTTTTCTTATTGAACATTGTTGCATATAAAAGCTGCTACTGCATTGTTCAATTTATTGTAATGTGTTTTGTGACTGCGCTATGCTGTTGTGCCCCTGTCTAGCTATCCCTGTGAGTTGTGCTGCCCTGTCCAACTTAACAAGTTGAGCTTAAGCTTAGCTCAAAGCTTGACCACCAACTTAGGCTCACTCGAGCTCTAGCCTGGCAAGCTGAGCTCACTTGAGCTCAACCCGTTTACAGTCCTAAGGACAACGCAGATCAAGTTAGGTTTTGAGATGGCAGGATGCTATAGATGCAGCAGCTAGTGGGGGCAAGGTGTAAGAATATGTTAGAATTACATGAATACAAAAAGCATTCGGGATATATAAAATCTGATTGAATTTTAAAAAATGGTTAGGTAGCCCTGTGTTACTGTACATTCATAGCTGGGGAGAGGAAAATGGTATAAGATGCTACCCCTGTGATTCTTTACAACACACAACATGGCCCCACCCGAAGTGCCATCACCATTTGGGATGCTAACCCCCAGCTGTCACGACGGGAACACGCTAATTGAGCTGGTTTTTTGCCGGCCACGCATGGATGGCTCTCGCGTAGTGGACGTATGTTGGTGAATATTTCGTGCAAATTGTGAGTTAGTCTCAGATTTTGTGCAAATTGTGATTTAGTTTTGGATTTGCAAGAAATAGAGAAATGAATGTTGCATAAATATTTTGCATATAATACAAGTTATACTCATCGTACTAATAAAAACATTAACCGACCAAAGAAGGCTTAAATGGATTTTTATCCCAATAAATCATCATTGATCCACGAAACATAATTTTTATAATTATTCACAATCACAGTTTACGATTGCATCACTAATTTTATTATACAGATGGCTACTTACATATAGTTATGGTCTTTCGGAGACAAATTACTTGTTTCTGAGGTACAATCTTTATTGCATTGTTACTATGATTCTCTTTCTATGTAGGTATAATTTTAGACTGCAAAAAAATAGTTTAATTTATGTTTTATTCACTTATCTTATATTGGTTGTATCCTATTAGCACTCACTAAATTTTGGGTGGGTTCGTTTCTACTCAGGCTTTGGTTTTTGACTTGCTGCTATAATAACTAACTTTTAAACGGTGTGTTTTTTAAAGATAATGTCTACAGATAAATTGTAGTAGACATTGTACCAAGTTTAGTTATACTAGGCAAAATCGTATGCGAGTTTAGGCTTGGGCTTCTGGTTTATTTTTTACTATTCCTAAATTTTTTTCTTCTGATTTTCAGCTTTTTTGAGCCTTTTGCCAGTTCTTTTTTTCGCATTCGTTTGTATTATATATGATGAGCTAACATGTTTTTTCTATTTTTAGTTTTTTAAAAATTAATTATACCAAATAAGTCACCTGCTACAGTATAATTTTAGTCAGCTACGATATAATTTCAACTACAAACTATTAAAATTCAATCCAAATGAGCAAGCTCTTAGGTAGCGCTCAATTTGGCGTTTGCTCATGGTTTTATTACTGTAGCTGAATTGACTTATTTGGTATAATTAAATAAAAAAGATAAAAATAGAAAAAATGTTAACCCATTACGGACAATACAAAAGAATACGAAAAAAAGTAAAAAAAACCTAAAAAATCTAAAAAAAATTAAAAAAAAAGATAAAATTACTAAATAGTGAAAAAATAGGAGTTAAAAGTAGAAACAGTTCTTAGGGGGTGATCGTTTTAGCGATAGCTTTTAGCTGAAATTTCACTGTAGTTAGTTTTTTTACTATAGCTGAGTTAGTGGATAGTGTAGTGAATAGTAAAAAAAATTAAAGTTAGAAGTTAAGACTTTTAAAAACTAAAATGAATACCCCTTAAACAACTTGAGCACGATCTTAGCGTGCTTTCGCCAGATCCGCCGCAGGCAGGCAGGCGGGAACGGCGTCGCGACAGGGTTCAACTCGACGTTTGGTTTTGGACTCACGATCGAGGCCGGACTGATCCCAAACCGCGTGGGGCATTTATGGATGGATGTCTTCACGTGCTGGACCGCTGGATTTACGTCCTCGGATAGGATTCTACGTGGGCCGTGCCGTGCGCCCCTCGTCTCTCCCGTCCCCGCAACGCTCCGTGGGTTGACGACCTGCTAGTAGCGTCCTGCTCGTTGACGAAAACAGGTACAGCATTAACGTCGGCTGATCCCACGGAAAAAGCCTGTGAACGCCTGCCTGTGTGGAGTTGATGACTCCACGGAGCCCTAACATGCACCGGTGCACCGTGACGGTTGCCTGCCCGGACTAGCTCGCTCCTGTGACGTCCGTCGTCGGCGGTGGGATGAACGGCAAGTCCAGGCGACGAGCCTGGGTATTACGAAGATGAAAGGACCAACTCTGTCGCCCTCTTTCTTCTTGCTCCATCTGTTCTCCTCGCTGCCCTCCCCACAGCGCTAGTCGAGTGAGCTCACCGCCGGTGAAGGAAGGATAAACTAGACGGTGTGACCACAAAAAGGAAGACCCCCATGGATAGGGAGGTTCCACTTGGTCTTGGCATTTCTTCGCTCAGCCCGTCGCAGATTCACAGTACCATGTGTTTTCGTCTCCACGTGAACAAGTCTCAACCGGCAGCACTGCTACTGTAGTACTGTCGAACAATTTGCTCTGCTGCTCCTCGTATTTTCATCTGACGCAAATCCTCGCCGTTTGTTTGCTTCAAAATCTTTTGGCCTTGGTAGTTGGTACTATAGACCCCTATTAACTAGATCAGCGCATGGAAACTGCGCTAGCTATCTCCCAAGTCCCGTTCACTGCTCTGTCTAACAGATATGTCGCAGATATCCATCCCGATCAACATTGAATTCGGCTTCAATTGGGAGATAAAATGAACATCAAGTCAAACGAAACCGTCGAGCACAACCACAAAACCATGGAGCAAGGAATTTATTATGACAGGGCCGCTCACTAAACAATTCAACCCCTCTGCTCACAAGTCACACTTCACAGCATGCACAAGACGAACCCTAACATGTCCTCTCCTCTTGCGGTTTTGAGACACTCTTTATGTTAGTTTTGTCAATATTGATCGTACAATAGCAAAACAGTAGTATATGTGGTTGTGCCAGTGTAAAGTAATTCAGTAGTACGCATGTGCATTCCTAGTGCTAAAGCGATATTAGAGGTGAGTGAAATTTCTTAACACCGATGCTAACGGTTGCAAGAATGGGTGCTAAATCTAGATTGTATGACACCGAAGCAAACCTTAGAAGTTGATGCTAAAGTCAAAAAAAGTTGAGCCTTTTTAAATCTAAATATACAATTTTAGCACCTGTAGGTGATGCTAATGGTTGATGTAAAAATAGCTAACAATAATATTGTAGAGAGATGTGATATGTCTACGAGCACCTAGTTTAGATGTTAAGAGATGTACATGCCCTAAAATTATAGCAATATATAGTGTCGGCCAGTCCACTTCCCCTAGGGCTTGAGACATGGAGCTTATCTTCCACGTGAGAACTTGAGTTTTTTTTTCGGTTGCTAGTAGTTGTTTATTCAGCACCAAGAGAAGCAATGGCGTATCCGCGTATAAGTGCCTAATGCATCCACCACAACTGCCTTTGTTTCCTCACAAATATCATCTTTCAGAAATTGCTATGTGTGACTTGAAATTTTTACCAGCATGTTTGGTAAAATTTTGAAAAGGGTTAAAGTGTTTTGTAAGATATGACAAGGTGCCGTTTAATTATGTGCAAATCAAACTTAGATTATTTTTCTTCTGCTCCTTATGTCGAGGTTTCTTTCATGGAGTGTGTTACATTAACTTGTTCATTGTGTTTCTTGCTCCCTTTTGGCGTAAAAAGTTCATAGGAAGGACACGAGTGTGACCTAGGTTTATCTAGTTTTCTAGCTAATTCTACGACTTTTACGTTGTTTTCAACACCGGATCATCGCCATCAGAGGCACGAGTTGTACTGTGCGAAGACCTCGTGGTGACGTTTTGTTTCTTCCGGGCACTCTCGACAGGCAGGTAACTAGCAACATGAAGTATGTCCCAAAGGAGTTTAATCCCGGGTACATGATCTATTTTTTTCATAGTTATTATCTAAATATTCTTGTAAAAACATGCCAATCATGCCATGGGATTTACTTTGCTTCTGATCATGTAGGACCGGTACGACAATACATGGGTGAATGGTATTTTCAAATTTTTTCTAAGTATTTGATGATTCTTCACTCCAAAATCTATGAGAAGCTATGAAAATCAAGAAGCCAAAAATCCTAAAAATAGTGTTGCTACATTTATTTCAAACCATAAACAATGCAAAAAATAATACTATTTAAAATCCATAAAACTTTTGATTTGTAGATCTAAAATGCCTTAAACTTAAAACACGACTAGATCATGACCTTAAAAACTCATCCCAACTAAATTTTTTTTGAAAGAACTTAGGAGAAATAGAATCTTTTGGTCCATCAAGCTTTGTTGTACCAAAACCAGATCAAAACCTAAAATTGAGCCAACTCTAATAAAAAGTTCCAAATAATTTAAAATTTGATATGCACCTTCTTCAGGATGTCAGAAACCGATTTCTATCAATGATCAAGAAAATCGTTACCAAACTTCTGATCTTTTTCCTTTTGGAGGAAGGTTGTATCAAAACTGGCCAAAAAAAAGCTAAAAACGATAAATATGACTTATTCATGGGTAACTAATAGCTAAAATGGCTCTACATGTGTTCCCATATTTCATATTAAACAAGTACACTAACGAAATTGAGATAAAAACAACTGGATTAATAAATCACATGGAGACACCAAAAAGAGCAAAAATTGGGTTTCTTCATAAACTTGCCAACTAAGTGCCTAAATAAGTGGAGATTGATTTCTAGAGATTATGTTCATTTCTTACACATCCTTGGCATAACAATATTAAGAAAGGGAGAGAAAAGAGCAAATATCAACCAAGTCAAAAGCAAATCAATCAACACAAGAGGAATATATGGAGATAAACAAAGATTAATGTATTACTATTTGAGAATAAAAATTTTACAGCCACTCTAGTTGAAGGAAAAGAGAGCACATCACAATACTCAACTTCTCTCAAATTCTAACTCTAGAATTCATGAACTCAATGAGAGTATGGTTGAATGGTTAACTAGTAAATCTCCATCCTAACCAGTTAAATAGATAAGCTTGCCAGTCCCATCTAATTTTTAGTGGATATTATCCACTTAACACATATGAAAAAATTCGATAACTCTCCACACACAAGTTTTAATTCATACACTACATTTATGCATATTTTTCAAAGTGCATAGTTTTTCTTTAACATAAACCATGTTTTTAAGCACCGTGATTTTGATCTAAGATAGTTCTTGGTATTTTGGTCAAATTACCAAAATATATTTTTTTTGACCTAATTTTTATCTTCTATTACAAGCAATCACTATACTTGTAACGTGTAGATGCATCATTGACCTAACACACGTTGGCAAGTTTCTCATGTTTCGATTCTATCGAACCATGCCTCACTTGGATCAACCAAGCCACATGGTATAACTCGTCGCTTAAACTTTTATTTAATATTTTTCGTCTTCTTTGTGTCATGCTTGAGCTTATCTATCTCACCCAGTATTCTTGATCATTCTGAGCCTCGGTTCCATGAGTGTAGCCCTAATCCTCGCTATTGACCATAATTGACTCTAACAACCTTGCACATCTAAAGACTAATAAATTATTTTTAGATGCAAGTTCTTCATAATTTAACACACGTTAGCTGTAACATATATCATGCAACACATATGCACTAACCTAGGTAAAATCAAATCATCCCATGAATCAAATTCCCCAAAATCATCTATTTCTGCAAGTTGTCCAGAAAAAACTCTAAATTTACAAATTCTAAATTTTCACTCCTTCAAAATAACAATGATTCGTCACAGTAAAATTATGGACATTCTCATATGATTCTTCAGACCAATTACACTGCTACCATGATTCATGGACCTTCATCATCACTAGTCACCATCATGACTCTTAATAACGCATGAGTCAGTCGGTAAAAAAAAGGTTCACTTCACATAGCTTTTCGATTGTCACAGCGCCCCGCGTAAGTAAATGTATGTTATCAGAAGTATGAACAGAGCACCCAGAGTTAATTAGCTCTTTTCCATGCGAGAAAGATCATGAAAAACAATGTTAGATCCATCTATGCTTATCTTTAACTGGCTGATTTGCCTCAGGAGTACTAAGGTATTTTCTCACCTTAAGAGTACTCGAATTTTTCATCCCTAATTTGCCTCGAGATTCACTCCTCTGTTGGTGTCTCTGGCTACGGTGACCAATGGCAAAACTCCAGCGAGTTAGGTTTAAGGTTCGGGTTCGGGTTGGATTCACCGGAACCCCCTGGCTATAGAGGGAGGTCGGGGGGAGTGGCGATGGTGGTGAGGCAGCGAGGTGGCGACAGGTGGTGGAGGTTTGCGGGGACGACAAAGACAAGAGCTGTTAAGAAGCGACGAGAGGTGGTGACAGATCTTATGGCAATAGTCACCGAAGACGAGTAAGAAGGGCGGTGTCCGAGGATCTGACCAGAGAGGAGGAGGAAGGAGGCGTCATGGGAGGGTGCTTAGAGCGGATGGAGGTGGGAGAGGGAGGAGCGATGGCGGCAGGTGATGGTCTGGCGGCGGCTGTATGGTGGGGAGACGGCTAGGGTTTGAGAAAGGGAGGAGAAGAGAAGAGAAGGAAAGAATTTATATGGTTTATGTTAATGATGAAATTCTTAAATCTAAATCCAATAACTCAAAATTCAAGTACTCATAAACAAAAAAAAAAACTCACATCACTCCTAGACACCTTTATTTCATTGTCGTTGCACACGTTAATATCAGCGAGTCACAGTCCGACGACCACTTGCACTGGCTTACTATTCCTAACTAAACTTATTTCTTGCGATATCATGACGTTATGAACTGCAGCATTACAGCTGGCCTTTTCATTAACCTTGCTTCTGAACCAAGCCATGATTTTGCTACGTACTCCAAAACACAGCTTCTTAATTACCTAGAAAAAAAAAACTATTCTTCGATTCTTTCTGAAATATAAACTAGAAAACACAAACAACGTCCTTCCTGCTTATACATTTTTTTCCAGCG
Organism: Melocanna baccifera; assembly: GCA_036346265.1. Classification (NCBI taxonomy): domain Eukaryota; kingdom Viridiplantae; phylum Streptophyta; class Magnoliopsida; order Poales; family Poaceae; genus Melocanna; species Melocanna baccifera. Next base: position 15,229,293 of record CM070693.1, read on the forward strand.
CAAAAGTTTCTGAAAAAGAATAATTAATGTCAATCATGGGTAGTATTTCTTTAATCCCCACCCAATTGCCTCCCTTTACGTACCTTGAATCACACCCCTCATCATCATTAAGCTCCCCATCATCACCCTTTAAACCTCATGAAACAAACTTTTAAGCACCATGCAATGAACTAGCACGAGTGCACTGTATCTGCGTGAGGACTTGCCGTAGAACAAGGGTTATGTTCATGAGGCCGTATCCTCCCTTCTGACCACTCGCGTGGTGTCTTCCGCAGAGGTGCAGACAGTGAGAGGGGGACGACTTAGGCGTGCTTAGCTAGCTAGTGGTGCTTGCTGGGTAGATTTTTTCTTTGCTTTCAAGTCAAGTCGTTGCCACCTCTTTCCTTGGCCCCTCGCTATCTTTGTATCTTTCCCACTCTTTTCTCTTTTTCCCCCTCTCTCTCTCCTCATGGTAAGTTTTTTTAACTATGATTTATAATTTTTAGTTAAAAATTTTAAATTATATCTATTCGTGCGAGAGAGTACGGATAGAGAGACGCTCGTATGCGATTTTAGCCGATATAGATGAAGTCAGTATAGTGCCTACTATAATCAATTTGTAAAATTCGTATTAAAAAGATATTTTATTTAAAAACTAATTATTATAGAAAATCAATCTATAAGCATGAAAAAACCCAACCCTAACTTCCAATCTTATCATTTTGGCTTCTTAAATGCACATCCCATCATGAGGTGCATCATGGGCTGCGGTTGTGGTGCCGGTGGTTGTCTTGCCCTCCCGAGCTTTTGCTAAGTGGCTGGGCGACCTAAAACCGCACCTCGGCCTGCGAGCTCGGCGCGGTTCGTGCATGGAGGCTGCAGCACCTGGATGCAGCGCAAGGATGAGAGGGGTGGTTCTTGCTGCGGTGGTGGTGCTCTCGGTGTGTGTCCGAGCAAGCCATGGCGTGACAGATAGCCAGGACAGTGAGTACCATGACTCAACCTTAAATTCACTTGCTTTAAGATATTTTTCTTAGTTTTCACAAGAAGAAAAGATGAGCATGCATAGCGAGCTTGCTCTTTTTTTGTTGATTCATGAGAGGAGATGTGTCTCCATGATTGTGTTATCCTCAGGTAGTGAGAAAATATTGTATGTGAAATTTGAGCTGCTTTGTGATATTTCTTTATCAAGAATTAGGAACGGTAATAATTCTCTCATGTGGTAGCTTTACCTGAAGTAAGAAATGAACCATGGAGTTGATTGCAGCTTCTGCTCTCCGAGCGTTAATGGATCAGTGGCAGAACGCGCCGCCAACCTGGGGACAGTCCGATGATCCCTGCGGTGATTCGCCATGGGAAGGAGTGGCATGCAGTAAAAACAAAGTGATCTCCATGTAAGTTCCCTACAACTCAGAGAAAAATTCATTGCACACTCAAAGTCTACTTACCATTATGCAACTATTTCAGTCAACTGTCTACCATGGGCATCAAAGGAGTTCTAGCTGCTGACATAGGGCAACTGAGCGAGCTGGGTACCCTGTATGTAGCAGCATAGTGCCAGGCTAAATATTTTTCTTAAACTTTCTGTTCTTGCAGCTTGCATCGCTGAATCATGAGCAATTGTGTGTGTGTGTGTATGCAGGGACCTGTCATTCAATAAGGACCTTAGCGGCGTGCTCACTCCGACCATTGGAAACTTGAAGCAGCTTACGACCTTGTAAGTTCTGAATTTGTCCCGTGGTCTTTTCCTTGATTTATATTTCTGCCCTTCTGCCTTCGCCCTTCATAGATGTGTTACTATGCTCATGTACTTCTTACTTTGTAGGATTCTGGCCGGTTGCAACTTTCATGGCAACATCCCGGATGAGCTAGGAAGTCTGCCAAAATTGTCCTACATGTAAGGATCACTCATTGGTGTAGGACTTAGGAGTCAGCTAGGATGTACTGTGCAATTGTGCTTCTGTAGTATACTGTTTGCACTTTGCAGATAAAGAATGACATCAAACACTATTTCAGGGCTTTGAACTCAAATCAGTTCTCTGGAAAAATACCAGCTTCTCTGGGCAATCTCTCCAACCTCTATTGGTTTGACATCGCCGACAATCAATTGAGCGGTACCTTACCGATCTCGACAAATGGTGGAATGGGTCTAGACATGCTTATCAAAACCAAACACTTGTAGGTCCTAAGAAATTTGTTCATTGCTATTCCTCAAGCAGGGATCCAAAATGGAATGTATCACTAACCATATCGTTCTGGTTCTCTGCAGCCACTTCAATAAGAATCAATTGTCTGGTTCAATTCCAGACGCTCTCTTCAGCCCTGAGATGACACTGATTCATCTGTGAGCTCCTGAAGTCCTGCTTCTAGAATTTTTTCGGTTTGGAAACATGTACTGACACCTTAAGATATTTGGTTCAGGCTCTTCGATGGAAATAAATTCACCGGGAATATACCAGACTCTCTTGGGTCTGTTAGTGCACTTGAAGTTGTGTAAGTGTCCTTTTGAGACGAAACAACGCACAATTCTTGTTTTGTTGGATGGGCCCGAATATGAATCCTTGGTCTCTTTCTATGTTTTGCTTGGACAGCCGGCTGGATAGAAATTCCCTCTCTGGCCCAGTTCCCGCAAATCTGAATAAACTCACTAAAGTAAACGAGCTGTAAGTTGTTCAAGAACTGCTGAATACCACGTACCAGTGTGAGAAGCTATATTCAAACTGAACAAATTACTGGCATGTTTCAGCAACTTAGCCAACAACCAGCTTACCGGACCATTGCCCGATCTTTCTGGGATGACTCTTCTCAATTATGTGTAAGCAATCAGCACTGCTCAAGGTTTATGCTGTAATTTGAACCACCACAATGCAAGCTTGATCTGACAATTCTTCTGGCCTAATTACACCACAGTGATCTGAGCAACAACACATTTGATCGTTCCGAGAGCCCACGATGGTTTTGGAGATTGCCACAGCTCTCAGCTTTGTAAGTTTGTCTCGAACATTGCAGATTCACATCATATGTTCATGTAACCAAACCTGACATGGTCTTGTGATGCCCATCAAGGATCATACAATCCGGAGGGCTTTACGGCCCGGTGCCGACAAGGCTGTTCAGCAGCCCGCAGTTGCAGCAAGTGTAAGTTAACACGCCAACCTTCTGGATCGAACCAGAAACTGATGATCGTTACAATGCAGTAACAAAACTGACAATGTCTTAATTGCAACGTTCGTCGCAGGATCCTCGATGATAACCAGTTCAATGGCACCCTCGACATGGGCACGAGCATCAGCAGCGAGCTGAGCATCGTGAGCTTCAAGAACAACCGGTTCGAGTCCGTCACGGTGACCTCCAGCTACAACGGCACCCTCGCGTGAGTGACCACTTCCAGTTCCCAAACAACGGCAATCCTACTAAACTGTGATCTTACAAACTACTCCTGATCCGTGTTCATTCAGGCTGGTCGGGAACCCGGTGTGCGGCCGCCTGCCGAACACGCCGTACTGCAACGTGATGCAGCGAGCGCCGTCGCAGCCCTACTCGACGAGCCTGGTGAAGTGCTCCTCCGAGACGTGCCCGTCGGAGCAGAGCATGAGCCCGCAGAGCTGCGTGTGCGCGTACCCGTACCAGGGCGAGATGTACTTCCGCGCGCCCTTCTTCCCGGACGTGACCAACGGCACGGTGTTCCAGGAGCTGGAGAGCATGCTGTGGACCAAGCTGGACCTCACCCCGGGCTCCGTCTACCTGCAGGACCCTTTCTTCAACAGCGACTCCTACATGCAGGTCAAGGTCAAGCTCTTCCCCTCCGGTGAGCTCTACTTCAACCGCTCCGAGGTCATGCGCATCGGCTTCGACCTCAGCAACCAGACCTTCAAGCCGCCCAAGGAGTTCGGCCCGTACTATTTCATCGCCTCCCCGTATCCCTTTCCAGGTTCAGAACACTGCTGAAGCAGTGAAATGCGTGCTCTCCACCGTGTGTTTGTGCCGTCAGTGGTTTCGGTAAGTGGTGAGGTACTGAGTCGATGGGTGGATGGTTGCAGAGAACGGGTCGTCGTCGAAGGGCAAGGGCGTGGTCATCGGGATAGCGGTCGGCTGCGGTGTGCTGGTCATTGCGCTCGTCGGAGCGGCCATCTACGCGCTCGTGCAGAGGCGGCGTGCGCAGAAGGCGAGGGAGGAGCTCGGCGGGCCTTTCGGTACGTGATCTCCCTGGCAAAACCGAACTTGCCGCCATGTTCATCTGACACAAATGAGACCTGCTGTGTCAACTGGTGCAGCGTCGTGGGCTCGAAGCGAGGAGAGGGGCGGCGCGCCGCGGCTGAAAGGAGCGAGGTGGTTCTCCTACGAGGAGCTCAAGAGGAGCACCAACAACTTCGCGGAAGCAAACGAGCTCGGCTACGGCGGGTACGGCAAAGTGTACAAAGGCGTGCTGCCGACCGGGCAGTTGATCGCCATCAAGAGGGCGCAGCAGGGGTCCATGCAGGGCGTGCAGGAGTTCAAGACGGAGATCGAGCTGCTCTCGCGGGTGCACCACAAGAACCTCGTCGGCCTCGTCGGCTTCTGCTTCGAGCAGGGCGAGCAGATGCTCGTCTACGAGTTCATGTCCGGCGGCACGCTGCGCGACAGCCTCTCCGGTAAGAACCAAACCGGAACACGCACGATGCTGTGTCCTTTTGCCGTCCCGTCGCTGAAGTTGTCTGGCACCAAAAACTTCAGGGAAGAGCGGGCAGCATCTCGAATGGAAGAAGCGGCTCCGGGTGGCGCTCGGCGCGGCGCGCGGGCTGGCCTACCTCCACGAGCTCGCCGACCCGCCGATCATCCACAGGGACGTCAAGTCCAGCAACATCCTCATGGACGAGCACCGCACGGCCAAGGTCGCCGACTTCGGCCTCTCCAAATTAGTATCGGACAGCGAGAGGGGGCACGTTAGTACCCAGGTGAAAGGAACACTGGTACGCCCATGGCACATCAGCGACTACTTCTCATACTATGAATGCGTGCATTATTGCATCCGCCGCCGCCGACGACTCTTCCGGTGAATCTGACACTTTTGTTTTTGCTCCTTTTGTTCTCCTGCAGGGTTATCTGGATCCAGAGTATTATATGTCTCAGCAACTGACCGAGAAGAGCGATGTCTACAGCTTTGGTGTGGTCATGCTTGAATTGATCATGGCGAAACAGCCGATCGAGAAGGGGAAGTACAGCGTCCGCGAGGCGAAGAAGGCGTTCGACATCAGCGACACCGAGTTCTGCGGGCTCAAGGGCATGATAGACGCCAGGATCATGAACACCAACCATCTCGCGGCGTTCAGCAAGTTCGTCCAGCTGGCCCTCAGGTGCGTCGAGGAGTCGACCGGAGACCGGCCGCCGATGAGCGACGTCGTCAAGGAGATCGAGATGATGCTGCAGAGCGAGGGGCTGAGCAGCGCCTCGACGTCCGCCTCGACGTCCGCGACTGATTTCGACGCCACGAAGGGCGCTCCTCGTCATCCTTACAATGATCCTCTCCCAAAGAAGGACAAGGACATGAGCACCGACTCATTCGACTACAGCGGAGGATATTCCTTCCAATCCAAGATCGAACCGAAGTAGCTGATTTGTGGATTGGGATTATCTTTTGCACGACCTTTTCTTCCTCCTCAGCAAGTGGCTTGATGAATATGTAGAGATGTGAAGAATTTTTACTTTATGTGCTTGGTGCATTTGGCACTCTCTTAGAGTGATTTTGTATGGTGAAGTTCTAATGTATGGTTAGAAGCAGCATCAAGAAGAAACCTATCTGCCTCTAGAGTGCTAGTAATTGTCAGCTATGGAATAGCTGTATCACTGGAGGCCACCAAACAACTAGTTCTCAGTATTTCCACCGAGAATTTGCATAACAAATCGATATAAAAAAAAAATCAAAACAAGCATGGCGGCACAGCATATGTAAATTCAAGGACTCGCCGACCATTGTATAGCCCAACAGTGTGGCACTTGCTCTCTAGCTCAATATCATAGTTCAATTCCAACCAACACTAGGTTGGGTGGGTTATTTATGTGCATTTCAATTTTTCACTATGATTTCCTAGGACTTGCACTCGAGACCTTTGGGTTGTAAATACTACCATGACTACAATAGCTACTTGTGCTCCTAAAAAAAAAAAGAAAATTTCTAGGACTCAACAACTCGAAAGATAGCATGACAAATTTCGTTAAAAGTACATTTCCTGACGGCCAATACTATCTGTTATGGTGCAAAAGCTATTTCTTAGTCCATATTACTTGCATTCTGGTTTCCAGTGAGCCAGTGATCATACAGATGATCATTCCTACACATAAATTTCTGATCATATAGAAATTTATCTGTATCTTCTCAATGTGGAAACATTCCATCCATTTTATTAAAAATGAATCAATTTCTTTACAAAGGAACACACTCAAGGTTACAATGGTATAGTGACTATTGTCTGTAAAATTAGTTGTCAAAAATCAAAATTTTCAATCATACATCTTTCTTCCTGCTAACTGATCTAGAGTGGGAGTCCAACATCCATTGCTTATAATTGGTGTACAGGGTCAAAATAACAAACTGTGAGAAGCAAATGAACATTATGAGTGCATCAAAGAGGAAGGGATACCTCTTGGGAGGCTCTATTTGCAGGTGTACAATGTGAAGTAAGAGCGAGCATAACAATGACAGACTCAGAACTGCCTTTGTTCCAGATGGAATGTCCACCGCCTTTCCTTAGCTTCCACCAGGTGAATAGTAGATAAGAAAGAAGAGGCCAAGAATAGCTATATATTGTAGAAGAAGCTCATCACGGCAGATAAGTGGGTACATTGAAAAAAGGGCATAGTATGTGAACCATCCATACAGCTGAGTCTCTTGTAGCGCTAAAAAGCTTGCAGGTAAAAGAGGAAGCAAAATTGATTTCTCATGCACCGCAAATTGAAGAAATAGAAAGCATGAGTTAATAAAACAGCATATATCTACAATAAAACAGAGAACCTATCAACTTAGTGGTTGAAAATACCTTGGTATGAGAATAGATAGAATCATAGAAAGAGAACGAGCTGTTCAATAAAGCATAGAGGAAACCAAGATTACTTGGTGACTTGACTTGCTGAACAAATGAAGGCAAGAAAGCCAGGATGGTAGCAGATAGACTTGTAAGTTTCAGCTGTTTAATTGCAAACAATCTCTTCCACTTGATAAGAACTGAAGTGCTACACCAGAAATTTGCAACATAATCCTCATAAATACCTCTCAAATGGAGCTAGTCGAGATATCACCTGATAAGACAGACATAACAAGCTTAATATTGCTTGGCAAGCAGGGAAATAGGGAAGTAAGTAAATTATACATAAAATGAGTTTCATGTTAAGGACCAGCACCAGCTCAATGAAAAAAAATGCTACAGATCGTGCTAGATTTTATTCAGCTATAGATTGTGGTTCACCAAACAAGTGGAAATGTTCCCAATACAACAAAACCGAGTTTCATGACCTCAGAAATTGGATACTTTTGCTTGAGGCATTTCCCCAAAAGATGGCTGAAAAAAGCTGGTGCAAATTACAGGCTCATTTGCAACACATCAAACATATATAAGACATATAGGGGAAAAGTGGGATATTTAGGATGCAATCCTATGTTTGAAAAATATGTATATGAATGGGGAGAAGATGTCTCAGATTAGTTATGTGGAAGTACCACAAAGAACCTAGTAGATTGAAGTTCACGCATCACTGTATTAGAACGATAGGTTGTCATGACTTAATCTATTTCCTATCAAAATAAATGGCAGAATGTAAGCATGCTCACCTCCTGCTCTCATTTCTCTAGCTATCCATCATACTTCCAACTTGACCTAGTTGGTAATTGAGTCAGTAGGCATAAAAAGTAGAGGACTAATATTGCACCAACCCTACATGTGTGCCTCATTAATATGATAGCCTATTGCCCTATTGTATTTATTTTGGGAGATATATGACGAAACCTAGTCCAGCATTGCGAATCTTTCAGATCTCCAACCACTGGGATCCAAGCATCCCAAGGCAACAGATGAAAAATTAACAGAATTGTTTGTTGTTGATTCAATTTCCAGATGGATCATGAGCACTGACTTTGTCATTTCCAGTGACAGTCTATTGGGCTAAGTTAGTACATCCACCCCAGGAACTCCCCTCCTTTTCATTGTTGGGTTGGTGTGGGTTTGCAAAGGCAAGGCACTCTCTACAAAGTGTATTTACATGTTTGGTGATAAAGCTTATGAATAGGAAATACTTTTCCAGACAAGACGGGAACCTGCTTGTGGTTAATTGCAAGAGTGAAGAGAGCAGCAGCAGCAAGCTCATTCCTCGACAAAACACCAGCAATTGCTCCAAGCGTCAGTCCGAGGCTGACGCAGTTATACAAAACAAGTATTTATCAGCCAACGGGTGAAATGTAACACAATGGACAATGCAGTCTGCGCTATTGCCATACTCCAATGTGCGCGCGCACACACACACACACAGTTAGTACAATCCCCACATGAAAATGTCCATGATCAATTAGTACTAAACAGAGGTTGATCAGAACCATGACGAGCAGCCACTTCCAACCCTCTCGCCTATTCTCCCCTATACCGCCGGCCCTGCCCTTCGCATACGCCCACATGAAACACAGCGCCGCCGGGAAGAATACCAACAGATCGGACCACAGTACCATCCACCGCATCAGCAACTTCCTACAGGAAACAAAGCGCAAAGACTTAACATTCATCAACAGACACACTATTCTACACACTACGAGCAGTAGAAGCTAGCGAAGCGAGCGCGTACGATTCCGGAGACTCGAAGCCCAGGGAGGAGCGGAGGGCGACGGCGTCGGGGGGGGAGGCGTTGAGGAGGAGGGCGTGGAGGCGGCTCTGGTATGCGGAGAGGGGCGGGTAGTCGAGGCCCCAGTAGGCGAGGTCGTTGTCGGAGGTGTTGCGGTACCAGTCGGGGGATGGGAGGTGGAGTGTGAGCTCCATCCAGTGCCGCTGCGCCTCGTAGTCGCCGAACTTGGGCGCCGCGCCCTGGCCGGAGTAGGGGCCGATGGAGACGAGCACATGGACGAGGAGGGCGGCGAGGGAGATGAGGAGGGCGGTGGCGAGGGGCGGCGCGGGGGGTGCCATGGAAGGCGAGCGGCGGTGGGTGGATCTGGGGCGGGGGCCCGGGGCTTCTTCGGCTTCGCCATTGGCGGCTTTGCTTTCTGTTTAAGGGATAATTAATCGTATTCCCCAAAGTTGTCAAAATGGCCTCGGATACACAGTAATTGATAGGTCAGCTCATAATTTATACTTTACTATTTTAAATCAATTTTTGAACCATTTTCTTCTTGAAATGACCAAAATGCTCCTCTCCTTCCCTTTTTCTCCTCCCCTCTTCTCCGAGGATCGTCCTGGAGGTGCCGGCAAAGCCGATGGCTTCGCTGGTGGCAGTTGAGCCCAGCAGTGGCGGAGCTAAGGTGTTTGGAAAAGAAAGGGGGGAGAGGAGTAAGAAGAAGAAGTCGAGGGTATTTCGCATGAGGTTAAACAGTAAAAGAAAAAAAGCAATACAAAAATACAAAAGGGCAATTTAGCAATTGGCCTATCAATCTTAGGGCATTTTATCCGTTACTATGTAATAGAGGGCATTTTGATAATGGCATATGAACTTTAGGGTACATGATCAAATTTTCAATTTGTTTAATGGATAACGCTTGCGTCCAGACGTCTGAGCGAATGGAATGTACCGGACGTCTCGCTCCGCACAAAGTCACACAAGTTAGGAGTGCACTCTTGGACATTTCCTTCGTTACCCAATCTATCTGCCTATCCCACTTCTTTATTCCTCCCCATCACCTCAGATCCACCATCACCATAGGTAGTTCTTCCTCGACGTGTCCTCCATCACCACCATCGCAAGCACCTAGTACCCCACACACCGTCCATGCAATAGCTTCCTTCTCTCCTTGTTGTCGCAGAGGAAGAAACAACAACAATGCCATGGTGGTGGTAGCGCACCCCGAGAATCACACCAATGACCTCGACGATGAGATCCTAGCCATGGTGTTTGTCCTCCTCAACTCCGACAAACCACAAGTGTTGCTCCCTCGTTCTCCTCCTAACGTTGCTCCCTTATCCTCCTCCCTGTGTCACCCACGTTCGAGGGCTAGCGGCAAGGCACCGAGTAGGCCTCGTCCTTGCCAGAACTGAGCCTATCGATGATGAGACATCGGGCCAGCCTCCTCCTTCGCCACCATCGAGGCCAAAACTAGTGAGTCGAGTGTTTTGTTACATCTACAAGATGTTTTTTTGCAATAGGTGATTTAAGATGTTAGAATTATGCTTTTTTGAATGTTGCAGTACAGATTCTTGAGATGTTGTATTTCACAATCCAAAATGGTGCGTCCTCCCCATCTAAATGTTGTCATTGTTATTTTTTGATGTAGTAATGTTTTTCTTGAGAGAATGAATTTTTAAAATTTTTTCCTCAATATTGCAACAATCATTGCACACTCAAAATCAAAAAAGTTTCATGAGCTATCTCAATTGTTACGTGGGGGAACACATGAGTGCTTTCTGTTGCAACCAAACGGATTTTTATTGCACTTCGTTGTACACTTTGTTGCAATCGATTTTTTTTACACCAATCGAGATCCAACGGTGTGGAATTCATATGTTTATAAAAGATCAAACAGCAGCTGGAGCGTACAATGGAAATGTGTGAGCGCTATCAATGCTCTTGTTTAATTGGTTGGGCTTAGGGTGGTTTCTAGCCATCAAACAGTGTGTCCATTTTGTAATAACCCCTTTTGAGAACAAAATTTGAAAGAATGCTTTATAGAAGAACTTTTGCTCTTCTAAAGGACTTTAATTCTTATATTTCTATGTTTAGAAATCCTTTTATGTAATCTACTTAGATATTAGGATTTGTGTTTAAAACTTGATCGCTTTGTAAGAGAAGAAAAAAATCGATAGTGGATAGTGGATTTTGTATATATGTTATGAAATTTAAAGTAAGTTTGCTAAATTTATATTTGCAAGTTGAACTACATGTGTGTGTTGGTGCTTATTACATGTCACTTGTTTGTTGGACGAAAAGAAATCACATCATACTTAAGAACTCTATAATATATGTAGTCCATTTGAAAAGGGCAGTATCCTATTTGAAACTAGACCTAAGCAACAAAGGAATTTGCTAAATGGTACTCGAGTGTTTTTGTGTTTGTGAGTACTCAATTTTTTTGTCCATTAGATATTGCTTTGTGATCCATATTGTGCTTTATGATTTTGACTTTGTGAGTTTTTCTTCGAGTAAATAATGTGATAAGGGAGTAATCAATTTGTTTAGGGTTGTCGGGAGCCATAACATAAACGAACAAGTAGGTTTTTTTGTAGAGTTTTTTTTTGTGTTGTGTTCTTTATAATTTGTTTTGTTCCTCCTTTTACAAATTGTCACATCATTTTTTAAATAATTTATTTTGTGTAAACCTAATATATATTGATGTAAGAAGGTTGTACAAAAAAGAGTAATATGTATTAGAACATTCTTCAATATATCACATACATGGACAGTAATAATTAACGAGCAAACTTGTGGACTGAGGTAGATATATATCAAACATAAAAAATAAGTACTCCTTAACAAAATAGTACTCAAATAGAAGAGGAGGAGACAAAGTAATTTCACCTATTGAATCTAAATATGAAGGCTTAAAATTCGAGTACTATTTAGCAAGAAAGCACATAAGTTCTCTTTAGATTACACCTAGGTCTACGTAAGAATTTTTGGCATGAGAACTCTACCGGGCTAAGCTTGATTCGTTGGAGTAACCAAAAAGCATATTATGTTTCGTAATTGGCTTAGTCTAGATAAATGCTTAAACTCAAGTTTTTTTATTAGCCCAACAAATTCTTAACACAAATAGCAAATTTCCTAGCCATACTCTAAGTACGACATCTTGCCGTCTAACGCTATGGAACTAGGGTTTTTGCTTTTGATGTCCGTCATCGATTCCTCTCCCCCTCTTCTTTAGTGTTGTCATCGATACTGAATTGATGTAGACATATTGATATTTAGATGTTTGAAATCTAGACGTTTTTGATACTGTTAGCATACAAAAATTCCAAATTTAACCCTCTTCGTACAAAAATTCCAAATCTAGCCCCCCTCCCCACCGCACGACTCACCAGGAAGCGACACGTGGCGGAGTCGTGCGATCTGGACCGCCACGACTCGCCAGAGGCGACACGTGGCGAGTCGTCGATCACCGGACCGCACGACTCACGGGGCGGCGACGCGCGGCGAGTCGTGCGATGCCGGACGCCGACTCACCGTGAGCGACACGTGGCACGATTTTTAGAGCCGTGCGTTGCCACGTGTCGCCTCACGGTGAGTCGTGCGGTCCGTGCCGCCGCGACTCGCCACGTGTCGCCTCCCGTGAGTCGTGCGGTCGATCGCGACGACTCGCCACGCAGTCGCCTCTGGCGAGTCGTGCGGTCCGGTACCGTACGACTCGCCACGTGTCGCCTCCTGGTGAGTCGTGCGGTGGGGAGGGGGCTAGATTTGGAATTTTTTCATAAAAAAAGCTAAAATTGGAATTTTTGTGCACAACGGTACCAAAATAGTCCAGATTTCTAGATGTTCTATGCCCTTTTTGTCCTATATTCGATGAGTCTCTTCTTAGTTTTCCTTAGTTTGTGGTGAGTTTTGGCATTACGTCTCCTGTCAGTTCCACTCACTCGAATGACAATAATGTCTCCATCGGAGATCGCCATATTGCTGAGGTAAGTACAACATAGCATATGGTTTGAGCTAAGTACAAATGAGTCTCATCTAGGCATGAAAAATGTAAACCAGAATACCTTTCTTAGACAAAAGAGTAAATTTCATAAAACCCTATGTTTTAGGGAAAAAGTAACACAAACCCTATATTTTGCAAATTTTTTTAAGGAACCACAAGTTCTTGAGTTAAAGATTTAAAAAAACCTAAGGTTTGATCTATTCCATTTCATCAAACAATATATGATAATCGGGACCTAGATGAATATTAAGGGAGGTGCTTCAATGCTTTCCTTAACAGTGATTTGCACAATTTTTAAAGTATGATAAATGATGGATAGATTAGTGCTACTTTTGTTAGAGAGAAAAGCATTGAAGCACTACTCGAATATTAAACATACAAGTAGGGCTTACCTACTAGCCCCACCCATCCATCTTTTTGAGTCCTCCTATAGCCAATCATTACTCTAAGAAAGTAAAGAAGAGAGAGAAGAGAAATGAGGCTTACAGTGGGTCTGAATTCAGTACATGAGGTTAACCAGTAGATTCTATCTATTAGTCTAACTGATAAGTAAATCTCACATGTTATATCTTGTTAGATGGAAGTTATGGAATACGATAGATCAAATCTATGGTTTTTTTTGAAACATTTAGCCTAAGAATCTATGGTTTCTTAAAAAAGTTGTAAAATATGAAATTTTGTATTACAATTCCCTTAAAACTCAACTCACGGTTCTACGAAATTTACTCCAGAAAAAACCGCGGCGTCTGATCACCCTACCCGTGGACCATCCAGTTGGCCGCATGGCGGAGCTGCAGGGTCCTATCCGCAAAAGGCCACCCACACTCCCATGGTGGGGTGCGCGGTGCGCCTCCCCCGGCAACTGGTGGGCGTCGTCCTCCTCTTGTGCGCACCAGGTTCTTCTCTCTCTCTCCCCATCGCGACGCCAAAAGGCGATCGCCCCAGCCAGATTTTTATCCCCTCCCCATCCTCTCCTCCCACAAAGCCGCACCGCGTCGATTGCGCAGCCTCCCACCAGGTACGCACGCGCCTTCTTTCCCCAATCCCTCAATCTCTTCTCTCCTCCCATCCAATCCTGTTCAATCCATGCCGTCCCGATCGCGCGTCGCTTCCTAGCTCGCATCGGCGCGATCGCTCTCGCCGAGGCGATCCCGATTGGAATCGTCGGAGTCGATGGAACAGGAGCGGAGGAGCGCGCGCGAGCGGGCGGGGAGGGGGGGTGTCCCAGGGTTTTGATCGCGACATGCCTGAGGGATGCGGGGTGGGTTCTAGCCTTCTAGGTGAGTTTGGTGGGAGCTGTGGCAGTAGTACACATGCTTGCGAATTGTGATGGTGGTACAGTACGGAAAATGATGGGGGGATTTGGTGGGGTGGGATTAACCGGAAGCGTCACAGGAGAATTATTGGGTACTGTGATGGTTGTAATTGTCCTCCCCCTTGATACAGTTGCCTGCCCCCTAGGGTTTAGTCCCGCGACGAGGATCTTGTCGGGCTTAAGCTGTGGTTGCCATCCTGAGAGTTTTAATGCCACATGCGTACCAAGATGGGTTTCCTTATTTGACTACAGCGCTACATATCGTACAGTAAACACTATTCCCTCTGTCTAAGTTTATATGATGTATTTTTTTAATGACCTTATCTATAAATATAAAATGTATTTTATATTTCAATACAAAATTAGTATGATGTTTTCTTTATACCCTTAATAAATATGCAGCTTTATTTGCTATTCTTTACATACATGAATTGAATATAGTGATTAGAGTTAATAATTAGGGTAATTAAGCTATTTTCACTATCTCCTTAGTCTATGTACCAAGAAGAAATATGTCTTATAAACTTGGACAGAGGAAGTAAACAATAAACTGACCATTTGATGTGGAATTATGAGGCTTCAAACTGTGGATAAAAGTCACGTTGTTGATATTAGGAAGAGGGTCGGTGTCGGTGCCTTGGTGCCAACCAGAGCATCATTATGGCATCATGTTCACCATAGATTCTGCATGTGGGTGTGCTATGCAGAAAGATGGTAGTTTCTAGCTTCAAAGAAAGTATTAACCGAATGATACCTCGGAGCTGTCAAGTATAGTTGCTGCATTTTTTTAGAAGCATCACATTGGTAATACTAATAAATGAAGGCCTATGTCATAGTATTGTTAGTTCTGTTCTCATTTATTTATGCATAATATCTACCGTCGGAGTTTGCATAAATAAAAAAAAAGCTAAGAAAGAAAGGTGAAGGAGACATCTATTGATATGTCCATATGTTGCTGGGCACCTGTGTACAAAGGTTTGCAACTTGATGACTGTGCTGCTAATATGTTGATATGTTGCTGGGCACCTGTGTACAAAGGTTTGCAACTTGATGACTGTGCTGCTAAGTGCTAACACATTTCATGATGTTGCTGTTTTGTTTTCTGCATATGCTTACTCATGGTTAATTCCAGGATGCATAAATGTGTGTTTGATATGTTATTTACAGTTGCCTATGTTTATTACAGTTATAATATTTTCATACGCTCGCACTAAGTTCCCTTTTTCTAACTCTTTGTTTCTTAACCATCGACAGAGTAATGAATTAACACTTTTGGTGAGGTTGCCCTGTAGAAAAATATCAAAAACAATTTATGGGGAAGAAACAAAGCTTGTGCACTGTTCTCAATGAGGAAGTTTGACTGGAGGCAATCTCAAAACAGCAGAGTTTCTGGAGCAATGTCATCCTCTTTACCTATTCTGCCAAAACCTTTGAAAGAGAACTTCCCAAGGCCTCATAATCCCCAGCATATTCCAATGCCAAGGCAGCTGCCAAATGATTCTATGCCCTTGCATCAAAGTGCACCTCAGTCTGCGACTTTGCACCCAAGAGCTGGTGTTGTCAGATCATCATATTCAGCCACATTAGGATACTCTGCTAGTCCACATGACTCTGTGTCCAACCACGAGGGGCAGTCTATAGTTGCTCCCTTTATTTCTCAGTCATCGAATGTTGAAGTATTTCAGTCTTTATCTAATAATACCCCTGGAGGACACACTGAGGCAACCTGGTTCCCAGTTTCTGTGGATGGTTTGCCAGATTACACAGATAATATGACTGCTCCTGATAATCAAATCCTGATCGGGAGTTCTAATATAACATCTGATGAGATTGCTAAACAAAGTGAATGGTGGGCAGAGATAATGGATGATGATTGGAAAGACATTCTAGATGCAACAGCTACTGATTCCCAGTCAAAGGTATGCAATTGCAATACCATAAAGGGTAAAGTTGTAGATCCATCTTGTGTTTTGGTAGTTTAGAAATGCCCTTTCCGTTTATTATAACATATCAGCAAAAGCTTATAAAATTATGACATTATGAAAGTTCTTTTGACAGCAAATCTACTGGTAACCAGGTATCATTTTCATGGGGGCAGCCTAGATGCTTTTATGTATGTTAATGGTTAAAGTGTGAGAAGTTTTGACTTCCCAGTGTGAGATGGAGGGAATGCATTTTTTTCTATTCCTTGCCATTTTCTTGTTGAAACACATAACATTGTGTAGGTAAACTATCTATTCATAATGAAATTTTATAGCTTATGTGTGATATGTCTTGTTAAAGTGATGGACCTATGGTGAGGACGACAACAATGGATTCCTGTGTCCGTTGTTTGAAGAGGGTTATAAATGTTGTTAGATTGACTATTTGAGCTATCACATTAGATGCTTGTAATGAATGTCTGTGTTCTTGACACTGAATGGTTGCCACTGGAAATTCTAAGTGATGTATTGTTGTGGGGGTGGTCCAGTCCCAAACGACTGGGCCTTGCAGCAGGCTCAATAGTATTAAGGAATGTATCAATGTACTCTACCTTTTGTAATTATTAAGGGGTGGGATTGGAATTTCCCATCCTACCCCACTCATGTATATAAACCCCCAAGAGAGGTATGTGGAGGGTAGATCCACTCATTCTTACCACTAGCTCTCTCTCTTTCTCTAGCTCTCTTTGTGCTATGTCTCTCTTGGAGAATGGTACTCTGTATCCATTGTTGTGCTCAATTTCCCATCCTACCCCACTTATGTATATAAACTCCCAAGAGGGGTATGAGGAGAGCAGATCCACTCGTTCTTACCACTAGCTCTCTCTCTCTCTCTCTAGCTCTCTTGGCTGCATCTTCTGTTTTGCACAAAATAAAATTCTAAGGTCCACTTAATTTTAAGATGGTTTAGTCCCTTAATTTGTAGTTATAGTCGCCAGAATGTTTAACTTAGAAAAATAGCGAACTAAAGATCATATGATGGTACTTGTTCTAATTCGCAGTGTGATGCTTTACGTAAGCTGATTCCTTATGTTTTTTCATGACTTAATGTTTATTCGTCTTCTTTGTTTAGTCCATGGTCCAACCTTCTAACTTGGTTGCATCACAACCTGCTGTCAACCAGTCAGCTTCATCTCATAGTGGGGAGATTTGTCCTGTCGCAAGTCCTCCCAATAGCAACAATGCATCTGCAGCTAAACAACGAATGAGGTGGACCCCAGAACTTCATGAATGTTTTGTAGATGCTGTAAATCAGCTCGGCGGTAGTGAAAGTATGCCTGCTCTCATCTGTGTTGTCAATTTCCCTTGAATGATTTTAGGTATGAATCCTATTCTGGCATAATCTAATGCTTGTCTTTTTTTTCTTTTGTCTTGTATTTTTTTTGTCTCGTACCTTCAGAAGCTACTCCTAAGGGTGTGCTCAAGCTTATGAAAGTTGATGGTTTGACAATATATCATGTCAAAAGTCATCTGCAGGTTTGTTGTTTAGCTTTCTACGTAGTATTCTTGCCACAAGGGGCTTTAGTTTTCACATTCTTATCTGAACTGGTTTGTATTGCAGAAGTACCGCACAGCTCGCTATAAGCCAGACCTGTCTGAAGGTTTATCTCAACTGGATTCTTTCCCACTTGCATTTTGTTTATAGATATTCTTTACACAGTGGAATACTTTTTTTTCGTGATAATGAGTTGAGTACAATTTTCATGATAAGGGCTAGGGGCTGTCACTTTATTTTAAAACTTTCATCTTCTCGTGATTGAATATTCTTGTTTTTTTTTTGCAAATAGCATCCATGCATCTATGTTGTAATTAATGATTACTGTTGGCATTAATCTAACCTTTATATAACTCATTATGCAGGTGCAACAGAAAAAAGGTCAACTACTGATGATTTGTCTCTGGACCTGAAAACGTGAGTGTAATATTATTCCTCTCATCTCTTGTTCCATTGCATTTTGGCACACTATATCTCTTGGCGCTACCTATACTGTGTGAGGCTGTGAGTCAACATGTATCAAGGCTAAGATCAGGTGTTTAGTCATATTTAGATGACAGTTCGTATCACCAACTAACAGTCAAAATTACCTTGAGAAAGAGTTGATGTCCATATATATATATAATTTACCTACAGGCATGATTTTAGAATGACATATAAAGAATTGCTTCGAATTAGTCATATTTAGATGACAGTTCGTATCACCAACTAACAGTCAAAATTACCTTGAGAAAGAGTTGATGTCCATATATATATATATATATATATATATATATATATATATATATATATATATATATATATATATATATATATATATAATTTAACTACAGGCATGATTTTAGAATGAAATATAAAGAATTGCTTCGAAACTCAACGTGATTAAGTTAGCAAAGTATCCCACCTACCTTTTCCCCCCAAAATATCATGAACCATAGGGCTACTTTTCATTAAGATGTATGTATAGCTTACTAGGAGGTGATTCAACGTTGACGTGGCTATCTACACAACAAAAACTAGTGGTGGGGCCGCCAATGTGGTGAAAACCACTGATGAAACCAGCCTAGATGTGAAAAAGTGAACGGTTTTGAGAGTTGGAGGGTATCAAATACCCTTTTTTTTAGTTGGGGGTTGATTTCTAGACTCTGGCAATAGTTAAAGGGGTTCAAATGGACTTCTTCCTAAAATATATCGTCTTTAATAAAAACTATGGTGAGGTTATTAGCATTCATAAGATTGCTGGTTACTGGCGAACTTCCAAAGGTATAATTGGTTGCATGAGGAATATGCTTTGCTTTTTTTTCCCATGATGATATTAAAGCATGTTTGGGCAAGCAAGTTTTACTGGCACTAGAATCAGTCCATTTTCTGGCTGTTCCAGCTTCCAGGCCGAGACATCTGCATCCTTGGCTGTGTATACTGTTCCATTCAGTAAAGATCTGGTGAGCATTGTGAATTGCCTAGAAAGTGGTCCAAATTTTTTTCGAAACCTTGGTTACCTGCAGCCATATAAAAAAGAATGTTTTTTGCAATTGTTCTCTGATACCTAACGCACAATAAAAAAACTGTTTTGTCATTTATGCTCTGAATGTAGATCATGCTGTAAATGTAGATGCATCTGTCAAATCCTCCCACTTCTGGACTTCTGGTGTTGGAATTATCATGATGCATATTAAGCCCATTATGTGTTCACTTTTATGTTGGACCAGAAATTATTGTTTCGAGGCTTGACTATATGAGAAAGTGTGTGTGCTTGCTTTGTCAGTCACTTCATGATTATTAACACACTTGCACAATGTTGGGTTTCTTATATAGGAGCATGGATCTTACTGAAGCGCTGCGCCTTCAGATGGATGTTCAGAAACGCCTTCATGAACAACTTGAGGTACTACTGTACTAGCTCAAAAGCATGTAGACTGGTTCTAAATTTAAGTGTTGTTTGGTTTCATGCTAAATAATGCCCAAGGAAAAGAAGCTTGCCACACTTGCTACACTTTTGGACAAACAAATGTGAGACTGAGAAGTGGTCCGTTTCCCACACTTGTTTGTGGCCATGAACCAAACTGTGACTGAAGGAATGTGGCGTGGCAAAATAAACAGACACAGGGCATGCTCAATGTATATGCAAATCAAACCCACACAATCTGAACTCCGTTCCATGTTTCTGTTGCAGATTCAGAGAAAATTGCAGTTGCGAATTGAAGAACAAGGAAAGTATCTGCAGATGATGTTTGAAAAGCAGTGTAAATCCAGCACAGAGAAGGTGCAGGATCCATTCTCAGGAGATACAGCAACACCATCATCTGATCCGAGCCATTCTGCAAGCAAGGACAGTGATGCAGCCTTGGATCCAAATAGAACAGGAGATAACCCTGGGATTGCGGAATTAGGGGAAAACTCGACACATGTAGGTGGCAACCAGAAAATCTCAGAAACCGAGTCCTCTGATTCCCTAGCAACTGCAAATGATGGATCTATGCTCCCCCAAGAGAAGCGTCGTAGAGTGCATGATAGTTAACTGGTTTCGTCAGTTAGATTATAGCTGTTCTATGCAAATGCTTGGTCAAAAACGATGCCAACCATGTGTCTAAAATTCAGTACTGATCGGTAAGTCTATTGAGCTGAGCCACCTTAGCTATTTAAAAGGAACCTGAAAAAAAACTTAAGAAAAAGGAACCTTCTGGTGACCGCTTGTATAAATCAATAGCAATAACTCAAATTATGTCCAGAACTACGAGAAAAATAAGGAGGCCTTGAGATCTGGCTATCTTTCTAGATATGTAGTTGTTATTTGGGGGTTCAGTGGTAGAAGACTGAACTGTTTGAAAGCCGTGGTCTTTGTCCTTGAGGCTCAGCAGCTAGATATTGAAATATCCGAGCCTTACTGGCTCTTGCAATTTCCAGAGTTACTGGTGTGAACCGGTGGTGGTAAGGTTTTAGATGGTTACTTGAATTCACTTGTCTAAATTGCTTGAAGATTTTCATCTTGACTTGTGTTTTCCCCCACTGGGGCTCCAAATCAAAATCTAACAGGTATTTTTTTTTTTTTGGGGTTGGACCGATAATCTTTGCTGCAAATTAAGGTGAGCAAATCGTCCATCCTATACATTTCCCATCATCCCATGTGTACAATGGAGAGGCGACATTATTAGTGATATACTTTAGAGATAATTATAGAGATGCTATATTTATGATGTTTTGAATAATATATTATTTTGTCTCTTGAATAAATATCTTTTATATTGATCAACAAATATGTGATTTGTTCGTGGAACTTTTTTATTCATGTTTTGATGTTATTTTAAATTATCTCTAATCTTATGTTATTATATAGGACAATTATGATTTACAGATCAACACATGTATTAATTGATGATCATGTTTCACGGATCATGAATATGGGAATATCAAATCAATAATGTAGAATAGGTTAGAGAATATGGTGTTAGATTGACCAACTATGAGACGCTGCAGGAATTGTTATATTTTTAAGTGTCATCGGTTAGTCTTATATATAGTGTATATAGGATCTTTAGATCTAAGATCGTCACAGTTTGCTATATGCGTAATAGTTTACTTAGGAATTGCTAAACAATACTCCGTAACTGGGTGATCATAAATGTACCTTTTGGATTTTCTATGAAATATGCGGAGTAATGTGAGTGATTAAGATAGAACTTGCTCTTTCTATATAACGCGAGAGATATTTCTAGGCCTATCGATGTGGTTGATTAAGTATATGGTTATGCTGAATATGGTTAAGGAGTCAATCACAACTGAGTAATCTACTACAAATTTGAGTGAAGGACTGAGTTATTATAAGATGTCATACTTCTTGTATTGAGTTTGATCGGTATCATGAGGTAAAGGGTACATAAGTGCTATGGTTGTCTGATATGACATTTATGTATATTTGAGAGTTGTTATATTCTACTAGGTACCGCTACCGACTTATGGACCGAAAATAAATTTTCGGTCTATGACCAAATATACATAAACCTACAGAATCATCCACTTAATGAGTTAGAATAATAAGGATCTGGATGATAAACTCTGAGTGAGATATGATCTCTGTTCATATTAGATCATAAGAGATTCTTTAAGTGAGATACGATCTCTACTTGCATTAGATAAAGATCCAACCTGAGACTTTTCGAGTTAGATACGATATTTGATCGTATTAAATAAGAATCCGATTGGAGGCTATATAAAAGGAGGTATGAGAGCTGAGGGAGATATTTCAAGGCACACCTATCAAAACCCTACCTGTCACCTCTAATAACCCCTGTTGTGCATGCTGATGTTAGCACACGGACACACGACGTTTCATCCCTATACGTGTGAACCTTGGTAGAGCTGTTGCTGTGACCGCGGTATTGATTACGACGATCGCGAGAAGACAGTTGACTAGAGGACGATCAACTACTTTCACTACATCGACACGTACTTCGTTGAACCGTTCGATTGAACTCTACTTCTGCTATATACGCATCTAGTGGTAACTATATATGATCTTTTACTTGTATAGCTTTCTAGTTTATATGGTAGAAAATTTTAATCTATACTAACTTAGTCTATCCATATCCCATCAAACATATATATTGTTCTCAGTAACCACAGTCTAATAGCACCTCGGAAGAAAGAGGCAAACATGCCGTACATAAACCTAACCACCTAGTATTTAAAACTAGAGATTCCAGATTACAGCCTTGAGTACAATGATTTGTACAACTGAACAAGAGCCTTCAGCACCAAGATGTATAGTACTATGTCAGAAGCCCGGACGATATATATACGACACGCTTGGGTATTACCGTATTAGATACTGCTTGTGCGAAAGATCGGGTAGAATCCATGGAGACCACAGCATGTGCCAGACGAGCTACATACAGTAGCTGGTGCCTACTGCGGAGGCGTTTGAAATAACAATAACTTTTAGTTGAAATTTTACTATAGTTAAGTTGGTTTATTTGATATAATTAAATTTTAAAAAATCAGAAAAAATAAAATTATTTAATAGTGAAAAAAATAAAAAATAAAAATTTAAGTTAAAAAAAAACAGAAATCCACCGCGCGTGCGCGCCCCTGCCTGGCTCGAGCCCAACATCCAACGACCCGTTGCGGTGCGGGCTGATCGCGTAAGTAGCTTGTCGGCTGTTCGGTGCAGCTGCTGGCTGCGCCTCTGCGTTCGCGCAGAGGCCGGTGCCTCGGCGCTGCCAATTTTGGCAGGCCTCGTCTGACCGCGTGGCACGTTAGCAACTTGGGCGTGACGGCTGGCGCCCAGTACCGCAGCACGGGCCGAACGTCTGGTTCCGTGTTTGGGCTGCCGCCGCCTTGTGGGCCTGCATGCAGGTGCAAGTGCGCAACCCTCTGTCGGACATTAATCAGGTGATCTTAGCACTTGGATAGGGCAAGGTCCTGGATCCAGTTTTTTTTGGGGGGATATGAGAAAATTTGGAGGAGAAATCGAGGCACCACTATTGGTTCACATATATGATCCTATAACGATATTTGTTTTTTTTTCAATTTTTGTCCTTAGTACTTTTTTTTTTTACAAAAATAGACTCCCGAGCCCAAAAGAAACGGCAAATGACACATATCACCTACCGTCTTACCCTAACTCGGTAGGTGGCTAGGCGTGCGACTGAGCGAGCTGGCTGCCGCCTCGTGGGCCTGCATGCAGCTCAACTCGCGCATGTCGAGCCTCCTCTGCTCAGCAGGAGCATGCTGAGCACCCTCGGCTCGACATGTGTGGTTGGCTCATGCGCTATACAAAAAAAACAGTGGTGACAAAAAACTCACTGACTTATACTTGTTAGTATGAATTTTGCTTTATCTTAACTCATTATCTCGCTTCTAAAAATACTTCCAACTATGCATAAAAATAGCTTCATATTGTAAGTCTCATGGATTAACAAAGTCATTCAAATGAATGAATAATAATACACCGAACTCCATATGATAAGATGAGAGCCAATAATTTTTCGCTAGTGGATTTGTCTTACGAAAATTTATAATTTAAAATGACCCAACTGAAGAGCTAGTACTCAACGTGGTAGCGGGTCAAGAGTTGCCCACTGTCCGCTTCCTCTAGCAATGAAGCTGGTCCTGAGGGAAGGTCAGCCTATCAGGAGAGTGCCGTACATTGCGTAAGTCGTATTGCGATGGTAACCAAGTAGAAGCGGGTGCACCGTATAATTAACTGGACCCAATCTCTTGCGCACTAAACATTTACTGCACCTAGTTCTCCACGTAATTGCTGGTACCCTGTGGAGGGAAATATATTTCGTTAGGCCGACATACGGTACAACTAAAATGAAACATATAATTGTAAGCACTCGCGTCGCATGTTGCGCGAACAATGAACCTCCCAGGTACTTCGGTCCACGGTAGTTGGCTACAGTGAAGTCCGATGCTGCATAGTCCATGTCGTACTGGTGGACCATGTAGCTATCATATGTTCGATTGTACTACTTGTCACGCTTTTAGAGATGCAAGTGATCCGCGGGGTGCGTACGTCCTGTACTACACCTCGCAGTCTTGGACAACGGAGTCGATGTCGGTGTCTATTGTGTCCTGTGTGTCGAGCTGTCTCTGTGACGAGGACAGAAGTAGAGTACTTCCTCGTCCCTGCCCCCGTCTCCCCAGCGAGGATGGTCTGGGCGTGGGCTACCTCCACGACGAAGATGGAAGTAAAGTAGTATCAATGTGAACATCTTGTATGAAGATGACATGTATGAAAAGTAACAAAAAAAGGTATCTTATTGATTGCAGTAGATTATGAAATCGTCAAATCTGAGCAGACAAGCTATGATGTACGGATTGAGAGCGGCCGAGGCTAGGGGGTGCGCCGATGAGTTAGGACATGCAGACAAAGCTACCGATGGAAGCTACTGATGTAAGATGCAGTGACCACAACCGAGAATAATCACGCCGCATACATACGTACATATTGTCTAAATTGCATTTTTTTTAACGCTAGCTTGCTGCTTTGATTAAATTCCCACTCATACTAATTTATTGCAATTAATACTAATTAATTATGAGTACTACTAATTAAATATGATTAGCGATAATTACAATGCTGATTAGGCATGCACAGTGTGTTCAAACCCATCATTTTCTATAGATTTATGTAATCGCACGAGACCAATAAATATACACGTGCGGACATATATAAACTTATTTTAGCATACCTTTTTTTGAAAGTATTCATCAGCTCCACAATGCTTCCAATTGCAAAGAATTACAGCTGCACTCTCGCTCGATAGCAATGCGACTCTTTTCTTTCCATCTCTTGGCTACGCTCTCTTTCGCTCGACAGCCTTGTTCTTTTTGCCTTCTGATTTATAACTTATGCTACAATAATTAGCTTTCAAATAAAGTATCTTTTTAAGACTATATAAATAAATTATAACATACATTATGCAATTTCAACTATACCGATCAAAATCGTATACGAATATCTCTCCGTACTCACAAAATAGAATTCAAAAATTTCTACCATAAGCTACGACTTAAAAAAGAACAACCCTATGGAGGCGCACATGAATGCAAATTATAAATCGTAAATGGAGACCAATTCAAAGGCACGCAGGCTCCGCTGTACTCGTCGTGATCCTCCATACGAAAGTACAAGTTACCAACACACCAATTTCAATATACGAAAGCATGACACTGATCTCAAAAAAAGCACAATACTCGAAGGACATCCAAACAGCTGCCAATCTCGTTGTGTAACTGATGAGTTTCTGACAACAAAATATACTTTCCATCAACGTGATAGTGATAAAACAATCAATGTGGAACTAAGAACAAAGAATTTGAATTTGGCCTGTGTATGCCCTTATTGACACAAGGACAAAACAGGGGGGGGGGGGTCAAAAATTTAACAAAGAAAAGAATTAACCTGCATCGATATGCGTACGGCACCAATTTCAATAAAGGTGCCACAGCCCACCACCGATCATCCTGTTCCGTAACCTAGATGGCGAGAGTGATACTTCCTTTACCTGAAGCCTCACATCACAAATCATCGTCTACTGCATTATCCTTCAACTTAAGACTAATTTATCTAACTGTAGAAAAACTATCCATCAAGCTCACTAATTCAATGAACAGATGGAGCTGGATCTACTGTCAAAATTGATGGCTAATGACTGCTTTCCTGGTTTTTTTTCACTGGAAGTGCTCGTCCTCTTGGTATATAGTACAGCAGTAGACGTAATAATCTACCGTCAAACGCTCTGGTTCCCAGGCTCAAGTACTATGGACTTACATTGCACTCATCCATGAATCTCTCATCTCGTGTAAGAAACCTCTTCCAGTACTTCCTGTAGTCTGGTATACCTATCTCAAGCCAAGGTTTCATATTACCATTGTAATGCAGTGATGCAGAAGTTCGGGCAACTTCCTCTTCAATTCCATAGTCATAGCCAAGTCCAGATAAAGTCAACCTCTCATCAAGAGGATATGTAAGATGCTGGAAGGAAAGCAAGCTTATCGGTAAAGCTGCAGATCGCAGTGAGGCCTCATCATCATTGTTTCGAAACTGTACCAAAATAAGAGTAGAAATAATAATAAGGTAATCACTTCATAAAAGTTTCATGGGCCCAAATCAAAATTTGAGACTGAAATTAACTTGAACGCACCCAATCTAATCTATGTATCATTAAGCTCATTATTCATGTAGTTAGCAAACTTGCTAGCTAGAAATAATGGAACGAAACAGAATACTAGACATGAAGGCATGCTTTAGAATTAGAAATAGGAATGGGCTAAGAACAAAACCAACCTTTTCCAGGAGTTGCAGGTAATTCTCTGTAACATTATACTCTCTCCATTTGTCCAAATTAATCACATTCACCCCAGACATCCATGCACACGACTGGGGATCATATGTTGCCTTACCCAGAAGGTTTCTTAGTTGACCAAGTCTCAGGCCACAAAACTTGACAGCACCGTTGACCTTATCTCCCATACCAAGATTCCACAAGAAAGAGAGATCACGTTGAACAACCACATCATCATCCAACACAATCACCTTCTTTAAATCTTTAAATATTTCCGGAATAAAGAAATGCGAGTGACTGAACACTGTTAAATACTCCATTCTAGTCTTCTCAGCAGGTTGCTCGAGACTACTGATGAAAACACGAAATTCCTCGGGTAAATATAACTGATGTGTGCTAAACTCAGGCACATTCTCCAAAACAATATGTTCATAGTTTATGACATGGACAGCTGATTCCCTGTAGGAGTTTCTTGCAAACCAGTGCTTCATGGCATAGAAATTTTGAGCATCAGTTAGTACATGAAAGACTACATTTCCAGTCTCCTGCAAAAGGCCAAAAGGAACATCAGCAATGCAAAAGCCCAGAAGATGTTCTACCAGCTTAAACACTGTCTTCATACCTCAGAACTACTAACAGTTGAGTTGACGACAACAGAAGCTGCAAGTACATTTTTAGATAATATGACATAGTGCCTGTGGTCTGGAATGTTAAACTTATGGACAGGAGAGTCATCTGAATCCAATGGAATTGATTTAAAATATTCCACTGTCAATCTCATATTTAGACAATGATAACTTTTCGGCATCGTGTGAACACCAAGGTTGTACAGGTATGCACTCTGCTTCATATGAAAATGAGCTTCATCCTCTGTCATATGAAGTATCTGGCGAAGCTTTCGGTTGACATTGTTACAATCCACAGTGCATGATTTGGATCTTGCTATTGCTTGGTCCATCTTCTCTATCTTCTTTTTGATACTGAAAGCGCAGGCCAGGTATTACTCAATTATTTAAAAAAATCAGCATAGAGTCATGATCGGAAAATTCTTTCCCAGTCAAAGTTAGCTGTAAATTCAATATTTACACCAAGGATATATATATACACCTTTTACTCTCAGGTGTAATTACTCCCACCTCTAATAAATATACCACCTAAACAAACTTGAAATGCTCATTTATCACTGTAAATATACTAATTATAAGGTACTCTAATGTAAACTATATGAAAAAATTACAAAGGAGTTCATAGTTTTTAGCGTATTTTATAAATACCTTCATATACGAACATAAAAATGAGTATGTTTAAAAAAATGTACATATCATTTCTGAAAAATTATACATACCACCTAAATGGTCTTACATACTCATATACTACATGTATATACCCTTCATTACACGAGATACTCTCTACGTTGTGAGATACGACATAGAAAGTAATTACACCCGGGAGTAGAAAAAAGACTTCCTACACACACACAAGCCACCTGGGGTGCCTAGGCACCCAATTCAAGAACCATCCGAAACACATGTATGATTATATATATGAAACCTCTCTCTCTCTCTCTCTCTCTCTATATATATATATATATATATATATATATATATATATATATATATATATATATATATAACAAAAATGGCAGAGGAACACTGGAATAGAATTCATCAAAAGTTGGACTTTCAGCCTTATTATGTGTGCAAAAGAATCCATGCAATGCAAAATGTCCTAGTCATCATAGTTTCAACTTACAAGATGGACCATGAATGAATTAAAGGGGCCAAAAATGACAAGCATGCACACTAAGTACTCACAAGGATGGTAGATCAGAGTCAACAATGGATTCACTGAGAACCCTCTCATGTTCTTGAATATTTTGCTTCAATTCACGAGTCAGTGCCTCCTTTCCTTTAAGTTTGGCAATGCTTGGGTAGTAAGATCGGGCTACAAATAGCTGATCTATTAGTCCTTTCACAACAGCATCTTTCATAACTTCTTTGTGTTCTATGGACCAGAGACAGTAACTCCCAAATTCAAGTTGACAGGCCTTAGCCTTTTCCACTTCATCAGTATTTTGAACCTTGGACCGTCTCATCCTGCTATTGCCACTAACATCCTGGAAGCAATATATGTTTATTCAAATGTAATGTATCAATATACTTCTCGTTTTAAAAAAGCAGCCAAATTACAGCCTGGGCTAAGTTCAGAGAGAGTAGGTATATATAACGAGAAAATGAAGTTATGCTTCAAAAGGTAAAGCACAATTTGTAATCAATCATTTGTACAGAAAAGAATCAACAAGCCAAGAGTCACCATACTTCTGTGTGTTGTGTTGGAACTGGTACTGGCTTCGGTTTTTCAAATTTTGGAGGGGGAAAAACTGCATACAGTGCCAAATAGTGAGTCAGTATGGACACCAAGTCAAGTAAAACATGAGTACATCAGAAGAAACACATGTATATAATAGATGGACTACAACTCATACATAGCTTGACCTTGACAAAAAGGCAACTTAGGGCTAATTATTACAATGTGCTAGGTAAAGACACTGTTATTTGTTTAGAATTGAGTATTAGTAGCTTGAAGGCTTGTACATTGCTACACACGAATGTGAATCTTGAAACAAGTAACAGAGCAGATGGTGAAGTACTGCAACAAATAAGAGGCCAAATAGTTTTCATTGCAAGTCCGGCAAAGTGCAGGTCACTAGCCCAAATACTGGTATACTACAAAGTTTTAAAAATTTATTGTACATCTAAAGTTAAATTACATAAATGGCAGTCCTGTATTAATTGAATAGCACATTCTCGTAGATTCAATCGAAGTTAATTTGGTAGTGCTGCTGCCATTACTAACCTATACCTTTTGGTTTAGTGCTATCTCTGGAAGGGTCAGTATCAATTTGGTGGTGTGAGTCTACACTGCCCCTGGAAATCTTCTCGAGCGCATCCTGAAAAAAGGGAGAAGGGAAACGCACAGGGATTTCAAAATACCTATGGAAGCTGTAATGCAGTGCAGTAATTATTCATAAAAATAGAAACGAATGTATTTACTGAGTATGCAGGCATATATTTTCCAGAGCGTTTGTAGTTCATAATCATGAAGAAAGAATAGGTTGGAGCCTTGGAGGAGAGATTAAATTTACAAACTATGCCATATCACTTTGTTCACTGGCCCTGTGGGGTTGTTTGTAGCTGTTGGATTTGGTGGCTCAAATTATTTTTGTATGCCCCCTCTATAGTGTTTTACTCGTTATGCGCATTTATTTTTCTAGCATACCAATTAAGGGGGTGATCGGAATAGCGATGGCTTTTGGCTGAAAAAACACTGTAGCTGGCTGAAAAAACACTGTAGCTGAGTTAGTGGATAGTGTAATGAATAGTGAAAAAAAAGCTGAAATAGAAGCTGAAGCCGAAAAAAGCCGAAACGATCACCCCCTAAATTAACTTTTAAAAAATAAAAATAAATTTGAACAGAAATGAAATATATCCCTAAACACAGCTTTTTTTGGGTGGGTTGGGGGGGGGGTGACTAGTATAGAATGGCTCATAACTGCCTGTAGCCAGCTGAGAATCTGAAACATGCTAGAGAAAATTAAGAAACAGGAGGAATATGGGAGATGAGAAGGCATGTCCACCCCATAATATCAATTGTTAATTTTAACATCTTATGGTTACCGATGTTTTAGCCTACCAAATAAATGTGAAAATTGCAGAACCAAAGTTCAAAACTGCTATTTGAAATGGTAAGGAAGAATATGATATTCAACATCATCATTTAGGTTTTAGTTTCAGTCGTGCCAGTAGGCATCTCTAGTATTATTAAGTTCCGGACATTAAAAAGCAGACAATACAAACAATAGCAAAAACCAAACACTAAAGCCGTGGAACAAATACACGCAGTTACACGTTGCATGATCATGTCAACATCCACCACGCTAGCAAATGACACGCCGTTATACAAATTAATCACCATCATTACATAACAGAAGATAACAAAATCACTAACCTGCACCTCTGCATTCACACCACTACCACCACCACCCTCCTGCCTTGCTTCATTTACACTGCCGCCCCTTTCTACCTCCAAGCGATCGAACGAGGGCAAATTAATCTCCTATATCCAACAAAAACAAACGTATAATAGCACGAATCAGAATAAAACGTCCATCAACATTTTCATATAAAAAATCTATCAAAAATAGACAGCAAAAGTCTATATGAGTTTTTTTTAAAAGTAAGTTACCTGTTCAGGGCGCTCATCTGTCACATACACTGCATCAGGAAATCGAACAAATCAGGAAACTAGCCCAATAAAATCCCCCATAAGAGAATAGCAATAACACCAAAACCGCCAATATCCGGCACTAGACGACAAAAAGACAAAACAACGCTCCCCGGAACAGATCCGCTGGGAACGGCGCCGATCCGATCCGGAACGCCGCGGCGCCACCGCATTCCCAAAATCCCCGGGGGGTTCTCGTCGCGCAGGGCGAGGGGACACAAGCGTGGAGGAGCAAAACTCACTGGCGGGGAAGCGGTTGAAGAGGAAGGCGATCGGCACGAGCAGCGAGCAGAAGACGAGCGCCAGCACCGCCAGCCGCGGGCCCCTCCGCCTCTTCGCCGGCGGCGCCGTCGCCTTCATCGCCTCCTCCTCCTCCTCCCACCACCACAACCACTCTAACAACAATCTCCGCCTCCTCCTCCTCTACTGATCATACCACCGCCACCGCCACGACGCGGTAGCGCAGATGAATGTCTCCCGATTCGGCCAATGGCTCGGGGCCCCCAATGGCCTCGATTCGATCGGGGTCTCGCGATTTGGGCCCGGGTGCTCGGATTGGTCAGTGTGCGCGAGAAGCAAGGGGAGGGAGGGGAGAGGAATACTCAGCGCAGCGCGTCGTAGGGAGAGAGGAGTGGAGCCGAGGCGAGGGGTAGGGGAAGGGGAGAAGGGTGTATGTGTGCGGGGGCTGTGGAGGAATAAAACGTTTAATACGCCCTTGGCCGCGTCTCTTTTTTTAGCTTTATTTTTTTTCGTTTTTGCACTTTAGAGATTTTATCTGAATTCGCTTTGCTGTTTATTTAATTCCGGTGGTGATGGTTCATCCGTCATCTATATATCTCCATGCACTGCTCTTCTACGTAAAAAAAAAAAAAACGCCGTCACGTGGGCCTTCCACTCCTGCTCCTCTTCTCCGCACCCACGATTCCCGTTCCCTTTTCGTTGTGTATCCCCATTCGTTCTCTCCAACAATGTACGGCTTCATCACTAGCAATCCAACAACCAAAGGCACCCTATTCTCCAACAGAGACAGGCAACCTAGCGCATTGGGAAGCAATCAGCCCCGCTCTTTTTAGCTTATTTTTAGTTTCAACTTCTAATTTTAATTTTTTTTATTATTCAGTAATTTATCTTTTTCTAAATTTTTTTAGATTTTTTTCTTATGTTTCTTTGCATTGTCTATGATGGGTTAATATATTTTTTCTATTTTTTTAATTTAATTATATCTAAAAAATTAAATTAACTACAATAAAAAAATCAGTTATAATAAAATTATAACTAAAAATTAAACATCATCGCTAAAAGAACGCGCCGCAGCACTGGGCCATTGAAGAGAGGAAGCCAGAGTTGTACCGAATATGATTTATTTTCTTTTCTTCGTAGCAACACACAGGGGATCTGCTACGGCTGCTGATCTTGATAGCACTTGTGGGTTTCATCTTAGTTCCAACCCTTATGTGGTTCCACACGCGACTTGTATAGTTCTCTTTTTAGAAAAGTATTAGTATATTTCTAAATTTTTAGGTAGAAAATTATATATGTGTAATTATTTGTTTGATTGACTTACAAATATCTTGAGTAATGCATGCTTTGCAATTTTACTATAGTACCATTCATGTGTGACTGTCAAAGTAAGTTTGCTAATGACACTATAATAATACATTTTTGCATAACAATAAGCGAACGAAAGATGTAACCCTAATAACGACACGGAGCTTATGCTACAACTTATACAATTTACTGTTTATTAATTCATATCTTGTAATCACAAGCATTAACTATAGTAAGAAACTTTCTTGTAAAAAAAGTTATAGTAAGACGCTAGGAATAATGACCAGTTATATATTCAAAATTATACCTATGTTTTGCAAATTTAGAAACAAACTATAAAACGACACAAGTTGATAGCTTACGATGACATAATAATTAATAAATAAGACATGGTAGCTTTTTTTCAGGAAAATTGGATGGCTTACTGATAATCAAGGTAGATAAAAAGAAATGCAGCGACGCTTAACCATAATGCCTAGTAGGGTGCAAAACAATATTAATGCAATCAATTTTCATTTTTCATGTTTAAGGCTACGTTAATCTAAAATTTGAAGTATGGCCAATTCGACCCATCAACTCATCTAGCTTGGTATTTTGGAACCTAAGTTTAGTATGGCTGGAAATAACATGTAATTCCTTATTCGTCACTACAAATTTTCACGATTTGGACCCCACAAGTCAATGAGACAAGGGATGACATATCCAGGATTTATACAATTTACCGTGACACGTAAAAAAATTCTATTCGATCTAAGCCTACTTTGATTCTAAATGTACGGTGCCCAAAAGGAACAAGCAACTGATTGCACAGTGGCACAGCCACAGAAGATCAGGTTGCCCGACACATCCGGTCGTAGTCACTTTGTTTGGATTATGACATTGTCGACTCGTTTAAATTTGATGACAATGACGTGTAGTGCATTTTCTTCCGATCGAATGCTACTTATAACAACAACGTTCATTAAGTTTGATCTGACAATAATTAGTGCCACCTTGTGTAATTGTGCATAGTCTGACTGTGGTGCTGCCTTTTTCCTTGGCTAACCAGAGTGCCTGGAAGAGAGATCTAAAAAGAGGGAAGAGGAGCTGCAATTGAGTAAAGGAAGGTGATGGTGGATCTCTCCTATCCTGTTCATAATTTTTTCCTTGTTGAAGAGCAGCAATATGTTCAGACTAGATTCACTAAACATTCGGCACCACCATAAATGCTTCAGCCAGTATTAGTGATATGCCCTAGAGTGAGTTATGAAGATGATTATATTACTTCTATATTTATTATCTTTTGAATAATATATTATTTTGCTTCTTGAATTAATATATTTCGTATTGATCAACAAGTGCATGGCTTGTTCGTAGAACTCTTTGTTGGACTATTTTGTAATTTCCCTTATTTCGGGGAAAGGAAAAGAAAATTGGCCAATGGGGCCCACATGTAAGAGAGGGAGGGAGATGAGATGAAGGGGGAGGCAACCGGCTCAACCTCATTTCTCATATTTGGCCGAAGCCCTCTTCTTATCCTCTTTGCCTCCTCTTTCGAGGGCAAATGCTTCGGCGTCTTCGGCCTCGTGCACCGTCGAATCCAGATCGATAGTTCAACCTCTCCGGCCATAAATTAGAAATGAGAGGGAGTTTGAGGCAAAGCGAGAAAATGAGAGCTCACCACTCAGATCTATACTTCTGTCGGCTGTTCGGTCTTGGGGATTTAGGAAGAGCTCATCGGTGGCTATACTTGTGCGGTTGCCAAGCAATGGCGCTCTTGCTCACGGCTCCCTGCTCATTGCTCCATCCTCTGGACTACGTGCTTGCGCGCAGTGGTTCTTGGTCTCTTGGTCTGGCTGTGGCCGTGAGTAGTGCGATTAGTTCTTGATCTTTCTGTGGCTTTGTGCAGCGCTAATTCACATCTCGGCTTTGCAACTCAGTGAGTACTGATTTATGAAGATTGGGCTTTGTATCATTAATTGTCTTTCCGATAGTACCCTGGTATTCCTAGTGATTGGTTTTCTAGGACTTTATCTTCGTAACAAGCCTGGCTCTGTTGACTTCTTCGTGGTTTGGAGTACCGTTGCGCAGTAAGCTTTACTTGTGTTCTGTAATTTCTATTGTGCAAACGTTAGCCATGCTAGTGTTGTATATATCTTTGATATACTTGTGATAACACTAGCTCTGGGAGGACTTTGCATAATAATCTATGGGCTTTCGATTGCTCAACGAAGACATGTGTCAAATCTGAATTTTCAGTGACAATCTAATTAGATTTTGCTAGTTTGATCTATAATATACTAGTTGATTACTTCTAGGAGTGTAGTTCGATACTCTGTCAATTGATTTAGCTCTTTCATGTGCTTAGTTTCACTTACTGTCGTCGGTTGGCTCTGGCTCTATTGATCATATACACTTGCAGATCCTTTAATTGTCGAATGTATATGTTACTTTTGCAGTAGCTTTGCTCTATTAATAGAAATTTTTTCGGTCCAAATCTGTAGTTGACATTGATACTGCACTGTTGAGACCCGAATATACAAATTTTGATTCTCTGTGTATACTACATTAGTCTAGGATCACGCTAGAGCATATAGTGTAAACATAGACGAAATATCAACCATATATACGATTAATAAATAAATAAACTCAAATATTAATAATTATCAAAATACTACCTTATGGCTAAGCTTAAAAATAATAGCCTAAATGGCTTTTGAAATTAGCAGCAAAAAATGAAAATAAGCATAGTATCCACTCGACATGCTCACAGACAATCGAGTAGGGAGTGTAGTCCTAATCTGTGAAGTCGTCAAAGTATACTCCTTCTGGTACCACCTGCTGATATGATTTTTCTTCTTCAATTAAGCAACAGTAGACATAAAGTCATGAGTACATTGGTACTCAATAAGTCATTTTCAAAAAGAATGTAATATAATATGCAAGACATATCAAGTGATAGCTGAAAGGTTATTTTGCAGAAAGCAATAATTCAAGGTAAATATAATAAATAGATTAAAAATAAACTTTAAAGAAAACGATAATAAATAGATGATCAAAGGGATTAAATAATCCACCAATGAACTAACCATTCATCACTCAAAGTTATCACAATCAAGTTTTAAGAAATATCTAACCTTCGTGTGAAATCATCGAGCATTGTCTATAACTGGGGACACGGCTATTTGAATAGTTTTACACTCTGCAGATGTTATACAATTTTTACCCACACGATATGATCATCTTCACGCTAAAGAAAATCACAACAAAGTCTTTACAAAGCTCAACCTCAACTCAATTTCACCCGCTAAGATTTCGCGATTGAGTAGGTTACAACCTAGTCGAAGAGTCCCCTCTTGCGTCTCATGGAAATTAGTATCCACACTCATCATATTGGAGAAATTAAAATTGCAATATCATAAATTAATCATCTAGGTCTATCCTATACTAGACATGTAGATGCATAGTAAGGTTTAGATCAATGGCGCATAAAGTTAAGTCCTTAGATATTACCCAGGCGAGACATCCACATTCCTCAAAGTGAAATCTACACTTCTCCCTTTACTGTACAATTACTCGCATAAGTGAAAACCAATTTTGTATAACCAATGACACACCAACATTATGGCACATAAATTTTATAACTATGGCTACAACCACAATTCAATATCTCAATAAGTTAAATTAATTAAGTGATCACATGTGATAATTTGCCTAACGAGACTATAAGCATGGCTAAACATATTAATCGTATAACCCATGGGACAACTAATATTGTATCACTATATAATTTTTCATTCTATGGTGATAATGGAATCATGACACTTAAATTATCAAGATAGAATTAATCAAATTGGACTATAACTATCAGATTAAAGGTTTGTAATAAAATAACAATGCATGATAATTTAAAATAAAATAAATAAATAATAGATTTAAAAACTAAGTTCAACATGATCAAAAAGCATGACTTGACTTGGCCTTGCTCAGCTACCACTTCTTGATCTTCAAGTCCTACTCCTTCAAAGTCATTATCTATTGCACGACAAATACAAATAAATTCAAATAAAATCTAAAAATTACAAAACTAAAAGATAGAGCTCAATTTTAGATGAATTTAGAAAAAAGAATCGGCTCAATCAGAGCTAGAACAGAGGATAACGAGTCATCTAAAATTTGCGAGAGTATAAAATAGCGAAAAATAAAAATAAAAGAATATTCTAAGGAATATTCTGCTTAGCTTGAATCTAGCAAAGGCAGTAGTGCTACTGATTTGGCCATGACGCTGACGTGGGAAGACACAGGAGGTGAAGTCAACCGGCAAAATGAGTTGCTGGGAACCAGAAGAACACATAAGAAGTGACGGTACGTTAAACGGAGCACGGTGACGATGTAGGTGGTGATAACAACATGGGTAGGAGAGAGAAATTATACCTGGGCATAGAACACAGAGAAGTATGGTGAGTACGAGCTAGAACATGGCATGGTGAAGCTAGAAAAATTATCGGTTCAACCAAAAACTCACTTGAGATGACGCAATCGACGTTTGAACGACGTCAGTCGGAAAAAAGTAAAAACTTGATATCTCGGTGCGCAGTGAACAAAATCCAAATTCACTTCAAATGTAGCTACCTGGGTTTGTTTGGCACATTTTGACATGAAAGTATTATAGAAAACATCATCAGATAAATGGGAACGCGAGGTATAGGCGGCCATATCTAGGTGTCGAAGGCAAAAAAATAGTGGAGGGTTTTTAGAGAAAATGAGGCAAGCATGGTGTAGATTGCGATAAGACAGGTCTAAAAGAGGTGACGGTATGGGCTAAAACTTATCGGCGGCGACGAATTGACGTCGGAAAGTGATTCCGGCCAAGATTGAGGAAAACTCCATTCCGGGAGATGTATTACGCCAAAATTAAGTTAATTTGGCAAGAAGGTAAATGGTATATGGGAACATGATGTGACGTAAAAGGATCACGAAAAATCTTACCAGAGAGCTCAGGACGCGACGAGCAATTTCAGGGCCAGAGGGCCTCGATGCTGACGGCGTTCTGGCCTTTAAGGAGACTTAGCATGGCTTGGGACATGTTTAGAGAGGTTAAGAGGTCGTATTTATAGGCTTGAAAGGCATAGAAACTGACTCCAATTCGTGGATTTTGATTTAGAATCCGTTTCAAAAAAATAGGAGATAAAAGATAAACAGATGAACAAAATGCAAAGAGGCCAGATGGAATGGATTCATTGCATGATTTAGCACAACTTTTCTTTTAGGAGAACATTAAGATAAGATCCGGATTGGAAGTTGACATAGAAGGCAAGAAAGAGAAGGAAACATGCTTTGTCTAATCGATGCATTGTCTGATGATGCATTATTGGAGATGAACAGTGCTTGTGTACTAGAGAATAAAAGGAAGAAAGGATGAGAAGTCACAAAAGAAAGATGAGAAGATGACTTGATAGCTTAGTGATAAGAATTCCATGGTTAAGCATGTTGAGCTTGGAAAAGTTTTGGGATGGGTGGCCAACAGGAAGTTTTTTCTTTCTTTGTAATTTTAAATTGAGCTTACGAAAATACAGAAAAAATTCTTGTTATATAAGGAACCCAAATAA
The DNA here is from genome assembly GCA_036346265.1 of Melocanna baccifera. NCBI lineage: Eukaryota > Viridiplantae > Streptophyta > Magnoliopsida > Poales > Poaceae > Melocanna > Melocanna baccifera. Next base: position 15,267,066 of record CM070693.1, read on the forward strand.
AATAAGTTGTTAATTAATTAAAGTTTATTTTATTCATATTAAATCTTTTTAATTTCTAAAAATTCTGGTTAAGCTTTAATTAATTTGAGAAAAAATACAAATAGTTATTTTTATTTTAAAAGCTTCAAAAATGCTCTAAAAATTAGGATGTTACATGCATTGAGGTAAATTTAATTAGATAGACTAGCAAAATTTTAGAGGGTTGTCACTGTAATTATTGAAAATTTGACAAGAGTTGAAGAATGCCAAGTTTTCCTAAACTTGAACAACTCCTCCCTGAGAGAAATAGACCAATTCTTAAATTTGTGCATTATGCAAATTTTATATGCCCACATATATGTTCTATTAAGCTTGTTACAATATATTAATATTTTGAATGTATTATTTGAATGGGGAGATAATACAAATGTTTCTATGACATTTTCATATTGTTACTTACATGCTTTATTGTGCTTAATCATAATTGAAATTAAAATAAAAATATTGCTAAAACCGCCTATTATCCAATACTCTTTATTCATGTTTTGATGTTTTTTTTAAATTATCCCTAATCTTATATCTATGTGGGACAATTATTTATAGATCGATATATATATATATATATATATATATATTGATTTATGATCATGTTTCACAGATCATAAAATATAGGGATATCAAATCAATAATGTAGATACAATCAATAATGTAGATACATGTTAGAGAATATGATGTTTTATTGAGTCACCTTTAGACATTGTTAAGATTGTTATATTTTTTATATGTTATCAGTTGGTCTCAAGTAATGATGATGTATAATCTTTGTACCTGATATCAGCATAGTTTTCTACATATGTAATAGTGCACTTAGCAGTTGCCAAACGCTGCTCTATAACTGAGTAGTTACAAAGTTAGCTTTCGGGATATGCTATGAAACATGCAGAGGAATATGACAAGTCAGATATGAGATTTGCCCCTTTTATAAGGAGAGATATCATTGACCTCCTCAATGTGATTGGATAAAGGAAATGTATGGCCATGTCACAAGTGGTCGAAGAGTCGACCACGTAAAGTTATTCATCAATAGATAGGGAAAAAGATTTGAACATTCCATAGATGACACGTTTTTCACCTAGAGTTCGATCATGTATCGTAAGGTAAAAGGAGAATACGCAAATATGTCGTTTAGTCCGACTAGATACGAATTGGTCATGTGGATATACTAATTGGTCGTGAACTGGTTGAACATATCACAAACTGGTCTGCGAACTAGTCGTACGGAGATATGAACTGGTCGGAAGGAGTTATGAACTAATCGTGAGTGACTAAGACCTAGTTATGGATCATATTGCATATAGTTAGTCCATTTTGATTTTTATGTATATTTGGGGTTGATATGTCCTGCTAGGGGTTGTTACCGACTAGTGATTGAAAATGTGTTTCTAGGTTACAACCAAGTATAAACGAAACTACATGATCGCACACTTAACAGATTAGAGCAATAAGACTCCGGATGATAGACTCCTAGTGGTATATGATCTCTACTCGTATTAGGCAATCAAAGGCTCTATATAAATGGGTGCATTGGGTTATGGGTTTGAGAGATATATTGCACCACCCACTGAAACTCTAGCGGTCTCCTTCCAAAGTCCTTACTGTGCGCGTTGGTGCTAGCACACTAGCACACTGTGTTTGATCTCTGAACGTGTGGACTTTGATAAAGACACTACTGCGATTGTGGTGCTGATCGGGACGATTAGAAGAGAAGTCAATCGGCTCGTGAACAGTGACTACTTCCACTATGCCGACGCATACTATGTTGGACTAGACTGGTGCAACTCTTCTTCCGCTGTACTATGTATCTAGTGGTAATGATCTATAATTTGTTACTTATATGGCTTACTGATTTATGTGATAGAAATTTCAATCTATGCTAACATGAACAATTGGAGACAGTTCACCGAAAAGGGCATGGAATCACTGACCCCACCACCACATAGTCCCCATGCACGTTCGTATTCCCATCCACCACAGTGAAACCAAACGAGAGGCTAGACAAGTTTGGCACCACTCCACTCCCCCTGCCAATGCCATGCCAACATGCAACCATAGCAGGCATGGTACCAAAGGCGATGGCATCGTGGTCGTCATGTTGAAATCCATGAACTGTTCATAAAAATATCATTATAGCTATTTTTTAAAAATTTAATCTCCAACCGTCCGTTTTGTAAATCTAGCCCTTCCATGAACCTACTAAACTTGATAGGGGACATGTTGAGCCTCCCGTGCTCGGTTGCATGCTGGCTTCACTACGCTGTAGTGTGCAGCCGTAAGCCCGTAATTAGCGCTAAGCGCATTCAATTAGTACTAAGCATAACTAATTAGTACTAATCATAATTAAGTAGTGCTAATTAAAGCACTAAATTAATTAATATTTTATGTAATGCTAATTGTATTTTTAATTAGTACTAATCATAATTAATTAACGCTAATCATGTTAGTGCTAATTAAGCGTGTATAGTATTTTATTGTACTCGCAATTAATTAGTACTAAATTAATGACATTTTATTTAGTGCTTAAAGTAGTACTAATTATAATTAATTAGTGATAGTCATGTCAGTTCTAATCAAAAAATGTGCTCAGTATTTTCACAGCCACACGATATATTACATAGCCTTCACTTTTTCCATTGTTCATTTTCTCATTCTAAAAGCCACTGATTTCAGCCTCAGATTATATATATATATATATATATATATATATATATATATATATATATATAGGGGAAGACCTTCAAATTCTTCTGTTATGATTCACATTGCCAGTTTGTTTACATTGTTGTTACTGCCGGACTGGAAACCATGCGTGCATTTCAGAAATAATTTAGGACCTGATTGACTGGCAGTTCCTCAAATTACAACATACAGGAATTTCCATCCATAAACAAAATATAGCATCAACCTTAAGTCCATAACAGAACCATGATTTTTCGAAACAAAACCACTGCTTATTTGGTATTAGGAAAAGTACAGCAATCTCTGCAACTAATGTAGCTAACTGTACTCGCACAACCTCAGGGACTACATAAAACATAGTGAAACTTCAAAATTACATTCATCACTTACACGGTAGAAATCTTACATTGCTCATATGGGTTGTTGCTTATCTCTAAGCCGTGCCATTGCTGGACTTTGGAGGTAAGAATGGCTCCCACCATCCAAATTCGTATTTAGGGTATGGAGCTGTCCATTTCTCAGGCTTCTCAAATTTCAACTCAACAGGGTTAGAAGCCAATGCCTCTTCGAGTGTTTCTGCATCGAACTGCTCCGCTAATACCCTGTCTAGCCTCAACTTCATGAAACTGGCAGCAAAAAAGGAGAGAAACATGAAATCATTGAGGATTTATTACTGCATGAATGCTATTTAAACTGAGAAGTAGACAACCGTACTGTCAGCAACTATAAGATCAATATCCATGTAGATGCTGATTATGTCAGTGATTGTTTGGCTTACGACTATTCAGATGGATAGAAGCAAGACAAATATAATCGTGGTGATTCACACCGTGTCGGCACAACATGACACACCAACTAAACAATGGGATGCACATAGTCACATCATCCTCTTAGCGGTATCATGTTGTACAATTTCATGGTCCAATAAGGTTGTCTCTTGTCTGTTTTTCTTCTTTTTCTTTTTCACTACCTTTCCCATCTAATCACTACGTTCAGGGATGCAAGCCACTCATGACTTAGATCATACCCAATTAGAGAATGTAGAAAAAAGAAAGAAGACATTTCGAGGTGCTACAACCCCAACATTATCACGAGACATGACACAGAGAAACAGATCCAAGCATCACTGCAAGATATATGTGTTAGATCTATGGATGAATAGATAAATTACATATATATTGCACAGCCTAAAGGGCAATATATATAGTATAAAACTTAAGGGACATATCTAAACCCTAAAAACTAAAAAAAGGACACAAATACCCTTATATCATTAACACCCCCTCAAATACAAATGGTGTATAATAGCATTGCATTTGAAAGAGTTGACACTAAAGTAGAAAAAATCTAAAATCCAAATCTTGAATAGTTGTGTCGAAGCCAGAAGAACTCCACCCGGAGTTGTACGGTAGCCCATAAAATATAGTGGTAGCACATAAAGTAGATCGAAGCTTGAGATGGTGGCGGTGCACTGCAACAGAAGTGCAGTGCACAAGAAGCACGATAACTTTAAAAAAAAACTTGAGGTGACGGCTTAAAGGGAAACGGTAGCATCATAACGAATTCTACGATCTGCAAGTGGCTCAAAAAGAAGAGCGGCGGTTGTTGTCATGCGAAAGGCCACACTGAATCCTAAAGGATGGACTAAGACTAAAAAGCATTCAACTAACTGACACAGAAATCTGTGGACTCACACAGCTTAGACAAACTAGAAGATAGAAGACTACGAATTTTAATAGACGCAATGGAAGACTCAAAGAAAGTAAAGACGCAAAGCTGCAGACACTAACAGCAGCAACACCAACACCTAATACCTAAGAGCCTCGAATTAAATGCTCACACAATCCCACAGATCCAGATGCAGGCATGCTGCCAGCTTAGGTCAATCTCAAGAGCAATGCGACAACAATGCTAAAACAAATTATACGAGAGCAAGAATTAGCAAAAAAGAAAGCTGCTGCGACTGCACATAAATCTCAAGAGCAAGGTGCTGAGTTAGGCTTCTAGCACGAAGCACACTGGATGCCGACGTCGCAGTCACCCAAAGGAAGAGCGCCTCGCGGTAGAGGCCGCCGGAAGTGAGGAAGGTGGCGACGAGGAAGGCGCGGACGAGCGAAGCCATGGCGGTGGCTCAAGATCCTACAGGCTTCCCCGCCTGGACGCCAAGCCCGGAAGGCGGCGGCCAGATCCAGATGGTACGACGGATTGGTCCGGCAGCAGAGCAACAACATAGATCCGCACAGATCTGGCACGGAGATGGCTAGATCCGGGCGGCACGCTGCCGGCGGTGGAAGAGCAGACCGGCGCAGAGCGGCCTTTGGGGGGAGCTGAGACGACGGTGGCTGGGTTCGGAGCAGAGTGGCAGCTTAGATCCGCACGGATCTGGCACAGAGGCTGCCAGATCCGGGTAGCACGCTGCCGGCGGTGGAAGAGCAGGCCAAGAGGGCCTGGCGGCAACCCAAAGAAGAGGTGGCGGTCCCTCGCTGGGGGAGCCTCCAGGCAGCGGCAGTCGAAGATGGGATGATGACGGCCGGGAAGAGCAGCAGCGACCCAGAGGTGGCAGTGGCTGGATCCGGATAGGAAGAAGCCGGCAATGGCCTAGCAGTGGCTGTCCCCGAGAACATCGATCGATCCTTCTGGGGGGTAGCAGAGGCAGAAGACCCAATTGTCCTAGGTTTTGAACCTGGCTCTGATACCATGTTAGATATATAGATGAATAGATGAATTGTATATATATTGCATAGCTCAAAGGATAATATATATAGTACCAGACTCAAGAGACATCTAAACCCTAAAAAATAAGAAAAGATGTAAATATCTTTATATCCTTAACAATATGAGAGCTAAATCCAGGGTCACTTGAAATTTCAAAGAAATGTCGATTCGAGCAAAACTTCAAGAGGTACATAGGCTTCATTTATATATAAGAATTTGTACTTTTGTACTGCAAACAGGAATAGAGGATCCTGATCAAATATTAGAAATGTGTCTGATGGAACACATCAGAGTGTAGTGCCACACCCTGGACGTGAGCTTCCAGGTAATACTGCTAACATCAGTTTTTTCCACTGAATATAGGGGGTGTTCTTTGTGGCTTCTAGAAGCGACTTTTGACTTTTGTTATAGTAACTAACTTTTAAACAAAGTATTTTTTTAAGATGGGGTCTACAAGTTAATTGTAGTACACGTTAAAAAACTAATATCCGTATCATCAAAAATCGCAAGCGAGTATCTCTCTTTCCGCAATCTCTGTCGCAAACAGCCAAAAAGCCATCAGCCGCAGCCGCAAAGAACAGGCCCATAATTTGCTCAAACCTGACTAGTCACGTTACGTAGACATGTCTAATTCTTAAATCTGAACTTTTCTGAAAGGGGATGCTTGAATCTGAACTGAAGTGGTCATTTTTCATCATCCCTCTTTTCTCACCAAGTCAGCATATTCGAAGGTTGAAACTGAAGCAAATGTAAGTATGTTGCAGGATCATCAGTGAGGTAAAGTGTCACTTAAATCCGCATTTGAACTGGACGATTTTTGGTGACAATAAACACGTATGGCTAGCTGTCCAGCAGTGATCGGATGCGTAATGCAGACACGAGCCAATAACGGCTATAAGAGTCTGCATGGTGTTGACATTTGCAACAGAAGCATACACGATTGCATGCTAAATGTGCTTCATGCCAAAGGCATTTGGGCACGGCACCCGTGATCAAGCAACCACTTATTCGCAAGTCGCAAGTACCACCGGGCAAACATGCGTTGGCTTTTTCATATCCATGGCGAACTCGGCTAGGAGTAATTAGCATTGATCGAGCTTGCGATTGCATCGATGGATGGACACAGGTCAGGAACTTACGTGATCCAGTTGCCGTCGGTGGAGACAAGCGCGACAGCGGGGCGCTTGAGTCGCTTGGTGGTGTTGGGGAACCTGTCGAGGAACTTGGGCTCGATCACGAGCCAGAAGTCGCGCTCCTTGTCGCGCTCCCCGTAGTTGCGCAGCTTCTCCGCGAGCTGCTCCTGGAAGTGCTCCTCCTCGTCCAGCATGAACTTGGCGTTCGCCACCAGGAAGTAATACGTCTTGGGCTTCTCCTCCTGCGCACCCAAACACCACCACCACCATCACCGTCTTAGATTGAGCAAGCAAATTGTGCGGAGTCAAATGTGAAGGAAGGGAAGCGCGCTATTTACTTGCTTGGGAGGCTCGGAGGAGCCTTGCTGGTCGGAGTCGACGGCTACGGCGCGGCGGAGGATCCCGAGGGGTCTCGTCGGCGGGTAGGCGACGGCGCCGGCGGGGGGAGGCCGAATACCAGCGGGCGCGAACCCCGCGTGGGCGCGGGGGAGAGCGGCCCGGGACGGCGCGAGGGTCGCGCAGGGGCGGAGGGACAGCGTCGCGGGAGCCACCATTGGCTGGGCTCGGCGGGCGCGGCGTCGCCGATGGAGTCGAACTCAACTGACCTGAGCTGTTTGCGTCGAAGAGGATCGCGAGGAGAGGAGCGGAAGCAAGACAGAGCCTTATCTGGAGAGGAAAAAAATGGGAAGGGCCTCACGTAAAGCCTCTTAGCAATCGTTTATACAGTGATCATTATACTAAATCGACAATGTATAGAAGGCCTCATAGTGAGGCTCTTCCCTATAAAATTTGCTTCCATCTGCAGAAGGGGCTGGATGGACGCCTACTTGGCAGTGCACGCGTTAAGACGTACTACCCGTTGAGAAATCATAAAAAATAGATGAACGATAATACAATTCAAACAATCAATCACTAACAACACAATAAATCAATTACAGAAAATACAATTGATAGAGAACATCGTAATGTAGTTTTTATTACTTCAAATATATTCTCATATTACAATGATCTCTCTATTTGTAACCTAAACCCTCTAGTAGCAATTCTGTTATTTGTCTACACTGTAAGTCTGTAACCTTTTAAGTTTCGTAACACTCCCCCTTGCACGAATACCACGGCATGCACATGCTTTATTAAAAAATTTTCCCAAAAATCCAATGAAAAAAAGATGAAGAAAAGAGTACATTGCATCCATTCCTTGTGACGCACTTGTTACCTCATTAAAAACCTTACGTGAGAAAAATTTAAGAAAAACTCACAAAGGAAAAAAATTCAACATTTAAATCTTCAGGATCATATAATCCTTCTGGTTTTAGATACGGGCTATGGTTCAGATATTTCCCCCCCTAAACCTTGTAACTCTCTTAATCGCTTTATCTCTATGCTTCGAACACACTTTTGAAAACTAGAAGAGATTTATGAATGAATTTGCTATATATCGCAAAACATAAACTTTAAAACTTTTATCTCTCTATTCTTCTGGAGTTCATGAGGATAAAAAAATTTATGAACAATATGTTTCGTGATATTATTCTTAACGTAGCCCATTTACATCTATACCACACAAACTATATTATTTTCATAGATAATAATGGAGTCATCGACGATGCTTAAGCCACATGACTTTTTGATATGGCTAATCATCTGCTTAAGCCAAATACACTCTCGTAAGGTTTCATATAATGCGATTATCTCTGGATGATTAATATACATAGTTACTAAGTTACCACCAAGAAATGGCTGTACCATCACAGAAAAATACAAATCATGTCTCGGATTTCACAATATATGGATCAGACAGATATCATACATCTGTATATCTAACTATAGTCAAGTTTTGCTTCTTCGGGTGAAATAATCTAAAATCTTGTGTATCATGAAGATACCTGAGTAGAGTTTTTACGCTAGTCGAATGTCTTTGTGCTAGAGCTGCAATGTATCTAGCTAGCAAATTGACTGCAAAAGCTATATTCGGTATTGTGCAGTTAGCGAGATACATTAGTGCCCCAATGGCACTTAAGTATGGAACTTCTGGTCCAAGAATTTTCTTATTTTTCATCCTTGATCTAAAAGGATTATATCTGCTTCTAGGGATTGAACCATCATCGGGATTCTCACTGGATATAACTTATCCATATTAAATTTCTCTAAAACCTTCTTGATATAAGAGGATTGGTGTATTAAAATTCCTCCAAAGAAGTGTTCTAGCTGCAAGCCTAAGCAAAATTTGGTTCATCTCAAATCCTCCATTTCAAACCTTCTAATGAGATAAGAACTTGCTTCTTTTTTGTTCTCTATTGTCCCGATGATGTTTAAATCATCGACGTATACTGAAATAATATAAAATCTATTCTGGGATTTTTTATGAACACACAGGGACAACCTTCATTATTAGTGTATACTTTCTGATGTGGCCAAGAGTATGAATAATACATTGATTTGTGCTTCATCCAAGCATTCCGAAGTTACAAGACTTAGTGCTGAATTGAGCAAGGAGAAAGAAGCAACCGGTTATGGGAGAGATAAGAAAATCCTAGTTCATGCGGATGCTTATGTAATTCCTCCTTTACGTAATGCAAACAAGATAGCAAAAGTCTATTTTTCAATGAAACAAACGGCACTTGATTTGGAGTATCCTACACAAAAATATGGCAATTTCATTGGACACTACACAAGCTGTCCAAAGAGACGCGCGAGAAATACCAAACATAATGAGTCCGTGCATTGCAAGACAAGTGTGAACAATATTGGGCTACAACATGACTTTCCTAAGGTTGAGAAGGTTTCCTTTCCACCGACAAATCGGATTTGGAAACCTCCTAAACCGATAAAGGAAAAATATGAACATTTGAATCCAACTCGGACTCGGTTCAAAACAGCCAGTAGGGCTAACCTTAAAACGCCCATAACTTTCACAAACGGAGTCCGATTTGGGTGTTCTTGGACTCGTTGGAAAGATAATTTAAATCTCTATACAATTCATAAGGTGCTAGCTACAGAAGCCTCCTGATCGCAGCACAAATTGATAGAAACTGATTGGTCTATTTTAGGTATTTTCTTCTTAGTTCGTATTAGCGTAGACTTTTTGTGTTCATGCTATATTCAAGTTGGTCGTACCTTTAGTGCCAATATAAGGTCAGGGCCATATCCCCATTGTAATTTAGACTATGATATGATAAGTTTTTACACTTATGAAATAAAGAAGAAAATCGCCATGATAGTTGTTGACGGTAAGATTACGTGATTGCAAGGTTTTCTCATTTGGAGTTTGTTGAGTTGGTGCAAGGCAAGAACAGAAGGCTCTTGAGATTGTCCATTGAATCTACAAGGTTCATCGCATCTAATTCGTGTCTTCGTTGCTGAATTCACGGTTTTGAGAGTTGGTAGATTGCTTCTAGTGTGCATATTGCATAATAGTGCAAATCACCATTATCAAGGTTGTTCACGACATCAAGATAAGGAGAAGACTCCATCCGCAAGAAACAAAGGAGAAGGAATATAAACGTACCGGGAAAGATCGGGCCATCCCTACGTATCAACTAATCCTTAGTTGGTCCGTATTACTTTCTTCAAGAGGAATTCATTAAGCCGGTTGTACCACATTCTTTCGAACTATTTTAATCCGTACAACGACCTTTTCAACTTGACACTGTACATATTGCGATTTAATCTATTTTAATCCAGAATATTTACTTCTTCTAGAACTTTCATATAAATATCTAAATCCAGTGAGCCATATAGATATACGGTTACTACATCCATTAACTGCATGCTTACATTCGTATCTGCTGCCATTGATATTAAATATCAAAATGTTATCCCACTCATGACAAGAGAATAAGTTTCATCATAATCAATTCAAGATCTTTGCGTGAACTCCTGTGCTACAAGTATCGCTTTGTATCTCATGACCTCATTATTTGAGTTTCTCTTCCGGATGAAAATCCATTTGCATCCTACAGGGAATATTTTGGGTGGTGTTCAAGCTATCAGGTCAAAAACTTCTCTTTTATTCAACGAGAATAATTCTGCCTTAATTGATTCCATGAATTGATTCTGTAAAAGGACAAATAGCTAGATGAATTGATCAAGACCCCAACCCACGTATAAAGGACAGATGTCAATAGCATCACGAGCTGTGATAAAGCTTTTATCACGTGTGTCAAGAAGAACAAATGAGAACATGCCATCCACCATATCCATGAATTCTTCCCCATATTCTGCATACTGTGAAAAATCAAATATTAAAATGTGTCACGGCGCATCCGCATCCACTCCTTTCGCTCCCATCTCATACACGCATATCTCGCTCAATTTCCCCACCACTCGCTCTCTTCTTCTAAAAGTTATTTCTTTTAGCTACTACTATTTATTTTAGTAAAAAACTATTATTAGCAATCAAAAGTCATCAGGCACCACAAACCAGTGTTATTAGACCCAGACCGAGCCGACGGTTGGACTGGAAAAACCTAGACCTAGAAGCTACGCCGGGCTGGGCACGCTCACAGGATCGCCGATGCAGTTGACCCGGGAAAACCCGGTCGACCTGGCTGGGTTTTACGTGACCCAACCGGTTTTGAGTGACCCCGCCGGGTTATGTTCATAATGCCAAAAGACAAACCATCAAATTAAAGAACTTCTTAAGAGAAAACGGACAGGTAAAATTGTCTTTTGGAATATGCGCTACTAGTTAGGGTTTTTTCACCCAATACCCACTTCGTTTGGCCACATTACCGGTTTACCCAGCCATGCGTTGGCGCCAGGCCTGTTATTTTTGGCTGCGGCTTATGGTTTTTGGCTGAAATTTTTGAATTTTAGCTGTTTGCGACAGAGATTACAGAGAGAGATACTCGCTTGCGATTTTGGATGGTACAGATATTGGACTTTTAACATATACTATAATTAACTTGTAGATTCCATCTTTAAAAAAATACTCCGTTTGAAAATTAGGTACTGTAGTAAAAACTAAAAGCCGTTTTGAGAAGATAAAAAGAACAGGGCTCCACACCACAGTCCACACCAACGCTCCACCTCCAACCAACAGGGCTCCTCTAGCGGTCCGACAAGCCATCCTCTTCCCGTCGCGCCCTTCCCCACCTCTGGTGCTCTGATTGTTGTTAACGCTCGCGACCTGCTGGACTTCCATTTCCATCCCCTAGAACTGGTTAGATCTAAACCCTCCCCTCTCGAACTTTCGATTTCTGAATGCATCTCTCACTGTCGCTAAGGATTTAGCTTAACTATGCTATTTTCATTGCCGTAGGAGGGGAGAGTAAGGTTCGTATCTCGCATCACTCGCCATTGGCTGCATCTCCTCCCCCACGCGCTGGCCGCTGCATCTCCTCCCCCACGCACTGGCCGCTGCATCTCCTCCGATCCTCCCCTACGTGCAATTTAGTTCAATCTTTATTGTTAATATAAGTTCTTGATGCTTCCGTTTCTTGTTATCATTTGTAAGTTCATATTGACAATAGGTTGCATCGCATATCGGTGTGAATAGAAGGTCGGGGAGAGTGGATTGAAGCATCATTTGGACCTAAAGGAGTTCAAATAACTGAAAGATTGTTAGAAGCAATAGTGTTCTCCTGCTCTTACACAATAAACAGAAACAACCTAAAGGAGTTGAAATTACTAAACTTTTATGTTATTTTGAATGTTTATTGTTTTGGCTTTTGACAACCAAATATGAAATAAAAAATCAGATATAAAAAGTTCTCTACCTAAATTATGTGTAACTATTACTCCCATAAAAAGTTATGCATATTGTAGACTTGTAGTTAGAGGAAGAACATCCATGTTGGTCAAACCATTGATTTAAGGGAGGTTAACATTCTATAAGACACTATAATGGTAGCATAATTTGTTGTATTAAACTTGTAAGTCTTACATGACAGTATAGGTTACGGTTATATTAAAACTGAAAAACAGAGTTTTTAATCTTGTGACTGCACTATGTTCTTACTTGATTTCATCTTACTGACTTATACGCAACTTTATTGCTTATTGGTCATGGACTGATGAACCTCTGCTCCTTGTATCACTCTATCAATGGTTATGCTATTTGTCATTTAGTTTTTAGTATGGCTTATTGGCTATGGTTCTATACTTCTATTATTGTAATATTGATTTTTTCCCTATTTTTTGAGAGATATATTTATGAAAATTTAATTTAAATACATATGGTCTGACTGATGACCCACCGGTCCGACCACCAGGTCACTTATACGGTCCAACCGATGATCCATCGGTCCGACCATCGGATCAGTGACCCGATACCTCGGCCAGGTCACTGGCCAATCCGGGTTTGATAACAATGCCGTAGACAATATCAACACCTCTTGGCCAGCAAGGTGGTTTGGTTGTGAATTGTATATGGGCCGACATGTCGCTTTGGGCCATCGTGTGGTACTAGTACATGTCTAGGGCTCTCTCTCTCTCTCTCTCTCTCTCTATTTGGGCCACAAGGTTATAAGGCTCATGGTTGTGAATGATATCAAGTAATCATTATTCAAGTATTCTCACCAGGGACAAACCGATCGGGGCAAAATCATAAACAAAATTGGTCAATATTAATAAAATACATCATTCAATCTCCATGGCCTATAAAAAGAGAGCAAACTTATTTAAAGTTTTTAAGTAAAATAGTAGAATAATCAAAAATAAATAAATGCATTACCTTTTAGTGGTTACATTTTTTCAAGTTCATAAAGCGACGAATCACAATATTATCGGTAATTTTCTTCAATTCTTGTTTCTCCACATAGCAAATAAGTGAATTAGATATTTACATGTACAACAATTCAAAAATAATATAATAGAAAAATATATCCAAGGACTTACTTGATATTGTGGTCGAATACTATAATTTTACCTCTGATTTACAACGAGCTAAGCCGATATTCTAAAAATAAAAACTAAAACCCTAAGCCTTGACCCTACAATTCGACAAAAATCAATCAACAATTATCACATTGAAACTCTAACTCACAAATTTAACTCATATTTTTGAAACAAATTAGAAAAATTGAAAAAAAAATATTAGAGCTATCGGGCGAGCCTAAGCTTTCTTAGCAGGCAACGACACAAGACAACAAGGACCATGCAGCATCGTGACGAGTTGGCAGGAGTGGGTGGCTGATGATGCTAATTTCTCCTGTTCTCCATCGACCAGTCACTGTCTAACTGAGTACGGCTGTGCAGCAGTGTGGTGCACATCTCCTACCTAACCGTGCAAGATGAACAGACATCGAAGACTGTTGCGAGGTGAGGCACTTTGGGATCGATCAAATGACATCGTGGCATGTTGTGGTCTTCCTCTTGGGTTGGTTCAAGGGCTGACTCGACTTGCTGCAATTAACTCATGGACTGAGGGACAGTGGAAGCTCCTCGTGGACTGCTGCTAGCTACTAAAAATTTGGGTTGCTAATGCTCACTTGTTGGGCTTCAAAGAAGAAACTAGCTGCACCAAGTCTAAATTGAGAGTTCATATATGAGCTAAAAATGCTGATCTCTATTAAAAAAAAATTAGAACCATATCTTGTGACACCGGATGAGCGCTCCGCCCATCTAAAGGTGCATTTTATGAGAGACGCAGGCGTGCATTGCTGCCACTGAGAATGTAGCAATTTTGGGTATGGGACGTGTGATCGTGGAAGCTAATGCAGCCACTTTTGGTCAGTGTGCTGAAGGGAAATTAGAGACCGGCTATGTGCATGTCCGCATGCATAGAGGGTGAAAAATCGATACGAATTATTCGTATTATTTGGTTATCGTATCTGATAGAATGTAAATATGATGTAGGTTTTTTATCCGACTAATAATTTTTATCCTATTCATATTTTTATTTGAATTCACATAAAAATATCGATGTGAATATGGTATGAACTTTTACTATCAGAAACGTTATTTATCCGGACTACCCGTATTTGTATTTGACAAAGCAATATGTATATTTTATTGCAATACAACTAATTAGTTGTACAATTTTTTTAATTGAACATGAGTTCATGTTTCTTTAGGTGAAATAAATGAATTAAAATGATTAAGCGTGATTATACAAGGATAAAATATTATTAATGTCATCATACTACATAAATTATGAGGATATCTGAATCCAACTAAATTGAGTAGATATTCGATTTGAATTTGTGTTCGTTATAATATTCGATTCGTATTAAAAAATAATTGGATTCATATTTGTTCATAAATATAAATATAAATATAGTTTAGATATTATCTGATCTATTTTTACCCCGAGCATGCATGTGAATTGGCTCATTGGCTGCATGTTCGTCCAAAGAAAAAATGGTTACATCCTCTCAAAAAAAAAAAGAGAGAAAAACATGGTTACATCGCATGCAAAACACTGGCTGGTTCCCCTGCACGCGATCCGATTTCCGTGGACCGTATTACGTCCTAAAAATCGTGCATACAGCGTGACGCGAGCGAGTGCGTTCTCGGTTGGGTTCCCTGCCTGCCTCACCTTGCGCCAGAACAAAACTGAGGGCTCGTTTATTCCGGATTTTTTTTGTGGCTCCGAACTTTCGGCGGTTGAATTTTGGTTAAAATTACATTATAATAAATATTAATTTTTTAAGTTATTTAATTAAAAATAAAGAAAAAAATTATTATATCTCAACAGATAATATTGAGAAAATAGGGGAAGGCAAAAAGCAAAAATAAACTAAAATTAAAAAAATCAACACGTTCATTCCGACTTCTGACTTCTGAAAGCTGGAAGTTAAAAACTGAAGTCGAAGCTGAAATGAACAGGACCTAAATCACGCTATTTCACTTACTTTGCTTCCATAGCTGACTTCGATTATTGTTGATGCAACCTTGGCCCGCGTTTCTTGAAGTTGAAATAAATATAATGATATCTTGAAGTGGATTTTTTAAAACGACTTTTGAATCTAAAATCATATATATTGTTTAAATTAGTGTCTCTATTTTCTGTTGTTATCTTAAAAAATATAAATAAAAACTATTATCTACAGCGAAAAGCTGTCAGCCTAGAAAAACGGGCCTTCACTTGCACGCTAGTATACGGCCGCATGTAAGCCATGTAGTATCAAACAATCAATTTATCATCCATTCGCACGCAACAGAGACCAGCACTGCGTGCGTAATTAAGTGCATGTAGACAGTAGTAGTACCTAGGCGCTCTCATTGGCGAGGATTGCAAACGCGAGTGTTGCTTCCTTATCGCCTAAACGTCTCGCGGCCGGTCGCAACTGCAGCCACTGGTGAAGTGGTGTGGCTCGGTAGTGGACAGGCCGAGTTTTTTTTTGGTTTCTAGCATACAATTTTTCTTAAATAAATAAATAAAATAGTTTCTTTATTATTATTTTGAAGTAATTTATAAAAATAATTTTTTAAAATAGCTTATCGGTATTTGATTCATTCATACAAATATTTATGCTAAAATTAAAAACCATAAAACACAGCTGAAAAGATCCCACAGTTATTCTCTATTTTCATGTAGCGTTCGGAATAGCGGTGGCTTATAACTTTTTTTATTGTAGCTAGCTGATTTTTTTACTGTAGTTAAGTTGACTTGTTTGGTATAATTAAATTTTTAAAAAAATAAAAATAGAAAAAATATATTATCCCATTATAGCCAATGCAAAGGAATACAAGAAAAAAACAAAACAAAAATAAAAACAGTAAAAAATAAAAATAAAAACAGTAAGAAAAAGCGGCAGCCCAGCACCGAACGCCGGCCCGTCGCGGCAGCCCAATGTGGCAGCAAGTAGCCAGCAGCCAGCCAACCGTGCAATGGCGAATAGGGATGATCGAATATCTTTGTGCGTGTAAAGCATACTTAAAAAACATAAAGTAAGTCTGTTACTTCTACTTGCTAGTAGTAGTAATTTAGTACGTACGCGAAACACTGTAAAAAAAAATGTTGATCACACTCCAGTTTTTTTTTTCTAGGCAAAGAGCATTCGCCGTACATCAGCTAGCTGGTATGACGCATCAACCGTCGGCGCGCAAGCAAAAGGCCGGATGGTTAGGCCGTTAGGGGCAGGTTAATAATGCGTTGCCCGCCAGTGGAAGCAAGCGAAGCATCCCCTGAGCGTAATGTCGTGGGTAGCAGTAGCAGAAGCACGAAGCTTGGGTTTAGCTTAGGCACTACCTCTGACACAGTGGTGTCTCGTTTTTAAACTCCAAAAATCTTGTCTCGGGTAATTAATGACCTTTTTATAGTATATTATACTAATGGTGAAAAATAATAGTAAAAATAAAATCTAATCATTAAGTTGTGAGGGTATTATAGACTTTTATTTTTAACTTGGTTTTTTTAAGAGAGTATTTTGGACTATCTTACATGAATATTTATGTGTAAATTATAGTTATATCCTTATTCCCTGTGTGCTACGAATTGAATCAGTTTAGCTCAACCTACGGTGATTAATGGTTGGAAATTGTTGCAGAGATCAGCTCGCAACGAATTCCAGCACTCCCACACTCACTTTCCCTTCCCTTTAGTTCCTCCTCGCGATCCAAACCCGAATCCCCACACGGCAATGGATGGCGGCAGTGGCGAAGCCAGAAATAAAATGGAGGGTGGGCTGAATCATTTGTTGGACTAAACTAAGTTGACACTAATATAGTCTTTTACTCTTATAGAATTTTAATTTCACATAGAAATAACACAATTGAAGACAAACAACGTAAAAAAGAGAAATACAAAGTACATACCTCGACAAAAGAAAGCGCATACCCAAGAATATATAATTATTCTACCATAAGTGCGGAGTAGCAATAAGTCACCTGTGTACGAAACATATAAAAATTAGTGATATAATATAAAATTGTGAATGACAATGAAAATTTAAATCATATGAAACATACCACAAATAAGCTAATTTGAATCACGAGACAAATTTGAATCACGGGGCAAATGCATTCTACGCGACTTCATGCCTTGGAAGCGGTTTATGATCTTAGCATCGTCAATGCTTTTAAAGATCTCTCGCTCAGTGTAACACACCATCAAGTCATTAAGCCATTCATCCGCTACCTTATTGCGCAAATCTGTTTTGATAATATTCATTGCTGAAAATATTCTCTCAACAGATGTCGTTGCCACCTAAGTATTAATGTCAACTCGATGAGGCGATATACCAACGGAAAAGTTCTATCTTTTCTTGTTTGAACCATCAATTGAGCAAGCTTTGATATATCATGACATCCATTGAATTCTTCACTTCTTCTAATGTTGAGAATGAAGGTTTGAAGTTGATTTCTTAACAAAAGCCGATCAACATCCGTGAAATCATCAAGATAAATCTCAGCAAGTCGAACAAGTTTATTAACATCAAACTTAGAAAAGGAGTTGCTTGGATCAAGACAAGACATGCATACCAATAGCTCTGAGGAAACTTCGTTGAATCGATGATTCATCTCGTTCATAATTGCATCAATAGCAACATTGAAAATGTCAACTTTGTAATAATGATATTGAGTCACTTTATGTTTCCGACGTACTGATTTACCTATAACTCCAATAGGATCTTCTATATTTGGCACATCAATCTCATAGGTTTCACAAAAGTTTTTGACTTGGTTGAACAATGGCTCCCACCCATTATCTCTCATATCTTGAAAACGTTCTTTCACATCCTGTGCTGGCTTCTTGAAAAGAAAACAATAGAAACAAAAGGCGGCATCCTTTTCCACACTATATTCCAACCAATCAAACTTCTTATACCATGATTCTTGAAAAGATCGTGACACTTTGCCATCTAAAGTTTGTGGAAATGAATGTCCAATTACTCGAGTAGGACCATTAAGTAAATATGCCCTTCTCACTTGATCTCTAATTTCGTTAGCATAATCTTCAATTGGTATGCGAAGCGCCGGATCAGCAATAATTTCATTTGGATTAAATTCTAGTCGAAGCTTTTTTGGTTGAGTTGTACTCTCATCGATTGGATGAAAACTATTTGAATTGCTTACAAAATAGTTGCACAAAGTTCGTTTCTCCATTATAGCAAAATCTACAAATAAATTATTAACTTTTGTTAATACATAATTATACACAATTAGTATTTAAGTATTTAAAAAAGATAAAAATCATTACCACTTTACGGAGCTCTGAGCCGACGCCACCCACTGGCCACTCACCGAGTTAAAGGGCTAAACGCCAGCGCCAGCGCCCCAGTCCCCACTCTCGGTCTCTCCGCTCCCCACGCAGTACCCTGCCCCCCACGCGACCGCTGTCTTCACTCCTCCTCACTCCTCACCAAGAAGACTCTCGCGCCGCGCTGCCACCTCGGCCATCGGCCACACGCGCCGCGCTCGCTCCTCGCCGCCCTGCGCCGCCGGCTCGGCGGCTCCACCTCTGCTGGCTGCTGCCCCTCGGCCGGCCGCTCGCTGCGCCGCCTTTCCCGCGCCTTGGCGGCTCCCTGCGCCGCCGGGCGGCGGATCTACTCGCCGACGGCCGCGGCGCCGCCTCGCCGCTCGCGCCCGGCCGCTCTCACGGCCAGCCGCACGCGGATGGCCAGATCTGCTCGCCGACGTCCCGCGGCGCCGCCCTCGCCGCCCCCGTGCCCCGGTCGGCTCCCTCGCCCGCGGATGGCGGATCTGCTCGCCTCGGCCCCACATCATGCAGTCGGCTTGTACATCAGAAGATCCGATTGCTAGTACTGGGTCAAATGGTATAGCAATAGTATGTGTCTATGTGAGATGATGTTTTAGTGGGCTGTGTGATGTTTTGTTGGGCTTCTGAGGACAGTGGGCCGGGCCGCCGGGGTGTGCCGTGTGCAGCCCGGGGGGTTCCCTGCGATCGGGGCAGGGTAGGCTCGAGCCTTACCAAGCCTGCCCCTTGGCTTCGCCCCTGGATGGCGGGGCACAACAGCCGAACACCGCCACGGGGGTGGGTGGGCAGCAGCCGGCCGCGGCGCCGGCGGGGATGATGGAGAACATCCAGGCCACGCTGAGCTAGCTGCAGCGGGAGGTTCATCCATTACAACATCTTCGGCAACGTGTTCGTGGTCACCGCCAAGTACTAGCCCCATCCTCAGTGTAACTGTGGTTTTACCGTAGTTTACACAATTGGTGCTTGTACATATGGTGCTATCCATTGTCAAAGAAAAGTTCAGATTCTTTTACGAGTACGTGTGGAAATGTGATTCTTCTTGGCACGCAAGTACCTAAAAGGCCATCGGCAATGGCGCCTACGGCGTAGTTTTGTCCGTTGCCTCTCCTCGCCGCTCGCCGCTCGCTCCCCCATCCGATTCCTGTGTTTGATTTGTGCGGGGCTTTTTTTTTTTTTGGCAGCTCAGCCCTCAACTTGGAGACGGAGGAGTAGGCTTGATCGTCTTGCTCGTTAGCCACTCGCCGTAAGTGATCTCCGACGAGAGTATCATTGGTCCCAGTGGCGAAGTTAGAAACAAAATCAAAGGTGGGCTAAGACGCTAAGATATATTGTCACAAACACAGTATTTTACTCTTGTTCAATTCAAATTTATACATGAATAGAAGAAAAATAAAACAAAATGAGAGAAATACAACGAAAATACCTCAGTAATAGAAAGCGCATCTCAAAAACATATAAATATGTTTCTAGTGAATAGAGATCAACCATCTGCATATCAAAAATAACAAAATTAGTGATATGATAACTAATTAATCATGAACATTCAAGAAAAATATAACATACCATTAGCACGCAAAATTAAATTACAAGGTAAAATTAAATCATAATTTTAATTTTAATATCTAGTAATTCAAATTAGTTAATGGTAATGATACAACATACATGTAATCTTTGCCTCTAAGAATTCAGACTGCTCAATGTCTATAACTCAATATAAACTATAAAGATTAAAGAGTACAGTAGTTTTACCGTCTGGGCTCTCGAACACTCGTCAGTCGTCAGCTCGATCCCGACAGCAAAACCTCAAGTCAAGGCCAACCGGCAATCGGCAGCAAAGGCGCCCAAATTCTCAATTAATCCCCACTCGGCCACAGGCCACTCCAGACTCCAGTCACCGGTCACCCCCTCCCAAATGGCCGAATCAAATCCAATCGGCAACGCAACGCAAGGCAATCACTCACTCCCACGATGGGTGATGGCCGATCGCCGCCGACGGCAATGCCTCAGTGGCTCCCAACCTCCCCTCTTCAGGCTTCGATGCAAGAAGCCAAAGCCACAAAGCGCCACCCGCTCGAATCTACGCTCCCACAATGGGCGATGGCCAACCGCCGCCGACGGCAACGCCTCAGCGGCTCCCAATCTCCCCCCTTCAGGCTTCAATACAAGAAGCCATAGCCACAAAGCGCCGCTCGCCTGGATCTACGCGGTGTCAGGCTCTGCTCTGCCTCACTGCCTAGATCTGCGTGGCATCGGCCTCTGCACTCCGCCGGGCACCACCATCCACACACCACCGTCGGCCCGCCAGCCGCCAGGTGCGTGCGCAGCCCCTCGTCTCTCGTGTGCATGCGCCGTGGCCCCTTGTGCATCTGTGGATTGTGGTCTCTGCCTCTATGTGTGATGCTGTGGTGGTTGGCTGCGTCGTCTTCGCCTGGGCCCTAGGGTGGACATCTGAGCAGGCCTAGCTTGGGGGTTGGGGGTGTTTAGGGCGGGTCAGAGGGTGGGCTGAAGCCTGATGAAGCCCACCTGGTGGCTCCGCCCCTGATTGGTCCCGCATGATCTCCAACAAGAACGGGCACATGAGTCATAAAAATTAATCTTATGTATGATCTTCTAGCTAATATAAACCATTAATTATAAAGATTAGACAGTTTATATTTATTTTAAGATACCGTAAAAAACTCCTGATTAACAAACTATGAGTTTATTCTTTTTGGCTGTGTCTTATGGTTTTTGGCTGAAATTTTTGAATTTTAACTGTTTGTAACAGAGATTACGGAGAGAGAGATACTCGCTTGCGATTTTGGATGGTACAGATGTTGGGCTTTTAACGTGTACTATAATTAATTTGTAGACTCCATCTTAAAAAATACTCCGTTTGAAAGTTAGGTACTGTAGTAAAAATTAAAAGTCGTTTTAAGAAGCTGAAAAGAACAGATCCTATACTGCAAAGTGTAGACTTCACCCAATAAAGTTCCTTCTACGTACATGGAAGTGTCAAAGACAGCAGCGGTTGTAGCTAGCAGTACTACATACACTGGTACCGCCTAATCAAACAACACAGCATCTTTGGAAGAAAGGCTTTTGCATAACACTATCTAGGATGCTCCATTTGCTGGTATTGTTTCGTTCCAGGCAGTTAGCTTTTCAACCGCCTCTCAATCTCCTCACATGGCATCACATGAGGTGGGGCAATGCTCTTGAGACATTTCCCAGTCCTGTAAGCTAAGCCTGTAGGGACACTTCTTTCTGGGGTTCGAGATAAAAAGCTGAACCCCGTCACAGGTTCTTTTCACATGCATGTGCGGGCTTACAGCCAGTGCATCCATGCAGTGGGCAGGGTGCTCAACCAGAACCAAACTCACTGTCTTCATGAAAGCACATTATATTCGCGACGCAATTTGCTCGTTTCGATCTGCAAAATAAACTCGTGTGTAAAACCCAATGAAGTTAATTGCTAGCCATTACATCAAGACCTAACTTGTTGAGTTGTTGTAGAATGCAATACATCTTGAATTCTTGATCAAACCCCATGAAATCGATCTTGGATCTCATTCCACAGGGGCGGTCCCAACATAATCAAGGATATTCAATTAAATACCTAAAATTTTTAGTAAAAAATCTATTATATATAAGATATAATACATATGTGTACTAGTAGTTAGGTCAAATTTATCCTGCTCATACCTAGTCAGTCTAAATTGACACCAGATTCTTTTAGCTCATTTCCCTGTGCCAAACCTAAATTGGCACCGGATACTGGCCTAGGCCCAAATTGACGCCAAATACTGGCCCATACCATTGTTGTGATTCATACGACACAAGTGAGACTTCTATAATGATTCTAAAGTTTTTGTATAGTAATTGATTATATTATGATGTCTGATGTATCAATTATTTAGAAACTATGCAAGTGTCGTCAAGTCTTTCTTGTAGTTTGATGTGTTGGATACTTGGATAATTTGATCCCCTTGGTGTCTGGCTGTTCGATCCATATTTTGTTTAGCAATTTAGGTAACACTGCTTAAGTTATTTAGTTAGAAACCGTTAAACTAAGTATCTTCATGGTAAAAACACTTTTGAACTTCTATGATGCGGATATACATGTTGATGTTGATATGACCATGCCACAAACGCATACGACCATAACTCCCAAGAAAAAACAAAAGGTGAATTCATTTCTTCGGTTTCAATTTGTCTTAAATGAGAATATGATGCTATCTAATGATGAGGACATCCTAGCTACTTCTATATCTAGTGTGCATGAGAATGTTCACGAAGCCGAACCTACGATACAAGGATCAATGACTCGAGCGTGAGCGCGTCAACTTAACTATCAGGTAAATGTGTTCCTACCTTTGCATACAAATGTTCCAAAGAATGGAATACTATTTAATCTTTGTGATGATTTAATTGTCCTTAGGAACCATAGAGAAGGACCACACGAGCCCAAGTATACAAGTGAAACCATAAAGCACAAACCAAGTCCTGTTCACGTTCGATTCAGATTCAGCCCTCCTAACAG
This sequence comes from Melocanna baccifera, assembly GCA_036346265.1. Lineage (NCBI taxonomy): Eukaryota > Viridiplantae > Streptophyta > Magnoliopsida > Poales > Poaceae > Melocanna > Melocanna baccifera. The sequence continues at coordinate 15,290,257 of CM070693.1, forward strand.
CGTTTACTTCAAACGGCCATAACTTTTTATCCAAGAGGAATCTTGAGATTCATGAGTACTTGTTGGAAAGCTTTCAAAATCTACTTTCAGATGGATCTGGCCCCACCTCTAAATTCCATCTATGTGCACCGCAATTATCAAAACAATCCGACACTAACTCAACCTGATAGGACTAACTTTAAATGCTCATATATTTCGCATCAAGAATCCATTTAGAATGTGTGAGTACAGTATGGAAAGTTTATCTCGTTCTCTTTCCAACGGATCTAACCTCATCCCAAAATTCCTTCTGTACGCGATGGAATCATCAACAAAATCTTCCGATTTTGGAAACGAAGATAAAATCCTATATGATTTGATTACTTGCCATGTGTTGAAATCTTTGTATATGCAAGGGCCCTGCGTGCCTATATAAATAGAGGCTCCATTGGCCATATAACACAGACCACCTTTGAAAAAAATCAATCTACTGAAGTTTGTTCGAGTTCATCATTACTACCGAAATTTCATAGGGAACTAGAAGTGTTCTTCAATCAAGATCGTTCAGCCTTTTCGCTAGGAATTGGGTGTATGATAGATCTTTGCTTGGTGGTCGGCGAAATCGACGCGAGTGTGTTTTGGCGGATTAAAGAGTGTTCGTCCCTTGCACTGGCATTGGAGGATTATTACAATTCATCAAGACTCCCGTGAGTATCTTTGCTTGGTGGTCGGCGAAATCGACGCGAGTGTGTTTTGGCGGATTAAAGAGTGTTCGTCCCTTGCACTGGCATTGGAGGATTATTACAATTCATCAAGACTCCCGTGAGTATCCATCCTACGTCGTGAAGATCAGACGACCCCGTATCATTCTGCTTGCTGAACACAAAAATATAACAAAGAGAATTGTCTTTTCACCTGATTAAAGCATCTCGTTGTGATTATATAACTCTATTGTAAAATTATTCATATTTAAACTTTGACTCGGGTTAGTAGTTCCAGGAAAACGATTCATCTTTAATTTTTAGCTATCATGATTAAACTATTAGCCATTAAGTTTTGTTTTTCACTCATTGCTGAAGTTGCTTTCTTTTGTATGCTTGTCTGCATGACAGTTTAGGTTATGTTCATGTAGTAGTTCTAAAGGTTTGGTTCTCTGTATGAAATGGGCTATAATTCAATACCTGTTGCTTAGAAACTTATGTTGCAATAATTTTAATTTTTAATTAATTTATATTATTTGAGATATTATCTCTAGTATAAATAATTGTATTTTAATTTTTGTTATTATGAGCTTTTTATGTTTTCTATTGAACGATATTTTTATAATTTTAAATATCCATTCTAAAATTTCTAGATCCACCACTGTCATTCCATATCATCACACTGAAAACAATCAGACTGCCACTTCAGAAAATGTATTGAATCTAAAAGAATTGATCTAACGTACGTGTTAGCAAAGGAAATTTGCTCAGAGTGCGTGTAAAAGCTCAATACCAAAAGGCTAGTTGGAGTGTAGTAGTAGCTGAGATACAGGTCTCGTTCAAAATTGTTTTTATTGATGGTTTTTGATTATGGTATTGGATTTTAGCTGAAATAAGCACTCCCAGCGGTTGGTTGAGGGATTCAATTAAAGAAAAATGAGAAAAAAATAAAAAATATTATATATCTACGGATAATACAAATAAAAAGGAGGAAAAAAGGTACGTTAAAAAACTAACGCATTCAAAATGACTTCCAAAATTTATGAAAACTAGAAGCTAAAAATCAAAAAGCCATTTTGATCAGAATCATAGTTATTTGGATTGAATACTGAAGCTCTAGGAATGACAACGATATCTTACTCCCTCCGTCCAAGTTTTTATAGGACGTATTTTTAAATAGTTTTCTCTATAAATATAAGATGTATTTATGTTCCAATGTAAAAATAGTGTAATATTTCTTTTATATCCTTAATAAATATCCAGTTTACTTGCTATTATCTACATATATGTATTAAATATAGTGATTATAGATAGTAATTAAGGGTAATCTAGTGATTTTTATTATCTCTTTAATCTATTCATTTTGACTATTTCTTTGGTTGATATATCAGAAAAAACATGTCGTATAAATTTGGACGAAGGGAGTACTGGTTAGCTAGTGTCCTGGTGACCAAACTAGCATGACGTAAGACCATATGGACAAAATAATAATCGGGATAAAATCGATGCTCGGGGCCAGTTTCCTGGCGATAAGTCGTTAAGTCTGAAGCAGATGTCCTGTTCTTTTTAGTTTTTCGCTTCTGTTTTTATTTTTTTTGTTTATTTAGATGTCAAAAAATTAAACATCGAAATGGGATAGCCTCGTAAAGCGTATTCTCTAAACAACTTTCTAAGCTTTAAAACTATACATGTCATTCTGTATTAATGTATCTATCATCTGCTGTCGTATTAAAAAATATAGATAAAAACTATGCCATGGTGATTTGATGTGGTCTCGCAAGTTTAATCGAGGTCATCAACGATATTCCTGGACGCCCCTATGTACACTCACTGCACACCTCACAGCCTCAGCGACAGAATCGAACGGCCACATGAGGTAGATGACCATTGCAGTAACAGGGACCCAGCTCGGCGTTAACTAGTCTGTGGAGTGTTGACTTTGTGCCGCTCTGGTTTTAGGCACGTCGATGCATGCGCAACCTTACACAACGGTGGCACTGACCAGTGGGCCCAGGGCAATTAACCGCGCTATCACTGTAGTATAAAGTTTGGTGAATTATCTGTCGCACTAGAAAATTTCACATATTTGACGCACCGTAATTTAAGGTCTGTAATTTAACATGCGATGCCGCTGAAATTTTTGAGGTAACTTGTGTCCTAAACCTTTGGCCGAGTTAATTTTCATGGCATTGCTTAATTTTTGCTATTTTTTTACAGAATCATTCTAGTTGCTTAACGACTCTGCATGTTGGACATCCTAGACCTAGTTGTATTTCAAAATTTGAAGGGTGTAACGTCCGATAATGAAAATGTTTACGTTACCCATTTCAAAATTTCGATGGAGTTGTTTATCAATTTATTATACACTAAAAATCGATGATAGATTTTTTAGAATTGATAAGAAAAAGAGAAATATGATATTAACTAAAATTCAAAATAAATAATAAAAATACCAATTCAATTTTCATATGAATTACAGTCTAAGATTAAAAAGAAATTTATGGCAAGTACGATTCGAAAACATATAAATTCAAAATAAAAATTAAAAGATGATTATATATTTGATTTAGATTGCACTTTAATCTACTATGAATAAACTTTATCTTAAGTACTATTTTCGTAATTTAATTATTATTTAGTTATTTTATCTTATGATAACGAGACTATAAATATTTTATTTAAGTTTGCCGGTGCATTGCCGACTAGTTTAATAGAAAGAATTCTCACACAGGTGTGTGTGTATATATATATAGCACCTAATTCCTCTGGAGGCCACTCTGGACCACTGGCCCAACCCACTCCTCACCGACCGACGCAGACGCTTCCTTCCTACCGCATTCAAACCACCCAAGCGCACTCCACGGTCCACGCGTTCCACACACAACACCACGCCAGTGGCAGGCTCAGTAAATATACCCAAACCACAGTGTCAGTGCCCTCGGGTCGCCCTCCGTCTTCTTCCCCACTTGACCCTTTTCCCCGCGTCCTCCTTCCCTTCTCCATTCGCTCCCCACTCTCTGCTGCACTGCAACTCCCCCAGAAGAGAGAGAGAGAGAGAGAGAACTCCCGATTAGTTTTGAGTTTTCGATCCAATCGGCGCCGCGCCGGATGGATGCGGGAAGCGGAGGCCGCCGCCGCTCGATCTGGTCAGGCATTCGTTTCCTGCGATTTTCTTTCCGCCGTGTTTTTTTTTTGCCGAGATGTTTTTTGTGCGGTTTCCGGGGGTTGCTTGCTTCGGCTCGAGGCGCGAGAGGGAGGGGGTCGGCGAGCGGGCGCTGTCGTTTCTAGATCCGCTTTCTGTCGCTTCGGTGCTTGCGAACCGTGGGGGCCTGGAGCTGGATCTCTGGGGCTTTGGGTTTTTGGATTTTGAAGGCTTGGATTTGGGGTTCTGGATCCGGGAGTTCCCGTGGGTCCGATTTCCGAACTCCCGATCGGTGAGAAGCTTTGCGTTTTTTATTCAATGCGGCCAGTGCTTTGAAACGACCCACTCGGTTACACTAACCTAATGACAGGATTTTCTTGTCGTTAACACATTATTGGAGATAATAGCAAATTAAGAAGCGAACATATGGCAATCATAAAAACCCACATCAAATCACCAACCGGATGGCCTAAGTGACATGTAAACAATACACATACACTATACTTCTGTACAAGCACGAGTTTGAGGCTACAAAGACGTGCATCATGCATACATCAGAGACTCGGTGCATCAACTCATCACATCCAAGTGACCACACTGTTCACCTAATATCCAACTTGCAAAAACATATCACACAAAATTAACCACAAGTAGCCATCCTAAAACCCAATTGGGAAACTCTTTTCACCCAATTACCCATTAGGGAAACCTCTGTCCCAATTCGTCAACGGCAGGACACCCTTGCTGATCCCTCTCTCTCAGAACCTACCATGGTTAGAGCAATGGCAGTCAGAGAAAGAAAGAGCTTGTAGGAGTGATGGACGTCCGCCTAGCAGCAGCTGGAGCCATAGCCACAGAAGGGCAGCAGCACGCATGCACGGAGATGAGAAGGGCACCAGGCACGCCGGAACAGAGTGCTGCTGCAGCAGCATACAGGCGGTCTGGCCGCCAGAGCCGGCGGCGTGGCAGGTTGCTGCCTTCCCAAGTGGGATCGAGAGGTGAGAGTTTATGGGAGGAGTGAGTGATGGAGGCGAGAGAGAGGAGAGAGGCGTCAGGTGTGGCCTCAATTTGCCCCAGCAGTCGGGAAAAGGAAGATAAAGGGAAAAAAAAAAGGCTAGAAGAAAATACTAAAAAGGAAGAAGGGGGACGGTTGAGAGTTAAAAAATATTTATATTTTAAATGTTTTTGTGTCTTTTTGTTTTCGTTGCGACTTCGTTAATTATAGTTACGATCTAATGCCAGGGGTAGAACCGGAAGTCGGGTCAGTACTACGGAATCGGGGGTGACAGAGTCGGACTCGGGGATTCCAAGCAAGTCCGCCTTGAAACATGTTGTAGCCCCGCTCGTTTCGGTTTTTTTTCGGGTTCTGTTTCTAGTTTCTGTTTTTTTCCACTATTCAGTATTTCGTCTTTTTCTGAATTGTTTTAGATATTTTAGGTTTTTTTGTATTTTCTTTTTTTTCCGTGTTCCTTTGTATTATCCCTAATAGGTTAACATGTTTTTTTTTTCTATTTTTCTATTTTTTAAATTAATTATGTCCAAAAAGTCAAATCAACTACAGTAAAAAAAAGCTAGCTACAGTGAAATTTCAGCTAAAAGCGCCATCGCTAAAACGAGCGCCTCCAAACTACTTTTATGCAAATTTATGTTCAACCTAGGTACATTAGTATGCTTGCATGGAAACTTATATTTTTGCAATCACCAATTAGACTTAGCCTGTATGTGATAATTGTAGAATATGAGTAGGTTGAGGTTACTTTGGTATGATGGACCTCTACGTATGTGATATGACTTCAAAGATTATACCCCCTTGTCACTCACATCTATGCACCATAGCATCGTGCTAACCACAGCCCTGATATGAGGGCGGGCTAAGTCGAGTACCTTATCTATTTACAGCAGTCTCCACAATCCCTGGGGTGAGCCTTGTGCACCCAAATAGGATTAAGTGGCTGCAGTCACATGCTATATTTCATAAAGGGGTAGCGGACCGGTGTTTGACTACAATGGTTAAATTAACCGAGTGGAGATTGTTAAGGGTATTAGAGATAGAATAGGAATTGTATTATTTCTTTCCTTATATATATCGGTTTTCTTATCCGTATATGGCATATTCTCCTATAATATTTCCGTGTACTCTCTATATATATTACCTATTGGGCCTCTTCAATATACACACAATATTCATAACGTGGTATCAAAGTTTAGCCTAAAACCCTAATCTCAATATACTTTCGCTGTTGCTGCCTCCGGGAGGATCGATCTTTGCTCCTGAGGCAGTCACCTTGTTGGGTTGCGCCTACCCGCCGCCGCCTCGTCTATGGCCACCACTCGATGACAACGATGTCGTCGCCACTGTCTCGGCCTCCTCCGACGCCTCCCTGCCCTCCCCGCCCGCACCAGATTCCGTCAAATCTACTGCCACCTTGTCTCTGGACACTGCTCGACGATGACGACGACGTCGCCGCCACCGTCTCCTCGGCCTTCTTTGGCGCCTCCCCGTCTTCCTCGCCCGTGCCAGATCCTGTTGGATCGTCGGATCTGGTGCTCTCCATCGCCGACCCGCGCCAGACTCTAGGCCACCCGGTCCGGGCTCCCCACGCCAGATCCCGCCGGCGTCAAGACCAGATCTGATGAGATCTATCCGGTGTCAGCCCTCTTCGCCGATCTCGAGCCGCCACCACCATCCTCTTGGACTGCCACCGCCGCTCTCTTTAGGATCCGGCCATCACGTGCTACCACCCCCTCGCTAGTCGCCGCGCTCATGCTCACACGCTGCCGTCGCCTGCACGGGCACACTGGATCAAGTCGCTTCTGGCACGCGTTGGCGCTCGCGTCGTCACACTTCCATCCTCCCTGCTCCCGGATCTGTCGGATCGGGTCTCCACGACGCCGCTCCGAAGCCGCTGCCGTCTTTCCGTCTGTTGTGCCATGCCCGCGCCACCACCACCCGACCGTCGCGCTGGCGCTGCCGTGTTCGGCTGCCACCACTGCGGCCCTAGGCCTTCGACTCCCTCCCGTCATCACCTCACTCGCCCGGATTTGGCTGGCTGGCTCCGGCTTCTGGTGGAGAGAGAGGGACGTCGCCTCCCCTGGCTGGTGGTGGAGCAAGGGAGAGAGACGGGAGGGAGGGAGTGAGTGGAGCACTCGGAGGGATATATGCAAAGCCAATCTGCTATTTTGCTGAATTATGGTGCTGCTAGCCTGCTAGTTTCTTTTTCTTTTGTTGCGTCCGTCCTAAGTTCATAGACTTTATCCTTCAATTCGTTTAAGTCGTGCGAGTCCACAGATTTATTGTCAGTCATAGAAGAATAGGATGTTTCTTTTGCATGGCAACAGCCGTCGCTCCTCTCTGAGTTGTGTGCATATCATAGAAGTCGTTATGATATCGCTGCTTCTCTAGTCACCGCTCCGAGTTTTTAAGGCCGCCGCGTTTCTTCTACACCTTGTGCACTGCGTCGCCACCGTCTTGGGGTTCGATTTGCGCTGCCATGCTTCTATCTATTCCTCTTCGGCTTGATTTAACAATTTTTTCAAGAGCTGTACGCTACGATGACATTATCAAGACTCGGACTTTGGATTTTTACTATTTTAGTGACAATCATTTTCAAATACAATGCTATTGCATATACTTTGCATATGAGGAGGGTGTTAAGGGTATTAAAGACAGAATATGAATCGTATTATTCGTCTCATTATATGCATTGGTTTCCTTTCTGTATATGGCATATTCCTCTGTAATATCCCCTTGCACTCTCTATATATATTGCCCATTAGGCTTTTTCAATATACACATAATATACATAACAGAGATTATTGTACGTAGGTGACTGGGAGAAACTTTTGTATCCTAAGGATTGTTGTGGGTAAAGTAGTGCACCTCTGCGCAGAGTGGAACGTGAATATTCACTCCCACTCCTTGGATTAGGAGATATGTTCGTGGTGGGAAAGGGAGCCTGCAGGATGTTCTGGCCCCCGATGTGAGGGATTAGTATATTTCGAAATAAAATTCATCTCTCCTACAAACAAATGATTTTCTCCAAAATAATTGGATGTGTTTATTAGGAATCCTTGGTAATAACTTATGCATGTCATCTTGCTTGTAAAATAAGACTTGCTGAGTACATTGTACTCATTCTTGCTATTGCATCCTTGTTTAGAGATGAGTCACCCTGAACCTTAGAGTCTGATGACGTATACATTGGTGACGAGTATTTCTCTCCCAGCATAGAAGTCAACGCCGATACCTACGACTACTTCACCTCTGGGGAAGGATGCAATGCCTAAGTACTTCAAAAAGCTAGTTAGCATTCCATAGGAATGCAGTTATCCTTTAGTATTGTAGTAGTATTTCACAATAAGATGTTGTACATATAGTTGATGTATTAGTGGACATCTCAACTACACCCTGTAAGACTTAAGCCCTATATGTAATGGATTAAGCACTTCTGTACCATTATTCTGCTGCAACCTCTGATGTAAGGTCATTATTCGGGGAATAGTGGATTTACCGAGTAATGAACCACACATTCGTGATGCCATCCTAGTGGTGATGGCACGGGTCGTCACGTGCTTGGTTTGGTAGCTCAAGTGAAAGATCTGTATTAATGGTGCTAGAATTTAGTTTTTGGGTTTTACTCGTTTTGCTTTTTTAGTCTCTGATCTGTGCTTCTGAGTGTGAACTGTGAACATGGAGGCATGAATTTGAGCATTCAGTGTTTGGTTGAGCTTGTAGCATATGGTGTCAGTGTATTCTGCACCTTGATCTTTTCGTAGTATAATTTTGTGTGTGGTATGGGATCATAGTGAAGCAGACTGAGGTGTGGAGTGGGTTTGGTAGTGCATGCAGAGTGTTTGTTCTACAATTGATTACTACCCTGGTGTGGAAAACGACTGGTATAATCTCAGTGTTGGAGCATAGAGAAATTATAGATGTTAGCATATTGGCGTTTGTGTCCTTGGCATTAGCATTTTTTTTCTTTGGCATATATTTGCTTTTGCAGGGTCAGTGACCTTTGTGCTTGTCTTCCTGTTGTTTGCAGGGCTTTGAAGTGGATGAGGAACTGATTTTATTTTGGAGAACTTGTGGTGTAGGAGTTGGTAGCTATTTGAGCATTTAGTCTCTCGTCAGAGTTGCAAGCAAAATGGAGGGGAGAGTTGCTAGCAATGTGGCACTTGATTCTGCTGTCTTCCAAGTATCCTTGGCCCACAACAGGTGAAATACCCGCAAAGATACTTTTTTTGTTGAATTTATGTAACTCTCCTATCTGTTCCACCATGGATTGGGCTTAAGAAGTTATCTTATAATGCGTTCATATTTTTTGTCGCTGCATTTAGTTGAAAACTGCTGTTAATGTATATGCCATACTGAGTCTTCTATTATTCACTTCATATAAACCTTGTCTCAGCCCATATTGTGAAAGTTTTCCTTCGGCAGATATGAGGCAATTGTTTGTAGTAAAGGGAGCACAGAATTGGTAGCATCTGGTCCTTTTGATCAACTAGCCCTGCACTTGGTAGATGCCAGAAAGTTCCAGTCTAGTTCATCAAGTGGCAGTTTTAAGCTTTTATTGTCTGGGGATGCGAAAGGATCTCCTTGGTTCACAAAATCCACCTTAGAGAGGTATTTCCAGTGGAGATTTTTCTAATTCCTTATGTTTATTTCAGTTGCAATCATGAATAAATTGAACTTCCCTACCAGATTCCTGCATATCATAAATTTGCCTGATGCCTCAAAATCGGCGAATGGAATTTTACATGAGATGTCACAGCTGGAGGAAACTAGAAAGTTTCATCTATCTCTCTATTCTAAGGTATCACTAGTCTGTGCAAAAATAATAAACAGAGACTTAAGCTAAGTTCACTTGAACATTTGAATGCAGATGCCATTAATAATATAATGCATTTGTTTTGTAGGAACAACAAAGTCTTATGAGTGGTGCTTTAACAGGTACTTTTAAAGAAACATTTGTTTCTTCCATTGTTCTTTGCACTTGAACACCATCACAACCTTTTAATGCATATACACTATGGCTTTTTCTCCCTTTAGTTTCCTCTACCTGATCCAGTTTTAGATTTTTTTAAACCCTTTTAGTGCTATGTGGGCTTGATTTTTTACAAACAATGTAATTGTACTCTTAGTGGCTCATTAGCTATTCCTGTTTGAAATCATTTTTGTTGTTGAGCCCAACAGTTGATGAATCGCATTGCTTGCTAATTGCTATAGACAACCAACCTTTCGTAGGGCCCATGATTCTTTTGCTCATCACCAAAAGAAATAGTTGTCAGCTGCAAATTATGAGAAAAATCCATCCTTCTACCAGATGCTTTGAGTCTAGTTGATAAGTTGCAATTTCACCTCTATGGGTAATGTTCGTGCTGTCACTCAATGGAGCTGTTTTATATCCTTGCACGGTATTTAGTTAGGAGTAATATGCACGATATTTAGTTACAAGCAATATATATTACTCCCTCCATTCTTTCTATTTGACTTTTTAAAATCCATACCGTCAAACTTTTTAATGTTTAACCGCCAATAGACTCAAAACTATCTAGATTGGCTATACGAAAGTTATATCATTAGATTTGTTGTTAAAAATACTTTCATAATATTATAATTTTATTAGTATATGTTAGTGTAAAATTCTAAAAAGTAGCGGTTCAAGTCGTATCTTGGAGACCATGAAGAGTGAAAAATGTCAAGTAAAAAAGAACATAGGGAGTACGTGGTAGAGCTTTATATGATATTTGCCTCGCTGAATTTCTTATTCTGGCTTATATTTGTGGAGTGCTCAGTTTATGATAATGTTCCATCTTTGCAGGAGGCTTCTTCAGTACCATTGCCGTAGCACAACAGGTGATTTCCATTTGTGCAAGGCGTCAGCTGCTTTATGCTTTTTGTACATTTTTATGTTTACATGTGCTTACATTTTATTTCTTAAAAATCACTTTCAGGGAAATGTTTGCCCAAATTCCACTGAGGCTGCAAAGTAAAGTCTTTACTTTTTAAAGTTTTTTTAAATAATCTATTTTTTATTCTAAATTACAGTAATATACATGCATTTTTTATTTTACATTAATGATTCTCTGTTGCTCCACCATTGAGCGACTTGGGCAAGTCACCTAACAGTTGGACGATAAGTGTCTAAATCGCTCAACGGTTGGACGATAAGTGTCCAAGTCGCTCAACGATTGAGCGACTTAGATTAGTTGTCCAACGGTTGAGCGACTGGGCTAGTCGTCGAACAGTTGGACAACTAGCTCCTAATTGCTCAACCCACATATACCGTACTGCTCGAATATTTCAAGGAAAGGCATACAAATGCGAAAAGTGTCCAAGTTGCTCACCGGTTGAGCGGCTAGTACTAGTCGCTAAACCATTGTGTGACAAGTACTAGTTACTCAACTGTTGAGCGACTTAGACACTTGTCGCACAACTGATGGGTGACTAGCCTAAGTCGCTCAAACGGTGGAGCAATAGAGGGTCATTAGTGTAAAATAAAAAAACACAAGTATAATACTGTAATTCAGAATAAAAAATAGTTTATTTAAAAAATTCTTTACTTTTTCCTGCTCCTTTATTTTGCCCATCTTTTAGTTGACACTTTTTATGATTGAATATGCAAGGAATGAATTGCTTCGAGCATTGAATTTGAGGTTGACGGCACTGACAGAAGAGATCTTGGTCTTATTGAATCAAGCAGTTGGCTCCAATTTGTCGAATAAAGAAATATCTGATTTATCTGCTTTCGTTCAGCATTTTGGGACATCAGAGTTTAGGTACGTTGCAAAAGCATTATACACTTGAGGCCGCTAATTTTCGTACAATCAAAAACTCCAAATATTGCTGGTAGGCCACAGGAGTGTCCTCTACCGTCTATAATTCCTCTGTTCTCTTATTCTGACATTCTTTTGGAAAGCTGGTCAACTTGTTCTCTTTGAACTAGCCTGCTTTGAGATTATACTGTTATGTCCTCCAAAGTCTCTTATTTCTTTGTTTTGTTTATGTGATACAAAAAGATAACTGTTGGTGTTTCTCATTTGCTTTTAGTTGGTTGATGCGGTGCCTATTATTGATCCTGGAATGCCAACCCTCTGAGCTCCCTCCACAGCAAGCTTCTACTGCTGAGAAAAATGACAAGGGCAAGAATGCACTTGAGACTCGTGATATCAGCTCCCAGACCAATATCCAGAGGCCTATTACCAGTACTGTCTCCCCAGCAAAGCTTGCACAAATTGAGCGTGAAATGTCGATGGAAAGTGATTATTCCTCCAAGTCCAGTGATGAAGGTGAGGCTGTTGTTGAAAGAAGTCGACCTCTCATAAGATCTGCTTCACCTAGGAGGTCTGCTTCTCCAATGCGAAGGGTTCAAATTGGGAGATCAGGATCTCGTAGATCAACGGCAATTGCCATCAAGAGCCTCAGTTACTTCCCTCCTAGCCAGAGAATTCCTTTGGATAAAGATGATGAAAGTAGCAGCTGCAATGGTGAAACTGACCAGCCGCCAAGGAAATCTGACAACAACGTGAGAAGGATGAGTGTACAGGATGCAATTAACCTTTTTGAGAGAAAGCAGAAGGATCAGAATCTGGATTCTCAAAATAAGAGAGCTGGCTTGGTTGCTACCAAGTCTGTACTGAGAAGGTGGAGTACAGGAATGGGTGATTCTTTGAAGAGTAAATCAGAAGAAAAAACGTCAGATTCCACATCTCAAAGTAAATCAAACAATATGGCTTCTGATACAGAGAAGAATGAAACCGAATTACAGGTTGAGCCAGATGTGGCGCCAAGCGGTGTTATTGCACCTGAGGTGGGAAGTTTCCATGCTGATAGTCATGGCATTGTAGTGTCAGAAATGGAGAGAACGATGTCATCCCATACTAATATTTCTGCAGAACAAACAAAGTCTGGGCAGGAGGAGAACAGTGATCGGGCAATGGCCTCTGCTGAGTGGAACCGCCAGAAGGAAGCCGAGCTTAATCAAATGTTAATGAAAATGATGGAGGTCATGCCTGGAAAGTTTGCAGGTGCTAATGTCACTGCTGCTGGGCTCATTTCCACAAATGAGCAGAAAGGTGGATTCCAGGGTCAGCATAGAGAGAAGCGATATGGGAAAGTTCAAACTGAGAAAGGCGGGAGGCGACCAGCAAAGGAGGCAAGCACCAAGCTCTTGAAGGAAACAGTTGGGCAGAACAAAGCAGCAGTGGCCCCAAAAACTGGCACCGGAACTGAGAAACGTCACTCACCTGTTCCACATAGGGCACGAAGAAATTCATCACCTCCAGTCTTGCCAAAGGAAGTGACGTCAAAGACACCAGCCAAAAAAAGTTCACCGAAACCATCACCTGCACCTGCTACCCATAGTTCATGGTCAGGTGGGTCTTCAACTAAAGCAACTACTACAAAGAAAACTAAAAGCTGTCCTGGGACAGTTTCAACATCAACACCAACTAGCCGCAGGAGGACCCCAACAGCACCCTCGTCATCTCAGCCGACATCAAAGGTGGAAAGAACCCTTCAACAAGTGAAGAGCAAGAAAGAAACAGTGACTGCCACAAAGTCAGCCATTAAGGGACAGGAAGAGAAGAAGACTAGGACAGCAACAAAGACAAGCAGAGTGGCTAAAAGTTCACCTACTTCAGAAGAAAAATCAAGTGCAACGACAAAGCCAAGCTTGTATGACAAGGTCCCAAAGAAAAGCAGTGTTGTACCGCTAGAATCCAAACCCTTGAAGAAAGCCACTGGAATTAGTCACAGTGTTGGTTCTGGTGCTGTGAAGGGTAAGGTGCCACAACTTGATGGCTCTTCAAAAGACAGTGGAAGTGTTACCCAAGCTGAAGATAAGGGGCAATCTCCTGTGACAACCGAGTCAATTACTAAGGTACTGGAGGCTGATCTTGCTCAACCAGCACATGATGTTGATGAAAATTTAGAAATTTCGCTTGATAATGATTTAAATGTTGAAAAAACAGAAAAGCCGGCCTCGAGTTTAACCACAACAGAAATGGGCTCCAGTGACCAGGCTGAGCCCTCTACCATTGAGGTCCAACCTCCTGACGAGGACATGGGCATCTCATCAGCTGCCTGGGTAGAAGTTGAGCATCAAGAAGTTGCTGATGTGGTTAAAAGTGTAGTGGCCGAGGATGTAACCTCACCAGCATTTGCACCATTTCCATCTTCAAGCCCGAGAATCCGTCATTCATTGTCACAAATGTTGCAAGCAGATAGCAATGAACCAGAAATTATCGAGTGGGGAAATGCTGAAAACCCACCTGCAATAGTTTTTCATAAAGATTCTCCCAAAGGATTCAAGAGGCTTCTAAAGTTCGCTCGGAAAAACAAAGGAGACAACAGCACTAATGGTTGGGCAAGCCCATCGGTAGTTTCTGAAGGAGAAGATGAACCAGAAGTATCAAGAGGTGCTAGTGACGGTGTAAATTCGAGCAGGAGAACTTTTGATGGTTTCAAGACTAATAGCATCTTATCAGGTACCTTTTCCAGCCATAATCCTGTGGGAGCTTCTGCATCCAATATAGTTTTTGTAGAAAGAATCGCAATATTGATACAGCTTTACTGTTTGAGCTTTTCGATATTTGTGCCCTTGGTTCCTTCCAAAACGGTTTTACACAGCGCAACCTAAACTTATCCTGCCACCATGTAGCATCATGTGAAGACAGTATGAGGACGAAAGTGCATCCCCACATGTCAAAATTAAGAAGTTGTAACCATATTACTATGCATTGCTGTGAAATGTGAACAAATTCCAGAAGGGTACCCACTTCCAGAAAGAACTCTCCATGAAAATTTGTGGAATGTTTATGCAATGGAACAGTAGCTCATTTTTTTATGCTTGCCTGAATTGTGTTTTAGGTATGCATTTTAGTTTCAATTATGCTTAAATCTATAGCTATTCTTTTCCAGCTCAATCAACCAGCAGCAGCTTCAACGCCACCAACTCGGATAAGCTACGGGACAGGCCTGGAGCTGCAACGTCAACTAAAGGTTAGTTTTTGACAAAGAAAAAAAGTAGAAATTATGCTCACTTGTATCTACAGTAATAAAAGTGCAACGATCGTTAAGACATCCGTGTCACTGTACTGCCAGCATCAAGGTCATTCTTCTCCCTCCCAAACTTCCGGAGCAGCAGATCGAACGAGTTGAAGCTTCGATAGCATGCCCTGTTAGCCAGGAGATACAAGGGTAGTCGATCCCTCCCTGCTTAGAGGTCTACTAGTTGTAAAAATGGTTTTGAGATTGATTGATTGTTCGGACGGAGCCAGCCTGTTGTATTTGGTTATGGTATCCTCCTGTTTGATAGAGCCTCTGCCTACCTGGCTGCCCCATTTCATACTTTGCTTATGCCTTTCTGTACATTTTTATTTTTATTTTTTACAGTTGCTGCGAGCTGATTCAGATGACCAGTATGTTTGCATGTTGTCATGCCTGACAATGCACTGCTGCTAGTGAAGTATTTAGCTGCAGCAACAGTTCGTTGTGTGAACCTGTGATGCAGACAGCAATTGCTCGTACTGATCTAACTTCCAACTGTTCGTATTGTGACGTAATTTTTTGAATTGCGATGCACTCGGAGTGAGCAAAACTCAAAAAACTAACTTTTCTTGACACTCACTGAGCGCGTCTAAGGATCAGCGTGAAAACATGAAAGACCATATGAAAAGGTACTAGTTTATGATGAATTATTGTAATTTGGGAGATTTAAAATTTTAATTGATAGTGTTGCTGGTTGATCGGGGAAAACTGGTCAGACCGGCAGTGTGCCACAGGTCTGACCGGTTGGTGTTGCGGCCTGACCGTTGAGGGTTGACGATTTGATCGGCTAAGGGTTGTTCAGATGGGGACTTTGAATCAGAATTTATATTTGTGGATTTTGAGTTAAAGGGTTTTGGTGAGTATGGTTAGTGGTTTTATATTGCATGAGCTGCGTTATAGCTAACGTAGGTCAGATTGTGAAGAACGTATACCTGAAAACGATTTCTTTGCTTTTGGATGGGTAAGAACACTTAGAATCAACTGTGGTCAACGGCGAGGATCGGGGCTAGCTCAGTGAGGAGCTAAGACCCAAAACGATCAAGGATGATGGGTGAGACGGTGAGTTCAAGTATGGCACGAGAAAAACAAAAAAAATATTAAAAACGAGTTCGAACGGTGAGATGGCACCATAAGGCTTAGATGGGCCAAATGAACTATGGTTCAGTGAAACCAGAACAGGAGAGACTTGGCGACGCGTGGTAAGGTAGTAGTGCACCTATACGTGGCAAGCATGGTAATTGCTTGCAATAGATGGTGATGACTGGGTCAGCGAAGAAACCACCTTGGATCAAAACCACGGTGCATGGGCAACGTATTAGAGAGTGGTTTAGGTCATGATGGAACTAATTTGATCGAGACAGATCAAAGCAAAGAACTTAGCAGATACAGATTTATACGTTTTGAAAAGTATGCATAAGTGATATGTGTGAGTTAAAACCCATATGTGTGAGGTTAACGGGTTTCCTCCATTATGCTAAGTGGATAATATCCACTAAGTGATGGATGAAATTAGCTAGTTTATCTATAAAAGGGGTTGGGATAGACATGTGGTTAACCATCTAACCCATCTCTTATATGTCTTCATGTTTTAGGGTTAGGATTTAGAGGCATGGTATGCTCTTTGTCCTCCAAGATGGAGTAGCTGTAAAACTACATTCTCAAGTAATCAATACGTTAATATTTGTGCATCTCTTGAGTCTTATCTTGTGTTTGATTGATGTGCTCATCTTTTGGTTGGTTTTGATCTCTCTTGTTTCTCTTCTTGTGATCTTGCTGTGCCAAGGATGTGTAAGAAGTGGAGATAATGCTTATGAATCCATCTCTATCTATCTATGCACTTTGATAGTAAGTTTCACGAGAAAATTCGATTTTGCTTGATTTTAGCCTCATCAAGTGACTTCTTGTTTCAAGGGTTTTTGGATCGTATTCTTCGATGTTCTAGCTTGTTGTGACATGTGAAAATATATTTAGAGCGATCTTGGCCATTATTTATCCACGAAGCAAGTTATATTCACCGTTTGGGTTCTGGCTTGTTTTGGTGCAACCTTCTAACAAACTGAAAAATGTCCTAACTTTGGCCACGATTTTTATGATCGTTTATTAGAATAGATTCACAATAACCTAAAGAAGATCTATACAAAGTTTTATATTATTTGAATCTACGGATAAAAAGTTCTATCGATTTTAATTTCTGAAGTTAGGCTGAAAACAATATTTATCGCCCTGATTTTACTATAGTAACCGATCAAACCGCCATTATAAGACTGGTCAAACCGTTCGGGCCAATTAGACTATCGTTTGGAGGCCGATCAGACTGCTGGGAAGGGTTAGGTTTCAAGTTTTGTTGAATTGAACAAGTTGGTTTGATCTTTAACTGAGGATTCTGTGTTCTACATCTCTATAGGTGTTTAAGGATAGAATCTTGAATACTTAGGAAAAAATTCTGAGTTGGCACCATTCACCCTCTCTGTTGCCATATTCGGTCTTTCAAAATGCTTGCTCCATTGCCCTCTCTAGCATGCTTAACTAGACACGCAGTTCTATACTTCATCTATTTATGTAGTCACAGATACACAGTTGACCGTACCGAAACAACCCTCATTTTTACTGGATTCAAACACCATGTCTAAATTTAACCCAGGATTAATTAACAAATGATGCAATTACATCTAATTAAATTACAAGAATGATCAAGCGAAGGGAAAATATTACAACATTTAATTACTCACAAAGCAGAAAGTGACAAGAACAAATCCTAATATAATGGTATCAGTTACATCATCGTAAAAATTAAAACACAGGCATACAACATTCACCATCATACATCATGCATTCTCGAATACATATATTACACATCCAATTGGCATACTAAGCCTTAGGTGTAGCGAGGAGGGAGTCGACGCCGAGGATCTACATTTGTAAAATAAACCAAAAATCCGGGGAAACTACCACCCCAAAAAGAGAATAAGAGAAAGAAGAAGATTGTTGTCAGAACCCGTCCGATTTATAATACTGAACCATAGTGCTCATCATGACACTAGGATTGTCTGGGGCCAATCGGCACATCTTGCTTTAGTAGGCCTCATCACTTGATGAAAACCATGACAAAAACTCACTGCAAATCCATCATCCTTACCTAACCCGAGAAGGAGAGGAACCAAGCCACACTAACTAGAGACCTCCATTACCCATCAAACCAAGCCATGAGTTTACCCTCTCTCCCCGCACAGCGAGATGTGAGGAGAGTGCAGATAAGGCCGCTCCGAGCAAGAGTAGAGGTAATTGTGTTTGCATTCTACATAACCGAGCCACCAGAGCAAGGAGAGGGGACAAACTCACCTTGCCTCTAATTCCCATCCATCTCCCCTCCCAGATCCCTTCCACCCGATGTTGAGGGCGAGCGAAAGTGAGGGAGGACTGAGGGTCGATGTCACCAGAGAGGCATCAGGGGAGGAGGAGGAGGAGGCACTTAAGGAATCAGGGAAGAATCGAAGGAGCAGGCCGCATTCACGGTGTCTCTGGAGCGAGGAACCGGCCAGGGCCAGAGAAGACTAGAGGAGGAGGAGATCAACCACCGAGAGAGCACGTAGGAATGACCACTACCACCAACCCATCCTTGATCCAACCAAATCGCGTTGGTTACCCCAAAACTTTGTCCCTTTCATTCTCCCCCCACCCTCCCCGTCGAATCCCACCGAAAAACACCACCTTTTGGATGACGTCAGCAACCGAGTAGGGAAATAGCAAGGGGAATGGGGAGTTAGTCCTCACCTCAGCCAGTTAGAACCGTGACGAGTAACATCACCGGCTCATGACGGCGACGGCCAGCCAGCAGATGGCTGCCTTGCGCACTCGATAGGACCTGCCATGCTCTCCGATGCATGCAAACCACCAAGCACCATCACAGCTTGCTCAACCGTGGGACATCTTCACCTCCAAATCAATCTCGTGCCAAGGAAATCAGAATTGCAAAACAAACCGCAATAATGCAAAGAACACAAAAGTTAGGACAAGTTTTAGCCCGTGATTAGAAGGGAAAACTTAGATCCGACGGGCCGCACATAAATCCGCCACCACCGGCACTAGATCCAGTCATAGGAGGAGAATAAGAGGCACAAGAACCGGAGTTAGGGAGGTTTGGCAACGCTACGATTGTAGGCATCCAAACTCGCGCCCATTTTCGCCAACATTGGTGACATCAGGCCATGGTGGGGGGAGGGGGGAAGAGACGCAGGGACCACGACGGAGGAAGAACATCGATAGCAAAGCGTCGGTGGAGAATGAGAGCAACCGAGGGAAAGGGGATCGAACAAAAGAAAAGAGGGTGTAGGGGCACTGTGTGTGTGCATGTGTGCCACTGTGTGTGTGCATGAGTGTGTAGGTGCGCATGGGCCAACATAGCGGTGTGCATGCATGCGTGTGTGGGCTGTATGTGTTGGGCTAGCATGTGTCGTGTGGGCCAGCAGCTCGCAAGCCAGGTGGAACGCCGGTTCCGCATAGGAGTATTGGGCCGATTGGAGAGGGCTAAGAGCAATAAGGGGTTAGGATGGTAGGAAATCAACTGAACGATAAGTAAATCACAAAAATAAATAGTTCCCAACAAATATGAAATCTCAAACATTAACTCTGCACAATAATACAAAACAATTGTCTCTCTAATTAGTTTCCTAAAGCCATAAAATACGCTCTGTAATGCAGAGGATGAATTAGGACTAGAAGAGGAAGCAGATCAAGCCATGGTTGAGACTGAGCATTCTACGAGTACCAAGGAAAGCTTACCTTTGATCACCCTGATTAGTTATGTTACCTAAGAAAACTAATTTCTTTATGATATCTATTATCACCTATTGCATTAAAATGACTTTTCAAAGAAATGATGGATAAATAAAGAAAGGAAAAAAGATTAGAGAAGATAGTTCTAACTGAAGGAGCAGTTGGACTATAAGCTATATATAGTAGGAGAGTAGAGGGTGCCCTGGTCAGGAACCTGGTCAGGAAGAGAGGGTAGATTTTGGGACCATCTACATATGGTTATAATATAAAGACTGAACAATTTTCAATCAAATAGAGAGCCATATTTTTAGTGTCAACCATATTCTCGTTTTGATGAAAAGAAAATGCTACCCTACAATGTTATTATCATCTTCACGTAGGTAAGTAGTATAACTAGGTGGAGGAAACTAAAACCGGTATATAGTCAGAAATGGTGGATCCAAAGCAAATGGAGCCAAAACTAGTATAGAGCCTGGAAGTGGTGAGCCTAGGTGCATATATTAGCGCAATGGAGTGTCAGAGAGGGTTAGACTATAACGGTCAACGACTAGCTCACTATCGGTGGGTGTTGGGTGGGGGTAAGAGACCGCTCCAAGCCATAGACTATGAATAGTTTAGTAGAGATATAACAACAGAACTAAAGAAAACTTTCTATACTCTAACTCGGCACTGCATCTAAGAAAATGTGGATGACCCACCGTTGCAGAGAGCTTAAAATAACTATGGGTAAAGCGATACAAATCTACGCAGTATTAATTAAATCGTGAATTCATTTTTGTCTCTTGGATGAGGCTACAAGAACTTCACCGGGGTGGTTAGTAGTATTCGAAGTACTAAAATATGCAAAGTTTTCTTTAACGTAATAGCTTATTTTATAGGTAAAGAAAAGATAGAATATAAGATTTGATTATAAAGAAATAAGTCATATCATTACATATTTACTATTAATGCCCGTTGGGTACTTTGTACTTACTCTTGCTATTAAATTTCTTTGTTAGATCCCAATCTGACCGAAGAATATCTCAAGTGGGACATGAAGTATACAGGTCCAGAGGATGCCGTGTGGAACAAAGGTAACCACATTAAGGACCAAGGTGAGGTGGACAACCTATTCAGCAATTGGGACAAGTAGATGATTTTTAGTGTCTTATCTCCGAGAGATACGGTATATAAATAATCTGTATCTCCATTTGTATCAAATATTTGTACTAAAAACCTTAGCACAGCATAGCTAGCTATTGTAATAATGCAAAATCTCTAATTATTGTAACTCTAATATGGCTTATTACTCCCTAAAGCGTTGATCTTGAGGAGTAATAATCTGTTGATCGATGTCATGTTCTGAAGATTATGACACAGGACGTCTCAGTACACAACCCATAACATGGACAGACTGTCAAAATACAGAAGTGGCATTTATTTACTAAGCACACGCATGACATCCATCACAGGAATCGGTTCAGAAGATACCTGAAACAGCTATGCAGCTACTGGCAAAAAGGGGAAGCAAATTTATTGGTCCGTGTACATCACTCGCGTAAACGGCGAAACCTGTGGGTCTCAATCGATAACGCTTTGGTATTGACCGGCAGATGCATTATTGAGATTGGGAGCTGCAGATAGTTCATTGGCACGACGATGAGCAACTCACTAGTCACTGCCCATCACTTGTCGACAACTTCGATGAGTGTTGGCTCATAGTGATCAGGGGCCTCAAAACCATGAAGATTCATGACTGTTGCTGCAACATTAGCTAGGCCGGCGTCCGGAAGGTCTTTCAGTAATCTAACCCCTGATGCAAGCCCGGGACCTCCAATGGAGAATGGGACCTGCAGATGGTTTTCAGTGAGATGAGAGCTCCAAAACAGGAACGACGGTCCGCTAGATCCTACAAGTACGGCATTCCATTTGCACGCAGCACAGGGTATATGATAAAACAAGCAAATCTGAAGTGCACATACTGGATTCAGTGTGTGTGAAGTAAGGGGTTGAACATTCCCGTCTTTGTCACGAAGCGGTTTCCCAGATTTATCTCTTTTCACCATGTCCTCGGCGTTGCCGTGGTCAGCAGTGACTACAAAGATGCCGCCTACTTGCTCAATCGCATCAAGAATAATCTGAATGAGAGGAGTTTGTGTCCATCGTGAATTCGTAAGTACATCGTTTCAAACAGTGGAAAACATATGTGCAAGACTATGCATGGTTAACTGGTGACATATGAATTGGTATGAACTGTCAGGAAAAGAGAGGACTGCAAAGACAGATACCTTAACGGCTTCGTCAGCTGCCTTGCACGCAATGATGGTAGCTTCAATGTCACCAGTGTGACCAACCATATCTCCGTTTGGGATGTTGACCCTTACCTACAAAACGACCACATTAGTGTTTGGCCTGTTACTCTTTTAAGTAGTTTGTTAACAGTTATCGCGTATCTATCGAGTATGTACCTACAGACATGCATGATTTATGATCTGCTTGCTAGTTCTACCAAGGATCACAATTTGATAACTACCTGATCAAAGTTGCGACTCAGGATGGCATCCCTTGCCTTCTCTGCAATTTCCACGGCCTTCATGTTTGGCTGTACATTAAAGGGTATACCAATGTCACTTGGAATTTCTTCGTATTCTTCCAAGTTTGGGTTGAAGTAGCCAGATCGATTTCCATTCCAGAAAAACGTGACATGACCAAATTTGACTGTCTCGCTGAAAATTAAAAATGAGAAGAGGTGAGGGTTAGTACCATGCTCAAGTACCAGAATATTCAGAGCAAAGACTTTTGACGAAGTACAGTACTGTACCTGCAAGCATAGGTGCTTACGCCATTGTGCGCCAAGTATTCACCAGACGTTCTCTCTATCTCTGGAGGAGCAACAAGATAATGACTTGGAAGTTTTAACTCGCCATCATACTGAAGCATACCAGCATAGCGAATCTTCGGGAATCGGACACGATCAAATTTGTCAAAATTCTCGTATTCCAGTGCCTTTGCAAGCATCACCATTCTATCAGCTCTGAAATTAAATGTCACAACAGCATCCCCGTCCGCTATAGGGCCAACCGGTTTTCCGGTTTCATCAACAATAACAAAGGGGGGTAAATACTGGTCATTGGCCTTTGGATCCTCCCTGAGTGTTTTCACAGCTTCAAGGGCATTTTGAAACTTGTGTGGGGCTTCACCAAGAACCTGCGCATCCCAACCACGCTTCACAACTTGCCAGTCATTCTGCAAAATAAACACAGCTGTCAGTGGAGATATGAACAGCAACATTTGTCATGTTGTGGCATATTTTACAAAAATAAAGCTTTGCACAAATTTGCAAAATGAACTTGCATACAAGATTCAGCAACTGATTGAGCATTCTTTTCTATGTTCAGAAATGTAACTAGCGTGTGAAACATAATTGACTGATCTGCAAAGCAATTGAACTCTCTGAATTGAAATGCCTAACATGTATACCTCATAACGGTCCATTGTAACATACATCCTGCCTCCACCAGATGCAATTCTTGCATCCACACCCTTCTCCCGTAATTTAGCAAGGTCGTTCTCAAGCATTTCCACAAATTTGACACTGCTACCATCCAATACGTCACGGCCATCCGTAAGGATATGAACCCGTATCCTTTTCGCCCCATGCTCACTGGCCCCTTTCAGAAGCAACTGCAAGAGCCAAAACATTAGCGAACAGCTATATAACTGACGGGCAATGTTTGAACTTTGTTTCGAAAAAATGGCATCAACCTGCAGCTGATCAATCCTTGAGTGCACTCCTCCATCGCTCAGCAAACCAATGAGATGCAAAGTACCATTCTCAAAGGACTGCTGGATGTGCTTAAAACCTTCCCCCTCGTATATCTTCCCAGAGGCAAGCGCCATATCTACCAGTTTTGCACTGCACGATTTTACCTTCTGATCGTCATTTTGAGATGGTCTTGCAATATGTTGGTCATAGTATCACAAATTGATTCAAAGTAAGCTGAACAGTCGAGTAACACTGATGTAAAAATAGTCAAGATCTAGAAAGCTTGAATTCAACAACAAACACTTTCCTGTACCAGTAGATTGTGTTGAGATATATACTGTAATAATGTCCATAGGCCATAGTAAACTATATTGATGATTGCCAGTATCAATGGGTGCTATTGTTATGAATATTGTGTGCATCTATTCATGAGGCCCAAGGGGCGATATATATACAGGTACAAGGGGATGTACAAAAGGAATACAACACAGCATAAAAGGAAGTAGCATATTAGGAAACAAATAGGAGTCCTAATCCTAATCTATTCTATCCTTAACACCCCCCCTCAAACTCATGGTGGATCAACAACACTGAGTTTGGAGAGGTAAAAGCTGTGCTGTGCTCGAGTCTGGGCCTTCGTGAAGAAATCCGCTATCTGAAGCTCCGAAGGCACATACTGAAGAGTAATCACCTGATCTTGCACACAAGACCTCATGAAGGAAGCATCAACACCAATATGCTTGGTGAGCTCATGCTTCACAGGATCACGAGCAATACTGATAGCACCTGTACTGTCTCGTCGACAAGAGAGGAGTCGGTGTAGTGACAAAACACCAAAATCCTCAAGTAACCACCGTAGCTGGTAATCTCTGCTGTCAAGAGAGCCATAGCTCGCAACTCAGCCTCTGCACTCGAACGGGACACTGCAGTCTGTTTCTTCGCCTTCCAGGCAATAAGAGAACCACCAAGAAAAACACGAGAGGCGAGAGAGACCGCGATCGAGGGATCGCGCCCAAGTAGCATCCGAATAGGCTCAAGTCAGAACGAATCGAACGTGGAAAGAAGAGACGGCGAGAGATAGTCCCACGAAGGTATCGCAGAACGCGAAGAAGGTGGCTGTAGTGGACCTGAGTGGGAGCTGAAACAAACTGACTCAGAATATGAACGGGATAGGTGATATCCGGACGAGTAACAGCAAGATAAACAAGACTCCCAACAAGGTGACGATAGCGAGTCGGATCAGAAAGAGGCTCGCCATCCGAGGGTCGGAGGTGGACATTGAGCTCCATGGGAGTCTCAACGATCTGTGATCGGTGAGAGGCGCGATCAAGAAGATCCTGAATATATTTCTCTTGGGACATAAAGAAACCATCTGGAGTGGAAGTAACCTCAATCCCAAGGAAATAACTGAGAGGACCAAGATCCGACATAAGGAACTGCTCACTAAGACGAGCCTTGACAAAGGCAATGAACTCAGAATCATCTCCCGTAATGATCATATCATCAACATACAGAAGAAGAAGAGTCCGACCACGGGACGAAGTGTGGACAAAGAGCGCAGGATCATGATCACTAGCGGAAAAGCCAGCAGCAGTGACCACAGAGGAGAAGCGCTCAAACCAAGCACGAGGGGCTTGCTTAAGGCCATAGAGAGAGCGACGAAGGCGACAGACCATGCCCTCAGGAACAGAATACCCAGGTGGCGGATGCATGTAGACCTCCTCACGCAACTCACCATTAAGAAAGGCATTCTTGACATCAAGCTGAGAAACAGACCAGTGGCGAATAGACGCCACCGACAGAAGAGTGCGAACAGTGGTCATGTGGGCCACGGGAGCAAAAGTCTCGTCATAGTCAACGCCATGCTCCTGCTGGAAGCCACGAGCAACAAGACGCGCCTTGTAGCGCTCAAGAGAGCCATCAGAGCGAGTCTTAATTTTATAGACCCACTTACACGTGATGGGACGAGAATGAGATGGCAAAGGAACAAGATCCCAAGTACCAGTACGCTCGAGGGCAGCAATCTCCTCGGCCATGGCAAGCTGCCACTCAGGGTGAGTAGCAGCATCCCGGTAGGAGACAGGCTCACGAGTAGCTGCGCCAGCGAAGGCAAAGCGGGCAGGAGGCCGAATCGACCGGCGATCGCGAGAGCGTGAGCGAGGAGAAGATGACCCATCGAGGGCGATGGAGCATCGAAGAAGGGGATCATCGGAGAAGATGACTCACCGGAGAAGCCTCAACACGAGGTCGACGAGTGTAAAAGAGAAGGGAGGTATCAGAGGGAGAGGAGCACGGGAGTCGGAGGAGACGACGCAGGCGGTGACAACGGTGGAGAGGCCACAGGGGGAATATGTGGAGACTCAGTGGGACAAGTGGACGAGGGCAAAGCAGATATAGGTGTATCTGGAAAGGTCAAGAAAGACAGAGACTCCGCAGAGGGAGTCGAAGGAGAGGCGGGGCGTGGGTAGAATGGACGAGACTCGTCGAAAGTCACATCCCGAGAAACCCGCATCCTCGACCAACCGGATCCCAAG
The DNA here is from genome assembly GCA_036346265.1 of Melocanna baccifera. Taxonomy (NCBI): domain Eukaryota; kingdom Viridiplantae; phylum Streptophyta; class Magnoliopsida; order Poales; family Poaceae; genus Melocanna; species Melocanna baccifera. The sequence continues at coordinate 15,316,181 of CM070693.1, forward strand.
ACCGATAGCCCTTGTGCTCGGCATCAGATCCCAAAAGACACACTCAACAGATCGAGCGGTTAGTTTGGTACGTCGCGCGGCGAGGAGAACGAGCAAACGCAGCCAAACATATGAAGGGCGAGTAGTCAGGCAGAAGACCACAGAGACGCTCAACAGGGATCGCACCCTGAAGAGCAGAAGATGGCTGGATGTTGATGAGATAGGTGGCAGTGGAAACAGCCTCGGCCCAAAAGTGAGGTGGGGTAGAGGCGGCGATCATCAAAGCACGAGCCGTCTCAAGGAGGTGACGATGCTTACGCCACGACACCATTCGAGCATGAGCACCGTGACAAGAGAATCGGCGAGAGTCCTCACAGTAGCAAGGAAACTGCGCAGTAACGAGAAAGATACTCGCCAAAGAATCGGCACGAAAAACACGAATAGGAGTGGAGAACGTGTGTGGATCATAGTGGCAAATTGTTTATAGATAGACAAGACCTCACTACGAGAAGACATGAAATATATCCAAGTGTGGCGAGAAAATCATCTATAAATATGATATAATAACGATGACCCCTTTCAAACGAAGGAGCCGACCCCGCATATCCGAATGAACAAGATCAAAAGGACGCCGAGACACGCACTCACCGTGAGGATAGGGAAGCTGAATTTGTTTACCTAACTTACACCCGACAATCTAAAGACACGCCTCCGAGATGACCCTCGAAGACCACGACGAACTAAGGATGACAAAGTAGATCCACACAGATGACCAAGACGGTGATGCCACCGCTGAAAAGAGCCAGAGACGAAGTGGCGTAGCGAGAGATCGCGCGATGGTGGCGGCGGAAGGAAGGTGAAGCCACCAAGCTCCCAGAGACGCCGTGAGTCACGGCGCCGGGCCGTAACCAACCAGAGCTCCCGTGTGGCGGTCCTGAACACAACAAGAGTCAGAGTCGAGAATGACCTGATAGCCAAGGTCAGTAATCTGTCCAGCAGAAAGAAGCTGCATAGTGAGGCGAGGAATATGAGCAACAGAAGGAACATGAAAGGACGAGTTGCTAAGAGATCCTCGACTAGAGACAGAAAGAGATGTACCATCAGCAGTAAGAACACTGCCAGGAGAATCAAGAGGTGTAATAGATGACAAAGTAGAAGCATCGAGTCATGTGAAAAGATGCTCCGTAATCAAGAATCCACGGGAGGTACTGATCGTAGAGGGTGGTTTCTCGATTCAAGAGTCGATGAGCGTAACTCGCAGAACTCGCCGAGGAGAACTGAAGCGGCAAGCAAGCGGCGAAGTCTGGCTATCTCCTGCTCGGTGAAAGAAGTTGCTGAAGAAGTCGATCGCGACGCCGTCGAGAAGCACCGGTGCCAATAGAAGAGCGGCGTGAAAGATGCCGCTTCTTCTTATAGCACCGACTCAAAGTGGCCGCCTTGTCGCAGAGGAATAGTGAGGACGGCCACCTCGGACGGATGACGGCCACCACCACCTGTGGCGGCCGCTGGAGGAGGCAGTGTAGCAGGTGAACGGGCGGCGAGTACAGAGGGGAGTGGCATCAGACCAGCACCACTCAGACGAGTCTCCTCTGCGCGTATCTCGGTGAGAGCCTCCAGGAGAGTGACACGAGGGTGGCGTGCAAGAAGCTGAGCACGCCTTTGCTCGAACTCAGGACGGCGAGTAAGGAACTCGTGACCAGCCAAACTCCAAGTCAAGACGTATATCCAAGCAAAGACGGACAGAACGATACCAGCGATGCGGAGAGAGTCCAACTCGACGCCGAGATAGCGAGCTCGAGCGTAAAAGGCATCAACAGAGCATCACCTGTCAAGAGAGTGCTCTTGGCGAACCACGGACAGTGCAGGCATCACCGAGGGCTCGTAGCGCGACGAAGATGAGTCCACATCCGAAGCGGCGAGTCCCACAACCTCGTAAGAGAATCGAGGCCGAGATCGGCGATGAAGACAAAGCAGCGGCTCGAGCGTCGTCATCGCACCACCGAGTGTAGGTGGTCGACGGTCCTTGTAGAGATCCGAGCCTCTGGTAGGCGAGGCGCTTCATCATCAACAACTGAGCGGCCTCGTGAGCAATCTTGTCGGTGTCGGGGCAATGCAACAGCGGGCTCGTCGGAGGAATAGGCAAGGCGGGCGGTGACATCGCCAGAGAGGACGCCCGAGACGTAAACCACGCATGTGAATGCGCATGTGAGACACGGTCGGTGTAATTAACACCATCAAAGACCACCGGCAGCGAGGAGGGAACGGTGCCCATTGGTAGCGGCGCCGACGGCGCGGCGACTAATACAACGGTCTAACAGCGGCGCCGAACGGCGCGCGTTAGATCGACGTTTTTTTTTTTGAACCGGAAGAAAAAGGAAAACCCTAATTAAAGTGGGCCGCCGCCCACACTCACGCACACACGCACACACCCACCCGGAGGCGGCGCGCCACAAGAAGAAGCGGAGGCGAGGCGGCGCTGGTGCGCCGGCGGGTGGCGCGCGAGGGGCGGCGGGGAGAGGCGGCGACGGCGGCGCGGGCGTGGGCGGCGCGCGGCGCGGCGTGGGGCGGCCGCGCGACAGAGGTGGCGCGGGTGCGCCGGCGGGTGGCGCGGTGAGGGGCGGCCGGGAGGGCGCGGATGGCGGCGCGGCGTGGCGGCGGCCGCGCGGCGCGGGCGAGGCGCGCCTGGCGGCGATGCAGTGGCTGCGCGTCTTGGGAGCGGCCGGCGCAAGCGACGGCGTTGGCCGGGGCGGAGTAGATGCCGGCGGAGGCGGCGCCTGGCGGCGGCGCGAGTAGCAGGTGCTCGGCGCGTGAGGGAGACGCGCAAGACGGGAGAGGCCGCGAGAGCGGTAGCGACGCTCGGGAGAGGCACGGGAGCGACGGCGAGCGAACCGAGGCAAATCCTAGGTAGGCTCTGATACCATGTTATGAATATTGTGTGCATCTATTCATGAGGCCCAAGGGGCGATATATATACAGGTACAAGGGGATGTACAAAAGGAATACAACACAGCATAAAAGGAAGTAGCATATTAGGAAACAAATAGGAGTCCTAATCCTAATCTATTCTATCCTTAACAGCTATAACTGGATTTGCCACCTTGATCAGCGAATGCAACAAGTATCCTTATGATTGGTTCACTAAAATTTTACAGTACATTTGAAATCTTATGTCAGGTAGGCAAAAATGCTCAGCACGTGTGTGACTAGTATGAGAATAGTTGCAGATACAAGGGGCATTTGAATATGATATCGAGATACACGAAGCAGAGCGGCAGCGTTACCCCTGGGCAAATATCTGGCCGGCTCCGAGAGCATTGTGGCCGACCTCGCTGTTACCCATGTCATCATCCGTGGGCAGCCCCACCGCTGTTCCGTGAGCTTTGATGAGCCTCCATCTCCCCGGAGCGCCCTGCACGTGCCACAGAGACACACATGGAAGTTGAGTTAACGACGATCAGCCGGCCCCTGAGAAAGAACAGCCGGCCGGTCAGCGAAAGTAGGTACCTTCTTGAGGGCGTCGAGGGTGGGGGTGCCAGCGACGTGGATGCAGTTGAAGGGGTCGGGCGCCGCCTCGCCCCAGCCGTCCAGCACCACCACGCCCACCACCTTCCCCTTCCCCAGGCTCCGGTGGCCCGCCAGCTTCCACGGCCTCCCCTCCTCCGGCGGCCTACGCGCCATGCCAATCTCGTTCGATCAAACAGCAGGAAGCAACACGGGCGGATGGGCACCCCTGCGCGCCGAAATGTGTAAGAGTTTTGGTGGTTTTTGGCCTTGTGCGAGAGGACTCGAGGAGTATATGTGCTTGACTGCTTGGTGCGTTTTGTAGGGAGGCCATGCTTCGTTTCTCTCGAAGGGTCTGGGCGCGACGAGGCAGTTACAGGTGTAAAGAAGAGAGCTATTTCTTTAATTCTTTCTTGCGAGGAGCTGGTCCGTCCTGTGAGCTACGTGACAGTATGACGCCGACACATGGCCCGTTCGTCACAACTTTGGTCTCTGAGTTCTCACGTACGTAATTTTGTGCTTTTTAAGGACACATTACTTTTATATTGGTTGTTTCTGAATTTTATTTGAAAGTTTCTGAATTTTATTCGAAAGAGTCAGAAATTAATTTGAACATCTGATTTTTTAAAAACTTTTTTTACCTCCATTTTGCTCTAAATATAAAAGTAAAGAGATGGATGTATTACCACCTTGCTCCTATCTTGTATATATTTTTTTTTTCTTATTTTTCTCATCACTCATTTTCTTATTTTTTTTCTAATTTTTTAAAACTTTTTTTACCTCCGTCTCACTCTAGAGATAAAAGTAAAGAGTCACGGGTATATCACGACCTTGCTCTTTTCGCTTCTATCTCGCGTATGTATCTTTTTCTCATTTTTTCCATCACTTGTATCCTCTTCTAAAAATTATTTTTTTTAATATTACTATTTATTTTTAGTCGAAAGTTATCACCTTTTATTAAAAGTTATCAGCACGGTCTTGCCCTCTTAAGCCCGTTTTCCGTTTTGGTGATGATTCGTCGGTACATGAAATCCGTCATTTGGAGGCCCAAGAGGCCTAATCCGGCCTATCGAGGTCAACGACTGGGCCGCGTCAAGTGCGAGACGCCCAAAGTGGAAAACAAACGCATAAGCCGGGCCGAAGATTAGAACCGACGATCTGCCGACACAAATCCGCTACCGAGACCGCGAGATGCCGGCGCTCCCAAAGCGCATCAAGACACGGCCTCCTAGGGATTGGGAGGACGCACGCCATCTCTCCCAGAGTCGGCGCGTGAATTCCCGGCGCCTTCTCGGTACGCGGAGCCCTGGCCGTCGAGCAGGATCCTTTGCGGATTTTTCGTGAGATCATGCGTTGGTCGAAAACTTAAGGGCATTTACAACAGTTTAGACGGCTGCTGTCTGTATATATATACATATCACATATAGATAATAAAAAAATAGCTTGTACAATGGGTTGTCTATTTAGTTGTCTGCAATCTCATTAAAAAAGACAACAAAAAGACAGATTGTAAAAAAGACGACTCGTACAACGCTCGTAACGCCGTCTTTTCGTCTAGGAGCACGAGTCCGGGCCATCTCTTCGCGAGAGGACGGCTTGTGTCTCTCCCTTCCTTAATTACAGTCCACGTCAGATGATTTTGTTGTGTTGACATGATAAAGACAGTAGTTATCTGTGAGTTATACATGCCCTTAAGATGAAACTATTGTCGTAGTTATAACTCCATACTTGGTTTGGAAAACTGGTCGCTCCCAAGGATTGGTTAATCCAAAGGCCATGGGTGGACCAGTGGCTGACCCGTTGGCTGGTCGCTCCATGCTAGTACTTTTTTGACAACCTGTGGTCTTATTCATGATAAATTGTCTGCAATTCATACAACTAAAATTTGTGATTTCTTTCGGACATTTCCAGACTTGGCAAGTCTTAGTCCGGGTAAACATGCTTGGTTCTGCCTTAACCTTCTGGATGTTTTGTGCCATTTTGCTGAAGTTGAACACACCGTGCCTGTGCGATTGATGCTCAAGTATCCTCACCACTCCGCCTATCTGCTCCTGCCCCGTGCACCCCCATCGAAATAAAATGATTGCTCCTTTATTGGTTCTATGCATACCTTTGTTTAGATTATCTCAACTTCATACTAACAAATTTCATGGCACATTTATGTAAAGCCTTTGATTCCCTTCTATTTTCCACTTGACCTTATATATTGCTACTATAAGTTAGCACAACAACACTGCACATTATAGAATCCTAAAGCACTTTTACAATAGATGCTTTATTATTATGCATTAGCATTTAGGTTGAGCACGGTGAGCAGAGACACATCGTGGGCCGAGATGGGTCTTAACCAAGTCCTGATGGAGCTGATGGCTTGATGCAACCCCAAGCAAACGGCAAGGATGGTTTGACGTCCTGCGGGTATTATGATATTTTTTGTAGCAACGCACGAACACTCAGCTAGCATATAGATAACCACAACATTTTGTTGTCTCAATAACATGGCACCGCTACTAATAGCCATATATAAAGTCTAACCAACAGAAAAGGTTACTGACATTTAGTTAATTTTAAAATAGCCATCGGATATTGGGGTAGCTCACGCTAATTGTCCGCGATAAGACACCACTAATTGGCGCTTGCTTTGGAGATCCAAAGACACCATATTATTGGTTAATTATTACTCCTCATTATAACTTCGAGAACTAGTTGATTTTCTAAAAGCCGTGCATCGATTCTGTGGAGATGTCCGGATCGAAGTCTCCTCCCCGACCTAGGATCCCAAGCGATGGGATCAACCTTGGAGGCCATCGGGACGACTTCGGCAACAACAGCGGCTGACAGCTAGTGATGCAGCAGGTCAAGGAGGCGGGGGTGGCGGTGCGCTATCCCATGCTCACGCGGACAAACTACACCGAATGGGCTTTCTTGATGAGAGTCAACTTGCAGGCTCAAGGAGTTTGGGAGGCCATCGAGCCTGGCGATGCAGGGTACCGGCTCGACAAGATGGCGTTATCGGTCATCCTCCAAGCGGTGCCACCGGAGATGTTGGCGATGCTGGCGGCGAAAGACTCCGCCAAGCTGGCATGGGAGACTGTGCGCATAATGCGCATGGGTGTCGAGCGCGTGCGTGAGGCCAAGGCGCAGACTCTACACAAGGAGTTCAAGACAATCCGCATGAGTGACGACGAGTCCATTGACGATTTCGCCATGCGACTGACGGGTCTCGTCAACAACATTTGTACTTTTGGGGAAACGCTAGAAGAGGAAAAGGTGATAAAAAAATTTCTTTGTGTTGTTCCCTCTAAGTACACACAGGTGGCCATCTCAATCGAGCAACTGATCGATCTGAAGACATTGTCCGTCGAGGAGCTCACCGGAAGACTCAAGTCAGTGGAAGAGCGGTACGAGCTTGGTGAAGGTGGGCGTGAAAATGGTCGCCTACTTCTCATGGAGGAGGAGTGGCTAATGCGCATGAAGAACCGCAACGGCACCGACAAGAAGAAGAGCGCCTTTGACAAGGCGAAAATACGTTGCTACAATTGTCAGAACTACGGACATTTTGCAAGGGAGTGCTGCGAGCCGAAGAAGAAGGTGGCTCTTCTTGCTCCAGTGGGTGCAGAGGACGAGCCAGCACTGCTTTAAATCCAATAAGAAGTCTTCATTTTTTATTTGATAAAATTTAGTTGAGTTCGTGTACGAGTATTAGTGCGCACTTTGAGTCATTTGGCACAGTAGGTGTGTTGCATGTGTCATATATTTGGTCGTGCATGTAGGAGGTGTGTTACATACGTGCGCATAGTCGTATTGTGCTCGTGCACGTAGATGTGTCAGTGCATGATGTAATGTGTGTGAGTTCTTGTAGTTGTGTCCAAGTTCTCATATGTGTATGCTCTATGTGAGTCTCTGTCGCCGTCAAGTTGCGTCATCGGCGAAAGACAATTGGAGCTGAGGAAGAAGTCAAAAGATGTCAGCAGGTTGTGTCACTGGTGGTATGGTCAACAAGAAGAAGGCAAAGCTCCTTAGAGATGTGTCAGGAGATGAATCTTCGTCTTGTGAGGTTTAAAGTCAAGATTAGAAGGGAAATTGTTAGAAATTAATCTTGACTTAGCGAAATGGTCTGCACTTACGGTCCAACATTAGTTGAGTCGTTTGGTATCCAACAGCCTAGAAAAAACTGATCAGCTGTTACCAACGTTTGCACTTAGCATTTAAGAGTTTGTTCTGTTACTCACCGCCTACATGCATGTAAGTTTAAGCTTTAAATAAGAGGAAAGCCGAACGGAAGTTTGGAGTGGCAATACAATGCTTCAATCGAAGTCTCTGTAGAAGAGGATTCCTTTCCTGTTTTGCCATCCCTCAAATCAGTAAGAGTGCCAAATCAAAGACATCTGGTAGTACTTCTCAGAAGGAAATCTCTATATGGTTTATCTTGTGTACGCGTGAGTTCTTTTTGAGCCAACACTGAATATATGCTCTTTCTTGCTAAAAATATATCACCCTTGGAAGTTAACACATGTGCCAATACATAAGGAAAATCACATTGCACCAGTAATCAAGCATAGTTATTACAACTTTAATTAACAAAAGAAGATGAGATAGATGTCCCAGTTCTGATATACAGGAAGGTTATCAGACAACGAGGAACAGACAACAGATGCACAAGACCTAAATGACTACATCAGTGAAGGATAAAGCCACCAAAGTTAGAACACACTGAAATTACAAGTCATTGCCTGCATTCTGACCAACACTCTGATTCCCTAGTGACCGAAACTAACACAACCCTATATATTTAAGGCCTGAAACAATCTACGGATCTTGTGATTGCTCCTCGTCCGATCTTCCGATGCTTCAGAATCTGCAGAATCGAAAGAAAACATTGCTTGAGGGCCTGCGATAAACTGAACTGAAAACAAAACGCGTAATAGGATAGACAATGCAAGCATGTGGATGCAAGTTTAATTTCTTTCAACCTGTGGTTGGTTTTCTTAAAAGAAACACATTTGGTTGGTACAGCAATCTTCATGTGCTTAATACCACTGTACTAGTGATAGGGCCAAATGGCCCATGTGAACCCTCTGTTTCGTGCATGTGTCTCCTTGGGATTTACAAGTGCTAGTGTTTTCAGAAGAAAAACCAAATGGTATGCCAAATTTCTGCCCAGAGGAGGAACATAGAGAAAAACACTGCAATGAGCAGTAGTATTCTTTGCTTCATTGTCCACCATTTTTTATGAAAGAACTTTTTCAAAAACTGCAGTGAGCAGTAAACACCTTTTCAACGCGCAAAAGTAAATGGCTGGAATAGGCAAGGTGCACGAAAGCACCAAGAAAGTGAAGGAAGGCCCGGGGGTGGGGGTGGGGGGGGGGGCGCTACTAAAAGGAACAAAATGTTACATGTGGCCATGGCTGTCCATGGTTGTAACGCAAAAATTCTCAAGACTACAAGCAGATCAAGATCGAATAGAATGAATCCACAGCACGATCACGAATTGCCGAGCACAAGCGCCGCTGCAATGCCAAGGTGTCTAAGGGGCGTTCGGAATAGCGATGGTTTTTGATTTTTGCTAAAATTTTACTGTAGTTAGTTTTTTTACTGTAACTGAGTTAGCTTATTAGGTATAATTAAATTTAAAAAATATAAAAATAGAAGCGACATGTTAATCTAGAGCAAACGATGCAAAGAAATATAGGAAAAAAACAAAACACAAAAAAACAAAAAAAAACCAAAAGCGCTACAATGCGCTATAAGGAAACGAATGCCATCGCCCATCGCCAACGATGGACGCGCAGCCACAATGAGTAGCCTCTAAAAGTTGATTTGAGTTTCTCTATATAATTAGCTTTTAAATAGGAGTGTTTTTAAGATATGATCTATAAATTAATTATAGTACATATTATAGCAACTTTATTTATATCGACTAAATTTGTACATGAGTTTCTGTTAGTCTGTACTTTTTTTAAAAAAATAATCTAAAAATTATTAGTCGTAACTAAAAATCATACACCGAGATAAAAAAGAAGGGACCCACTTACATGACACACAGGAGAGGCAAGACAAAGGCCTGACGCCGGGGGCGCCGCGTCATGCGCTCCTCACGGTGATCCCCTGCATCATGCATTTGAACTCGCCGAAGTCAACGCGGCCGTCGCGGTCGCGGTCGGCGCTGCAGATCATCTCCTGCACCGTGGCCAAGTTCCGCGCCTCGGGCAGGCCGAGCTTCTTGAGCACGCCCTGTAGCTCGGCCGCCGAGATGAAACCATCGCCGTCCTCGTCGAAAACCCGGAACGCCTCCTTCATGTCCCCCTCGTCGTCCTCGCCCTCCTTCCCGGGCTCCTCCTCGGCGATGGGGCCGAAGAGCGCGTCTCCGAGCGCGCGGTGGAGGGACTCGAAGTGGTCGAAGCGGAGGCCCGCGGCGCCCGCGGGGATGTAGGAGCCGACGGCGGCCTCCAGGCCGGCGCGGTCGGCGCCGAGGCCGAGTGCGTCGAGCGCGGATGCCATCTCGTCGAGGGTGATCTCGCCGTCGCCGTTGCGGTCGAAGAGGTCGAACACCCGGCGCAGCCGCAGGGCGTTGAGGCTGCCGTTCCGGAGGCGGAACGACGGCGAGGGCTTCTTGGACAGCGACGGCTTCGCCTCCGCGACAGCTGTGTCCATCGCTTGAATTCCCGGTGTTTTTCTCTTTTCTTTTGAGGTTAGGCTCTGAGACTGCGAGGTATGTTTCTGGAGCGCGTATAACGTAGGTGAGACTCGGGTTTTACAGATATAGAGGAGGAGAACGTGACGGCACTCGGAGTTAGGCCATGTTTCTTATAGACCACGGTTCATAATTTTTATTTATAGTTGATATAATTTTTACATTTTTAATATAGTAATAGATAGTATAGACGTTCACATATACTATACATAAAATTCTTGATTTGGAAAGCCGATTAGAAATTTTACTTCAAAAAACCACTGAAAAAAACCGTCTCATATGTTTCAATTTTCAGAGAAGCACAAGCCGATAATCACCCTAAAAGCCTAAAAAAACATACCTTGATCTCTCACTTTTTTTGCTCGCCGGGAACATATCTCTATCCACCGAAACACCTAATGAGAAAATGACGTTATTAACAAAGTTCATCCATTCAAAGGCTATTTGACCTGTTAGTACAACAACATTAAGAATTATGCAACACAAGGGATCTTGGAATCTAATCTATCTATTATTATATATTAAAAGTTAATGATAGACTTTTTATAATTGCTAAGAAAAAAAAGGAAAATATACTAGAAATATGTTAGCAGTCTTTGGACAAAAAAATATGTTAGCACTTTGTCCGGTTCGATTCATTGATTATGTGAACCTTCCACTCCTATTGTAGTAGGTTGTTTGACCACCTCCCAATCTTCCATGTGTTGTCGATTCATGCATCGATATCCCTATATGAAAGCCCGCTCATTGGCTTCACGAGACGAAGATAAAAAAAAAAAAATAGGAGCCGGGTTAGGCACCGACGGTGCGGCATTATTTCGCTAATGAAACGACCACCGCACAATGTGCGAGCTCCGGGAAAGCGGGTATCCAGAATTCATTAGTGCCGAACACGGTCTACTGCTCCGTAAGTTAGGCCACCGTCTACTCAAACTATCCAAATATTGCTATATTCTTTTATACTATAGTCGATAATTTTTGAGTTGTGATTGATACCTTTTTACTGTACTTTCAAAATAGTGATAAACAACAGAGACGCTGACGTCGATGGTCCAGTACCGATGGGCTTAAAAAGCTGTTTGAAGAAACGGCTTCTTGTTTGTTTCAAAATAAAAAAATCGGAGTCAAAAACCACCATAAAAACCCAAAAGAATATGTCCTCTAACAAGAAGGAAGCATTTTGCACAACTGTGCAAAATTAGTAGTACCACTACAGTAACTCCAGTAATACCACTACATTAAACCAGGAGTGCCGCTACAGTGCTACAGTACAATCTGTATAAGAATAGTAAAATCAGCACGATTTTAAAAACAAAAATTGATGAAACTTTTGATCAGTTGGTTCAAATGACTTAAAACTTGCCAAGCATATTCTTTATAATGTCAGGAACTTATTATAAACAACGATGGAGAACTGTTGCCAAAATTTTGACCTTTTTCTATTTGAATAAAGAGAGCACCAAAACCAAGCAAAAAGGGAAATATCGATCTACTCTTGCTCGTGAGTTAATAATTTAGGTGACCTTAGATAAGTTCTTATATGTCATAGCAAACTAAATCATAACACGAATTGAACCCAAAACACCCATAAGAGTAAAATCCCCAAATTACCATCTCGAGTCAAATCTAAATAAACACAATAATAAGTGTTTAGATATATGATATATGGTCTCCAAGAGACATCTTCATTGCTTATACGTCTCTGACATATAGCAAGATCAAGAAGGGAAAGAAAAGCACAAAAAACCAAGTCAAATCAAGATTTCAACAAGAGAGCACAAGAGAAAAATATTTAGACAAATTTTGATATCTATTAATATTTAAAAATAAATGTTTACAGCCACTGTCTAACCATACATAAAACCTAAGGATGACAAAAGGTACAACCACAAGAGTCTCTCATATCTCTCATAGTGTTCTCTCCAAGAATTATAACTCCTCTTAAGACTAGGCATAAACTCTCTCAAAGCTTAACTCTAACCACATCTCTCTCTCCTTATATATGGAGGCTATCAAGAGAAACAATAACTAGTACCTATAGTTGGATTTCAACCACTCTTACATGGGCTAACCCGTTAACCCAACACAATTCTAGGTTTTACACTTACATAAACATACTTCTCAAAGCGCACACACCTATTATGAATTAGCATTTGATCCACTTCATATTTTCAGCACAACCAAGACTTAAGCCACTTAAGCCATGCCGTATTTTCGCGCACTGTCACTTTTATGGTATTGGACAATTGACCAAAATATCCCTCTACTTTCACGAAACATCGCCATCTTCTATGTGGCCCTAATGACTTGCCGCTAAGCCTCTCACACGTTTGGATCCCACTGAACCGTCCTCATTTTAAGCAACTCAAGTCACTTGGGGCACCCCATGCTTTTTGTGGTGACCCATATTTTTATTGTGGGGTCAAAATGCTAGTCAATGAATTATTATTCATTTTGGCTGATAAAACCTCGCTCTAATGAATAATAAGTTCTTCATAGTGTTACAACAAACTGATAATTAGAGACAATACGTTACATTCATTCAAATAGAGGTTTTTTTTAATAAACTTGCACAAATTTTTGATTTTTGTACAATTTTATATAGAATATAGGGTGTTTTACAAAAAAAAAAAAGAATCCATCGAACCTACAGCCTAGAGTGTCCGTCCTCAAGGCAACACACACAGACACACTGCAGTCAGGCAAGTCACTAGATAAATTTTATAATAAGCTCTAAAATCGTGGTGCACATTGACAGGGCACACTACAACTGAATAATTTGGAACCCAATAATTTTGGGCCGGTTTGGGCGGAACGATCTTGCGCAAGGCAGACCCTCCTAATTGATGGAATCGTGTACGGTTCCGTTGTGAGTACCGTTAAGGGGTGATCGGAATAGCGATGGTTTTTGGTTTTTGGCTGAAAAAACACTGTAGCTGGCTGAAAAAACACTGTAGCTGAGTTAGTGGATAGTGTAGTGAATAGTGAAAAAAAAAGCTAAAGCTAAAAACTGAAACCGAAAAAAGCCGAAACGATCACCCCTTGACCGGAACCGCGATTGGACACATTGGGCAGTTGGCGGGGCCGAACTAACGTTGGCCGATTTCATTATGGCCTGATCAACTCATTTTTTATGTTGATTTTTAATTGAAATGTTACTGTATCAATGATTAGTTTTTTTTAAATATTTAATTAAAAATAAAAACATTATTATCTCTGTAAATAATACAAAAAATATGGAAAACTGTATTAAGAAACAGCATATTAAAAACAACTTTTAACCGGAACCGGACGCTAGGACGGGCCCGAAAGTTGATTGAAAAGGGGCCTGCCGTGGTCGCCGTCGCGTGTGCCTGTCGATCACCGAACGCAAGTGGATTAGGTACAAGTAACACAACGACGCGGCAAAGCTTGGTGGCTTCCAATGGGCTCAAAGTGCACTTTGAATTATAAGGATTAGTAATTAGCTTTTAAATAATATATTTTAAGATATAATTGATAGATAAATTTTAATAAAAAGTATATTAAGTTTAGCTATATCGACCAAAATTACATATGATTATTCTTCTCTGTATATCGTCTCTTACGAACAGTCAGAATTTAAAAATTTAAATCATAAGTCACAGTCAAAAAACCCCACCATATTTGCGCAAAAAGCTATGGACAGGTTCAAAACTATTTTAAGCTAGCTTTTGCTTGTACGAACTATTAATTAGTTTTAAACGGTGCGTTTTTTAAACCGGGGTCAACAGGAAGATTGTAGTAAAAAGTGTATTGAGTTCAGCTGTACCGGTCAAAATTATATGTAATTATTTTTCTCTGTATATTATCTCCCGTGAACATACAGAATTCAAAAATTTAAAGTACAAACAACAGCGGAAAAAAACCACTATCCCTAAAAAAACTGCGCGTCATCGACACGGTTTATATGCTGCTGGCTTCCCGTTGCGTGTTTCGGGCTTCGGCTCGTAGTAAACTAGCTGCGTTTGCGTGGCGGCACGCCACGCAAGTTATTTTGTGTAAAAGATTGGGTTTTTTTTGGTGAAGGTAGGTTTAAGTTTTTTGGTTCTGTGGTGATTGATATAAGCGCTATTGTGTGTAAAAGATTGAAAACACAATTAACAAAATATTGATCCGCACAAACTATTATAGGCACTATAGAAGCAAACATGTAAGTAAATATGTACAACACGGAAGTATATAAACAGTGCTGTAGCCTAATCGAAAGAGCACATAGATCATATCTAAAGCCATGCGTGAATCTAGGCATGGACGATATTTGAGTTCACCTAATTTAAGGAAAGATTTCTATCGTATTCTAAGTTGTAATAAAAGTATGTATAAACTGTGCGTCCAAGTAGTATTTACGAAAACGCAATCAACAGAACATTGATTTACAGAAACTAATATAGGTGCTATGGAACAAGCATGCAAGTAAACATGTGCTATATGGAATTATCTAAACAGTACTATAGGGAACCTATTATGTACGCGAGGAAAAAAAAAGCTATACTTGAGAAAACAGTAAAACAATGATAACATAAGAACAACAAAATACAAATGGTAAAGATAAAGGAAAGTATCTTATAAATGGAAGACGGTAAGAGCAAATCAAGTTGAGTAAGCACCATAGGGGATTTCACCACTTGATTCATGTGCAATTTGCCTAATGTGTCGCAATGCCTGTACACAAAGGACAATTAGATGCCACTGATGCATCAGTAAAACTATGGATTCAGGATTGCTACTAAATCCCAACAAGTGATTAGCAACAATGAAATGAAATGGAACAGTACACGTACTACAATAGTCATCTTCTGCGCAAGGATCTTCGGAGATTCATAGAGTGGTCTAAGGACCTCGGGCACAGTCCAAGCCTATAGAAGCATATGGTAATTAAGATGCATAAATCGCAAAACTATTAAAGTGTAGCATTAATTAATATGAAAGCCTTGTTGCTACTTACATCCAAATCAACATGATTCACGATGTGAATGATGGAGCAACCTCCCTCGCATGGGCGAATGAAATAACCAGTAGGAAGCACCTCAGCTCTAATAAAATCCGGAGTATTAGGCCCAGATGGACCACCAGTGGACTGAGTCAATGACCTTTCACAGATCTACAGAACAAAAACAATATCAGATTGTGACCAACAAATGTGGGTAATTGGTACAGTGAATGCGGGAAAAAGCAGTCAAGCAACATTTAGTACAACAGCGATTACACTACAGTGCAATGTCACAACGATACAGTTTGTCCAAACAGATTGAACCCGATCAGAAGATGACAGAGTACAAGAAAAATGACAGCATGCATGTTTTGGCAAACCGATAGCAGGCATTTAAAGACCCAAGTAATACCACAAGACTGCCATCTTCAAGGCCACTGGTGTAACGGAGTCAACTATGAAGGTTGTAATTGGAGCCTTGCAGCCACCCATCTCGATCTGAATAGCCCCAATAGTTCAGAAACAGCTCAATTCATCAAGCACATATAGGATAAAGTGTCAACTGGTGTTGAATTCCATAACGAAACTACCTCAACTCCCAGGCATTCCTTCACAAATTCCTTGACTTGAACAATATCTAGGTTGAAGGCCACAAGGCCACTCTTCCCACGCTTCCCAAACAGCATGTCGGGCTTCACGACCAACTTTGTGGTTGACAGCGATGGCTGCTGGTTCACAAGCTCCGCAAAGGCTGTTGATTGCGTAACCTTTCAATAAGCAAGTTACAAACTCAGTGAAACTAATATTGGCAAGCATCAACTCACAAAATATTACATCAAGTCAGTTTGAGTCGTGCGAACTCTCGATGATTACAAAAGGAACAAAAGAAATGATTTGACTATTCCTAGCCCAAGTACTGTCATTTATTTCAGATGAATTCACACTGCATCAGGACAAGGATCTATTCTACTATTACTTAATTACTCCAATCCCCAAGAAACAATAAGATGAGTGTTACTGTCATCGCCCTACGGATCTAGGTTATGAAATAAGTAAATGAAATACCTGAACAAATAAATCACACAGCGAAAAAAAACATATCTAAGTAAGAAAGCAGGAGCTTTGCAAAAATTGGACCTAATACAACTGCCAGTATCAAACTGCAGCAACCATTGCTCATAATTCCAATAAAAATGGCACCTCTACAAGCTACTTCTAAAATACCGAAACAAGAACACTTTCCCGGCATGAAACTATCGATCCCAATGCAAATCGCTTCTTTACACGATCTCTATCTGGATCACCATTCTAATACCAAGGAAAAAATATCCCACACAAAAATCCTAAACAACGAACTATTTCATCCTAAATCTTACAAATGTCAGTGCATCAGTAGCTAGCTGCTCATAAAAATCGGATCTTTACGCTCTTCTAGCCCGAACCACAGGCGACAAGATCAAGCGCGGCTGCAAAAATGTGAAGATCCAACGAGGGATCATCCAGAAAAGAAATTTCAGATCACGACGGACTGACCTGGGCGGAGACGATCTGCAGGCCGATGCCGATGAGGCGCTTGAGGTGCTCCTTGAGGAGGCGTCGGGGGGAGGGGGAGAAGAGGGGCGCCGGGGGGGACGGGGTGGGGAGAGGAGGGGGACGGGGGGGCGAGGAGGGGGACGGGGAGAGAGGAGGGCGTTACCACGGCAGGGGGCGCGAGGAGGGGATGGTCGCGAGGAGGGGGCGCCGGGGGGGAGAGGAGGGGCGCCGGATGGGGGGAGGAGGGGCGCCGGGGGGGACGGGGTGGGAAGAGGAGGGGGACGGGGAGAGAGGAGGGCGGCGCCGCGGTGGGGGCGCGAGGAGGGGATGGTCGCGAGGAGGGGGCGGGGCGGGACGCCGAGAGCGGAGAATGCGAGGGCATAGGCGCAACGAGGAAACCGACGCGAAGCTTCGCGAGTACGCACGAGCGAGGCGCGGAGGTGGACGAACGGATGCTGACGCTGGGGAATCGGACGGACGCCCGAACGGCGAAGCGAGGAAACCGCGCCGCGCCATCGGGTGGGTAGAAGCGCTCGCGCGCCCGCTCGCGCGTATGCGCACACGCGTCAAAGGTAGAGCGCAGCGGGGCCGACGTGGACACGCTCGCTGCTCGCGAAACCCCTCAGATTTACTATAGGTATAGGTATGATTGTAGTTGCCGTGTCTTCTTTCGTTGTCGTAGTGTGCCACATCAGCTCCACTCCGTGTGCGATCGGGATGAACCGGCACATGTATATGCTTTCGTAAGCAGAGCGTAACCTGAAGATTTCCTGGATCTACCTCCGGCGCCGCCACCCGCCAGTTAGGCTGCTCTCACCTGCACGACTGCAACCTGCAGACCCCAGGATGTGAAATTGACTTTATGGCGTAATAAGCTAACTATTTTATTTTATTTATTGGGTGATGGATCGGCGGCCCTTTTGTTTGGTTTACCTTTCTTGAGAAGAAACGGGAGCGCCGCAGCGACCGATTCAGGATTTTCAGAATCGATATTTAAAGTTGACAAAATATTGCTCAACAGAAAAAAAAAATAAAATGTCTATAGTAGCAAAAAATAATAAATTGTACTATAGGTATTTATAGTAGAAAAATATTTGAAAAAAGTTTGAGTTCTAGGGAGTTTTAGGTATTTTAGAAGTTTCTAGAAAATCCAGAAAAATTTCAAGACCAAATTACAATAAATTTTAGATTTTGGAACTCAAGCTTCAAGTTTCAACAGGTTTCATCAAATTTCAACCAAAGAGTTTCAAAAAGTTTCAACAGATTTCATCAAGTTTCCATTGAAAAGTTTTAAGAAGTTATAACAAGCTTGACGAGTTTTGAAAAGTTTTAATCAAAAAATGGTATAGTAGTTTTATGAAGTTTCACGATATTTTAGTTGCATAAAAAGTTTCATGAAGGTAAAGGTTTTCGAGTTTGAAGTTTCAAACAAGTTTTATAAAAAAAGTTTTAACACGTTTCAAGATGTTTCAAGTAGCTTCAGAAAGTTTCATAAAAAAGTTTCAGCAATTTCATAAGATTTCATCAATATTTTCGCAAGTTTCATAGAAAAACTAGATGAAACACAAATCAAAAGCAAGTTTTATGAAGTTTCAAATAATCCGAATGAGTTACTCATAGTTTCAGGCTACCACCATGGTTGCAAACTTTGGCTCTTGCTCAATGTTGCACTGATGGCCATCACACCCCGCTTGGTCACTATGTTCACGCCCTCTCACCCATGATCACCATGCTCACTCATTATGTCCATGTCCGACACCATTGCACCTGCTTGCCATGGCCATGAAGCTCGCTAGCCCCACTGCCCATAGCAACTGCACTTGCTCACCATCGCACCAACTCTCATGCAGTCACCATGGTTGCTTGCCGCTCATAGGTACTTCGTGGTGCGGTGACGATGATGAGGGCAGTGGTGTTCAGGCCTGGTTCGTGTTATTAGGAAACCTGGGCCTAGGCCAGGAGACCAGGCCCATGGTGGGTACCTCACTATATTCTATAAATAGGGAGCTATATGGCAGATTTTGTACACACCCAATGCAATTAAAGCAATAAAGAAAGATCAGTAGTTCTCTCTACCTCTCTGTGTTCAATCTATTATTTTGTCGTCTTCTGTGATTGATTCGTTCTTGTTCTAAGCAGAGGAATCGCTCGGACTGGTCGCCAACGAGGGTTTCTCAACACGTGTAACGCGGTGGTAATGACGACGCATATGGCCAACGGTAATGTAGAAGGCGGTTGTTTAGGTGTGATGCCACATATTCAGGCACGACGATAGGTGGTGTTGGATAAAGCAATGATGGCTCCACACCGTGTTTGTCACGCCCACCTGCTTACTCATCATACCGGCCATTCTAAACCCCACCTCCTC
This sequence comes from Melocanna baccifera, assembly GCA_036346265.1. Taxonomy (NCBI): domain Eukaryota; kingdom Viridiplantae; phylum Streptophyta; class Magnoliopsida; order Poales; family Poaceae; genus Melocanna; species Melocanna baccifera. The sequence goes on from CM070693.1 coordinate 15,335,207, forward strand.
ACCTTTCCGCGACGGCATCAGGGGCGGAGCCAAGAATTGAATATGGGGGGCAACATAAACAACAAGTAAAGTAGAACTAATGAACTATGCCGGATTTATCGATCCAATAGTCACATATCATAGTAATATGTTTCGCAAATTACAATACAAAAAAATTACATCTCTATTACCGTCCGCGCGCTGCACTACACCGCACCTCGCCGCGCCATTGTCTGCCACCGCCTCCTCTGCTCGACTGCTCCCTCCACTTGTTCACGTAGTCCTCGTGGATGAACACCTCCATCCTCCCTCTTTCTTGTATCTACTCCTCTCCTGCAAAGCTAGCTCCCCTATTCTACCTATACTGCTAACTATAACTAACTAGCTACTCACCAACACTCATTACAAGCTCCTGTAGTAAGATCTAGAGAGAGGAGATCTGGTCATTAGTAAGCACACGCACAATGGAAAGGCAGAGTTGAACAAGATGAATTTTTCTAGGCGATCTGGTCCATTATTGCCGTGTTTGGCCACTCGTACAAGCTATGCAATTGCAGTTAGTAGTAGCACAAGAAACCAGGGACCATTAAGCCCTGCCACTGAACCACGGGGCCGACCGTGAGATGCGGAGAAAAATGGCTAATTAGCACTAGAGACTCAGAGAGGCAGCAGCGCTGTTACCTAGTTACCAAGGATTAGTAAAAACTTGGAGGGTGCCAGGCCCCCCTGACCCCCTCTCTCTGCCACTGGACGGCATGCTACTGTGCCCTTCGCCCTTAGCCACCCTGACGTGGGCTTATGCGGGGATACACACCACCGTTGGCGGCAAATCAGCAAGCTTGGATGGGGGTTGACGAGAGAGTTCTGGAAAGGGAGATGAGTGAGGCGTGGTTGGAATCAAGGGAGGATAAGGTTGATGGAGTGACTCCAAGGTACAAGCATCAAAATCAGATGGTTAAGAGCAGGTCACGTGGTTTAATCGAACGTGGGTTCTTGTACCGGTTTTTTCGGATTTCTCATATCATTTATGCATGCATTCTCTGGAGGAGAGAAAAAAGAAAATATACTATTTTTAATGAAAAAAGAAACGTTACTCATGGGCCCATCTGTTATCTATTTTATGATGCACAAATGCAACAGCCCACCCGTGGGCTCATCTACAGCCCAAACCATCCGGGGGATACCCAGCCCAACTCATCCACATCACTTGTTCACAGCGGTGCCTCCGGAGGAAACAACAATAATATCCAGCAGGTAGCGCCCCCCACCTCGCGTCTCCGCGGCCGGTTGAGCCTCCCCGCGTCGGAGTGATCCCTCGCGAGATCCAGCGCCGTCCCGTCTCAAGGTGACGTCCCACACCTGCCTCCCGTCCTCTTGTCCTCTCCTCTCTCCTTGATTTGCCCCCGACCAGTAGGCTTTCTTTGCACCAACCGATCTAGATCCCGTTTTTAGAAGTTTATAGGCTTGCCTTTGATGCTTTGGTCTGGGATATCTGCGAGATTTCGGTGTATTAGATGATCTGTTTGGTTGAGTGGGTAGGGAATCCAAGCTGTTCAGCCCTTGAATCGTTCCTTCGTTGTTTAATTACAAATTCCCTAATTAGACAGTAGGCTAGATGTGGTACAGTGGTTTACTATCTAATACGCAAATTCTCGGTATTTTTCACTTCACTGGCGTCGTGATGCTTTGCTCATAAGGAGTCCTGTATCTTAGAGTTCTTGCTCAGTGGGAACCTTGTAGTTTACTTGGAAATATTATGGTATACCACTTCAATTGCAATGTCACATCGGGCCCTGGTGGAAAGCATACTGTATGTTTCGGTATATCTTCTTGCCCCGTTATTTTCATATTTCAGGATGATGTTGCCTTTTGCTATGTTCAATCCATGAATATGGAGTAACCTATTACTTTAGCTATGATGGTCTGATGACTGGTGGCATGTAAGAAGCAAATTTCGAACTAACAGAGCTACGATATGCAGAGATGGGCTTGTGGACGTTGCTGGAGGGTTTTTTGCTTCTTGCGAATGCATTGGCGATACTGAATGAAGATCGCTTTCTTGCGCCCAGGGGATGGAGCATGTCTGAAGTTTCAGGAAATGGGCAAACAAAGTCGTTGAAGGGCCAGATCGTGGGGCTCATCTACGCCACGCAGTTTCTGAGGATGCCTCTGATAGCACTTAATGTTCTTATCATTGTTGTAAAATTGGTGTCGGGCTGAGGCTCTTTATCTGGTTTGAGCTGTTGGGTTGGATTGATTTCAATTCCAGCGCTATGTAAAAATTAATCATATTCAGAAAGTTGCTTCAACGATGTTCACATTGACTCTAATATGGCTCGTTGTTATTGTTATGGTAAATTAGTTCTGGACAGAATTTTATGTCGAATGCACCCGGTGTGTTAGCTTTAATATTCGGCAATGCTGGCACTACCTTGTGATATTAACTCTTCCTTGGCTTGTTAACTTTAGATGATGATCCAGTGGGGTGAAAAGAATGACGATCCATTCACTCATTTGCTGTTGCAAGTTGAGAGAGGTTTGAGTTATGTTCATGAGACAGGTATGCTGCATGCCTTTTGCTCAACAAACAATTGGGTTCTTGTATATGCGTTTAACACCTTAATGTTTCAAATATATATTGCCTTTTGGTACCCACATCATAACAGCTGCATGTTTTTTTTCCACTTTTGCATATGATGTTGACTTAAACCATCTACTTATTTGGCACCTTCTCTCTAGTTCAACATATTGCAGCTGAATTCTGAACACTGAACATACCCATGAGAAAGATCGAGCCTGAATTATATGGAGCTGTATATGTACATATTTTTTCAAGCTGCATTCATTAGATTACAATTTTCCTTCCATCACCCAGTATGAGCACTGACATTATTATGTCCAAATCATCATGTCCCTCTTAGTCTCTACAAGCACTTTACACTTTCATTAAGATGAGGTCCACACCAAACTCTGGCTCCACAATGAGTTTCAGTGTTGGAGAATGCTCGTAGTGTGGTGAGAGCTTCAATGCAAACTTGGAGATGATGAGAGAGATCAGTATCTTGAGCTCAGCCATAGCAAATCCCTGGCCAAGGCAGGTCCTAGCACCAGCGCCAAATGGCAAGTACGAATGTAGTTGGGGTCGAGCATCGGAGAAGCGTTCTGGGTTGAAGTCTTTCACATCAGGGCCCCACAGCTTGGGGTCAAGGTGCATTGTGGAGACGGGGATGTAGATGTTGACACCTTTTGGTATGTGTACACCCCCAAGCTTCAGTTCCTGAAGGGCCTGCCTTGATACAAAGGCACCTGCTGGGTACAACCGCAATGTTTCCTGGATTACCATTGCCAGCTACATTTGCAGAGAGGATCTGGAAGTTAGTGAGCTACTGTAACAAGTTTAAGTTCAATTTACTGACAAAGAGTTCACTAGTGCACAGCTAAGCTCACAATATGATCTCTTATTTTTCGCAAGATTAAAACACTGAATTCCTGAAACTGCGTGTAGTGAAGATGGGAAAAAGGAGAGGAGCATACGTTCTTCATTTTCTGAAGTGACCGTGAGTCTACTGGCCGGCCCCCACAGACCTCCTGCACTTCTTCTCGCACCCGATCCTGCCATTCTGGGTGCAGTCCAAGGAGCATTAGACACCAGGCAGCTGTGACAGCTGTGCTCTCATATCCCGCAAAATATATACTCTTGCAGTTATCCACTATAAAGTTCTCTGCCTCGCCAAGGCCCACCTTGCTGCTGCTTGCACTGTGAAGAATTGCGCGTAGTAAGTTCCTGTCTTCTCCACTTTCCTTGACAATTTCTAGTATTAGTTTGTGCACTTGTCTGTGAAGCTCCCACGCCTGCTTGTTCCTCTTTGTAGGAAAGAACCTGCAAAAATTCAAAATTTATTTCTTGCAGGTGAGTTTAAATTAATGTGTGTTTGGATAAATAACAATCTTAATTTATGTTCCTGCACTGAAGAAAATGGATACTTGATATGTTTCTACTTTCTAATGAGCAGTTCTTTTCTTTTCTTTCTGCGAACCTTAGGCCAGTCATTTCGGCTAGCACATTTGGCTTGGACACAGCCTTCTGTAGTTCTCTGATCTTTAAAAATATTTTCTTTCCTTTGACGTAGCTGCTTCCAAAGCATGTTCTAGAAATCACATCTGCAGAGTAGGCCCTTATGTCATCGTCAATCTTAATGTCTACGGTCCCGCTATTTTTGTCAACTCTCTCTTCCCATGACTTCAGCAGTGTTTGCGCAGAATCTACCATCAGACCCACCATGCCCTGGGTATGTGAAAAATCCGTAGTCAGGTTGGCATGTTACGTTCATGGTTGTCTAGCTGTATGCTGTTCTTAAATCTCTGAATTCTAATTTACTGACGACAGTAAGAAAAATCCATTCAATTAAACTACTGTGATAAATCGCTCAGAAAAATGCATTGTTACTGAAAAGCGGTCCTAACTAGAATCTTATCGCATATTATCTAGCTAGATCAGAATGCTGTAGTTTTGCTGTTGGGAGTGGTCCTAATCAGAATTCTTATCACGCATTATCTAGCTGGATCAGAATGTTGCAGTTTTTCCTCCCTGCTCTCTCTCTTATTGAACTGTCATTCTGAATTCTGTTTGGAAATAAGCGGCAACATATGGGGCCTGTTCTTTTTGGCTGTGGCTGATAATTTTTTAGCTGTTTACGACAGAGATTGCAAAAAGAGATATTATCGCTTATGATTTTTGATTGTACAGATATTAGTATTTTAACGTGTACAAACCAAAAGCGGCTTTTAAAAGCTAAAAGCAAACAAGCTCATGGTCTCACAGCGTTCGTTTTAGCAATGGTTTCTAGCTTTTAGCTTTTTTACTGTAGCTGACTTTTTTTTAACTGTAGCTGATTTAGCTTTTTGGGTATAATTAAATTTAAAATAATATAAAAATAGAAAAAAAAATATGTTAGCATATCACGAACAATACAAAGGAACACGAGAAAAAAAGAAAAATACAAAAAAGCTCAAAAAATCTAAAAAAAATTCAGAAAAAGATAAATTACTGAATAGTGAAAAAAAAACTGAAGCTAGAAGCTGAAACTGAAAAAAAGCTGAAACGAGCGGAGCAAATTGAGAAACAAAGATGTCGCTGTCATTTCTGATTTGATAGCTATGGTGTGAGCGACATTCTTTTTTTGGTTTGCCATGTTAATTTCTTGTGTGCATCTCTGCAGCCAGATACAATTGAAACTAATAGCTGGTTGTTGGGGCAGTGTGATGCTCATACCTTGACCTTGTCCAGGAAGAACTCAGGGGCAATGATCTTCCTCTGGTGAGCCCAGGCCTCGCCGTTGGATTTGAGAATACCCTCGCCAAACAGGGGCTCGTGTGTCGCCTTGAGGTAGGAGCTCTTGCCGAGGTCCAGCGACACGCAGAGGTTGATGTCCCGGACCACGTCAGGACGGCTCACGTGAAGGAATACGACGTTCCCCATGGAGTAAGTGAATATTGGACCTGCAGTTGAGTAGAACTGGACAGCTCAGGCTCATCCTAAGCTCGATGGCGCCTCACAAGCAACCTGAAACCAGCTGCTAAAACTAACTGCACGCTAGAGTAAATCTCGGTTCGGGCCAGGTTTGGATCTTCGTCGAGTAGTAAATGTTGTGAGATATACGGTATAAACAAATATTCAGATTTAATTCTAACATAAATAAAGATAATCAAAATATATTTTCAGCAGCAAGTAAATGAGAACATCAATATGAAAACATGTAAATCTAGTATGTCATTTAAATATGATAATATACTTGAAACATAGAGCATTGAAATAATTAGAATCAGCATAATGCTCAGATTTTAAGTGTGATTATTTCTCTCAGATGTGGAGTTGCTCAAGATTGACTCTTGGCCTTCTCAATACTTTGTCTATATTCACAAATCAGATATGACCACTAGATTTCAGAATTTGAGCTCTAATTATGTTTTACTGAATTGTCATAAGACTTTGCAATCACCAAAGAGGGCAAACTACTGACGGTCAATATATATCAACGAAAGGACCAATCTCAAATAAACAGTACTCCTTGTACCTTAAGTAATTTGACCAATTCATAAGAAACATGATCATAGATTATCAAAGATAACAAGTTCTCCTAAAGAGCTGAAACAAGCGACTGAGCACTAACAATAGAGATCACAAAGCTGAAATGATCTAGCACAGCTGATAGAGAAAGTCTAATGGTCTAAAAATCTAATGACAGCAGCAAACATCAATATTAGAGTTCAAATTTAAACTAGATGATCATACCAATTTAAGTAGTAGACAAGTATCCTCATTGAGCCATCAAATCGAGCCCACCAACATTTAAAGCGAAGTCTCCCAGTACGAGTTTAATCACAGATTGCGATTAACTAGCACAGTACACAATGCATGTAAAAATAAATTGGAAGCCGAAATATTCATAGAGCCAATTGTAATCAAACCACTGAGAAGTAACAGGCAAGGCACGCTTAAAGACACTGTTCTAGAAAACTAATTGCCCCGCTCTGCTGCATAGAACAAACAAGGTTGTTGGAAATACAATGCCCAAATTTGCAAATCAGAACACACCAATTCACAAAGCTGAGTTACAGGGAATACCGCACAAGTCCAAAGATGCATTGGCCAAGTACATCCAAGAACACTAGGAGTCAGGCACCCTAGTCTTCTTCCTCCTCATGGTCAGGCTCAAGCCAACCACCATGGGCACCACCAACCTAAGAAGCCTCCGATTTCCCACCAAATCGAATACCCAAATTGGATGAGACCAAGGGAAAATCGACAGGATGTGCTCTCAAGAGATCAAGAGTTCACCACCAAGTTCATAGTGACAACTACGATGGTGGATACATTCTAATCCCTCCAAAACCGCGGCTACGAACAGGGAGGAAGAAGAACTAGCAAAAGGGGAAAAGAGGGATTTTTTCGTGTTTCTCAAGAAAGAGACTCAGGCCTTATTATAGAGGAGGAGGACGACGCGGTGGCCACCAACGGCCGGCGCTGAAGTGCCCAGGCCGCCAGCGCCTCCGGTGCCGCTGCTCCCCCAAAGCCCATATCACTTTGACCACTAAAATTTGCTATTGTATATAAAAAAAGTTATATAAGTGTAATATTATGAAAGTAATTTTTGCAACAAATGTACCCATATCATTTTCATATATCCAAATCATACATTTTAGATAATATATATCCTTGTCAAAATGAATATGTTTTGACTGCATGCACTTCAGGGCATCACTCTTTTATGACAAGAGGGAATACTAATCTCCTGTAGTATTTTATGTACTACTACCTACCTACTTAAATTTGGTCCACAATTACTGTCAATCTGTACTCTTTTTTTTTTGGCAAATTTCATTATACAACTGCGGTCACTGGTTTTCTTTAGAATGTGTTGATAAAAGCTACAAAATTACAGAATGAAAATACATTTGGTGACATGATGTATTCATGCCATATTTCGTGTAAACAAACTGTTATTCTTACAAGAGAAATCGGGAGAAGTGTAAACTGACCGCAATTCCAGTAGCTCAGCTTGTACGATTAACAGCACTACACTAGAATAAGAACGAGATTATGGATTGGGATGGAGTTGAAGGCTGGATGCATGCATACGGTAGCAACTAGGACGGCAGATAATATTTTCACCATAATACGAAACATTTGAGATAATCTATAAATAAAGATCGCTAGTTTAGAATACGATAGTATATATTGAATTGTTTGGTTAAGAATATGTAGCATTTTTGTTTTCTTAGAAAAAGAGTACATCTGTTACCCTCTAAGTTCATATTGTAACCACATTCATATCTTCTTTTGGAAAAATACAGCTAGTATTCATTTCATCATCGTCAGTCAATCTGCTATGATAATATATCGCTATTCATGCTAATCTATAGACTTAATAACGAGTGAGGTATCTGATTACATGGAGGCCAGACTTGAAATGGCCATGCATGCACGGTCAAGATCCAACTTGAGAGAACAACGTGGGGTCGTGCTATTGGCTTGCTGGTCGATCACTCGAGAACCCTACTTGAAAAATATCGGCGGGGTGGCCGGAAACCGACACGACGGTGGGCATCAGCAGTCGTCCGCTTCCGCCGGGCGATCGAGTGACACGCGGCTCTCACGTCCGCAGTCGCAGTGGACGCCATCCCCGTCCCCATCCATCCCGCCCGTCGCTCTCGCGCGGGATCACATCCCAACAGTTGGACGCGCCGGCCCCGTAAACGGCCAAAAGCAACGCAGCTACCCAGCCCGCCCGCCCGCCGGCCCGCCAGTGGCATGGCGGTGACGGACGCCGCGCAGCACGGCACCGGAGGAAGCAAGCCGCGCCCTGTGATGGCCGCTAGGCTTGGCGCACAGTGGCCAGAAATGAAGTGAGGGTGGGCGGCGGCTAATCTAGAATATCCCGTGGGTATGACGACAGTAATTAAGCCTTTGATGCTGCAGTAAGCTTCTTATATATGATATGATAGTTTCATAATTTGGATTAATAGTGATGCTTGAGCAGTCAAGTTGCTATGCACACACGTGACAATTGTTATATATGGTTGTTCAAACTGTATATTTTTTTTATATTAGAAGTCTTTTTGCGGATGAACATTGCTAGAAAACTTTGCAGGCATCTTCTTTGGTGGCTATTGGATGCTCATAGATCTTCAGATTTCTAGGGAATACTTATAGGTCCACATTCCTCTTAGTCCCAGCTCTCTGAAGTAGCAGTGTTTAGCACTCTCCACTGTTGAGTGTTCAGTGATGCCCAGTAGACTTTCGATTTCTACAGCAAGATATCTATTCAACCGAAATCTCTGACATAACTTGTTTTTACTGACAATAACACAAATGTAGTTGTATATGCCTTAAATGTAGTTTTCAAATTTGCATATGCATACCATTGTGTCACAATAAAAATTTTCTTATTTGCATTTTTACAGCTTTCTGAACCTGTACTGTACTGTACTGAACTGAACTCCGATAGATCTGTGTCGTGCAATTAATCTCTATCTCCAGGGAAAGAGGATTGAGAACGGTATATATTTATGCCCTACTGGGTGCTTAACCTTTGAAGGGAGGTTAGTCATGGAAGAAAGTTCTCGCGTTCATCTTTGAGCGGGTTCGCATAAAGGCTGGGCACTTGGAAATCGGCCTTGGAGGCAGTGATGATGGCAGGGAATCCAGCACAAAGAAACCCTTCTTCGCACGGTTCTATGTTGATGACCAAATCGTCGTCCTCGGATCCAGGCTACAGGCCCTGACCCGGGCCCTAAGCCCGCCCCTGGCGCGCGCTCACGGCCGGATCGCGCGCGCGTACTTGACAAGGACGACTCGGCGCGCCCAGAGACCCGCGCGACCCGGTCCATACATCCGCAGGCTCGACGCGTGCTGGATCACCAGTGATGTTGCTGTGGCGAGCGTTGGGTCTCGCTCTCGACCGTATCCGACCGTACGATCGATCCCGGTCGGGAACAGGTCGAACTATGTTCGCTTACGCATCGAGCCAACGTGACATGTCGGGGTCTCGTATACGCGTCGTCCGGCCCTCGATCGATCCGAGTGCTAGCTAGCTGCCGCCTTCGGATCATCTGCGATTAATTAATGCCCCTTCTTTTTTTTCGCCGCTGTATCATTGCGATGTGACTCGATTGTGCGCAAAAGCTTTTCGATGGCCTTGTGATTAGCGTTGCACCATTGACTGCGCTACAGTGGTGTGTTTGTGCGCTAGCTATTTAAGAAAAAAAAAATCAAAGCCAAAAGCATATCCTTGGTTTATGGCTGGTCACGTATCAGAAATCAAGAAATTAGCGACGTATGCTGGCCCAACAGGCAAAGGCAGCAGCTCTAAGTTTTACTAGTTACTACGTGTTAAATAGGGTTTATGTACATGCCGATTTCCCCGGTCAGCCGTACAGCGATCGCAGATGGCGCGTGCGTGCATGCACGAATCTGCAGGAATGCATTGTTATATATGCATGCACCGAGAGCGGCCAGTTTACTTTTGGGGGGAGCACAGTCGCACATGGTGCATGTAGACACGGCTAGCTCCCCACTATGTTGTCGTTTTGCGTCGCGCTAGAACTACAGGATAGGAGCTAGGCTCATTTCCAGCTTTCTTTATGATTCGTTCTTTTTAGATCTTTGTACGCTTGTCCCCTCTTGTTACACCTCTCCGTCGTGCTAGAGTCCAAGGAGTTGCGCAAGGCGATGGCCAGCTCGCCGAATGTATCTTGCTATCGAACAGTAACAGCGGCAGAAAAAAGTAACTTAAGCCGAGCTGTTAACTAACATTGCAACAGCTAGAAGCAACGTAAGATCGGCATCAGGATGGAATGATCGATTGATTCATTTTTAGGTAATTTAACAGGGAAATGCTACTAACCATACGTCTAGATGAAGCAGTCGTTTCAGACATAGACGTGGTTTATTCTCGTCCACATGACCACGTCCAACCCCACTATCATATCTATTTCTCAACCATCTATAGTCTTCTCTTCACATATTTCTGTAGATAAGAATGCATTATCTCTCTTGTCTTCTTCTCGCTTCTCTCTCTCTGCACATGGCCATAGCCAGATAGAGCTCTCTCATAACCTCTCTCTCCCCACACATCGCCAAGGCCAGATGGGGCTTAAGCTCCATCGCCTCTCTTCTCCATACCTCTCTCGTTGCACCAAGCTCCTCCCCATTTGAGGCTGCAAGCCTGCAACCACTCGTGCTCGAAGAATCTGCTGTAGTTGGGTAGGATCCTGTGAGGGTCTGTGATGAGGCAATGATGCCAACGACGAGCCACTGGCTAGCCTTGGCTTTGTCAGATCTAGGCTTGTTGACAACGAGGCTCCAAGCTAGTCTCCTCTTTCACATCCGACGAACTTAGGCATCACAGCTATAGGCATAGTCTCCTCCTCTAGCAGGCTTTTGTTACAACTATTTTCTTAAAATATTATAGCACTTTTTATCAATTGTTGTACGAGTTGTTAAATTTTGTTGCGACGTGGTTTAGTTTGTGAGTTCTCGATTCTCCGAATTAACCATGTCATAATAGAAATCGAGGTGTAGGAGATGCTCGTGAGGCGAGGTGAGTCGATGCCCCACGACCCACCAGCAAGCACAGGAGGAAGAAATGGGGAGATGGGTGTTTTGTTTGCACACAGAGAATCGGACAGTGGAGATTGAGGCATATGCTGATCCAACGACAAACAAAACGTACAGAGCTAACGCTTGTACGTTTGGGCGCTAGCCACTCCCAATTTAATATTGCTCACTTGGACACTCATCATTGCCAGGTCCTGAAAGGGATGGCGCTTGGTGACAGCAAAAAAGTGGTAAAAACCTTTTTTTGTTGCTACATATATGCCGGCAGAGCGGCCTACTCAGTAATGAATCAATAATTGGACTAAACATGTACCACTACATGACCCATGATCTGTTAATTTACTGATATTTTTTTTAACAATCCTAGACAATAGGCTCGGAATCCATACAGGCATCTACCAATCTATATTATGTGGTATCCAGTGGTTCAATGAACCAACATTTAATTTCGCAGCTTCTTATTTTCTCTGTCTAATTGTTCACTAGCTACCGATGAACACTTTCATTGAACATGAGTAAAAACATCATTACTACTACTACTACTACTACTACTACTACTACTACTACTACTCCCTATTTACCATAGGTGTGATTAATTTTTGGTTTCTTCTGATAATTAATTGGCACATGATCTCCCTCTCGGTTGGGAGAGGTGAAAAATGGAAAGACTTTCCTTTTTAAAAAATGCCTAATCGAAAACGTAAGAATACTCAGCAAAAAAAAAAAAGAAGATTGCATCAACAGAAGGATCACACATGCATCAAAGGATGAAGAAACCATATATACTTTCATGCCACACACTGAAACACGAGTAGTGAAGTTATATAAGGTATAGCTAGTTGAGGTAGCTACGTACCGTGCTCTTTTCTCCATTTCTCGTAAAAGGGCAGCACGGCTGGCCGGTAGTCGTGGACGATGTCGCGGCCATGGCCGCCTCGGCGTGCCGACGTCGCCCGCGCCGCCTTCGTGGCTGCGACTGCCTCCCGCATGTCGGCGAGGTTGCCGTAGGGGAACGACGGGCGCGGCCCGCTGATGCCTTGCCTCCTGAACTCCGCAAGAACCCTCTGCGGCACCACCCAGACGATGTAGTAGAGGTAGAGCGCGAGGCAGCACGCCCCCACGCAGCACAGGCTCAGCAACACGTTCACCACCATGGCCACCTCCACTACCTCCATCTCTCTGTGCTCTCTCTCTCTCGGTAACCACTTGATCTCTGCACTTCTCTCTATGTGATGTGTGTTAGAGTGTGTGTTTGCTGGTGAAGAAGCTAGCTAGGTGCAGCATGTAGGGAGGGAGGAGGGGGGGGGGGTTCGAGTGGGGGAAGCTGGTAGGGAGTCCAAATGCCAACTTTGGCATAAAACAGCTCCCATAAAATATGTTGAAAAGGGACATCGCACTCACATGCGCAGGCTGTGAGGCCGTGGGCCGCGCTGCCAGGGGTAAAATCATGTAAGATCAAATGACATGAGAGGAGCATGAATGATGCCGATTAAATTTTTCTAAGTATTCTTATTATTTACTCAAATAACTACAACATTACTAAGATTAGGATCAACAGCCAAAAACTCAAAACAAATCGTTCAAGAAATCAAAATTCAAGGAAATTCAAGCTCTAGGCGGTTACACCAGCTACCAAGGGTGGTTTGACCGAAGCCTGACGGTCAGACCACTGGCACCAAGCCAGTTTGACCGGAGATGTCAGTTGGACCAGGAAAAGGAGAGGTCTGATGGACCTCCCTGTTCCAGAACTGCCTGAAGTGATCTATTTTTGGTGCAACTCCAAAAATACAAGTTCAAATAATATGAAATTTGCACATACCGTACTTAAGATCTCATGAATCTATTCTAACTAAGGATCGTGAGAATCCATGTTAAAGTTCAGACCTTTTTCAAGATAAATAAGATTATACCAAAACCAAACAAAAATAAAAAAATAGTGAATATGACTTGTTCGTGGATAGAAAATGGCTAAGATGACTCTAGATATATTACCACATATCACAACAAGTATGAACATTAAAGAAATCGAGACAAGAACACTCAGATCAAGAAATCACTCGGAGGGGTCAAAACCAAGCAAAATCGGGCTACTTTAAGAAGTTGGCAACCAGGTCCTAGATGGATGAGGATTGATCTCCAACTCTTATACATCAATGGCACAACAAGCTCAAGAAGGGGCGAGTGAAAATCAAAATCAACCAAATTAAGAATAAATCAACTAAGACAAGAGAAATCTACTAAAGAAGAACAAAGCTGATATATTGCTACTTGAGAATGAATGTTTTATAGAGCCTGTTCTTTTTGGCTGCGGCTGATGGCTTTTGGCTACGATTGATGGCTTTTTGGTTGTTTGCGACAGAGATTGTAGAAAGAGATATACTCGCTTGCGATTTTTGATGTTACAGATATTAATTTTTTAACGTGTACTACAATTAACTTGTAGACCTTATCTTAAAAAAAATACTCCGTTTAAAAGTTAGTTACTGTAGCAAAAGCCAAAAGCGGCTTTTAGAAGCTGTAAAGAACAGGCCCGTAGTCACTTTACCTAGAGGACAAAAGAGTACAACACGGTATACAACTACTCTATCCCTAATCCTACAATACTTGGCTCTAATGTGCAAGGTTGGATGGTTGACTAGTAAGTCTCCATCTTAACCTGTTAAATAGATAGACAACTAACACCTAATTGATCTTAACAGATACTATCCATTTAGCATAAATAGGAAAACATGTTAACTCCATATAGCATGGGTTTTACTCACACAGTACATGTATGCACGCTTTCCAAAGCATAAAAGCCTGAATCTGTTAAGTCTTTAGCATTGATCCAACTTGATCTTCTTAGCTTCTCCTTGACCTAAACTACTTTCCTAAGCACCACAATTTTTATTGAATGTAGTTTTCGGTATTTTGGTCAACTTATTAAAATATCCTTTCTTGGATCGATCTTCATCTTTCCTTGTAAGCAAAATACATACTTGCCATATGTAAGTACATCACTAACTTACCACCCATTAGCAACTCTGTCCTGTTCTGGTTCCACCATATCATGCCTCACTTGGACCGATCAAACCATATAGTGCACCCCATCGCTTGAACTTTCCTCTAATATCTCACGCCTTTTTTATGTCATGATTGAGCTCAACCATCTCACCTAACATTCTTAATCGTTCTGTGCCTCGACTCTCCATGAGCATAGTTGTAGAATCAAGTATAACCAACTAGAGGAGGTGAATAGAAGGTTTTTAAATTTGTTTTTGGCTAAAATACAATTTTAAAGGAAGTATGAGTAAATAAAATTTTTTTGCACAATTTAAGGCAAAAAAATATTCTATGTCTTGCTATGGCACTACAAACTTATGCCTAGGCAAAATACAATTTTATCTAAACAAGTCAATCAAATAATTGTTAGAAATGTAAGTGCGAAAAGTAAAGGGTAAGAGAAATAAATCTCACAAAGGACATGAAAATTTTATTCCAAGGTCTAGAAGACTTGCCGGTCTTCTCTATCCATATTGAGGAAGCTTAAACTAATCAAGCCAGCTCCTTACGCAACTTGAGCCTTTTTTCAATCCACTATTGGTAGTTCTTTTCTGCTCCGGGAGATGAGCTCCAACTTTCACAATCATGTCGAGTCTCTTCACAACCTTCTTTAAAGAGACCACCGTGTCAACTACTCCAAGCCTTCTTGGTGTTGTCAAACACCAAGATTAATAAGCTAATGACTCTTGCTTGAAGGTTTTTAAGTGCCACAAAGATCAATTAGATGATACAATGCACTTGATGCTCTCAACAACCTCAAAATGAGAAAAAATGCATTAGAGTTGATGAGAATGGTGCAAAAGCTCAAGAGTATTCAATGATGGTTCAAGAGTGCTTGCTTGCTACTAGTGAGGAGGTATTATAGCCTTCATGTACCAGAATGGCCGTTGGAGATGAAATCCCCAAATATTAGGAGGAACAGTTTAACGGATACTTAAGGTTCATTAAATACACAGAAACTAGTTGTTTATACAAATATTGGTAGAACGCACTCACAAGACCCGATCATACCGATCATGTGGTAGTACCACAGTTTAGATACGATAGTACCGATCACCATAGGAGAGAAAATCTCCCAAAATTGTACCTCTTTGAAAATTTGCTACCCTCAACTAAATTGTGGTCATACACAGTGTGGTAGTTTTGGTTAGGAGCGGCGGTCATACAGTTATGGTACCACCGACCAAGAACAGCGGTAGTACCATTTTCTGATGAAGTCCAAAAATATACCTATCTAGAAATAACATACCGGTATGAAATGTCCGATAGTACCAAGGAGTGGTACTGCTACTGACATAATGGCGATCATACCAATTTTTCAATAAAAATCAAAGAATGTTCCAAAATAAATTTTTAAATGCATGTACTAGATATGACCAATGTGGCACAAGATTACCTTTAAGCTACTAGGCATGACCCCTTTTAATAGTAGGGTATCTATCTTACTAATTCAGTCTTTATACACCAAATGCCAAGACCAATAAAAATTATAAAAGAGATCCTTAGGCTAAATTAGTCATCTTTGTATGCCTTTTTTTTATGATATTACCAAAACTTGGGACTAAACCTTTCAATCATCTTAAGTAGCATTTTAGTCCCTTAAGTATTATCATTATTAATTACCAAAATCAATTTTTAGGGGCCTAGATGCTTCAATCCTGCCTTTTTGGTAATTGATGATAATCAAGACAATTTGAGTGGATTGAAAGTTTTGAATATACATCAAGTTCAAGAATGAGTTTCATATTCTAGATTTTCACTTTTGATAGTAATTAATTCTTAAGATGAGTTTAAAAGAGATAAAGAATTAAGTGCTCTCAAAGTTTGCAATAAATAAACAAAATCCCTCCTAAATATGTGCATATAGATTCATGAAGTGATTTCATGCACATTTGTGGATTTTAAAAAAAATTTAGCGGAATTTCCTCTATTTATTTATCTTGAGGAAGCATCAAGCAACCTTCGTAAAAATAATCAATTTGAGCATAGACTAGCAAGATCACCAACTACGAAAGCATGAATATCATGAGCATAATATGAAGTAACAAAATATAGCATTTCATAGCACAACCAAAGTAGCATAACCAATAAAGTCATGACCGTTACAAGTTCATCAAGCAACAAAACAAAGTTCATTACAAATGCAAAAGAGCCAAAGTACTAGAGTAGTAGCTAATAGATAATGCTTGACGTCCTTGTCTTCTTGTTTTGGCTTGTCTTCTTCTCTCCCCCTTTGGCATCAAGTACTAAGAGCTCCATCTAGTTTGGGGGAGCGTTGGAAGGGTCACGGCGATGGCGATGGTAGTGAAGATGTGACGACGGTCGAGCTGGCTACAAGGATGAGGAAGGATGCTCAAGTAGTCTCACTCATTACATCAATGCCTCCAACTAGGCATTGGTGTCAAGCTGGGCATCCCGGATCTCCATGAGAGTATGAGTGATATGTGAAAGTGCTAGGAGAATGGGGTCCGCTACTCGAGGCTGCTCTGGAGCATGCTCTTCTTCAGCTTGAGGCAATGGAGGGGTGGCAGTAGGCATTGGAGGGCTTTCATGGGGCTTGTGTGCTTGTAATGGCTTGTGCACTGAAGGTCTAGCCCCTCAAAAGCACATCTTCCTCATGATAAGATGTAAGGTCGAGGAGGCTGACTAGTGGGAGGATGAATGGGCATTTTTTTAACTTCTTTTGGATAAAACCGAGTTTATAATGTGAAAGAGTAAATCAAATTGGTTTTACACTAATAAAGTCTAAATCAACTAGGTTCACGTAAGTGCACCTACACCATAAGTCTATGTTAAAAGTTTGCAATCCTAGAGTGACCAGTAATCAATTTAATTCTATACCATAATTAAAAGTTTGCACCTACACCATAATTGTTTGAATGTAGATTGAGCATAAAAGAAGAAACCACAATTGACACGATTTGTTTACCGTATTATTTAGAGACTTGTTGGTCTCCCATAATTCACATCGAGGTAAGCCTAAATGAATTGGACCGGCTCTATGAATTAAACTAAACACCTCAAATCCACTAGTGGTAGCTCTTTTCCTCTCTAAGAAGGTGAACTCCAACCTTCACAACACTTTGAGCCTTCTCATAATCTTCTTTGAATAGATCATCGGACACGACTCCTCCAACATCATCTAGGAGTAAGTAACCTCTAATAGTAACAAGTCAAGCCCCTTGCTTGACTCTCACAACGTGCAATGAATGCACAAGCTTAAGTGGATACAAAATCTACCTCTAGATGTAACGCATGCAACTAGAGACCTCCCTCCTTACTCACAAGGTACAATACATGCACAATTGAGAGAATAAACTCATACTAGTTCAAGAGAATGGAATAGACTGCCAAAAGATTATCTTACAACCGGCTAATGGGGGTATTTATATCCCACACCATAAAAACTAGCCGTTGGATACAAAACTTAGGAAATATGGTAGTACTACAGGTACAAGGGTCAATACTACCACTCCCCTCATAACGGCTATAAAACTAGCTGTTACAACCACTGTCAGTTGTACCGCCCACACAGGGTCCGATACGACTGCTCAGTCTAGTTAGATTACCACGAAGGCCGATCGTATTGCAAGATTTCAAACCAAAATTTGGCACTCTCTGGAAAATGCCTATCGGCAACAAATGCCTAGTAGTACCGCAAAGTCGGTCATACCACACCGCACAGACCGGTACTACCAGAGATTGGTCTGACCTCTCACATAGAGCTGGCCTGACCGCTATGGTCATACTGCCATGCACAGGCTGGTAGTACTGAACATCGGTCTAACCGCTCACACAGATCCGGTACTAATAGCTTCGATCACACCATCTTGAATTTACCAAAAGAGACACGAGTCCATATACTTCAACAAATTTGCAAAACACATTCACAAATTATAGTACCATGCATGTAAGGATTAAGCCATGATTTCCAACAGTTGCAAAACACATTTCACACTTTTCAAATCATGACACAAAGTGTAGGTACATGGACTCAACACATTTACAAAATACATTCGCAAACCTAAGTCACATGCTATAAGAATTATGTATGAGCTTCAACTATTTGAAAAAATAAACCTCATGCCACAAGGAGTAGGAAATATGGACTTCAAATATTTGCAAAGTATAGTCATATGTTACAATGATTAGATGCATGAGCCTCAACTACTTGTAAAATACATTTATAATTAATAGTATCATGCCATAGAGAGCTAGAGAAAGCAAAATTAAGCTATCAACATATGATGAGACTCAAGCTATTAAACAAGATCTCTCTTAATAGTACGGTAATTTTATACTAGCAATTCAGTTTTCTAATCAAACACCAAGACCGGTAAAAGACTAAAAATATATACTTAGCCCTAGCTACTTGTACTTTTGCCTTGAGCATCCTCTTGAAATCTGATGACGCACATATTCACTTCAAGTCTAGGTCATTGTCTTGATATGCATCAACCCATGATATATCCTTCACTTGCTCTCCATTAATACATGACAAGTCTTCTCTTGACTTGATTATCAACTTATGATCAACTCCCCTTTGGTATCTTGATCAACTCATGATCATCTTCTCTTTGGGATCTTGATGTGTATCAACACATAATGCATCCTCTTTTTGAATCTTGACTTGCTGACAATCAACTCATAACCCATCCAAGGTCTTCATTACCAGGGGACATAATCTATTCATCTAACTCATGAAAATTGTTAGTTACATAATGTGATTGTCATTAATTTCCAAAATATACCATAAACTCATAGTGGTGGGTGTAGATTTTTTAATCTTTTTTTTGATAATTGATGACAACCACCACAATTACAAATAATTAGATATAAAGCAATATAAGTATATATGAACTATACAGATTTTATACACTCAAATGACATGTTTCAAAGTAGAGGTCATCAATATATGTGGATAAAAAACATGGATCAATCATAATAAAATCACAAAACTGTACTCCTTCTAAATATGTGCATACAAAAATGTGTAATAAAAACATATACATATATTCAAGTTAAACTTTTAGTGGAGCTCAATATATATTTTGGATACAACAGGATATAAGAATATGACGTCAATACATACTTCCATGATTTTTCACCTTTTCATTCAAATAGGACTAAACAATATCATAGTCAACAAACATGTTAGTCTCACATATAGATTAACCATTAATCATCAAAATCAAATTAATGGAACTTAAACTTACATAAGAGCCATGATGTAGGGAGTGTAGTAGATACGCTTCACCCTATCATTCTTTGATGAAGAATCTCCCTTATTATCATGTCAACCACATTGAATTTCTACTCTTGCATGACGTAGTTGGTGATATTCGAAGCGTGACCTCAGATTGCATCAAAATTTTCACTCTTGGAGAAGAAAGTATGGTTGATAATCCTATTGATCAAGCTTAAAATAGGAAGGAGTCCCGCTAGCTTCCCGAGGGTGTACCTCATATTAGCATCATAGAACCGACACCATCTTGGAGTCTAAAGAGATCCATGGGAATACAGCTTTTCATACCAGCTTGAATAGATTCCTAGTGCTTACTTGAAATCTGCCTTTGATGCCTCAAACCGCTGATTTCCTGTCATCCAAGCCAAATACTCGAAGTCATAGGAAACGTATACAGTGGTGTAGAACTGTCAAATGATATCTTCTTGATAGTCGCACTTCAATGCTACTATGTCCTGCAGTACGGCTCCATGAAACATATATATGCTCCCGAAAAGCACTGAAGGGTATTCAAGTGTCTCTAATCCACATGTGATTGGCAAATTTCTTGTGGTGATTGTAGGTTTGATTGAACCTCTTCTTGGAATTGAGTGTGGAATAGAGGATCTGTCGAGCTTGCTAGCTTCTCAAATTGGTTTGGATGACGAAGTTGAGCATATTGATCACTTGATATCTGAAGGAGGTTGATTCTAGGATCTTTGGCCTTGGCCATATCAACATCCTCATCATTGTCATTGTCATGAGCATAGCTCTCATCTTCTTCGTCCTCTACATCTTCTTCGACTTCCTCAATAGGTTCTTCTTGTGCTTGCTCTTGCCTAGTGACTTGCCCTCCATCACAGGCTCTCATCTCTTGCAAGAAAGTAGCTATCTCTGGATCACTGTCTTCTTGAGGTATTGGAAAGTTGACTTGTGAAATGCCGCCTTGTGGTGAGAAGAAGATGGTCCTTCTTGAGGATTGTATCACGCCACAAGATCGGTATCGGGAAAAGCGTTCTATTGGACCATAGTCATGGTGAGAAGAGACAAAAAGAATCACAACAAAATATTAAAACTCTAACTTAGCATGAATTTATACAAAAACTCTAAATCATGCTCTAGGTGTGCATTCTACCAATCTTTCGTCCCCTTTAACAATAGAGTCATCAAGATATATAGAAGAAGATAAAGGGCATGTTCTTTTTGGCTGCGACTGATGGCTTTTAGCTGCGGCTGATGGCTTTCTGGCTGTTTGCGACAGAGATTGCGGAAAAAGAGATACTCGCTTGCGATTTTTGATGGTACATATATTAGTTATTTAACGTGTACTACAATTAACTTGTAGACCTCATCTTAAAAAAATACTCTGTTTAAAAGTTAGTTACTGTAGCAAAAACCAAAAGCGGTTTTTAGAAGCCGCAAAAGAACAGGGCCAAAGTATGAATGGAATAAAGTGGCTGTAATTTATTCATTTTTAGCATAAGTAGCCATGAAAAATATTCAAAGTGACTCTATAAGTATAACACTAAGGGCCTGTTTGAAGTCACTTTTAAAAGCTGCTTTTGGCTTTTGCTATAGTACCTAACTTTTAAACGAATTATTTTTTCAAAACGAGGTCTACAAATTAATTGTAGTGCACGTTAAAAGCCCAATATCTGTACCATCCAAAATCGCAAGCGAGTATCTCTCTTTCCGTAATCTCTATCGCAAACAGCTAAAATTCAAAAATTTCAGCCAAAAACTATAAGCCACAACAAAAAAGAACAGACCCTAAGCCATATTGTGTGAAGTTGCTATTCTAGATTATGGCAAACCATACATATCAAAATTAAAACCAAATGAGCAACAATTTAAAATTAAATGGATTTTAGCATGTCAAATTGCTCAAGATCATAGTTTAGTCAAAGGTATCCAAAAAATGAGTCAAACCATTTCAATAAACTAAATGGTACAAAGAAGCTATAATTGAGTCAATTTACAGTACTATAAGTTCAGTGATGAATCATTTTATTCAAGCGCTTGGAATTTAAGCATAATTAGCATAATTGAAAATTTTTTAAACACATTTTGGTTTATCGTAGTAAAGCAAGTCATAGATTATGAGCCATCAACAACTGCCTCCTATGCTTTAAATATTTTTTATAATTTTTGTTTTCATAGCCATGTACTAGACCTCAAGCGTCACTATGACTATTCCAAGCATGAAACTTAAGAAAGTGGTTTGGGTCACTCAAAACTCCCCTGTGTTCATGCCTAGTGCAATGGTAAACCGTCTTATGAGAAAGAATTGGTGATATTAATTTTTGCATAAAAATGATATTATTTTTAGTTTAATGTTTAGTTCAAGAAGAACGAGTTATTCCTTAACCGTAAGGTATTCCCGATCTGAACCGCGAAAGCCTAGGAGAAGTAACTTATGCTTCAATAAAAAAAACTAGTATAGCTCAATGTAAAATTCAATTTAGGTCTAAGACTCAATTTAGCCTAATACTTGCCAATCTTGAAGTGTACCTTCACCATATGACTGACTTTCACCTCGCCCACATCGCTCAACCACTGCACATGATAAGGATGAGGATGTGGTAAATATTTTAAGCCTAATTTTGTGCACATCTCCTTGTTGGGTAGATTATGAGAACTTCCTCCATCAATTATTACTTTGCACACTTTACCGGCAACTATCGCCCATGACTAAAACAAATTCCACCATTGTGCGGTAGACTGACTTTGTGACACACTAAGTACATGAGATGTGCACACTAGCATACGCTCTCCATCTAGCGACCCAAGCCTACAGTCCAATCTTTCATCCTCTGTGGGATCTGCCATAAAATTAGCAAATGGAGTAGTATCATCGTCATCACTAGCTGAAATGTACCATCAGTAAGTATCACAACTTTATTATTTGGGCAAGCTTTCTAAAAATGACTAACTCCCTTGCACTTGTAGCATGTCATAGCAAGTGAACAGCCTATAGACCCCATCGAGGATGTTGCGCTAGCAGCGGGTGATGGTGGTCAGCATGCTAGTGACAACGTACTATCGGTCGTCCTTTGTGCTAAATTGCGTGGCACTGAATTGCCCCTGGATGGAGCAGACTTGCCAGGCTGTCCCAAACTGTACAGTGGTGCCATGCTCACTAAATAATGTTGCCGTGCAGCATACTTAACATCTTCAATGACTTGTTTCTCAGCTTCACGTGCCTAATGATCAACTCAACTATGTTGTTGTATTGATGATGATTAACAATCCGCCGAATAGCATAATTCATCCCAGCAAGAAAACAAGCCATCGCTTGTTCCTTATTCTCACATACATTAGCATGTACGATAATCTGCTCCATCTTTTTATAATACTTATCAACTGATTTCAAACCCTGTCGCAACCTAATCAGCTTTTCATGCAGCGAGTGCTTGTAATGTGTAGGTACAAAGCGCGCATGCATCTGTCACTTCAGCTCGTCCCATGTAACAGCATGTGGCTTGTGTCACTCCATACACTGTTGCACACATCACTCCCACCATGTAGCAGCATATCCATCCAAAGCAGCAACGATAAGATCTAACTTGCGCTGATTAGAATAACGGTTTATGTGGAATAGCTTATCAACTTTTAGCTTCCATGCAAGATAAACCTCCACCTTTGTAGTACCCTCAAAAGATGGCATTGTGAACTTGGGTTTTGCAACTAGATCATCAGCGTCCTCATCATGCCGATGATTGTGCACATACGTATTATGTTGATGCCTTGCAAGTAGTTGGCGAACTCGTCACCGTCGTTGTCATCATGGCGGTTGCCATGGCCTCCTCCATGGGTGCCATAGTAGGCACCCCCATAGGTGCTGTCGTGCGTGCCTCAATAGGCGCTGTCGTGGGCGCCATTGTTGGCACCCGGGTGGGCACTGCCTCCTCCAGCGCCATGGCCATGACCGTGCCCTTGTGCAGGTGATGCGCTGTGACCTCGGCAAGAGCACGGCGCTGTTACACCGCCTTGCGTACATGCGCTTGTTCATCGAATTGTCATTGGCGTAGCTCATCCTTGTGCTGCCGTCTAGTGGTAACCTTCGCATCTGTTTCATCGCGTGGCTCATATGGGAGGTGTACACTCCCTGCATCACCACGTGTACCCAGCTACACTGAAGTGGTGAGCTTGGCAATGGCATCCAACAACAACTTGTGGTTGTCGTCGATGGTCACAGATAGCTTGGAAATCTGCCCCCAAGCCATCCAAGTTGTTTTGGACATGCTCAAGGTCACCGGGCACCTAGTCAACCTCAACCCGGAACTCGTCCCAAAGTGTGGTATGAAGTGTAAGGTAGTGCAGCTTGGTGACTGGATCAATAAGGTCGCTGTCAAGATCCTTGTCCTGCTCACTCCCTGACATGGTTATAGTAGCAAAAATACCAAGTGAAAATATATGTGGAAAATAAGTGCTAATCTCTCAACTACTGTTCTGAAACAAAGCAAGTTGTACCATTTCGAAGTAAATTAAGAGTGGCTAAAACTTACGCTCGTAGCAACGAACGACCAACCAAGATTGTGTGAGCGAATATCAAGAACGACAATCAATACATGACACAGATGTTTTTTGGTGGAGTTAGGTGAGGAAAACAACCTAACAAATTCAGAATTGAAGATTGTCGAGCTAGGTAGCAATCCAAGCAAGACTCACAATGCCTAATTGCTGATCATGTGATTTACATGAGAAAAAATAGCAACACATGCACAATGATGAAGGGACTATTTTAATCAAAGGAATGAGCGATAAAAAGATAATTTTGGATGGAGGCGAACGCTTGTATTGCAACAGTTCAAGGAGAGACGTTAGCTAGTACTAAAAAGTGGTATATGAGGGCACAAGATCGTAAAAAAAAATGGCACATGAACAGTAGCAGATACAAATATAGCCAAAACTTTTGCCTTCATTCCCTTTTTCTTTTTTTTGTCTCTGTTTTTTCTTTCTGTTGTTGTTGTTGTTGGTTTTTTCTCACGGCCAAGTGTATGGTACCAAAACGTGAACAACAATGAGCACTGTGAACTTATACCAAAACACGAACAACTTGGCGTACCAACAAAAAAAGTGACGCGAACGGAAACGACCAGCAACTAAACGCAATGAACGAGTGGATTAAGACCTAACAAAACGCACTAAAAATACTAAATTAAACTACAACGAAAGATGATTTTTTTGTGATTTTTTTGGTGGATAGGACAAAAAAAACAATCTACTAAAGTACGGGTAAAAAGATATTCTACCGAGTGGCCTGGAATCTGAGACCACGATGATACATGGTGGTCCGATCTTCTCGAGTAGAACCATGGATAATTTGTGATTAAGGACGAACAATACTTAGCTGTACACCACACGCCAGTGCACGGACCTACAGCTCTACGGATATTCACCGACACACACCGGGATGATAGCCGCTAGACCACAAGTAGGGATCGCCAAGCCCTCAATTCCCAGCAGAAAAAGCAAACTTGATCTTGACGTGTAAAATAAATAATGGGTCGTCTAATTCTTTCTTAAAAATCCTTGCATGAAAGTTTGGTACGAAAGAACAAGCAAAAACTTGGTGTTCAATTCTTTAACTTAAAAGTGGTCTGCCTCGCATCACCAGACGCTAGACATTTTAATGGACCATCCGAGGGGCTGATTGCCTGGACGGCTGGACCCAAGTTTGGTTTCCAAATCATTGCCAATCTAAAAATAGAAACATACCTAAATAGCTATAACCAATCACGTCCGTCTGAGTGGCTGATTTCCTGGATGGCTGGACCCAAGCTAATACTTGTACCTCCACGTGATTTGGCATAATTTGGTTCCTCACGGGTGGCATTAATCCAGGAGCTCGTCTCTGTGTTTTGCCAACATCCGAATCCTCCTTGATTTCATTTCTTTCACGTGCATGCAACTAGGGGTGCAAACGGATCGGATACGGACGGATACTGCTCATTCCGTATCCGTTTCCATATTTTTTGTCGGAGTCGAAATCGGACACGGATAATGCCGGATACGAATACGAGTACGGATATTCTCGGTCACGAATACGGGCGAATACGAGCGCTCCGAATACTGATTAGTCTCGGTCACGAATATTTAGTCGGATAATACGCGTAAACAAAAATCATATATATCACATGTGTAAGGATGAATCACCATAGTACATATCCATAATGGAACTACATTAGTAGCTTAACAAGTAAATTTCACATGATGAAATAGACAAGTTAAGTAACCAGTAAATTCTAGTTAGCAAAGTAGCATGTAAATGATAGAGACTAGTTAAACAAATAATAGCTAACTAGCTACATATAACCCTAAAGATAGTCTGAGCCCTAAAAGTTACGATTACAAGACTTATATAATCCCTTGGGATGTCTATATGGTCCCCAAACCGAATACAACTCAACCCTATACTGTTTTAGACTCGAACTCACACAAAAGGAAACTAGATTTTACAACCGTCACATTATTTTGATCATAGCAGATGATTTATGATGTATTTGAAGATGAGACCTTATCCATTGCATAGGTCTTGAAATAAGCTTTCAATGAGTACAAGAACACTCAAATCGGACTCGCTTGTGAAAGTTATGGTCTTTTAGTAAGTGCTTGTTGGGCTGTCCGATCGAATCGAATCCGAATTTAGTTACGAGTTGAATCCGAATTTGAATCCGGTAACTATCCGAAAAAATATCCGGTAACTATCCGAAAAAATATCCGGATAGTTCCGTATCCGTCGGATAATGTTTGTTCCGAATCCGTTTCCGTATCCGGCAAAAAATATCCGAATCCGTATCCGTATCCGGCAAAACATCCGGATATCCGAAAATTTGCTCCGAATTCTATCCGAATTAAAACGGACGGACGGACGGTCGGAAAATATCCGCTCCGTTTGCACCCCTACATGCAACATCTTTCTCTTTGTGCATGCAAGCTTTTCCTTCTCGTGAAATCTTTAAATCTGAGCACAATTAAAACACAATTTATAGATAATATAAAATTCTCATTAAAATTAATGACATGTTCATTAAGGAGTAAGTTCACCTGATCTTGCAGTCTCTTGGCATATACTCTTGTAATTGGTCCGGTCGGCAATTCGATGCATATATCTGGAGCATTAGGTGGAGGTGTCGTAGGGATGCCCTCATCATGCAGAGTTACTGAAATTAGAATCAATAGACAAAAACTCAAAACAAATCGTTCAAGAAATCAAAATCCAAGGAAATTCAAGATCCGGACGGTCAAACCGGCTACCAAGGGTGATCTGACTGAAGCCTGGCAGTTAGACCACTAGCACCAAGCTAGTCTGACCAGAGGTGGCGGTTGGATCGGGAGGAGAGGTCGACCGACCTCCCTATTCCAAAATAGCCTAAAGTGATCTATTTTTTGTGCAGCTCCTAAAATAAGTCTAAATAATATGAAATTTCTTACACACCTTGCTTAAACTCTTACAAACTTATTCCAACCAAGGATCCTGAAAATCCATATTAAAGTTGAGACCTTTTTTAAGATTAAGCAAAATTGCACCAAAATAGAGCAAAAATAAAAATAATGAATATGACTTACTCGTGGGTAGGAGATAACCAAGATGACTCAAGATATATTTCTATATATCACAGTAAGTAAAAACATCAAAGAAATCAAGATAAGAACACTCCGATTAAGAAATCACTCGGAGAGGTCAAAATCAGGCAAAATCGAGTTACTTCAAGAACTTGCCAACTAGGTGCTTAGATGGATGAAGATTGATTTGTAGGAGGTCAAAACCATAGCACTCAACTTCTCTAACTCTAACCCTAGAATACTCGCCTTCAATAAGCAAGATTGGATGGTTGACTAGCAAATTTTCATCCCAACTCATTAAATAGATAGGCAGCCAGCACCTATCTAACTCTAGTAAATACTATCCACTTAGCACAAATGGAGAAAACCCGTTAACCCCCACACAACACGGGTTTTACTCATACACTACATTTACGCACACTTTTTAAAGTATATAAGCCCGAATCCACTAAGCCCTTAGTATTGATCTAACTTAATCTTCTCAGCTTCTTCTTCACCTAAACTACTTTTTCAAGCACCACGGGTTTCATATAAGATAGTTTTCAGTATTTTAGTCAACTTATCAAATTATTCTTTCTTGACCGGTATTTATCTTCTCTTGCAAGTAATTATCATGCTTATCACATGTGGGTGCACCACTAGCTTACCACACGTCGGTAAGTCTTTTTTTGTTTTGGTTCCACCAGACCATGTCTCACTTGGACTGACCAAGCCACATAATATACCCTGTTGTTTAAATTTCTCTTCAATATTTTTCACCTTTCTCGTACCATACTTAATCTCAGCCAACTCACATGGTATCCTTGATCATTCTAGAACTTAGTGCCTCCATGAATGTAGCCACAATTCTCATCATTGACCATGGTTGACTCCAAACTACCCTGTACATCTAAAGATAAAGAAGTTATTTTTGGACACAAGTTCTTCACAACTTGATCCACGTTAGTTATAACATGACTCACGCAACATATATGCACTGACCTAGGTCAACCAAAATTACCACAAGACCAGAATTCCCAAAAATAAAAAACTGATCGTGACAAAATAGCACAGCCGGTCAGATCGCCACCCCCGTCCGATATGACCGCTGACAGCAACCGGTCAAACCACCAGCCCCTCCAGTTTGACCACTAGCAATGGGCGGTCTGATCGCCACCTCTGGCCAGTCAAACCGCCAGGTCTGTTAATCGCCCAAAAAATATGATAAATTTGCAAACTCAAATTTCCACTCTTCTCAAATGGCAATGGTTTATCACAACATAATTATGAAACTTCTCACATGGTTCTTCAAACCCAAAGTGTACCCCATGTCTATCTATTGATTTCGTTTCTTTAATTTCCTTCTTGTTGGTGATTGATCCACCTTTGGTGATCAAAAGGTTCCGATTTATGGCATGCAAGTACTTTTCATCACCAATGAGATCTAGCTAGTATGCTGCTCTCAATCGATCTTATCAGCAAAGCTTGCTGGCTAACTCATTTTGATGCAAAAGCAAGAACACCAAAGTTAATGCAGAACAAAGTGTTACTGTATATGAAAGAGCTACTGGATAATAAATGGTAAATAAAATATTGTGTAAGATGGTATCATGTATATGTTAATGATGACCGTTTTGCCATGTATTCGCTGAGTCTTGAACTCACGCCTACTTTGTTGAATTGAGAAAGTGAGTAGCACCTCTTCACCACATCCAATAACAATAATAATCTAGAACATCACCTTTGTTTTTCTTAATATTGTCTTAGTAAAGTAGCTTACCAATCTAAAGTTTAGTCAATAAAACTCTCATGATTGCTGATGAACATTAGGAAGCTTTTATAGTAATATATATATATATATTTCCTCATTAATATTCTATTGGCAAATTTAAGTATACTTCCGAACACATGGTTCCAAGCATTCTCGGGCTCGAGGTCCCAAACATTCTTGGGTGCGAAGTCGCAAGTTTCAGTTATGACGTGTCTACTCTTGTTTATAACATAGTTATTTTAATGCTTATTGTTAAATGTACACTATTTACCGCTTCGTTGATATACAACTAGAGGAGATGCTATTAAAATCTAGTAGCGATGGATGTAGTTTAGAGTGTTATATAGTAGTAGTTGTATTCTGAGCTCAGAAGTTGGGCCAGGCTATTACAAGATCTTATTAGATTAGCAGGGAGAATAACACAAATACACATTAGAGAGCTGTTGCAAACATGGCAGCCGAGCAATTGAATAATAGATCAAAGTCGTAGCCCTCACATACAGAGAAAATGCAATACAATAATTACAGACAAAATGCAATACAATAATTGAACATATATATTACACAACAAACGGTTCATCAAGTCTTTGTGGATCAAATTATAAAGAGGTATAACACATATTAGCAAGAAATCAGAGCATATATGTGCCTTTAAGCTGGATCCTGGCGATGGCTTCTAGGCGTATTGTTGGATCCCAAGTTCCCAGCGGCAGCGGTGGCTGATCTGATCCCAAGTTTCCAACAATGGTGGCTAGCTTATGGCTGGTGTTGGAGGGGGGCGGTGGAGTTTGTGTGGAGGCAGCCAATGGAGACGTGTGAGTGGAGGAGATCGACAGTGGTGGAGAGCAGGTGGAGGGGGAAGCGGTGGGATGGTGGTGGCGCTACAAGTGGTGCGACACGAGGCACTGCTCTACTGGGCAATGGTTGGGGCCATCTCTGGGTGTTGAGAAAGAAGAGGCGTGGCGAGGAGGGAGGGGAGGGGGCAGCATGCTAAATGGATCTAGGGCCTAATCAGCAGAGAAAGAGAGGTGGTAAAGGCAACCATAGCTGTGGAAGAGCGAGAGTTGAACAGGAGGAAGAGGAAGAAGAGAAAGGAAGAAGTACCTTTGGCCGACTTATGGGGCTAATCTATTTTCATTATTTTATCCCTTTTTTACTTGCTGACCTTACTATTTATAGCTAACAGGGACGACACATCGATGTATAGTCCTTAGTAGTAGTCCATGTCAATGAAAATCACCAACATGTCAACTGATCCTGTGGTGGTTTTAAAGGGTGTGTTTTGCACTGGTTTTGAGAATTCGAGGTTGAAACATAAATGATTTTATTGTTGTAGGTTGAACATCAGACTAAAACAATAGTTCATGGTTGAAAAATAGATTTTTTTTTTGTAATAATACCAACATTATTCTATCTAGGGGTGGGAGTGGGGCAGGGCAGTTTGAACCGACCCTGACTCATAGTGCCCATAGGATCAATTGTGTGGCAAGGGTCGACCCATTTGGTGCAGCTGCATTTCCCCATAACCCAATGGATATTGAGGGTCAAACCATTTTAATGTGTACAGTGATAGCTAAGACATGCAGACAACGGTCAAAGTTTCATTCGACAGGATGATACACTGGTAAATCATTGGACATATATCATTATATCAACTAGTGAACTCTATAATGCTACATTAGTAACACAAAGTGATATGCAAAAAACAAACAACTAGTGTATCAGGGCATTATAACACATGTAAACAAAATGTGCTGTTAATTGCAAAACAGAAAATAGCCACTGTGTTATAAGGCACCGCTCAATTTAGCTTCTATCTTCTTACTTCTGCTTTTTTTCACTATTCATTAATTTCGTCCTTTTCTGGTTTTTTTATTTTTTGGGCTTTTTTGCATTTTCTTTTTTATTCCGTATTTCTTTGCATTGTGAGTGATGGACTAACATGTTTTTTCTATTTTTATTTTTTTTTAAAATTTAATTATACTAAATAAGCGAACTTAGCTACAGTAAAAAATAAGCTTGATATAGTGAAAAAATTAACCAACGCCATTCCGAACGCACTCTGAGTTGAGCGAGGGTTCTTTTGGACTGTGGTTTATGGCTAAAATTTTTGAATTCTAGATTATTCACGACCAGCAGTACGCAGAGAGAAATAATCGTATACAATTTTAGCTAGTATAACTTAATTCGGCATAATTTATACTATAATTTATCTGTAGACCCTGTCTTAAAAAATATATTATTTAAAAATTAGTTACTGTAGCAAATAGAAGCATAAGCAAAGTCTGGCCAAACCCACCCGTTCACTAGGAGACCCTGATATTTACCCTTTATATTTCAAGTGAAAAACCGAACACCATTTATAACACAATACCTACATATAGATATCACTAACCTTTTTAAATTGTAAGTATTTGCTTGTCTAGACACTATAGAAAGTCTCACTAATTGCAATCGTGGGTAACTTATCTAGTGCAGTCATGCTAACATAATAACATTTGACTATCCATGTGCTCTGACTATTTGCATTTTAAAAATAAGATTAATTACATCCAATTTTGTTAAAGATATCTATCCATTAGTCTAGGTGCGTTGAACCATAATATTTCACACATTGTGCACTCACAAAAGAAGAATGAAAACCATCTGTCCAAAAGGGGAAAGAAGAAAATTGAATAAAAACACCACAGGGTGGGGACCCTACTCTCCCCAGGGATTCCAACTCGACTCCGCCTCCACGCTTCGCCCGCCGACCCTCCCCTCCATCCGTAAGCGTCGCCGGCGCCGGCGAGTGCCATGCGGCCGTCCTTCCGCATACTCTCCACGGGCCACCTCCTCCGCGGTGCCCGCTTCGACCGCTCCCCGGCCGCTGCTGCCGTATTCCGGCGGCTCGACGGAGCCAGTGGGCCTCCCTTGCCGAAGCCTCTCCCTAGTCCTCTCCTCGGAGGATTCGGACCAGATTGTAGGGGTTTTCCAGGGAAAGGCGCCCTCTTTGGCCGCCTCGGCAGCTTCCTGCTCGACTACACCTACCCACCGCGCGGCTCCCGGCCTCTCCCCGACGTGGTAACATGCGCATACCTCATTTGTGTTGGTTTCGATTCGGGGATGCTTAGAGGCAGTAGTGGATGTTAGTGATTTGTTTTTTTACAATAACATTGTTTTATTGAAACAAGTGAGAATTTCCATGTCAAACAGTCGGCAGTAGTAGAAATGATTAGTTAATAGCTTTACCGATCAAAAACATGAAAAATAAAGTATAGGTGATGACATTAGTGGGAGCTGTTGATTGGGCTTCAGTTTTGTAATCTAGTGGTTGCAAAGAGATTAATTTACTAAAACTTCAGTATATCCTTATTTTAAAATAAAGATGTTATTATTGAGATGGTTGTGCTTGGCAATATGTGCTACCTTATGATAGTTTGTTTCTGGCTTCATCTGTCAAAGCACAAAATGAACTACAAGCGTGGTGTAGATGGTAAATGTTGTTTTATTTACACAGATTCTATGAAGCTATTAAGTGATCACTTCTACTAATTTATCTTTTTTATTCTTATTCTGATTCAATGAAGTAAATGCTGTTGTACATACACTGCACTTTTTAGTTCCATCTGAGAAGATGGTTATTCAATTATCTCATTGTGGTTGGTTCATGACCTCAGTGATTAAAACAAAAACATAGATAGAAGTTTGCTGCCTTTGTTCTGTTATTTTTCTTAATAAAAGGAAGTATTTGCTTGTCAAATTCTGGTTTTGTGATTCTTGCTATGTTTGAAGAGAGGGCATGCATTCTCCACATCTGCCAATGATGTGGCAGTTGGGAAGTCGGCTGATGACAAGGTGCAGAAAGATGTCCCGAAAAAGGACATCGATGATCAGATAGGAGATACACAGATCCTTCAAAACCTTGGAAAGTACTTACTGTTGAACGATAGCCCAGATTTCCGCTTCAGGCTTGTGTTGTCGTTGGGCCTCTTAGTTGGCGCAAAGGTAAATGCTACTCATTTGAAAATGGTAACCTATAAGAGTATCTCTGTCACTAAGAAAGATCATACAACCCACTTTCATTAGCCAAGCCTTTTGCTTTCCATTGTAGTCATTAATGAGCACCAAATTACAGATCTTGGCAATCCAATTTGGGCTGCCACTTTTCTCATAAAAGCTTGACCATCGCGCCGTAGGCTCAAGATCAATTGTCTCCTTTGCTTAGTTGGAATGCAGTGCATTTGCATTACACATACTGCAGCAACATTTCCCCCTTTTCTTTATAGAAAGGACCCTTTTGACCTATTCTGATGCAACGTGATAACATTTAGGTACAGCATATTTGTTGGATGTGTATTTTCAAAATAAATCTGCCAATTGCTGCTTGTTTGATTGTTCAACAAGGCCACAACTAGTCAACTATCATAATTGTGAAATTAAAGGAAGAATATTGCCCTTTCAATTAGAATATAAGAAATGATGAACTTAAAAGATGAAAGCTACTACATTTCAGCTTTGTTACCTGACCTTTTTTTATTTATAATGAACACCAGGTTATAAATGTTCAAGTGCCTTTCATGTTTAAGCTTGCTATCGATTGGCTTGCAGCCCTTGGCGGCACTGAAGCCTCACTAGCATCATTCACAGATGCTAATGCCACCCTGTTGGCTCTCTTTGCTAGCCCAGCAGCTGTCCTAATTGGATATGGTATTGCACGATCAGGTGTATCAGCCTGTACAGGTAAATACTATTTTGTTACAAAATTTTCTTATTGACATTTCTTTTTTGCCTGAAAATATGTTGAAACTTCTTTGGTGAGCATGGAAATATGCATTTTCTGCTCCCCTGTTGAAATGTATACAACTATGATGTATTTATTATGGTAAATTCTCTGTTTCCAGAACTGCGAAATGCTGTATTTTCTAAAGTGACCTTGAGAGCCATCCGTTCAGTCTCCAGAACGGTAAATATTGAACCTTTTTTATTTCCATGTTAACACTTTTTAGTGATGTTTTTTGATCATTTTCTATTATTTGAAACTATCCAGATGTTCTAACATATTATGAATATTTGTTTGAGTAGTATCTTATTTTCTTGCTATGCAATGCTGTAGTTATATATGTCTTTATATTCATGAAAAAAGAACAGTTACTATAAATGGCATCTTTGACATTTGCATCCACTTCTAGTTATTGGTTGACTGGTGCCGTGCTATTGTTTTGATGTTGATCTTCAGACACTTCAAATGTTCTGTTCGATGGAGATGTTTTTTAAGATTATACATATGAGTTCTTCCATCTATAAAAATCTGAATTGAATCATCATTCTTTTGGCATATCTTGAACCATTAGATAATTTTGATTGTATGGTATTATTGATACTACAGATTTTGCTTAAATGATTAAATTTGTGGATTACCTTAATTCGTGAACTTTTGATATTGCAGGTATTTTCTCACTTGCATGAGCTCGATCTTCGTTATCATCTAAGGTACTTCTAGAAAATGCTCAAATTCATGCCATTCATGCTTGTTTTCTCAGTTTAATTGAATGATTACATCATTCATTGTACTGATGTACAATACATTATATGGCAAAAACATCACAAGTAATATAGATGGCTAAACAAATAACTCAAGGAATTAGATAGCTTGACTGCTTTGACTACTGGTATATAATTGACACAATGTATTGGTAGATGATGAGAACTCTAGTCTAGGACTGCACTATTTTGAGAACTATTGGCTCACTGTGCTACTGGTGAGTGAGGGAGTAGTTTGCATTCTATAAATCAATGTGGAAATAAGTTATAAGAAATCAACAATAATTGTTATTGTATACTTGGTGAGTTTTGGTACTTATGAGTTATGAGATGGTTATTATTTGAATTTTGAATATTATGTTTCCTTACCTGTTTCTGTGTTTCCAGCCGGCAAACTGGTGCTCTAAATCGCATAATTGATCGAGGCAGCCGTGCAATAAATTACATTCTTACAGTGATGGTGTTCAATGTTGTTCCCACGATATTAGAGGTACTCACAAATTGTTGTCTCTGGCTATTACAGTTCATCAGTCATGCATATTGCCTGTGATCGCTTGCTTTTGGTAATTTATGTGTCTAATTCTTTGGGCTTTTGTGTTAGCTCACATCTGCCTTCTGTTTTTCTTCTCATTTACAGATTGGTATGGTGTCAAGTATACTTGCTTACAAGTTTGGTTCCACCTTTGCTTGGATTACTTCAGTTTCAGTTGCTACTTATATTGCTTTCACTTTGGCTGTCACACAGGTGCAAACACTGCTCTGTCTTCATACCTATAGTCTCTTAGGATCTTCTTCTATCACAAATGTTCGGTTTATCTTTCTAATGATGTCTACCTGATCATGTATCACTCTGATTCCTCACCACTGTTTGTTTTTATAACTATTATTATGACAGTGGCGGACTAAGTTTAGGACAGCCATGAATAAAGCTGATAATGCCTCTAGTACAGTGGCAGTTGACTCCCTTCTGAATTATGAGGTCATCCCATGGTTGTCAATTACTCTGGTGTCTGGTCCATTTTCTTACCCTTTCTTATTGTAATTGTAGCAACTTCTAACCAATCTTCCTTTGATTATGTACAGACTGTCAAGTACTTCAACAATGAAAAATTTGAAGTCGAGAAGTATGACAAATATTTAAAGAGTGAGTACATATATGGGTGAAATGCCATCATACAGTATAAATGCACAGCTGTATGTTCCTTTGTTCACCTATTTGACCCATGGGTGTTAAATTTTTGTTCACCTTTCTAAAAAAACTAACCCTTTAAATTAGGGTCTAATACAGATGGGAAAATTGCGATGCCTATCTTTTGCATCTGGATATGTTGAAATTTGTTCTCCAAAAGAAAAAAGGGATTAATACTGCATTCTGGAAATAATCTTTTCAATCTCAACAAAGGTTTGGGAATTGTACAAGTTGTTTAGAACGCGCTTAAACAGGACATCAAGTTGTTCTTCATAGATTTAATGAATCCCAACCGACAAGTAGCATTGGCATACATCATAAGTTGATTTTGTTAGATAAATCTGATCTATTAACTACTCTTTTTTTACAATGTGCTCAGAATACGAGGATGCTGCTCTGAAAACCCAAAGTAGCCTTGTCTACCTGAATTTTGGTCAAAATGTTATATTTAGCTCGGCTTTATCCACAGCAATGGTTTTGAGCTCATATGGTGTAATGAGTGGGGCTCTGACTGTTGGTGATTTGGTAATTCTTTATGTTATCCATTTTTGTCTTATAACATGTGTTGTTTCATTTCTTTACCCACTTTGACATATTTGGCTAGTAACACATCCATGTCAAAATAGGAAGATATGGAATGGTGGTAAAGTCATGTTTGTGCAATATTACCTTAAACTATTGACAGGTAAAATGTTGAATTGAAAAGGGGTAACTGGAAAATAAAAATCATTGTTTGTATTTTAACCATGATTTAATACGAAGCTTCATTTCTTGCCCATTTTCTGTTTCTTAGTCATTTGCAATTGCCTTTGATTAATTTGATGAAATCTTGGCATATAGGTCATGGTTAATGGGCTTCTATTCCAGCTCTCATTGCCTCTGAACTTCCTTGGGAGTGTCTATCGAGAATCTAGACAAAGCCTTATTGACATGAAGTCTATGTTTCAATTGCTTGAGGTGAAAGCTTTGTAGTCATATTGTTTACTGCCTAATGGCTTGCAGTTTTAATTTCATCCTTAAATCATGGTCTCAGAAACTTTAGAACTTTTATTTTACTTTTTTTAGGAAAAACCTGGAATAAAGGATGAGCCTCATGCACAACCTTTGCAGTTCAAGGGAGGATGTATTGAATTTGAGAATGTGCATTTTGGGTAAATTTTTGGTCTCTGTTAGCTTGTTAAGTGCCGCAAGGTCCTGAAATTCTTTCCTAAAAGAAAACCACACAGGTCAAAGCAACTGAGCACCAAGGAGCTTATTTTCTTTTTAACCATTGACAGTCAATTAGCCACTACTGTTTTTTTGAAAAACTTTTCATTATATTTGGGTTTCCTTTGGAGAAATGTGGAAGTACTCCTAAATATAACCCTATGAGAGGAGTTTTGCCTTCCTGAAACTTCTTTCAGCAGTGAATTTATAGCAATCAGGTGATTCTTTGGTCAGCTAAATTTAGTGATCTCCTTTGTTTATGATCCCCCCATAATATTTGAATTTCATCTGATCATCTCAAGCGTCGTCTCCAATGATCTCAAACAGGTGACATGTTGCCAGCTTGGATCATCTAACAAATTTCTCTTGCTTCATGTCATCTGAGTAAACATCCCTGTATCAGATTCTGGTGCATTAGGGATTTACGAATGATAGCCAAGACTTGAACAACATTTTATTACCTAAATTCTGGGAATAAAATTACTGTGCATATTGGGATGTACCATAACTAACTAGAATTAATTCAAGATGTATTAGTAGAAATACATCGAGGCATTAAGTAGAATTAAGTAAAGCTGATCCACTATGTAGTATGGGGCGTAAACTAGAATAATCTGATTTAGTGTCATTTATTAATGAGTAGCTGAAAGATTTTATTTCTTCCAGGTATGTACCAGAAAGGAAGATTCTTGATGGCACCTCTTTCACTGTACCTGCAGGAAAAAGTTTGGCGATTGTTGGAACTAGTGGCAGCGGTAAAATTAATCTTATTATTTATTAAATAATGTTAATGCTTTTGGAACCAGATTTATAAATTGAAGGTTTCTATCAGTTCTCATGTTCATATCACCAAAAATATAATTTTAGAAGGTCATTTGTTTTGTGGTGTTCAATTGGAGTTATTAGCATCTCAATTTTGTTTTTTTGTAGACCTATAGCCCTTTTGCATCAAACTATTAGGACTTAGGAGTATATGTACTTACCTAGCATTAGTTCTTTGTATAGGGTGTTTTCTGCTTATTTGTCATTCCTTGTACATGACCATAACTTGGCCACTTGGCCCATGGAATAGAATTGTGAGTTCCATTCCAACATAGAGATTTATGTCCATGCTACCATGGTTTGTACTTAGTTTCAGTACAAGATTGCTAGCAAAGGACTGATAATGAAAAACATGCTTTCAAATGCATGCGTTTTCAGCATATGAAACTCACATTATTTTAAAGGAGCATAGATGACGCCGACGTTCACTCCGAACTCGGCGGCCACCTCCTCGGCGGTGCCACCCCAAGCGCCGGCCACTTCTCCCGATCCTCAGTCGCCGTCCTCCCGCAGATGGGGCGTTGAAGCTAAATGGCTGGAAGGGCGTCTTCCCCGACTCACTGTCGCATCGGACTTGCCGCTCCTCCTTCCGCGACGTGGTGCTGGCTTCTCCCTGGTCGGCCGGCGGGGTGCCGGCGGTGCCGGATCGTCAGCTCGCGGTCCGCCGCCAGCTTGCTTGTCCTCAGCCTGCGGTCCGCCAGCACGCACGTCCGGATTGTACCCCTACCGCCCGTGCAGAGCCCCTTCATGGACCGGTCGAGGAAGGGTGGCAAATGGTGGTTGGTCGCCGCCGTTCCCGGGGACGACCGCGTCATCCATCTTGCGGCTCTAGACGTCCGGTCCCAGCGGACCTCCGCGGGAAATGCTTCAACTGTTTCTCTGCATCGCATCGCGCTGCGGATTGTCGTCGCCAGGTGCGATGCTTTCGTTGCATGGGTGTGGGCCATCGCTCCTTTGTCTGCGCTGGAGCTTCCCCGTCTCGTGGACGCATCTCGGTGTGGCGACGCATATCCCCGGTTGCAGAATCACCCCCGGCTTCGTCTCCGGCGGCGGCTGGCGGGGCCGGCTCGGGAGGGCGGCTCCGGCGCCCCTCTGAAAGTCGGGGAGTTGGTTCCGGGTTGGCTGTCGACGAAGCGGTGGAGGCACTCCGGCTTGCGCTCTCCGTCTCCTCCTTCGACCAGACGGTGGCCATCTTCAGCCAAGTCGCGACAGTCTTTGGCCTCGCCGCGGTCAAACTGCGACAGCCTGGACCCTCCGGTCCTCCGCCGGGCAGAACGTCGACGAGGAGCGCCGGAGTTCCCTAGGTTGGTCGCGTCCCTGTCAAGGATCGCCTGGGGCCCACTAGATCGCTTGTTGGTCACGGCGCCGACCACGTGGCGCCCCCTCAACCCGTCGCTGGGATCCGCCTGGTGGGAGAAGATCTCGGTAGGGGATGGAGGCGACCTGCGCTCTTGGTTCTTTGCTCTGCCCGAGGTGCACTGCCGCACAGCGTTGGGAACCGGCGCCTCCGTCCCATCGCCCTTAGGAACTGGCGTAGAGCTAGGGGCCGTCCAAGAGGCTTCCAGAGATGCCAACGCCTCCCCGTGCCCCTCACCCGAGCCTGACTCTGTCGGTGTGGTTGACAGCGGGCGCACCGGCTCCTTTTTGGTTGCGGTCGACCCGGACAGCGTGTGCTCTGGGTCTCGCCCGCTTGCGTTCGTGCCGGACCCGGCGCTTGGCGCAGCTTCGTGCGAGCGGGCTCGGGTCTCTGGACCTTTGGTTGCTGGGCCGGATTTTGGCTCGAGTCCCTGGCCCATCTCGACAGACCCGGCCCCAACACCTGCTGGTGAGGCCTGTTCGACCCTGGCTAGAACGCAGGAGCTCGCTTCCCGGCCGGCCACCGGATTGGTGCAAGGGTCCAGTGCAGGCTCTCGAGTGCTCTCAAAGGTCTTTAGCAGACGTCGCCGGCACCTTATTCAGCAAGTACCCAGCCAAGTATTGTCTACCCCGGCCAAGGCTTTCCTCGACGAGGTCAAACAAGTCACAGATGGTCTGCTCCCTCCTCCTGTCGTTCAAAAACGGTGTTCCAAGCAGCAACTCCCTCCTGACTTTGTGCTTCGCCGAAGCAACAGATTGGCGACCAAATCCGGGGCCTAAACGCCTCCAGTTCTTCGAACTCAAAAGCAGCTCATGCTTCAGCTAGGTTTGGTAGAGAGTAAGGAAGCCATAGGAGAGCAACAATTGGAAAGTTACAGTCGATAATTTGACAAGCCCCTTTCACAGGAACATATTGCGGCGCTTGCAGCATTGTTTGGCTGGCAGTCACCCTCGCCAGGGGAACCTCCTGCTGTTTGTTGATTGTGAAAGGATCCTTTGGTCGCCCAGCAACTCTCGATCAATGACTCCTAATATATTAATTTGAAATGTGAGAGGCCTCAACCGAAAAGCAAGGCGTGATAGTGTCAGAAATCTGGTCAGCTCCACCAGGCCAGTCATGGTCTGCTTGCAGGAAACGAAAAAAGAATCCATCTCAGGTCGTATGGTTGCTTCTGTGCTCGGTATTGAGTTTGATCAATTTGCGGTACTCCCGGCAGATAGAACAAGAGGAGGGGTGCTCTTGGCTTAGAAGGGCAATACTTGGCATGCTCTCTCATCTCGGGTTGATTCATATTCAGTCTCGGTCCAGTTTGAATCTCAGGAAGGGCCTGCATGGTGGTTTACGGGAGTTTATGGTCCTCAATCTGATGGTAGTAAAGTCCAATTTTTGCAAGAGTTACGAGATATTCGGCAAGACTACCATGGGCCGTGGGCTATCGGAGGGGATTTCAATCTCATCTATAGGGCTGAAGACAAGAACAACACTAATATTAATAGAGCAATGATGGGTCGTTTCCGCCATTTTTTGGATGATATGGAGCTGTATGAAATCTCATTGCTTGGTCGTAAATTCACTTGGTCAAATGAGCGGGAGGTGCCTACTTTGGTTAGGCTTGATCGGGTTTTCATGTCCACTGATTGGGAGCAATTGTTCCCTGATTGCATTCTTCAGAGCTCAGCCTCAATGATTTCAGATCACTGCTCGTTAATTCTCGGTTTGAGGGACAATGTGCATGGGAAGCGCCGTTTTCACTTTGAAAGTTTCTGGCCCAAACTTGATGGCTTCTTGCAGGAAGTGGAGAGTTCCTGGAATAAGCCAGTTGTAGCCTCATGTCCACTGCAGCTTTTCTCCATAAAGTTGGGCCGTCTTGCACGCGATCTGCAATCTTGGAGCCAAAAGAAAATAGGTAATGTCAAGATTCAATTGCAATATGCAAAGGAAATCGTTCATCGCCTGGAGATTGCACAAGATACCCGCTTATTGTCCAGGGAAGAAGATTGGCTCCGTCGGCAATTGAAGTGGCATGCACTTGGGCTTGCTTCGCTTGAGCGTACGATTGCTCGTTTACGCTCTAGATTAAGTTGGTTAAAAGAGGGGGATGCAAACACAGCTTTCTTCCATCAGCAGGCTCGGTATAGAAAGAGAAAGAACTTCATGGCCAAGATTAAAGTGGGAGATAGCATTGTTACTAGTCAAGAAGAGAATCAGGAAGCAGCTTGGGATTTCTACTCTAACCTTCTTGGCACGGCAGCCCATAGAGAATGCACCCTCAACCTGGAGTCCTTTTATAAAGAGCCTATAGATCTATCCATTCTTGATCTAGGTTTTTTGGAGGAGGAGGTTTGGGCAACAGTCAAGTCTCTCCCTTCAGATAAGGCGCCTGGTCCAGATGGCTATACAGGATGTTTTTATAAATCCTGTTGGAATATAATTAAAGAGGATCTCTTATCAGCCCTAAGCCGAATCTTGCAGGGAGATGTCAGCAAGTTGCCTCTTCTCAACTCAGCCTACATCACATTGCTGCCAAAGACTCCCGATGCTGTGGAAATCAAGGATTATCGACCTATAAGCCTAGTGCACAGCTTTGCTAAGATTGTCACTAAACTGTTAGCCAACAGGTTGGCTCCTAAGCTCAAGGATTTGGTGTCTCCCAACCAAAGTGCTTTTGTCAAAGGAAGATGCATACATGACAATTTTATTGTGGTGCAGCAAACAGCCAAGCTGCTGCACAGACAGAACGAATCAAGAATCCTCCTCAAATTGGACATTTC
Source organism: Melocanna baccifera (assembly GCA_036346265.1). Lineage (NCBI taxonomy): Eukaryota > Viridiplantae > Streptophyta > Magnoliopsida > Poales > Poaceae > Melocanna > Melocanna baccifera. The sequence continues at coordinate 15,376,758 of CM070693.1, forward strand.
AAAGGCTTTTGATTCGGTGTCTTGGCCCTTCCTGCTACAGGTTTTGAGATATTTGGGTTTTGGTCCAGTTTGGTGCAATATTTTATCTAAGCTGTTGAGATCTTCCACAACTCGAGTTTTGGTAAATGGGGTGCCAGGGGATCTAATTCAGCATCAGCGGGGGCTGAGGCAAGGAGACCCTCTATCTCCAATGCTTTTCATCATAGTCATAGATGTGTTTAATGCTCTGATCAATAGAGCAAGTGACATTGGAGTGTTGCAGCCCCTCCTCTCGCAAGGGTCCAGTCAGTGAGTCTCTCTATATGCTGACGATGTAATCCTCTTCGTAAGACCTTGCTTGGATGATTTGGCATTGATTCGGGAAATTCTGCGGGTCTTTGGTGAGGCCTCTGGGTTGGTCACTAACATCTCTAAATGCTCTGTGAGCCCGATCCAATGCCACGGCCAAGATATTGAAGTTGTGCAAGCCACCTTTCCGTGCAAGGTGCAAGAGTTCCCTTGCAAGTATCTCGGGCTTCCTTTGGCTATCAAACCACTTTCTAAGGCTGATTTCTTTGCAATAATTGACAAGATTGCTGCTAAGCTACCAGATTGGAAGGCAGCCATGATCACCCGGCTGGGAGAGCCACCCTCATTCGTGCAGTACTTACGGCTATACCCATCTATCAGCTCATAGCATTAGACCTTCCTAAGTGGGTTATCAAAGCAATTGACAAGATAAGGAGAGGTTTTCTTTGGAAAGGTCGCAAAGATGTACTTGGAGGCCATTGTCTGGTTGCTTGGGACCGGGTCAAGAGGCCATTTGAGCTAGGAGGCCTGGGAATTCTTGATCTAGAGATGCTCGGATGGGCCTTGCGAATGAGATGGTTATGGCTTAAAAAGACTCAGCCTGATCGGCCTTGGGCTAGCTTCGATATTCAAGTGCATCCACATTCTTTGGCTTTGTTCTCCGTTTCAATCTCTTCCATTGTTGGGGATGGCAAAAGAACACTTTTTTGGAGTGACAAATGGCTGCATTTACAATCCTTAATTGCCCTTGCACCTGCTCTCTGTTTACAAGTGCCAAAAAGAATTGCTAATCGCAGAACAGTACATGAGGCTTTAGTTGGTGAGACTTGGATTCGTGACATTAGAGGCAGCATGCCAAGTGAGGCTCTATTACAGTATCTCCAACTTTGGGACCTCCTAACCGGGTTTGTGCTCACTCCTGGAGTGGAGGATCAACATATTTGGACACCATCTCCCTCTGGTGAATTCTCAACAAAATCAGCCTACCGCCGTTTTTTAGAGGGATCTATGGAGTTTGAGCCGTGGAAGGCAATATGGAAGACCTGGGCTCCTCGATGCAAATTCTTTGTGTGGTTGGCCTCTTTAAACCGTTGCTGGACAGCTGATCGTTTGGCCCGTCGCGGTCTAGATCACCCAGAGCAGTGCCCATTATGTGATCAGGAGGAGGAGACCGTGCAGCACTTGCTCACTACGTGTGTGTTTACACGGAGTGTGTGGGTTTCAGTGTTATCTCTAATTGGTCTGCAGCACCTAGCTCCCGGTTTGGATGACTACATTTTTACAGAATGGTGGCGTCAAGCGTTGCAGGGGGTTCCTAAGGTTCTTCCTAAGGGTTTCAACTCTTTGGTTATCTTGGTGGTCTGGTGGATTTGGAAGCATAGAAACGGTTGTATCTTTGAGGGAGCTTCGCCTAACCATAATACTATCATGCGGGACATTAGAGAGGAGGCCAGTGTGTGGTGTATGGCAGGGGCCAAAGGGCTCCGTAGGATTTGGCATTGATACCTTTTTCTGTATCCCCTTCCCTTAGGGGTTGTTGAGTCCTTTGGACTCATTTTGTAATTATTTTCTTCTTCTTAATATAATGATGCGCAGTTCTCCTGCGGGTTCGAGAAAAAAAAACACGAATAGCATGGACATCACTTTTGAAAAATAGAGATCAGTACAGGAGTGTAAGGAAGTCATCTTTGGAATAAGAGACTCCTCTTAAAGTGCCCTTATGTACCCCTACATAATTATACAAGAGCTGGAACCCTGTTGTTTGTTAGTTGTTACTACTGTACAGAATTTCTGTCTTGAGTCGATTGGACTGTCTGTCTGAGTGCTTTTCTGAGACATGTAATGGCGTAATGTCTAAGCTGTGATTTGTAAGAGCATTTAGTGATTTTGATCTTTTAAATGCACTACAGCAAATTGTATTTCAGCAATATCTGTTCAGTATTTTGGCCCTTGGCGTTCCAAAAAAATATTTTGGCTCTTGGGAAAAGATATCCGGTGTAAGGTCTTTATGTAATAGTATGAGTAATGAAAGAGCAGACATTAGCCAATACTTGATTGTTTTTCCATATCGTGTTCTCATGGCAAAGAGGGAAAGGGTGGTTAAGGAAGGATAGCAAGTTTTCCAGGAATGGATGCACAAATGTTTCTTAGAGCCTCCTTAGTCTATCTTATGCGTAGGTTTACTGCCAAAATATTCCATAAAAAGGCTATTGCTAAGCTTTTGTTTCAGTATTTAGCACCACTAAGTTTCTGTGGGTAAGTGGGCCATTCATTAACTGAATCTTTCTTCTGCAGGAAAGTCAACCATACTTAGACTTCTCTTCAGATTTTTTGACTCGACTTCAGGATCTGTAAGAATGAATCTCCCTTTTGATTTCCTGCTGATGAAATTGATGTCCATGCTTTGGCTTCTCGACTTTCATATGTACATCAAAATTTCCATTCTTGAGATGCCTTTGTTCTATCTTCCTGGCAGATACGAATAGATGGGCAAGACATCCGGAGTGTCACGCTAGAGAGTCTTCGGAAGTGTCTTGGTGTTGTACCGCAGGATACGGTTAGCCCTCCGATAGTCTATACCTGTGAATGCTACAGCTTTCAAACTTTTCTTGGCCTCTTATTGAATTTGCTAAATTATGCTGAAGTGTTGAAATGCAAATTAATTCTTATATGCTTTACTTTAGAAAGATGGGAGAAATTGCATTTTCTTAAGTTCTCTTTTAGAAACCTGGCTTTCCATGTAAACTTAGAACTGCTAGCTATTATGGCTGAATATCTCTTGATTATTTATTTGGCACCCAAACATGAATCCTTTTTTATGAAAAAATATATTAAAGTAACATTACATGTGGGATGAGGAATTTATTTAACACAAGAAAATTCCAATAGATAATAGAAAAAATCATGGCGCCCCTCATGCAAACTTTCTTCTGCATAGTAAAGTCATTGAGTAGATTGAAGATCTGAAGTTGTTTTGTCAATACATCTTTTAGGGAATCAGGTCAATACATTAGGGGTGCAAACGGGCCGGGTAATTCCCGATCGATCCGGTACCAAATCCGGTTGGTACCAAATTCAGGAAGAGAGTTCAGTATCTGGCCGGATTCGGTATCGGTACCGAGTAACAAAATCGGGAGGGCTTTTATCTGACTGAATAGCACCGGTAAATAGGGGTGCAAATGGAGCGGATAATTTCCATTCGACCGACCGACCGAAGGCTCACGAAGCGAATATGGCGTTAAAGGTATTAAAGGTATTTTCTATTGCACTAGGGTTTGTCTTGTGTCCCTTTTGTACCCTGTATATACTGCTCATTGGGTCTCTTCAATATATACACAATATTCATAACATGGTATCAGAGCATTAGGTTTTTTCAGCCACAAACCCTAGCTGCCACCCACATCTTCCGCTACCGCTGCCCCCGGATCTTTCTCCACTCCCGGGGGCGGCCACGTTGCCGGCGTCCACTGGTCGTCGCCCGCCTCATCCCAGCCGGATCTGTCGCTTCTTTGGCGGCGGCTGCTGCCTCGTCTCTAGCCCTCCCTCGCACGCCAAGAGAAGTCGTCGTCGTCCTCTTCTTGGCCGATCGCCACCGGCATGGGGCTCCTCGTCTACGCCCTGCTCTCCTCGCTCGACGACGACGTCGTCGCCACCACTGCCTCCTCCGGCTCCTTCCCGTCCTGCTCGCCCTCGCCACCCAGATCCTCGTCGCCTCTTCTGGATCCGGCCGTCTCTAGCTCATTGCACCATTGCCTGGAGGATCCTCTTAATCGCGTCGTTGCCCCTACCAAATCCTCTTCGGGCCACCGTCGGATCCTCTTTGGGCACGCCGCTGCCTCTCATGGACCGCCTCTCCTGGATCCTCTTTGGGCCACCACCGGCCTCTCCATCATCGATCTGGTCTACCCTTTTTCAAATGCAAAGCTATTGCATACGCCTTGCATTTAAGTAGGGTGTTAAGGGTATTAAAGGTATTTTCTATTGTACTAGGTTTAGTTTTGTATCCCCTTTATACCCTATATATATTGCCCATTGTGCCTCTTCAATATACACATAATATTTATAACACAGAAGGGTTAAATGGGTATATGGCATTATTCGTGTCCAACTTTGACTGAGAAAAAAAAAAAAGAAATAGATACTCATCATAGGATACAAGATGAGTGATACATGTCCGTATATATCAGGATGTCAAATAATATGAGGGAGTTTGCTGTGATTTCACTTAAAAACGAGATGACATATAGGCGGATTGCCACATCTAAGTACGCGGGGAATACTAACTGCTCTTCTTTCCACATCTCGGTGATTAGTCTCTTCATGTTAGCTCTAATTGCACCTCTACTGTCTAATATTCTATGTAGGGGTGCAAAAGCGGATAATTTTAGCCCGACCGACCATCCGAATATTTATGGAACGAATATGGAATGGAGAAATGGATATCCGATATTATTCGTGTCCAACTCTGACTTTGAGAAAAAAAAAATACGGAATAGGATACAATATGAGAGATCTGTCTGTATCCGCTCTGATTGCACCCCAACCGGTAAATGGTTATTAGAATAATATCTGACTAGATATCCGCCAATGGTACCACCAAGAATGGCCTTGCCGCCAAGGAGCTTGTGACGCTCCGCTCTGTCGTCGCCGCACACACGCTGTGCTGACTACTCGTATTTGGCCTCTCCCCGTAGCTCCTCGCGCTCGTGGTGGTCAACACCGGCCAAGGGGCCATCACCGCGTTCGTCATCGACAGTGCCAAGGACAGGGACTGCGCAAGCCAGGGTGTTAGCTCGCCCTGACCTCGCTGCCGCGGGTGGTACTCGACGCGAGGTGGGACATGGTCGTCGTCGATGACCAAGTAGAGCTGGGCCCAGGTGAATGGGGATGACATACACAGCATAACCATCACCATCGTCACCTCATCCATGTCCAAAAATCATTCAAATCACAAAATAAAGCAAGCATCAACCATGAACTAGAAAGAAATAGGAAGGTGAAATTTGTAGTAGAAGAGGGAGCTCGGATTTCTGGTGGCCGGCGGTGGATCCGGGGCCCCAAGGGCCGGATCCGACTGGAGGCTAGTTGGGGCGGCCGGATGTAACATCTTGGTTTTTAGTGCCTTTTTGAAGTTTCTAAAATAAAATAAAAAAACCATTAGGATTTTTCTTAAATTAATTAAAGCTTACTTTGAATTTTTAGAAATTAAAAAGTTTTGATATTGAATAAAGTAAACATCAATTAAATCAAAACCCATTTTAGTTGGGTTCCTTGTGTTGCAAGGAATTTTTGTATTTTCTTTGATTTTTCGGAGTTTATTTGTTATTTTCTAGAGCTTAATTTCTGTTTTCTTATTTTCTGGAATTTGGAAAATCATAAAATCCAGATTTTCCCTTCCGGGTCAAAACCATAGTCCTCCGGTCCAACTTCTTTCTCCGCGGCCTATTTCCTTTCTGGCTTGGCTTCCTTCCATGTGGCCTACTCCACGGCCCACGTCTTTGGCCCAATCGGCTTGTCCCCCCACCGCCACACGTCGGCCCAGCCGCCTACCACATGTCGCCGTGCCACATCTCCTCCGCGCTTTTGCTGCCAACCCGATCCCACCTACCAGGCTCTTCATCTCTAAGACTCTAACCTGGAGTCTTGCGTCGTCCCTAATCCGAACATGCTGCCACTGTTGCTGTGTGGGACACCGCCTCTCCATGCATAAAAGCCGCCTCGGGCCTTCAATCTCTACACCCCGAGCCGCTCCCGTTCTCACCTTGCCCTTGCCGTTGTCGATTTTGACGCCTTGCGCAGGGAATCGAGGTTCGGCCGTCGCTGTTGCTTCCACTCCGGCAAGGAATTCAACCACGTCCACCTAACCTTGTAGTTGTTGTCTCCTCTACAATGTTTGCCACGATCCCCTATACTCCTTCCACGCGTTATTTGGATTTATTTGTATTTCATTTGCTTTCTCGTTATATAATGTCTTCGAAGAAGCTGAAGTAGGAACTGAAAATCAAGAATTGGTAACTGAGTAAGGGCAAGTTGTGACTTTTGATTATGTTGAACCTATGGTTTCAAATCTAAATATTATTATTTTGTTTTAAATTGTTGCGCATTGCTATTTTATTACAAAACCTTTGTACTTGATAGTTATCAATCAATTTGATTAAATTCCTCCTTCGATAATTTAAATGCTATGATTTCATTGTCACCATATGATAGTTAATTATCTAGTGATACAATATTAGTATCCATTTAGGTTATACGTTTAGTATGATTAGCAATGCTTATTGGTACGTTGGGCTCATCATCACATATTGATCAGATAATTAATTTTGGCTTAATGAAATATTGAATCATAGTTGTAGCCATAGTTATAAAATTTGTGTACTATGACATGGGTAGTGTCATTGGTATTGGTTAAACAAAATGGTTTTCATTTGAGCGAGTGATCATGTAATAAAAAGGGAAGTGTGGTCAATACTATGGGATATGGGTGCCTCAGTTGAGTAATAATTAAGTACTTAACTTTGTACGCCATTGATTTGAGCCTTATCGTATAACCACATGTCTAGTATGGGATGAATCTGACTGAATAATTTTTGATGTTTCAATTTTGGTTTCACCATTGAGATGAATGTGGGTTGTGGTTGTAGCCATTGTCTCACATTATTGCAAGAGGGAGCTTTTCCAACCAGGTGGTCACTCTCCTTGGCTGGCGGCGGCGAAACCTTAGTGGGTGAGATTAGGTTGAAATTGAGCATTGTAAACCTTGTAATAATCGCTTAGTCGCACATCTTTGGAAGTGTATCAGACGGACATTATAAATTGATTATCTCTTGTTGGTAAAGTTGTGCGATCTCTATAGAGTGTAAAACTATTTGAATAACTTTGTTCCCGGTTATGGATAATACTTAGTGATTTCACACGAGGGGTAGAGTTTTAACAAAATCTTGGTTGGTTGGAAAGTGAATAGTCAGTTCACTTATGGTTGAGAATTGAATAGTTAGTTCACTGGAGATTATTCAATTCCTTTTGACTTATTTAATTATCATTTTCAAAGTTTGCTTTGAATCTATTTATTATATTTATTCTAAATTATTGATTTCTACAAAATAACCACTCATCCATCATTTGATAAGGTTTGCATCAATATATATTGCATTTTGTTACAAACGACTTGTTGAGTACTTTATGTACTCATGGCTATATCCTTTATTGCTTAGTTGCTGAAGGAGAATCATATCAGACATAAGTATTTGAGGGATGCTTCGATGACTTCACGGATTAGAATTTCGCCCCTTAGTTGATTGCCTATGGACATATCGAATGACCAATGTGTTTATCTCTATTTTTCGTTGCTAATTTGTGTTTTGCCCTTCAGGCTATTATGTGTAAGTTTGACCATAAGGTCGTTAGTCTGATAATAATATTTGCCTCTTTCATAGTTAATCGTGATCATAGTTAATATTTCATCTATATTTTCACTGTATGCACTAGCATAATCTTAGATTGGTGCAGAATACACGGGAGAGTACGGATTTGTATATTCGGGTCTCTACACCGGAGGAGGCCGAGCCGACGGCCAGTGGCGACCAGGTGTAGGGGAGGAGGAATGGGCGTAGGAGAGGAGGCCAAGCGTAGTAGAGAGGCTGGCAAAGAGATAAACCAGAGGCACAACGTCGGCAACCGAGATGACGAAGGAGGAGGCGTAGGCGGAGTCGGCCAGGGAGGAGGCACAGGAGGAAGCAGGGAGCTAGGAGAGGAAGAAAACTGAATGAAGAGAGACAGAGAGAGAGGCATGGAGTCAATGGGCCAAGCCCAATGGCCATCTGGCCAAATGAAGAGAGAGGGAGGGAGTAGGCACTAGGAATCGCCGGAGACTAGATTCACCAGCTTCGACACCATTCATCACAAGTTTTTAGTACTATTATTTGGAGGTAAATATCATCTATAGTCTCACTAATTGTGCTGTATCCTCACAAAATGTTCCTTTTTGTATGTCCGTGCTATCCGTCTATATTATCCGTTTTCAATCCAAAATCATTATGTATCCGTCCCAACAGTACCGTATCCGAAATTTCGAATACTCGGAATTCGTATCCGGCCTTACCGTATACAGCTTTGAATTCAAGAAAAAAATGTAGGTTAGGATACAGTATAAGCAATATCCATCCGAATCCGACCCAATTGCACCCCTACAATACATTATTGACATATGTGGTCTGGCATTGTTCCAAACCCAACCAAACTCACACCATTAATATCATTGCAGGTACTTTTTAATGACACAATTAAGCATAATATACAGTATGGACGGTTGTCAGCAAAAGATGAGGAGGTACGGTGTTCTTCCAATACATTCTGAAGTTATAGCATGACCATATGATTGTTGTGCAATGCTAAAGTTTATTTCCATACAGGTTTATGATGCTGCCCGACGTGCTGCTATCCAAGATACAATTATGAGCTTTCCAGACAAGTATGACACAGTTGTGGGAGAGCGAGGATTGAAGGTGAGACAATGTCTTGTAATGTGCAAAATCTGGAAATGTTGGAACCTGTTGTTCCTACAGCCAGCAGCTCAGCATATCTCAAAAAATGTGGTTTGGCCTTTTTGCAGTTAAGTGGTGGTGAGAAACAACGAGTGTCAATTGCTCGTGTATTCTTGAAGGAACCTTCCATTCTGTGAGTGCCCCTTGCCTTTTCTTTTTGTCTTTTTTGCATTTGGATCTCAGTGTCACCTGAGAACAGTTTCTTACTGTGTTTATATGGATTCTATTCATGTGCTTCTATGAAAGCTAACATGAAAAGTCAAAGTTGAGCCTGTTAATGGATTTTAACTAATTTCAGATACGCTCATCAAACATGCTTTTGCAAATAATGGGCTAATCCAATTCCCCTTTTGACTTAAGTGTCTTGTGATGTTATTTATATCAGATTATGTGATGAAGCTACAAGCGCTCTTGATAGCACTACTGAAGCATCAATTTTGAATTCTCTAAAGTCTTTATCCGTCGATCGTACATCAATTTTTATCGCTCATCGACTGACGACTGCAATGCAATGTGACGAGGTATGCATATTCATGCACACACATGAACAGTACAAAACAGAGCTTCAATTTAGGAAATTAATGTGATTTATTGCTAAACTGACAATAGAGATCAGTATTAAAATTATTAGATAGCTTTCCTTGTATACGTCTTCTTTATATGTGTCTTCCTTGTATGCGTCTTCCTTATATGTGTCTTCCTTGTATGCGCATTCCTTGTATATGCTTTCCTTGTATGTATATATCGGGCCATATATATACAAAGTCACCCTAGCCTTTCAGCCGTGTGGTGTCTGTGCCAATCTTTCTCTACTCTTCTACAATCAGAATAACAAGCCAGTTTAGCAGCAAGAGGTTGCTCTTGCAACTGCTCAAGAAATTGATTTATTCATCTTCTAAAAGGAAATTGATTTACTTACTGTAATGGGTTAAATCTCAGTGTGCTTTGAGTTCATCTATTGAACAACAAATCTTTCCAGTGTATTCCAGTGATGAATGCTTGTTGGATTCATCTCTCCTGTGATTCTTAAATAAATCCTGTTTAAAATTGATTTTCAGATCATTGTCTTGGAGAATGGAAAGGTAGTGGAACAAGGGCCACATGATTTTCTTCTGTCAAAGGGCGGGCGATACGCAGAACTGTGGTCACAGCAGAACAACAGTGATGCCGTTGATGCTTCTCCTGTTAGCTTTGAAGTTTGATGTACCAAATACGTTTTCCCCTTGCAAGTGAAAATACAGCCATATTTGAATGAAAGCAGGTTTCTCCATATCTGCCTTGTAAATGGAGTGCTTAGGATTTTAGATATGGGGGAACAGAAATTTACAGTTTAGGTGAAAATTCTCCATTTCAAAGAGAGCCGACAGGCAAAATTTTCCTTTGAGAAATATTTAACAATCCTGGCATGTTTCCATGTTAATGTAACAATTTGTTGGTACATGGGATAATCCTAGTAAATATTTGTTTGTTTGCACTAAAATATTTCATGACTGGCAGGCGGCGCAATGTAGTAACGTTCACATGTTCAATTACTTTCATTACGGATCACTCAACAGTAAATCTTGCGTATGCCAGTATGCTATAAATTGTAAATCTCGTTTTAAAAAAATACTATATTTAAAAATTAGTTATTATAAAAAAAATTTTAAAAACAGTTTTTAGAAGCTGAAACTAAAAAGACCCTTCAGAAGCGCATCTGTCAGGCTCTAAGGTCGATGGCGTTGCTGGATTGAGGCACTACGTACGGTGGTGACGTTGGACTGAAGTTGCATGACCGGTAGTGGTGCTAGCTCAAGGCAATGTGATGGATGAGGGCGGCGGCGATAGGACAAACCAAATCGTTGTGCTTCCATCCGCACCCGGCCGCTGCGCCCTCTTGCTATCGGTGATGCTAGAGAAAAATCACTCCTGCCGCGGCAGCGAGGTACAAGCAGAAGCAACGGCGACCAAAGGCGGAGGTGACAGTAGATGTGGTGGCAAGGTGGACAGACGCGTGGACAATAGTGATGTGACACTCTGACCCATAATAATCTATGTGTGTGTGTATATATAGATATGGATTAGTCTCATATTGCTAGCTTAGCATTAGTAGCACCAACATATGAATTCATCATTGGTAATAACCTTCGGTTAACCGTTTTACGCGAAACGAGGACGAAAGCGTAAACAGGTTGTTACGTGTGTATGACTTATCCATAATGGGGTTAGGCCTAAGCCAGTTTGGATCCTAAGACATTACAAATGGTATCAGAGTCGACCCTCACGGTTACACGAGCGCGTACGGGTCAGGGGCGTGGGCATATGACGCATGGCGCGTATGGGTCCGGAGTGGTCAAACGGCATGGTATATGTACCAGCACTGGACGCACGGACGTGTGCCAAGAGGGGGAGTTCCTGTTCATTTGCCACAGTATGGGAATGTTGGACCGATGAGGACGTCGGGTTCTTTAATGGGGGTGTATGTGACACCCCGGTCCATGATGGCCCATGTGTGTGTGCATATGTGAATGTGGATTAATCTCATATTGCTAGCTTAGCATAAGTAGCACAAACATATAAATCCATAGGTACCATTGGTAATAACATCCGGTTAACCGTTTTACATGAAGCGAGGACGAAAGCGTAAACAGGTTGTTACGTGTGCATGACTTATTCATAATAGGTTAGGCCTAAGCCAGTTTGGATCCTAGGGCGTTACAAGTGATGCGGAGACGGAGGTGAACAATGTATTGGTGCCAAGACCAGAGGTTGAGGCAATTGCGGCCAAAGCCCAAAAATGGACAGTGGCATGGTAGGAGAGAGATGGCAGAGTCAGAGTGGTAGCTTTGTCTTCCGAAAATAGAATATGATAAGTGCCATTTATTTCTGGTGGCTCATACAATGGTAGGCTAACTTGGAAGGCAAATCGAATATATCTTAAACTTCCGGCAGCATATACAATATTTTCCTCCTTTTTTTCCTCTTTTGTGTGCCAATATATTTAATCCAAATCACTATGGTCTGTGTATACGTAGGACCAGCAATGACAACAGAGAGGATAAACGATACTTTCTTAAAATCTTTTCTAAGCATCTAGAAATATTTCACTCTAGAGCTAAAAAACTAAGAAGATCATATTTAATAGCCTAAAATAGTAAGGTCTCACGTATTCAGCATCTAATCGGTCGACCACAACTAGAGGTGCGGTCTAAACGACTACAAATTGCCAGTTTAACCAGCCACAAACTGTTGGTCTGATCGGGCCCAAAAGCGGTCTGACAATTCCCCTGTTCGTAGAACAGAAAATCATCCTAGGCTAAAACCACTTTTGATGCAAACTTCAAAATTCATAAAATATGAACAAACTTATATGATGATATATGATCTACATGAGACATCTCTATCACTCACACATTTTTAGCACACAGTAAGATAAGAAGGGAGAGAAGAGGCAAAAAAAGCCAATAAGAATAAGAGCAAATCAACCAAGACAAAAATACTTCATGAGAAATGAGCAAAGTTGATCTATTACTACTTGAAGATGAAGGTTTCACAGCCACTCCATAAGGATGACAAAAGAGTACACCACAATATTCACTCTTTCCTCTCAAATTCTAACCCTAGAACTCACAAATGAAATAGTTGTGATGGTTGTCTTGCAAGCTTTTATCCCTAATCAATTAAATAGATGGAGCAACCAGTATACATCTAACTCTAATTAATACTATCTACTAGCACAATTGGAAAAAAACTCGTTAACCCCACACAACACAAGTTTTACACACACTTAACTACACGCTTTCAAAGCATATAAGTCTGAACTTACTAAGTCTTTAGCCTTTGATCACTTGATCTTCTCAGTGTCTCATTAACCTAAAACCGCTTTTCCAAATGCCGCTCAAGCGCCGTTGTTTTGATCCAACGTAATTTTTTCTATTTGGCCAACTACTAAACTACCATCACCTTGACTCGATCTTCTCCTTACCTTGCAAGCAATCGTCATACTTACCACATGTAGGTGTATCAATGGCTTACCATGCATCAAAAAGTCTCTCCTACTCCAATTCCCATCAGACAATGCCTCACTTGGACCAACTAAGCCACTTGGTACAACCCGTCGTTCAAACTTTTCATTCAATATTCATTGCTTTCTTATGCCACGTTTAAGCTCAACCATTTCACCTAATATCCTTAACCGTTCTGGACCTCGACTCTTTCATAAGCGTACTTTCGGTCCTCATCATTGATCATAGTTGACTTTAAGTTTTTCTGCACATCCAAAGACAAGAAATCATTTTTGAGCACTAGTTCTTCACAACTTGACATTTGTTAACTTAAACATGCTTCATACAATATGAATGCACTGACCTACGGCAATTTAACTCAAACCAAGATCAAATTCCTAAAATTCAGAACTCTCAGCCAAAATTTAGACTAGACGGTCTATCCGCTATGTACGGCCTTGGTCTGACCACTATGTACGGACAGTCAGACCGCTCAACATGGTCGGTCTGGCCGTCTGAGGCTGTAACCAATAAACTAAAAATCTAAATATCCAAATCTTTCAGAGATTTGAATTTCAACTCAACATACATTGACAATAGTTCATCATAAATATTCCTAGACCTTCTCACATGGTCCCTTAGTACGCATGGCCGCGTGTAAATTTATTTCAATTCTATACATTATGTGATACACATACATGCATGTATCATTTTTGCCAAAAGGTAAGGCTCAACAACAAAACTGGGTTGCTTCAACGATGAAGCTTCCTTCCAAAAAAACAAAAAAAAATGAAGCAAGTGTCCAGGACAGGGATACAAAACCCGGAACCAGGGGTATTCCTAGCTGGTGGCCGGTTATCGAAAATCTCAAGAAAAAAGAAAATTTTCGTGATTCAAATTTTGAATTTATCGGTTTGAAACCGGTAACCATTTCGGTAAGCGGTCAAAACTGAAAAAAAAAAATGGTTAAAAAACCGGCAAAACCACTAGAAAAACCAGAAAAAGATAGAGAAAACATAGGAGAATAATAATTGATGCGTATTTAGTTTATACAATAGGTAATCTAGCACAACAAATATCTAAATCAATCTAATAAGTGCATTATGCACTCATAAATTTAAATTTACGTTTGAAAATTTTCAGCCGGTTTTTTTCTTCCTGTACCCATCAGTATTTCCGGTTACCAGTGGTTACTGGTAACCTCTTGTTTTTCCATCCTGGTCCAGGAGAGGACAGCACATTCTCCTGTAAATTCAAACGGGCAAGTTAGCATGCATGACTATTCTTTGCTTGGTCTAGCTTCATTGCGGTTATGGTAGATGTCAGATGGCATTACAGCTTCTAATGGAAAATACATCAGACGCAGAGGGTATGTATTTCAGTTGCCATCTATTGAATAGTATCTTATGTATGTCGTGTGCTACAGTTGTAGATGAGTATACGCTGTCCTATTTAGACACGCGAGTTAATGCGAGTAAAACGAGGCCATATCTTTCCCTGGCACTCACGGTGCACATTTGCCGCAGCCAACTGTTCCCCCCGCAGAATTGGAAGGCTACTTGTTGTAGTATTACCAAATTCTTTAGATGCTATATAATAATCTACCATAGGATTCCAATTTTGCAGAAGATAAATGTTCACAAATAGGCACAAGACTAAAATCTGATGCTAATGGCAAGTTGCTAACATACAACCAAAGCCCTTACAAACAAACTTAAACTAGCTTCCAATATTCTCCCTCATAAGCTCAAGAATTTTAGATTACTTGTATTTCTGAGGTACACTGTGTGCACTTCTCCTTTCTTTTCCTTGTTTCGTTTTGGTCTCCTCAGAAGTCAAGTCCTCAATTGTTTCTGTTTTAGTGCATTGCTCCTATCTATAACCTGTCAAACTAGAATAGCAAGCCTTAAAAGGCCAACAAGGCCATGGCATTACGGTGCCTCTAGTGTCCATTTTAATAGTATTTTAGGATTCACAATTGCACATATAGAAATACATGAGAGATACCAGCTGGAAAAATAAGATCGTCCTTCCCCTTGCATTGCATCACGGCACATAAGTTCTATTGTGACGCATTGCCACTGTAGCCTTTCTCTTCTTTTTTGTTCGATTGGGAAGGAAGGAGGTGCAGAGATGTCTGGAAAAGGGAAGAGGCGCAGTGCCAGATTGCTGAAGCTTGAAGAGCAGAAGAACGACGACGGCACTACCGTTTGTCTCCTAGATCCTTGGCAGATAATTCGGAACATCATTTCTGGTGCGCGAGGGAAGAGAAAAAGGAATGAAGAAATCCAGGTAAATATGCAACCATTGGGTGCTCTGAATTCTCTGTGTTTATACCTCCCGGTCCCCATGTCTTCTATATGTTTTTCGAAAGTTGCAGGGAGAAGCTGCATGTAGCCAAGCAGTAGATGCAACCAACACCAGTACGAAATTTTGCTTCCTTTTCCTGTCTCGGTGTTGTGCTGCTCCTGACTGCACATGTGAATTTACATCGCTTCGTTTCAGATAACTTATCAGTCAAAAGCTCGACAGGACAAATCATCGAGTACATTATTGATACACTGGAGATGTAAGCTTGCGGGGGCTCTCTTGTTTTGACTTGTACATCAAGCAGACATCGATTTTACGTGTATTTTCTTCTGTTGTTGCAGGAGAGATACACATGAGTTGTTTGCAATGCCAGATGACATCCAAGTAAGCCATGAAGGAATACGTCTGAAACTTTAGTTTCATGTCAAAGATTGAAACATGCACATATTTCTTGGTTCATGTGAAAGACTGAAACACATATTGATAATTTGATATGTCGCTGCAGGTAAGTGATTATGCAGAACGGGTAAACAGTCCCGGTGACTTTGCAACATTAAGACAGAAGAACAGGGATGGAATGTACAACACACTAGAGCAATTCGAGGTCCATCTCGTTGCGCATTTGCGTCTCTCTCTGTCGTCTCTGAGCAAGGAACACATCCTGTGGTCCCAGCCTCATCTCCTACATACCTGACAATTGGCTCTTGGTTTCATGATCTTCGTATGCAATTGCAGAATGATGTTTACATGGTGTTCCAGAAAGCAATGTCCATAAACAACCAGGACACCATACCTTACAGAGAGGTTGGTCGTTTATTCAGTAATCATATCATGCTCCTACATTACACATTGCATGAAGCCACGAAAAATGTTTCCCTTTCTTGCAGGCAATGTCACTGCTAGATCAAGCCAAGCAGGTGTTCCTGTCCCTGAAGACCAACCAGATGTACTCGGAGTCGGACCTCGTGGCGTGGCGTCAGAAGTATTTGGACCGGCCGAAAAGGACAGCCGGAAAAGAAGAGGGCAACAATGGAGGCTCACACGATTCTGCTACACCTACACCACAGCGGCCCAACGTGCCGGCGAAGAAGAAGGGCACACCCGAGAAGAAGCAAGAGAACGCCAAAGCCGCCAACGTTTCTGCAGACAACAGCAGGGCATGGCAGAGAGGAGCAAAAGAGAGCAAGAGCACGCCGGTAAAGAGAGCAAGGAAAGGTAAGCAAGTGCTGCTTCATGCAACCTACTGTGATTGAGAACTGAGAGGCGATTTGGGTTGTGGTTTTGTTGATGTGATGACATTGGAGTTGCAGCGGCGACGGCGGTGGCGGGGACGGTGGAGTTTGGTGGCGCCGGCGTGGAGCAGAGGAGGCTCACTTACACTGACGAAGCTGATCAGGGCGGGCGGACGATGACGATGCCCGTCTCCCAAGACCCGCACGCCACCCTTCTTTATGTAAGCCCCACCAGTGTTCCAAAAGAGTGTTTCTTCCCTGAATAGTTCCAGTCAACTCCATATTATTACCTTGGTAAGATAGGCAGACGACACTAGGCACCTATTACTATATATACAGTGTGTCTGCCTAGCCTATTGCAGAAAGATATTCGGTTGGTTTTGGAAAGGGGCGACTAGCACTCGGATATTCGATTGGTGGTGACCTAGAGCTCAAACGCTGTTGCCATGGCCTCAGGCGATGCCTGCTCCATGGGCTCTCGTCGCAGCCATAAGAGGGGTGTGGACTGTAGAGCTATGGAAGTGATTGGAGAGGGGATCCAAATGCACCAAATAGATTTGTTGTTGCAACATTCAAAACAAATAGATACAACATCTATAATTACCTCTTCCAACATCTCCAATGAACCGGTTGCAACATTTCACATCCTTCTATTAGAAATAAAATATTGCTACAAATAAAATGACTTTTTGCAACAATGAGGAAAGTGTGTTGCAATAGATTTAAGAAACGTTTACAACAAAAGCATACACAAAGGAGGGAGGCATGCATAGTGAAGAGTGACATGTTTCACAGTTCTGAAAATGCAGACGTAACAATTAAAAGGAACATTTGCAACAAATTGGAATAGCTCATGCAAAGAGTTCATAAATCATCGTTGCAACATTGTGATAAAAAAGTTACAATAACTCCAATGACATGTTGCAACATCCAGAGCAAATCCCATCAATCTCTTACTTCAACTCACTTAGCCTCTCTTACTTCAACTCACTTAGCCTGATAACGGGACAATATCGTGGCCGACTCCACCGGTGAGGAGATTGTCACGGGCCACCTTGGCAATATCACCTCTAGGGGGCGCTCC
Source organism: Melocanna baccifera (assembly GCA_036346265.1). Taxonomy (NCBI): domain Eukaryota; kingdom Viridiplantae; phylum Streptophyta; class Magnoliopsida; order Poales; family Poaceae; genus Melocanna; species Melocanna baccifera. Next base: position 15,394,198 of record CM070693.1, read on the forward strand.
TTGGAAGGGGAGAACTCCACATAAGCTCCGGCCGTGGTAGACAAGCTCCTCGAGCACGAGCGGTGGTGAGCTTGGACTGGTGGCCAACGGCATAGCTTGGGAAGCCGAGCAGGAGGAGGAGGAGCAGGGCAAAAAGTTGGAGCTCAACAGGCGTAAAGTTGGCTCGTCTGAGCTCATTGCTCCGTTGTGTGTAAGAGAGAGGGGGGGAGGAGGAACCGAGGAAGACACTTGCAGAGGAGCCAAAAATGTGTGGTTGAGGCTTGAGGCAATGTGAATAATGTCTGGTGGAAAGATGAGCCATGTGCGAGGGAACCATCCGGGCGAAACACCTCGCGTCGAGCACCCAGGCCATATCATTGCAGTTTTGGAAACTGTACTGGCGCCATGTGGTACTTATCTAGCATATTGAAGTGGGAAATTGGTTTAGGTTTGCAAGACATAGCCATGGAGTGCGTGCGTCTATTCCGCGGGAATCTATGAGACGCACAGCTCACAGACACCCCCTTCCCCTGATTCCTCCTGACCCAATTGATTCAAAGACTTTTAATGATTCAAGAAACCTTCAAATAATTCGAAATACTTTCATCGATGACGATCCTGGGCTGCTCCTGCCAGGGCCGGCGAGTTCGAGCTTCTCCTAGCAACGGCGGAGGCGGTGCTAGCATGTGGGAGCGAAGGTTTGGGGGTTTGGAAGGGGAAGAAGAAAGGAATGTGATTCGAAGACAATGGCTTCCCTGGCAGTGCCAAAGGGCAGAGGCAGACGGGAGGAGGAGGAGGCAGGCGAGCGGACAAACCAACGAAGAAATGGGATGCTCGAGAAATGGGACAAACCAATCACAACTGTTTGTTGCAACTTTGCCCCGCTTATTTCAGCTTCTAGCTTCAGCTTTTTTTTCACTATTCAGTAATTCGTCTCTTTCTAAATATTTTTAGATTTTTTGAGTTTTTTTTAAATTTTTCTTTTTTTTCCGCATTCCTTTGCATTATCCGTGATGGGCTAATATATTTTTTCTATTTTTACATTTTTTAAATTTAATTATGCCCAAAAAGCCAAATCAGCTACAGTAAAAAAACCAGCTACAGTGAAATTTCAACCAAAAGCCATCGCTAAAACGATCACCCCTTTGAAAAGTACCATATATATTCAAGAACCACCCAATCCTACAAGTTTGCGTTTATTTAGAAGAATGGAACTATTTGATAAAACTGTTTTCCACTTGGTTAGTTAAATGGAATGATCTCATTCTGATACCTACTTATTATACGGATGGACTAAACTACTCCCACTGTCCCACAGCCACAAAAAAAATGATGTCGTAAAATTCATCAGTTAGACCATTATTATTTTGACCAACGATATTGTGGAGGGTGAGTTGTAAAATAGCTTGAAGCCTGGTAGGGCTGGAGACCGATGGTTTATTTTCTACGTTGGGCCCCTAATTCGGCCATGAAAGCACTTAATTTGTATTCACTTACAAATTGAAACTAAATCCCAAAAAAATTCAAAGCAACCCCCCTTCTTCCAAACATCCCTTAAGGTTAAATTTTTCCTACAAATAGTGACCCCAATCCTATGTGAAGGGCATAACATTTTGATCCAACTTCCATAATTAATACACATTCCCATTTTACTAGTTCGTTCACTTCCTCTCCACCTCAAGGTCCTCTCCTCACGGAGAATGCATGTTGTTACCACATATATCGTTATGAATATTTATATGAATCATATCAAAGAGGATTGGAATTTGCTTTGTGGTGTGGTGGTAAGACGAGTGTCTACAATTCCCACGGTTCGATCCCACCTCCTAACTTCAATAAAATAGTGCCTATTTTCTCCCGTGCATCTTATTTTGCGTACAAAAGTAACATGAGTTTTCAAAAAAAATACTTTTGTAAAACCGTTTTAGTACTCTCTCTGATCATAAAAATAATCTATTTTAGTCATCATCACGATCTTAACAACATATTTTGAACCCTGCGTGGCTAAGGAATTGAAACCAGAACTTTTTATTTGTAGACTCCACACGCCATCATCTGAAACTCATCCAAGCCCCTAAGAAAAATATACCCGTTTTAGCGGCACATGGTATTCGTATCCGTTGAATCAAATTAATATACATGAGCATTTTTTTTCTTTTTTATCATTAGATCAGAGATCCAACAGCCTTGTACTTTAGAAGAGGAATTTTTTAGAGGCGGAGGAATTCGTGATCCTTAAATCTCTAATCTAATAATTAAAAATCTAAATGATAATTTAGAAAAAAACATCCGAATAATATTTATCAATTCCTCTCCAAATATTTGCTGATGTTTCTGCAAACGAACCCTTTTCTGATATGTGACTTTCCAAACATCTGAGAACTGACGTAAACTTTGGTAAAATTGTTCAGCAGCCACAGCCGCAGGGGCACACGTACCAGGAAAGCCTGCGGCGCTTCGTGCGGCACGCGGGGATGAAGGCGCGCGTGGCCGCCGAGTTCAAGATCCTCGAGTGCGACGCGCGGGCCAGGCAGAACCCCGTGCCGGCCCACTGGAATGACCTCGCTCCCAGCGCCGGCGCGGGCACGTCCAGCTTCCTCCCGCACAGCAGCTACTACCCGCCGCCGCCGTCTCCTCCGAGCGCCACCGCGACCCCGGCGTTCCAAGCACCACCACCATCGGGTGGCCGTGCCGTCGGCGAGCAGGCGCCACCGTGGCGCAAGCTGGAGACGGACGAGCTGCTCAAGCTCTTTGTGCTCATGGGTAAGCCCGTGTTCTTGGAAGCCAAGCAGATGTTCGGCTACACGCGCGGCAAGGAGAGCTCGAGGGAGGGGCATGCGACCAGAGCTGACGACGACGCGATGGTTGGCGCCGCGGCGGCTGCGCCCGGGGAGAAGAGCTGCGCGAGCGAGCCGGCGTTCGGGCCGTTCGCACCGCCCAAGTTGGTCCCCGGCCGGCTGGGCTTCGGCCAGTTTGCCGGCTCTTCAGCCCAGCCGTTTAAACTGAAGCCTTCGACGTCGAAAGCTTCGGGGAAGAAGAAAGCGCTTGAATGAAGAAGCTTGGAGTTGCAGCTCCATCAGTGCATCCGTCGATTAGATTTTTGAGTTCTTGATACTTGACTGAATTCTGTGGGGAAGAATTTTTTTTGTTCTTGACTACATCACTGTGGGGAATAATTGCAGAATATTTGGGTGATTGTGAGCCGGAGGGTAAATCCTGAATTTCAGTCTAAGAGGAGGGTATATGATGAATAATTCCCATGCATTACGGTTTGCAACAAGACCAACATTAACACGCCACACCTGCTGATGTCCTCTTGGACAGACAGGACAGTAACAGAGGACACTGTAGATTCTTATTACACGGAGCTTTAACTTACAAGAGTCTTCTCCTTCCCGACACCACACCTCTTAAAGCACGCATTGCGCGGCTGTAATTCCCGCCTGCACGGGTAAGCTTTCTGTGTTGGCTCACTTCGAGAGGCTGGACCAACAGACGGCGAGCGGTCGCAACTGTATCAACCTTCCTAGTCGTCCTTGATCTTCCTGACTTCTCTCAGTGCTTCAACTGGCGACTTGCCGCCAAATTTTGCCTGCAAGATCAATGGCTCACTCTAACACAAGCATCACTCACAAAGAAACTCGCTTCAAATTTAAGAATGTCGTCTCCTGCCGCTAGTTCAAATTTGCAACGCGACTAGTTTTTATTTTCTAAGCACTCGTCAATCCTCACTGTTATGATGTCAATCTTTTCTGTATATAGAAAGTTCCAACACTGGCACTACAAAAAAAAAAGTCTAGTATCATGGTTAACGGAGGTAAAAAGTAAGCAGATTATAAAGACCTGTATTTCTGGCAGATCAACACGCATGAAGGTATTTATCTCAAACTCCTCTCCTATAGTTGAGGGAACTGTTGGTTGATTGGCTTCACGCTGCTTTTTAGCCCATTCCAGTTTCTGCTTCATCTTTTCATTCTTGGGTTCGACTGTCAGCATGAACTGCAGGCTTTTTACGGTGTACTGCAGGTCAAGATGGGACAAATAAGAATAGTGCATCGCATTGCTGTTGACAAGACAAATAGCATACTGCACGAAGAATACTTTGTAAAAGGAACCATATAGGCTCTCCCCCTTCCCTCCGACGCACCCACCTAGGGCTCGTCGGCCTCCTCTGGCGCCACCCCACTCCGCCGGACTCGTATTCCACCCCTCAACCCGCACCTCCACCTTAGCCAACCCTCCAAGATGGCTACTCCGCCCAATGCTGGTCGCAGCAAGGACCAGCAGTGGCAAGATCAAAGTCCCACCACCTCCTTTCATAGTCTGGGATCCGGGGTGAAGTTGGGAGTAGCATCTTAATTACCCAGAGATGACGATTGCTAGGACCTCGGCGTCAGCACCACCAAAACCTAAGCCTTGGAACACACAACATCACTCACTCTTCTAACTCTAACCTTAGAACATAATATTAGAATGAGAGATAGTCGGATGGTTAACTTACAAGTCCATATCTAATTCTAATGGATACTATCCACTAATATATTTGGGAAAATCCGTTAACTCCATGCAAGATAGATTTTATTCACACACTTAATTCATACATATTTTTCAAAACACATGAGTCTGAATCTGCTAAGTTCTTAGCTTTTGATCCACTTAATCTTCTTAACAACTCCTTGATTTAAACTTCTTTCCCAAGTGCCGTGGTTTTGATTTAACGCATTTTTTGGTATTTGGTTAATTAAAAAATGCCCTCACCTTGACTCGGTCCTCATCTTCCATTGCAAGCAATCACAATGCTCATCATATGTAGGTGCACCAATAACGTGTCATACATCCGTAAGTCTCTCCCATTTTGATTCCACTGAACCACGTCTCACTCAGACTGACTAAGCCACTTGGTATAACCCACACTCAAATATGGCCTTCAATATTTTTTATCTTTCTCACACCATGCTTGAGCTAAACCATCTCACCCAGTATCTTTGACCATTCTAGATCTCAGCTCCTTCATGAACCTAGCCCAAATCCTCGCCATTGATTATAGTTGATTTCAAAGCTTCCTGCATATTCAAATATAAAGAAATCATTTTTAGATACAAATTCTTCATAACTTGATTCACGTTAGTCAAAACATGCATCATACAACATTAATGCATTGACCTAACAAAATTCAAATCATCCAAATACTAATTTTCCAAAATCACAAAATCAATTTTTCAGGACCAGTTTGATCGCCAACCAAAGGCCAATTAGACTGGTCACAATAGTGTAAACACACCTCTAGCAAATTGCAACTAGCCACTAAACTCTAGTCATACCTACTTGCAGTCTGACCGTCACAATCATAGCGCCCGACGTGGTTTGACCAGCAACAAGCCAGCGGATAGACTGGTTTATCCGATAACAAACTTGACCAAAGTGCAAACTTAGTAAAATTCAAATTTCACTCCACAAACTTAGTAATGGTTCATCACAACATTATTCTGGTCCTTCTCATATGGTCCTTCAATGATTTTGAACAAGCTATGATAGATGTATTTGGACAGGACCATAATGGCAGAGTACGGGGAATGGGTTCAACAATTACTCCAACAAATTACTATGGTGGAAGATTTTTGAATTTGTCATCAAGCAATGAACCAGGAGTTATCTGTAGTAGCATAAAGGTTTCATGAACTTTGTATTGTCATTTCTAGCTGAGAAATATCCTAAGGAAGATTTGGTGTCTTGGCTACCACCATTCCTTAGAACATAAGAGGTATATATGAACACAAGGATGCTCTTTTCCATTACTGTAGAACTTATAAATGTCTAGTTACTTACATATCAAACAATAAGGTTGCAAACTAACATATTGGATGGGTTTTTTTAGGCTGTGACTTTAACTTTTGGTTTATGATTTTTGAATTATGACTATTTGTGAGAGACAATACGCTGAGGTAAATAGTCGTATACGATTTTGACTGGTGTAGCTGAATTTGATACAGTGTCTACTATAATATTTTTGTAGACTCCGCCTTCAAAAAATGCACTGTTTAAAAACTAGATACTGTAGCAATCTAAGCTAAAACATAGGCATAAGCCTATCCGAACTGAGTCATTATCTTGTATTTCTAGGTTGGTGAGAACCAAGCAAGTCGGTCACTACATAACAATTCACTCTCAACTGCTACAGAGTTATCTGAACCTTCGTGTGAAGAATAGACAAGTTATACACTGACGGTTGCACCATGCTAGCGTATACAGTGACGGTGCCCGTCACGCCCTATTGCCATCCCAATGGGTGGGTTTGTGCGGTGTCTCTAGGGCCCCGCTCAGAAGAGCTTCTGGGCGTTGGGCGGGGGCGATTAAAACACTGTAGTAGGTACTGTAGCTACAGTACCTGCTACAGTAAAATTATTTTTTTGTTTTTTGGTTTTTTTAATTTACTTACACTTTTTTTTTGTTTTTTGTTTACTTACACTTTTTTTGTTTTTTGTTTTCGGTTTTTTTTTAAATTTTTTACATTTAATTATACTTAATAAATCAACTCAACTACAGTGTTTTTTCAGCCAGTACAGTGTTTTTTCAGCAAAAATCAAAAGTCATCGCTATTACGGCGACCCCCTAGGTCGCCGTGTCGTGCGTGGGCTGGGGTTTGACTGCTGCTGAATTCTTCGTGGGCAAGCGAAAAACTGCGGCAACCCACGATCGCCGTGGGTGACGCCTACGGGTCTGAAGTCTGAACCGGCCGTCGCGCTCATGCCTGTCAATTCGGTGCGATCTGCTTACGGTGTTGGACGTGGGGATTCTGCCGCGCCGGAGATGCCTCCGCGGCGTGCGGCAAGCACCCGCCGCTGAAATTGCTTGGGGTCGCGTCGGATAAAAACCTGCGGTGCGCTAGAGGAGATAAATCGCGTCTAGTGCTTATGTTTCTGGCATGTTGGTCTGAATACCGTGCGAGCATGTAAAATGCAGAACATATCACCTATCGCTGCATTTTTAAGTAATTAATCTTTCCGTCCCACAATATAAATCCGTTTAGTATATGTGCGATCAAGGTCTTTAAAATATTGATCATTAATATATGTTGAAATTTATAGATTAACTATATAAAAATAATTTCATCATATGTGTCTTGCTAAATACTTTTATAATATATATATATATATATATAATTTTATTATTGTTGCTAATATATCATAATACAATATCACAGTCAAAATATTACGTCGGAGGCTATAAAAAGACAAAATGAACTTATGTGGTGGAACGGAGGAAGTAGTACTGTTTTGCGTAGAGTCCGCCCGGTTCATTCCATTATTCTTTTGCAAGAAATAAGAACTACCAAATGCCGCGGAAATAAGAAATTCCATATATTCTTTTTGCGTAGAATCCGTCCGACTCACGGGACGAAGTACATGGGATTTGGTATCTTGAACACACGGTCGCCGACGTAATCGCCCTGCAGATCGCTCCACTGGTCGCCGACGTTGCCGCGGATCCTGTAGCCCTGGTCCACGAGCTGCTTCCTCATCGCCGACTTGAAGAGCGACGAGCTCTGCCCTCGGTAATCCGGAGTCCTGCGACACATGATGGCCGGCACGGCAGGGCGCATTACATGTCAGAAATCTTGCTGCTGAATTACTAGTGCAACTTAGTATTACAGCAGGTGCTGTTGAGGATACGGGAATGGAGGTGGTGACTAGCTGCTGATAAGTGGTACAAAGAAGGAACATTGTCCAAGCTTTTCCTATCGCAGCCTTACCTGAACTTTCAGTTCAACTGCCCGTATCATTCATGCATTGGTTTGGCAGTTTCGCTGAACATTTTATACAAATGCAGCTGCCGTTGTCATACCAGGCTCTGCTGGATGATCTCTTGCCATAATGCAGGGGAGGAAATACGTTTATGCGCGACGATAAACAGGTGTTAAAATTCACACTCGAACAAAACAAAAGCTGTTCGTACCTCATCATCAGCCTCTCATACCCTGAGAACCCCTCTGACTCCAAATTCTGGGACGTGCACGAGCCCAGAGTCTCCTCGTCCCTCCCAGAAAGAAGGAAAACCTTGAACCCCCTGTCCTGCAGCGTCGCAAACAAATCGAGAACCGCAGGAATCCCCGGGCATGAGCCTCTGTTAGCCCACGTCTTAAACGCCGAGGGGTCATAGGCCCTGAAAAAAGAGACACCCGTAGCATCTCCGGATAAGTAAATCTGTCTCTTGGAAGATGTAGAACAAAAGGTTCTCCGAGGTGCGGGGAACGAGACGGATGGGAAGCTCCCATACCCGAACTGCTTTGCTTCGTAGTAGAGCAGGTTGGAGAGGCAGGTGTCGTCGATGTCGAGGATCCAGGCGTCGAGGCCGTCGGCGTCGGCCGCGATCTGGTCGACGTAGGCGGATATCTGGTCCATGACGTTGTTCAGGTCCCGGCCGTACTGGCCCCGCGTCATGTAGCCCCTGACGTACCCGACGCACGGCGCCGGCACCGTGCGCCAGCCCCTGGCGTTGTTCGCCTCCACCATGACGCGCCAGCTGAGGCAGCTGGCGTCGTCGGACGCCGAGCTCGGCCAGAAGCACGGCTTCGCGCCGACGACGGCGTCGAGGGAGAAGAAATGCGGCAGCAGGACAAGCGTGAGCTGGAGCCACAGGGCAAGCGCCCGGGAAGCCATTGGAGCAATGCCGCTCGGGAGCCAAGACAGAGACTGGTGTCCGAGTAGCAGCCGCCGGCGCATGGATTTTGTAGGGAGGGAAAGCCGGCCGGGAAGGTTCATACTTCCACAACGTCATCGTCCAATGGAAAAGCATGATTACGCCATGGAATTAGCAGGAGGACGCACGTTCTCCGAATGCGACCTGCTCTGGGGTCAGGTCCAGTGAGTGAGTCCACATCAGGATGATGCCCCATTTGCACCGCCAGCGCTCCAGGTGCGCGCCACGTGGACCCAACTCCGCCGCCACTGCTAACGTGACGCTACGCCGGCTACGGTCGTGTGGCGGCGATCTAAACTACTGGCTGGCTGCCTCCTCTTTTGCTGGGGCGCGATGATGCTGCCAATCCACAAGCGCTGACAAAGCAGACGTCCGGAAGGAGATCGCACGGGAGAATATTGACCACCCAAAAGGAAATATTTAGGGTCCGCTCATTTTAGTTTAAAAGCAGCTTCTATTTTTGATTTTTATTTTTTTATAATTTCATTCTTTTCTAGTTTTTTTAGATTTTTTTTCTCGTATTCCTTTGTATTGTCCGTGATGGGTTAACATATTTTTTCTATTTTTTTTAAAAAAAATTAAATTTAATTATACCAAATAAGCCAACTCAGCTACAGTAAAAAATAAATCAGCTACAGTAAAAAAATATAAATCATCGCTATTCTGAACATCCCCTAGTAACGGCACGCAAAAATATAGGGCTTTCTGCCCAGAAATGATATTTGAACATATGTTCGGCTGCACCTACTATCTTAACCATCAATTTGATCTCAAGATTTGTGCACTAAATAAACCCAGATGATACACATAGCACTTTTGCTCTAAAGGGCTTTAGCCCTCGCTCGTTTCAGCTTTTTTTAGCTTCAGCTTCAACTTTTTTTCACTATTCAGTAATTCGTCCTTTTCTGAATTTTTTTAGATTTTTTTGGGTTTTTTTTGCATTTTTCTTTTTTCATGTGTTCATTTGCATTGTCTGTGATGGGCTAACATATTTTTTCTATTTTTACATTTTTTTAATTTAATTATGCCCAAAAAGCCAAATCAGCTACAGTAAAAAAGTCAGCTACAGTGATATTTCAGCCAAAAACTATCGCTAAAACGAACGCCCCTGGATGCTTCTTGACTTAGTGATTTTTTATTACTATAGTTGTTGTTAGTTTTTCTATGTAATTAAATTTAAAAAAAACTAAATAAAATTATATTTTTACAAACAATGCAAATGAATAAAAAACCTAAAAAACCTAAAAAAAATACAAAATTAAGAAGCCAGAACACGGAAGTTGAAGTCATGTCATCCAAATAATTGTCCCATCAATTTGAATGAAGCATCTTCCCTCTCCCTCCCAGTTTGAAATTTGAATTCGTGTGCCATGCATTCTGTACTTTACTAGATACACATAGGAGTATTATACAGCAAAATACCTGTACTCATGGGAGTATTTTGCAACAGCACACAATACACATACAATACAAGATAGTATTTTAGTTTTACTACAGTCCATAGTACATAAGCAGTACACGTGTGGATTATTTTTGTATAGTGCATACAAGGATGAGAATGACGACCTAACCGTACAATACAAATACAAGTACTCCAATACATACATGCATCCTGTGTGTACTGTACATGCAGGTGCACAGTGCACCGGAGAAGACTGGAAGAAAAGGGGACGACGGAGGTGCATGGCGGGGTAGATGAAGACAACGGAGCACGCCGGTATGTACTGTACAGCAATACATGTACAGTACACCGGTGCAACACCAACGAGGTGGTGGTGTACATCGGAGACGACAGCTGGTGTACATTGGCGAGGATGATGAGGAGAGATGTACATTGACGAGGTGGACCCGGCAGGAGGTGATGAAGACGCACGATACGGCGGGATCGAGAACTCTGGATTCGGAGCAGCAAGCTTAGGATGTCGGATCTGGCGACGGCGACCTTGGAGACGCTAGATCCGGTGGTGGTGGGGTCGGTGGCTACCTCATGACGGCAAATCCGGCGGCGGCGATGTCGGTGACGATGATTCTGCCTCCTCATTGATGGTTCATGACGGTGCTGCTTCTCCACAGCGGCACCACCTCCTCATTGCCGCCTGCTCCACTATTCGGCCACTACACCATCAACATGAGAGAGGAGGGATAATGATCTGGAGTTTTGGACTGTAGGGGGCAAGAGACGGAAGGGTTAAGAGATGGGATGGTGGGCCCACATGCACTATTGAGGTGACTCATGCCCTATCAAGGTATTCTAAAAATAGAAAAACAAAATTGATAGAATAAGTTGTGCGGATCTCGAAGCAACACCAACAGTAGAGATAGTGGTTTTAGCTAAACCTATGCTCATATATTTCTTAGAGAAAAATTACAATCGATATACCATTTCTTCCTTCACCGACGGCATAGCACAACCCCCCTTCCTCCTTCCCGCTGCCTTCAGCTCCGGATCAGGCGAAGTGTCACTGCGATGACGGGTTCACCACACCCCCCTCCGGATGTCGAGAGAGTCTAGGGAGGCGGTGGTGGAGGGCATCGGGTGTCGACGAAGGGCATTGGATGGGGGGGTACAGGCGAGATGACAACGCTGTGAATATTATGTTCGGCGAGGTGGTGGCGGTGAGGGAGGAGGAGACGGCGACACGGCACAGTAAGGCGATGAAATCGCCGCCAGTCGCCTGTTGTGGAGGAGGGACGGGGGGCGGAGGAGGGGTGTGAAACTGCTCACGCCGAAGAAAAGAGGGGGAGGGGGAGCAGTATGGGGACACAACCGGGGAGTGATGATGAGAGGAAGGGGATAGGGAGCAGCAAGGCAGCTATCCTAGTTGGATTGGGTTCTAACGGGATAGCACTGGGTAGTAGCCTTCTATTTCTTATTACTTTCTATCAGTATTTACCTTTCCAACAATGTACCCAAAACACCCACACAAACAACACATAGTCCAGTGGTGGATCTTTTTTAGAGAGTACACCAAGGATAAACACCACACATACACCTCACTCATGCCGCACATGTGTGCGTCCACTACACATGTTAGAAATTTTACGGAGGCTTCATGGTCTCATGAAGCCCAAGCACATTCTTTACTACTTAACGCACACACGTGTGTACTCCCATACGACTTCTTCATAGGCCATCGTTCCGTGGTGGTTGGTGAGATTTCTTCTACGCCCTCCTTTGGCTCAAAGTCGCCCACTCTGATCATCTATACAAGTCAGGATATTAGAACATAGCAATCAGAAGATAGTTCTGGGCTATATGTATTACAAATTGCCTTGAGCCTCTCGATAATGTCCTATAAAGAGGTAACTGTCAGGATCAAAGGAATTCCTTTCTGCTCAGGTTCCCCTTCGCAGATTACCATCACCCTCTCTCTTATCTCAAAAGGGAATAAGGCTACAAAATCAAAAGGGAAAACTACAAGACAAAAAAGACACTATTAAAAAAGATTTCTAGCCAATCGGAATTCGTGAATGTTGTCGAGATCCGAATATGCAAATTCGGACTCTCTGTGTAAACTGCGCTAGTCTAGGATCACGCTAGTGCACACAGTCAAACATAGATGTAATCACAACCATACACACACTAAAATAAAGAAAAACCTTAAATAAAAATAAATCTCAAAGGTACGACTTTATAACCAAGCTTACAATATCTTTAGCAGGAAGGGCTTCAAATCTAGCAGCGAAAAATCCAAAATAAAGCGTAGTAGTCATTCGACATGCCCACAGGCTATCGAGTGGAGAACGAAGTCCTAATCCGTGAAGTCGCTGAAGTACTCTCCGTCTAGTACCTCGTGTTGGTAATACTCCTCCTCCTCAACTAAGCAACATGGGTATAAAGTCGTGAGTACATTAGTACTCAGCAAGTCATTTGTAACAAATGAATGCAATATAGTATGTAAGGCTTACCAATGGAGGCTGAAAGGTTAATTTGCATAAATGACATTTCTAGGTAAATATGTTAAATAGATTGAAAGCAAACTTTAACGGAAAACAATAATAATAGATAATCAATGAAATTGAAGTAAACCACTTGTGAACCTCCCATCCACAAACTAAGCCAATAGTGAATACATGTTCATTAACCAACCATAAACCACAAGTTTAAATAAAATCACTACCCCTCGTGTGAAATCACCGAGCATTATCTATGACCGAGGACGCGGCTATTCGAATAGTTTTATACTCTGCACAGGTTGCACAACTGTACCCACACGGTGTGATTAGCCTCGGCCTAAAGAAATCACAACAAGACATTTACAAAGTTCAATTCCAACTCAATCCCGCCCGCTAGGGTTTCGCATCACACCCCCTTACGCCATATAGAAATCAGCAACTATGTTCATCACAATGGCAAGATCGTAATTGAAATATCTCAAATTAATCAGCCAGGTCTATCCCATACTAGACATGTGGTTTGCACGATAAAACTCAGATCAATGACGCACAAAGTTAAATCTTTAAATCTACCCGAGCGAGAATACCACAACCCATGAAGTGAACATGCATTTTCCCCTTTATTGCACGATCACTCGCCCGAGTGCAAAACCAAGTTTGTATAACTCCACCAATGACACACCAATGCCATGGCACAAGTTTTAATAATTGTAGCACCAACCACGGTTCTATATTTCATTAGATCAAATTAAATATTCACACGAGATGATACACCATTTCATAAAATAAGTAAGGCTAAGCATTCTAATCGCACAACCCATATGACATATAGCACAACATCACTAGTAAATTTTTCAACCTATGGTGACAATGGCATCATGGCATTCAAATTATCAAAGCGGAGTAATTCAATATGGAACGTTAACTACCATATACAAAGTATGTAATTAAATAACGATTCAATGTAATTTAAAATAAAATAATTAAATAATATATTGCAAACTGAGTTCAACATGATCAAAGGACATGACTTGCCTTGGTTATGCTCAGCGAGGTACTTGGGGTCTTCTGGCGTCGCTCCTGCTCCTCCGGAATCGGAATCTAACTAGAGAGAAAACGACTAAAACAATAAAATCACATAAAATGACAGGCAAATAAACTCCAAAAACCTTGAAACTAGATCCAAAAGCTAGAACTCGATTTTAGATGAATTTAGAAAAAAGAACGTGGCCAATCGGAACTAGGAAGGAGAAGAACGGGCTCTTCAAAAATTAAATCTAAAGAAAATCCTGAAAAATCAAAAATTGCACTGTGCTGTGGACTCAGCGCACGGAAAAGCAAGTCCACGGTGGACTCGATCCACGAAATAGTGCACGCAGGCGGCGGTGCTGACACGACGGGTTAGGGCTGACATGGCACGCCAGGGTGCTGACACGCGGCACTGCTGACGTGGCCACTGACGTGATAGCTGACATGGCACGAGGGCTCGGTTTTGACTGCGTGGCAGCTGACATGACACATGGCATGATATGTGGCCTAGGGCTGACATGGCTAGGGCTGACATGGCGGGGCTCGGGCGTGGCGGCGGTGGCTGGATCCGACGACTCAGGTGGTGACACGTGGTGTGATCCGATCCGTCGATCCAGATCTGGATCGACGGTGACAATCGGGCGGTCGGACCGACCGATGGCCGACGCGTGGCGATTGAGGTAGGCACGCGGCCCGAGAAGCGGTCCTCTACGGCCGGGGCGGGGGTGCAGCGGCGACGAGGTCTGCTGGAGGGCGTCGGCGAGGTCCTTTGCGGCGGCGGGTCAGTTGAGCGGGCGGTGATGGGGTCCGTATCGGCGGTGGGCTTATCGGTGACGGCACGGGTCCGGGCAGCGAAGTCCACGGCGTCGGCGAAGATAGTAGGTGTGACCGGGATGGCGGCGCGTCCAAAGGCCGACGAGGACGACGGCGGCAAGGGCGCTTAGGGAGGCGACAGCACTCGGGTGAGGGAGGCGAGGACAGGCGGCGGCTTTAAGCACGCACCCCGAGGCGAGTTCGGGACGAACATGGGTGCGGGGACCGAATCAAAGACAAAACTGGTAGGGACGACGCGTGGCACGGGGCGGCATCGGACGGTCACGGACGAGCGGGCGCGAGAGGCGAGCGGCGCGCTAGGGCAACGCGGCGGGCTCGCAGCGCGGTCCGCGGGATGGCGCCACGTGGCGCGAGGGTGGCATCGGACGGCGGGGCGACGTAGGAGGTGGGGCTCGGGTGTGGGGCTCGGCTGAGTGGGGCTCGGCCCACTAGGGTTTGGGGGGTTTTCCCGAATTTTCTTTTTAGATAATTCAAAATAAAATACCAGGAGCTCCAGAAAATAGCGAATAAATCCCAAAAATTCACCAAAAATACCAGAAAATTCCTTAAGACTTGAGAAACTCAAATAAAATATTTTTAGCTTATGTTGAAGTTTATTTTAATCAGATTAAATCATTTTAATTTCTGAAAATTCCTTTTAAACTTGATTTAATTCTAGGAAATTCCAAAGATTTATTTTTAAAAACAGGCCTTTAAATTCTTCAGAAAAACAGAATGTTATAAATGTTCACCTTCCGATGAGTCTCTGGTCAAATCTTTTGTGTTCTCATGCCATAGCATGATATTATCGCTTAATTGCAAGGGACTAATTCGATGTGTGGTTAAATCTCTTGCCACATGCCCCAACGTCGATCTCTTATCCTTCAAATATACGATGGTGTCGATTAGTCATTGTATTATTCCCTCCTTCTCTGGAGTAGATCTCCACTCTGAGCTCTCTATAGCAATCCTTCCCGCAAATGGTAAACTGTCTTCCTTGCTCATCGTTATATAGAACCAAAGTTTTTTCCATGACCAAAAAAATTTCAAGTACATCAGAATGCACTCTCTTGCCTTTCCATCAAGAAGGAGTAGAGAGCAATTCCCAGGTAACAATCCCACCTTTCTGGCTCTTCCAATCATCCAATAGTAGTATCTGAAAAGTTTTAGGTTCGTTGGAATTCCCAAATATGCCTCACACAGGTACACGAAGATACTGAGTATCGCAATCAAATTGGGTGCTACATTCACCTGTTTGATCCTGTAGAACTCGAGCACCTTTGATAAGAAGGAATCGAGCACCTCTGATAAGAAGGGGTGCATTGGGATTATGAACCCGCATTCTACAAACACCGAGAATACCGGTATCTCACCATATTCGCCGTTCAAAAAGTTTTCTCCCATAGCCGACTTCCATGGGACCAAAATTGGATCATGGATCAATCCCGCATCCTCCAAGGCCATCAATTTCTTTAATCTTAGTTTGGACCTTGCACATTCAGTGATGGATCTGGACATTTTCATTTCGAATGGCCTGGATCTAGAGCGGATCAAGGGAATTTGGGTAAGAAAGGAACACTAGGGCAGAGAAAAATAGAGGCTCTGTGAGGAATTCCAAAGTTTTTTCCGAAAGCAAGAAAATCAATTGGTACCTTTTTAGCTTTTAAAGGATTTCCTCACAACCAAAGTTAATAGTTACAGAACTGTGCCTAACGGATATAAACTCTTCTGTTCAATCCTAGCTGATTCTTTAACTTCAAGTGAAAAAAACTTTTCTACCTTTATTGACTATCATCAAATAGACATTCAGACTTGCATTCCAATCGAAGGATCCTAAGTCATGAATTCACTTATAGTTTAGGGGCAAACTGAAAAGGATTGAATAATCCATTAAATATGAATTAAATATGTGATTAATCCCCTAAACTATTGTGATCATAGACCACTTAAAGCAATACCGCCCAAGTACCACCGGTCGGAGGATTATTGCTCGAATACCCCTGGTCAGAGGATTATTGTCCGACCAGCCACTACTCGAAGATCCTATGATCCGATAACTGGGCTTAACTCCAAGTAGTTTTCTATGTGGTGAAATAGGGCACATATGACCCTAACTCCAATAAACGCACAATGATTTGACCCTACGCCTTCGACAACAACCGCCGCACGGTTGTTATTATGATCTTCTCCTACTGATAAGTAACTAATCAACAGTTATGTGTCATATTTATATCGTTAACAGTAACTGCCTACTCAATCGGGCATGAGGAATCAGCAAGACGTTTGTTCCAATAGGACAACCGACACCTCTTCAGCTCTATTGAAAGCCTTACGGGAAAAGATGAGCATATAGATCGAGAGACGAAGACACACAAGATCATGTGTTAAGACAACTGAGGCAAGAAATAGTAAATATAGGGCTAGCAACATCCCTTTGTAATTGCTCTGGGAGAGTACGTTGTAATCCTAATATAGTAATAAAAATATTTTCCATTTTCCTTTCCAAATCCTTATGTGAGATTCGGCTTTTCCCAACAATTCATGCGTTGTGGACGCATTTGTGTGGAAGACTTACCAGTGTCATTGGCGTCAGACTTCTAGAAGTGTTGCGCCAGCCAAAGGTGTTGTCGGACCAGCTACAGCCGAAATTTTTCTATTTTAGCCTTTTTTTGAAAAATATTCACATTTAGACCCCTGGCAGTTTTAATTCCATTTTTGGACCCAAAGGTCGGCGCCGTGAGACACGGCGCCGAGATAAAATATCTCAACGCCGTGGTCCATGGCGCCGAGGTCGCGTACCCGCTCCAGCGTGCCGGCCTGCGTGGTGCCGTGGTGGCACCACCTCGGCGCCGTGGGTCGTGGTGCCGACCTCGGCACCGTGGGTGTGGCGCCGACCTCGGCGCCGTGGATCTTGGCGCCGAGCTCTCTAAACCCTAAACAGAGCAAAAATCCCTCCCGGCCCCAGACCCCGCCGCCCCCTCTGCCCGATCGACCCCTCTGCCCACCCTTCCCCTCCTGGCCTCCCCCCGCCGCCTCCCTCCCCTCCCGCCTCCCCCCGCCACCCCCTCCACCCACCCCCCCCTCCCGGCCTCCCCCCGCCGCCCCGGCCCCCTCCCGGACTCCCCTCCTCCCCCTCCCCCCCGCCGCCCCCCTCCCGCCGCCCTCCTCCCTCTCCCGGTCTCCCAGCGCCCCTCCCCTCCCGGCCTCCCCGCCGCCTCCCTCCCCTCCGGCCTCCCCGCGCCCTCCCTCCCCCCGGCCTCCCCCCGCCGCCCCTCCGCCCACCCCTCCCGTCCCGGCCTCCCCCGCCGCCTCCCCCTCTCCGGCCTCTCCCGCCGCCTCCTCCCCCCGCCGACCCCCTCCTCCCAAGCTCCTCACCGAGGCCATCTCCACCGGTACCGAACTCGTTCAAGTCCGACCCCACCACTCTCCTCCTCTCGGCTCGTTAGTTTGGTCATTTGCATCGTGTTGCGCGAAGCACGCCTCCCACGAGCATTTTCCCCAACAAAGGCAAGCATAAATGCTACAAATTGAACAATCGCCCATTGCCATTTGAATCAATATCCATTTGTAGGTTGTCACGATATGTTGTGAGCAACATCAATATACATACATAGCTTTTGTATGTGTTAGGCTTCGTGTGTCGGGTTTTTTTTCGCTTGTTAGGTAGCTAGCTAAATGATCTTTTAAGGACTGCTTTGGAGTCAGAGACAAGAAATGAGTTCCAATAGATATTTAATGTTTATATGGAAATGCTAAACTCTATGTATGACTCGTTGTCTTGTGTCGGCTATCTAAGTCCTATTTATATTGCGTATCGCTAGAGTGGAAGAGTATTTTAGGATTCGCTATCGTTGTCCTGCTTTGGATGATGCAACGGTTGTATGATTGGCGGTGGTTAGGACAAGCGATATTTTCTATACGCTATGATTAATAGTTAGTTTCCTTACACGCTATGCTTATTTTCGTGCTTGTTAATGATTGCAAAGCGGCAATTCCTCGAAGAATGTTTCAGACGCTAAGATTGTTAGATGATATCTATTTTTTCGAGGTACCTTTAAGTAATTTGTAACAATTATTTGTGGACAGATTAATATACTTGCTGGTGATGATATGGTCATATGCTAATGTTTATTGATGAAGATATCCATATATTAGTGGCCTTTCTTGCATGGCATGAGCATGCGTTTTTAACTAGAGATACAGGTCTTACATCGATCATGAGATTGATACGTATGTGTGAAAAATTATTGCCTACTTGATTCTTTCGATTAACAAGAGGGAAAGATGGGCTAAAATGGGAATGGGCAGGTCTAGGATGTAATGGTACGCCTAATGTTACTTCGTTTCTTCATTTTGTTGAGCCTTCCATTCGAATCACGCATTACCTCATTTGGTATTTCGGAACAACTAGATTTCAATATGTTACTGATGGTATTTCAACATGTTTTCTGTATAAACTAGATGGACAACCTAGTCACCCTATATCATGGAGGCAGTGTGACAAGTGATGATTATGGAAATGTTCGATTTGTTGAGATGCAAAGGGTGCCTCTGATATTCAGTGATAGGCCGTCGTTTAGTGAGTTGGTTGCTAGGGCCCAGGAGGAGCTACATTGTCATGCAAATGAGGAGAGCATCACAGTTGAGGGGTTACTTCACTTCGGTTCGAAAGACACAATTCTAAGGCGGATGATCTTAATTGATTGTGAGGATCAGTGGGACAAATATGTCAAATTGGTTATGAGGAATGAGTTCCAATGTTTGGACCTTGTTGTGCGGAAGGTGTCCATTGATCCCACCCCTCATGGTTATTCACCGGAACTAGATGATCAGGCACCCTTTGACCCTCCGTTACCGGACCTTGCGGTGGATGTGGAAGAAGTGCCTGAGGTGCCCGATGCTCTATCTGCCCCGAACAAGGTTCAGATTTCTCAACCAGTTCGAGTTGAATGTGTCGTGGCGGCCCCTCAGTTCAGCGCAAGTGGGAGCCGTACGCCGAGCAAGAGGTGGAGGCCATTCAGTTCAGCGCACTGTGCAGCATAGACGAGGCCCTCTACAGGATGAGGTGCCCCCTAATCTGTTTCTATGCTGTTGAGTATCACCTGCCACATAGAGTAGCACGCCAGTTTGGTATGAGGCAGCTGTGGCCAGTAGCGCCGTTCTCCACGTCTGTGGCCTTGCACAAGTAAGTGCCATGCAATTTCAATTCTAACCTTGGATTCCAATTACACAGAGTTTCCACTAATTTTACTTATTGGTTTACGTGACATGCAGATTTGATCGTCAGCGACAGAAGAAGGTCACAGAATTCGAGCAGCACCGCCATGTGTACGTTTAGGAGTGGGGACACTTTCAGGACAACGTGGACGACAACGACGAGCCGCACAGCAACGCGCACTTCCGGCGGTACCAAGTTTGGTACCAGGCTGCGACGCGGACCAAGCTTAAGGGATAATGGACTCAAGATGACTATGCCGACATTGAGTCCTCCGGCGACGAAGACACGCCCTACGATCAGTCTACTCGACTTGGGACGCAGGTGGAGACGGCACCGATCCTGGACCGAGTGGTAATGTTCAATCTCAGTGCTTATATTCCAATAGACATAAATATCTCTACATATAGCCAAATATCCATTCTTGTGCTTGTTTGCAGGGCAACACATCAAGCGATCCGTCAGACATAGAGAGTTTCTCCAGGACAGTCGGCGACGTCAGGACGCGTAGCTTCCTAGAGGTAAGCTTCGACAAAGCCACTCACAAAATTGTTCACCTATGTTCTTCGTATCTTGTTGGTTAACAAAATGTTGGACGACAGAGGCTGCAGGTCGGCTACGCCGTGCGGCTGGTCGTTGTGGTTGCAGGACAGGCGCGGCGAGGGACGTACTCGTGCCTCCGACCAGACTTGCAAACCCGACGCGGCAAGGGTCCACAGTTCAGAGCTCGTCCCCCACGACGAAGAGGACGAGGTGGAGCGTACTTACGATGAGATAGGCCCGTCTCAGCTTGTTGACGCGCCTTTGACTCAGCCTCTACCACGCAGACGCCACCGCGAGCCTAGCCGTTACACTCCAGGCAGCGACGCACTTGGTAAGGGTAAGGCTAGAAGGTAGTGACGGGTTTTGTAATGAGCTACTTGTTGTATATATGTGTATATGTTATATTCATGTGTTATTTGTGTTTACAGTGGCTCCAAAATTTCTGACTAACACGATATAATGTATTCAGAATGACTTTTTGTAATTGAGATGTTGTAACGTCGCATGGTTTCGTGCAATCATTTATGTAATTGTTGTGTTCGTACTGTCATGCGCTCGTGAAATTATTTTAACTACAATTAAGGCATCATTGTAATATGACAAGTACTGCCATTGCATGACATGCACATACATGAACTCTCCAGCAGTAGACGACACGATAACAACAAACACAAGGTACAACATAGCATAAAACATTAGCAACATAGGCGAGAACAACCATACACCTCGTTGCCTACATACCAAACGAGCCTCGTGGCACCCACATGGAGTATTGCTAAGGTGGACGCCTCGGACGTGGCTGGCCGTCGTTGTAGTGGCACGCACATATGCAGCTAGGGTTCGCGCAGCAACATCCGGGGATCGTACGAGCTTCCTATGTTCACGACCTCCTCGTTGCCCCTCTCGCGTTGTATCTGCTGGCGGAGGTCGTTGTTCTCCTCGTTGAGAGTCTCGATTCGCTCCTCCAACTCAAATATTCGCTCCCATAATGTATTCACGTACATGGCAACATACCGTTCGTGAGGCGGGTCGATCCAGCGTGAGAAGTCGCATTTCGCCATCTGCGAGAAAGAACGGTTAACAAGGAGGATCCATAAGTAGTAATGAAAATTGTACTATTAGCAATTTCTACCCCTGAGTGTGGGCATCGAAAGAAACGTCGCCCGCCATCGACTGGGCCATCCAAGACCTGCACAACCGCGTCCTTATTGTGTCTGCATTTTCGCCATACAGGTTGAGCACGCCGGCTTGGTATCAGGCGGTACTGTGAATCAAAATTCTCCCTCCTTTCCAAGGGAAATTCTTCCTTCGGGGACCCAAATCCGACTGGACCCTCGACTTCCGACATGGTATGTTTCTGCACGACGGAAAAGGGGTTGGGGCTTCGTTCGATTTAAAGAGTTCTCTACGTAAGGGCCAGGGGACCAAGAAAATGACGCAGCTGACACGTGTTCACGACCTCCGGATAGTAACGGGGGCCCCTACTGTGCACGCGCATGGAAAAGGCCCGAGGAGGTGTCATCATGTCATTACGCAGTGTCAGCACAAGACTCGGCGACTTTGTGCGTGAGGGGACGAGTGGCCTGCTTTACGCAGAGACAAGACGAGATGGGGCCGCTTTTATTACGAGACTATAGTCTCTGAAAAGCCTACATAGAGCCATTTATTGCTACACTGAAATCCAGAAAAAGCGAAAAGATCCTCTCTATGGACTATGCCCACTGCACCAGATAACCTGCCTACATTAAGGCATCCTATGTCTTCCATACCACATCTCCTCCTCAAGACATCACAATACTACTACACAACAATGTCTTCCTGGAGGTCCGACCCATTTGGAGTGCCGGTGTGGCATGAGCGCCCGAAGTGCCATTGCGGCTTTTGGACGATGTTGTGTGTCTCGACGGATCGAGTACAGCGAGCCAAATACGGCCGTAGGTTCTTCAAGTGTCCAGACCTGGATGACGACTTCATGGTAACGACGACAACTAAATCATTTGTTTCTGGTTATCGTTTTTCAACTTTATCCATAACATCTACCACGCCACACGTAGGCTTGCACGTTCATCGAATGGGTGGATGGGGTGTCACCGGCATGGCCAGGTAACCGGGCAGTGCAGGTGGAAAACAAAGGACAATACTTTGTCAAGATGACTCAAGCTCGCGAGGTGGAACGACAGATGCGGCTTGAGCAAGAGCGCCGCATGAAGGTGGACCAAATCCGTCTGAAGGGCAAGGAGGATGAGCTGCAAAGGAGGCGGGAGCAGTTAAGTCTGCGTGAAGCAGCCATCAAGCGTCAGGAGGAAGAGCTTCAAGCTCGCGAGGCAGCTCTCAAGACCAAGAGTGACAGGAAGAAGGATGCAATGAGCCATCTTCGTATGCGACAAAAAGGGAAACAACCACGCTACACCCAGTAGACAAAATGTAATAGACCCAGCAAATTATTTTCCCTAAGGCATGCATGTTAGGACTAGTGGTGGAATTCTGAACATTAGAAGTACAGAGTTCCATAGCAAAACAAAGATGCTCAAAAGAATGGCCACTAATGAAGTATCGATTCACACTGTAAACCTTTCTGTCAGCAAGGCCTTCGAATCTTGCCAGAAGGTAAAAGTCTACACCAGGATGTCAATCAAATAAGTGTTTTTATAAGTTTAAAATCTCAATGCATTAGATCATTAACTGTTACCTGTAGCAAGAAACCAAGAAATCTTGAATGTGTATACTTTGGAGGGAACAAGAATAGCATCGCAGGAATCGCGATGCAGGGAACAAAATTTAGAACCACCCATAATCGCATATCATCAAGAACTCTGCGATCAACCGTAACAACACATTAAACAGGGGCATTTGTGTATACCTTTCACTAGTATGAGAGACGAGCGAGATCAAACAAGATAACCCAGCTCTCTCATCAACTCTTTTAATTACTAATATGGACAAAAGTGAGGAGGCTGATATCATCGTCTGCATTGCAAGAGCATCCAGTGAACATTCATACCCAGGAAAGATTACTCAATACTCATTGATCCCATCGGTTATGCACAAACAAAATATTCAGATCAGATACTTAGCACAATAACATCAATCACTAATCCCCTTTGTCAACTAAAAACACTCACATTGAAACCCAGATACGGCATTTTTCGCCTATTCTCAACACTTGGATGATTTGAAAAAGTAGGTGAACTGCATTTTTTTTAACAGGAATTACTCAACACAGTAATTTCTCCCAATAGACTCAAAACTATGTAATGATCCAATTATCCAAAACTATGCAAAATCACTAAGTATAGTAAACAGCAGAGGAGAAGCTGACAAAGAGAAGAAATATTTAGATACCGGCAACCTGTCCCAAATTAAGCGGTCATCATCTGGCTTGAGGTGATAGTAAGCTGAGCCAAATGCTGCTGCTACATTCCCAGCATAGAAGAGAAACCATCCCAAGGCCTCCCACCTCAAGTTACATAATTCCACAATGTGACATAAATTTTATCAAACACCAGTATAATTCATTGGGCATGTTCAACAGAAACTGAAAATACAAGTTTCTTTAAAGTGACAAATCTTAGCTACAAATGTGCCTTCTGTGAAACTTGACCTTATTCTGGCTTCTTTTTTGACAATGATAGCATGTTTTTTTAGGCAGCACCCCCATGGAGCTTCTTTTTTGCCCTGTGTAGTTTAGGGAGCTCGGCGCCACGACCCACGACTCCGAGGTCGGCGCCACAGTACACGGCGCCGAGGTCGGCGCCACGACCCACGGCGCCGAGGTGGCGCCACCACGGTGCCACGCAGGCCGGCACGCTGGAGCAAGTACGCGACCTCGGCGCCATGGACCACGGCGCCGAGACGTTTTATCTCGGCGCTGTGTCCTACGGCGCCGACCTTTGGGTCCAAAAATAAAATTAAAACTGTCAGAGGTCTAAATGTGAATATTTTTTATAAAAAAAGGCTAAAATAGAAAATTTTCGGCCAGCTACAGCACACGCTGGGGTGGACTCGGTTTCGCTGGAAGCTAGGTCGGTTACGACAGAAGAGATCAACTCGGATTAGTAGTTTCCTTTTGTTGGGATATTATTGTTAGATTGTGTTTTCTCTTTCTAAATATGATTTGTACTCCCTATTAGTTTGGACGCCTGCTATATAAGAGCAGCAGCTGTTTCCATGAGAATCAATCAATAAAGATCGAATTTATTCAACTGGCTGGGCAGAGATCAGAGCCTCCTGCGTGAGAGCGATCTCTGGTCATCCTGGCTCGCTGTTAGCTACCATATCATCATACGATCGACATTTGATCGACAAGGCTCTAAGTTGCTTTCTTTGTTGTGAACGTTGTAGTTGGTTAGCGTGCTCATTCTTAGGCACCTCTTATTTCGGTTTAAGTTTTTTGACTTCAACTTATTTTTCTCTATTTCTAAATTTCGACTTTTTAAAGCTTTTTTGCTGGTTCTTTTTTCCCGTATTCGTTTGCGTTGCTCGTGATGAGCTAACCTATTTTTCTATTTTTAATTTTTTAAATTTAATTATGCCAAATAAGCTACCATCAACTATAGTACAAAATAAATCAGCCACAGTACAGATTCAGTCAAAATTCGACTTAAAAAGCTCAACCAAACGGACTCTAGACTCAGCAATCAAGAGGTCATGCCATGAAATACTAAAATAAAAATATTTAACATGTAGTCAATGGGACTCGAACCGTGTTTGCTACTTGTTAGCCACAAGAAACAGTTACATATCAATTGGGCAAGCCACCTGCTGGTAAGTTACATTTTCTGTAACAATTTTGTGCTAACATAATCTTCTTTTCCCCTAGGGTCACATGTGCTTTCTTTTCAGAAATATTTCTAGATTATCTTAGAACGAAATACTACTAAAACTAAAAACCTCCATAGCATACAAGGTCCTATACATGAATTTCCTCATCCCATGAGTAGCTCGGCCGCTGGCAAAATCCTTTAGCAAGCACACAATATGCTATCCCGTCAATTTGCAAGTTGACATCAATGAAACAAGTGAAAGAAATCTTTCTAATGTGCCAAAGAAGCAAAAACACTAAATCGCCATCTTAATGCCAGTTCCGCATCTTCCACGGACTAGAGGTTAGCTACTTCTAGAATTCAGTTCTATTCTTATAGGCTTTTTACTTTTTGACTTCTCCAGAAGTTAAAATAAATAGAACAATTTCTTAAAACAAATTCTCTAAATGGTTTTTTTAGTCTAAAACTATGTACACCATCTACATTGATATCTCTACTGTCCGCTATTGTTTTAAAAAATACAGATAAAAATCATCAACTATAGCTAAAAATCACCAACAACAGGGACTTCATCTTTACCGAACTGCCGAAGACCAAAATCCACTACGGAGTTTTGTATTGATTGTACCGGTGAGAAGTCAAGACCAACTTGCATAACCAGCAAGGGGGCCGACACAAACTCAGAAAGATTCGGTTGCTATTGGATGTGTCAGCACTGAACAATCGAAAGTATACATTGTAATAGGAAGGGCAAAGTCCAGTAGCCACTCACCGTTAGTGGCTGATGGATAACAGGCTACAGCATTTGCCTGGAATGCACCTAAGAAACTTTTTTAGCATAGTCCACCACTCTCAACGAGTGCACAACCGAATTGTATTTATGGGCAAGATAGAACAATTGAACTAAATGGAATAGAAAGTCCAGCAGCTACCCACCATTAGTGGCACACGGGTCATAGCCTACAACATTTGTCATGAATGCACCTGAGAAACTTTTGCACACAAGCACTCAGAACAAGTAATAGATAATCCGCAGACTAGGCATGTTTCAACCGGCTGCAGCTTTCGGCCGTTGATTTTTGGCTAAAATTGTATTGTACCCGTTAACAGTTTTTTCTAAGTCATTTAATTAAAAAATAAAAAAACACTATTATATCTATATAGACAATACAAAGAAATAAACAAAAAAAACAAGTTAAAATTAAGAAACCAACACGTTATAAGAGACTTCTAACTTCTAAATGTCACAAAAGCCAAGGCACTAAGAGCGTTTCCATATAAGAACATGTGTGATATGAGAAGAGCAACTAGACGATAAGGGGAAACCCAAAGATTTTGCCTGAGCTCCACACGTACATTGCAGCTCACATTAGCTGAAGACACCTTTAATCTTAACCAAAAGAAGATGGTCAACACGAGTATGTTGGAAAAACGGATAGGGCCTTTGGAAGAACACACCACGTAAAAATGGCTTCGAACTTTGGCTTTTTTTTATCGCAGTGTGAACACAAGTGAAAATAGCCTTCTAGGCACACATAATCAATATTAATGACCAGATGGCAGAGGCAATAAGTGATATTCAAACTAACTAAAATTGTTGACAAAACTGAGGTAACTTTGTCGGTCACGAATGCTCACAAGATACTATCCCTGCATATAACTACATGCACAACGTATTAACATTGCAATCCAATAATCTTATATCGGCTGTTCTTTTTGGTTTTAGCTTTTAGCCTTTAACTGCGGCTTATGGCTTTTGAGCTTTTTGTGTGTGAGAGAGAGTACAAAGTAAAAAAATCTACGTATGATTTTGATCGATATAAATGAAATCATTATAATATGTATTATAATTAACTTGTAGACGCTGCCTTAAAAAGACTATTTGAAAGCTGATTACTGTAGAAAAATCGAAAATCAGCTTTTAAAAGCTGAAAAGGAGAACCCTAAGATTGCAGGTAACTGAGAACTCCAATGCTCCACCTCCAAAAGATAACGTCTGGCCATATGGCACTAGCTCAACAATTTTACTAAACTTAGCGCGTTTTACCCCCAGCATGCATACTAGGTATAAGAATGCATGGAACCCAATTAGTGATTAAACTCTTCTGACAAGTAGACTAGTGGCCGGCGATTCAAGAATTTGACCTGCAAAGGAGTATCCAAAATCAGTCAAATCCACAACAATCTGATTCACTTTTGCACATACCATTCTATAAATTCCTTTCATCATTTTTCTCTTTTATAAGGAGGAATCATCACAGATACTGTTTACCATGTGAGTGCATGGGACAACTTCAAGTCAGTCATCATGAGGGAAAAAATCTCTCAAAAATAAGGAAAAAGAAGAGCGAACAAAACAGGAACTTATTTCACGCTATACAGGAGCGAATGATTTGAAGCCATCCTCATCAATGTAGCTGGCTAGGGAGATGTCACCTGTTTTCACTATCTTGCCATTCTTCTCTCTGCGAGCATTTAATGCCATGAGCAGAAAATCAGAATTGCTCACTCCAAGAATATCAATAGGTGCTTGGAAACTCATAAAGAGGCCTGCAACAGCTCTTTCCTCTGGGTCCATGTCAACCAAGTTCTCACCCTTGAAAAGAATGGTACCACCAGTTACCTCGTAATCTGGATGCCCAACAAGAACCTGCAACAAGATACAACACTCAACTGAATGTTTAGATACCAGAGCAACGAAGATGGTCAATACCTCACGATTTTATCAGGAAATCGCCTGAGAGATGCAGACAAGAAAAGAAATTTATTAGGGGGGCGTTCGGAATAGTAATGGCTTCTGACTTCTGGCTAAAATTTTACTGTAGTTAGCTGATTTTTTACTGTAGCTGAGTTGGCTTGTTGGATATAATTAAATTAAAAAAGTAAAAATTAAAAGTGGCATGCTAATCTAGAGCGGACAATGCAAAGAAATACAAGAAAAAAACAAAACTCAAAAAAACAAAAAAAAATCAAATAAAGACAAAAACGCTACAGAAACCGCGAAGCCAACACGCAGCCAAAAGTTAACGCTGGCCGCGGTCCTGAGCGCAGCCTTAAGCTGCACAATTGTCATGGCATAACTTGTAACAAAGCTTACTGAATACTTAAGGAATTGATCTCCACAAGCCTTTCAGCTCATGCTGACAAGCTGGACTATCCTGGCTGCACTTTTTAAGCCGGACGGCTGGACCTAAACTTACAGGTAAGGCTACCTCAAAACATCTTGTATAGATGCTACATTTGGTTGGGATTTTTTTTTTTTGGAAAGAAAAAAAAACAATGATGTTTCATTTAGTAGGACCAGAATTTAAACATCTTGTTATAGATTAGGTTTTGCAACTTGCATGATGCCAAAACACACTTGGTTGAATGGAATACAAAATTAAACTATAAAAATCAACAGAAAATTTGTAAAACAAATAACAATCTCATGCGAGTCCAACTAAATTCTAACGCTAGCTGGGAACTTCGAAGCACATACTGGAGAAGCCACACGTAACTAAGATGGCAGCAATTATTTATTGGATCAAACTTTTTATTGCAATAGGCAAAGCACTACACTGATGATAATCTATCGTGAAAATTAAATTGTATAAAAACTAAATTACACGAGTAACAGTAAAGATTTTGGTCCTCTTGATCCTAGCAAAGTCACCTCCTCCATAATTTTCCACAGAGGAATCTCAAACAGGCATATAAACGAATGCAGGCAACGATTTATTCCTATATCTCAGTAGTTTTGATTATAACAAGAAAAAAAAACAAGTGAATGGAGCAGGAGCACACCATTTTTACCTTTGTGAGGGTGCTCTTGCCGGAGCCGTTCGTCCCCATGACCGCATGAATCTATGAACACACGCAGACAGAAACCAACACGAGTTAGCACCCCCAAACCTCACAGCCCCAAGTAAGCACTACACCACAAGCCGCTAACTTCCACAGCAACACGAACCTCGCCCTCGCGGATGGTGAGGTCGACGCCGGTGAAGATATGCACGCCAGTATCCTTCACGGAGGCGGTGAGCCCGCGCACCTCGAGAAACGGCCTCCCGGCGGACTCGGCCGCCCCGCGGCGGCGGAGGACGCGGGCGAGCGGCGCTGCGGCCGCAAGGAGACGGACCTCGGGGGCAGATTGCGACGGAGGACGGGGTGGGATGAGGAGTGGAAGAAGAAGGGCGAGGAGGAGGAGACGGCCGCGGCGAAGGGCGGCACCATGGGGAGGTGAGGTGAGGCAGGAGGTGCGCCTCCGGATGTTTTGCTCGTGGCGACTTCGGATGACGGGTGTGCTCGATTGCTGTTATCCATGGGCCTTGGGAAGGAGGCGCATTTTTGAGCCGGCCCGTCTCACACCCCACTTCCACACTAGGCCACTAAGAGCCCGCTTGGGCCGCCTTTTGTACCAAGGTTATTCAAACCGCGCGAATCGGGCGATACGCGCGCGTCTCAAGGAAGGAAAGATCGCGACCGGGGGTGCATCAACTTTTGCGATTCCAGCCGTTCGATTTGAAGGACCGACGGTGGTAGATGTCCGACTCGTATATAAACAGCCTAAGCCTCCGATGATCCTTGCCATTGCCATAGAGTGCGCCACCGCGGGGTGAGACAGGCTGGGCACCCCACCAGACTGCCTGCTCCACTGCATCCTCTCCCACCTGCGCGCCAGGCAACTCGTGTAGACGAGCGTTCTATCGTGGCGGTGGCACCACCTCTGGCACACCACGTCGTGCCTCGATGTCAAGGTGGTGGACTAGTGGGAGCTCTAGGTCACGACATCAGTGACCCGCCGCAAGCGCGACAGGGTGTGTGGCGAGTTGGAGTGGACAGGTTCAAGGACTTCATGGACAACCTCCTCTCGCGCCACGGCGGGGATGGCGACAACCTATCCCAGCTCGACACGTTGCGGCTGCACGTCGCTAACGTCCCGCACATCCACGGCGACTAGAGGCAACCTAACGGTAGCAGGTGTGTTCGTCGCTTCCTCGAGCGCTACCGCCCGGCCGTGCTCGACATTCGCTGTGGCTGGGGAATGCACTTTCAACCTGTCTTGCATGGGCTCGACCAGTACTCTCCACCGCCTCACGATCCTGCGCCTCGAGGGGATCGTGCTGGGCGTCAACTTCGGGCACCAGCTCGGCGCCTTTGACTATTACTACTACAGAGAATGTTATATTAGATACCTCATCACAGATCGTTTCTAGAATTTATCAGTGTTGTAACTATCATAGGCAGTTTTACAAACTTGATCATATATATTACTAGCAATAGCTAGAACCGTCTATGATACATAATTATCACAGACGGTTTCTTATTAAGGGTCGTCTGTGAATTATTATGGACGGTTCAGATTAAAAACCGTCTATGACCTCTACAAATATTACATATGGTTTTTAATAAGAATCGTCTGTGATAATTCACAGATACTTTCAACCAAAAAAACATCTGTGATAATTGTAGATATCACAGATGGTTTTTAATTCTAACTATCTATAATAATTCACATATGGTTTTTAAACATAAAATGTCTGTGATATCCGATATATCCCAGACAATTATTTTTAAAAAACATATATGATAATATTCTTCTATATATACAGAGGTGAAAACCTAACTCACTGTACTCTTACACACACTTAGATTTTCCAACACACCCGCGCATCTTCTCAGCTCCCCTTCTCCACCTCCGGTGCCGCCTCCTCCTCGGCTCCCCATCGCACGGCTCCTCCTCCTGGCTCCTTGTCAAAGTCGCCTCCTCCTCAGTTCCCCATCACGCGACTCCTCCTCCCAGCTCCTCATCGCCGTTGTCTCCTCCTCAACTCCCTGTCGCGTGGTAATTTGTGTAGCTCGCCATATGTGTTTAAGATCTGCAGCTGACATTAATACATTTGCCATCCTTCTCTATTCTTATTGCACTTTTTTACTTGAGAATATTGCTGCATTTTGAAAGAGTTGATAGGAAATAATATTGCAAAGTAAAAAAACCCAAGTTTCACTTTTGCCAATCGGCCAAGCTCAAGTGTGCATCATGTGCATGCTTACATTGATTTCTAATGCATTTTCGTACTTATGTGAGTGCCATGACATGTATGAATGGTTGATATGTGCATGAGTTAATGCTACATTTTTATAGGTGATCTAATTTAACAAACTGCCATATGGTAATTTATTTGGGATTCCTTTGCTAATAAAAGGAAAGTAAAAAATAAAATATTTAACATGCATAGATAATACAACTTGAAACATGAAACGCTACATGAATGTTACTACTGTTCATAAACTAAAATCACAGGATTGACCCAAACATTAGTATGAATAGGGTTTTCTTTATTTCAAATATGTCCTCGAAGTAATGACATTTCTAATATCCACTTAAATATAATCCTAGATAATTATCACTCTATGATCAAGGTTCTGTAATCATGATTTATTAATCAATTCAAATTATAGAAGCATACTAGTGTGATTTGATTTGCTATGCTCAGATTGTAGTATGCTCCGATGACCAGACCAAAGGAGCAACTAAGCGAGAGGGCCAAAGCATATTGCAAATGCCTAGGAGCTGAGTAACTATCATGTAAGTCCTTCGAGGTCAGAAAACGGCTTCTCTTTTGACATTGAGGGAGTAAACTACACAGTATTAAGTCACAACTAATAACTTACTTGTTTTTGTTTTAGATGAATGATGCACACATATTTTATGGTAACATTAACATAGTCTTGCACATCATATACTTTAAATGAGTTAGAGATAAAGTCTGATCCCATATCACCCTTTATTCCTCTGCATTTGTCCTTAACGATATAATGGTTTTTTATTATTTGACTCTGAAAAAA
Source organism: Melocanna baccifera (assembly GCA_036346265.1). Classification (NCBI taxonomy): domain Eukaryota; kingdom Viridiplantae; phylum Streptophyta; class Magnoliopsida; order Poales; family Poaceae; genus Melocanna; species Melocanna baccifera. The sequence goes on from CM070693.1 coordinate 15,425,965, forward strand.
CTAACAGGTGCTACAGTGCATTGTAGCCAAAAGCTAGAAGTTGAGGCTTTTAAGCCGGTCGGGTCTGCTCCAAGAGCTTATAATCCAGAGCTTATGACTTATTTTGCATTGTAGCTAATGTTGATTTATTCTGCGTAATTAAATATAAAAATAAAAAAATATTATATCAGCACGGACAATGCAAAGGAATAAGGTGAGAAAAAGATAGAGCAAAAAAGCTCAAAAAAGCCAAAAAGACGGGAAAAAAAGACAAAAAATCATATGTCAGAAGTTGAAACCGTTTGAAGTGAGTTTGACTATTGTATAACTACATGAATAGAAAATATTGTGCAAATGTGAATATGTACCAAGGCTTAACAATCCAATGTATGCAACCAAACCAATGGAATTTTGATCCCCAAGAATTAACACAGTTCCAGATAGTTCTAAAAATACCACCAAGTTCCATATTGCAAGCTCAATGTATATACAATTTCCTTTTCTACTTTACAAATGATAAGGAGAGTTTTTGAAAAAAAATCAAAAACCACATATTGCAGGTTTTGCTATATAATAATCATTTAAAAAATAACAGGGAATGAAGTTTCCTAGTACAACAAAGAGGAAAGCTTATTTATCTATTTCAATGCATATTAACTCCATGAAGCATGACCGCAGGTCCTAAATTCACTCTACTTGTTGGACTGAACTACATAAACTTGGACAATAATAGAAATGAATGGACAATTACACAGTTCAGTTTGAATGAGCAACTATAAATTTCATTTGACTAAGGTACCGCTCGGATTAGCGTTGGCTTTTGGCTTTTTTCACTGTAGGAACTGAAAAAACACTATAGCAGCTGAGAAAGCACTGTTGTGTCTGAGGAAGTACTATAGAAGCTAAAAGTAGAGTAAGATAGTTCAAATTAAGCGGCAATTTCACATACAACTTACATATGGGTACATTGTCAATGGGATGACTATCTCTATGGCCACCAACGACGCTACTATCCAATCACGTGTCATGTCCATCAGTACGACCTCGAAACCATGCGTAAGTCCAGACGACATGGACGGAGGAGGTGCGGCATGGCCCCCACGTTGTGATGTGTGGTTAGGGGGTACCGTCGTAGCTAACTCGTAGTCGATAATAAAATTGTGCAGCACCGTGTAAGCTGTAATGATCGCACTCTGTTTGCGACTCTTATAGGTAGGGACCTTGTCGAGTATGCGCCATTTGCCTTTGCACATCCCGAATGCACGCTCAAGGGCGTTCCGTAGTTACGAGTGTCGGTAGTTGAAGAGTTTCTGCATCTCTATAAGCTCAGTACCATTGTCAAACTCCGAAAGATAATACCTACTATTATGATATGGCGTCAGGTACCCTAACCTGTTAGGATACCCTGAGTCGACAAGATAATACTTGCTTGCAATGCAACGAAGCGGTTAGCGCAAGCTGTGCAAACAATGGTGTAAACATGTGCCCACTGCCAGAAGCCATCTCTGCAAAGCCATAACATATGCAACATGTAAACATGTGCAAACTTTGCAGGAATATGCCAACAGACGCAACCATATGCACATATGCCAACCATAAACAATATATGCCAACCATAAACAGATATGCCAACAATTAGCAATGTGCAATACACCCACTGCCAATACATATGCCAACATATTTCAACAGCCAACACATATGCAACCAAATTTGTCATACGCAACAGGTAGCAGCCAGCAGCCAGCACATATCTCTCATATTCAACAGCCAGCACATATTTCTCATATTCAACAGCCAGCAGGCAGAACATATTTCTCATATGCAACAGCCAGTAGCCAGAAGAAACAACATATGGCAACCATATGTCTCATATCCCAGCAGGAATAACATATGGCAAGTTCACAATGAAACAACATCTAACATAACGAATTAAAAGTCGCAAGATAACGAACATGCACAATAAATTCAAAGTCTCAACGTAAAGATGAACTAATCTCACTGCTAATGCAGTCAACTCAACAACACAATCCCACGACTGAACTCCTCAAAGGCCCCTCATATGCAAATCCTATGTCCGCCTGACCCAATTTAGGCGACCCTCGTTCGTTTCCATGGAGACAAAGCTGTCGCGGTACTCTGGATTCATGAAAAGCTATGAGGCATAGAAATACTCGTCGATTTCTTCCGCAACTCCCGCTTCCTTGGCCATCCTCATGAGTCGCAGCAAATCTTCCCTTGTGGAAACCTTGTCAGGGGATGTGACACTTGAACCGGACATCCGAGTTGCTGCCATCAGACTCTTCTCGTAGAGGCTCACAAGCTGCCATAACTCGGTGTCATGATCCACACGTTTGTGTGGTCGGCTGCCGCTTGGGTACGCCGGCGGTGCTGCTGGCCTCTTGCCCCGGGACGACCCCGCTGTTGCACCACTGCCGGTGGCCTGCACTGGGCTCTGCATAGTTTTGCCATCTCCTTCCTGGGTTCTGGCCACCCCTCACTGTCCACGTCGATTAGGTTCACACTCGGGACAAACACACAATCACTTGTGCTCACGCTGTTGTCGAAGATCACCTCAAGTAGATCCTCATGTCGCACCACGATCTGCCGGAACTTGTGCATCGCAGACTTGCCCTGCAATGCCACGACGGAACATCAAACCGTGGCGCAATAAAATCAAACAGGACTATACTTCGGAGTGGCGACTTACTCCGCTGTTCTCAGCCCACTAGGACTCGTCCGCGTCAATGCTACCGGTCTCAAGGTCGACGCCGAGGCCTGTTGCGTGAAGCTTCAACCCCTTCCATTTAACGTAGCCGCGTTTGAGGGAGTCCCACTTGTTCTTCATTTACTTGTCTGTGTACGCTAAGCCGATTCGCTCATTGAATCTCCGTAGAAGGTTGCACTTGCCCTAGGTGTTCAACCGTGCGAACAGCCTGTTCTGTGCCTGCACCTCGTTGGCACAGATCTACAGGAATGCGGTTGTGTTGTCGTCACTTGAGGCGGCCGAGGCCATCTGCACGCATGGTGGCCAAGTACCAAACGAAGCTAGCTCTAAGCATACGCGCACATGCGGAGCTGGGGAAGCCACATCTACAGCATACTTCAGGGAAGGGGATGGGGTTGTACCTTCGAGTCATCAAGAGGGGGTCCGAGCAGGGTGCTACGACTATCGGAGGAGGAGTGCACCCGGGCCTGCGACTCGTTCGGACGGATTGGCCGCGCGTACGCGACCGGAAGCACTACACGTCGAGGACGCTAGAGCTGCCGTCATGGGGCCAAGCCTAGATGCCGGATCTACCACGGGAGTCGTCGGCCCCCGATCTCGGACTGGCCGACCGACAGGCCACCACGGATGGGCATGGGGATGAAGGGCCGCCGGTGGGGGGAGGGCCTGAGTGCCCTTTGCGGAGTACAACACCACGGTTGGCGGCGGGGAGCGGAGATCCTACAATCGCCAGAGGCGGGGGGTGCCAGAGGAGGGGGATGCGGGGTCACGGGTGCAAATGGGGAAAGTTGCAGTGGGTGGGTGGGTGTTAAGTCCATTGAGAGCTTCTCACGCAGAAGCCGCCGCTCCGCACAGCTCTGGCTCCGCCCGGCTCCCGGCTTCCCGACGCAATCGCTAGACGGGAAGCTAAGCGGGGCCTAAGAATTTCTAGAAGAAAATTAAGTCTACCATAAATATCTTCAATCTGTACCCGGATGGCAAACATATGATTCATGTACATAGTAGAGCACACACGCATCTGGTGATTGGGGATTGGTACCGTACCTTTCTTGGATTGGGGAGCAATGGATTGGGGATTGGTACTCGTTAGTTGCTTCTTGGATTTCTAAGGAAGAAAAAGAAATCCTTACTAGACCTAGCCAGGCAGGGTCGCTGTCAGGTGACAGGAGCACTGTCGCCTAGCCTCATATCTGCCAGATCTGGATAGAGGGGGTGCAAATGGTGCTCGTGCGATGGGGACGAGGAGGTCATGGCGGCTGTTGTAGGATGTTGGTGAGAAGGTCGGGCAGGGGAGAGGACTTCGACTCCGACAACGAGACATCATGGGACGGCGGGGAGGATGACCACTCCGACGACAGGACCTTAGGGGACAAGACGGTGGCGGTGTGCCCGAGGAGGACAATGGCGTCGGGGCATGAGTACAATGACTTTGGGGGATGAGTATGGCAGTATTGGGAGAAGGGTCACCGACGCCAGCCACTAGCGAGGAGGCGAGCGGAGAGTTACGGTGCAAACGCTAGGAGTCGTGATGTGAATAACAATATTGCAATGCATACATCTTTCGATCGCTGTTACATTAATCGGGTTGTACAAAAAAAGAGAATGACACAACAATTTATTCTTACATATACCATGCATATATATTGTTCGTTTCGTTTATTACACCTTCAGATGTTCATGATGTGCTAAGCAGAAAAAGTATTGATGACAAGTATATATACCATGCATACACGTTGTATTCTTTGTTTAGTACAATTTTAGGCTATGAAAAGCCGAGGACAGCTTTTTTTAAAGAAGATGAGGATGATGCGGATACACATGTGTCTTGCACTTTTCAGTTAAATATATTATTCAACTGGAAAGAATTATTGAGCCGCATGAAATATGGCCAGTGAACTCATTCCAAACTAAACATAATATTGTTATTCATAAGAAAGAAATACTACCTCATGTTATCACATGGTGCATTCTTAGATTTTCCATACCTCATGTTATCACATGGTGCATTCTTAGATTTTCCAATGGCAAAGCAATGGAGAGGCAAAAGGAAGAGGATAACCACATTAGGTGCCAAAGACATGAAGAAAGAAAGCTCATGCTGTGGGAGAGCAAAAAGGAGGAGCCCAAAAACTTAAACTACAAGTTTTAGATAAGATTTTTAAGTTCAATTCGTACCTCCCACAAGCCAAACTGGATTCAAACTTGGATTCAACTCAGAATTCAATTCGGATTCGGTTCGGGACAGCCTGATAAGCAGTTACTAAAAAGGCCATAACTTTCATAAACGGAGTATGATTCGAGTGTTCTTAGACTTGTTGAAAAGATTATTTCAAGGGCTACGCAATGGATCTAGCCTCATCTTTAAATTCATCACAAATCAAAAGTTATGACTGAAAGAATATGACAGCTGTAGAATCTAGTTTCCTTTTTGTGGGAGTTCGAGTCTAAAACAATATAGGGATGAGTTGTATTCAGTTTGGGGACCCTATGGACATCCTAAGTGGCTATATAAGCCATGTATTAGCAACCTTTAGGACCATCTTTGAGAAAAATTAATCTATAAAAGTTCTTGTTCGAGTTCCTTGTGATTGCCAAAATTCTATAGGGAATTAGGAGTGTTCTTCAATCAAGACCGTTCAGCCTTGCACTAGTATAGTGTACGATAGATCTTCGCTTAGTAATCAGCGAAATCGACGTGAGTGTATTTTAGTGGATTAAAGAGTGCTCATCCCTTGCACTGGTATTGGAGGATCACTACGATTCATCAAGACTCCCGCGAGTATCCAATCATACGTCGAGAAGATCGGGCGACTCTGTATCAAGTCGTGTAGAGGGCCACAGCCGTTCGCCCTAGAGAGCGGAGGAGAGATAAGGAGAGTGACGAGTGATTTCAAAGTTTATATACAATGGCATTTGGTGGATAATTTCAGCGAAGTTGAGTGGTAAAAGCTACCTACAACCACAAAAGCCAAAAAAAGCTCTCCTCAATTAGCTTTTGGCTTATAGTATATGGGAGGCTTAGGCTTTTCTAAAAGTCTGCTAGAAAAGCCACCCTTTCATTTATGCTTTATTTTTTTTGCTTTTAAACTAAAAAAGGCCTAAACAAAATAGGTCTAAAAACGGTGGCTTAAGGGGTTTATGGAAAGTAAAAAAGAAAGAGAAAGTAGGCAAAGTGATGTGACGTGAGCTATGTATCCAACCAAACAGATCATCCCAGCCCATAAAGCTCGATGGGCCATGGTGCCATTATTGATCTCTGTCTCCCCGCAATCACCTCTGGACCTCCACCATAGGCTACCGGTGGATGGTCGTGTGCTGCGTTGCGTTGCATGGCCTCCCTAATCCCTTTCACACTCCTCTCCCTTTTCTCCTGTTCCTTCGAGCTTTCTGACGATGGAAAATCTTAGCGAGTAAGAAACCTGGGTGCGTACTCGTTATTCGTGCCAGCGATGGACGGAGACCTCACGAGATTCGTTCGACGTACGCTGGTCTGTAACATCACACAGAGCTTCACAAGAGACAAAGGTATGGTCGGCAATTGTTACGAGTATATACGGTCGCAGTTAACTGATTTCTGATCAGTTGTATGATTACTCTCTCTGTACTACTAGCGCCTACCGGATACTTCGACCCCGTTTAGAACCGTGGTATTCGCCAATAAATCCATGGTGGTGAGCGTGATCTCCCACCGCTTTGCGATCTGAAGCAGAAAGATCACATGCGTGCAAAGCTGCCGAGCTCGGGGTGACGGGGAACGCGGTTATCCAGACGGATGCTTCCAATCTGGTGGGTGCTATACATGGTACATTATGGCTTCCCTTTGGTCTTTTTGATTTCTACATAAATCGAAATAAATATGATAGTTTCTTAAATAACTTTTCTAATTTAAAATTATATACATTATTTATATTAGTATTTTTACCGTCTTAAAAATATAAATAAAAACTATGAACCACAGATTAAAAGAATAAAATAAATCATATCATCTTTCCACTAACGTCAAGGTCGCTTGTGTTGCTTCCCTTCTCAGGCTGCGCTTACAATGGCTTCTGTAGTCACGTCTGTGTTTTGCTTTTGCTTCTTTTTTACTGTTTCGTTTTTTGTTTTTTTTTCTGTTTTATTTTTTTGGTTTTTCCTTGTATATCTTTGCATTGATTACGGTGGGCTAACATGTTTTTCTATTTTTAATTTTTTTTAAATTTATTTATACTAAATAAGTTAACTTAGTTATAGTAAAAAATAAATTAATTGTAGTAAAAAAATTATAAATCATAGTCATTCTCACAAAAACATGGTTGTTGCCCCTGATCTCGTAATGGTCCACGTGTTAGCTAAGGTTGGCGTTCGTATGGGTTTTTCTAGTTGGGCCAGTGGCCGGCGATTTGCTCAGGCCATTAAGAATCGGTGACAACTGCTCTACATACACTTTACTCCCGGTTTGACCAGGCGGGCCCCGCACCTCGGCCGGACGAGTGAGGGCAAAACGGTAAAAGAGCATAGCCCTGTACCCAACAGTCACGGCTCTGGTGGCTGTCAGGCTCTTCAGGCCTCCTCGCCGTTCCTCGTTTTAAACGCTCCTCTCCCTCGCTACTCTCCACTGATCTCCACATCACATCCATCTCTCTCCGCGCACAGAAGCGTTCCCCACAGTTCAAGCCCCGCGTCCATTTCAGGGATCCCCTCCGCGCGCGCTGGAGGTATTGCACCGCTCTTGCGCCTTTGCGTTTGAGGGTCTTTCCCTAATTTTCTTGTCATCTTTTTGTGTCTGGCTGCTGTTCTTCAGTATTTTCCCCTGTGTTAAGGTTTCTTTCGGAGAGTTTCTTGAAAAACAATTACTACTGTTGTTGGCATTGAGAGAGATAGAGAGAGAGAGTGCAGCGTTTTCTCGAATTTGTTGGGTTCTTTGTGTTTGTAGTTTTTCCCCTTCCTGCAATTCGATTCACAATGAGGCGTTTCTGCGGTCAAGTCGGGCGTTGCTTTTCCTTCCCCATTTTGGGCCTTCAGTTACTGAACTCGATTTTGGTCACACTTCTTTCCGATTACCATGATAGCATCATGCATCTATCTATGTTCTTAGGTGCGATTCACTGCACTGGGGCGTTTCCCCCCGCTTTCTGAGCTTCCAATTTTGTAGGCTCTGTTTGTGATTGTACTCCATTTCGCTATTATGGTAAGACTTAACTCACTTAAGTCCCAACTGACTGATTTGGAAGCAGGGAGCCAATAAGATTTTTTTGTTCTCTATTTTGTGTGATTTAAAGGACTGGACGAGCAAAGTTTAGCAGCAACAACAATCCCAAATGTTCCACTAGTTTTGCACTTTTGCTTTCGTTGCATTTTTTTAAGTTGCAGCACACTAGGATTAGTCCTAGACTATGTGTTTAATCTCTGTTAGCTACATTCTTGCTTTTGTGGTTGAATAGTGGATCTACTAGTAGTAGTTCTAGTAGCATATATGCCATGCTATTGCCTTGCAGTGGCACACTTCTACTCCGGTAATGATTCACTGAAGCAATACGATACACACGGTGACATGGATGGAAAGGTGTGAAATCATGCCCTGAGCATTGGTTTTGGATGACTGCTCAGTACTCGATTGGTCTATGAAATAGAAAAGATGGTCTCTTCAATTGGAAATTAAACAATTATACACCAACCAAGATCTTGTAGTCAGTAAACAATGCTGCAAACCCGAGTGTCCAATGGCATGTGCAATCTCACTCTGGCTCATCTCCCACACAAGCATCTCCTTGCCAGTGCCCTAGCTTCTCTAGTTCACATTTTAGTTAGGTTAAGAGTGTTCAGGTTTGCCTTTATTTGTTTCACTTTTCCTTTCACCTTTCTTTAGTTTAGTGGTGCTCTCCGATCAAGCAACTTTTTGTAATAGTGGTCATTGCCTTACATGCTGCACTATGGTGGGCCTCGAAGCCTTGTGCAATAGTAAGGCTGTTAAGTTTTATCCTAGATTCGAATGAACTTGATATGTGTTGGTTTCATGCAATGATTAGCTCAAAACTGTGTGTAAGGCTGCAATCATTTGACTGCTTGGATCGCGAGCTTAAGCGTGCTGTGCTTCACAGTAAACTTAGTCTGTCTTAAGCGTGCTGTGCTTCACAGTAAACTTAGCCTGTCTTAAGCGTACCGTACTGCTATGCTCTAGACTAGACTTAGTTTGCTCTGAGCTTACTTTAGTGTTTCATTCAAGAAAGTCTTGCATGATGTGATTTACTCATGAGGACTCTGCTAGGGTGCAATGGTGGGTGCACAAGGCTGCAAGCCCACCCACCTAGATTCGAGCCTCACTTCTACCTATTACGTCATGTAGGGAGGAATAAGTCTTATCCACTTCACACCGCGTTTTTTCAATGTGATTTGCTTGTCTTTAGGCGAGGATTGATGTGCTAGATTAAACTTGGTTTGCGATAAGCATACTTCATTGTTTCATTCAAGAAAGTTGTACATGTTGTGATATGCTCATCTTTGAGGCAAGTATTGAACTATTGATGTGCTTTATTTTTCTTCTTGCCTCCCCTTTCTCTTCTTTATTGATGCTTTATGGCTTTTACATGTTGACCCTACCATTTCAGCTGTTTTTGGCTTTAATTGCTTTGTTCCTACCACTTCTTAGCCGTTCTTTAGATGTAGAATTTTTGTCCCTTGTGTTGATCAGCTATTGATTTTTTATTCCGGTGATTTACAATTGCATCGTGGTAATAGAGAATAATCTCTTTAGCGAACAAGAAAGCTCAGTAAAGTGCATGGCTGCTAAGGCCGCCAGAGGGAGAACGGGCAGGCTTCCTACACATGTTTTCTAATGATTCACACTGACCAATTTGCTAGGATAACAAGTTTGCCTGCATTTTTTTATTTCTTTAAGGAAAAAGCAAGCTGCACTAGTTTGGAACAAGATTTTTAAAATTATTTGGCTTTGATGGGAATTTTTCTTTTGAAAATGCTTTGGTTTTTTCATGGTATGAATGTTATGGTCTAAGATCTAGCGAGGTATGCACTGTAGCACATGAATAGTACCTTGTATACTGATTATGTGAACAGCACCACATGCATGATTGGATTAGAAATTGTTAGATACATATCTTCATATTAGAAATAGTTATATGCATATCTTCATATTAGGAATAATTACATACATATCTTCATATTAGAAATAGATAGATGCATATCTTTATATTTAAATAGTATGGATATGATATTATCTTAATTTGATTGGTTGCATTAGATTGTATTAGTTTTCATATTGTTAGAGGTTTAATCTCATCTATATAAAGAGAGAAGCCACATTATTCATAATCAAGCAATGAATAAATAAAGGTTCTCTAAATAAGCCTCAGAGCCTCTCTATCTTATCAGGGAAGAGCCATGTTAGCGGTTAGATGAGGGCAAGTGCCCTATCCTCGGTCTTTAGACGCATACCCAACCAACACCGACAACAACAATGAGTCTCTTGTGGGAGCAAGCTTTGTGCTTCCTCACTGTGGCTTCCACAGGCACGCGTGTCTACACATAAGAACATGGAATTGTGCTTCCTTGCTGTTATGAATATTGTGTGTATTGCCATGAGGCCCAAGGAGCCATATATATACAGGGGAGTACATGGGTATACCATATACAGATACAGAAGCATACATGGAAATGAATAGCAATCCTACTCTATCTCCTATTCGTTTCTATCTCTAACACCCCCCTCAAACTCATGGTGGATCACACACACTGAGTTTGAAAAGAAAATACAAGTGTAGGGGGTCTGCGGCTTTGTGAAGAAATTAGCAAGCTGTAATTCAGACGGCACAAACTGAAGAGCAAGCACTCCCTCCTGCACCTGTGAGCGAGTGTATGAAGCATCCACACTAACGTGCTTGGTGAGCTCATGCTTCACTGGATCTCGAGCAATACTGATGGCACATGTACTGTCAGACATAGGGGGCGTAGGTCCCCTCACCGGCACTCCAAAATCTGCAAGTAGCCATCTCAATCTGTGAGCGAGTGTATGAAGCATCCACACCAACCTGTGGGCGTAGGTGCCTCCTGCACCTGTGAGCGAGTGTATGAAGCATCCACACCAACGTGCTTGGTGAGCTCATGCTTCACTGGATCTCGAGCAATACTGATGGCACATGTACTGTCAGACATAAGGGGCGTAGGTCCCCTCACCGGCACTCCAAAATCTGCAAGTAACCATCTCAACCAAGTTATCTCTGCTGTCACTGCTGCCAAAGCTCTCAATTCAGCCTCTGCACTCTGAATAGAGTAGGATTGCTATTCGTTTCTATCTCTAACACTTGCATCTGCTGCGATTGCCCATATGGCTATACTTTCTTCAGAGTTATGATGAGTTAAAGACGCTTACTTATGTTTGGAGTTGTACTTTCAGTTTTCAGATTTTAGCACTAACATTTTCCATTTTCATTGCAGCAGGATTGGTTATTACTGTGATATAAACAGATGGTGTTGTTGCTCATTTAGTTCCCTTGGTTCAGATATCTCTTATGGGTCATCTGAATCTTAGAGGCTCTTTACTTCTGCTACTCTGTTTACATCTGCTGCTATCACTATTCATCCCTTTGGGTACAGCAGACGTAGCATCTGAGAAGCAAGCTCTCCTTGCTTTTTTCTCTGCAGTCTACCATGGCAACAAGCTCGACTGGGGTCAAAATATCTCATTGTGCTCATGGCATGGTGTAACATGCTCAGCGGATCAATCACGTATATCTGCCCTTAGGGTACCAGCTGCTGGGTTGATTGGTGCAATTCCTCCAAATACTCTTGGCAGGCTTGTCTCCCTCCAAGTGTTAAGCCTGAGGTCTAATCGTTTGAGTGGAAGCCTTCCGTCTGATATTACCTCACTTCCTTCTTTACATTCCATATTTCTTCAGCACAATGAACTCTCAGGAGATTTGCCTTCTTTTTTCTCTCCAAGCCTTAATACTCTTGATCTTTCCTACAACTCCTTTACAGGAGAAATTCCTACAAGTTTGCAAAATGTTACCCAATTATCTATCCTTAATTTAGCAGAGAATTCTCTGTCTGGACCAATCCCTAATCTTAAACTTCCAAGTCTAAGACAATTAAACCTGAGCAACAATGAGTTGAATGGCTCAATCCCTCCCTTCCTCCAAATATTCTCAAATAGCTCATTCTTGGGGAACCCTGGATTGTGCGGGCCGCCTCTAGTTGAATGTTCTGGTCTTCCTTCACCAACACCCTCCCCAGAATCTTCATTGTCACCATCACCAACATTGCCACATAGTAGTAAGAAAGTAGGCACTGGCTTTATAATTGCGGCTGCTGTTGGGGGCTTTGCTGTATTTCTGCTAGTTGCCGTGATGTTAAATATGTGCTTTTCAAAGAAGAAGGAGAAGAAAGAAGATGAAGTGGATTACAATGGTAAGGGGATTGATGGTGCGAGGATTGAGAAACGTAAAGAGGAACTGAGTAGCGGTGTTCAAATGGCTGAGAAGTACAAGCTGATTTTCTTGGACGGATGCAGTTACAACTTTGACTTGGAGGATTTACTGAAAGCTTCTGCAGAAGTCCTTGGCAAGGGGAGCTATGGAACTGCCTACAAAGCTATACTTGAGGATGGCACTGTTGTGGTCGTCAAGAGGCTAAAGGATGTTGTGGCAGGGAAGAAAGAATTTGAGCAGCAGATGGAGCTCATTGGGAGAGTAGGCAAACATGCCAACCTCATACAGCTTCGTGCTTACTACTACTCAAAAGATGAGACTCTTGTTGTTTATGAGTATATTGCTACTGGCAGCTTTTCAGCCATGTTACACGGTATGCTAATGCCTTCACTGTTACATGTTTATTTTAATGTGAATTTGATTAATCGTGCAAACTAGGAGCCTAACAAATCATTCTTAGCAAATATCACAAATATATCCATCCCTGAGCTAACAAAACCAATTCACATGCAAAAATGCCATCATCGTCACAAGCTATAAAATGTAGGAAATATGAGTAACATGACTGATAACTTACCCGCTGAACGAAAACATTGCCTAGAGATACATGGGCTTTCTTTCTTCTATTAAGAGGACTCCCTGCATTGTTGCACATCCCCTCACTGAAGTTGGGTTGATCTTGTTACCAAAAATTTAGCTTAAAAGTATTTGCGCCAAGAAATATTACTTCTGTAGATGGTGTGGCAATGTTCATGTATTCCATTGATATTATTTCTCATTAAAGCACTGATGAACAGGTATTAAGGGTATTGCTGAGAAAACACCATTAGACTGGAATACCAGGATGAAGATTATACTTGGAACAGCGTATGGTATTGCACACATTCATGCAGAAGGTGGCTCCAAGCTCGCCCATGGCAATATCAAGTCGACCAATGTCCTCCTTGATCAAGATCACAACCCGTATGTCTCAGACTATGGGCTGAGCGCCTTGATGAGTCTCCCAATCAACACCTCCCGAGTTGTTGCCAGTTACCGCGCTCCAGAGACCTTTGAATCCAGGAAATTCACTCATAAGTCCGATGTCTACAGCTTCGGCGTGCTCCTCATGGAGATGCTGACTGGAAAAGCCCCCCTCCAGTCACAAGGACAAGATGATGCCGTTGACCTACCAAGATGGGTGCATTCTGTGGTCCGAGAGGAGTGGACCGCGGAAGTGTTTGATGTTGAGCTGATGAAGTACCATAACATAGAAGATGAGCTGGTCCAGATGCTCCAGATCGCGATGGCGTGCACGTCGCGGTCCCCAGACCGACGTCCGACAATGCTGGAGGTGATCAGGATGATTGAGGAGCTCCGGCAGTCCCCTTCAGAGAGCCGCGCCTCCAATGAAAACCTCAAGGATTCCAATCCTACGTCGACGTAATGCTGACAAATTGTTTGTTTGGTTTCTTGTGAGTTGCTGCGAGTCATTAGACTTGTAAGTTAATCTGTGATTCTGGCCTCCTCAATGTAGTCCGGAAGCTTAAACACTGGCACTATGAAGTGTTATCCTTACAACTGTACCATTGTTCCTTGTACGAGTTAATTGGTTGGTTGTTAACCTTTATGCTTAATCTGGCATGCCTGCTCACACAAAACTTCCGTTTATCAGAAATTGTTGCTCCAGTGATTGTCTTCTATGGAAAAATCAAGCTGGAGAAGGTCATGTGGCATCTTGGTTCTTTTGATTGCGCATATCACTGCGATGCAAATGAGGAAGCCAAACATGAGCGTGGGCTAACATAAGCTCTTCAGCAGTTCAGCTAAAGGAGCAACCGGCAACATTCCATACTAGGACACCAAAATATAGAACATTGCGAGAACACCAGAGATTCACAAGTATGAACTCTGCATAAATCGCCGAAGCAACGTGACATCGCACACAAAAGGAATATATGGAGAACAGTGGTACCAATTGAAACATAACAATATAACACCATTCAATCCATGCAATAGATCAATCCAAGTGGCTATGTTTCAGAAGATACACGGTCAATGCATCTACCATCTCCTGGCATACCAAAATCTCAGATGTTAATAGTGTTACGAATATTGTGTATATTGAAGAGGCTTAATAGGTAATATATATATAAAGTACAAAGAGATATTACAGAGAAATATACCAATACGGATAAGAAAACTCAATCATATAAAGAAACAACTGAAACAATTATATTATATCTCTAATATCCTTAACAGCCCCCTTCAAATACAAAGCATATGCAATAGCATTGTATTTAAAAAGAGTCGTAGCGTGCAGCTCTTAAAAAAAACTATCAAATCAAGTCGAAGAGGAATAGATAAAAATATAGCGGTACATATTGAAGTCCAAGACAGCGGTGGCATAATGCGTAAGGTGCAAGAAAAGTGCGACGACCTTAAAAGCTTAGGGCGGTGGCTAGAGAAGCGACGGCGTCATAACGATTTTTATGATCTGCACGCGGCTCAGAGAGAAAAGCGACAGCTATTGTTATGCAAAATAAAATTTCTACACTTCTATAACTGACAATAAATTTATGGACTCACACAGCTTAGATGAACTGAAGCATAGAAGCTACGGACTTGGAATAGACGTAACGGAAAGACTCAAAAGAAAATAAAAACTAAAAAAAATAAAAGGGCTAGCAGCAGCCAACTTCAACAGATTCCACTACCATTTCTTGTCTCTCCAATTGAACGCCCCTTCCTTCCCCTCCTCTGCTCTCCCTACTGACTTCTATTTCACTTCCTCTTGCTTCACTCCTAGCCAAAGCTCTCTCTTCTTCTTCATTCTTCTCTCCATTGCCAACAGATCATACACATGGCTTTGGGCAAAGAAGAGGTGAGCGGCGGCGCAAGCGCCGACGTGGAGCCAGGGGTCACCGAGCATATTGGCATAGAGCTTGTTGGCTTAGGCCAGGGGTCGTGACATGGGACGCGGGTGCAAGTGCGGAAGAAGGTCGGGGACACGACGGTCGCGCGGGATCCTATCGAAGCACCGCACCTACCGGTGTGGGCGAAGAAGACAGCGGCAGGCAGACGGCGGGGCTCCAACAAGTGACCTCCCACAGCGATCTTGCTGAGCGCACCGGCGTGGAGGTCGGCTCACGGCTCATGGCTCAAGGTCTGGCCAGGTCTAAGCAGATCAAAGCCGAGGAAGGCCTCACGAGGCTGAGCGCGGGAGAGGGAGGAGGTGGCTCTTGCGGCTAGATGCTGTGGGATCCGACGGTGGCTCTGCTTGAAGGAGGCGGAGATGGCAACGGCCACGGAGCTGGCTAAGCGCCTCCCCTCTAGATCTAGGCGAGACAGTGTCGGGGAGGCCAGATCCAGTGCAGAGCGGCCACACGAGCGGCGGCGGCCGGGAGGTGGGAGTCCCGAGGCAGCAAGGAGGGCGCAGGTGTAGGCAGGTATGTGCCGACGGTGCAAGACGCAATCGCAGGCGACAATGTCCAGATCCACGAGGCCGTTAGCGGCCCTGGCCTGAAGAGCTCTCATCTCCTGTAGCGTGCAGCTTTCGTCATGCGCCGTCGTCCAGATCTGATCTGGATGGGCCATTCCCGCGGCTTCTACCGTCGCTTGGTGGCTTGCGACCAGGCGGCCAGCCGACGGGTGTACGGTCAGCAAAGAAGTGGCCGCCCCCGAAAGCGGAGATCGATCCTCCTAAGGGCAGCATATGCAGAAGATGAGCGAAAGCTAGGCAGCTACTACAGTAAGCCTAACCCCAACCTAAACTCTGATACTATGTTATGAATATTGTGTGTATTGAAGATGCCTAATGTGCAATATATATAGAGAGTACAAGAGGATATTACAGGGAAATATACCATTATAAATAAGGAAACCCAGACATATAAAAAAATAACTGAAACAATCCTATTATATCTTTAATACCCTTAACAAATAGAACAATAGATCTGGTTAGTACAACTTGTCACATGATAAGGCTGGCATATGAAGGCCATAGTACACAGGCTCTTGTATAAATAAGGAACAAGAATTTATCCTGGCCCCGAAAAAAGGACGGGAGGAAGAAAAATCCGCAGTGACATGAGCACTACCAAGAATGAAGAGAGCTTCCACATCTCTGCTGAATTCAATGCACTCATCCAACAAATTCCCGCTATCTTATCATTATGAAAAACTTCCAATAGCTTACTGAAAGAACTATGTCAGCAAAATAAAAAAAAGAGAGACTCTCCTCTTTCGAACATTCAGATCTCAAGCAGCTTGATGGGCAGACGGCGAGTTATTTTTGGTTCACCAAATCAGCACCGCTGACATACCTAGCAACAAATGAAATCAACCGGAATGGAGCGCCGACGATGGGAGCGTCAGAAAATGGAACCTCAGCTGTCTCATCGTCTGCTTCTGATGGTTGCGGGTCATCCTCATGAATTTGTATATGATCCAATGGAACTGGCACAATTTCTTCACTCATTCTTGGTTCATCAAATCCTTGCTTTGATCCTTGATGTGCATCCACATCAATGAGGCCCTCGGCAGCACTAGTGCTGCTGGCTTTTCCCAGAAGCTGCACTGAAGTTTCATCTAGATAATTACTAGCATAGGCATTGCTAGGACTGTTGTTGATACGACTATTGTTATTCTCAGAAGTAATTGTCACAGAACTGCTCAGACCTCTATCAGCAATCGGTCTGTTACCCTGCAGGGAGAAAACATTTTCTGTAAGCAATTATGACTTAACATATATGGTAAATTAAACTCTCAGCAGACAAGTGGGTGATTAAATTCCAATCGTTTGGAATGAATATTCATGTGAACGAACTAACTACAATATCCAAACTTTGACATTCTGTCACATTGACATGCTGACGAGATGGATAACAAATAGGTGAAATTACTTTTTGGTAGAGTTAAACCCTTGTAGAAATGGATAATTCTCATAGTTTACCCATAAAAAATCACTTACTTCACTGCTCATGTCTGTAAAACAAGTGCTCTGCTTATGGAGAAGTGAACCGATCAAATCTGTTTGATCTATCACTGGAATTTCAGGGACCAGCATTACCATTTCTCAGTTTTATACACTAGAATCTGAAGGCTAAGAATTTAATATGCCAAGGGGTAATAACAGGAAGTGATATCTCTGTTTAGGAAATTTCACTGGAGATATAAATATTCAGTTGCAGATTGGCAAAAATCAAATGGCCAAATAGGCTGTTATATAATGAAACACTTAAGAATCACCAGAGGAATGTTCTGCACAACCTTTACCTCTTCAGTCATGGAGGCTTCAGTAAGAACAGCCTTTGCTTCAAGGGCTTGTAGTCTTGACTCCAGGTCATCTAAACTTTTCACCAACCTCTGATTTTCCTCAATGGTATTTTTTGAAGTTTCATCCAACACCTTCACCTGCCAAGCTTTGTTATTAAGTAGCAATATCAGAAGATATAAGTAGAACTATGTACACGCCACAGATGAAAACAAGACCATTGAAGGTTCAAATCTGACAGATTCAAATACTGCCTTTTGGAAATAATAACTAATGTTTGTTCATAAGATTCAGATTACTTAATATTAGTATTTCACTAATCATTCATTTTCTCAATTAGCTAACTGGATGTTACACAATCAGCTATAAACAAAGAAAAATGAACGGTTGAAAACATACTTTGTAGTTCATACCTGCACCTGCAGTGCTTTATTGGTTTCCTCCAGCCCACATAACCTTTCTTTAAGATAAGTCTGAAGAAAAGGAGTAACATGTCAGCCAAAAAAGAAAAAGAAAAGATATAAGTCTCTGAAGGCATGAAAAAACTCAAATTAAAGTACAGTCAGAGAAAGTAGTAATCAAACATTACCTCCCGATGAGTTAGGGCATCATTGATGTCCTCTATGCACCTGACTTTGTTGTCCAAAATTTTCTACATGAAATTAGCGAATAACGCTTATAACACGAACAGGTAACAGAAAACGGGGAAACACATTAGTGTTAGTATTTCGGCAACTTTAAACCATTTAAGCCTGATTTACTCCCTACATGAAGGGCTAACACACTTAGCTCAAATATCAGGGCTTTGCAGTCCATAACACTAACTTACCAAGCTAAAAAGATGATGCAGTCATTTTGGAATGTCTAGGGTCAATGGATCATCTAGTGAAATGGAAGAAAAAGTACTTCGTTGTCTTTCTCAAGCGCAATTTGTTTTTACTATTGTCAAAGCATACACTCAAACTAATCTCCTGTATCCGGGCAAGACTGACACATACACCTTCTCAAGGAAAGAAATCAATAGAAGGAACAGTAAATACCTCCTTTGTAACCAGCACATTGTACCCATTCTGTAGATTATTGAGTTTTTCCTCCAAAAGGACCTACAGATTAGATCAAAGACAATTTGAGGTAGGCAAATTCAATTCGTTTCACCTAGCTAGTCACTTTGCCACAAGGCAGAAAAAAGCTAGACACTGGAATGTAAGATAGTTTAACAGCTGCATTGATTAAATCATATGGTTGTTGCATCCAGGGCATAAAACATACCTCATGCTGTGCGTGATAACCCACTTTGTTATGCAGATTTTCTAGTTCGCTCTCTATCATGCTCTGCAGGAAAAGGAATGAAACAACATTTCTTATGCGATGTTTCTAGTAATGCAAAATAGCATTTGTTCATGTTTAGCAGTGAACTAGTTGACATAAACACGTGAACATAAAATATTGTACCAAAGAGGTATATTTTGTAACTACTTTGACATGCATGTGCCATGAACATTGAATAAAGATGCACAACTGAGGAAACAGATAGATGAATATATTACATCATTTTTTAGCATAGATCACGGGAATTTTTGTTAGAATATGAAAAGTGGTAAATTTAAATTTGCTTCAGATAGATCTTCTCAATTCCATTACAGAAGCAGGCAGACTAAGTGGTGGCCCATATATTAGTTTTTACAAATTATTAACTACTGAGGTATCAAACATATGGTTCAGATCATAGGTAGACAGCAAACAGGCTTCATATCTATTGGTCCATAACTCCTTTCCTCAGTTACTCTACTTACAAATACATACTTGTGCTATGTATGTCAGCAACAAACACAGCCATGCATACCACTTTTTGAAGCCCTGAACTCTTCTCATCTTCCAGCTGGTTTATTGTCTCATGTAATTTACCCTGCAATGACGATATTCATATTTAAAAGAGGAACATATGATTAAGAAACTTAACACACAAAATTTCTCTATGTATCAGCTGAATGACCAGCGCTACAATGAAAGGAACCAAATGAGAAAAATGCTGAGCTGAAAGTGCAAAGAGCAAATCAAGGAGTTCAAGTAATGATAACTGATGACAAATGGTCAGCATCTAGCAACAAGATTGCAAAAGTGACAATTGGAAGCATTCTTCATTACAGGAATAATACACACTAAGCAGAATCAGGGGATGCTCTGAGTGTAGATATATGAAATTGGACATGCAAAAAAGGGTCCATTGTCACCCTTGTCCAAGAGTAGAAGTGCAGCTAAAAGAAAGTCACATGACCCGCTTATACCAGCAATGACAAACTTACTAACACAATCTACTGTCGAATAGTGAAGATATTGATATATTGTTAATTCAAGTTCAGTAAATAGTCGTTTCACCTAAGCATCGTATCCACAACAAAATAGTGCAATTACAATTTACAGAACCACTTACGAGCTTTCCTTCATAAAGTCTGTGCATGTCAAGCTCAACGCTAGACTCTGACATCCCAATGCTCCTCTGATCTGCATGGACTTTATTGCTGACCATGTGATTCTCCTGTGTCATGGTAGGTTCATGGTTCTGGTAGCACGGAATCCCCTCTCCAACAGAGGACACGGTATCATCAGTGTTTGCGACACTATGATTTGCCTGCAGAGTTGGCTCATGATTCTGGTACTGAGGAGCTCCTCCAACACTGGACATTGCATCATCTGCATCAGCAGCATCGTGATGGTCCTTTGGGGCTGACTCGTGATTGTGGCATTGGGGAGCAGCTTCTCCAGCATTGGACGTCACATCACCGGTATTCTTCCCTTGGTTTCCTCTCTTCTTCTTGTTCCTCTTTTTTTTGGCATCCATCTCTTGTTTGCAGCTTAGCCCTTAAATTACTATCTGTATCTACCAACATGACAACAACAAGAAAATGAACTTTCAGCTAAATATGTTGAACATACTGTTTCATCAGATAAATTACATATGCTAAGTTGGGTTGGCAATCTCTTGCATGAAAAAACAGGTTTTGTGCACAAATTTTACATTGTGCGATCATGCATGGTACAATTTTGTCGCTTGCAACAACAGAATCATATATCTATTGTGAACGCCCCCGAAAAAAATGAATATCCCACTTTATTCAACTAACCGCAACACAAGGCCGAAGATTTACAGGTAATTCATTAGCCGCAGAAACCATGAACTTGAACACACAACAAGCATCCCGAGTGTAATTTCAGTCAGCTACGCGCCTATGCCCGTTCGCACGTCTATATAATATATCACAAAATTTCCCATTCACAACGCCGGCACGATACACAACCGGCGCCGGTTCAGCGTAAAGCATCCATCTAACTTGACAACCAAAAGGAAAGAAAAGATTAAATTTTGTAGGTTCCGACAACTAACTGGCGCCGAGTTCGCAATAAAAATTACGAGGGGCACAGCACAGGTACTAACCTAGAAACGCCGCCGCTCCGGCTCGGCCCGGATTGGGGAGGCTGGGGATCTGGAAGAGGGGAAGGAGGAGGAGGAGAGGCTGCAAGGGACTGTGCTAATCAGCTGGGAAGGTGTATTTTTGGGGGAGCGTTTGTTTAATGGGCGGAGATCGGCGTGGGAGGCGAGGATGGGTGGGCGGAAGCGTAACCGGCGGTGGCTTGTCGCTGCTGCCTCTCGCACGCGTACCCTGCTCCTTCGGTGGGCAGTGCGCTGCTGACTGCACGTGCCCCCACGCAGTTTGACTTTATTTTTTCTTTACCGTTTTCTCTTTTTTTTCCCGGTTTCTTCGTCAGATTCAGTTTCACCTTTTTAAAGGAATTTCATGGATATTTGATGCTACCAAAATCAATGCTGCTTGTTAATATTGGCGACATTTGATAGAAATAAAATAGTAGTAATCGAAAAAAGTAGTATTTAGAAAGAGCGGTTGAGTGGTGGAGAAAATGATTGAGAGATTTGTGCATTTTTTAAAAAGATAGATATTTATATAAATTTTTTCAAACAAAAGCTAGAAATATAACCGATATGGACAACTCAAGAAGCAAGCTTTGAAGACTTTGGACAGATTCTTCCTTCAGTTACCTCTAGCTATCACAACGTTTGCCTTGGCCCTTGCAAAGAGGAATCGTCATGGCGATGGAAGACGGTGATCGAGTTTTGGCTAACCCTAGGTGAACCTTGGTTGAGCTTGGGACGGTTTTGCTATTTTCTTTTTTGGCCACTTCTCACATATATTGTAGTCATCAATATTCCACTTCTGAGTTGTGGTATGAAGTATCTCTGTATATAACGACTGGGGGAAAATGCCCACAGAGAGAGATGCCACGTCACATACTTTGCAAAAAAGCCCTTCACATTTTTCGAAGTCGCGTATAGGTCCTTGGTTTTTTTGCAGAGAGGCCCCTGACACATTTTTTCTTCCCAAAACCCCCTCCGCTTCTCCGAAATTGTGTACAAGTTCTCCGTATTTTCGTGGAGGCCTTCCTTTTACTCGATAGCATCTCATGATTTTCGTGAAATTACGCTCGGGGTCCTTGATTTTATGCAAAAAAACCCTTTGCTTTTTTTAGAAATACATTCGAGTCCTTGCTTTTTTAGATAATTCCCTCCGCAGCGTTACGCCGCGTTTATACTGTTAGTAATTGTTATAGCATGTTTGGTTGCTACCGCAAAATTGCTAAGTCATACCTTCTACGGCCAACAAAATCGTTGCTGCAAATTACTAAAAAATTGGACTTTTAGCACTTTTTTTGGGGAGGATGGACCTTCAGCACTATTGTAACATAAGTACTGTATGGTTAAAAAAGTATAGCACGTCTGCGATAAGTATTCCAATCGGCTAGAGATTTTGGCTTTTACCTAAAATAGAATAGTAACAGCAAGAAGAAGTACGCCCCGCTTCAACTGGTTTATGGGCTAAGCTTCTAGTTGTGACTTTTGGCTTAGGTTAAAATCGCACTGTATCGGTTGTTAATTTTTTTATGAGAAAAAAAATAAAAAATAAAGAACACACAATTATATCGTTATGGACAACGCAAAAGAATAAGAAAAAAAGGAAAAAAACCGAGATTAGAAACTGACACGTTCCAAGTGGCCAAAAGTTAAAATAAACCAGGTACTGAAGCCGTTTGGAGCGGAGCCTAAAATTTGAAAAATGGTTTATCAAAGACGTAGACGTGAAGAAGACGATAGCAGCTGACCAATAGCTTTTAAAACAATTTAGAGAAATCAATTTTAAAAATTAAGGTATTCAAATCGACTACCATCACCTCAGAAGATAGGTTGGGCTATCATCCACAACATGTATCCTTTCCACACATTTTTCTTTCTGCCCGTATCATATATAGGCCTATTCTTTTCAGTTTCTCAAAACGACTTTTGGTTTTTGCTACAGTACCTAACTTTCAAACGGGGTATTTTTTTAAGATGGAGTCTACAAGTTAATTATAATACACGTTAAAAGCCCAGCGTCTGTACCATCCAAAATTGCAAGCGAGTATCTCTCTTCGTAATCTCTGTTGCAAACAACTAAAATTCAAAAATTTCAATCAAAAGTCATAAGCTACAGCAAAAAAAAAACAGTCCCATAACTGCCACATCATGCCATGCAATTCTAGGGGGTCTATTTTTTCTTTAGTTTATAGTTTTTTACTGTGACTTATAGTTTTTGACTATTTATGAGTGAGTGTATGGAGTAAGAAAAACTTATGTGCTATTTTGACTGATATAAATGAAGTCACTATAGTGTATACTATAATTAACTTATAGACTCTAACTTGAAAAGAAACCCTATTTAAAAACTAGTTAATATAAAAAAACTTAAAAATAATTTTTAGTAACGAAAAGAAAAGGCCCTAGATCAGGCCCAGCCCATACTATCATCATCCAAAACTCGCTCGGCCCAGGCATGTAGTCCGAAACGTCGGTCTAGTCTATACAGAGCGGAGCAGCTCGCAGGCACCTCCCAAAACCCTGTCTCCCTCCCGGCGCCGGCTGCTACCGCCTCTCTCCATCGCAGCAAAAACCCCACCAGCCAGGCCGCTGCGAACCCTAGCTAGCCGCCATGGCTCCGGCGGACGCCTGCGGAGAGCAGCCGCACAAGGCGCACCGCCAGCACAAGTCCGGCGCGAAGGCGCGGAAGAAGAAGGGCAAGGGCGCCGGCGGCGACGATGCCGGAGGCGAGAAGAAGAACCCCAAGGTAAGGACGAGCAGCCTCGTGCTTTCTCGGTAGGCGTGGGATTTCCTAGCGCTTGGTTTGGTATCCATGAACTAGGATTTGTCGCTTTGGCGAGTATCCTCGTCGGGTGACTGTTAGAGGTTCGCTTAGTAGTGAATGATTAAGTGTAATGCTTGGCGATCTAATTTTTGTTAAGTGGCTATGGAGCCGTAGGGGAAGTAATTGCTCAGTTATCATAGATCAGCGGCTCAGTACGTAATCTGGGATACGCTGATTAAGAAACGAATGGGTCTCTCTTCGTTTGCCCGTTTGTCAGGAATGATCCATAGTAGTATCCATCTCAGGTGGTTCTTCGTAATGTTATATAAGCAACTCACTGATGTTTACACATGTGGTGCGGTTGCTAGTTAATCTGGAAGGTCATCTTGCTTATCACAAGCGAAGTCCCATATCATCAGTTTTCCATGGAGAAGTTGACATGATAGTAATTTATCGAGTTATTTAGATTGTATAAGGTGAACTATTTAGGTAAATGTTGTCTTCAATACAGGGTTGAGCACTTAGCTTAAAATGCATAATTGTTGATAACCTTGAGCAAGTCCTTGTATTAGAAAGCTATTCAATAAAATTAGTATCTATTTGGTGTTTTGCTTTTTCAATCTTGCTGCCATTTGCATGAGGTATTTTATGGGATTGTGGAGCATGCCACACAGAGTATGATTCATGCTATTAAAAAAAAAAACAAACGTCCCTTTTTCTGGAAAAAAGACACTGTTAGAACTGGATAACTGATTATGACAGTGTAAACAGTTAAATAACCCAAGAACGGTTGGCCATCTGTTTAATCATTTCCTATCTGATTTTGGAAGCCTCCTTTTAATTAGACTACCATGCCTTCTCCCAGGCTTTTGCCTTTCAGTCAGCAGCAAAGGCCAAGCGTCTACAAGCTCGATCGGCAGAGATTGAACAACGCCGTCTTCATGTGCCAATTATGGACCGCTCAATTGGTGAACCGCCTCCTTTTGTTGTTGTAGTTCAAGGGCCTCCGCAGGTATGTTCTACCATTTGCATGAAAATGATGGTTGTGTATTGTTCTCTGATCATTACTTTACTTCAAATTTATCAGGTTGGGAAATCGCTGCTGATAAAATGTCTAGTAAAGCACTACACTAAACAAAACTTGTCAGAAGTCCATGGTCCCATCACTGTTGTATCAGGTTAATTAACCGTTTACATTTCGTACATTGAAAATCAATGGATATTGTTCTTTCAATAAACCAGATTATTGTGAAGATGTGAAGCTTACATATACATATATATTTGTTACATACAGGTAAAAACAGGAGGGTACAGTTCTTGGAGTGTCCAAATGATATCAACGGAATGATTGATGCTGCTAAAATAGCTGATCTTGCTCTGCTGCTTATTGATGGAAGCTATGGATTTGAAATGGTATACTGTCAAAGCCGCTATTTTTACAAATATTCCTAGCTTAGTATGGTCTATTAAGTTGTTTAGCAAACACT
Organism: Melocanna baccifera; assembly: GCA_036346265.1. NCBI lineage: Eukaryota > Viridiplantae > Streptophyta > Magnoliopsida > Poales > Poaceae > Melocanna > Melocanna baccifera. The sequence continues at coordinate 15,451,020 of CM070693.1, forward strand.
AGCAATACGAATATGCTTACTCCCTTTAAATGCACCTTAGAAGCACATATACATTTGAGTAAATGCTTTATATGCAGCATTAGAAACCCAGTCTACGTGTCTGTGACTATTTGGTTCTTTTATCATGGCCTAGCGTTCAACAGTGTTAACCCTCTGGATCACATTGTGTTAACTCTTACTAATGGGTGGAGCTGACCTATTGTCTTGGTCTATGTTTATCTGCTAAATGTTTTCTACCCATGTGACTAACAGCATTCATGGTTTCTTGTATAATGGTACCTAAATGAACCTCTGTTCCCAGGATACATTTGAGTTCCTTAATATCATGCAAGTGCATGGATTTCCCAAGGTGATGGGAGTGCTTACACATCTTGATAAGTTTAAAGATGTAAAGAAACTCAGGAAAACTAAGCAGCGCCTTAAGCATCGATTTTGGGCTGAGATAAAGGAGGGAGCAAAGCTATTCTACTTGTCTGGTCTCATTCATGGAAAGTAAGTTTCTGTAAAATTGGTATTTCTTCCTTCAGACTCTTGGTTCGTAGTTAAATAACTGGAATATCGATCCATTTGCTTATATGTAAGTCAATTTATGCCAATTTGAGCTCACCATATTGTAAAGAGTTACCATGCTGCAGCTTCATGATGCGGTAGTATATTAACCTGAATGCTTCATTTGGTGAATTTTTTTGTTTTTCATCTAAGATCTGTGACCATTTACTCATTTAGCATGCGAGTTTCATAATATTTTTTTGCAGATACACAAAAAGAGAAGTCCATAATCTTGCAAGATTCATATCTGTTATTAAGCCTATCCCATTGAGTTGGAGAATGGCACATCCTTATTTGTTAGTTGATAGATTTGAAGATGTAACCCCTCCAGAAAGCATGCGCGTGAACAGGAAATGTGACAGAAAAATAACATTGTATGGTTACCTTCGTGGCTGTAACATGAAAAGAGGGACCAAGGTAACATTTAAGTATCTGTTTTTCCCTTTCATCATTGGTGGAACTAGATGTTGAATTATGGCCTCACTTCTTTGTGCCAGCGAACAACAATATTTCAACTTGTTTTAATTTTACTCCATGATTCTATTCGGGATTACTAGATGGACATATTCAAATAACTTTAGTTGAATAGCTCAAAATTGAAGGTGTTCGGGTACAAAAACGGCCTCTTATTTTGCATTAAACATGAATTCTGTTTTGGTGAACCTACTGAGTTTTCAAAAATTATTGTTCAGTTTGAAAATGAGCAGGTGGAATGCATAGCACTATGTTAATTATGCTTTATATTGCTCAATCTGTTTGACACATTTGTTTGCAAAAGTACAAATGTTTCTGGCTGATCTGTAACTGTTGATGAGTTTAATTCAACTAAGCAGTAAGCACCTGTTCAATGGTCAATTAATTTTCACATGGACTGGTTATATGAAACCATGAATAATTGTAGAAGAAAGTTAAGATTCTTGCCACTTTCCTAGTCCAGTGCCCCTAATCCAGTGGAGCACTCTGTTTTCACAATCTGCATGCAGTACCAGATGTGTATTGAACCCCTGACACCCAGCACACCTAGCCTTTTCATAGGCCATATGCTGTAAGCAAAATACTTCGGTAATTCCTATACAGTAGAAATCAGCACCCCAAAAGTTTATTATCTCTTTTGACTTTTAAGTGAGGATTCAAGTGGGAGGTGGAGTATTCTATGAAGTAGTTATAGTGGAAAATCACACATTAGGCAGTCAGAATGCTCGTATGACATCTTGCACAACCATCAAGTAGTATGACTACGTGGTGGCTGGATTGTCGATGATCGGGGTAAAGATGGAAGCATTCTATGAAGGGGCCAATAACAAAGGACCAAATGTTATGTGCTAGGGTTGGAAAGTGAAAATTTTCTGAATTATGTGCCAAATATATGTGTGAAACTGCGAGGACTTTGGAGGATGATAGCACAGGAGTGAGAAATCGATTTGATCACATGAACAGTTTGGAGGTGCATTGTACTCAGTCCTTACACTTTAAAAGGAACTGGACTTGATTTTACCTCGCATAGGAGAAACGTGCATGTTTGTAACATTTGTTATTCCTGTTCTTACTTTTCATCTAAGATGTGCCTATTTGCCAAAAACTGGACCCTCAGATGGGAGTGCTTAAGTTCTTTCATGTCTAATTTTATTCTCCTACAATTTTTTTTGATAGTAAGACACGCAATAATTTGTGCAGGTGCATATCACAGGCGCAGGTGATTTCAGCTTGTCTGGGGTAACGAGTTTGGCTGATCCTTGCCCTTTACCATCAGCTGCAAAGAAGAGAGGACTACGTGACAAGGAAAAGCTGTTCTATGCACCAATGTCTGGTCTTGGGGATCTTCTTTATGACAAGGATGCGGTTTATATCAATATCAATGATCATCTTGTTCAGTTTTCAAAGACCGATGACAATGATGCATCTAGAAAACAAGGTACTGCTTGAGTATAAACTATCCATACCCGGCATCGGGCCCCTCAATTCATTCATTGTGGTGCTTGCGTTTGGAGTTTCTTGAAGTATTCTTGTTGATGATAATAGTGTATTGATGAAAGTACCATGCATAAATATGATATGGTTGACTGACAGGAATATTAGGATGCCAAAATGAAATGTCAATTCACTTCCGTCTTTGATTATTTACTTATCTAGTACACCGTCCAAAAGAATGGTTTGGCTTTCAAGTGTTTACTGTTTAGGCTGGATTGCAAAGCGAGGCTGTCTGTTACATGGTTGCTGCATGTGCCTAGAAGAAATTGGAGTAGAGAAACTTTTTCTGGTGGACCAATTATTTGTCTAAATTGCCCCAATAGTATCTTTGTGGTTTCTCAATAATTCCATTTATTGTGCATATAATTCATATAATTGTTTTTAGTTTTGCATAGTCGATGGAAATTGGAACGTGTATGCGTGCATGCATGTATGTATCGTATCTACCATAGAACTATTATAGATCTTCTAAAGCATGTTCTTAAATCTGTACTTCTAAAGCATGTATGTATCAGATCTACTTTTGTGTTGTTGTCCAAATTCCTACCTTTAATTGTTTTCTCCTATAGTCATGCCTTTCTAAATTGTTTACTGAACTGCTGACCTGTCATTCTGCAGGGAAAGGTAATGATGTTGGTGTGACGCTGGTAAAAACACTTCAGAACACCAGATATTCCCTTAATGAAAAGTTGGATCAGAGTTTTATAAATTTCTTTGGTAGACGGCCTGCTCAAACCAAAGACAGTGATGTGGCAGGCAATATCACATCTGAAAACCAGAATGACCAGGGAGATGCTAACGTTTTAGAAGTAGATGGTAATAATATTAGTAATGCAGACATCTTGAAGAGCAATGGACATTCTTATTCTGAATGCTCTAGTGATAGTGAAGGCGACAATGATGATGACATTCGGCTAAGTGATCATGATGTTGACTTGAGGGAACAAGTGGAATTTTGCAATGGAAGATTGAGGCGAAAAGCTGTATCAGCTAATTTTCAAGATGATGTTGATGAAGAGGTTTGCCATTTTCACTTGGTTCCTATCAATGAATAGCTTTCTTTCTCTTGTTTTGTGTTACATGCTTAGTTTAATAGTTTATGATCCTCTTACTTTGGACCATGGCTTTATGTTTAGGAAACAGTTGTTTTTAAATGTGACAAAATATGCATTTGTTTGTAATATGTAACCCTGCCATGAAAATAGCAAAAGTGTGCAATTTTTTACATAAACTAGTTGTTTTAGTACTTATATGGTACTACAGATTTTCAATTTGAACCTTAAAAGTATTTCAACCTTGGTTTACCTTGAAGGGTACTGATGAAGATGATAGTAATAATGAAGATTCTGGCGATGACCACTTATCTGGAGGTTCTGTATCATCAGATGATAGTGGAGAAGCTCTTGATTCAGGTACTATTTTCACACACACGTATGACCTGCTGCACCCACCCACCCTGCACATACAGTGATTATTTGTGCTAATTTCTTTGCGGGACCAATTATCTTTGCAAATGAGCGCTGTCACTATTTTGTTTTGACATATAACATTATTCCCTTTTGGTATTTTAGATGATGAAGCTGAAAACACTTCGAAGTGGAAACAATCCTTGCTTGCTAGAACACTGTCCAGACGGAGTGCCAATCTAATGCAGCTTGTCTATGGGCAACCTTCAACACAGCTAGATAGTACAGCATTAGAAGCAAATGATGGTAGCGAAGATGACAGTTCAGATGAAGAATTTTTCATACCAAAAGGACAGAAGAAGGTAATTGTGTGTTGCATGCAGGGATAATTTATCCAAGACAAGGTATCCTATCTTTTGTAGGATATATTATCCCTCACCTCTTGTTTGACTGTCATGGTAGTTATTTCATGCCATTTAATGTTAATTGGTTAAGAAAGAGATTGATAGGATGGAATTTAATAAATGCTTGTTACTAAGTATACTATTCTCCCTCTACCTGCTGGGGGCAAAGAAAGTGCAAGTGGCTAAGTGTTGGTTTTCAGAGCATTCTTTATTCTTTCTTATAATTTCCCTCGGCACAATTTCATAAAGGTGGGCGGGTGCCCATATGTTCCTCTGAACATTTTCCCTTATGTTTTATGTGAATGACTACCTGGAGTAATTCCTAGTGCACACAGTTGTAATAGGTCATGCTGGTTTTATTGTCTGGTTGAAGCAATAATTGACTGCGTTTTATGATTAACAGCAAGCAAAGAACGAATTGCCAAGCTTTGATGATATTGACGCTGAGGATTACTCCAAGTTTTTCAAATCAGAGCCGAGAGATTGGTCTGATGAAGATCTCATCAAAAGCATCCGTGATCGTTTTGTAACTGGAAATTGGTCAAAAGCTGCTCTGAGAGGACAGGAAATTGATGAAAATGGAGAGGATGATGAAGAAATCTATGGTGATTTTGAAGATCTGGAAACTGGTGAGGTACACAAGAGCCAGGCTGCTGAAAATGCAGCAGGAAATGGAGGTATTCACAAAAAAGATGACCTAGAAGGTGAAGAACGAAGACTCAGGAAGCTTGCACTTAGAGCAAAATTCGATGCAGAATATCCTTAGTACATGATCATTTTTTCCCTTCCTCTTATATCTCAATCTCAAGTTTTTTCATTCAAATTAAGGGAGGAAAGGTACTGTTATGCTATTTCTATTTTGATTTGCAGGTTGTGTTTGATGCTCGTTTGGTTGCCCCTTAGGCTGGAAGAATTGTCTCCATTGTCTGTTTACTTTGAAAGTTCCTTGACCTTATTGTTCTTTTATTTTTGAAAGTGCTTTACTATCCTTTTCCTCTTTGATTCCTTGACTGAAACCTACATATGATGGATCCGACCCCTCTGACGAGGAAGTTGATAATGACAAGAAGAAATCCAAAAGAGAACAATCTGATGGAGGGGGCTATTTTGACAAAGTATGCCATAAAATGCTCTGCTTGTTGCTTCTTTGAAGCTCTTTGATTAGATCCTGAGTACTGATATTTTAGCTTTTGTACCTTTTCAGTTAAAGGAAGAAATTGAACTTCGCAAGCAAATGAATATATCTGAACTCAACGATCTAGATGAAGATACCCGAGTAGAAATTGAAGGATTTAGGACCGGTACTTATGTCAGATTAGAGGTACATGGTGTGCCCTTTGAGCTAGTTGAGCATTTTAGTCCTTGCCACCCCATCCTTGTTGGAGGCATTGGCCTTGGTGAGGAGAATACTGGATATATGCAGGTCAGCTATTTTTTAATTTATTGTCCTATTTTCTGTATGAAAAAGTTCACTGTCCAGTAGTTCAAGGAAATAATTGACACAATGGAACATACATACATCATCCATGTATATGTGAAAAATATGAATTGTTTATATATTCTTCTGATGGTATACATCCCTGCATTTGCCATTCTGGTTTATATATTTTCTTCATTTCAAAGGTTATAGGTTGTTATAATATGCAAGTGGTCTGACTTGAATAAAATGATGCTGCAGTTACTTTCATGATTTTGGCTACCAATCTATTATGTAACTATAGTGTTATGTAACCTACGTTATTTGGAGCTTCCGCGTTAGATTTATGCTAGATATTTCCACATCATTCGGAAGAAAAAAATGGTAAGGTCTGGACTGCTTGTTTGGTGGGCCCAGATTATAACATTGCAAATTAATCAAATATAGGTATTGAGTTATTGCAGTTGTATGATGAGTACCACTGCAACTTCAGTTATTAGATTTTTATAAGGAATACAACCCTATTTTCATGTGTGTTGTAGCATCTAGCCATGCAGTTGCATGGGATTTACGGTTGGTTTTAATACAGTAGTGTATTTCTGAATAGGCAAAAATATTATGATAATTCGCGTGAACATTGCTATCATGTCATATACCTTACTCACCCTTCATACAGGCTAGCTTGAAGCGCCACAGGTGGCACAGGAAAGTGCTGAAGACAAAAGACCCAATTATCGTCTCTATTGGTTGGAGACGTTTCCAAACAACTCCTGTATATGCAATAGAGGATCGAAATGGTCGTCACCGCATGCTCAAGTACACACCTGAGCATATGCATTGCTTTGCTATGTTTTTGGGGCCACTTGCTCCACCAAAAAGTGGTGTACTAGCAGTCCAGAATATTTCCAACAATAAGGTACATTCAATGATCAGTTCACTTTAGTCAAATAGATGATTAGTGGTGCAATGGACAAATTATAATTCCTAACCTGTAGCACTTCCTCAGAGTCTCAGACTAATGTATCAGGTAGAACTTGTTATTAAATAGAAATTTCCCTCGAAAGTGGATATTGACTATTTAGTTGTTATGAATAGAGCTTGTATTCATCATAAGACCAATAGGCCAATATATATACACGTACAGGTATGACATATATGCAGAAAACCTTTTATATAACAGAGTAAATACACAGCTATATAATACATATTTAACACCTCAAACTTAAGGTGGACCAATAACATGAAGTTTGGAGAGATGGAAACTATGCTGGGCTCTGGTCCATGCCTTTGTGAAGAAGTCTGCCAACTGAATCTCTAAAGGCATATACTGAAGAGCAGCAACTTGGTTCTGCATCAGCGTCCATATGTAGGAAGCATCAACGCCAATATGCTTTGTAAACTTATGCTTCACCGGATCTTTAGTAATACTAATAGCACCTGTACTGTTAGGCAAAAGAGGAGTCGGCGTAGAAACAGAAACACCGAACTCCTCAAGTAACCATCGTAACCAAGTAACTTCCGCAGTCAACAAAGTCATAGCTCGTAACTCAGCCTTAGCACTCGAATAAGAGAAGACTGCTGTCTGCTTCTTAGTCTTCCAAGCAATGAAAGAACCACCAAGAAAAACGCAATAGGCAGAGAGACCGGCGATCAGAAGGATCACTAGCCCAGGTGACATCAGAATATGTCTGAAGCTGTAAAGAGCTGGAGCGAGAGAAAAAGAGATGACGACAGATAGTTCCATGATGGTATCGTAGAACACGAAGATGATTATAGTAGAGCTGAGTGGGAGCAGAAATAAACTGATTCAAGATATGCACATGGTACGAAATGTCAGGATGAGTGACACCAAGATAAACAAGACTCCCAACTAGGTGACGATAGTGAGTAGAATTAGGAAGGGGCTTACCATCAGTGGGATGAAGATGAACATTAAGCTATATAGGAGTCTTAGCTGTGCGTTGATCAGTAAGAGGCACTATCAAAAAGATTCTGGATATACTTTTCTTAGAACAGATAGAAACCCACAGGAGTAGAAATAACTTCAATCCCAAGAAAGTAGCGAAGAGGACCCAGATCAGATATAAGAAACTGCTCATGAAGACGCTCTTTGACAAAAGTGATGTACTGAGTCATCTTCAGTAATGATCATATCATTAACATATAAAAGATGCGTCCGATCACAAGGGGAAGTGAATAAAAAGACCAGGATCATGAGCACTGACAGAGAAACCAGCTGCATTGACAACAAAAAAGAAACAATCAAACCAGGTACGAGGAGCTTGCTTGAGGCCATAGAGAGATCGACGAATGCAACAAACCATACCCTCGTAAACAGAATACTCGGGCGGCTGCATGTAGACCTCACACAACTCGCTATTGAGAAATGTATTCTTAACATCCAACTGAGAGATAGACTAACTCGCTATTGAGAAATGTATTCTTAACATCCAACTGAGAGATAAACTACTGTTGAACAGAGGCCGCAGTAAGAAGAGTGCGAACAGTGGTCATGTGAGCGACAGGAGCAAGGGTCTCATCGTTGTTACGATCATGCTCATGCTGAAAACCACGCGCTACAAGACGAGCCTTGTAGCGCTCAAGAGAACCATCAGAGCGGGTCATAACCTTGTAGACCTACTTTCACGTGATAGGAGTAACGCGCGCAGGAAGAGGAACAAGATCCCACGTGCCAGTACGCTCAAGGGCGGCAATCTCCTCTGCCATCGTATGCTACCACTCTTGATGAACAACAGCATCACGGTAAGAAGTCGGTTCGGCAAGAGCAGCGGCTGCAAAACCAAAATGCTTAGGAGGCCGAATAGATTGGGGATCGCGAAGAGCATAGCGAGGAGAGGTGGAAGAGGATGACCCACTAGAGGTCCAGAAGGAGAGGGCACATCAGAAAAATCCTCAACTCGCGGACGAGTATAGTAGAGAGAATAAGAAGGAACAAGATCAGGAGTAACATAAGGAGAGGGTGCTAGTGGTGAAGGTGTCGACTGGGAAGGAGGCACCAAAGAGACCAAAGGCTGTGGTGGAGTGGTGACTATAGGGGTGGAAGGAAAAATCAGGAAAGAAAATGGCTCTGACAAGAGATGCTGAAGTGGAGGAAGGAGGGGCAAGGATAGAAAAGACGAGACTTATCAAAAGTAACATACGGAGAATCCGTATCCGTCGGCCAACAGGATCCCAACAACGATATCTCTTATGCTCAGCACTATAGCCCAGAAAAACACACTCAACAGACTGAACGGTTAGCTTGATGCGCTTACGAGGTGCAAGAAAAATATAGCACACACATCCAAAGAGGCAAAGATTAGAATAATCAGGAGTCTTACCACAGAGACGCTCAACTGGGATTCCACCTTGAAGAGCAGAGGAGGGCTTAATCTTGATAAAAAAGTGGCAGTAGAAATAGTCTCAGCCCAAAAGTGTGGTAGAATACTAGAAGAAAGTATGAGAGCACGAGCTGTCTCAAGAACATAACGATGCTTGCGTTCAGACACACTATTTTGAGCATGAGCACCGGGACAAGAAAACCGAGAGTACCATGTTTAGCAAGAAAACCACAAAGAACTCTCAACAAGTACCCCCCAGCGGAATTAGTGCGAAAAACACGAATAGGAGAGTCAAACTGAATACGGGCCATGGTGGCAAAAATCTTGTAAATTGATAGAACCTCACTACAAGATAACATAAAATATATGCACGTATGCCGAGAAAAATCATCAATAAAAATGATATAATATTGGTGACTTCCTTTCGAAACGAAAGGAGCTGGTCCCTATACATCAGAAGGAACAAGATCAAAAAAATGCTAAGACAATGACTCACTAGAAGGATAGGGGAGTTGAAGTTGTTTGCCAGTTTACAATCCTGACAATTGAGAGAAGCATCACCAGACAGACCCTAAAAAAGCACAACAAAGTAAGGAAGACATACATGACCCACAAAGATGTTCTAAACTATTATGTCACTGAGCAAAAGATGTGGCGGAGGTTGCAGCAGATGCGGAGGTAGTGGTGGAGGCGACTAGACTGACAGGGACAGTGGAAGGAAGATGAAGCCAGTCAAGCTCCCAGAGATGTCACGAGTCACGGCGGTGAGGGCCAGTACCAATCAGAGTCCCCGTGCGGCGATCCTGGATACAAGAATCAGAATTAAGAATAATACGACAACCATAATCAGTGAGCTGATTGGTAGATATGAGGTGCATGATTAGTTTAGGAACATGAGAAACAACAGGAACATGAAAAGATGAATTAAAAAGAGTGTCTCGTCCTGCGACAGAAAGAGAGGTACAATTTGCCGTTTGAACAATGATAAGAGCAACTAAAGGACTAATGGAAGTGAGACAGGTGGAATCAGATATCATATGAAAGGAAGCACCAGAATCAAGAATTCAAGGTGATGTACCTGAGGAAAGAGATGTAGAAGGTGGTCTCTTACCAAAAGACTGAGCAGTAGAACTGGACGATGCAAAACAACCATGCGACCTAATAGTGTAAGAAACTGCTGAGTGTCAGAGACACCAGGACTTAACAGTGTGAAACTGCTGAGTGTCAAAGGCACCAGGACTTTGTTGAGAGGAGGAACCTCTAGTGCCCCTTGGAGGACGGCCACTACGACGAAAATCCTTTTTCATGTTGCAAAACTGCTCCACATGTTCATCCTTATTACAATAGGTGCAGTGAAGTCTTCTACCAACAGCAGCTGTCACTGGTGGAGGCACAATTGGTGAAGAAGTAATTGGCGGTGCAGCAAATGTAGAAGCCGGGGGAGCCGTCAAAACCAAGGCGAATCTCCTCAGAACAAACAGCTGCAAGAGCCTTCAACAGAGTCATATGAGGGTGACGAGCCAGCAACTGAGCACGATTTTGCTTAAACTCTGACCAAAGAAATGTCAAAAAGTTGTAAATGCGGCGAAGCTCCAGGTGAGACGGCTGACGTTGATAACACCGACAGGTGCGGCAAACATTTGGCCCCAAAGAGTCAATATGACGCCATATTGCTTATAACTGAGCATAGAACTCGTCCACAGTGGTATATCTCTATTGCAACGACTGCTTCTGATGTACAACAAGATATAAGGAATCATCGGATGGCTCGTAGCAATTGTGCAAATGCATCCACATCGCCTATGTGGAAGCTAAACTAACATCACCAGTGAGATGCACCTCCATTCTAACAACTAGAATAGCAGAAGTACGAGCATTCTCATCGATCCATGTCTTGTAAGCAGTATACTGAGTCTGAAAAGTCTTCATGGCATCCTCAAAAGCCTCAGATGTCTTTGTATGAGTGTCTTCGGAAGCATCCTTCGGGAGTACAGGCTTAGCAGATGGAGTAGGGCGAGACGGACAAGGCAACTTGCCAATAAGAAACTCTCAAAGGCGTTAACCACGCATATGGAGACGCATGTGTTGAAATCAGTCCCGATAATTGAGACCATCAAAGATCACTGGACAACAAGGAATAGAAATGGGCTTGCAAAAGGCGACATTTTTTCTTTTTTTTCTTTCTCTTTTTTTGGGAAAGAAACGTGAATTTTAAGTCACGGAAATCACCAGCTTTAGAGGAGAGCTCTTAAAAGAACTCAAGTCCACCGATGAGGACTGAGCGACGAGTGGTGGCGGCCCGACGACGGAGGCCAGCAGCGTCACCGAGCGACATCGACTGACAGCGCCAATAGCCCGGGTTCACCGGTCAACACTGGGGGACAACGGCTCCAATGGGGATGGTTGGCGTCGGACGGCAACTCCCAAGTGCAGGGGCTCACTGTCGGTGATGGCTTCTTTGGTGAACGGCGGCGGGCCGGACGACGACAGATCCAGCATGGGCGGTCGGTGTTCGGAAGATCCCGGCGACTGTTCGTCAAGTGGAGAAGATGCGCAGTAACTGATCTAGCGACGGCGGCAACTGATCTAGCGATGGCGAAGCCTTGCGTCGGTCGGATCGAGAACCACAAGGCGATTGAGTGCAGAGTCGTCTAGATTGGCGGCTCATCGACGATGACAGCTCGCCGGTGTAGATCGGCGGACGAGCGGCGAAGAACCGCACTAGATCGACAGCGAGAAAACCGATCTCCCGGTCGACGGCGATGGTAGATCCCAACGGAGGGCCTCCCGGTCCAAGTCGGGCGTCTCCGCAGGGTGGTGACCTCACAAGTGGCCGGTGGACTGAAGAGCCAACAGCAGCGACAGTAGACAACGACCCCGTTGGAAGAAGCCGCAGCGGCAGGGGGCAAAGCCGGCGGCGGTGGGGGCTGGAGGATGAACACGGCCCAAAAGCAGCAACGGCGACGGAAGACCCTAACCTCTAGGTATTGCTCTGATACTATGTTATGAATAGCGTTTGTATTAATCATGAGGCCAATGGGCCAATATATATACATATACATGTATGACATGTATGTAGGAAACTCTTATACAACAGGGTAAATACACAGATATATATCATATATCTAACACTAGTAACCTCCTTTCTGCCTTTTTTGGGGTGTTCTTAATTTTTTAATGCCTTTGAATCTCAGTAACAACCAAAATCCTAGGTGATTGAAGTTGCAAAGAAGTGTAAGTGGTCACATTTTAGTGTCAGTTATTTAATCACAGCCAAATCAAATAGATTATCCAGTTGTTGTATTGCCATTAGACACTGACTCTGTGACCTCATTTTTCATCCTTCACAAAAGTTGAACTGGTTTCTTTATATTGGAACTAGGAATCAAACCTAGTTTCTCTAAAAAAACTTCAGACACTAGGAATGCTTATGGAAAGCTAGTCAAGAGTGGGCAGCATTTTACTGGATGGATATGTTTAATGATGTATAATTTGACAATGGATGAGTTAGAGAAGCAGGCTGTCATTTCAACATGTAACTCTGAACCTCATTTCACACTACTTTATATCAATTTGTAGTTGTCATTTCTTTTTTAGTAATAGTTATGTTTAATGTGTCTGGACTGATATGCTTTGCAACAATGCTTACACATTTGCCCAGGTACCATTTAGAATAACTGCAACAGGCTGGATTCAAGAATTCAACAATACCGCCCGAATCATGAAGAAGATCAAACTCACAGGCATACCATGCAAGATATTTAAGAAAACTGCCCTAATTAAAGGGATGTTCACATCTGATTTAGAGGTCGCTAGGTTTGAAGGTGCAGCTATTCGAACAGTAAGTGGAATCCGAGGACAAGTTAAAAAGGTAATACATGAATTTTTTTGCTTGAATAATTTACCACAGTAACAATTGTTGCTCAACATATTGTGTTTATAGTATCTGAAGAGCTATTAAATTCTAATAATCTGAAATTATGCTTGTTTAATTTCTCGATGTTTCTATGTCATTGCAAGTTTGCAACTTCTTTGGTCTTCTTGGGACAAATCGGTATAAAAACTGTTTTAAGAGTTTTGTACATATTAGTGTTTAACTCTCTCTCTCTCTCAGTCCATGTGGCCCATGTAGTCTATGAGGCCCAACTAATCATGTGTGTGTGTATGGCTCATAATGAATAAGATGCATAGTTATGCATAGCAATTTCTCTCCTCTCGAACTTTCACATGGTATTAGAGCATAGGGTTAGGGTTTCTCACTGGTGCTATCGCCGCCGCCAGCATGCTCCTCCCCGGATCTGCTGTTCTCGAGCCTCATCCCCATTGAATCCAGCATCCTCGCTCCACGCTGCCTTGTCTCTACCTCGGATTCACCGGAATTTGAAGTCGATCAGCAACGCCAACGCCATTTCTAGTTGTCTCTGCCGTCTCCTCCCCCGGATCCAGGCTGGCTGAGGTCGCCGCCGCTGTCTTCTTTCATCTATCAGGGACGCCAACAGCGGATCCAGGCTCTGGGCCTCCGGATCCACCACCGCGAAGGTCGTCGCCGGCTACCAAGCTCGCTGCAACCGTTGAGCTCGACTCCCACCTCCTCTTGCCTTTAGATCAGATCTGTCGGCACCATCACGAGTGAGACTGTGAGAGAAGTCGAGAGGAGTTAGGTGGAGATGAGGCGTCAGCTTTCTCGTTTTATCGGCTCTTAGCAGACGAGTGGAGTTGGGTCGCGTTTGTTTTATTGGCTGAGGCGGTGAGGTAACCTGTTGTTTTTTGCTGTTGCCCTCCTATTGAGGCAGTGATAGTGAGTTTGATCATGGTGTTCAAAGGTATTCTTGGTCTTGGTCCTATTTGTTGTCTGCTCGTCTGTTCTCAATGCAAGAGACATGGCCATCTAGCAAATTGATGTTCTCATTGAGGTGATGCTGCTATTGCATCTTCTATTTGTGCGAGTCCTCAGGAGTCTTGTGCAACTCAGATTGGTCAAATTGTGACTCAGATGAGCAACCTTTAGGTCCAATTGTGTCAGTTGCAGTCTTTTGGTGGATCTACCGGTTTTACTGCACCATCACGTTCTGTATTGGGTATTGGATTCCGAAGCCTCTTTCCATGTGACATCTGATGCATCTCAGCTCATATCGTGTCATCATGTTGCAGACGGAGTCAAGATTGAGACATTTGATGTCACACCATGCACGGTCACTCATCAGGGGACTCTTTCTACCCCTCACCTTACGGTTTATGATGTCTCACTTGTGCCTATGCTCTCCATGAATCTCCCCTCTGTGGGGCAGTTCGTTGATACAAACTATTTTGTTGGGTTTGATGATAGCTCCTGCTTTATGCAAGATCGTTAAACAAAGGTTGTCATTGGTATCGGGCCATCGTAAGAGGTTCTTCAGGGCTCTATGCTCTTGATCGTCTGAGTCCTCTTTTATCCTCCACTTTTGGTACTACTACTGCTCCTTCATCCTCGTTCTGCATTTACTTCTGTTTGCAAGGCTTTTCTTTAATGGCATCATCGCTTGGGGCACTTGTGTGGCTCACATCTTTCCATCTTGATCAAGGAGTTCTTGGTCATATTTCTGTTGACACCAGTTTCCAGTGCAAGGGTTGTAGTCTTGGAAAGCAAGTACAACTCCCATATACTTCTAGATTTTCTAGATCAGATCGTCCTTTTGATTTGGTCCATTCGGATGTTTGGGGTCCTTTTGCTTCAAAGGGGGGTCACAATTACTATGTTAGCTTCGTTGATGACCTAACTTGATTCACTTAGATCTACTTCATGAAGCAATGCTCACAGTTGATTTCTATCTATCAGTCCTTTGCCTATATGGTTCATGCTCAGTTCTCTTCTGTCGTTCGTGTTTTTCGTTCTGACTCCGTAGGGAGTATCTTTCATCAACCTTTCGTTAGTTTCTTCTCTAGGTGCTCTTCCATAGCTCTCGTGTCTTGGTTCTCATGCTCAGAATGGTGTTACTGAGCGTAAGCATCGTTACATCATTGAGACTACTTGTATTCTTATTTCATCCTTTGTTCCCTCGCATTTTGGGAGAAAAGTAGTCTCTATGGTAGTCTATCTCATCCTTTGTTCCCTCGCATTTTGGGAGAAAAGTAGTCTCTATGGTAGTCTATCTCATCAATCTTCAGCCTTCTTCCAAACCCCAGGGCAAGTGTCCTGGTGAGATCCTGTATGGAACACCTTCTTGATATGATCATCTTCGTGTTTTTGGTGCACATGCTATGTTCTTTTGGTACCTCATGAGTGTACAAAGCTAAGCCCTCAGTCAATTGAGTATGTCTTTCTGGGTTATAGTCTTGAACATAAAGGTTATTGTTATTATGATCCTTCGGCACGTCGCATTCATCTCTCATGATGTGACCTTTTCTGAGGATTGACCCTTCTTTTCATCCTTCCACTCGCCTCACTTCTTCCACACATTCAACCTTTTTTGTGTCTACCTCCCATTTCTTCACCAGATTTACCATCTTTTGTTTAGTCTTTAGATTCATCTTCTCCACCAGTTTCACCTCTAGTGTCTACCAGCTTCACCAATTTCTGACACTTCACTGTCTCCTCCCCCACTAGCTCCACTAGTTTGACACTTCCACTTTTCCTGTTCACTATCATCGCTGACAGAGAGATCATTCTGATCCTTAGTCCTCTACTCCTCCACTTGACCCTCTAGCCAGTACCACGTACTATGACAATCGTTCTACTATGTCATGGTATGTCCCATGTGATCGTTCTTCTATTCAGGCACTAGAGGGATGTGGTTTTCCTCATGCAGTTGTAGTATCTGAGCCAAGTACCTATTAGGAGGTCGCTAGTGTACCTGAGTGGTAGTTGGATATGACCGAGGAGCTTGCAACACTAGAGCATATAGATACTTGGGATCTTGTTCCACTACCATCTGTAGTTGTTACTATAATTTGCAAGTGGGTGTACAAAGTAAAGAATAAGTCAGATGGTTCAGAGGAGCGTTACAAGGCACATCTTGTTGCAAGAGGTTTTTAGCAGTTTTAAGGTCGAGATTATGATAAGACTTTTGCTTCAGTTGCTCATATGACTATAAATTGTACTCTCATTATTGTTGCAATGGTACCCTGACTATATCTTAGATGATGCCAAGAATGCCTTTCTTCATAGTGATCTACATGAGGCCTAATATGTAGCCATCCCTAGGTATGGAGCTACTGCAAGATATGTTTGCCGTCTTCAGCGTGCTCTATGGTCTCTAGCAAGCTACTCATGCTTGGTTTGAGCGTTTCAGTTCTGTAATTAGTGCTGCTGGTTTTTCTCCGAGTGAGCATGATCATGTCTTGTTCGTTCACACTTCTCAGTGGGGTTGTACTTTGCTTCTGCTGTATGTGGATGACACTTCTCAGTGGGGTTGTACTTTGCTTCTGCTGTATGTGGATGATATGGACTATGTTACATTTGCCAAGAAGAAATTGAGTGAACAATTTATGATGTCTGATTTGGGACCACTCATCTACTTCCTGGGGATTGAGGTTCATTTGGGGGTGATGGTTATTGTCTCTCTCAACATTGATATGTTTAGGATTTGCTTGCTCTATTGGGCCTGACGGATACTCGCACAGCTGTCACACCTATAGAGCTTCATTTGCTGTTTCATCCTACGGATGGTGTCTCGCTGACAGATCCTTTCTATTATTGTTACTTTGTTGGGAGTCTTGTTTATCTCACGGTGACTAGGCCGGTTATTTCTCATGTTGTACATGTGCTCGGCCAGTTTGTCAGTGCTCCCACCTCAGTTCACCGTGGTCACATTCTTTGTGTACTGAGATACTTGGGGGGAGGGGGTCCAGACGTCTATTCTATGCCAGTTCAAGTCAGCTTCAGCTACACGCTTACTTTGACTGCACTTGGGCGAGTGATCCTGTTAATCGCCGATCTATCATTGGCTACTGCATCTTTCTTGATATTTCGCTCATTGCCTAGAAGTCCAAGAAGCAGACTATGGTATCACGCTCTAGTGCAGAGGCTAAGCTTCGAGCCTTTGCTGCTACCACCTCAAAGATTGTGTGGCTTCAATGGCTCTTGGCTGATTTTGGTGTTCTTTACGGCGATCATGCATCTTTGTTTTGTGACAACACAAGTGTCATTCAGATTGCTAGTGATCCAGTCAAGCATGAGTTGACAAAGTATATTGGTGTTGATGCATCATTCACAAGGTCTCATTGTCAGCAGTCGACCATCAACCTCCAATATGTGCATTCAAAACTTCAAGTTGTAGGATTCTTTACTAAGGCTCAGACTCGAGAATAACATCGGCTTATCTACTCAAACTCAGTGCCTCTTCCTTATCCACCTTGAGTTTGAAGGAGGGTGTTAAAGAGTCTTATACATATTAGTGTCTAACTCTCAGCCCGTGAGGCTCAACTAATCGCGTGTGTGCGTGTGCGTGCGTGTGTGCATGTGTGTGTGTGTGTGACTCATAAGGAATAAGATGCACAGTTGTGAATAACAATTTTTCTCTCTCGAACTTTCACAAAAAAAATGGGTTTGCCAATACATTTCTAAAATAAAAGAAAAAGACTTTCTGCATCCCTGAACCAACAAGTCAAGTATGAATTGATCATCCACACCCAGCCCTTTCTCAGGTATCATTTTGATAAAATTGAAAACTCTTGGGCTAACGACCTGGGAGTTAAGTATTAATTCAAATCTGTAAGAAAATTAATAATAAACGAAATAGAAGGGTCCATCATAATTTATGAGGACATGTGCCATATAGGCACCCTCTTGGATTATGTTTGTTAGTGGAATGGGATCTTGTTTAGTCTGTCTGTGTGCACATTTTTTTTGTAGGTGTTAATGAAGAGAAGGAAATTTTAAGCTCAATCTGCATCATGAAAAACTATAAAGTCGATGGAACCTTGAATTTGGGCTAATTCAATATTCAGATATACGTACACTAAAATAATCTTCTGTTCATTACAGGCAGCAAAGATCGAACCAGGAGATATGCTGAAGAGAAGAGGGGAAAGTACGGAAGGGATTGCAAGGTGCACATTTGAGGACAGAATTCTTATGAGTGACATCGTCTTCATGCGTGCATGGGTCAATGTTGAAGTTCCCGCTTATTGTAACCTTGTGACCACTGCTCTTCAACCCCGAGATCAGACGTGGCAAGGCATGAGAACTACTGCTGAGTTGCGGAGGGCACATAATATACCTATTCCACACAACAAAGACTCGGTTTACAAGGTTCCGAGCCTTGATTTGTTTTATCAGAAATCCTTCTCACCCTTAATTTCTTTATTACCATCTCTCATATCGTATTATCTCCATGTGGCAGCCTATTGAGCGGAAAGTGCGGAAGTTCAATCCTGTAGAGATCCCTGCAAAACTGCAGCATTTACTTCCTTTCAAATCTAAGCCAAAGGATACACCTAAGCGTAAGAAAGCACCAATCGAAAACAGGGTACCGGTACTTATGGAACCCAACGAGAAGAAGAAGTATGCTGCTCTTCAACAGTTAATGCTGCTAAAACATGAGAAGGTAATATGTTATGCAGTTCAATAGCTGATTCTAATTTCAGGCGTTAATCTGCTTCGTGCTTATTATTTGCTCGCATTTTTGCAGGCAAGGAAAAAGAGAATTAAGGACGAGATGAAGAAGAAAGCATATGAGGCTGAGAAAGCCAAGACCGAACAGCTAACGAAGAAGCGGCAGAGGGAAGAGAGGCGCGTGAGATATCGGGAACAAGATAAGCAACAGAAACGAGCCCGCAGATAAGTGGAAAAAGTACGCGCAAAGAACCCCAGAAAGGGTCGAGGCACACCAACCTGAGTTCATGTTTTTGCTACAACGTATACACACTAGCTCGGTTGACAGCAGACGACTTCTGAACGCTCCACTATCTAGTCGGTGATGCATAACATTATAACAAGATTGTAACCAGCGCAGAAGCATAGACACCTGAGCTGTGCAGCTCGTTCAATTGTTCACATCCGTGCTAATGCGGAATTTTGTCATCCATATAAGTGGCTTTTCGCTTCCAATTGAACTGGCAGCGTATATTAAGGCCTTTTCTTTTTAGTTTATGGTTTATATTTTTTAAATAAATAAGTTGAATGGTTTTTATTTTTTTAAATAGTTTATCGATACAGTTTTTTTCTTGAAGTGGCTTGAAAAAAAATCCACCCTGGATTATGAAGCTTCGGGACTGAACAAGCTTAGGGACAGATCAATTGGCCCATTTTGATTCCTCCGCGTGTTGTAATGCTGGAGCTATGAGATATTGAGGTGTTGTCTTGTTGACATTGGCTTCACTACCTGACAAGACGTGGCTTTGATAACATGCTTCCGCACTGGTGGCTTCGTACTGTACGGTGTTGCAACATTTGTTACACAAGATACAGATAGAGGCTCTTAGGGCACCCTCAATGATAGTATGTTCATAGTATTAATTAGGATATCATATAGAATTAGTGTTAAGATGGATGAGAAATTAACGAATAAAGAGAGAGAAGTAATGTCTCAAGAAGGTATTGTTTGAGCATGCAATTCAACAGAAAGATATTAGCTAAGGTATCTATTGAGGAGAAAAAAAAGATGTCTACCACATTATAAAGGTGTGTTACTGTATTAAACGGTGGATTGGAGAGGAAATTGGAAATAAATATTAAATTATAGTATTGATTAGGTGGACTAAAAGATAGATATAGTACATTAGAAGGATAATATTTAGCCTGATATCTATAGGTGATAATAATCTATAAACATTGCTGTGGCACTATATAGTGCCATAGTTGGGAATGCCCTTGTACGAGTTGCAGTTGTATAAGTTGTAGTACTACCTTGTGGCGCCAGTCTTGTAAAAAGCAAAACGGGAAATCTTCCGCTGCGTCTGAGCAGCAGTGGGGTTTGCTTCAACTTGCTATCTGATTGATCTGTAGTACGCCAGCGTTTAGAAATATTACTACTATGGTGCAGACATCACTACTGGTCAAGGTTTTCTCGACGGTGATTTAACCATAGTGATTTAGAAAAGGTCGGAATTGAATTAGCTACAGCCAGCCAGGTTTTTGTCCAAACAGCACCACATCCATGGTGCCTTTTTCTCACCTGCTTTTTATTAACGCTACGCTTAATTAATGTAATGTAGGGCCAATATAATAGCGGCATTAAACAGCTTGCCATTGCCGGTCCCGAGAGGGGAGGAGACGAGCGAGGGGGCGGTGGGCGTCACGATTCCAAACGCCCCTGCATGTTGTAGGGCCCACGCTCCCCGCGTCGCCCCCATTCGACGGACGATGCGCGATGCGTCAGTGTCATATCACCAACCCGCGAGTGGGCCCAAGCGGGGCTGGACGGCTGGCTCACAGCTTGCCACCGCGTCCGCCACTCCCCCCCCCCACACAACTCTTTGACACCCACAGCCAACTAGTTACAGTAAAAAATAAATCAGTTATAGTAAAAAAATCATAACCCATTGCTATTCCGAACACCCTCTAATGTGCTCACAGCTGTCAACACATAATAATAATAATAATAATTATTATTATTATTATCTACATTTCCTGAGCTCGTTAAGGATAGCTATTGCTTATGATGATAACAGATGATAAAGATATAAATATAGATAGTATATATGATTTTAGATTTAGAAAACTATTTGCAATAGTGGTTGCCTCGTGGTCGGGACTAGGGATGGCAATTATACCTGTTTACATATGTACCCACGGGTAAATACTCTAATAGAGTCGGGTATAGAATGTTTTCTTTACCCATAGGCATGGAAATGGAGGACACTTGTCTATCGGGTAAACAGCCACTGGTATAGATAAGCTCCACCCATACCTGTCTCGTCCATTTACCCACGAGAAAATACATGTCTTTGAGATAATCGAGACAATTCTTACTAATTGTAATTCTGTAATTCCTCTTTTTTCAAGAACACACTTCATATATTATCAAAAAATTGTTCTCTTTGGGTACACTATACATAAAATAGAAAAAAAAAATATTAAAACGTGGTGGCTTAGAAGGACGATGAAATTTAACTAGTTATTGTTGTTGCTTTCTGATCAAATATTTAGTTTGTTAGTTTTTTCCCTTGACTCATTAGAAGCACTCATTATTTGCAATTATCTGGTGTATGATTACTTGTACATTAATATTTTTAATACTTCAATTAAGAGAGATCTTCTTAAATTGTGCAATTTCCTTCTCTATTGCTTTTACTTAGAACTGCTTCTAGACTCTTTAGTTTCTGATCTAAGGGATAATTAATTTTTATAATAAATTTAAAAAGAATCCTATAAGAAAATCTACTAATTTGAATTTAAATTTAAACAGAATGATAAAAGATATCTATTATATTTTCTAGCAACAACTGTTACTTATATGTATCTATCATTAGTTCAACTCTCAGATAGTGACTTTTTGTTTGCTAGTAAATAAGTATACCTACAGGCGATAGATACCCGCAAGTGATAGGTATGAATAAGATTCTTCATCTATCATCTTTTATGGATATATCCGTAGACGTAGATCAGAAAAACAGATATGAGTATGGACGATGAGTATGGACGCACTACTTGTATCCCCGCTCTCAATTGCCATCTCTAGTCGGGACACAGGACGGCTGGCAACGCCGAATGACACGCGGGCCCCGCAGCACATGGCTGCGATTCCCAACCACCGCGTCGCCGAAGAAAAAAAAAAGCAAAAAGGCAACCGAAACGAATGAAATCCCAAAACGGGACGCGCAATCGAGCGCGACAGTGCGAGCTGTCCTCCGCCTCCGCCACCGTCACAGCAAAACCATCGTCCGTGCACTGTACCGTGGGAGAACTGATTGAGCAAGCAGGATAGGTCGCCGTTGCCGTTGCTGGCATCGCCACCACTTAATGCCGCACCCGTAATCCCGAAACCTCCCTCCCCTTCCTTAACGCCACCTCCCCTCCTCCTCCTCAGCAGCGGCTGCCACTTTCCCTTACTCCTCCCCGCAAATCTCGCCTCCACTGTCGGCCCGCGAATCTACTTCCCCAGATCGGCGCCGCCGCGCTGCTAGATGGCCGATCTGTGAGCTGGGGCACGACGGAGAGAGGAAACGGAAGCTATAGCTAGCTAGCTCACAACCATGAGGAGCCCCAGATTTGCGCTCGTGCTCCACCTAGCCGCGGCCTGCGCGGCGCTCGTGCTGCCCGCGGCGAGGGCGGCGGGAGGGGACAACTCGACCGCGCCCGCGCCCACGGGGGCCGGGGCGCCGTTCGTGCCGCGGGACGACATCCTTTTGGACTGCGGCGCGACGGGGCAGGGCAACGACACGGACGGCCGGGTGTGGACGGGGGACGCCGGGTCCAAGTACGCGCCGGCGAACCTCGCCTCGGCGTCCGCAGCGTCGCAGGATCCCTCGGTGCCGCAGGTGCCCTACCTCACCGCGCGGGTCTCGGCGGCGCCCTTCACCTACTCCTTCCCGCTCGGCGCCGGGCGCAAGTTCCTCAGGCTGCATTTCTACCCGGCCAACTACTCCAACCGCGACGCTGCCGACGCGCTCTTCTCCGTCTCCGTCGCCGCCGCCAACGTCACGCTCCTCTCCAACTTCAGTGCCTACCAGACCGCCACCGCTTTCAACTTCGCCTACCTCGTCCGCGAGTTCTCCGTCAACGTCACTGCCCCGACCCTCGACCTCACCTTCACCCCGGAGAAGGGCCACCCCAACGCCTACGCCTTCGTCAACGGTATTGAGGTCGTCTCCTCCCCAGACCTCTTCGGCCTCTCCACCCCGAACATGGTCTACGGGGACGGCAACAACCAGCCATTCCCAATCGATCCCGGTACTGCTCTGCAGACCATGTACCGGCTCAACGTCGGAGGCCAGGCGATCTCTCCCTCCAAGGATACAGGCGGGTACCGGTCGTGGGACGACGACTCGCCTTACATTTTTGGTGCGGCGTTCGGGGTGACGTACCAGAATGATAACAATGTCACCATCACGTACCCTGACAATGTGCCGGGGTATGTGGCGCCGGTGGATGTCTACGCCACGGCGCGGTCTATGGGGCCGGACAAGAATGTGAACTTGCGCTACAATCTAACCTGGGTAATGCAGGTGGATGCTGGGTTCACATACCTCTTGAGGCTTCATTTCTGTGAGATACAGTACCCGATCACTAAGATCAATCAGCGGGTGTTCAACATTTACATCAACAACCAGACCGCCATGGCAGGCGCTGATGTGATTGCGTGGACGAACATGAAAGGGATTGGCAGTCCAGTGTACCAGGACTATGTGGTGGTCACAGTGGGCTCCGGGACTATGGATTTATGGGTGGCGCTCCATCCAGATGTTGAGGCAAAGCCACAGTACTATGATGCTATCCTCAACGGGATGGAGGTGTTCAAGTTGCAGCTTAGTAATGGGAGCCTTGCAGGGCTCAACCCTGTCCCAAGTGCCGAGCCAGTGGTGGATGGCAGGGCAGCGAAGAAGAAGTCAAGTGTCGGGCCTATTGTTGGTGGAGTGATTGGAGGTTTGGTAGTTCTTGCGCTTGGATATTGCTGCTGCTTTGTGATCTGCAAGCGTCGGAGGAGAGTGGGGAAGGATACAGCCATGAGTGATGGGCATTCTGGTTGGCTGCCATTGTCGCTCTATGGCAATTCACACACTTCAAGCTCAGCCAAGTCGCACACTACCGGGAGCTATGCCTCATCTTTGCCATCCAACCTGTGCCGCCATTTCTCTTTTGCGGAGATCAAGACTGCAACAAACAATTTTGATGAATCGCTGCTCCTTGGTGTGGGTGGATTCGGTAAAGTTTACCATGGAGAGATTGATGGGGGATCAACCAAGGTGGCTATCAAGCGTGGCAATCCCTTGTCTGAGCAGGGTGTGCATGAGTTCCAGACTGAGATTGAGATGTTGTCAAAGCTCCGCCACCGTCATCTTGTGTCGCTGATTGGTTACTGTGAGGAGAAGAATGAGATGATCCTAGTCTATGACTACATGGCTCATGGAACTCTGCGTGAGCACCTGTACAAGACCCAGAATGCACCGCTTACCTGGAGGCAGCGCTTGGAGATCTGCATTGGTGCAGCTCGTGGGCTTCACTACCTTCACACTGGTGCAAAGCACACCATCATCCACCGTGATGTGAAGACAACAAACATCCTTCTGGATGAGAAATGGGTCGCCAAGGTTTCAGATTTTGGTCTGTCCAAGACTGGGCCATCGATGGATCACACACATGTGAGCACAGTTGTCAAGGGCAGTTTTGGTTACCTTGATCCTGAATATTTCCGCAGGCAGCAGCTCACTGAGAAATCTGATGTCTACTCGTTTGGTGTTGTGCTGTTTGAGGTCCTTTGTGCTCGGCCTGCCTTGAACCCCACTCTCCCAAAGGAAGAAGTTAGCTTGGCGGAGTGGGCATTGCACTGCCAGAAGAAGGGAATTCTCGATCAGATTGTTGATCCCTACCTAAAGGGCAAGATTGCTCCACAGTGCTTCAAGAAGTTTGCTGAGACAGCTGAGAAGTGTGTTTCCGATCAGGGTATCGACCGTCCGTCGATGGGAGACGTGCTTTGGAACTTGGAGTTTGCCCTTCAAATGCAGGAAAGCGCAGAGGAGAGCGGAAGCCTTGGTTGTGGGATGTCAGACGAGGGCACTCCCCTCGTGATGGTTGGAAAGAAAGATCCCAGCGACCCGTCGATCGAGTCAAGCACCACCACAACCACAACCACCTCCATAAGCATGGGCGAGCAGAGCGTTGCAAGCATGGACTCCGATGGGCTGACGCCTAGCGCCGTCTTCTCGCAGATCATGAACCCCAAGGGGCGGTGAGGTGAAAACCGGCTCTGCTTGTCACCCTGCAGGCATAATTTATTCATACAGCATATTTTCATGAGTCTGTGCTCTTGACGTTCTCTCAAGTTATGGACCGGAAGTCAGAGAATTGTTCCATATTAGATATTCTGTCGTGCCTTTGTATTTCCTCCAGTGCTGTAATGACCTATTATATATGTGCTTATTGGCTTGTATTGTACCGCCGCTGCTATTGGCCCAACCTCAAGTAATACTGTATGAGAAAGTGATGTGCACGATCCTCTCCGTTTTTGTTGCCTTTATGACGTGTTTGGTCGGGGTGCGCGCTCGACCGCTGCACTTCATGTCAATTTTCAGGTCTTGGTGGATAGAAAATCTGGTAGATCGTTTTCGATCTTTATCAGAGCCAGGTAACTCTGCCTTCTGACAATATTGCTGTGCACCGAGCTGTGAACACGTGGCATTGGGTTATAGGGGTGTGACCGATGATTCAAGAAAGCTCTTGCGCTGTTGTATGTTGGTACTATGCTATGTAGATGTTGATTGTTGCATCTGTCATGCTCATCGTATGTACCGGGCTATGTTGTGTTCGATGTATCCTTGTTTTATAAGTATGAACTTATAAAATTGATATTGAATTGTGCTGTGTGATGCCATTATCTGGCCAGCCACTCAGGCCTCAGCAGTCGGCCACCCAGGCAGCCCGGCACCCTGCAGCCATGCCAACCCACCAGAGAAAACCCACGGGTTGAATCCCATTCGAATCTAAAATATTTGAATCCACGCCAAACCAACTCAGCAAACCCAACCCAACCGTTAGCTAAAGTCAGTCCAAATGAAAACCCAATCCGTGTAACCCATTTCAACCTAACTCATTATCAGCCCTACGTTTATCCAATTGCTTGTCTTCCGTATGCCTATAGCTTTATTTTTTAAGCTATGGTTGACAGTTTTTTATTATGCTTTTTAAGACGGTAGTGGATGGTGGAGATGTTGACATATATAATTTTGAACTCAGAAAATCGTTTGCATAATCTGCTTTAAAAAATCGTATTATTTATTTCGATTTTTGAAGAAGGTAAAAAGCAAAAAAAAAAACCAAAAGAACATGGATGTTCTGTCCAAGGGGCGGCCGACGGGGGACTTCAATTTGATTCCAGTGCCCAGTCTGTTTAGCGAAGGATTGGTAGATGGAGGAAGACATCGCACTGGCTCGTGGTAGCACGAATCATGTCGATGCTTTATCTTGAAACTGCAATGAATGGACGCCACTGTTTCCCTGTTTTGTTTCCCCTACTGTACATTTTTGATAGGCGTTGATCGATCGATGACGATGCCAGCCCCCAAAATCTTTTGCTTGCATTGGTGCGTCTTCTCTGGTCTGGCTTATGTGCCAGTTATTTTTCTCGCCAAACTTTTCTGCCTTTTTTCTTTGGAGACAGAAATCGGTTAGTGTGCCCAAATCATGCAAGGAGACTCGCCAAACTCTGCTCGAGAGCACATACAACCATATCCAGCTACCTATCATCGCAGCCACGAGCGCGTGATACTCTGTGTCGGTCTTTTTTGTGCTGAACATTCCAAATGAAAGGTCATTGCGAGCTTGTCGTACCTGCTATCCAGCTAACTCTGATCTTTCTGGCAAGAACCACTTGCGTTCACATCGAAAATGTGAAGCTGTTTGGGTTGCCCCCGGCGCAAGGCGACAGTTCAAGTAGCAGAGCTCAGAGCTGTATCCAATTGCGATCTGCGACCTCAGTTTGCACATTCACACGTATATGTAAACTGATGCCATCAACCTAGACATGTAAATCATATACTAATCGTTTTGTTTGGAATACATGCCCAAAAAAACATCTGTTTTATTATACAGGTACATAAGGTTTAATTTGTAAGTGTGATCAGGAGGTGTGCACATACTAACATACCACCAAGTCTGAAGTCGCCATCCGTTGTTCTCCAGACCAGAAGTAAAGAAAAGGTCAGGGCCCAGAAGTCAGAACCAATTCCGTCGAACCGATAAATCAAACCTTTCCCCTCTCAAAGTAAACAATAAAATCTTTTTCGAATGTCATGTTATGATACAAATGTTGAAGTTTTTTTTTGAGAGGAAGAAAAATACTGGGGTAGTATCATATTGAGAAATTTAAGGGCCTTTTCTATCCGGCATTTAAAACCGGCTTTCGGCTTTTACTACAGTACCTGATTTTCAAATGGAGTATTTTTTAAGACGTGATCTACAAACTAATTATAGTATACACTGAAAGCCCATCATTTGTACCAGCTAAAAACGTATGCGAGTATCTCTCTCGTTAGTCTTTGTCGTGAACAGTCAAAATTCAAATATTTCAGCCAAAAATCATAAACTATATCCACAAAGAACAGGCCCTAATGCTAATGGTCTTTTGAAAAAAATGTTCGATTTGCCATAGTCTAGACCAGGGGCAAATCCAACAAGAGACTTCATCACGCTTCAGCTCAACCTCCGTCGGAGCCACCCCCCTCTTGTCCTCTCTGACGGCTGGGCATGGACGGCCATGGACATCAAGAAGAAGAAACAAAGGCCCCACTCAGTTGAGCGACGGGCAACAGCGTTGAGTGATGAAATCACTGTAGCACTTTGTCTTTATTCTTTTTTTTGTTTTTTAGTATTTTTGTGTTTTATTTTTTCAGTATTTTTTGGCATTGTTCGCTCTAAGTTAACATGCTGCTTTTATTTTTAGATTTTTTAAAATTTAATAATGCTCAATAAACTAATCAGCTACAGTAAAAAACAAGCTAGCTACAATAAAATTTCAGCCAGAAGCCATCGCTATTCTGAACGCCCCAAAAGAATATGAGATGGATAAGATGGGCTTTTCTTAGGAGTCGCCCCACAACCACTAGTCCACAGTGAAAGCATCTAGGTCTCTAAAAATAGTTTTGATAATTAATGATAATATATGAATATGGAACTAATGTGTTTGCTGAGTATCACATAGATTAAGTCCCTAATTGAGCATGCCAAAGTGTATGCTAAAGATCAAAATGAGGATCAAGATGGTTCAAGACAAAGGTAATAGTAGTATAGGATTCCTTTTGATTTTTGTCAGTCTTAGAAGAAAGGTTGTAAGATCGGATTATAGGTTAATTATCATACTATTAAGAGAGATTATAAAAAGTAACTTGAAAGTATGTTCTTGTGCCATTTGAATTAATTTTAGAATCATGCACACACTTAAAATTAAATTTGAAAGCCAACTGTGCTCAATCAGGAAAATCGGAAGTACCGGAATGTATGTTGCGGAACTACCAGTTTCTGGAAGTATTGACATGTTAACTGCGGTACTACTGGAACTCGATAGCACTGGCATCTTGAGCGGTATGTTTTTTCAGAGAGCACTCTCTTTAAGACTTGGGATTGTCGATATCGATAGCACCGGAATTTGAACGATACAACTACCGCACAGCGTATGACCGCACTGTAAATCGAAATCATCGGAACTTGGAAGCTCCAAAAATTTGGGCGGTACATTTTATTCCAGAAAGGACCAACTTTTGGTCCCTAAGCCAAACGGTAGTACCACACAAAAAATCAGAACTAGTTCCTCAATTTACGCAGCGGTACTACCGATTTCTCTGATTTTTTAGAATTGCTTTATGCAACGGCTGTATTTAGTTGGTGGGAGTATAAATACCCTCCACCTGCTCAAAGACAGAAAGAAAATACTTCATTGAACATCTTTGAGCTTTGAGCAACCATTCCACACCTTATTTTTTATTGTGCATTCATTTGAGGTAGTTGAGCCACATCAAGTGCATTTCATCTCTAGATTGATCCGTTCGCATTTGATCGTTGTCAAACAAAGCTGTGATTTGTTACTCTTGGTGTTTGCTGGCACCTAGACAGCTCAGTGAAAGATTGCGAGGTGACCTCTTCAAGAAGATTGTGAAGAGGTCCGACGCTAATTTGTGAGTGGTTTGGTGTTCGCCATCTCTGGAGCGGAGGAAGGGCAACCAATAGTGGATTGAAGAGTTGTAGCTTAATTCATGGAGTCGTTCCAAATTGCTTGGGTTTTCTCAATGTGGGTTAGAGAAAACCGACAAGTTTTCAAACACCATAATAAAACATCTCTCTTTTTATGTTTCTCTTGTATTTATATATCTAGCAGTTTGTGATAGTGAATTTTACTTGTGCTAGAGATATTTGTAGAGATTAATTATTGTGGTGCCTTAGGTTGACTAGAATTGGATATGTTTTTATTTTCATTGTAATATTGCCTAGCTAAAATTGTGATCATTAAATTTAGAAGGCAATAATTTTATAACCTCCTATTCACCTCCTCTAGTCGGTTATTCTTGATCTTACACACAGCCACAAGGCCCAACCACCCAAGTAGCAACTCCTCATAGATCCACCATGGTCCCCTGTCCCCACCCACCCCATCATTCTCCACTCTAGACCAGATGCAAAATTGAAGGAGGAATCAAGCAGAGAACGTCACACTTGAAGCTGAGGGGCAAGGGCTGAGGTCCTGAGTGACGACGCGGTGAGGTTGGTGCTGGGGCTGAGGCTAGGGCTGCAGGGGCCAAGGAACCCAAATCTCAAAGTGGCGCCCCGCACAAGGAAGCTCAATCGAGCCTACCAGCCCATGGCTGCTATTTGTGGGAAGGCCAGGAGGTGGCCCAGTTGGACCGACTGGCCAAGCACCAACGAAGAGGGATAAGGTGGAGATTGGAGGTGGAGGAGGCGAGGAGAATGAGGAGTAAGGATGACTGGAGGCGAGGGGTGACCGAGGGCCGACTGGCGAGCTGTCGAATTTATTTATTATTTTCTCTAGCCATTATTGTTATTAACTTACTATTGTTGATTTGTTGATATATTAGGTTGTATGAATGTATTGCACAGACATTAGACAATAATCTACAGTTTTAGACTATGTACTCATATATTGTGTAGTGATGTATATTACAATTTGTTCGTAGATTTGCGATAATGGAGAAACAAGATTTGCAATGATGGTCGAAACAAAAAAAAAGATAGAACTTTCCCATCGGTATATCATTTTATAGAGTTGACGTTGATCCTTCCAGTGGCAACATCATCTGTTGAGAGAATATTTTTGACAACAAATATTGTCAAAACATATTTACATAATAAGGTAGCTAATGAGTGACCCAATGACTTGAAAGCATGCTACACCGAGCAAGATATATATAAAAACATTGATGATGATAGAATCATAAGATGCTTCTAAAGAATGAAATCTTGCAGAATAATTTTGCCTCATGCTTTAAGCTAGCACACTAGTGTATGTTTCATTTTTTTTAAATATTTATAATCATTTTATAATTTATTATTATATCACTAATTTTACTAATTTTGGTACACAGCTGATAGATTGCTATTCACTGGAAACATATTTATATATTTTTGAGATACGCTTTCCAATAGTGAGATATTTTTATTGTGTTCATTTTTATCTTGATTCTCTTCTATTTATGGATAAATTTGAAGTGTATGAGAGTAAAAGACTATTTATACCCTCTCCATTTTGATGCCGGCTCGCAACTTGTCTAGACCGAGGCCACCTAGGAGAGAAGCTACAAATACCGGCCCAATCGCCTGAAACGAAACGCCTAGTAGAAACAAAAGAGAGAGAGAGAGAAGAAAGGAGAAAAGAAAAGAGAAAGACAGAGAAGGGTAAAGTGCTCGGAAACCCTACTCGAAGCCCCGCCGCCGTCGGCCTCCCTCGCGCTGCCCTCGTAAGAGCTCGAAACCCTCTTTTTACCCTACAATTTTTTTTTGCTTACTCCTCCTTCGATCGCTTCCGCGACCCGGTCTGATTCGGCTCGTGCGTGCCCTGCACGTCCAGGTTCCCAGCCGCCGCGTCTCGTGTCGCCTGCTGCGCCGGGAGGAGAGGAGGAGGAGCGGGTGCAGAAGGCTAGCGTCGCCATGGCGGACGACGAGCAGATGGAGAGGAAGGAGGAGGTCTCCGAGGTGAAGCGCCCTCTTCCCTTTTGTTTTTCTGGCCGTGCACATCCGATTCGGTTCGATTTGGGTGTTGAATAATCTGCCGATGGGATGGGTAGTTTATGAATTCAGCATAGTATTTGAAGCCGTATAGCATCGAACAGCAATACATTATGCATGATACGCTAGGAGCCTAGGACATTAGGACTTGTAATGTCTGAATATGCTGGTAGTGCATCGTGTCGTGGGATATATATACGGCAAAGTGGGGTTATTTGTCACATAAATGAATGGGTGTAAGTAGATTCATGGATTGGATCCACAAGCATTTTAATTTCGAAGAGAATGTGTACTGTTTTCATGCATGTGTGTCAAAGGGTCATTTATAGGTATGCAGGCAGCAAAGGACTAACATTAAAAATTCAAAATGTAAGACCATGATGTTGCTTGATGCTGAAATTAATGGCTTACTGCATGGTGAGCTATGGTATTTAATCTGTTTGTGAATAATGTTTGTCATCTTGCTCCCTTCCTAGTGATTCATAAATTTGACTTGTTGTGCTTGTATTCTGTTTTCCTGTGCAAGCTTGTTGATGCTGCTTGTAATGTTTTGTAGCTTACTCCTTTTGATCCGACCAAGAAGAAGAAGAAGAAGAAAGTTGTGATCCAAGATCCATCTGATGAAGTGGATAAGTTGGCAGAGAAGACGGAGAGCTTGGCAGGTTGGTCTAGTATGCTGCAAAAAAAGAATCACTAATCTGCTGGGCATTTTTTTAATATGCCTTTGTTTTGTTTTTAAAGTCACGGAGTCTGGCGAGCCAAGCTTTGCAGGCATGAAAAAGAAGAAGAAGAAACATGTGAGTTTCTCAGGCTATCAGCAATTGGTTGCAAATGTTCTTTGGACTAATAATTGCTTTACACAGTTTGCTTCAATTTACTAATCATGCACATTTCAGGTGGAACTTGATTCATCACTTATTGATGCTGGAGATGGTGAAGATGCTATTGGTAAATATATGGATCGCTTAGTAATTTCATTTGCCTCATTGCATTTGTTGCTCTTTCTGAGCGCCTATTATCCAGATGATCAAGTTGAGGAGGACGAACAAGGAGAAGGGATTGTGCTTGGTGGTGCCACCCGATACCCTTGGGAAGGAACTGATAGAGATTACAAATATGAAGAGGTACTTGATACTCTATGTCTGTTAAAAATTTCTGATTATCCTGTTGTTGACAGATCATGAGTTCTATTTACAAAAAATATATAAAGATCATATGTTTCAAATTAGTAAGGTGGTGCCTTCCTCCTATTATTACATGCAGTTGCGTATCTCCACAAGTCATATCAGTAAGGCGGTTAAGTGTTGATTGAGAAGCATTGGAATGCTATCTTTCGTGTGTTTCTTGATTCAGCTATTTCTTTGCTGTTTCCTCCATAGATGCTATTAGTACAGAACTAGCATTTTGGGTAGTGCTCAGTTTTTACTAGTATTCAAATACGTTTTTGTTGGTAAAACCTTATCCTGAGTCCGTTTGGTGACAGCTGCTTGGCAGAGTCTTCAATATCCTGCGTGAGAATAATCCAGATCTTGCCGGCGATAGACGAAGAACTGTTATGAGGCCCCCTCAAGTTCTTAGGGAAGGCACAAAGAAGACAGTTTTTGTGAACTTCATGGACTTGTGCAAAACGTATGATCCCACTTTATGTCCACTTCATTTTATTTTCCTCCTCTGTTTTGATTTGAAAAAACATAAAGCTACCATGAGCTAATGTAAATGATGTTTCCACTTTTCAGAATGCATAGGCAACCTGAACATGTGATGATGTTTTTACTTGCTGAGATGGGAACAAGTGGATCCCTTGATGGTCAACAAAGATTGGTTATCAAAGGAAGATTTGCTCCGAAAAACTTTGAAGCAATACTCAGGAGATATATCAGTAGGTTTCCTGATTAAGTCATGACTCTGGCTTCTGCTCCCTTTTCATTGAAGTACATGAATTTTGTCTTTCTATTTATAAGCTTTGCGCTGAGCTAAATCTTTCAGCCTGCAGCTGTGATACTGAGAAATCATTAACGCATTTTGGTTAGACTTTTAGGGCCGGTTTATTATTGTTGTGCTTCGCTGTGGAATCATGGGAATGCTACCAGTTGCTGTTTTTTTTCCTGTTCTGGTTCTAAAATAGAGGTCGCAAATAGTTAGTTTATAAAAAAAGCTAAAAAGGTGCTTTTAAAAAGGCACCGCAATTCCAAAGAAGCCTTAGTAGGTTAATTGAAGTAATACTCTAGGATGGGCAAACCGTTAACCGAGAACTCTTGTGGATCCACATTAAAAAAACTTAGACTGTGGATGATGTCTTTGTTTGTTATGAATGGGCTTTACATAATTCTTGTGCCATGCTCATCAAATCATATTCTAGAGCTGTGTTTAGTAGACCCTGCATACCCCAGTATGTCAACTTGGCACAGGGATTAAGGCATCATTTGTAATGACATCTGTGACCTTCTTTATTTCCCCTCTCCCTATGTACATTATTTTTAAGACAATAAAGGTTTAGAGTTGGAAAGACTTATATTTAGGAGTGGAGGGAGTATCTTCATGTTGTTTTCTGTGAGATCCTATGTGGAGCATCAACACCAAAGTTTTGCTATATTCTAATCTGTGAGCTGCTTTTGATTTCCTATACTCAATGGACTCTCTTAAATTTTGCAATTTCACTTCTTTCAGATGAATATGTCATATGTAATGGATGCAAGAGCCCAGATACCATCCTTTCTAAGGAGAATCGTCTGTTCTTCCTTCGTTGTGAACAGGTAAACTGTTGCATATAGATTAGTACGCCCAATCGTGTGTAGTTTCATATTAAGGAAATGTTACTTGGCTGACCTCATGATTCTTTTATCTGGAATTCGCTTATACAATTTTCACTTTCTATTAGTTTGCTTTGTACATCCTATAATCCTGACAAAAGCTAGCTTCGCTAAGCAATTGGAATTTCACTGTGGATCTATTGTCTGAAGGCATCTTTTAATGCTGCACAAAGAGCATTCTTTGTGTGTCCTTTTTACAGTTTTACCCACTTTTGGTTTTATCGGTACGAGGGGCCATACCTACTGAACTATGAGAATATCGCATTGGTCTCTATTATTGCATGGCGCTTGTTATCAATGTGGCCTATGATGACTTTCAATAGCCTACATTGTCTGACTATCTTTGTGACGATAATTGCAAGAGCTGAGGCTTCAAACCATGTCGTAATTTAGCTTATTGCCTTGCATAAATCATAATAATAGCATTAGTCTGTATTATTGCTTGCTGCTTGTTGTCAATGTTGCCTATGATGACTTGCAAGATTATTGCCTACATTATCTGACAAGTATCTTTGTGATAATAATTGCAAGAGCTGAGGCTTTAAATAGTGCCACAATTTTTCCTCCTTCACTGCATTGTCACTTCTAAGCATAGTGATATTACTGCAGAGTGCTTGTTACTATAGGCATGTTTGATATAGCTGTGGCTTTTGGTTTTTAGTTGAATTTTTTGAATTTTAGTTGTTTGTGATAAGATTATGGAGAGAGATACTCGTTTACAATTTTAGATGGCACAGATATTGAGCTTTTAACGTGTACTACAATTAACTTATAAATCTCGTCTTAAAAAATACACCGTTTGAAAGTTAGGTATTATAGCAAAAACCAAAAGTCGTTTCGAGAAGCTGAAAAGAACAGAGCCTATATTTGTTTTTGCAATTTTTGGAGCTGTGCCTATGATGAGTTGCAAAGTTATTGCCTACATTGTTTGACAAATTTCTGTGATAATAATTGCAACGCCTGAGGCTTAAAGCAGTATAATAAATCTTCTGTCTCGTGTTTATTGTTTCTAGTAAAAAAGTGGTGCTCTTTCCATTTACATTCCATTACTAGTGGTTCCTGGGCATTTTACCCGTGATGAGTTGCGAAAATGATTGCCTACATTGTTTGACTAACCTTGTGAGAAACGTTTGCAACGTCTGAGGATGAAACATTGCCCTTTATTTTTATCTGCTGCAATTTAGTATTTTCCTGCTGTAGAGTTGAGAATGTATGCAATGCAATACAAGATTTGTTGTCGGTATCTGTTAACATGAGTTAAAAGTTGGAACACGTATTCTTGTGATCCATGATGAATTGCAGGGCTATCTTCCTACACTATTTGGAATTGAATAAGCATAAGCTTGCATCATTCTTTTATCCCCCTGTTTTTTTTACCTTACTAACTGCTTTTTTTTTTACCTTGTTCAGTGTGGCTCGTCAAGGTCAGTTGCTCCTATCAAGGCTGGATTTGTCGCCCAAGTTGGCCGTCGGAAGGCTGGGACCTGAGCTCGCTGCTGCTCAGATACTCTCTCCCCAGTCAACACCACATAAACTAATTTGCCGATTTAAAACAACTATTGTCCAGTTTTCACCGTGCCTACACCGTTTTGTGGATTTGTGCTATTTTACCGTGCTTCGAATGCCGCTGTGAATTCCAATTTATCTGAGAGGATCTAAGTCTGTGGCCTGTTGACGCCTTCCCGTGGTGCCTTGTTTTTTGTGCGCGCGTCTCTTCTCCATAAGAATTTGCCCTTCTTATTGTATATGGTCGTCGTGTTATAAACCTGGCAGATTTAGCGAAACACTGTATGATCGGTAAGTAGGTGCTGCGGTTGAGCTGCCATTGCCCATTTGGGTGTTGGAATAACGAAAAGCATGTTGTTACCGAACACAATGGCACGCAGCCCTATCGGCAAAAGTCCAATGAGCTCGTGCACAGCCTTCCAAGGAACTGGAGTCGGGATAAAAAGATAAGCCGACGCGTGGGCCCTCCCGGCTTCCTCCTACCTTCCTAAGCGATCACGCAACTCGCGCCATCCTCTGCTTCCTCCTCTCCTTCCCTGCACACCGAGCTCACGTCAGAAGAGATGAGGGCAGCGGCGTCTCCTGTGCCGGCCATCCTCACCGTCGCAAAGCCGCTGCCGCTGCCGCTGCCCTCGCCTCGCGCCAGTACCGCATTCGACCCCGCGGCACCCGCAAGCAGGCGCGACTTCCTTGCCGGCACCGGCCTGGGCGCGGCGCTGCCGCTTGCGCTGTCGCCGTGCGGGGCGGCGCGCGCGGCGTCGGACGACGAGTACATCAGCGAGACCAAGGAGGTGATCGGCAAGGTCCGGTCGACGATCAACATGGACAAGTCGGACCCGAACGTGGCGGCGTCGGTGGCGGAGCTCCGGGAGCTGTCCAAGTACCGGCGCGAGAAGGCGCTGCTGGGGCGGCCGTCGTTCCGGGACATGTACTCGGCGCTCAACGCCGTCTCCGGCCACTACATCAGCTTCGGCCCCACCGCGCCCATCCCGGCCAAGCGCCGCGCGCGCATCCTCGAGGAGATGGACACCGCCGAGAAGGCGCTCCTCCGCGGCAGGTGAACATGGTCTCTGCGGATAATTCCTAGCAAAGTTCACGTACGGCACAGCAAAACCGCAACCTTTTTTTGTAACTACCGCTGCCATATGGATGGAGCTTATGCGTACGTGCTGCGTGCTGTGCGTGTCAACCGGACGGGAACGTCGCGTCGCGTGCCCTGTCGGTCAAAACCCTCGGATTTTGAGCCTTGAGTTTATGTGTTGGTTGTACGACTTTCGAATCAGCTGACATGGTGAGGATACTGTTGGGACAGGTCCCGGTGATTGCCATCCATGAATCTTGATTTCTATTAATTACCTTTTGTGAATCAGCGTCTCCTTCCTTGTTCAGCTGTTCATCGCTGCGTAGACAAGGGTAGGAACTCAGAAACGAATCAACGGTGGCGCGAGGCGCGCGGCGTACGACCACGGAGAGCGGGTGCCTGCTGCAGCTGCCGCCGGTGGCGGAGCGCGGTCGAAGTGCCGAACGGCGCGTTGTGTTGTGCGCGAAGCGATTGGCCGGTGGCGTGACAGTGTAAGCACGGCACCGCGGCTGCAAGAGTGCGAGTGGCTGCGCTATGCAAAAACGTACAAGGGATGGCGTATTTACTAGGAAGAAGCGGTGCGGCTCCTGCAAGGAACGATCAACTGACTACATTCCGAGAGAGCGTGCGGCTACCACCGGTGGTACAGCACAGCTCCAAATGCTCACATGCTCCTGAGTTTGATAAACGATCGACTGACGACACTCTCAAGAGACGATGACAACTAGAAGGGAAAAATCTGTCGGCACTTCAGGATCTTGTCTCTACACTCCTGCACACAGGAGTTGGGTTCATCAGCAACCGCCACCCCTGTTTCCCCAACATTGCCAATGCAAGCTTCTCTTGTTGGACTCCTAAGGGTAATTTAGGAATTTCTTAATTTGATGAAGCATTGGACCGTCCGATCGTGCATAATGGAGAGTTCAGATCGTTCGATTGTGCGTATTGGGAATGTTCGGACCGTCCGATCGTGCGTACTGGGAATGTTCGGATTGTCTGTTCCAGTGGAAGCTTTCGGACTGCCCGATCGTGCGCACTGGGGAGATTCGGACCGTCTGTTCCAGTGGGAATGTTTGGACTATCTGGTCTTTTGGCTGATGCTCTCTTGGGCGTGCGCCATTTGGGGGGAGCTTTTCGGCTTGACCGCTTCAGATGGGCGACTGATTCTTGCGGCACTAGTGGCGGCGCTGGAGGCGCCACTGTCCTAGGCCCTTGGCGCCAACCAGTGGTTGCAGCCCGCCGTCGGCCTTCCCCGCTCCCCTATAAGAGGCGACCCCCCTATCCTCTCTTGGTATTCCCAAGAAAAGTAGTGAGTCCTCTTCTCTTCCTCGATCTTCCATTTTCCTCGGTTGGTCTTCGATTTGAGTATTGGAGCAGTTGCTCCATCGAGCCCTTCCCCAACATCGGTGGCTGTGTGATCCGAATAGCTCCTTTGGATCTTCTCCCCTGAGATCTCCTTGTGCCTTTTCTCTTTGAGTTCTGATATTAAGGCTTTGGGGAAAATTCGGCTAGCTCCTTTGCCAAGTAGAGAAAGGGAATCCGAGACTTGAGTTTTCGGGTGCTCTTTGGCCGGAGCTCCTGACGATCTTGTGCGGCGTTCACCTAACCCTCGGCTTCTACCTCGACCTCTAAAGGTGGAAGTGTGGCATTGTATCTCCGATTGTCGTCATCTTTGCTTGTGCAGCGGGTGCTTGGTTTTCTGGGATAGCGTCTTGAGACATGCCTTATTATGATTTCTTCTCAGTGATTTTGAGTATCACTGGTGTTGTGAGTATTTCAATATTCGTTTTACTTTACTCATGTTCTTGTCGGATTTCAATTCAAAAGAAAGTGCAAAGTGAATTGTTGGGCTAGGTATAATTGCTCTGTGAAGACATGACATGAAAAATCTAAAATTGTATATGAAATTGAGTATAGACTAGTCTTGAGTATTTGGCTGACTTGCTTTTATTATACTCTGATCATTTTCGATAATACTTGCTGCTCGTGAAGTTCTGGTTCAAATCTCTATGTTTTGTCATTGCAGTTGATATTTGATTATACTACCACAATCAATGATTGTTCATGGTAATTGAATCGCAGAATGATTATTATGACATTCTAATGATGTCCAGCATGGTATATTCGATGATATGGTAGTTTCGGTTAATAGCAAGGAATGATTTATGCTCAAAGACTAATCTATCTTGTTCATATATAACTAATATTTCATATTTTCATTTTGTAGCGGGACGACCAAGATTAAGTCTTGAGTAACCCTACATCTGAGAGCAATACTTAAAACGTTAATTTAAATTGAGCTCTAGGCTATTATAATTGATTTTAATTGTGAAACTGAATTATCTGCTCTCTTTAGCAATCATCATGTTTCATACTTTGGGTATTTGCTCTTGTATAAATGACTTTGTAGAGTTACATATTTATATGCAATTTGTGTCATTTATATACCATTGGGTTTATGCTTTAA
The DNA here is from genome assembly GCA_036346265.1 of Melocanna baccifera. Classification (NCBI taxonomy): domain Eukaryota; kingdom Viridiplantae; phylum Streptophyta; class Magnoliopsida; order Poales; family Poaceae; genus Melocanna; species Melocanna baccifera. The sequence goes on from CM070693.1 coordinate 15,489,774, forward strand.
TTATGTTTAATTATGCTGGGATTAAATCTGAATATTTGCTTATACCACAATATTTGTAGCATCTCTTGTCTATTCCATTCACTCGCCTTCTCACGTTGGCCTTGGCCATGTCGAGTTTGACAGCACATGCTCCTCTCTTCTTCTTCTTCTTTGCCCTTTTTCCTTATTAGGCACTCAATGCATTTGTACATCGTAAGGAGGACTATATATATATATATATATATATATATATATATATATATATATATATATATATATATATATATATATATATATATATATATATATATATATATATATATATATATATATATATATATATATATATATAGAGGAAATCTCTTTTCTACACCCGGGTGTAATTACACCTTATGTTGTATCTCACAATGTAGGAAGTATCTCGCGCAACGGAGGATATGTATGTGTAGTATACGAGTATTTAAGACCATCTATGTGGTATGAACAATTTTTTAGATGTAGTATGTAGATTTTTTTGACATACTCCTTTTTATATGCGTATATGAAGGTATTTACAAAATACGCTAAAAATTATGGACTTTCTTGCAATTTTTTTCATATGGTTTACATTGAAGTATCTTATAATTAATATATGAGTATATCCAAAGTGATAAATGAGTATTTCAAGTTCGTTTAGGTGGTGTGTGTGTGTGTGTATGAAGTCTCTTTTCTACACCCGGGTGTAATTACACTCTATGTCGTATCTCATACCGTAGGGAGTATCTCGCGTAACAGAGAGTATGTACGTATAGTATACGAGTATTTAAGATCATTTAGGTGGTATGAACAATTTTTTAGAAGTGATATGTATATTTTTTTAGACATACTCCTTTTTATCTGCGTATATGAAGGTATTTACAAAATACGCTAAAAACTATGGATTCCTTTGTAATTTTTTCATGTGGTTCGCATTTACGTATCTTATAATTAGTATATGAGTATATCCAAAGTGATAAAGGAGTATTTTAAATTTGTTTAAGTGGTATATTAGAGGTGGGTGTAATTACACCCGGGTGTAGAAAGTATTTTTCCTACACACACACACACAAATAGCTATTAATGTAAAGTATTATGCTAACACTAACTGCTATTTAGAAATCACCTCATCACCCTCTTGACTCTTCAAACTATGCTCCACAGTAGTCATGCCTTTCTGGTGCTCAGGAGCGGCCTTTGTCCTGGAGTGATGACCCAACGACACCCGACCTGCCCGTCAGTCACCACCATCCCTATCGGGAGACGCCCACACGTGCCCTCTTACTCCCACGACGCTCCTCATCGATGCTATCGTGAGCTCTGTTGTAACACCCCTATTTCTGGGAGTGTTATGAAACCCTCGCAGTTGCCCAGGACTGTTCAACTGCGATTGTTTCCAACGAGTGCATAACATTGCCAACACAAGCTTAAGAGCAAAAACAGACTTTATTGCAATATAAGGGCTAGAAGCCAAGTATTACAGCTAGGCCTACGGCCTTTAAATACATTACACAAAAGATGCCACAGGCACGCCTGAGCGGAGAGTGACCCTAATTCCATGCTTCATCGACTTTGTAAAGTACCACTTCATCATCTTCTCCTGCTTCCTCGAGAGTTGCTGATTCTGTTTGTGTTTTTAGCAAGTATGAGTACAACAATCGTACTCAACAAGTCACACGGAGCTTAACAGTAACTACATGCATGGCATAACAAGTAAAAGGGGGAAAACATGCTTATTATTTTATGTGGATGCGGATTTAGTTTAGAAACAAACAAAAGATCTTTAAAAGGACTTCTTTTAAAATTTAAGGGGGTTTCTCAAACGTGATTACTTATAATCAATATTCCCAAACTATTAACAAAACTACTTATGCCTCAATACTGGATTCACCCATTAGACACAGCTTCATTTACCGGAAGTACGGTGTATTCGAATACCATTTATTATAGCTTTGCAAAGCTGCTCTGCTTTACCCACAGGATTTCAGAACTCCCGTGACAGAGTTAAGAAAACAAGAATGTTCACTGCTCAATTTTTTATATAGACTCTGCCCAGTAGGTGTTAAATCTCTACAAGCTCGAATGACCCCACGAGCCTCGTCTGACTCGTCGCAGTCCTACAGTTGTACGATTAACCATCTCCCATACGAACTCACCCTCCGACTCCCCCTTTCCAGTTGCAGAGATTCAATTGAAGTTGAGCAGTTACTAAGCTAGGTTTGACTAAATCAACGCTTGTGGTTGGGCGGTTACCATGTCTTTTATTCAGCACAAGGGTCTAGTCCTTACATTTTTATCCGAGGCATCATCCACACACGAACCTAGATTCAATACACAGTGTACTGCCACCATTCCACTACCAGCCTCCACCACAGGGTAAGGTCTTCGGATCCATCTCTGCAATCCTTACTTACCCTATTCTCAACTTTTCACAATTCTAGACCAAAACCATAAATCTTAACATTAAATAATGTGGTCCCTATACTACTTTGATATGCTGATAAAGTATTATTTTATGTAACTAAGTCTTGTCAAGGTGAATGTGGCCATCAAATTAAACCGGCTTTTCGGGTGGTAGGACATAGCTAATATCAAGTCATTCTAAAATATTTGCTGTACATAAAATAACAGAATGAAAATAACCTAATGAAGTTACATGTAAATAAATAATTCAGGAAGTGTAGGATCAATATGCTCAAAAATATGTACGACTTGCCTTGCGGATCAACTACTTCAATTATTTCGTATTCGGCGGAATCTTGAATTGGAACCGTGGTCTCCTTCTCCTGGGACGACAGGTCGGCGGCGTCGGAGGCTAGCGCAAAACAATTAAACAAAAATTAGGTCCGTTTTCGAAAGAACTGAAATTGGACCGAAAAACGAAAATAAAATCGGACGAAAACACAAATAAAAGGATTCTGGTTTAGGGAAGCTTGGTATGGGGAAATGGGCCTCGGAATTGGACTCGTGGGATCGAACTGGTTCAAATGAGTACAAACAAGCATCTAGGGTTTACTGTTCATCGGGCTTGGTTGGTTACTGTTCATCGGGTTCGAACCCGACGCGGCTAGGCGGTTAGGCATAGCCACTTCGGCTTGGCTCGGTCGGATGAAACGGCGCGGGGAACTTGGTTCGGTCCAGCCGAAACCAACCGGCCCGGTCGGATGAACAGTACACGCGCACTGATTATCTTCCCCATTCGGCCGTGCGCGCGTAGCGAGACAGGGGAGCGAGGCGGCGGTAGCAGGGTGGTCTGTGACGGCTTTTGAAGGTATGGGTGGGTTTATGGGGTTAAGGGGTTTCCATTTTGGGTGGTTGGAGGACCGGCGGAGGCGGCATTCGCCGGCGGCGAGCTCCTCCCCTTTTGCGGCCAATTTGAAATTGTGGGTAAAAGGAAGCTTTCTAGGGCAATTGGGCCGGTTCTTGGGCATCACTAGGGTTCGGAAAGGATGGAAGAGGCGTTGGTTCTAGCTTGGGAGGCTCAGGTTGAGCTGGCCACGGTGGAAGTGGGCGGCGGTGAGGAGGCTTTCGGCGCCGGGGAAGAAGAGGGGTCGGGAGGTTAAGGCGACGGTTGAAGGTTGTATCTAAGGTCATGGAGAAGCTATAAGCGAAAGGAATTGGGAAATGGAGGGATGGAGGACCAACATTGCTCTAGGGCTTAGAATTGGGAATTCTTGCAATTACCAGCAATGGGAGGGGTGAGGGGAGCTCTGAGGCCTTTGGTGAGCTTCGGGGTGACCAAGGATACCTAAAGGGGAGCATGGAGTTGCTTAAATAGGCGGCGAAGGTGGTTTGCACCGGAGAGAGGAGGGGAGATATTTCGGCGGTGGTGGGGTGGAGCTCACGGTGGACCAGCTGGCTTGGACGACACGCTGCAGCTGCTGGTAGGTGGGGCAAGCTGGCAGGGGTTCGAAGCTGCGAGAGAACTCGCGGGAGCTTGGTGAAGAAGAAAAACCAGGGCGACGGCCAAAGCAAGCGCGGGAGCGGAGGAAGCGATCGACGACGGCTGACACCGGTGCAGGAGCAATTAAGGGGCTGTACGGTGGCTGACAGAAGGGGACGAGCTGGCAGGGGCGTGCTGGCGCAGGAAGACGCGAGAGTAGGAGACGACGACAAAAGGTTAGGCAGCGGTGGCAATATTTTCGGGTGGTGAACAGTACTGCGCGAAAAGTCACAGTAGCAGGGAGGTTGGCAGCGAGATTGGGCTGGGCTGGGCTCGGTTGGGTGCGGTTTTGGGTTGAGGAGGGCTGAGAATCAAGCAAAACTCAAAAAGAGCAAGAATTCAAAGTTTTGTAAAATATTTGGTTTTGTTTCATCTGTCCCGCCGTCGATGGCCCTACCATGACCGTGCATCAGCGTCTTGGAGTGCTCTGGCTGGCATGGAATCCCCCTAGAGGCCATGGCTATGATGGCGTGGTGCTGGTACATTGTCGTTGGCATTGACATGGTATGGGAAAAACGGGTAACTGCCACCGTAAGGCATGCCGCCGTAGTGCATATGGTAGGATCAGCAGCCCACGACGTCCTACCGAGAAAGAAAGGGATCGTAGTGATCGGCATGGTTGGCGCGCACTTCTGTTGAGCCCATCGTCTCTTGCGAAGCAGCCGGACTCTCAGTCTGAGACGTCGGCTTTGCGACTGCATTGCTGCCGACTGAGCTCCTCGGCTTCTCTGCACCACCCGAAGCGCCGGCTGCGTTGGGGATCAGATCATCCACACGCGCCTACGCCCCGAGGTCTCCGTATGCAGGATTTCCTTGTGTTATAGTTGAATTTCATTTCGTGGTGTTGGATCCACAAGGTCGTTCGTTCCCGGTATTGTTCGGAGCGTTCATCGTTTCGTTTTGTTGCTACGCAGGTCCAGAAGCCCTGTATGCATGAAATAGGTTTCTACACATTTGTCAGCATGACTGGCTCTGTAGACTGAAGGATCATATAAGAAGATCCTATTTAATATTGTAATGAACAATTACAAAATTTGTGAAGTGGTCGAGTAATTTTACAAAGATCATATTTTGTTTAGACTGTTTTTCAGATTTGGCAGAAAAACAAGACTTTTGTGTTTTGAGTTTTGGATTAAGTTGGGGTGACCTGGGTCATTGTATTAAAGTTGCATGATACATGTTTTGGTTAACATGAGTCATCTTGTGAAGAACTTGTGTCTGAAAATGATTTCTTTATTTTTGGATGTGCAGGGATGTTTGGAGTTAGCATGGTCAACAGCAAGTATCGGAGTTATGCTCAAAGAAGAGCTGAGGTCCAGAATGATCAAGGATGTCAGGTGAGATGGTGAACTCAAACATGGCATGAGAAAGGTGAAAAATATTGAAAATGAGTTCGAATGGCGGGTTTGCACCATATGACTTGTCGGTCCAAGTGAGACATTGTCTGGTAGAACCGGAGCGGGAGAGATTTGCCGGTGCATAGCAAACCAATGGTGAATTTACACGTGACAAACATAGTAATTGCTTGTAACAGAAGATCAAGGCTTGATCAAGAAAAGATATTTTGGTAAGTATGGTTAAAAAATCAGAATCTGCCTTAGATTAAAACCGCGACGCATGTGTGGCGTTTAGAGAACGGTTTAGATAAAGGAAAAAAAATGATCTAATCAAGTTGGATATACGAAAAGAGTTTAGCAGATTAAGAGTTATGCGCTTTGAAAAGCGAGCATAAGTGATATGTGTGAGTTGAAACCTGTGTGTGGGGGGTCAACGTGTTTCTTCTATTGTGCTAAGTGGATAGCATCCACTAAAGGTTAGATCTGACTAGTTAACCCACCTATATAAGGGATTAGAATGGAAACTTGTGTTAACCTACCAATCTACTTCTCATGTGCCCTCACATCTAGGGTTAAAGTTTAAGAGTTGAGTGTGTTGTGTGCTTTTTGTCTTATATGGTGGAGTGGCTATAAAACCTACCTCTTTAAGTAAGTAATATATTAATCTTGATCATCTCGACGGATCTCTTATGTGTTGATTGATTTGCTTTTATCTTGGTTGGTTTGATCTCTACTCTACCATCTTCTTGAACTTACTGTACTAAGAACGTGATTGAAATGAAAATATTCTCTGAAGATCAATATCCTATCATTTAGTCATTTTGATAACAAGTTAATGAATAAGCCCGATTTACCTTGATTTTGATCTCATCGTGTGATTTCTTATTTCAAAGAGTTTTTGGATTGGGTTCTTCGGTGTTCTAGCATGCTGTGACATGTAAGAATATATCTGTAGACATCTTCTCCATCATCTACCCACAAACAACTTGTATTTACCGTTTAAGGTTTTGACTCGGTTTTAGTGCAACTTTCTAACAAACTAAAAAAAGGTCTTAACTTTGGTCATAATTTTTATGATCGTTTGCTAAAACAGGTTCGCAATATCCTACAAAAGATCCTTACAAAATTTCATATTATTTAGATCTAGAGTCAAAATTTCATTGATTATTGTTTTTAAACTCATGTTGAAATTATTGTTCTTTGAGGAAAGATAGTTTCACAGTGCAAATAGATAGTATCACAATTATAAAAGCGGTACTTCCGAAAATCGATTGCATCGCAATTATAACATTGAAACTACGATTTTGTTGATTCTCTATAATTTCAAGAACTTATCTTGCTCGTGGTGAGGTGGTTTCTCATCTTAATCTTCATAGCTTTATAGTTATTAAAGTAAATAATTGTTAAATACTTAAAAAAAATTAGAAAGTAATATTTACCATCCCTGTGTTACCATCTTTAGTCCTACATAGACAAACAAAAAGGAACAAGGAAAAACGATCAGCAGTGGATATCATGGCACTTCAATTAGAAATTTTGGCAGGACTAGAAAGTGCCACTCCCGAGTCCTGACTGCCCTGTGAGGGCGATTGACAAATGTGCCCCCCTACAACAGGTTCATCGTACTGTCTTGAACAAAGAAAAGATACCGGGATTTCCTAGATAGCTTCGTGCTATCGTCATACGAGCAAAACGATCAAGAGAATTCTTCACACTCCGTGGTAGAGATATTTTAACCGTCAAAATAGTTCTTCACCCTAGAGGACTCGGCCTTTGAAGGAATGGCGCTGGCCTCACATAACTGAACCCCACGAAGTTGCTATCTGCGGCGACGGGGCTGGCCACTGGAGAGTCCAGCACGGGCATGCTCGTCCAGCACTCGTCGAAGTTGGCGATGCAGGTCTTGCCAGCAACATTCGGGCGGAAGCTTGGCTGGATCTGTCGGGCCTCTAGCCTCTTCCAGTTTACTGACTTGAACCACTTGTGATTCTTTATTTCGTCGCTGCCGCCTGGTCCACTTCCCAGCCGCCTGCCAGCTTCTTTGTGCAGCAACTGAAAAAAAAAACAGAGATGGGATGAGCATTCAATCCCAAGATCAACCCGGTTGACTCTGGAAGCAAGCACAAGGCCGATTGCACAAAATACATGGGAGCAAGGTGAACATAGCGAACAACTTACGCCTTTCAGCAGAGAATGAACTTCACTAGACAAATACGCTGGTAGCTTTATCCTCTCCTTCACTATCTTCTGCTGAACTTTGTCCCTGTTTCCACCAACAAAAGGGGGCTGCAATATATTGGAAAAGAATGAATATACAAACAAAAGGATATATCCAACAGATAACTCATCTGCGATGCAGACACTTCTAATCAAGCTTCCCCCTCTGTTTAACTCACCTTGCCCGTAAGCATTTCAAAAAGAAGGATTCCCACACTCCACCAGTCTGCAGCCTTATCATGACCTCGGCCCTGAACAATTTCTGGGGCCATATACTCAACGGTACCACACATTGAGTTTGATCTAGTGTTTTCATCAAATTCCTTTGCCAGGCCAAAGTCAGTCAGCATGGCCTAAAAAAGATGTTGCAAAAAAACTGTCAACAAAATTGCCCACTGCCAATCAGTAGAGACAGAAAAAGGTAACATAGGAAGATATATAGAAGGATCTTTACATGGCCATCGGCATCCAATAAGATGTTCTCAGGTTTCAGATCTCTATGCATAATCCCATTGGCATGAAGGTGGGCTACAGAAGATACAATTTCAGCACTATAGATGCGTGCAAGCTCCTCCCTACCAAATAAAGAAGTAGCTTAATTTAATGCTAGTACAGCTGGATAGGCATAAACATAAAAGTACGAAACTAAATTACCTAAACAAACCCTGTTGGTAAAGCTGGAAGAAGAGATGGCCCCCATTTATAAAGTCCAAGACAAGATAAAGTCGGTACTTTGTCTGCCAGGTAAGTGTTGTTTAAATGTTGGCAAAACATACTACTAGAGGCATAATATCCATGCTTGACACACACACACAAAAATGGTAACTACCTACCTGAAAGGAGTACCTCAGCTGCACTACAAAAGGATGATCAACTTTTGTAAGTATATCTCTCTCAGCTTTCATGTACTCAGCATGGTTCTTCTCCAAAATCCTGTCCTTCCTCATAACTTTCATTGCATATATTTCTGAAGTACCTTTCTTTTTCACCTGATAGACTTTGCCAAATGCCCCTTGGCCAACAAGCTTCAAGACCTCAAAGTCATCCAGTCCAACGCCCTCATTCTCCTTTTTTGTATTATCGAGCTCTTCATCACTAAGCGATCCTTGGCTACTTAGCTTTTCTTTAGAAGGACACTCTAAAAGCTCCAATGAGCTATCTGTCTCATGTAGTGTAAGCTTACTAAGTGGCAAGGACTGGCTAACTAGCAAAGTTGGACCAACAAGAGAATGAGATCGCTTGACAATGACCACTGGGTCATTGTAAACCTCCCCATTGGACTCAGCCAAAGGTGCAGGGCTGTCTGGAGTGAGAATGCTCACTTCTGTGGGGGTCTGGACTGCAGTAGGACCAAAAACATCAGAAAAATCAAACTCAACATTTTCAGAAGGGACAACATCTGGAGGCCCCTTCGGCAGAAGTATCTTCCCTCTAAAGAGCTTGGGGCCCTGTGCATGGGTTGTTGTAATCTCAGAGGAAACCATCTTCAAGGGCCTGAGATTCAGCAGTTTACAGTCGTGATGCCAAGTATGGTGCCACAATTCCAGCTATGGGTGGCTAAGTGGCTCCCCACTGCCAGTTCCCAGACTAACTAAAACAGAAGCCTTATGGGGCAGCTCTATCTAAGGGAGGCTCCCTCCACAGATTCCCAGGACAATGGAAGATGCAGGGCTGCGAACAATGGCCTTGAACAAGTGGAAGTTTACGAAGACAACTGGGAATCCCAGGAATCCTGGGAGAAGGCAGGGTGGGAAGCTGCCGTTGTTTCCCGATGAACAGGAAACTTTGGATACCACTGTTCTTACTGAATTCATGAGATCAACTTGTCTATGGGCTGCAGGCATAATGAAAATATAGTTAATTTCACATAAAATAAATCTTGTGCGAAGAACATTGAAAAGGAAAATTAGTAAAGAAAATCAGACTGGGTTGCCCATGCATGAAGTCGGCCACATAATTCAGTTCAACATGTACCAACAATAAGACAAGTGTGTGAGAGTAACAAGACGGCAGAAGCTCGTGCTCTGAACTTATAAGTTTCATATTTTATTGAAAGCAAAATGATTTCTCTTAAAGTGAATATGTCTTGAAGTACTTCTGCTGCAACATTATGATTTAAGGGAAGCTATCATAAGTAGAATCTACACTTACAGATCACAAAGCAGTAAAAGCAATCATCATATGGTCAAGCATTTTCACCAGAATTGCTAGATTCCACAGAAAAACATAAAAAATAAATGCTAATTCGATATCACTTTTAAATTTGGATGGAAGAGCATAAACCTAACAAAGAATCAAATTCAAAACTTCAAACAGTGAGAAACTAGGTCACGACCAATTACACATTGAAATTTGCATAATAAGTTTAACTATGCTAATAATTGAAGTACTGGAGGGACCTTAGAGACTATTTCACTGTGTCAAACCATATATAGTTCAACCGGTAAAGCACCATATTACTTTAATCAAAGACTAGAATCGTAAAGTGTTTTCCTAACAAATAATTTCCTATGATCTGTAAGAAATCGGCTGTCCAATTCGAAGAACGTCATTCCAAATTTAGCCCTCAAACTACGATCAATTAAATAGGTCTACAACTCGAATTACACTCGCCCATCCTAAGTCAGATCTGGAAAACGACGCCCAACCAAAACTGCATTCCTACCAGCCTACACTGCGGTTGCAAACTCACTAGAGAGCTCACAAATTTACGGCCCAGCGACGAATACCCATGAAACCCCCCTCGCAGATTACATCCAAAACTAACCCTACGAAACCAAATTTCCAAGTCCATGAACACCTAATTACACTCACCAGAACACACTAAGCTGAAAAATCACGCCTCTACTAAATCCCTGAATCCCCGAGCGCCACAGATCCAAAAAACAAAAGTTCCTACAGATCTGACACCCCCCACAAATCCCGCGCCCAAACAGCAACGCAATTGCACGCCGCGAAACCGGCAACGCAGAGCAATCCAACGAACGATTCCAGATCGGCAAACCCATAATTACACCCGAAACAATCGAAGAAAATAGCACTAAAAAAACGTGCACAAGTCGGGTGAACGTCTCGGGAAGCGCAAACCTAACCAGGAGAAAAGGGAACGAAGGAAAGAGGGGGGCGTGAGAAATCGCAGCAACGAACCTTTGCAGAGGGGAGCGGGCGATGAGGGAACGGCGGCGAGTGCTCGGTGGGATCCTGCGGCCGCGCGGCGACGGGGCTCTTATAGCAGCGGTGCGGGGGATGCGGGGCTCCGACAACGGGGAGAGGACGCCTGGCGGGCTCGCATTGGTGGACTTTCGTAACGGGTCCGGGGGAGCCGTGCCGAATATGCAGACCTGGCCAACAATGGCACCGGCTCGGACCAGACGATTTATTTAGATATGGATAATAAATAGATCTGTTATATTGGTTTATGGGTTAAAGATTGAGTTTAAATATGGTCTGTAACTATGTCGTACTGGTACGGGCATGATTAAGACTAAACGGATCGTGTCGGCACGGTTGACCCGTTTATAATACGAAAAAGAAGAAAAAATTCAAAAAATTATAGAAAATATAAAAAAATTAAGAAAAATTATAAAAAAATTACAAAAAAATCATACAAAAAATCTTAACATGCCGTGCTATGCTGGCACGGCCCGCGACTTAAACGGGCCATGCCGGTATCGACTCTTTGTCTTTGTGCGCTCGGCTTAGGCACAAAGACGGACCCACCGCCATGTTGACACGACCCATCATCTAAATAGGTCGTACCGTGCTTGGCCGAGCTTACAGTGATAGGCCTCAAGCCGACCCGCTACGGCACGACCCATTTGGAAACTATACGAATATGCTTTGAGGCGGCGTTGCCCAGTCCAACCAATTGGACCAAGTGGGGCCCACTGGGGAGGAACACGAGGCCATGTAGATGGTTAATTCGTTTTCCTCACACAAAAGCAAGAGCCTGTTTTCATTTGGTGCCAACGTTGTGTGGAGGTTTTCGTTTTGCTCCTGCTAAGAGCACCCATAGTGTTGCTCCAAAATAGCTTTTTGAAAAAAAGAGAGGTAGTCTTAAAGGCTACCTCTATACATTACAAAGGTTGATCTCTAAAAGTTAGAGGTTAGCATCGCTTTCAGTTCTGAAAGCAGTCTCCTCAGACTAAAACATTTAAAAAGCCCACTTGTCATAGGGGTTTGGATGGTGGGAAAAGATGTTTTTTCTAGTTTGCTGGGCCCACTTTAGAGGCAATACAAATATTACATATTGTAGACAAAATTGATAAGCCTAGAGGCTATTTGCGGATCTCACCTTAGATACAATATGAATATTATACATTGTGGATACCCTAAGAAGCTAGAGCTCTGTCGTAGGCGTCAATGTATGAACAAATGTTTGTTGCAAAAAGTTATGCACAACAAGTTTGTCTTTATACATAAAGCTCTCCTGAGAGTAGCATATGTTTTGTGTATAGCAAACTTTTGTCTTGTTCTTTCATGCTCTAATGGTTTTTTATCCTAGCATGAATATGCAAATAAACCGAATATCAATAAACTGATAAACCACTTTGAAAAGTCTATCCCATTAAGCCGTTTCAAAAAGATAATAGAAAAGCTGTCCTATTTGTTCGGAGGAAACTATAAGCCGAAAGAAGAGGACTTTTGTCGTTCGACTTTCCAAACATATCCATTATTTGATTAAGTAACAGTAATATGTAATGAAAACTACAAAGAGTCGATAAGGATGACACAGCAAAAGACTAAATTTAAGGCATCACATGATAATGCCTTACTACTTGTTTTAGATAAGTTGTAAGGCTTCGCTCCAAACGGCTTTAATTTCTATTTTTTTTGTTTTCAGCTTATTTAAGTTGGAAGTCATTTGTCACATATTGACTTCTAATTTTAGCTTATTTTGATTTTTTTTTTGGTTTTTGTCTTTTCTTTTTTCCTTATTCTTTTGTATTATCTGTAACAATATAACTTTTTCTCAATTTTTTCTTAGAAAAAGTTAACATCGATATAGTATAATTTTAGCTAAAAACTATAGACATGAGCTTACGTCAAAGGGAATAAACAAACATCTTACAAAGAAGGGAAAAATATCCGATTATATTCCATATCTTTGTTGCTAGCATGTGAACTCTTACTTAAATTATTATTGGATACTTACGAGCCCTCGTAACAGGTTCTTCGTAAGGTCCCCAAGTTGCTCCAAATCTGATCCGTTCAAATATGATCGAACGATTCATATGCAAAAGCTTCAAACCTTACCCATTCAAATATCACCGGACAACTCGGATGCAAAGGTCACATTGCATGCTTCCCCCTCGAAAGAATACCCATATAATGCTGTTCTTTATGATTCACTTTTCTCCTGTTAGAACCATCTGCTTCTATTCACATGATATCCGTCTTCCCATCTTAACGACATTTTCTATGTCTATTAAGAAAAACACAAGGGACCTAGACCATATTATTTGCATAGTTTTTTCGCATCTTCACCTCATCACTGACATTAACACAGTTTAACCCAAGCAAAACCTTGAACGGCTGAGCTGAGCATACGTCTTCCCATGTAAAAAAAAGAATACTACAAGGTTTGACGTGAAAATAAACAGGTCTCTTTCATATCCATGCCCTATTTCCGGCTAATCATCATTTTTTAAGAGTGAGTACACATGCATACATGCGACATCATATGCACTCATACCTCAAACACACACTCTCATATGAATATATTCAATACACACGCTAAAAAAAGCGAAAATTAAAGGTTTTATAAAGCATAAACATACATTTTAACCACTTAATACACAAACACACACTCTCATATGAATATATTCAATATACACGCTAAACAAAGTGAAAATTAAAGATTTTATAAAGCATAAACATTCGTTTTAACTACTTAATACACTTATATACGAGAGTACTCATATGGATACTATTCACTAAACTACCCCGAAAATGAGATATACGGTTCGAACCCAGGCAGATGGCCTGCAGATGACATCACATGTTCGTAGAGATGTAATTTTCTTTGAAATTTGCTTCTTTGCGGTTGGATGTTAGCCTGTTAGGTCGCGAAGTGGAAGGAAGCAAGGAGAGTCGTGAGACGCTAGGAGACGTGGGACCCAGCTAAAATAGCTTCCGTCCCCGCTATTTTCGATTTGTGACCTGAATGGTCTTCCTAGGTTGCACACTTTGAAGACTTCCTCTTAGGTCTGATAGAAGCTGTTTTTAAAAGTTGCTTTTTATTTTTTGCTATAGTACATAACTTTTAAATAAAGTATTTTTTAAAATAAAGTCTACAAGTTAATTGTAGTACACGTTAAAATCTCAATATCTGTACCATCTAAAATCGTAAGCGAGTATCTCTTTTTCCGTAATCTCTATTGCAAACAGCTAAAATTCAAAAATTTCAGCTAAAAATTATAAGCCACAGCAAAAAAGAACATACCCCTTATCACCAGCTCCGATATCTTTTTCGATATGGATGGATAATAACAGGGTGGCCTGTGATTACAAGCTCACCCAACTTTGGGCCCACTGCTAATTATTGGCGCCGTCCATCCATTAAGGCCCCGCTCGTTTCAGCTTTTTTTTCAGTTTCAGCTTCTAGCTTCAGCTTTTTTTTACTAATCAGTAATTCGTCTTTTTCTGAATTTTTTTAGATTTTTTAGGCTTTTTTACATTTTTCTTTTTTCCTCGTGTTCCTTTGCATTGTCCATGATGGGCTAACAATTTTTTTTTCTATTTTTACATTTTTTTAAATTTAATTATGCTTAAAAAGTCAAATCAGCTACAGTAAAAAAAGTCAGTTACAGTAAAATTTCAGCTAAAAGCCAGAAGTCATCGCTGAAACATCACCCCCTAAATGTTTTTCTTTGCTTTTCAAATTCCATTGAAAATTCCGCAAATGCACCACTAATGTTTGGTAAACAATACAAATATACCGTATGACTATATTCACCATTAGTGTATCTGTCTCTTCACCTCCACTCACATTAATTTTAAGTCGACAGGTGGGCCTGCCACTTCCCGCTCAGCTGCACCCCTCCTCCTATCGGGCAGGACCGTGAGCCTCGCAGATTCCCAACAAATCCTGCAACGCCACCTCCTCCCCTCCCCAAACCTTTGAATTCCTCTCCGAATCATCGCCTCCTCCGCCTGGTGACAACTCGCTGCTGACACTTCTCCCGTGCCCCACACAGATAAAGTTGCCGACGACAGCTTCGTTGCCGAACACCTCGCGTCAATCCTTCCTCGACCCATCGCGCAAATCGGTCATCCCCAAATCCCCACCTCCGCTTCCCAACAATAGCACAAATCGCTCTGGCGTTCAGCCACACCAGGACGACGGCGAGACGAGGCGGAGCACTCACGGCCTCTCGCTTTAAGGTTCGTGTGCGCACTCTCTTTGCTCGAATCCCCCAATCCCTAGCGCTAACCATAGATCCAATACAGGAGGAGGAAACCCTAGGGATCGCCAGTTGGTGGAGGCGGAGATGACGGCGCCGCAAGTTGGCCGGGATGAGCGCCATCATCATCGGCGGCGATGGCGACATCCGCCATGGTGAATGAGTCGTTGACCCCGATGTCGACGCTCATGTTGGGGCAGCAGGGCAGGCTGAACAGGCGCGGGTCGAGGGGTGCCGCGATGGTGATGTTCGCCATGGAGGTGTTCGACAACGAGGTGGTGCCACCCACGTTGAACAGCTTGCGCCCATCCTACGTGATGCCGCCAAAAT